>OX335683.1:12065000-14522500 GCA_946894065.1 Acleris literana | reverse complement strand
CACAGTGATTAATTTTCATCGCTCTTGAGTGAATATAATTGACCTCACAATACATTTTTTATAGTACAAAGCTAGGAAAAGATCTAAAGACCATACAGTTTGTATCAAAGTTAGACCCGTGGCTATACATGTCGTGTGTGTATGATACAATCTTCATGCTTCGCCGGAAACAAATAACATTTAAATGGTGTCATATGATCACTGACACGAGAACACTTTATTTTTAAAATACATAGAGACAACGATTCTTCTTATTTTTAACTACTTTTTCAAATATTTGTTCTAAATTCTGGGTACTAGGTCCAAAGACATATACGGTCACAAATATACATGCCTATATTTTAATTCGTTTTAATTTCCAAGTTTTATGTTTATGTGTTAAAAAAAGTTTCTTCGTTCCTTTTTTTTACAATAAAACAAATACTTTTTCACTAACAAATCGAAACCAAAATCTATATTTACAGACTAGAGGACGCCCGCGACTTCGTACGCGTAGAATTAGTTTCCCGCTACTTCCCCTATTTCTTCCTGTTGGGGGTCGATTTTCAGAAAATCCTTTCTTAGTGCTCACTTACATCATGAATTTTCCTCATTACCCCTGTAGCGAATTTCAAGTTTCTAGGTACCTACACTGCCCTCCTAAATAAAAAGGACGCATGAGCAATTTTTTTGTCAAAGTAAATTTAACCTTAATAGTAAAGAAATAAGGTCACTAATACATGCGCAGTTCTATGAGACATACGCCCTTTTTTCTAAGGAGGGCAGTACAGTAGTTTCGGTTGTGCGTGGATATATAAGTCAGTGAGTCAGGTTTACCTTTTTTATATATAGATTTATTGTTTAATAACCTACAATAGTATTAGAATTATCCTCGCTACTTACTATGAGTACTATCTTGTATTGAAGCGACAATTTACAATCGGGTTATCGTTTCGTCACTTTTCAACTCAATTTCAATGTTTTTATACTTTTGTTTTTATGTCTGATGTACCTTACTACCAACTGTGACTACCAACAACCCTAAAAACTTGTTTGTAATTCTGTAACCACATTTTGTACAATTAGGCTTAGATTTTTACCAGCGTGACAGGGTGCTAACCCATCGCCGCAGCACTTCAAGCCTTTATTCCCTTAATCGCCTAACAACATCCACGGGAAGACAAGGAGTGGCACTATTCTAACCCGGCAACCACACGGGACAAACAACAACAAGAAATAAGTTGCTAAATTAAAATTGGAACCTACTATAAGCCTCAGTGTTCGTAAACATATTTTTAATACCAATTTACTACCCATTAGCTAGTTAGTACAATAAAAAAATTACAAGAATATCTCAAAACAGTACGAAGGGTTATAATTAAAGGTGGTTAACTAGGCTCTCCCCCCACCATTTCATGAATAACACAACAATTTAAAGAAGACTTAAACACGACTCTATTCTTAAAAGCATTAAAGTGTATGATAATATTTTTGACCTCTGCTCAGATACTCCGGTCGCTTACTTTACAAGGAACGTGCGCTTTATAAAATTCGCGTAAATTCAAAATGGCGTCATTTTCAGGAAACTTCCATAACTACTGAACGGGATCAGTTCAAAATCCTCTTTTCATAAGCTGTCAGTTACAAAACTCTAACAAGCGACACGGATTATTTTTTCGCTTTTTAATCGGGCGACTCGTTAGCCGGCTTTGTCCCGTGATGGTGTAACCAGCTTTGGAAGTACGCTTTGTTATTTTTTTACTGATGTTAGTTGGCTGTGTGTGGGAATATGATTCGTGAGTTTCACTTTTTTTTTACTTTTTTTTTTTTAATTTCATTGATTTTCAAGCATGAACTTTTACCTTCTTTCAAGTAAGTAACCTTTACATATGGTCATCGAGGCCATTTTGAATGGCAATCGGCATAAGCGCCGAAGTAGTGAAGTATATGTAAATTAATGTATGGAAACGTGAGTTGGTTTTAGGGGTTCGTGCAACGGATAGGAGCACCTTTGAATAGTGCTCGAGTTACTGTGGCCCTAGCCTAGACAAGATGCTAGAGCAGTGGTTCTTAACCGGTGGTCCGCGGACCACTAGTGGTCCTTGGAAGCATCTCAAGTGGTCCGCGAGCCATGCCAATAAATAAGTGACAAGAGTCCGAACATTACCCTTTTTATTCTCTTAGTTACAATTACATTTGAATGAGATTTTTACGCTTGCATTGGCATGTGATTTACTTAAAAAAACTGGTCTTAGTAATTTTACACGTTTTTTAATTGGTGAAATCTAAAAGAACCCTTTATTTACTTACATTTATTTACTGAATATTACCTCCAAATCAATAAACCAACTGGGTGGTCCACGGCATACCGGAAATTTTGTCAAATGGTCCCCCAGGACTCAAAGGTTAAGAGCACTGTGCTAGAGAGATCGTTATCGTTATCGAAAATGTACAGCGCTTCTATTATAGGCGGTATAAACGAGATCGTTATCGTTATCGAAAATGTACAGCGCCTCTATTATAGGCGGTATAAACGATATCGTAGTTTTCCTGTTATGGTATTGTTATGACGTCAGCCGCCATTACTGTCAAGAAAATAAGAGCCATCAAAACGTTGACAATTCGATAACAGATCAAATACGATATTGTTTTTACCGTCTTGAATAGAGCCGCAGGATTGATGTAAGCTGCCGAATGGTCATGTCAGTTCCATACACTTTGACAGTTTTCGAAAATTGTTTTCGATAGCGTTAAACAACATGTCTAGCCTCATAGCTACGTAACTGTTATAAACTTATAACGCTCTTTGTTTCCTTGCCTGGTACATGACAGGTTTTATTTTACATTTAGTTGGTTTGAGTTATTTCCATTGACATTTAAACTTTAAAGTAATATATGGATTTTTTCTGCCTTAACCGAGAATCGAACTGCGGTCGAATATGACAAAACAAGAGAGTCGTGTTTTATGATACAAATCGAAAGGGTCGTTGATAGTGGTCATTTATATCTATTACACATACACCTTTAAACTAAAAAAAGACCGTAAAAAGAACACGACTTTATTGTTTTATCATAATCAACGATTCCTGGTTAAGCCAGACGAATTTTCAAAAATCCATAAATGCAGGATTTATTTTTTCAAAAATAAAAGTAAGTTTCCTTTGCGTAGAATTTGCTATTTCCAATATTTAAGTTAGCTTTGCCGTACATGTCGCATTCGTTTTTTTTACCCTGTATAACTACATAAAATAAATATCCCCGATATAATGGTGACCCCTTCTTTCAGAGCTGATATCTCTTAAACGGCTCAACCGATTTTTATAAAACCTAGCTCAAAACTACAGCTAAAAAACCTGCTTTCAAATAAAAAAAAACCGCATCCAAATCGGTTCACCCATTTAAGAGCTACGGTGCCACACACAGCGGTCAAACTTATAACACTTTTTACGTCAGGCGTTTGAAAACTCTTCTTTGCGCAGTGCTATCGGCAGCGATACTCTCGGTCCTGACCGGCGCTTGCGCAGCGCCACCGCGAGAGGCGGCGGAGTTCAGTCTCAGCTCGCTGTACGACACCACGTTACGGGTAATACACCCCATGGTCGCCGCGGGTTCCAATCGGTGTAAGTACGCGATTTTTTTCTAACTTATCCACATGACCCGGTGAGACAATGCAAATAATACTATCAGATTGACAATCATGACAAGATAATACTCGTAAATCTATAGACAATGTACTTATCAAATCTTAAAAGTTTCAGTTTAACATTATAGATCAACCATGAACACTAATAGGGACAATTTATTACCATAATGATAACAAGTTTTTTCTTAATTAAAAAACATATTCCTCCATACATATTTAATTTATTCGATTATATTATGACAACCCTAGCACTTCAATGAATTTTGCTCGCATTTTAAGATCCCTGGTAATTGCACAAAATAACCTAAAAAAGGTAGAAAATTAAGGTAGAACATAAGAACGAAGATCTGTTTATTTACTATGTTCTGGCAATAAAATAAATAAATAAACCTTTGTCTTTATCTTTAGATTGACACGTGCAAAAGGACTTTCTTGCCTATAAATAGTTTACTCCCAAACACGATGAAATATCTCTGTAAAAATATCTAATATTATTATTTCAAACACGTAATAATCTTATTTAAGCGATTTTATTTCCTCGTCCGATCCCATTTTAAGAAGGGCCTTTAATGAAATTACCTTTCTGCCGTCATAAATTATTTTGATAATTCAATAAAAATATTTAGCATTTTATTATTTTCGTTCGTTATTTTTATAACATATATAGGAATAAACATGCATACTAACGATACGCTATGGCATTGCCCGTAATATGAAAATAACTTATACGCCACTTTTAAAAAAAAAAACCTATTATTTACATTTTCAGGTGAGAAACTAAAAAACTTCCTTGGCATTACATATGAGCAAATGCAAGAAAAGAACAACGCCAGCCGAGAACTTTTGACCATTGACGTAATCACCAAAACGGGCAATGTAAAGTACAATATGACGGCCAGCAGAAGGATTTCCAGAGTTATATCCAATGCCAAGACCATAATCATCCTTGTTCATGGATTTTTGGAGAGTTCAGATGGCTGGATGGTGCAAGCCTTAGCCCCTGAGTTTTTAAAACAGTCGGGGTTGAAGATTTTAGCTTTGGATGGCCGAAAAGCGATCAACTACGAATATTTTAGAGCTTCAACGCAAGTGCGATTCGTCGGGGAAAAACTTGGCAGGTTGCTAAGTGATATTGTTAAAAGTAAGGTTTTATTCATTAATTACTTTTATTAAGGGACGCCAATTAACGTCTATGAAGTACTGTATACTTCTGAATAAATCTTTGTTATTTTATAAGAAATGCAGTTAAGTTTAGTATTAAAATCAGGTACTTACCTATTATCTTATCGAAAGACATATTTCGCCGCTTCGGAGATTTTTTTTTGGCAGTCGCAGGTCTTACCTAACCTAACCTACGTAATGAATGTTTTAGATATCCTGAAAACACCATGATTTCAAAAGAAAATAGTTTCGATAAAATTAAATTCTATGAAATGATATAATTCTGCCGTCCTAATCCAATACGCAGTAACTACAATAAACCTCCTGTAGAAATATCGACCTTATTACTAACAAACTAGAATTGAATCCGCTTTGGTGATTAAATTTAAGATACTGCTTATTAGCATAGGAGGGCAGAATTGATGGAGTAATATCCGATAAAATGATGGGTTACCATTTAACGTCGTAAGGCCCAGTATGCAATGATGTACATTATCAAGGCAATAAAACTGTATTGCAATGGAAATAAAGTTTATTTTCCCTTTTTCATAAATTGAAAATGGCATTATCGCACAAACGTAATTGAACTTTATTGCCTTGATGGTAGATTCAAAGTCCCACTGACAAAAAACTGGCTGTTTGTAGTACGGTGGGCCGGTAGGTTTATGAAAGTTTTTTTAATATCAGCATTATCATCATCATGTGATGGACGTCCACTGCTGGCCTTTCCTCTGACAGTTTTGTGCTTCTCGTATCTATGGCTTCCCGCGACCAAATCTTTATTTATACAAGTCTAGAATTTTTTACTGCGGCAAAGCCCAAAAGAAGGGATATGTGTTTGACCTATATGTATGCCGTTCCTGTGTCCCCTCATAACTACTCAACGGGTCAATCGATTTTGATAAATGATACGTCATTAACTCATTAGATTCTTCTTGATGGCGCGAGTGTCACCGCGTACAAAAAATTTAAAAAAAAAACATCTTTATACGGGTTTAATGTGTTTTAATGTTATTAATATATAATTATGGGAGCACGAAAGTTCAACAAAAATTTGCATCGGAACTCCTTAAATAAAATTTTTATACCGCTGGAACCGTAAACTTTTCAGAAGTTCTGAAATATTCAATGTGTAGATAAGACTAGGTTAGGTTAGGTTTGATTTATAAACATCCTGAAAAACATACGTTATGAATTGCGATGATTAGGACTTACAAATTGTTATGAGTAAAAATAATTACGTGAACTAATGTGGACCCAATATATATCGACGACAGTATCAAAAAACGCAGTCGGAATTTTAAAGCTTGCTTTTTAGTGTTCTATGCTCTATTAATATGCCTCCGCTTTCCGTCCGTCCATCCGTCTTAACTTAAAACAGCTGTATCTTTTGAATCATTATAGATAGCGGTTTTTTTTTTCAGAAACTGTGTTATTACCAGAGGTCGGAATAGGTAGTGCTTATTAACCTAAACTTGACTCACGTTCATTCATGCGTGAGTGAGATGGGGATACGTTATTGAATGAAGATGCAACAAGTTTAGGTTAATAAGCACTACCTATTCCGACCTCTGGTTATTACGGCGGATTTACTTACTTTTTTTTAAAGACAGTGCAATAATAAAAACGGTCCTCATACAAGAAACATTTTAATTCAACATATTTTTATTTTTGTTGTATTTATCGTAAAAAAATTAAGACATACATGTGTAGGTACACTCTATAACGTTTAGTATGACTATAGTACAATCCCAGAAGAAAAACAACAAATACAAAAAATGCTCAAGTGTGACTTATGCTCGTTTCGAGATCGAATTCAAATCGGAATATAATAATCCCTGCTGTGCCCTCTGGAACTGAAACCCTCGGTGCGCAAGTCCGACTCGCACTTAACCGGTTTTTTTAGTTAAACTAGTAGTTCAAGCCTAGAGCTTAGTCGAGCACTGGGTCTATTTGTCCCAGATTGTCTCTAATTAATTTATTTTTCCCCTACCTAATGACGTCTTACCTCATCTTATCTTATCTTGTTGGTGGGGTCCTTACGGATACATTTCGAGCCTATGGGATCTTTTGTGTAATTACCCAATGATATTTTATATTAAGATACGTTATGCTCATACTAAACGCATTCAAAACCCGTGACCAATTACTCACAGAGCGAACGCTATTGTTAGAAAGAGATAAATAGATAAAAAGTAAGGCAATTGCCTTCGTTTTTGCGGAACGTTTTTGCGCGCAGATGACGTATCTTTATATAAAATATCATTGTAATTACCCCTCATTTAGCGCTTAATCCAATGCAGCCTCCACCCCTTAAAATGCGGACAGTGGAGAGTATTGGTAGTGTCTTGAAATCGTTCGGTTCTGGCTAGCCACAACCGAGGATTTTCATTTCACCTAATGACGTCAAATTGGTATGAAGACTCCAAAGTTCCCCAACATATAAAATCACGTTTTTACGCAGACCACTGTTTCGCAAACGAGTTATTTATAAGATTCTTTTGAAATAGCTCTCGTAATTGTAAACAGAAATAAAGGTTTTTGCGACATTGTATTAACTTCAGGCACGTTGAGTTGAACGGGTTTCTTATGGAAATAATAAAAAACATGGCACAATTCGAACGGCATTTCATATAAAAAAATAGGCAAACAAATTGTATAGATTTTAATTTTAACAAAAACGTCTGTTACGAATTATAAACTATATTATAGCGAAAAATTTGTAGGTCTTAGTTAGAATTTGAATCTACATCTCCTATGCTGCCTTAGAAAAAAGGGCGTATGTCTCATAGAACTGCGTATGTATTAGTGACCTTACTTCTTAAGATGTAGGGTTAAATTTACTTTGACTAACAAATTGCGCATGCGTCCTTTTTATTTAGGAGGGCAGTATGGCTATCCGGGCCAATGTAGGCGCATTACCACTTATGCTACCAAGACCCTACTTATGATCCACGAAATTAGTGGTCGCTTGCTTTTTCATACTCGGAGGGTATGCTGACGCCATCTATCGTTGTTTATTAACAAACAAAACTCATGTTTCAAGTTAAGTGTAAGTGATAATGCGCCTACATTGGCCCGGATAAACCAATTGTTTAAATCAATTGGTGAGAAAAGGGTTTTTGTACAAAGAGCTACGAGTATCAACCCTAAACATACACTTAAGCTAATCGAAAAAAAAACAATAATATAAGAAGTATAGCGCCGAATTCAACTGAATTTTATTATTTACAAACCATAAGGAAAATGCAAATGAAGTACTAGTAACGTATTGTATTTCCATCATTACTTTTTTTATTATTGTAATAAAATATGTTTTTTCCTGCAAAACTACGCATGACATTTTATAGATTCCCGGTTCGTACATAATGTTCTTTTATAATATTTAAATGTAGTTTTGCTGGCCTTATTTCCCAAGAACAGATATTACCCTTCATTTCTTTGTGCTCTGTAGAGAACCATATAAAATAACTAACATACAATTTTACAACTTGAAGTATGCTGGTTGTGTTATGAGTATGGTTGAATATGGTATAAGCAGATTATGACTTTGCTAAAAAAAAGTATTGTCCGCAGCAAAAGCTTGTCCCAAAAACGAAATATTTGACAGAAAATTATTTAGTTATGTACCTAGGCTGGCATAAACGCAAACTCTTATAGTTTCCGAATGCCCCATACTGACCCGCGTCGCTATTGCCTAACGCACTCGCAATCGTAATCGGCTTCTAATTGGAACAATTGTTTTCATTTTGTAAGCAGACTTGTCTTCGGACTGTCAAAATGAAAACGATTGCAATTGCGAGTGCGTTAGGCAACAAGCCTGCTGATCGAATTGCTCACCCAGCATACATTTGGCCTGGTTGATCCAATATCTGTTGCAGATGGCCGAGACCCTTCGAGCTTGGTCCTCATCGGGCACAGCCTCGGCGCGCACATCGCCGGGATTGCTGGCAAGCAGCTCCGGGCGCTGACGGGGCAGCAGGTGAGATTTGATTTACGTATTATTTACTAACCACTAACCCTCGCTTCGCTTCGGTTTATTTTTCTGTAGCATACGTACATAAAATAAAATGTATTATACATAAAAACCTTCCATCAAAAATCGTGTAACTAATAGTGAAAACCGCATCAAAATCTAATGCGTGGTTTAGGAGGAGTTAGTGGATACACAGAAATAAGTTATGAATGTATTGTTCATGACTTTCGACAAATATGACTCGCGAAAATTGGAACTGCAAATACATAGGTAATACTTTCTAATAATATGACTTAAGGCCCCGAAACCGACGCGCATGCATGACTCGATGTATGAATGTGGAAGAAGCGAAAGAGGTTTGTCAGGATCATTGTAGCAGGTGGAAAGTGGTCTCTGCCTACCCCTCTGGGAAACAGGCGTGATTTAATGTATGTATATAATAATGTGACTTACAACATTATGACTACCTAACACTCATTATGATGAAAAACTTTATGTAGTGTAAAAAACGGAACTTTAATTTTATAAACACAAGCAAACGAACATATTTACCATTATCACTCGATATTCACGTGCTTTTAAAGATCAAGTGAGGTCTTAGCAATGATGTACACTTGATCTTTACTTTCACATATAATTGAATTAGTTATACGTTACTTTGAATAAAAACATGCTTGATTAATATTTGAGGTTATGTGTTAAACTAATTTGTTTACATCTTTAGCAATTTCAATTGACACAGACTATTTGTATGCAGGTGGGGCGCATCACAGCGCTCGACCCCGCGGGCCCCTGCTTCAGCAACGTCGACGAGGCTGCCCGGCTCGGCCGGGGCGACGCGCAGTACGTCGACGTCGTGCATACCAACGGCGGCGTGCTGGGATTGGTTGAGCCTGTAGGTAAACAGTTTTGGTAGTTACATCGTTATCGCAGTCAAAACTATATGAATACCCTATACATTGGCGATCTCTATTTCCAGAGATGATCACTTTATACATATGTAATTTATTTTAATACTCATTATAAAACGCTGTGTGGTTGCCGGCTTAGAATAGTGCCACTCCATTTTTTCCCGTGGAAATCGTAAGAGGCGACTTCGAGGCGAAATCGTAAGGGAATAAAGGCTTGTAGTAGGTATTGTTAGGCGATGGGCTCGCAACCTATCACTAAGTAATATTACATCTTATTGTGCAAAATGTGGTTACAGAATTAACAACAAGTTTTTAGAGTTGTTGGTAATTCTGTAGCTCTGCCTACCCCACTCTGGGAATGAAGGCGTGAAGGTATGTATGTATGTACTAATAATAAAAAGAAAAGGAAAAATGTATAGTTTTTTGTAATTTTATGATTTTTATTATCTTAATATAGCCAGAATATAGCAAGAAGACTCTGGAAACTTCGTACGCGTAGAATTAGTTTCCCTCTACTCCCCCTGTTTCTTCCTGGTAGGGGTTAATTTTCGAAAAAAACGTTTATAATATTGAATAGTAAAGATAAAGTCAGAAATATATATCTTTATTTCAATAACAGTTAAAATAATATTCTAAGATACATAAGAGAAAGCGAAAATACAACAATATTCAAGAAACATCTCCATATTTTCTTAATAAAAAAGGCCTACTACTCCATCCAAGAATTTTTAGACGGGAGATAAAACGCAATATGTGTAATAGAATTAAATGTTAGTGATTATGTTTAAGTAATTTTAGTTTAAGCGCGCTGCACAGCATGTTTGTATGCCGAGAAGTACCACATAAAGGGACATGACCATAACTGTATTAAAGATCTATATGTATAAACCTATGTTGGACAAACACATGATTTATTACTCGTATAAGGACAAGTCTATCACAAAAAAATAACTGAATTCTACCAGTCTAGTCCAAGTATGCAAGTTTTCGTAAAATTTGCTAGTTTATAAAGGTGGGAAAACTTGGTCTCTGGCTACCCCTCTCGGAAATAGGCGTGATTTAATATGTATGTATGTATAAAGGTTCTTTTCCACCGGTGAGGCGAGGCGAGACGATGCGAGATGAGAATTGAAATTTGTATTGAAAACACTAAATTCCCTCCTCGCGCATTTTCGGTACATTTTCTCACCTTACCTAGCCGGTGGAAAAGTAGCTTGAGAGTTCTTGGCTATCGTTAGTGCATTTGGCAGATGTATCTGATTATTACGTTGACCTGTTATCTTCCGTAGGACATAAAGACTTCTATCCCAACGGTGGGCTGACGCAGCCAGGGTGTCTGCTGGCCACCTGCGACCACACCAGGGCATGGGAACTGCTGACTGAAGCCATCAATGCTCCAGACCACTTCCCTGGTAAATTCGACATTGTAATTAATATCTTATGATGTCACTTCAACTTCACGTTGCGTATTCAAGTCAAGCGAAGTCAAATCATTTAATGTCATTTATTTATTTATTTATAAGTATATTTACATGGTATTACAGTTGGTAGACTAATGCACCATGAAACAAGATTAACATTATTAAGCTAAGTAAAAATTATAAGACTATATTGGGACACTCGATTGCCTAGCATCCTTCAACTCACAAAATCTCATGCATTCATAACACACAGCCGACCATTGGCCTGCAAGCAGGTCGCACTCTGGCGCAGATGATAAGAGCCCATTGAGCAGCGCAAGCGCGCGGGGGAGGGGCGAGGTCCTGCGCGACACGGTGCACGCCGGCGGCACCGCGAACAGCTCGCGGTGGCGCGCCCTAAGGACAATCCTGGGCACATCTGGAACGCGCAGTCTCATGAGTTGAGTCACCATCTCAAGGCAATCCGATTCACCACGCAGAACGCGGCAAGCCGAAACCAACAAGCTATAATTGCGCCTCACCTCGAGAGAATTAAAGCCAAGAGTCCCAAGGAGATATTTAGTGGGATATAAAAACGGATAGTACCCGTACTTTTTTTTATATAAAAACCTTAGAAAGGCTTTTTGCACTTTCTCCAAAAGTAAGGAGTAGGTTATTTCGTGCGGATGCCATACAAGTGAGGATGCTTCCATCTTGCTTCTCACTAAAGCATTATAAACCAATTGTATGGCGCTAGAGTCATAGAAATCTCTAACGTTACGTATTACAAAGCCTAATCTCCGAAAGCAGTCAACAGCAAGTTTTGAGATATGCTCACGGAAAGTAAAGCGCGCATCGAACACCACACCGAGGTCTCTAATAGAAAAGACACGGTTAATCGGCTCTGACCCGAGCATATATTGAGCATGTAGAGGAGAACATGATCGACTGAATGTACAGACATAACACTTGGCTGAATTGAAAAGGAGTTTGTTATTCATACTCCACCGGACAACCGCGTTGACGTCCTCTTGTAATGACTCGCAATCCGCCCTTTGTTCGACACCGTAAATCAATTTTAGGTCATCAGCATAGAGAAGACATTGGGCAGACTTAAGAACCAATTTAAGGTCATTTATCATTATACCGAATAAGAAGGGTCCCAATATAGAGCCCTGACTGACGCCAGATCGAGTTTGATACGGGGCCGAAACGTAGCATCCATGCCGAACATACTGCTGCCGATCCCGTAGATAACTAGCAAAAAATTTAAGCATCATGGGAGAAAAGCCAATACCATCAAGTTTTCTTAGGAGCACATCGTTATCTACGCGATCAAAGGCCTTCTTAAAGTCGAAATAAACTACATCAACCTGGATGCCCCTGTCTAGATGTTCAGAAATTATGTCAACCAGAAGTAATAGATTTGTGTTGACAGAGCGTTTGGACCTAAATCCATGTTGTGCGTCACATAGAAATGGCTTAACCTGTGTAGACAAGGTCCGGTGGAGTATAGATTCAAACAGCTTAGCTAGCGTAGAAAGAACTGCTATAGGCCTATAGTTTTCTACATCAGTACTGCCACTCGCCTTCGGTATTGGCCTTACCCTTGAGACTTTCCAGCAGCTCGGATAGGTTCCAGAGGTGAGTGCTAAGTTAAATATATAATGAATCGGAGTTTTCAGGTACTCCGTACATCCCTTTACAATATAAGCAGGTAAGTTATCGGGTCCCAGGGAAGAATTTGATTTAAGACGCCTAATGCCAGCCTCTATCTCCTTAAAAGATATAGATGTTACGTTAACATAATTGGAATTCCGGCCCTGGCAGTTGTCTTGTCTAAAGTTTGATTTAAGAAGGGGAACATTAGGCAGAAATACACCAGAGAAAAACCGAGCGAACACATTAGCAACCTCTCCATCGGCAAACTGTCTCCCATTAAAAGTCACGCGGGACACGAACCCACCCTTCGACTTCAGATTGTCCATGTGTTGCCAGAATGCACGAGGATTGTCTCTTAGTCTGGCCTGAATTCGACCAAGGTAGCAATTGTAAGCAGATGATATCCCTTTTTTCACCTTGGACCTCAGTTTGGCGAACTCACTGTAAACAGCTTCATCTTTAGTGGACTTCCACTTTCGATGGAGATTAGATTTATGTCTAAGGTCTCTGATCAGGTTTGCAGTGAACCAAACTGGATAGCACCTACTAGGCACCCTAGATCTAAACCTCTTAGGAATGCAAATATCAAAAATACCATACAATACTTTATAAAACAAGTCCACTGCAACATCAACGTGCCCAGCACTGAGAACTTCCTGCCAGTTGACTTCTGACATTAGCTTATGTAGAAGCTCATAATTTCCTCTAGTGAAATTCCAATCCTGTCGCACGTCCACATTACTAGGACCCATTAACTCAGCAGGCGGTCGTTGTGCGGCACAATCTATTAGGATAGTAATCTCCAATGGTGGGTGGTACGCATCAAATCTCGGAACCATTCCGCCGCCCTTTGCCTCAGAGACCACAGCGTCATAGACATGCTCCGATACCAGCACAACATCCAATTTCCCACCATGCACATTAATCACTTCATTCATCTCTTTTAGACCACATACAGTTAGAAAATAACAATAATAACTTAAAAAACTATTTGATGAATAGACTGGATTCAGGTTCAAATCACCGACTACAAGTACTACACCTTTCAATGTGTCAATCACTGATTCCACTGCCATAAATACACCTAAGTCATATTTGATATATTTGACAGTTATAACAATGTGTTATGGCATAGTTGTCAAAACATTGAGATTGTTTGTCTATTTGAAAAATAAAGTTAATAGAAAATACGCGTTACCGCTTGGTTTATCATCAAATTGTCGAAACTTATTTCGTCGAATTTCACTTCAAAGACAATATTTCATGTATTTTCATTTCGTCGAGAATTCAGTTCGTGGAATGGTCATTGCAAGTAATTTTAAATCGTGTATTTTTACTTGTCGGATGATTCATTAAGTAGTTGATTTATGTCATGGAAAACGTTTCGTGATTAATTGTTTCAAGTATTTTTAATTAACATACAAATTATTACAAGGAATATTATTTAATTACTTCTCGTAATATCATATCAATAGACCGTGAGACGAAGTTGACGGAGCTCCGCTTCGCGGAGCTCCTATTCCGTGTAGTTGTTGCGCTTCGCGCCTTGACACAATTCTAACCTAACCTAACCTATAGATTAGTTGAGACCTAGTGGGTGTTCCGCGTAGTTGTGGCGCTATGTGTATTCGATTTTTTTAAAACAAATGCATGAAACGTCGAACAAATGAAATTCGTTGTTTTGTTGTTCTGCCATTTAAAAATCATACAAAATGAACAATTTGCCAAATAATATTCCCTGAGCAGTTATTCTATTAAATAATAAAAATTTGAATAATCTGCTCATGAAATAAAAATGCACCATACAATAATTCGTGAACTAAATTTTACTTGAAACGTTTTCGATGAAATGAAATTCGACGAAAAGTTTGTCGACAGAACAAGGGACACCCTTACCGCTTCATTGTCAGTTTTTGACTCGCATCAAAAGAGTTATATTGCACGTAATTCAACTACGAATTCAAAATAACCTAATAGTACCCGGAATACCGAGCGTCGCTCGGATCGAAAACGAATTTTCCCGAAGATAAGAAGTTGACAGATTGATTTTTAACCCCTATTTTTCAAGACCCTATATTGCAAAATTTCATCGAATAATAATTATAAACAAATATGGCTACTTTAATAATTATGATTTATTGCAAAATAGTTACTTATAAATTTTATTTCAGCTCGGAAATGTGAAAACTACACGTTGTTCAGTTCGGGTGCATGCGCGCAGAATCAGGTCGCCTTTATGGGGAACGCGTCGGGCAGCCCAGGGCTGTACTTCTTCAGCACGGCCTCATCAGCACCCTTCGGTCTAGGGATCTCTGGGACTGGTATTAAATGATACTTAGAAAATGTGGTTTTATTTCGTGATTTTTTCATTCCCAAAGCCACTATATTTGAATTTGAACGCCTTACCTCGAATACAAAATGTGTTACTCTCACGCCAAGCATGTTGTCTATGCCATGCAAATTACAACTTAATTCATACAAAACTAAAGTCTTTTTTAATCTTCAACTGGTGTCGGCTATGGCCGATGGTGGCGTCAGTGGAACAACAAAAAAAGAAAAACTGCTGTGACATACAGACAGACAGACGAAGTCTTACCATAAGGGTTCCTTTTTTACCATTTTGGCACCGGAACCCTAAAAACGCTTTGGTTCTATCTTACATTGTGACATTTAGTGCCAATTTTACCATACGATGTTACCCACTTAAGAGACGATTAGAGCGTTAACAGCTGTGAGAATGTAGGAACTAACAGTCGATTAACATTGATTAACATTTAACACCGTATGGTGAAATTGGTACTTAGACAGAAAATGACAAAGATAATGAACTAACCGTCCTATTTTACTATTTAAGTGTGTATTTTTTATGTGTGTTATATATGTGTGTGATATGTAACCCTTTTCATCCCAAAATAGGTTTAAATAGATCGTTTCAAATAAATGAATAAATATATACATAAAATAAAACAATGGTCTTGGAAATTCTAGAGTTCTATATTAATATACAATATGAAAGTAAAAGAGTAAAAGCTGGCTATTAATTATACCTTTAAAAACGAATCTTATACATTCGCAAATAAAAAACATTATACACTGAAAACATTTGAAGATAATAATATGATTAAAAATCAGCGTAAGCACTTGCTCTCTCGACGAGTTGCTCTAACGTCTGACCGCGAAGAACGTTATTTATCGCGTCTATGATTTTATTTAGAATGAAAGTAATATTATTTTTGTCTCGTCCTATTTCCAATATTTTATCCTTGAACTCTTGGTTGATCAATTTTGAACTCCCGTGCAATGTAACCTGGAACACAGGGTACATTTATAACAAAAATCTTCCGATGCATGCTTCACGGGTGTGTAATGTTAAGTATAAACACAAATGGTCTAATTTTCATTTTACATAACTAAAATTGCATAATTTCGATCTCTATAATAAACCAACGATATAATAAATATGATGCATAAAACGAAATGCATAATTTCTAAAACTATGATGTACAAAATATTTCTAACGACTTTCATTGCTATTAATGTGGTCACGGTTCTAACCTAACCTAGTTAGAAGAAATTGACTAAAAATGCATAATAACAAGAAAATTATAGTTATGTTATTCGATCGATTACCAGTGATCGGAATTAGGTGAGCTAAAATACCTATTCTTCGCAAGAGGACATAATATAGAGTGGTTACAAGAGGGTAGAAAAATATTTTATTTCTTGAATACCGGGTATTCGATATTTACCCGGGTATGTATTTTACACAGTCTAGTTCGAATAGTACAAGTCTTGAGCTTAATGAAGTATGTTTTTTACAGGTATTTAAGATTATTATTATAAATATGAAAGGGCAATCTTATAAAAAACATACTACATTAAGCTCAAGACTTGTACTATTCGAACTAGACCGGTATTCAAGAAAAAATATATTTTTCTACCCTGTTGTAACCACTCTATATTATGTCCTCTTGCGAAGAATAGGTATTTTAGCTCACCTAATTCCGATCACTGGTAATTACGTATGCCGCTGTAGGAGTGCCTACAATGTATAGTCGCGGTATGAAAAGGTTCGTCACTTTTCGACTGTATTTTAAAGCAGTTAAGGCCCAAAAGTTCCACACTTGACGCTAACAGGTGACAATTCGGTATACATTGCAGAGTTAACAAGTTTTCACATCACTGGCATTCATATAAGCTACGCAATGTACACTGAAATGTCACCTGTGGCATGTGTGCTCTTCTGGGAAGGCAATAAAAATATGTTCCTAAGGTTTTTGGGATTACCTGAATATCATCGATGTGCAAGTTCAATCTCATACTTATTACTTCTGCATTGTCCCCACGTGTAACTAAGGTAAAGCGTGCAGAGACTCTCAAGCCATCGATGTGACCACTGAAAATGAAGCAATAGCTAAAGTGTGCTTAAAATATCATTTTTGTCCTTATCAGTGATCGGAATAGGTAGAGTATATTAACCTAAAGTTCGCGATCGGACATAATATAGAGTGGTTACAACCGAGTGAAATATTATTATTTTTTCCGGTATTTGCTGGTACTAGTAAATGTAGTCGCAAGGAATTCTCCAGTTTATGTGTCTGTTCTACGAAGTTTTAATAATAAATACTCCACTTATTATTTAGATACTTAAAAGAAATGAGTTACAGGCCCCTATTATCACAAACTAAGTAATTAAGTAATAAGTACCCTGTCTAGTAGAATCAGAAAACTAATTTTCATTATGAAAAGACTACGCGACTGCTCTCCCACCCATGTGCTGTACCTTGTTTACTATGCCCTGTGTCAGTCCCTTTTGCAGTACTGTATAGGAGTTTGGGGTACTGCAGCCAAAACAACTATGCTGCCGCTGGAGCGGGCTCAGCGAGCTGTTATCAAGGTCATGTTCCGCAAACCTTTTAGATTCCCAACTGACACGCTTTATCTAGAAACTTCTTTTCTTAGAGTGAGACAACTGTTCGTTCTAAAGGCTGTTACTCAAACACACTCAAGTTTAACTAAGTCGCACAGTCTTGACGAGTTGCTACGCAAACGAGTTTTCAGGGCTCCTATTCCAAAAACTGTATCATCCTTTGCCAGACGTTTTCCATCCTTCTCCTTTCCCCACTTGTATAACATGGTGTGTAAGTCCTGCAATGTAAGGCAACTTCGGCGTTCGGAAATGAAACGGGTTCTGAGGCTGTGGCTGGTTTCATTGAACTATGGCGACACGGAAAAGCTCCTTTGCTCTCCTTCACACACACACACACACACACACACAAACACACACACACACACACACACAAACACACACACACGCGCACACACACACGCGCGCGCGCACACACACACACACACACACACACACACACACACACACACACACACACACAGCGCGCGCGCTCATATCTGCATGCCTAAATTCATTTTTCATTTTTGTTCTTACTTTTAGTTAGTTTGATCTTAATTTTATTTTACAATGTACTTAACTCACTCCACTGCTGTGTAACTTTAAGCTGTTAATAGGAAATTATTTACAACCTGTTTTCACCTATCAATATGTTTTTTTTTTTATGTATAACCTGTGCTCATGGATACCCAAGATACAGGCTCAGCCTAGTTTGGGATCCGCCGGAAACTGATGTTTTTGTATACAGTGTGATTTTATAAAATAAATAAATTGAATTGAATTGAATTGAATTGAAATATATTACGTATATTTAGCATTAAAAATACCAGAAATCCGGAATTCAATATAAATAAATTAATATTTCACCCAGTTGTAACCACGAATGTGACAGAAAGGGACAATGCATACTTTAACTAGAATAGGTTTATAGTGTGTTTATGATTATGGGGGGTAAACAAATAAATATTAGGGGATAATCTTACACAAATTAATCTAATTCCAAACTAAGGTCTAGGCTTGTGCCGTCAAAGTCATAACTTAAATACAGGGTTATTTGTAAAATACTAATAACCTCTCAGGGTTAAATCAATAATATCATAAACAACAACTTTTGTTCGAAGACTTTTTACAAAACGTAATGGATTCCCCAAAAAATTACTTTCAAGTTTTTGTTGTACTATCTGACACTTTTTAGATCTGTAATTTGTAGTACCTAAGTAATAATTTTTAGATGGGGGTACTTTGCGCTCGCTTCATTCTTGTTATTGATAATTGTAACTTGTTTCCATTACCCACTTGTTCAACAAAATCATTGCTTACATTTTAGTAGGTACTTTATCGCTTTAACTCCTCTGTCAATTTTGTGTGGTAGTTTAAACAAGACATTAAAGCGCGTAGGTACTAAAATGTAAATGTTATGACTTCGACCGTATACTGAATCGACGAACCCTTCATACTTTACCAGGCTTAGGACTGGCTTAATTCAAAATAAACTAAGAACCATACTACATCGCAGCGTCGAAGAACTTCAGTATGTTTTCCTGTTCACGTACTGTGCGCCGCGGTGGACGACCACGATCGTTGGATCAAAAGGTAGGTACTTACAGTGCTACGCCTTGTATGCACCGTTTGCCGGACGCCGTCGACGGCTATGTATCTTCGTTTTGGTGGGTCCGTTCACTTCACCTTATTTGTCCCATTATGCCACAACACAATAAAAGTACACAAACACACAACTGTAAATCTGGACCCCTTAGATTTAAATTGTATTCATCATCATCATCATCATGTCAGCCGAAAGACGTCCACTGCTGGACATAGGCCTCCTCCAAGGCTCTCCACTCAGACCGGTCTTGTGCTTTTCGCATCCACCGCGTTCCCGCGATCTTTACAAGGTCGTCACTCCATCTTGTAGGAGGCCTACCTACAGCTCGTCTCCCGGTCCGCGGACGCCACTCAAGAACCTTCTGACCCCATCGGCCATCAGTCCTGCGAGCAATGTGCCCCGCCCACTGCCACTTAAGTTTGGCTATTCTTCGGGCTATGTCGGTAACCTTAGTTCTACTGCGGATATCATCATTTCTGATTCTATCACGCAGAGAAACCCCGAGCATAGCCCTCTCCATAGCCCTCTGAGTGACTTTGAGCTTCCTTATAAGGCCCACTGTTAGCGCCCACGTCTCAGATCCGTAAGTCATCACTGGCAACACACACTGGTCAAAGACTTTTGACTTCAGATACTGCGGTAATTTGGACGAAAAGGTGCTACGAAGCTTCCCGCTACGAAGCTTTTTTTTTCGTAGCACCTAAATTGTATTATTAAACCGAAATCAAAAACAGCACTACCTCGTGCTGAACTAACTACCCGCATTATCGGAAATCGAGACACTCGGTGCGCACCGGCGCCGGCTGTGGGCGCCGGCGATTCAAAGCGAACGTCTGCGCAGATAATTAGGTCAAGGTCATCTTGTCTCCCTACCCCTTTCCCCGCCCGCCACTATGTTTCACACTGCAATTGTTTATTTGTCTAGCGGTATTCTTTGGTTACCGTAGAGTTAGTTACTAACATTTAGAGCGATCAATTTAATTTTCTTTTTTTTGTATGAAAGTAAAATATGATGATTTATTAAAAGTCACAGAACAAAAGTGGTTGCTTATCATGTTAATAATTAAACCCTGAGAGGTTATTACTATTTTACAAATAACCCTGTGTACAGGGTGTCCCAGAAGCCGACGTCAACCCGCCTAGGGCTGATAGAGCAGCTAAAAAGCTATCGATGTAACCCCTATGTATGTTCAGCGATTTTTACTACTTTCGGAAATATTGTTTATTTTTTCTTTTGTACAATAAAGTATTTAGATACATACATACATTCATACATATATGTACTTATAGAGAAATAAATACTTATATACCTAGTATACATCCAAGACCCAAAAGCAAATGATCGTGCTCATCACGCAAATAGATGCTCTGACCGGGTATCGAACCCGAGACCGCTAGCTTCGTAGGCAGGGTTACTAATAACTTTGCTTACTACATCGTCAATTATCATGAGTTAGTATGAGAGAAATAAAAAATATCACGATAATTAAAAAAATCGAAATCGAGAGGTTATTTTCGATTACGCAACTTAAAGCACTTTTTGAGCACAATTACAGGCAAATTTAGAGAAACAAAAAAATAGCTATTACCTACTTTTAAGATTAGTAAAATTGAGAAATTAAAAATTCAACCCTTTTTTTATATTTTACTAATTATGAGTACAGCTGGGCATTCACGGACGCACCGTTTGTCTCGGCGATCGATTGTGGCGTCGCGCTGCTCTATTCGGCTTGTGGGAGCGTCGTGAATCCCCAGCTTTAAAAGGACAGTCGGACACAAAACGTGTTACTTTCATTAAATAAAAAATAGGTAAATTTGAAATGCTAACTGTGTTGGTAAACGTCGCACCTTTACATCTAACGAATATTGAATAACCGCCGTATTTACCTTAGCTCTCCTGTTTCATCAATATTGAATATCCAGTATTCTCCCTGTAAGTGATACCAATCTGGAAAAAAAGTTTAGACAGGTGCAGATATCATGACATCGTTTTTTTTTAATGAATTTATAATTGTATTTTTAATCATTACAGTTACTTTTTTCAAATGATACCCCAACCACGTGACAACTTTGTTTTTGGTACTAAACTGCCACCCGGGCCATTCTACTGTTCAGTGTACATTTTTGTTATCGTCCGATAAAAAGTATACCGAATTATGAATCCGCGTATAAATAAATAACATGAACTTAGAATGTTTAAGTTAAGCGGTTTTCAAAAAAACAACTTTTAAATTACTTAATTATCGTTGAAGAATCTCGGTAACTCAGTGGTAAATTGCACTTTTTCCATAGAAAAGGCGGGGACATCAACGTCCACTGCGTTACTCACTAGCTATTACAAATAACTTTTAATGAATTATTATAATTCTAAATATAAGCTTATTTATGTCCCTTTTCGAGTTTCAAGTTAGAAAACTCATCAAATTACCGGTTTTTGAAATAAAAATAGTTTAGTGAGAACGTCGCTAAAACTTATGTACAACGAAAAGTAGAATGGCCCACGGTCCATGTTGCTGTGAAAAAATGCCTATTCAGTGTCTTCAAACCTTAATTCAGCTAAATTTAAGTCTCTACGTTGCTTCAAAATATAATTTTTATAACAAAAATGATGTGTTTTCTCCCTCTTTATTTTTGTTCGCGGCCACCATATATTTTTTTAAATATGCTATGTCACTTTCAAAATTAAAATGAATCAAATGATACCTCATATTATGTTAAGATCCTTCAATCCGTTTAGGTTACATAGCGTACCCGGAAATAGACATACTTACATACATACACTCGAAAAGCATCACATTCCTTCGGTTAATCTGTAAAAAAGGGTTTGCTAGCGATGTACAGTACGATTAATTGGACCTTGACACTCGGCAATTCTCGACATTCATTGGGACTTGGGAGAGATCGGAAGTGCAAGTGACACGACACGAGACACATTGCTGCATATGCATGATATCATAGTGTGCTAAACAGTCTAAAACAGTAATGTAGATCACCTGCCACAATGTATTTTTTTTTTGCAGTATACCTATGGACAACACAGATGTGGGTTGATTATTACATTACAATAAATTAGTAAATGTAAATTACAGATAATTTAATTCCCAGAAAATCCTTTAATTTTGAAAGAATATTAGAATATTTAGAACATTAATGAAGTTTCTATACCTACTTAGGTTGAGGTTTTATTATTAACTATACTAAATAGGTTTGAATAATAAATTTTATGTGAGTAAATTCAAGGATTTTATGTACCTACTCTATGTGAAAACACGAACCATTACGATTAAAACCGAGATGTCCCGAGTGTCAAAGTGGAAATAGTCGTGACAAACCTGCTTGAAACGTCACTCTCGGTATACGTATATACGTCGCCAACATTATAAATTCGGGTATATCATCATATATTGTCAAATACTCCACAGATAAGTCTTCCAATCCGTTGATCACTAGCTCACTCGTAGACATAGTGTAGCTAAAACAAAAATAACTATGTATCAAGAATTACGGCTCGCGCATATTTTTTTCACCATTTCTCAAAACACCTGCTAAATGAGAGCGCCCTGTGTGCAAAATTTCGTTGGACGCAATAGTTTTTGACCTGTGGCCCGTTTCACGAAGCTACAAGTTACAAATTACAAGCGGAACTCTCTTTCTAGCAAAAGGAGTTAGAAAGAGACTTCCGCTTGTAATTTGTAACTTGTAGCTTCGTAAAACGGGCCTCTGTTATAGTATTGTCAATGTTTTGATAGCTCTTATTTACTTTACTGTAATAGCGGCCGAGTAAAATAGTTATTTATGTAACTGGTACATAATGAAGCTTCTTAAGGTACGAGTGCCGAGGTTAGAGCGCGAGCTTGCGAGCGCTCTAATTACAGGCACAAGTACCTTAAGAGGTAATTATGAACCGTTGCATACATAACTTTTTCTACAAACTTAAAATAATAATGACAATAATAAACAATCGTAAACTTTTCTTGTATACTTTACTCGATTTTTCTGCCAGCAAATTACTTGTCAGCTAAGTCATTTCATTATTCCGATTGGCGTTAATAGTTTGTGAATTGTATTAAGTAAATGTTTTCTAATGCAAATTTTAATAGTTACTAAAAACAGTTCTGACAATTTATATATCACAAAAGTTGGAATGCCAAATGAAACGCCATTTTGTTGATATCCATATTGAACGTAACCATGGTAACCAAATAACAAAGCAATTGATATTGACCATCTATTTTTAGTAATTTAATAAAAATATAATTTTAAATATATGTATAATTAGGCTCATTTTTTTTTTTATATAGTTACGTAATTATAATTGGTATTAAAATATTCTTAACTTTAATCGTTCGAGGTAATGAAATAGTCGATGAAATTAAAATATAGGAAACGTTGACTTTGAACTGCTATTCCATTAAAAGTTTGTCGATATTTCAAGGGTAAATAGTAGTATTTATTCCTGAGTCTTGGATGGTTTATACATATTTATGTGTTTATTTCGTAAAGTAAATAAGTTTATCGTTGTCTACTTAGTACCCGTAGTACGAGTCTAGACATTAGTTTTTGATCATGTCAATTTGTATGAGATTGACCCCTATTGGAATGGATGAATCGGTACCCAAATTAGTGTACGACAGTAAAAAAAAAACCTCAATATTATATTAATTAATACATACCCATCATATTCAAAAGTCATCGGTGAAACTTTTATAGGCAGGGTCGGAAGGTCAAATGGTAAGGAACCTTCGCCACTCTTCCAATCTCCTATAATTTTTAGTAAACCATTACGGACTTGGTCCAGTTCTTTTTGGTGTCCTGTAAAACATGCATATGGTATTTAGTGAAAATATGAGAGCGTCGGTGGCCTAGTGGGTTAGAGGGTCAACTCGTGATCGTAAGGTACCGAGTTCGAACCCCCGTGGTCACCATGTACCAATGAGTTTTTCTAACTTAAGTGCATTACCCGATGCTCTTACGGTGAAGAAAAAACATCGTGAGGAAACCTGCACATTCGAACAGCTGAGTGTGTAAGAGGGTAATTGCACAAAAGATCCTAAAGGGTCGAAGTGTATCCGAAAGGGCCCATCTGTAAGATAAGATAAGATAAGATAGTGAAAATATAGTGTATCCTAAAATTATAGCTTACGTACCAGAATCATATATTTTTACATTTGGTCCATAATTCAATACGGATGTGAGTCATGGACTAAAATATCACAGAAAACTTATTGAAGCGTTAGAAATATGGGCATACAGACGCATCCTTAGAATAACTTGAACAAAAAGCAAGCTTTCAAAACCCGACTGTTGCTAACCAACTTTATATCGTTATAAATCCTAAAAAAAACAACAAAGTGAATGATAAATAGAAACCCTCACCCGCAGAGTGCTCTGCTGCCCGATTTGACCGACCATATTGTTGATGGAATATAGACAGGTACAGTCACGTCTAATAATGTTATATTTGTACGCTCTTTATTAGCTATAGATAGGTACAGCGTAGCGTAATGTACCCTTGCAACTTGCTGGAATTTAGCCGAGAGCTAGGTGCAGGCTGAAAACCAGCGCTGTGCAGCTGACCCAGCTCGCAGCATATGCTGAGACCTGAGCCTGTCGTCACGGAACAATTTATATCTCTTATTAATTTATATATCTTAGAGTGTTTCATATCCTGTTCAAAATGTGTAATGAATGCCATGTATTTCTTCTTTTTTTATGTGACAATAAATCTTTTTATTATTATTATTAAATGATCATTCAAAATGAAAAATTATAAAAGAAACTTAAAGATGATTTTTAAATCCCTATTCAATGAATGAACTTGTCATACTTCGTAGACTTTTTTTTTTAAATTTGCACTATATGGCATCTGGTTGCCGCCATATCGAATTTTGTTTACTGTCATATCGTCAGTGACACTCACAAGATTAAGACAAATCGATTGACATAAGAATCATCAAAATCGGACAACGGGTTTAGTTTTTATAGTGCCACAAAGGAATAAACATACATATATAGGCTGTGAAACACATTACCCTCCTCCTTCAGCAGTCGGGTAAAAAGTTAGACATAGAAAGGTCACGTGGAAGTTCTGCGTCGAAATCTTTAGAAATAGAAACTCTTTGACTATTATAAATAGAGTTAGGACTTTTGGTGGCAAATCGTGGTTCTAAAATCTATGGAGTCGCTATTTCTTATTTATTGTAATACATACCACTTTTATTTTGATCTTCTGTATATTAATATTTCAAAAATCATTTATTCAATAAATCGCTGAACCAATTTAAATTAATTTTGGTATGGAATATATCTCTGCTGTGAAAGCGTTACAAACTAGCAAATATTAGTAGGTATGGAATAACCGAACTAAAAATATATTTGGTTCATTTTGAAATATGACCATACTGGAGGTCAAAATCAAAGTGTCTATATTATAATAATTAGGAAATAGCGACTCCATGGATTCTAGAACCACGATATGCCACCAAAATTCTAACCCTAATTATAAAGAAACTCCGCAGCACGATAGATAATAATAAACTTTTTGAAGGTTGTCGGCAAGATGCGAGTGACATAAGAAGAAGTCATGGCTCCAAATAGCCTTTAAAACGCAACTGAATTTCCTTCGTCGGAGGATACACGAAAGAGCAGGCATTTCATTGTCCTCAGATAGTAAAAAAAAATAGGTAGGTACTTACGTGCAATTTGTTCCTTTAGTGTCTTGAAACCTTCTGATGCAAAAGCACCTAGCACTAGTATCACCAGTAATCCAATTTTTTTCATTTTTGTGTTTTCTATAGTTCCGATGTCGATTGGTCGGCTCGAACAGTTTCAATGAACATAATTTCTAAATTCTAATATCACCACCATGCAAAATGCACCATCCAAAAAATTGCAAAACAACAAATTAAGTGAGGTTTACAATGAAATCTAGATATAAATTTAGCTCACTTAAATCTGATTTTCGCTTAATGCTAATTATTACTTACATCGTTTTGTAACAGTCATTATGTTTACTTAGGGTAAACAGGATAGTGACTATTTTCAACTCCCTTACACTTTAAGGACCTAGTTAATCGTGCATCTGATAAAATACACGTTGATCTCTATTGTTAACAGGTTCTACTGGATAAGGGGAATTATTGCTAAGCAAGGACGATTCCAGGTGACCCATAAAGGGTTTTGGTCAAAGCAGCGGTTCTCATCCCAATATATCAGCTTACCGAAGCTGGATGTTTGCGCAAAGGCAAACAGAGACGGACTGTAAAAAAATCGAAATCTAGATAATAAAAAATCCGTGTCGCTATTGCCTAGCGCACTCGCAATCACAATCGGCTTGAAAATGGAACAATTGTTTTCATTTTGTATGCAGACAAGCCTTCGATTTTCCAAATGAAAACGATTGTGATTGCGAGTGCGTTAGGCAATAGCCCCTCTGGTTTTTATTATTTGTTGTTTTTTTAGGGTTTCGTCAATATAATTACAGTAATTAAGTATATTGACGATAGCCGACTTAATCATTAAGATGTATGGCTTATAAAATAAATGAGATTTAAAAAAACAAGTATATTGACGATTGTATTTATTACCGTTTTAAGTTTAAAAAAATTATATTTATGACGACTCTGCCTCCGGTAAAAACATATCGTCTATGACCTGTTATCGTAAATAAGAGCTATCAAAACGTTGATAATATTGTCAACGTTTTGATAGCTCTTATTCACTTGACAGTAATAGCGGCCGAGTCAAAAACAATACCATAACAGATAAAACACGATATTGTTTTTACCGTCTAGAATAGAATCCCAGAGTTTAGTTAGTTTTGATATTATATTCATAAAAAATGTAAATCATAGAGATACGTCTGTGGAAACATCTAACAGCCGCACTCAGAGTCGGTTACTGATGATTAAATCGTTCTTTTGCGTTTTCAAAGACAAGTTTGAAAAAGGAACGAGGTAATCTGGGGTGTTATTCTCTTGAAAAAAACGTCGGTCGGTCGGACGGACGAGCGAATCGAAACGGCGAGTTTAAGTAGTCCCATCCGAGCGAACAAAACACATTTTAGCGCGTGCATTGTCAATTAGGGAGCCTTATACGTTCAAGAAGTCATGCTGCCAAATTGAATATAGATGTAGTGAAATATCCTTTCACATCGTATTTTCTCGGAATTGTTCGTATTTGTCATGCTACTTCAGTCTGACTCAGTACCCATTAAGACAATGTTAGGGAACGTCGCATCGCGAGAGTGATAATCGATATAGAGTCGTTAATACCAGAGTATTTTTTTGTTAATTAAGATTAAGTTTGTTTTCAGTTTTTTTTAATAGTCATGCTGAAAGCATTAGGACCTGGGAAACGTTTAGATCGATAAGCTTGTGAAATTATTTACAACATTTATTTATATTTCTTCTTGTTTACCTACACCTAATTTCTATATATTTAATCGTGGTGGGTTTAACATCTCGGTGTGATATACTTCAAACCCGTGGTTTGCACTTGACACTGATAACTAGAGTACTCTATTTATTTCATACAAACATATCACTTAATAATTCAATAATTCATAGACACGTCGGCACCATTCGGAAGTAGACGTGAGTTCCGAGTTTTCACGATGTGAAAGGATTATTCACTAGATCTGTACACGCGCTAAAATGTGTTTTGTTCACTCTGACGGGACTACTTAAACTCGCCCTTGGACAATCACTCGTTCGTCCGCCCGTCCGTCGTTGTTGAGAGAATCACACCCCTGAGTCTGGCCCTGGAGAACGGAGTCATAAACAATTGAGCATCGTGTTACTTTATTCGCTTATCGCTTCTGACAACTCGTACCTTTAGAACAATAATGACCTAATTCAAAATTTGTGCTTTCAAACTTCGAGTCATAAATTTATTATCATAGAGACCTAACTCGAAATTTAAAATTTCTCAATTAGGTCACTATTGTTCTGAAGGTGCGAACTGTGACCTAAGGATTCCTACTGGTGTGCAAATAACCTTGACTAAAGTAACAATAACATTGTTATACCATGAAGAGCATGTTAACACAGACCTAATTGTAAGTGGGCTTTGAATAGGCATTTGGGATATCAAGAATACAATCCTAAGTCTACAAATGCCTCTATGTTAGACACTGCAACAGGTTCTATCCCCAAACAGGAACACCACAACGCGAACACTGCTGCTTGGTAGCAGTTAAAACAATAAGATGCAGACAGATAATGTTATAAAAAAAAGAAGGTAGATGAAAGTACTTTTTTTTCTCTTTCCTTTTTCTCCCTCTATCTCTCGTAATATTTTGGCATGTTTTCCTACTGAACTACACATGATATTTGATATCATATTTAATTTAATACTTATAGCTTTATATAATGCTAGACTAAGCAGGTATTAGGTGTCAATATACTTAATAAAAAAATATGTTTAAAAAACCGGGCAAAAGCATGTCGGACCATGCTCAGTCTAGGGTTCCGAAGCCGTTACTACAAACAAATTAGACCTCACGACAAACTTAACTTAACTTTGTTTGTTTCAGTTTAAATACCAACACCGCAAATAAGTTTCCGGTAGATTAGCTACACGTTAACATTTAAACCGTTTGTAACTCAAGAACCAATGAAGTCTACGTAGTCGTGATAGTTTTCCTATGAAATTCATTATATGTGCTTTCATTTAAGATATTTTTCAGATTTTTAGTGTTTGTAGTTTTGGATGTAGGGGGGGGACACTTGATTCTAACAAAAATTAGCGCTAAAGCTTAATATTTCATAAACCGATACCTTAATCGTAAATCTGTAAAACCCTCAATATTTTTGAAAGATCTATCCAACGACATCCCACACCATGGGGTAGACGAGAATAAAAAAATACGTCCTCAAGTTACGTGTAGGGGAGGAAACCTACAATTTTTTTATTTCCAACGTTTTATTTTACCACTTTGTTGGCGTGACTAATATGTATATTCATACCAAATTGCAGCTTTCTAATACCTATTAAGAGTCTCTGAGCTAGGCTGCGGACGGACGGACGGACGGACGGACATGGCGAAACTATAAGGGTTAGTTTGATTACGGAACCCTAAAAATGTCTGTCTGTTGAGTTTCTTGCGGCGTTTCTTATCCGCAGTGGTACTCTTGGGAAGCGCTGGTAGATTCTTGTCGTGTAAAAGTGCCCGTGCAGCCTTCTTACTGAATAAATGTATTTTTATCTTTTACACATGGCTTAAATTTTTAAAGCAGGAAAAGAAAATAATAAAGAATGGGTTTTACGGTAAATTCCAGTCGAGTAATTGCCATTTACGGCTAAAAAATAACAGGAAACATTCTACGATTGACGAAGTCAGAAGTGATAAGGCGTCATTATAACTTATTTTATTTGCGTAGAACATTTCGGAAAAACCTTTTCGCGTCTGTAAACTCTTGTAATCAATTATTAATCTAATTTAATTAATTAAAAAGACGAACTTATCCCTAAATGGGATGGGATGGGATTTTATACGGTCATCGGATAAGGTATAAAAAGAGTTACACTTAATACAGATGTTTTAATTGAAGTAGTACTGTTCATGCTGTACCATCGAGGAGGCGAAAAAGTAATTTTATTATTGCAAAAATGAATAAGTGTCGATTATTTGTTTTTCTGGTGGTAGCATCTATTGTATCGTCTATTGAAGGTAAGTTTTTTTTTAAATTTTTTTTTTAACGTATTTATTGTAATAACTGTAATGCAAAAAAATGTTTTAACAAATAACAAACCGCGAGCAAAAATGCAAAAAAATACTTCTTTTAAAATGGCAGGTAAGTCCAAGTGAAGTTGGCTTTTGATTAAAAATAATCGCCGACTTCAGTTTGATGTTTGCTACGTATGTATATGTAAGTGTTTATTTCTCTACTAGCTTCTGCCCGCGACTTCGTCCGCGTAGATTTCGACTATCGTTCCCACGGGAACTTAAAAAAAATCCGGGATGAAAAGTAGCCTGTGTGTCCCTTTTACTGATGTGCCAAAGGAAACTTTCCAATTTGCGGAACATTTCATGTAGGAAAATTTCGGAAACTTCTCACAGTTTTGTATGGGGATTGAAACTATCCGTTTCTTAAATTTAAATTTCCTATATTTCTATTGAAAGTTTCCGGAAATTTCTTAGAACTTTTCCAACTTTTTGGAAACTTTCCGCAACTTGCACATCAGTAGTCCCTTTAGCGGTTATCGGTCTTACATTTGACCAACATAATAAAATCAAAATGAATCTTATGAATACTAGCTTTATTCATATACACAATTACACGACGCAATCAAATGATTTAGGACTGTTAAAAAAATATACAATAAAATATACCTAAAAATAATCTTAATAATTAATGTTGTAGTTCTATTTTCGGAAACTGTGACAGGTGTCAACAGCCGTTAAAGGCAGGGTAGAGATGAATTACAGAGAGCGTGGAATTGCATATGTAGGGGTTGTACCGTTCGCATGAAAAGGATAACCATTTTGGTTTTTATCTTAATTTGCTTTGAATTTGTCACTCTTACTCACAATCATAATTTTATAAACAGTCGAGAGAGAAACACCTGTAGCTTTTTCAACTTATTGGGCAGCGGTGCAAAGTGATTTTTTTTTTTCATTATTTCGAGTTCAAAATATTTATGAAATATTATTTGTTTACTTTGAATTTCAATCGGACCAAAATTACTGCTACTTTTGGCCATAATTTCTGCAAACTGTGTAACTTACATGTCCAGTCAAAATAATTCTGAAAATTGTTAGAATACAATAAAATAAGACGTAAATTTTAGTGCATTGTAAAAAGTATTTAGAATTTGACACTGACATTATTTTTGGACTTACTTTTTAATATATAACAAAACTCTTTTTATACTGATGGTATGAGAAGTAGAGGAAATTTAAATATAGAATGCTTGTAAACACATATTACCACTACATATGCAATTCCACGGTCTCGGTAATTCATCTATAAAAGCTATCTCCATTCCAAATTTCATTTAATTACGTCAGTCGCTGCAACGTGAAGGAGTAACAAACACACACACACACACACAAACTTTCGCATTCATAATATTATACGATTATAGGATATAAATCAAATCAAATCAAATCAAAATCAAATCAAATTCATTTATTTCATTACATTTAGACATTTTACATAGATAGATACAAAGATTGCGTAATGTAAAGGGCGTGAGCACAGCTAGGCTACATGTATGTAGGATATATGTATGTTTATCGCAGTCTATTTTTGTGATGAGCGCGAAGATTTGTGCCTGAGTCTTGAATGTTTTCTATGTATTTAAGTATGTATTTCTCTATATAAAGGTGTAAGGTAGTAGGTAAAGTCGAGTTCATAAACATGTGTGCACGTTAGTACCTTGTCTATTTAATGTCATGTTTAAATCGCCATATGATGATGAGATGAAATGTAATAGCGATTAAAGTGTACACATATTTATGAACTCGACTGTACAAGGCTAGAGCTTAATTTGGGACTAGGTTTACGTTTAACTAGGTTACCGTTATGTTGTTATGAAGTTTGTAATTATCAGTGCTGTTCATTGTATTTTGCTCTTATGCTGTGTGGTTATTTAAATAAATAATGCATATCGTTATGTCTCTTTCACAGCACAAAACCAACTTCGGGAAGGTGTCCTCAAAATAATCAAGAACTGGCGACAAGGTTCTGGCTCTTTACCGATTGCCATCCAGTCCTTGCCTTTAAAGTTTCCTTCGGCCTCGTGTACATATGATGGGTATGTATAGCATCCATAATTATCTTATCTTATCTTACAGATGAGCCGTATCGGATACACGTCGACTCCCCTTCCGCAGCTTACGCCAATCGTATACAGTCTATGAGCACTTAAAAGGTGCTTCGGGTTTGTATTTCTCTCTCACTCGCTCTTAAAGCGTATCAGAGAGATATACAAACGCAAAGCACCTTCTAAGTGCTCACAGACTGTACATTTGCTTTGATTTCGGTGGTTTTTAATGGGGCTACCACACGCGCAAGCTTCACCACAGTTTTGCCTGCGCAGGCCGGCTTGTACACGGAACACGGAGCGTGTGGTTGGTAAAACTGTAGCACGCGCCAACCCCATGGCGCGGCTTGCGCAGTTTTCGACTTGCTTGAAATTCGCCTGCACAAGCCTTGCCTGCGCGTACTTGTCTGTGCGTGTCGTTGGGCGTTCAGTGTTCAAGCCACAGTCGGGGCTCGCTCGTCGTTCATTGGGAAACATTGTTTCCACGACAAGGATTTCGACAAGAATGTGGCTTGCGCGTACTTAACTGTGCCCTGTGGTAGCACACGCAGTGTTCGGTTTTTTTTGCGAGAAGCTTGCGCAGGCCAAACTGTGGTGAAGCTTGTGCGTGTGGTAACCGCATAACGTCTGTAGAGTGTATTTTGTCTTGATAGATGATTTGTGAGCAGCATTATCAGAAAGTACTTATGCAGTCAAAGTGAACTCATATTCCTAAATGGAATTCTTGTTAGTTAAATAATCTCTTATCACCGCTACATAAAATGCCATTGCCTCAGATAAACTAAAGTAAACTATACCTACATTCTGCTGTACCTACTTAATACCAAAGGAGGCTGACTGCAATATAGTAGTCGAAGCATTCTATACTCTATTGGTAACCACATTAAATTCAAAATCATGTTACTATGGTGGTTAACTTCTTACAAGAAATATTGCATCTTTTTATGTAGATTATACTAAAGAACGCCCACGATTACGTACGCGTAAAAATCATTTGCTGTTATTTCCCCTTTTATTCCCTTTGATAAGCGATTTTCAAAATATCATGTCTTAGTATACAATTTTCGGTAACCAAAAAATATTCTCTCCAAATTTCAAGTCACTCACTCACGAAACGGTTCAGTCACTCACGAAAGAGTTACATGAATAGAATAGAATAACTTTATTTCAGGCAATAAGACCTACATACATACATAATCTCACGCTTTCGTTCCCAGAGTGGGGTAGGCAGAGCTACAGAATTACAAACATCTCTAAAAACTTGTTGATAATTCTATAACCATAATTTGCACAATTAGGCTAAGATGTTTACCAGCGTATTAGTGACAGGTTGCAAGCCCATCTCCTAACAGTACTAGAAGCCTTTATTCCCTTAGTCGTCTCTTACGACCTATATTTACATATATAACAATATGTAACTTAAAATTAAAATAACTACTAAAACACTTTCGCGATGTCAGCTAGCCGGCGGCCACGAAATTGCCGAAATAGGTACGACAGCCCTCGGCCAGAATTCCTCCTTTAAAAAGGTCGACAGATCTTTGGTCGGTACCTACTTACTCTCACCAAAAAGGACTTAAAATTAACCGTGTGGCTTTTGGTTTTTACTGTTTTTAGGTTACATATTGCTAGAATTATAATGTAACAGATTGCAAAAAGTGAACCCACTCAGTTGTGATACACGGAATACCTACAGGCAACGTAGTTTATATGTTTTCCTGTCGTTTGTTAGTGAGTTAGAGTGTGTAGTGTAAGTGCGTTAAAATTAGGATGTTTGGGCTTGTAATTAGGTCTGTTATACTATTTTATGTCACTATGCTATGCTGTATACTTGCTACTAATGTTAAAATAATATTTATTTTATTTGTTTATATCTTGTTCTAGTTATACCATGAACATGGACAACTTACAGATCAACGGACTGGAAAACATGTCCGTGGTCACTTTGTCTGCGAATGAAGGGGGACAATCAATGACATTGTCCGTAGTTGTCAATGTGCCTACAGTGACGATTCAAACAGGTCCGTAGGCTCCATGTTGTCATTTATTGCCAAACGTACAGACATAGTTTTTCATAGTATTTACAATAGTTATAAATAATCGTAAATATCGGACTACGTTTAAACGGACAGAAACGTTGTCGCATTTCGTAAGGAAATTTTCAGACTTACTCCTTTTAAGTTTTAATTTTAATTTTATTTTTTCCAGATTGGGCACGCGTAAAACAAAATGGTGGATTTTTTAGCAGTTTCTTTAGTGATTCAGGAGTTCTAAGGTGGGCAAATACGGTGGAATTTAAACACATAATATAATTACTTGGTAAAGGTACAGTAAGGGAATCTGAAAGACGTACCTTTTTATGTCTTATTCATATTGTGATAAGAGCGAAAAAGGTACGTCTTTCAGTGTCCCTTACTGTACAATTTAAAAATGGGCGACATACGATAAATAATTTCGTTTTCAGAGTTCTGTAGTGGTGGTTCTGTACTACAAAGGATCAAAAACCCTGATCTGCACCTCCGTCAATTTTTGATTACTTTAATAAAAAAATACAAGAACACAGATCGCGTCGAACGCTTACGTAAACTCCTTATATTTCGAGGCGATAAAAAACAGAATTGTTAGTAGAGTTTCCATCTTGGGTAGGCCAACCAACGTATCCCCTAAACAAGACACAATGTTTACAAGTTTTTATAACCAACTAGCTTCTGCCCGCGAATTCGTCCGCATTGATTTCGATTTTCGTCATTCCTTGGGGAACTTTTAAATTTTCAGAGATAAGTAGCCAATATGTTTAATCCAGTGTATAAGCTATCTCCGTTCTAGATCTGTCCAGCCGTTGCAACGTTAAGGAGTAACAAACTACCACATACACACACAAACTTTCGCATTTATAATATTAGTAGGGTTATGAAGTTACATTTAAGTTTCTCGGTTGGACCAAGCATATTTGTATGTCAAATATAAGGACGGCCATGACTACGTACATGTTGAATTAAGCTGGGCATTCACGGACGCGCCGTTTGTCTCGGCGACAGATGGCGTGTATACAACTGGATGGGCGTAATATTTTGACCACATTCACGGGCGCGTCACGCCACGCCTCAACGGTGCAACATCACGCAGCAGACTGATTAGAAAATGGCAGCCAGGGAACGCATTCACGCCGACGCCATTTGGCTTGTCGCGGAGGCGTGGCGTGTTCCAACGTTGAATTTCGACATTCACGATAGTTCCAGTCGGATTGCGCGTTGGCTCGTCGCGCTGGCTTTCCGTCCATTTGGAAATCCAACGGACCACGCCAAGTCAAAATTCAAAATTCAAAACATTTATTATGTAAATTGGCCACATGCGGGCTCTTTTACGCGTCGGTAACATCGAGTGAATCTACTAGCGCTTCGGACAAGACCATCATTGCGGAGAAGAAGCGCCGCAAGAAACTCCAGCAGAAGGTCATTTTTTCCAATCATAAAATACAATAATACTTAAAAGTAACATTACAAGATAATACAGTAATAAGTAATTATTTTAAAACTAACACAAATAAAATCATTACAAATGTAAGCTAAATTACTTAAATTAAAAATAGTGACTAGGAGAACAACATGACGAGGTCTCTACGTCAGGGACGATAATTAAAATAACTAACTGGAAAACAGGTCCTTGCAAGCGTGAACAGACCGGACCCCACAGACAGCACCCGTTCACGAGTATGACGCGTATCTCAGCCATCGCCTCCCTCAACCATCGCCTTACTACTTTTAAACGCTATAGTTTTGACATTCACGTATTGATTTTGGCGCGGCGCTGCTCTATTCGGCTTGTTGGAGCGGTCGTGAATGCCCACCTTTAGTTACCCGCTACTCCTATTATTTTAACCCCTTAGGGGATAAATTTACAAAAATCCCTCCCTACCCCCCCTACGATATCCAAGGGATATTCCCTCCAAATTGCAAGTCCCTAGATCCAGCGGTATCGGCTGTGCGTTGATCGATCAACCTGCTTTCTTCTTTTATGTATACAGGGTGGCACATTTAGATCGGTCAGTATGGGCAAGTCTGTAACTATACTACGTACGTACGTGATAAGAAAAACTGCATACATAGATTTAAAAAAAAACTTGTACTCAGTTCGGGAATCGAACTCGGTTGTATTGAAAAATAAAACTTAAATTATTACTATTTGGATGTCTATTCTGCCCTCCTAAGCAAAAATGCAATAACTAAATTCAATAGTCAAAGCAGATTCAACTCTCTTCTGTTTGTAACTAGGTTGCAATTTCTACAGATGTTTTGTCTGAGATATCGCCATTATGCTTAGTAGGGCAGTATTGTGTAGGTCATAAGCAGTCAATGTTACCATTAAACATGATATGTAAATGAATAAAATGCATTGTATTTCATACCCTTTAATTATTAAGTAGTTGTTCAAAATCACATCCATTTTTTTATGCAATTTCGTTTAGGTAACGATTTTACTCGTTCTATTTCGTTTTGTATCTTAAGGTGGTGATTTTTTTTTGTAACTATAATCGATGGCATGGTTCCTAAGAACAGATCTTTGTCTAAGTGTTGTATAAGACATTATACAAAGTCTTATTTAGTTACAGGCGTGCCCATACTGACCGATCGAAATGTGCCATAATGTATAAGGTATTCTTAGAACATAATATATGACTGTTGGTGATGATTGTGCCTACTCTTATATCATTTGTTTTTCAGTGGTCAAATCGACAACTTAAGAGCCACCGCAGATCTAAAGATAGGCCTGCAGGGCTCCAATGCTGTGGTAAAAAACCTATCGATGGACTTTTCAATGGACAGTGTCACGGTAGGTATCCCTTTGAAACATATAAAATTGTTTCTCCTAATGCATATTTTAGCGTCGCCACAAAATCTTCTTCAATTATGTACATAGTAAAATAGCCTATTTTCAACTGGAATAATGTATATATATTGGTTCCAGAGATTACCTTCCCCGTAAAATATAAATAAATTTACAAAAACCGCCCTCTCTTTACAAAATTACTTACTGTTTACCGCAACTCCAAATATAGAATTTGACTATCGCTATTCCCTCTGGAACTCTCTTTTCATGATAAAAAGTATCCTTCGTCCTTTCTCCCGACTCAGGCTATTTATTGCCATTCCAAATTTCATCGAAATCGGTTCAGGTTTTAGAGGTTTAGACGTGAAAGCGTAACGAATAGACAGACAGTGTATTCTACTAATTAACAACATATGGCTCTTGACATGTTATTGCATTTACTTCGGCCGCCATTGCTGTCAAGTAAATAAGAGCTATCATAACGTTGACAATGCGATAACTTGTCTAAAGCAATATGGTTTTATAAAGTAGAATTGACCTCCTGGACAGTGTATTATGGTCGCCTATATCGCGGTGGATAAAGCTTCCTTCATTCTCGCACTTACATACTGGTCAGAAAGTGACAGATGTTTTATACACGCTTATCTACGTCGATAAACAGGACCATAATCGGCCCGCTGGACAGTGTATTCTCATTATTAAATAAAAAGTTTCCAAGGGAATGGCATTAAATGACTTCTAGGTACGAAGATATAGTCACCGGCGAACGTTAATATAAATAGTATCTAGGCACATATCGTCGGTGATACTGCAAAACCGCGTAACCAACAAATTTACTATAGAGCAAAATAAACCTTAACTTCTTAGAATAACGGTGTATTTTGCCCCTCAGTAAAAATGTTACTTACGCTGTTTTGCAGTTTTCTCCGACGATATGGCAGTTTGTCCGGGCAAGTTCGAAGAAAAAGCCGAGCGATGCTGCAGCGTGTATATTTAAGGCCCAGCCACACCGGATGCGTGACGTGCACGTGCGCGTGCGCGTTCGCTTTCCACTGCGTTTTATAGTGACATGTCGCAATGAGAATTCATACTATACAACGCAGTGGAAAGCGAACGCGCACGCGCACGTGCACGTCACGCATCCGGTGTGGCTCGGCCTTTAAAGTCCATACCAACTGACTTTTCTTATTTAGTAAACACTTTAATAACCTCAAAATGCATCGTTTTCGGCTAACGCGGCGATTTTCTGGTGAACAAAGCAACTAGAGACCACATTTTGCACAGTATTTTCCTGATTTTACATCATGGATAGTTTTTTTTTATGACAAAATTGTAATTTTAGGCGAAAAGGGAGCATTTTGAGGTTATAAAGGTGTTAAATAAATAAGACAAGTTAGATAGTATGGAGTATACCCGAAACCGTTCTGGCTTCCACCTTTATAACTTTTTTCTTAGTGCAGTACGGACCCTGATTTTTTTAAATTTCTTTTACAGGTATATATATCCCAAGCTACATTTGGGTATACCAATAAAAAGCTTAAAGAAAAAGTTTCTAAGATGGTGCGTAATAAGGACTATGGTTTTATTAGAGATGACGTCATCGAGGCCATTAACAACTACCTTCGAGGTCAAACTCCTGATCAGCTCATTGCAAAAATTGAAGCATACGCCTAAACGTTTGTTAAATTTAAACACAGTTGAAGAAGAAGAAGCAGAAGAAGAGAGACATTTATTCACCAATCATAAGATACAAAAATAGGCAGGTATACAAATTATAAAAGAAACCAATAAGTGAAACAGGAATACAACGGAATCTGTGTCTTCGTGGCAGTGAAAGGGACACTGGCTCAGCATAAAACTGAGGTGTCAGACAGTGGTTCACGAAATTTAGGCTTAAGGTGTTTAAAGTTCATTTTTCAATATTGTACTTTAATGTCGTTCGTACAATCCACTCCATTTCTGAAGTAGGATAGATTAAAGCTTGTAAATAAGTATGTTTTAAAAAATAAATAACCCAAATACTAAAAATACGTATTACAATTTCTTTGTTGATATAAACCTAATTTATAGGTAGTAACTACAATATTATACCTATTTAGACACAAGACAAGATGCAACCATATTGGAATTAAGATACAATCGATGACAAAATTTAACTCGTGATAATGACTTAATGACAATACAGTACCTATAATGCTGCAAAATTTGAGTCGCATTGTGATGTTTACATTTATTTGTAATACTGTTTACTTCTTTATGTAATCCACTTTACTTATTTCACTAGTTAAAAGGATAGTAATAGTACATTACTACAGAGGCCGGGACAAAAGGGGTTGCCGTTCGAAGACAAATAGACGGATAGGTCTGAGGCGGGCAACCCCATATTTCCCGCCGAGGTATGTATAGTGCTTTTCTCAAACATATAATTCATAAAAAAAAATACAAAGTCAAATACTAGTAGTGCATAAACATTAAAAGTGCTCAGTCATCCGCGCTGTGTCGTGTGCGCCCGTCCGCCCGCCGGTGCCCCGCAGCGCACCGCCTGCGATCTAAGTTGCGCTATACACCCCTAATTACCTTTGTTCTCCTGGTACTTTATATAAACATGCAAACGCTTTGGTTGGATGCACGGCTCAGTATATTAAAAAAAAACTATTTAGCCTGTTCATAAACATAGCCGCCATGTTTACACTAAAATTTAAAAAAAAAACTTCTTACATGTAATGAAATAAACAACAAAAAAATCAAAGTTTTTTTTTTTTAATACGCATAGTGGCAGAATGTCATGATGCCTGTGCCACAAATTTATGTGGAATGGAAATTAAAAAAGAGGACTTTGCCGGCCTAGGCCTGCACCATTTATATGAAATTCCATTAACGACCTCTTGTCCTAGCCGCACCTGAGGGCCCTGCAAAGATGCACTACGCTAACTAACGTTTCTATTCGATTCGTTTTTAAACCAATCGCGTCACTGGGAGATGACGTGATACGAAAAGTCACGTGGTCTACCAGTGACGCGATTGGTTTAAAAACGAATCGAATAGAAACGTTACTTAGCGTAGTGCATCTTTGCAGGGCCGTCTGAAACGTCATACTTGGCGGCCTATTATATATTTATATGGAACATAACGCCAACATTCCATTGCATGTTTGAGAAAAGCATATTAATTGCGGCAACGTTTCGGTCCCCTTAAACCTAATTCAATTTTTACGATTCTTGAATATGTTGAAGATATTATGATAAACTAGGTCTGTACGTTTTCCTTTCCAAGAACATATTTCGGAAACGTACAAACCTAGTTTTTCATAATAACTACAGTTAATTTTTAAAAATCGTGTAAATCGGACTTGGTTTAGAGGGTGAGAAATGTTACCACACGGAACTAAAGGAGAATGGATCAGTTTGTATGGAACTTGGTATATGAGCGGCCAAAGACAATTTTGATTATCTGACCATATCGTATAGTCCTACTGTTACTTGGTGAAAGTTTAATTACCGTGACTTAATTTTAACTAGAATAAAAGATGATTGTCTTTCAGAATACTTTGCGTAGTTTTCCCAATTAGATATTATTAGATTATAAATATATTTTAGATTTCCCACCTTTCCTAAACATAGGTCAAATTTTTAGAAAAGAAGGAAAATCTCAAGATATTATTGATGATCTAACATCTCAAAGTGAAGTATTTAGCGACTTTTAATACGTTATTTATTTACTATTAGGCAATAAAGTACAACTTACAAATCTAAGTATACAAATCTTAAGTTACGGTGTATGTAAACTTAAATCTGACTGGTAACAAAATATCTCCTGATCCTTGCCCAAATGCCCAGCCCTGATACAACAAATAAAAATGTGCACAACAACCGACGGTTCTACTTAGACACGTGCAATAATAATGGGCGGTAGCCTCTCGGCTGTTTCTTTGGTGGTCAATCACAAGGTATGAATAATTATTTCTAGGTCTGACTTACCTGGATCGAATTCGAATTTAAGTTTATTATTATTATTTATTTATTTTAATGGAGTCTACAAGTTCTATAATTTTGGCCAATGTCAAGTATATATAAGCAATTGTACGGTGAATCGTCGTTGTCGTCGGCGTCTTCCAGTCCCAGTCGGCACACCATTGAAGATGGCGGGCATCCACTTCAATGGCTTGGAGTGTTCTTGACCGCTTGCTCATTCAGAATCAACTTTTCACTGATATTTTATTTGATGCATATTCTTCGTCAGTGTTGGACTGTTTAAATACTTTTTTTTAATTGAGTTACAAAAATAAATCTTGACAAAAAGTATTCTTTAATATCACAGCTTTCATATGACACTAATTTCACCAGTGGTCGCCGATAAGCCAATTTGCCCATTCTCCTTTGTATTTAAAAAAAGCAGTTACGCGATTTAAGCGGCACTTCGCAATCCTCCCTGTTTCATGCTTGGCGTGTTTAAATAATAGGTACTTACTTATTAAATAAATAGGTCATTTAAAGGCATAAACTTCATTTTCCTGTGTTTGATCAGACCTGCGCAGCCTATTGTAAACGATGGGTCTCATAACATCGATCCACAAGCTGATGAAACCCACCACCCACACAAGTTGTGGGGCAATGCAGCGAGTTTGTTGCCGTGCGTTATTTGACACACTAACGAGAACAGACTGAGCTATGTCGCCAGCAATTTAACGGCGCAAAAATATCTGACACGTACCTATCTATTATTAAAGGCATTGAGAGTATGTCAGATATTTTTAACTGTAATGTTTAATAGTAATACTACTTATTGCTAGTGATATTTATATCGAAAAAAAACACGAACGATAAAAATTAACAGAACTACCAGTTTCTTAATAGCATTCGGCAAGCTTCGTTTTTCTATAAAATACGACTACGAGTGATTATTATACAGTCAGTTACAAGTGCAACGGTAAGTTAACGATTTTCGAAAATCGATAAAATGTATAGGATTGACGTAAGTTGATGACCATACATCGGGGTTTTCGGTGCGGGAATGTTTGACATTAGCCAAAGAGTAGGTAGGTATTGACTTAAAAAACAGAATATACCTAAGGTTTCTACCTAATTAATAAGGGATTGAAAAAAAAATGAAAAAAAAAGTATTTTATAAATAAAATTGTCAGTCATTATCAACCACTTCAGTTAAGTCCCAACTCATTTATAAGCAAATAGGTCACAGATATCGGACGCGTAAAGATTGATAGATGACATTTATATGCACCTATTACAACTGCCGACGTAGAAAGATGAAATGAAATGATGAAATGAAAAATATTAATAATTTATTCTGAAAATCGTATCAACTACTAAATTTACTGCAAGTAATTAATTAAAGTTATTTTTATTATTATCTCATAGCCTTGGTAGTAAAGCCAAAGTACTACGTGAGTTAAAATAAAATTATATCATAGTGAGTATACAATTCGCAGAGAGGTAGTTATTCATTAGGCATAATATATATTTTCTCATATTAACCTATCTGTTTATCTCTACTCTTTCTTAAATCGTTCCCGCACCGAAAACCCCGATGTATGTTGATGACAGATCGCTCGACCATTTTTGTCAACTCCATACTTTTGGAGTCGGTAGAAAACCGAAACGTTAGCACCGTTTGCATCTTGGCTACTACGCCCTCTGGGGGGTTATTATGACATAGCTATGCAGTTCATTTTACGGCGAGCGTAAAGGACAGACCTATAGCAGTTATATAGCTCTGTCCTTTTCTCTCAGCGTCAACTGAACTGCATTGCCATATCATAATAATCCCACTGTTCCTTGATCACTACGATGTGAGATTATGACATAACCTTTTTTTTGGCTTCCTAAGGGCGGTTTCAGATTAGCGTTTTTTCAGCGTGTATATGCTCCTTTTTGTACACTCGTAATCATTTCGTGCTAGCACATGTGCATCTCTTTTGAGCGTAGGCGCACTTATTTTGTCGCGAGCCACGAAAATCTGAGAATAATTCAAGTGAACCAGCTAAAATGAGCGATGCGCGATATACGCGCGTTCGGCTTATTGAATCACGAAATGTGGCACGCGCCGCACGCGTGTAAGCGCGCATGTCAAAACGAGCGTAAAATGCGCCGAAAAAACGCTAGTCTGAAACCGTTCTTAAGTCTGATAAACAACTACACATGACTCGCATTTAAAGCAGAAAAGGAAAATATTAGAGAATTACTCGTAATTATAATCTTATCAGGAATTGTGACTAAAATGGGTTTCCCGTTCATTTCAGTTAAGTATATTAATTTCAGTTAATGGGTAAAATAATAATCTCGCAGGAAACACCCTACGCTATTGACGCAGTTGCAAGTTACAAATATTTCGGGAAAACCTAATTATGTTTTGTATGTAAACACTTTGTTTCATAAAAATCCAACTTATCCCTGAATAGGATGAGATTATAAGGTATAAAAAGAGTTACACTTTACAGGGATATTAACTCGTAATAATACTGTTCAAGCTGAACCATCGGAAAAAATATCGTTAATTACAAAAATGAATAAGTGCCGATTATTTTTCTTTCTCGTGCTCGCCGCTGTTATATCGTCAAGTGAACGTAAGATTTTTTCAAGTTACTCATTTCGCACTGCCAGATCAACACAGTATCATTTCAAAAAACTAGCTTGTTTTGTTTCAAGTTCATAGGAAATGTGATAGAGTCGATTTTAAAATGTAGTCGTATTTTGAGTTAATGCTGTATTGATCTGGCAGTGCGATTTGTAGATTCAATGTTTCCCTTTGAAGGCGCTGACACCTGTTATTTCTTTGGTTACCTATCACAAAATCGTTTTTTTTGTTTCCAACTATTAACTAACCAAACCTAACATAACCAGGTTTTATAGGTATACCTCTTTAAACGTTTATAAAGTTAATCGATTAGGGGATAGGTAAATCATTTTATTGTAATCGAAAATCAATGGGACACCCGTTTCAAGGCCTTACCCTGTCCGAATATACATTATTTTAATTTGAGGAATTTTCTGAAAAATTTAGGCATTTTACCAAAGTAAGTAGGAAAATTTTGTACACAGGGTTCTTCTTAACTTGTTTTATACCTCATTCAATAGCTTAGTTAACTCTTAAGAAGTTAATAAGGAAACGTACGCTACAGGTCACACTTACTTAAAATAAAAAATAAGTTAATTAATCATAAAATTTCATTTATTATTTTGTTAAAAATTAAAGGTGAAATTTTAACTAGATTAATTTAATGTTAATTAATATATGAACATGTTTTCTTTTTGTTAAATAAAGGTTTAACTGAAGAACTGTCAAACTCTATCTACCTAACTATGAGCCCCTAAAATCCCCCTGTGTATCTAAACATAGTCAAGAGCAATGAAAACGGGTCACTTTGTATTAAATTACCATGGAAAGTGACCCGTTTTGTGTCTGAATGACTGATGACACGACAACGCACAGCCTAAACCTAGGGACGTAAAATTTGGAGGGAGTATTCCTTGGATACCCTAGGGGTGCACTAAGAAAGGATTTGCCGAAAATCGACCACCAACGGGAAGAAATAGGGGGAATAGCGGGAAACTAATTCTACGCGTACGAAGTCGCGTGCGTCCTCTAGTTCTAGTATAATTGCTCCCATTATAGGCTAGCCGTGCCGTTTGGCACCGTATGTCGTAGTTCGAATTTGTGCTTTATAGTAAGTAATTCTATAAATTAAAATTCATACATACAAAAGGTCTGTTTATTCTTACTTGTCTTAATAGTAAACAAGTTTCTAACCTCAAAATTAACCTTTTTTTTGGCTAAAACAGCGCTTTTATCGTAAATAAAGTAAACTGAATAAACATTATGGACATCATTCACTTGGCCAATGTATTGTCTGTGATTGCTTTATTTTGTTTAAAATAGCTGTTTTAGCCAAAAAAAGGTTTATTTTGAGGTTGGAAAGTTGTTTACTATATAAGACAAGTAAGAATGAACAGACCTTACATACCTTCACGCCTGTAATCCCAGAGTGGGGTAGGCAGAGCTGCAGAACCTACAACTCTAAAAAGTTGTTGATAATTCTGTAACCACGTTTTGCACAGTTAATTACGCTAAGCTGTTTACCAGCGTATTGGTGACAGGTTGCAAGCCCATCGCCTAGTAGTACATCAAGCCTTTATTTCCTTAGTTGCCAATAATTAAACAATTCAGCCTATAATGGGTTGAATCACATTTTTAACTACGTGGATATTCTCTGACTTACCTCGTATGTATCCTCATGTTTATGAATGTTTTTTTTCCCGGTGGGAATCGAATGACGGATTTAATTAGAAAATAGCGTTACATTCATACACCGCAATGACGAACCATTGTAATTTAACGGTTTTTCAGCACGATGCTGAATTAAATAATGAGTAATTCAACATAGTCAATAATAACCACAGTAACAGTACCTACATCTAGAACTATATTTAACCCCTAGCCTAACAAAATTTGACGCTATTACACTTTACCAGCGCCTCTATTCTAGGCGGTAAAAACGATATCGTAGTTTTTTGCCTGTTATGGTATTGTTATGACGTCAGCCGCCATTACTGTCAAGAAAATAAGAGCTATCAAAACGTTGACAATACGATAACAGATCAAATACGATATTGTTTTTATCGTGTTGAATAGAGGCGCTGGAAACATGCCAACATTTTATAGCAATCAGCGGGCCTAGTATCGTTGCATTTATCGCCTAACAAAATATAGATACCTAAAACATCTTAAGCATCCGTCACTCTCGTACTTATATACGTGTCTTTTAGTTGATAAGAAAAGAAACAATAATTATGATATTATGATATATCTTCCAAAGCGGATAGCGCGAACGTATAATTACGTAAAATTTTCATTTAATCGAAAGGCATTTCTCGCTACATGAGTTTTTTTTTGTGGTCACAACTCTAACCTAACCTAACCTATGTAATTAACACATAATCTCACGCCTTCATTCCCAGAGTGGGGTAGGCAGAGCTACAGAATTACAAACATCTTTAAAAACTTGTTGATAATTCTATAACCACAATTTGCACAATTAGGCTAAGATGTTTACCAGCGTATTAGTGACAGGTTGCAAGCCCATCGCCTAAAAGTACTACAAGCCTTTATTCCCTTAGTCGTCTCTTACGACATCCACGGGAAGACATGGAGTGGCACTATTCTAACTCGGCAACCACACGAGGCCACCTATGTAATTCATGTTTAAGATATCTTGAAAGTATCATAGTTTTAGCAGAAATAAGCGTTTGATGAAATGAAATTCGATGAAAAGATGTCTTACCCATATATTGTCTATGAAAATTATACATAATATTATGAAGAACAAAGCCATATAATAATTATAATTACATCATGAAGAGCATTCCATTTGTGTATTTTTCTCATAATACGAGTACATAGGTGTAAGTGTCGGTGTGTTATGTTAATATGTGTTAATAATTCGTAGAAACAAAATTGCTTTGAGCAGTATCAATTCAATGCTTCGCTACACTCAGATTTCTAAGCAATTCAATTGTTTTACGAATGTTATACACCACCTTTGTCGTGAATTCGAGAATATTTCTATATATTTTAACGGAATGCCTTACGCAAGTAAGCGAGGTTGTTGTGCAAAGCTTTTTATTGTTTCCATACGAAACCTTTTAAACTAAGTGAGCCTAAAGTTAAACAATAAAACAAAAAACTCTTTATTTCAATTAAAATTTGCGTCAAGTTTTTTGAACGTGGAAATAACACGTTGCAAAAACACGTGACTTTTTGTTGAAGAGGAACTTTAGAGTCTTCGGGAATGCGACAATAGGTCAGGGGAAAAATTACCTTTTACCTTCTCAATTAAAAACAAAAGGGTTTTATGTAACTTTCCAGATAGGTTACGGTTTTCTAACGGTTAAACTTCATTTGCAAATGTATACTTTATTTTATTTTATTTTGTTATATAATAAATCCACACCACAGTTTACAGTGTAAGTATATCACAAGTTTTAGGTGTAACAGAACGGAGTTCCCTTGTTTCGCAGACTAAAATTTCATGGAATTTTGTTTCGCAGAAAATGATTCATATAATATTTGATTCTTTTATTTTTATTTACAATATTTTCTATGAACCGAAATTCTTTACAAAAATTGTCTATGAAACAGTGTACAACCGTAACAGAACGTTGGCAAATTAGGTACTGATTTTCATTTTCTAATAGGACTTTCACAAAGTTCCAACGCATAATCATAATCATAATCATAAGCATAAGCATTACGCTAACACAATGTCAAATGTACTATATGTATATTTCTCGCACTGTATCTAGTATGTAATAAAATTGCGTGGAAGTGACGGAACTCATAATAACACCCGTCGAGCGCTTGACGTAAATAAAATAATTTAATTGTCATGACTATACAACGTCAATAGAGTTGTATGCGAATGCGCACATGGTGCACATTAGGTATAATAATACAGAATCATAGTGTTTTACAAGCTCCATTACCTATTTTTTTAGGCTTCCGTACCGTTTAACGAAAATAGCAATGGCTGCGGCTCCACTGAGGCGGAGAAGAGCGGAGTGGAGTGGAGCTGTGCCGATATTAACCAATAGAATCTAAACTAACGTACGCTAGGCGCGCTCGACGTGACCGCATGCGCCTTCTATCTCTAAAATCTATTGGTTAATATTGGCACAGCTCCGCTCGTCTCCACCTCAGTGAGAGTGGAGTGGAGCCGTAGCCTTATACCCTTATAGTTCCAGCCAGGTCCAAAATCAGCGCTGTGACTATAAGCCGTAGCACATTGCTGAGCTGGTCGCCTCTTAAGTGCTTACATGTTCTTTCTGTTGTTATACTATCTTTAAGTACCTATATTATAATAAGTTTTTTTGTCTTGTACTTAATAAACGTTTTTCTTGCTTTCTTTTTCTTTCTTTATAGGATCGCTTCGTGTAACGTATGTTTAACTGTGTGTCTGTCAAGACCTTTATTCTCAGGAACACGTGAACTAAGGTCTGTGAAACCCTATGTGCTGTAAAAAATCAAAAATGTCATAGTGTATTCTCATTTAGGTACTTGATACCGAATAAACTTACTTATCACCTCACTTTTTTTTTGTGAACGACTTGTCTGAGCCCACTTGTGCTCATTTCCTCCTCAATGCCAAAAAAAAATCGATAGGGACAGACTTCTTTGACTAACGAAATATAATTTATTCCCTTGCATTTTTTTGTGCACAATTCATTTTTGATAATAATGCATACATACATACATACATAATCTCACGCCTTCGTTCCCAGAGTGGGGTAGGCAGAGCTACAGAATTACAAACATCTCTAAAAACTTGTTGATAATTCTATAACCACAATTTGCACAATTAGGCTAAGATGTTTACCAGCGTATTAGTGACAGGTTGCAAGCCCATCGCCTAACAGTACTACAAGCCTTTATTCCCTTAGTCGTCTCTTACGACATCCACGGGAAGACATGGAGTGGCACTATTCTAACTCAGCAACCACACGAGGATAATGCTTACTCATTTATCATGAAAAACCCGTTCGATTAACATTATAAACCACATTCGCGATTTGGGCCGTAATCAATTATTTTAATCAAATAATTGTATGAGAATAATCGGTCAAGAGAATGTCGGACCTTGCTCAGTGGTAGAGTTCCGTCGCTGTAACTATAAACCACAAGTACCTACCTTCGAGCTGATTTTCTATTCAAAGTTATTGGTGGTTTCAGTAGGTATTAAAATTTTAGTCGCCTGTCGATCAAGTCTGTATATATAAGTAAGTATATTTGAGTTATTTTTAAGATTTTCGTATTTGACACTTTCAACTAGCAAAAATGACCGTAGAGTTTCCTAGTAGTAGGGGATCCGAATAGGAGACGTTCTTCACGGGCTGTTTATTCGATAAAAAGTATTTTATATATCAAATTTGATATGTTAAAGTTATATTGCGAATAGGTAGGCTGAAAAAAATCTGTCCAGTATACATAATTCATAAATTTAAAATTTAAAAATCAACTTTAATACAAAAAATTGCAATTGTTCGTTCAATAGACAAATTACATACCAATCGAAAGTATGAAGCCTATAGAATATGCAAACTTTTTTAATTAACGGTTGACTATTTTTTCCCGTCATAACTATTCGGTAGGTAGGTATGAACAGGGAAGTCGGTACTAATAATTTGCACTAAACCTAACGTTTGCATATTCTATAGCATTCATACTTTCGATTAGTATGTATTTTGTCTATTAAACAAGCAACTGCAATTATTTTTTTTAAGTTCATTGTTATTAAAAAATAATTATACATATAAGAACTGGACTGAAATTTTTCAGCCTACCTATTCGCCATATATTACTTACCATATTATATTTGATTTAAAATACTTTTTATCGAATAAAAAGCTGGGTAAAGTTTGTCTTCTATTCGGATCTTAGACCATAGGAGTGTGATAATAGGAGAGTGGTAGTAGAACTTTACGCAAGGTCCGCCCGTATCGCATTTGCGGTCTTAAGATCGCAGTCTTAAGATTGTAGTCTTGAATGCAATTTTTTACGCGCATTCTCGTTCGTCTGTGACTTTAATAGTTTCTGAGAAAAGGTAGTGAGACATACAGAAAGACAGACAGAATGTTATAGCTGAACTAATAAGGGTCCCCAGTTTGACTGTGGAACCCTGAAAACAGGAGTAATATAAATCAATGTGCAATGGGTATATATGCAGAAATTTAATTTTAATTTGTCCGGTTCGAGCGCTCGCCAAGGCCACGAATTTTTTTTTTTCCCTTACGAAAATGAACAAGTGTCTATACTTTATGGTTCTATTGCTAGTAACTGTTGCATCTTTGCATATCACAAGATTCACAAGTAAGTGATCGGTAGGTAAAGAACATAAAAAAGTGGCACTTCAGTTAAAGTCATTAAAGTCCATACAGTCAAACAAATGGCTTTCTGGGTCTCTATGGAACTCTGTTAAAGTGACGTAATCAATAAAATCTTAAGAAACTTTTTAAGATTTGACTTAAGTATTAATTTGACGTAGTACCATACGTAGTGGCTTAGAAATCCATAAACGATAAAATGATAGTTCATTGGTACCATAATGTTACCAGTCAACTGGTAAAAAAAGTGGGTTATAAGTAGGTATAGTTCAGGAAATATGAAAATGGCCGTCTGTAATTTTCACTAAGATCTTTTTGTTAATATTTAAAAAAAGGTAATCGTAAAACTGCCTTCGTTCTTCAAACAGCACAGTGGGTTGAAAGGTCAAGGTTAAGGTTAAGGTTAGGTCCGGTAAGTCTTAACGCAGAAAAAAAGATCGCAAAGTAGATAACAGACGGCCAAATCATATTTCCTGAAATACATTGATAAAATTTATAATGTTACCTTATGGTAACCTCCTAAAATCAAACATAATACAATAATAATAATTTGGTTCTTTATACATATATTTAACAAAGCTTGTTGCGGATTATTGTTTATAATTTTTATTTATTAACTACATGTTGGTTAACAAATGAACGGTACACGGAAGAAACATGTCTGGTCTCTTTTTTAATGAGATATTAATCTAATAATTTAGTGTTTACTTAGGTACCTCTTAGTTTCAGACATAAGTCATACTAGAACTTTTAATTTTTACTGTTCAAAAAACCTCAATACGAAAATTACGTACGAAATTACATGGTTCAATTTTCAAATCGCGATTTCTCAATAAGTTATTAAGTTGACTATAGTCTGTTTCATCTAGGATGATGCCTGTGACAGACGTATTTCGTAATTTCAATCACTTACTAGGCGATTAATTATTTATGTTCCTGAACCGCGTCGCTAGGTGTGTACCAATGTAGCATTTATGTAAAGAGAAACAAGTGTAAGGCTGCGGCTCCACTGAGGCGGAGACGAGCGGAGCGGAGCTGTGCCAATATTAACCAATAGAAGGCGTATGCGGTCACGACGAGCACGCCTTGCGCGCGTTAGTTTAGATTCTATTGGTTAATATTGGCACAGCTCCGCTCCACTCCGCTCATCTCCGCCTCAGTGGAGCCGCACCCTTATACGTGTTTATATCAGCTATAACAGGACTCATCTTAGATGAAACAGAGTGTAGACATGTTCTTTCCGTATTCCTTCATTTGTTCGACAGTAGTACAGTCGAGTACAACAATAATGTATATACTTTTGCACCTTATTTCATTGGATTAAGGTGCAAAAATGTATACATACTTCTTATACACGTCTGTACGTGCTCGCTCCTCCCTTAAACTGACGAAGCTTCTCCTGTGACCTTTCACTCTTCTAACATGTAATTAACATATCTCTTACAGCACAAAACAAACTTGAAAGAGGATTACTTAAAATAATCGAGAAGTGGAAAAAAGGCAATATTCGTTCTATACCGATTGCCCTCCCAACTTTGCCACTGAAGCAGGCGCCTATTCAATTTGAATATGAGGGGTACGTATTTATTATGAAATCATTTTTTCCCGCTATATTCGCGAAGAATTAATTTACCATTTTTCCTTCGGATAATAAAATCGAAACAAATATCAACTTCCCGTCAACGTCAAGAATGTATCATCAACATAATCTATAAAGAGGTTTGTGAAGCGACGCCGGAATCGCTTAGCTATCAAAAAAATCCATACAAATTTATTAAGGTCCGGCAGGCCTATTAAGTAACTCACTCGCAATCGCGATCGGCTTCAAAGCGGAAAAATTGGTTTCATTTTGTATGCAGACAAGCCTCCGATTTTCTAAATGAAAACGATTGCGATTGCGAGTGCGTTAGGTAATGGTCCGGGCGGTAACGTTTTTCATCCCCTAAATCCAGACCGATTTCCACGAGTTTTGAATATGTTGTAGTAACTATAAAAAACTAAATTTGTACGCTAAACATTTTCTTGGACAGGAAAACGTACGGTTTTTAAATTTTTCATAAATACGTAAATATACAATATATTCAAAAAACGTAAATGGACTACGTTTAAAGGGAGAGAAACATTATCATATTTCGTATGGAATTTTTCAGCTTCACAAATTGGCTTTTAGCCTTTCTTGTGTAATCGAAATACAGTTTCCAAAAACGTTTACAATCACCGTAAATCAAATCCTGGGTTCTTTTTTGGTAAGGAGAAAGCAAACGAGCACACAGGCCCCCTTATGGTAAGTGGGATCTGAGACCCATAGTCATTTCAATCTCAAGACTACAATCACAGGACTACAATCATAATTCTGCAAATGCGTTGCCAACCCTGAGGACTTGAGTGAACGTGGTTACGGAAAGTACTAGTACTAAGTAGTCGAAAATTTTGCAAGAGAAAATAGGAATGTTGGAAGGGTATGGCCAAAGCGATCGTTCAACGATAAGATCGGGGACCCTAAGCCGGACGTGTATGAGTGTGGAGGATGCGAGGGAAGTTTGTCTGGATTGTAGCAAGTTGAAGGAATGGTCTCTTCCTACCCTGGGAAAAGGCGTGATTGTATTTATGTATATATGTATATATATATTTTTGGTCCATGCGATGCAAAGCATTTACTTTCTAATAATAACCCTTGTTTCTAGTCAGCTTAAACCACTTTTCAAGCAATTATACAACGTGTCCCAAAACTCAACGATAAGCCGGCACCAGAGGATGGAGCTGCTTATGATTAGTCGAGAAAAAATAAAAAAGATAAAAAAGATAAAAGAAATTTATTTAGTAAGTAGGCCGCTCGGGCACTTTTACACGTCAAGATACTACCAATACCAATACCAATAAGGAAAAGATATATTTTTTTCCTTATTTTTTCTCGACTAATCATAAGCAGCTCCATCCTCTGGTGCCGGCTTATCGTTGAGTTTTGGGACACGTGGTATTTGCACTATGTTTAGCACCAATTTCACCAAACGATGTTAAATTTAATCAGTGTTAATTGACCGTTAGTTCATTCATTTTGACAGCTGTTAACGCTCTATTAAGTGGTTAACATCGTTTGGTGAAATTGGTACTTATGTACTGTTTAATTAAGTGATGGACGGATAATTGTCATTGGCCTTATACTATGTAACTATAGTATAATTTATTTGTGGTTTTAGATTCATATTATCTGTGAGTGAGTCTTATATCTGGGGATTGGAAAACCTGTCAGTACAGAGATTGACTGCATCAACTTCGAACCTTACAACGTCTATAACATTCGATATACCTGTTGTAGCGGCTCTTTCAGGTTCGTTAGATTTTATTTAGTTATACCTACAGTGAGGACAAAGATTAAATAGTAGACACATTTCATAGAAAAAGTGTATATATCTTTGTTCTCAACTGTATACATGATTAATTCAGTCGGCTCGTACAGTTGTTTTATTTCACGAAAGCGGGTTTGCCATACTTGTAGTTGTAAACCGTATAGACAGATACACTACGGCGTCGCTTACCGACGATAGCTACGCACTCAGAGACAACGTGCACGTGCATCTAAATACACAAGTATGGATATCGCGCTTTCGTGAGATAAAACAACTGTACTTAATACATTTTGGTCAGGTTTCACTAACCAGAGGCTCTAAAACCACATTATTTTTGATATGTTATCCTATATGATTTTCCACTCAGCCGCCATTAAATAAGATGTATCATTTACAATACGATCGCAAGTCAAAAGCAACATTGTATTACCAAGAAGAATCACAAGTTTAAACTGTTATTTAAAATTGTTCATGTCAAAAGTTTTAAGTGACATTTTAGTTGATATTGGAATGTTCACTTTATTTTCTCTTCCAGACTGGTACCGTTTTCAAGGATGGTTCATATTTCGGATTGACAATCACGGTCCATTCAGGTAAATATTTTATTCATTATTTATTATGCACCGTTAGTTAAAATAAAATGTTTATTATGCATCGTTACACAAATGTCCAAAGTCCTGAATTCTCGTGGCGCTCTTGAACTGTCGTACCGTAATACTAAGTACTAACTACAACGTAGTTGAAGCATTCTATACTCTATTGGTAACCACATTAAATTCAAAAATGCTTATACTATTACTATGCAGTTAGTTGCCTTCTTTACGTTTAGCATATAGGAACTTCACACTGTCTGTTTGTATATCTGCTAACTCCTTAACCTCGTAAAGTAATTTGCCGAACTGATGCAAATTGTGCTGCGTTTGTTCGACAAATTATGATTGCAACTCCGATTATTGGAACTCCGAAATGTTTTCTCATACCATTTTACATCATAATGATCACTCTTCATACTTTTCATAATATTTTTTAACACTAATGATCGGAACTCATACCCATCTGAATTCATAACGCCAATATTCATGGAACCGTACACATTTAAGAATTTCTTAAATATCTTACGTGTAGATAAAATTAGGTTATGTTAGTTTAGATTTATAACAATCCTCAAAAAGTAACCGTTTCTTGAAAAAATGCATTATGAATTGTGATAATTATGACTTAAAAAGTACCAACAAAAAGTATAAGCAAATTTTTTCGGAGAAATGATGAGTATAGAGACACAAATAAAGACCAATTTTATATGAGCCAATATGGACCCGATGATTTTATTATGATGTATATTTCGAAACTACTTCACTTTGTTATTTTACTTTCCAGTCTTACGGCAACTAGCCTGCAAGTCACTGTTCGCTTGGAATTCGCCCCACAGGGCTCCAATACTGTGATTCAAAAGTTAGATCTGGACTATTCAGTGGGTGACGTGGAGGTATTAATAACATTGAATTTGATTTTTTTTGTGATGTATATGTGACTTTATCTATAAAAAGGGACCTTATTGTCGATGGCGCTTCCGCCTTTATTAAAGATGTTCCGATATAAATACAACGTCGCGTGACGCAGTGCGGCGTAAGCGCCATTGACAATAAGGTCCCTTTACGTAGATAATGCCGCATATATCTTTTTTGTGAACCACCCATTGCATGGCGTGGTTGTCTGTAATTATGTAGCATGTAGATTTAAACCTCGTACATTTATTTTCATTTACCACTAAGCAATTAATACTGTTACGCCGATGGCATAAGGCGTCTCATCTTTTATCGTTAATTTTGGTGCTTTAGAAGCGTTTTCAGCAGGCTGAAATATCGTTTCAGTCCGTTTCAGAGGTAGCTCTATCACATACCAAATTATTAGATTTTCGACCAACTTGCCGTCGTTTTCAGGCGCCTGAAACATGTTTTCAGTCCGTTTCAGGCCACCCTCTATCAGATGACGCCATAACCTGAAAACCCATTTTCAGGCATTTTCAGGACCCCTTATGGGCCTTTGAAGTACATTTCAGTATATGGCAATTTTCCACTAAGAGTGACAGAGATAGCATGATTGGAAAGAGACAGCTATACTGAGAACCTTCCAGAAACGTGTGAAAGAGATAGCATGATTGGAAAGAGACAGCTATACTGAGAACCTTCCAGAAACGTGTGAAAGAGATAGCATGATTAGAAAGAGACAGCTATACTGAGAACCTTCCAGAAGCGTGTGAAAGAGATAGCATGATTAGAAAGAGACAGCTATACTGAGAACCTTCCAGAAATGTGTGAAAGAGATAACACGAAATGAGACGGCAACACGCGGAACATTCCAGACTCATCCAGATCCGTGAATCAAGGTCATTGCGATCGTAAAAACAACAAGGTAGTAAGGCGTAGAACATTCTAGCAACGAACAGTCTCGATCGACCTTGACGGGGCGAAGTACATCGAACATTCCGGAAGGCGTTCTAGAATAATCGGACTCGGGAACTATAAAACGGCGGACACCGGTTGCGACGAGTCAGTCTTTACTTGGAAAGCGATCAGTGCGAATAAGAGCGACCCGAGCGATCATCTGAGTATTCGAAGTTTATTGTGCGATAATTGTTTTGTAACGGTTTAAGTGAGTGCGTAATTAAAGTCTACTTTTGATTATCGGTGTATTCGTGCATTTCTATCAGTTACCTACCCCCACGTACGTAACAATACACTGTTGATAATCCTAAACCAATAAATAAATAAAAATCATGGCATCTAAGAGCTGATCTGATGAAGTAGGACCAGAGGGGCTATTGCCTGACGCACTCGCAATCGCAATCGTTTTCATTTGGAAAATCGAAGGCTTGTCTGCATATAAAATGAAAACAATTGTCCCGCTTTGAACCCGATTGCAATTGCGTTAGACAATAGCGACGCAGGATCTCATGCACTTAAAAAAAACACACCGAGGTGGGATTCCTCAGTTTAATCGGTTGTCAGAAAAACACATACCGAGGGAAACTTATTTTCGACATATCGAATAATAACACCGGTTTAAAAAATGTATTGGGTGCTAATTCATTAAAAGAGAGCTCAAAGTAAAATTACTAAGGTACTAAATACCACCTATTTAATAATTTTTATTTATTTTTCAGGTAAACCTAAGTGGATGTAATTATTTTGTCCTCATGGAAATCAATAACAAGATAAGGGGACTGGTGAGCCAGAAAAACGAGTTTGTAATAGGCGAAATAAAAAAACAAGTCATTAATACGACAAACAGCTTTCTTCAAGGTTATACTCCCAAGCAGCTCATCAAACTTTTTTCTTCTGTGTAATATTAAGTATAAGTACTTTTATTTTTATATAATATTGGGAGGCAGACGAGCAGGCTCACCTGATGGTAAGTGATCACCGTCGCCCATGGACTCCTGAAACACCCACTTAATTTATTACGTATTGTTATAACATTCAACTTGTATATTAATACCGCATTAAACACTATTATTAAATTTATCTGCCTTCATTATTTAATAAATATCATTAATTTTATCTCTGATTCCGGAAAGTATGTTTGTTTAATATCCAAGTGACTATAGAACTCGATCTACTAATTAATCCTTTTGAATTAATAATTATTGTGGTTTTTAGTATTTAACCTGTAATCATTTAAAGCTGATATACGAGTATGTAACAAACAGACAAGAAATTTTTTTTTTGAATAGCTATGAAAATAACCCATCCTATCCTATCTCTTTCTAGGTAATAGTTATTTGTTATACAAAGGGGGAAAGTTGTATTTTACCTGCGAGTGTTCATTTGAAACACGAGCTAGCGAAAGGATTCTATGATTGACCACGAGCGAAGCGAGTGGTTCAAAAATAGAATCCTAAGCGTAGCGAGCGGTTCAACACACGAGACGTAAAATAACTTTTCACCCGTGTATGACACAAAAAATTTCACCTCACTACAGCGAGGAAAATAAACTCAATTCCGCATTTGGCACGGTTTCCCGTAATTCCACAGGTGTTAATAAGTAGTCTTTCGTCACTCGAATCACTTATTTTTAATAACAAAACAAACTAGAAAAACATGCGAATATTAACGTTGACGCAAAGATGAAGGAAAACTGCTTTACTACCTCTATGCGTTGAAGGCTTAATTAAAAAGTTTTGACTTATGTTTTTTTTTATTATTTCGGATGCGTTTTGTTCGCACATCGACGTACTTGGACTGTCAGAACATTTTATCCGTTTTTACAACAAGAATGAAGGTTAATGTTGAATGTTGATATTTATGAATTAAAATAAAGTTGTAAGACTGTATTTAGTATTTTTTACTCGATGCAATTCATTAATTGTGATGTTAAAAATTCAGCACTTTTAACGTTTTACGTTTTGTTACCTGTCAAATATCACTTAAGCTGCCTTCAAATGTCAAAACTCTTTCTTCAGTCATGTGGATGAAAAGCGATTTTCTCAATAGATATCAAACCAACAAAAAGGGCTTTCCGAGCTAGTGAGATGAAAACATAATTTAACATGGCGTTTATATGGTCGAGGACGATGGATGACGTCTCACGGCGTATTGGATCTCTCTGTCTAATCGCTGTCTTATTAGCAGTTTAAAATGCTTGTATCACCCGTATTTCGTGATTTTAATTTTAATTTCACTTTTGTTGATTTCTTTTATGATATTTTCATAATTTGTTTAGAAATTCGATTTAAAAATTCAATGTATAGTGCCTAATATTGGTGTTTCAAAAAATATCACGCCTTTGACCTTTTCTTTTCTTCTTCTTCCAGAGCCTCTTCAATCGTGAAGGTTGGCCGTCAGCTTCTTGTACTCGTCCCTATCCTTAGCCAGCTGGAACAGCTGTTCGACGGAAGCAATACCGGTCCACTCCCGGATGTTTCTCAGCCACGATTTCTTCCTTCGCCCAGCGCGTCTCTTTCCCTCCACTTTACCCCATCATGATCAACTGCAGCAGCATGTATCTGTCATTCCGGAGCACGTGGCCGAGATATTCTATCTATTTAGTACCTTGTCTATTTAATGTCTTGTTTAAACTGTCATATATAAATTGTAACAGCTCCCGAGAGAAGATCTTGTTCCTGTGAGGTGAGGAACAATAACTTTCTTGCTTGCTTTCACCACCGGCTACGATGACGAGGAATAGACCATCACTTACAGCTGGCCTTTATTGGCCAGTCAGCGTACCTACATCACGGCCCTGAGTGCTCCCGAGGGAAGGTCTTTATTCCTCACCTCACGCTTGCCTTCACCGGCTGGTTGCAGTGTTCGATGACGAGGAACAGACCTTCACCTACAGCTTGCCTTTATTGGCTAGTCAGCGTGAAGTCGCAAGAGCTATGCTTAAAGGGTGGATTTGTTGCATAAGTAGCGAGTGGGCACCTTATAATCCACAAGCACATCTCGACCCATAGCCCATATGGAAGTGTTGCCTCTATGCTACTCCGCATATGCGTCTATTTTGGAAGGCCCATACCATTGAGTTGGCGAGTCACCGTCTGCCATTTTAATCAGTATTGGCCAGGCAGGCGCCATAGTTTAATCAATATCCTAGTTTACCAATCCGCATAATTTCATTCAGATGGCCTATTATTAATGTTCTCATCCTTCCGAAATAGTCCTACATTAATGTAATATAGGTGTGAATTATGGGGAGACTGGGGATCACCCCTTAAATTTTTGTCCATAACTTCCTTGTCTTTTATCATATTTAAAAAAAAACAGTAAAACACTAAATTAGAAAGACATGAAATAAGATTTATTGCATTATATGTGTAGGTGTAGTATACTTTTAATTTTTGTCCATAACTTCCTTGTTTTTTATCATATTTTAAATTTTACAGTACTCAGAGACCTGAAATTTAATAAGGTATAACTAGTGAAATTCTTTTTCATGTAGGCGTATCAACATTGTGAGCAGATCAAAACACTGGAGGAAGGCAATAGTTTCAAGTCTCCCTTATGTATGGGTGACTTGATCCCCCATATGGATGACTTGATCCTGGGGGATCATGTCTCCGATATTAATGGACACTTGACGCTATTTCCTGCGTTAGAGTTATTTATGAAAGAAAACAACATAATGTCAGTATTTTTTTAAATCAAAAACATTTACAAAGATACAATATGTTCAAGGTACGATATATCACTTCTATTCTTCTTCTACTCATTTATCCTGGATCAAATCTCCCATAGCCACGAGGATAAAGTGTCCCCAGACCAGGTTGAGGTTACAATTTAAAACTCTTAACAACTAGGCGATTTTCTCTGTAGAACTGAAAACTATATAAATAAATAGACACTTATTTAGACGACTAGATTGTCTTAAAACATGTATTCTGAACCACATAACAATCAAAATTATAACTTACCAAAAATATTTTGCTCGCGCATATTAACGCTGGATGGATGAAATGGCGACAGGTCACGGGAACAATCTGCGACCCCCGCATTCCCCTTAAACTTAAGGGGAAGATTTATAAGACAATGGTTGGACCTGCTGTCTTGTATGGATCAGAATGTTGGGCCACGAAAGGGATGAATGAAAGGCAGTAGTAGCATGCAGCTGAAATGAGAATGCTAAGAGGGATGTGCGGTGTTACGCGAATGGATAGAATAAGAAATGAGTATATAAGAGGAAGTCTGAAAGTGACACCGGTGACTGAAAAGTTATGTGGAAATCGGTTGTCATGGTATGGGCATGTGATGCGGAGGAATGAGTAAAATATCGTCAGGAAAGTTTTGAGTATGAATGTGGATGGCTATAAGAGTAGGGGAAGACCAAAGAAACGATGGATGGAAATGGATGTGTGAAAGATGATATGGCTAGAAAGGGAGTGACTACCGAGATGACGACTAATAGAGAAGTATGGAAGAAAAATACATGTTGCGCCGACCCCAAATAATTGGGATAAGGGCAGGAGAATGATGATGATTTTGCTCGCGCACCGAACACCAACCCGTCCGCCATTTCACAAGCTGTCAAGTTTGACAGGAGACTTCATTTTTAAAAGTTAGCTGATACCATAAACTTCTAGAGTTGCCAATTAGAAATAGCAGAATATTCATAGAAGCTTTGAAAATGCAGTGTACCGTGTGTCCCGTAGGGATCAAGTGTCCTCAGTCTCCCTTACGTTAAATTACTCTATAAGCCCATAGATTTCTAAATGTTATTCCAGTACCTTATCATCAAAAGTTCGATTTAAAAACATATAGGTATTATAATCAACATGAAACGTAATCTGTTTCCATCCGCCTATTGTGTTTATCAAAAACATCGTGTTAATAATTAAAATATGTACTAGTTATCGTATTAATCATTAATTAAACCATTTATTTCTGAATTAGATATCACATATCATTTCACTAAAGCAAAAATATAAGTACATTGTCACCTTGTCAATATCGTGGACGTTGTAAAACGCATTTTCGTCAAAGAGAAAACGCATTTAGTTAGTGCGATTGCCAGTCAGACAAGTAACTTTTTAAATACCTACCTACCTTACCTACCTTTACCTTTAGGTACCTTTGAAAACAAATAGACAAAAATTAAAAAAACGGTCAAGTACTAAACGGAAACTGTGTGTGTCGAAGCATAAATCCGGGGGGTATAAGGGTGGTTTAAAATACTCAGCTGCTAAGATTTGAAACAATATTCCTCCACCTATTCGCCAAACGAAAGGTTCTGAGGGCCCTGCAAAGATGCACTACGCTAACTAACGTTTCTATTCGATTCGTTTTTAAACCAATCGCGTCACTGAGAGATGACGTGATACGAAAAGTCACGTGGTCTACCAGTGACGCGATTGGTTTAAAAATGAAACGAATAGAAACGTTAGTAGCGTAATGCATCTCTGCAGGGCCCACTGTTAGCTTTAAGTTAAAGGTGCAAAATATTCTAATTACTCGACAAAAAGACAGCATGAATGTAATGTTTAAGACTGCTCGCATACAAATGAATAAATGTTAAATGTTGTTTATTTACTTTTTTTGAGCATCAGGTAGGGTAGGAATAGTAGTAGTATACGGTAGGTAGGTGTAATAATGGGGCTGGGGATGTAGCAGTTAAACACAGGTATAGCTGTAGTATTCTTCTTTTTATTTGCTTTTCAGATATAACGAATACAGTAGTTGCGTTCTAAGCGGTATCACAGCGGCGTCTGTCCATTTTTTCCAATGAAACAAAGCACCGTTGTTCCTTCGAACCAATTTGATTTCAAATCTATAAATTTAAAACCAAATTGGACACTTCGTACAAATAGTTTAATGAGATAAGGTTCGCCTTCAGTAGCAGGACCTTACCTCATTACATCCCTCGTCCCTCTGGGAACAAGGAATGAAACCTACCTATTCCTAAAAACTACCTAGGCAGGAAGTCTCGTTATAATAATCAGTCGTCCCCCACTAGGGGATAACCTCCTGTGCCAAGTTTTTCCTTTAAGTTAGAACGGGATAAGACTGCCCCTTAATAAATAACATAGCACAGCTGGTTCCGATTCCCGTAAAACCTGCGGAAAAGTAGGACCCGCGACTGATAAGAAAAATTAACTACCTACCTAACCCTAGCTAGCAAATTTTGACAGTCCCAACATGGAGGATGCTGGAATGCCTTAACCTTTTCGACACTAAGGACATATATCAGTACTGCAGGCTCAATGCCAACGACTGACACATCAGTCATGGTTGAATAAAAACATGCATGGTTATCTGTGAGGCAAAGTTGACATTAGCTCTGACGTTGAGCTGTCAATGACGCGCGAATAACCACCCTTTTGACAAAAGCGTTGAAAAGGTTAAATAAGACCCAGTTTCGTCATTACTTATCGTCTGATTAATTACTCAAAACTGTGTCTTGATGCGAACCTGTGTTCGTCTTATCTGTGAGTGTTCTGACGTTAGTCAAGTCACTCTCAGACTATTTACATCCTATTACATATTAGTGGACCTCTGTCCCCAGAATCCGGCCATGACTTGACCTTTGCCAAGTCACTTTTGGATCCAAGTTACCTAGCAATCATAACACATAATCAAAATTGTTTATTTTTCGTTAATACCTAACGTGGACAACATGAATAACAAAAAACAATATTAAATTATGATGTGCCTATGTCACACATCTCGGCCTGAGACATGGACATAGCATCTTCGCAGCATGATGATGCTCTGCATTCTCTTCCTGATGAGACATCAGGTGATTGCAGCATCAGCAAACTGCATGGCACATGCCTTAGTTTGCGCAGCTTGATTGTTGTTAAGTACATGAAAAAGAACGCGTGATTAGTACATGATAAATACAAATAAGGTAAAAGAGCAGAACCTGCAAATAATAAACATGAACAAGCATCCAAGCATCACCAACTTAACATGGAATACATGACTCATCTACCATGAAGGAACCCACGTGCCATGCGATATGTGAGATGAAACCAATCAAGTTTCTTCCAACCCTATGGGCGTAAAGGAATTCTCACAACCCCAGACACACTGGACCCATACCATGGAGACATGCCCAAGCATCATGTTCCTTTCCCCTCTCTCTTTATGGTTGTTCATGCTTGTCACCACTTGCCATTCTGTGAAAATAACAACAATCATTATCACACCTTATACTCTTCACTATCATTTTCATTATCCATCCAATATCACTAGATTCATCAGCATTACCTAGCAGGGATATTTACCTGACTATACAAAATAACAACGTCATAACATTTCATACATTTTCTAATAGAGTTTTACGATAAAATATTTACTCTATTCACAATACATTTAACTATATTATTCATCCATTTTTCCATCATGTCTGCTTAACCATTTTACACTCCTAAAGCCTTCTATCTTAACGACCAATGACCCTATACATATAAAATATAACCCCCAACATTTCATACAGTTGTAAGTGAACAAGGCATCGAACCATTGTTATAACCCGAACTTACTATGAAGTCATATGGGTCCACCTAGACTATAAGAAATTACTAGTCAACCCCCGTGTAAATCATTTGCCGTAGTGAATAATGAAAGACAATGCGTCTTTCCCCTGATTTACTATGTAATCATTTAGGGTTTTTATTCAATTAGCACGCGATTTACCTAACTATAAAAAACAATTCCGGTCGAGTCATTCACACCAACATTCCATAAAACAGTACTTCGCCTACCCATAATCCTGCTAATTCACTATCCTCGACTACTTCCTGGATGAATAACACATCAAATTATAATTAAAATTTGCATTTTATCGTTATTAATTTTCATTTTATTTATGAGCAATGATTGACATGCAAAAGTCATAAATTTTCTTACAGCTCCTAGATGAAAATTAAAAAGTTAATTTGGCTACGTTCACACCTTAGACATTGCAACGCTAGATGCCGTTAAAGCCATTAAATAATCAATGTCATATTCGACGTCACGTCATAATTATGACAATTTACGAAATACGTCGTATTAATATTTAAATAGAAAATATTCATATTCATAAATAGAAATTGGTACAAAATAAATTATGCATAGTAAAAAAAAAATTACTCCCAAAGAAAAATAATCCCGGATTGTAAAACCTATCGCGCCTAACATTAACACGCCCGCCTATGCCTACGAATGAGTATAAAAGAGCTGACTTTTATAATGAGAATCCTTCGTGGCGGCGTCTCCTGGTAATTATCACTCCTCTCGTGGCGTGACTACATCGTGGAATACATCTCGATCCTGGATTCTCCTTCAACGAACACTGCTGCGCTTGAAACTTCTGCCGCCTGCACAGCATCTTATTACGACGTGTAGTGGGGCTGAAACATTACTGACCCGTGCTAGGGGTCTAATTATAATAACGTGACTTTAATCTCCCCTTTTGATGGCCCCATTTCTTTTTTTTCGGTGCAGTGAAGTGAATAAAATAAGCGTCGATGTTGACCATGGCGAGAATTCCAAATTCACTTCCATTTCGTCCATATCGTCGTTTATATTAAATTAGCGCTATAGGCGATGAAATATAATAAATATATAAATGATCATTATGCGTTATTATTTTTTATACGTAACTTTCGTTTCCTTGGTGGGTCTTGAAAATGATGAGGCACAACGTCAACTCATCTCCTGGTGCTCTATTCTCTCGCTTCATTTTGGTAGAGTATCGCTTTCTTTTTGCGCGAGAAATAGTGGCGACCCCGTTTTCTTCCACCATGTAATAATGGGGCTGGGGATGTAGCAGTTAAACACAGGTATAGCTGTAGTATTCTTCTTTTTATTTGCTTTTCAGATATAACGAATACAGTAGTTGCGTTCTAAGCGGTATCACAGCGGCGTCTGTCCATTTTTTCCAATGAAACAAAGCACCGTTGTTCCTTCGAACCAATTTGATTTCAAATCTATAAATTTAAAACCAAATTGGACACTTCGTACAAATAGTTTAATGAGATAAGGTTCGCCTTCAGTAGCAGGACCTTACCTCATTACAGTAGGTATCAAGTGTGTATATTCTTTGGCCTTTGTTTGGAAGAAACGCATATCAGTGCGTGTGATGTATTGCATGTTCGGTGTCTATGACTTTAGGTTAATTTAGATTTTTAGTTTTAAACATAGGGTTGCGCTGAAAACCAGCGCTGAGCTGTGGACGCCGGCCCGAGGGTCGTCGTGCGAGCTCGGCAAACGCTGACGCGCCGCCCTTTTGCCCAATGATATTGTCCAGTTGTGTGAATAATTTTACTTTAGATTTAGTTTTAGTTCTTTTTACACTTGTTTTATTATTATTTTCTGTGGCAATAAATGTATTTTCTTTCTTTCTTTCAATTACGAGTCGGGACTCGCGCACCGAGGGTACCGCCGCACAGCAGGTACCTATACTCCGATTTGAATTCGATTTCAAATCTAATCAGCGCGAACCCAATTCACACTTGATCCTTTTTAGTTAGTACTTATTCAGGGCTTGTACTATAAACCATACCAAATTCGATGATTGTATGATATACCGTTATTACGATTTAAAAAAAAACAAAAATACTTTATTGTTTCACTTTCGTTACAACATAAATAAATATGTATACATATATGTATGTATGTAAACTTTTTATTGCATGAAAATATGAATATTACAATATTGTTATTAAATTAATGTACTAAGGCGAACTTATCCCCAAATGGGATCTCTGCCAGCTAACCTCTGTTCGCATAACTGATAGAATCAGAAACAGGACTCCAAGACAGGCATCACGTATGTGGGCGTCAAGACCGCTAAGCTTAAGTGGAACTGGGCTGGACATGTTTCTTGTATGCATATATCCGGAACGGTGGGCCAGAATTGTCACCTGGACGGCCACAGGATGGTCACCGGAGCAGATTCGAGGCAGACCAAAAACGATTTGGACGTGTTTCAAAGCGACTGGCGGGAGCATGTACTCAGTAGGGAAGAATAGCGAAAAAGAGGGGAGCTCTGCAATGGGACACTAACACAGACAAAAAAAAAACTATATTTAAAGTACTTTCCCTCCGTGAGGCATAGCTTTGGGCCCTGTATACTTTAAGTACTTATGCAGAAAAAGTATTAAAATTACCTAACCAAATATTACAAATATTATTAATATTAAATATTATTATTAAGGTCTTTTCATTCTTACTTGTCTTATATAGTAAACCACTTTTTTTGGCTCTTTTATCGTAAATAAAGTAAACTGAGTAAACATTTTGGACATCACTTGGCCAATGTACCTATTGTCTGTGATTGCTTTATTTGCTTTAGCTAAAAAAGGTCCATTTTGAGGTAAGAAAGTTGTTTTACTATATAAGACAAGTAAGAATGAACAGACCTTATACATAAGTAGGTATGTTTATCGTTGCCTAGTCGCCTACAGTCGAGTTCATAGATATGAGTTCAGTGCAACCATTTTCTTAATAGCGATCGGCAATCTTCGTTTTTCTATGACACACGAGTGACAAATATACTGTCAGTTGCGAGTGCAAGCGTGATAGCGATAGCCAGCCGAAAGCTATTACTTAAGAAGCTCGGAATACTACACACTTTAGTTATGTGTCTATTTAATGTCATGTCTAAACTATCAATATGAATTGTCACAGCGATTAGAGTGACAAGGTATTAAACTGTACACATATTTATGAACTCGACTGTACCAGCTTAGATCTTAGTTTAGGACTAGGTCAAATTGAGTGAGATTGTCCCCGATATTTTGTATATTACTATTATTTTTTCTTTTCCACTCATGATAATAGCATATGTGTGATTAAAGAATTATATACACGTTTTATCTATCTATCAATAATAAAAAAGCTAGTACAGACGGCAATGGTTCCATGTAAAATTAGGACGAAAATAAATAAAACATCTTTATTAAAAAAAAACAGTAAGCTAGTTAAGTAATTGTCAGGGAGTCGAAATGTATTTATTTGCCTATTTAATCATACCTATTCATTAATCACTCAAAAATTCCGTTCGATAAAAATAATAAGAACGATAAGAATATAATAAAACTAGATCGATAAACGCTCTTTCGCAATTTTGGCCTAATTAAATATTTTAATCTATTAATTATTAAAAAATAGCAATAATCGAAATCAGTGGACCGAATCTAGAAATAGTTTAAAAAGAGGAGTCAGTCTTAATTTGCAATAGTTTGGTTCAAGCTGTAGTATCGGACCTATTTTTTTTATATTCATTACAAAATGGACAAAAAGTGTCTGTTTGTAATTCTGCTGGTGCTAGCCACCGTTGCACCTTTAAATGGTAAGTAATAAATAAATTATTTTACATTTTCATTGATGATCATTGTTATACTACGCAGATCGCACCTTCAGAACAATAGTGACCTAATTCAGAGATTTTAAATTTCAAGTTAGGTCTCTATAATAATAATAAAATTACCGGAAATATATTCTGAGGGATGGCACGGTTGACATTTGTCGAGCATGCCGTTGCCCCGGCGAGTCCCTCAGACATATAATTTCCGGTTGTTTGCATTTGGCCAACGGCGAGTACTTGCACAGACATAACCTCGTAGCCAGGATCATCCATCAGCAACTTGCTCTTCAATATGGTCTTGTAGAGTCTGAAGTGCCGTACTATAAGTACGCACCGGCGCCAGTTCTCGAAAATGGTCGTGCTACGCTCTATTGGGATCGATCTGTCATCACGGACAGGACTATTGTTGCCAATAAGCCTGATATCGTGTTGACAGATCGATCTCAACGCCGGGCAGTGCTCGTCGACATCACCATCCCGCATGACGAGAACCTTGTGAAGGCCGAGAAGGACAAATTCAGCAAGTACCTTGACTTGGCTCACGAGGTGACCGCCATGTGGGATGTTGACTCAACGATCATTGTCCCGATAGTTGTTTCGGCAAACGGTCTTATAGCGAAGAGTCTCGACCAACACCTCAAGAGACTCTCGCTAGATGGCTGGATCAAGGGCCAGATACAGAAGGCAGTACTCCTTGACACGGCACGTATTGTGAGGAGGTTCCTCTCTCTGTAGCCCTAACCACCGGTAGCTTGAGCCTTGCCCCGCTGCCGGCGGCACTCGTAGGTTAGGTTTTTTATAATGTCTATTTTTTTGTATTAGTATTGTTATTTTACTTTTATATTTGAATATTTGTTATAAAAAACCTAATGTACAGAAAATTAAATAAATATCTAGAATAATAATAATAATATATTTACGACTTAAATGTTGATAGCTGAAATTTTGAATTAGGTCACTATTGTTCTGAAGGTGCGATGTACATAGTCAATCCTGACAAATTGCACAACCATGAAGTTTCTGAATATATACAGTAAAACAATGCTGTCATTTTTATTGCTTTTCACGCAAAACATGAGCTTAGCATAATTATCTTTTTTATCTTTACCTTTTCGTCTGTGTTTGATTAGGACCAATAATATAAAACAAAGTTGCTTCCCGCTGTCTGTTCTATATCGCTCCTTCAGAACAATAGTGACCTAATAGGGAAATTTTAAATTTCGGGTTAGGTCTTTATAATAATAAATTTATGACTTGAAGTTTGAAAGCTGAAATTTTGAATTAGGTCACTATTGTTCTGAAGGTGTGATATGTACACTTAGATCTTTCAAACTACACAACGAATAATAATGTGGTTTTCATCTATAGATAGAGTGCTTCAAGGAAGGTTTATCCTACTAATAATATAAATGCAAAAGTTTGTGTGTGTCAGTTAGTTTGCTACTTCTTCACGCTGCAACGTCTGGACGGATTTGGACGAAAGGTCACGGCCCATCTAGGATGAAAATAATACCCAGGGAGTACAGAAATGAAATAAGGCGGGAATTAGTAATTATAAAAAAAGAAATAATAAAACGATTATTAGGGATTTCATATACCTACTAATCAAAGATATTAATAGCCAATCTTCTTTGCACTGTTAGATGTGACCTCCATGGTTTTATTTTAAACTATTAGTAGGAGATCCGAATAGGAGACGATTTGGACCGGGCTGTTTATTCGATAAAAAGTATTTTATACCAAATTTAATATGCTAAGTAATATATGGCGAATAGGTAGGCTGAAAAATTTCAGTCCAGTAAATAATTAATAAAAAAAATAAAAAATAACTTCGTTTTAAAAAATTACACTAGCTTGTTTAATGGACAAATTATATACCAATCGAAAGTATGAACCCTATAGAATATGCAAACGTTAGGTTTGACTATTTTTTTCTCGTCAAGCTATTGGGTAGGCAGGTATAAACAGGTAAGCCGGTACTAGTAATTTGCACCAAACCTAACGTTTGCATATTCTATAGACTTCATACTTTCGATTAGTATGTAATTTGTCTATTAACACGTTTATTGCCACATAACGCGACGTCGCGTGAAGTGGCTTTATACTCGTACGCTGTGGCCAATCACTCGACGTCGCGTGATGGTCCCATACAAAATTGTTCGAGCCACAAAATTACGGCCGTAGCGTATTGGCTTCTGCTTTTAGTTTGGCCACTAATGAAGGGAATTAAACGTTTTTTTTATTTTGGCCATCCGGTAAAGTTCTGCATTTTGACCTTGGCAATGAACGTGTTAAACAAACATTTGCAATTTAATAAAAAAAGTTTTTTTTTTTTTTAATGATATACGTACTGGATTGAAATTTTTCAGCCTACCTATTCGCCACATATTATTTAGCGTATTAAATTTGATATAAAATACTTTTCATCGAATAAACAGCCCGGTCCAAATCTTCTCCTATTCGGATCTTAGACCATATTTACTTAAATTAAAACGGGGGTCATAACTGCCAAATTTACCACCAATTTGGTTTATGTACGCCAACATATTTGACCGGGCAGGATTATGGGCCATGATCTTTAAAATGGAGAGAACATATACCCTGGATTAACATATTAATCCCGGAAAATGTTAAAATTCCCGAGGGAATTACGATAATCGAATTCTAAGCGGACAAAGTCGTGGCCAGAAGCTAGTGTATAATAAATTCTAGATTATGTACGGGTGTTACAGAAAGTCACACAAACCCAAGCGAAGCGAGGGCGGGTCGTTAGTTGTATAAAAAAAGAGAATTGTAAGCTGCAATGCTTCTCTTGGACCCTCTTTCTTCACTCTTCTTATATCGTCGATGAAACTGCAATACCGCGTAACCAACAATTGCTAATGCCGCGTAACTGACTTGTGGCAAATTTTACAGGAGAGCATTAAAATTTAATATCTTTGTGTTTATTGAGGTTAGACTTACCCAAACGCTAAATAACTTTGTTAACCCCATAATTTAGCTGTTTATTATATTAAGCATCCAAATTTACCAGTATGTATTTATATAAAGCACTTACGCGGTATTACACAATTGAATAATACGTCATCTCTATACTTGTATGCACATTCGCGGAATTGTAAAAACGACATGCTCTCTCGCGGTATCGACAAGACGTGACTTTGGAGCTTTCTGATTGGTTATCGACACAGCTGTCAATGCCGTCTGGAGCCTATCACAGTGCTCTACCTGCAGCCGCGAAAACTCAAATTTGACACATTTGTTAGTTACGCGGCATTAGCCATTGTTGGTTACGCGGTATTGCAGTTTCATCGACGATATGACATTATATCATCTTTTACAGCCCACAACAGACTTGAAAAAGGTGTACTTAAAATGATCGAGAACTGGAACAACAACTATTATTGGAGAATACCGATCGACGTCCCGAGATTACCATTAAAAATGGCACCCGCTCACTTGCGAGAAGATGGGTATGTATTTATAATGAACTCATAATTTCCTGCGGTTCCGTACCAAAATGGTAAAAAAGGAACCCTTATGGTGAGACTTCGTTGTCTGTCTGTCTGTCTGTATGTCACGGCAGGTTTTCTCAGCAACTATAAATGCTATCAACTGGAAATTTTACAACTTGCTTGCCCGCATCTGTGTTTAGTAAAAAAATATGAAATTAAATTTATAAATAGATGAAAAGGGGTCTAAAGTTGGGGGTTGAGAAATGAAAGTGTTTTAATTATATCAAATGAGGTGTCATATGAAAGGGCTTAATATGCACATTGCAATAAGTAATACTTTTGTATTAATTTTCTATTATATACTTTTTCATTTATAGCCACAAATGTACAAAAAATTACAGTCTCCCTTATCTCCGAAGTTTATTGAAAAATCCCTTTATGGCAAAAATAAAATGAAGTGTTCATTATTGACAGTTTTTGAGAAATAGCCAAAAAACTTTGTAAATCTCTATTAAAATTTAGGCTAATCAAAATGGACCTTATTGCACAGAAAATAAAGTCGATAACAAAATTAGTATTTTCTTTTATCTTAAATACGGATCCCTCGGTGCGCGAGTCCGACTCGCACTTGACCGGTTTTTAATGGTTAGGAGAAGGCGCATGACACAGACACTACCTTATGTAAACATCGGTATCAACGTTCAACTTTCATGGCAAAGTACGGTTTGCAGAAAAACAAATACAAACAAATACATCTAATATTTTGAACTTATATTTTTTATAAACAAAAAGAAAGACGCTAAAATGTATTAAAGGTTTAATAAATTACTAAAATTTGTTCCATGGATTTTGCTGTTAACCTTTGACATCTCTTATAATATATAGGTGAAAAACTTAAGTAAATGACCTCTTGCATGTAGTTGTAACACATCTGAATAGACCGTTCGACATCCTATATTTGAAATTTGACGTTAATTCCATATACATTTTGTACACATGACTTAATTACCTTTCCACACTGACTAATATTTATTTGGTGTGACAATTAAATTGACATTCGTTACCTATTTTGCATATATTCTTTTTCGAATGCAAAATAAGTATTAAGGTTCTATGACATTATTTAGAATATAAACCTCTTTAAGCATAAGTACAGCATAAATATAGATACAGTTAGCTGCTGATTACTTATGTTTTAAAAAATAACAGAAAATAAAAGTTATTATTCATTAAATATTCGAACGTATTTCTGTTTTTGCTACCCTTAACGGGTGCCATGAAAACTGAACGTTGATACCAATGTTTACTTATGGTAACTGGGATCGGTTACCCATACCTGCCGTGCTAATCCAAATCGCATCTTTAGAATTATAGTGACCTAACTCAAAAATGTTGGATTTCGAGTTAGGTCTTTATAGTAATAAATATATGTCTCGAAATCGACAGCTGAAATGTTGATTTAGGTCACTATAGTTCTAAAGGTGCGAAATGGCGGCATCTCAGATAAAACTGCTATAGTATTTGCAACCTTATTAATAGCCGGATATGATTTAATCTGCTTAGACTTTCATATCTGAGATACCGCGTATTGACTTGGGAGGGCGTCATAGACATTTAAATAATCAAGACTGCAATGCAACTCCAAATGCATTGCCAACCCTAACGACTAAGATTGCATGCCTTTATGCTAGTAAAGCCATTGTGTTATACACCGGAGCACAAACATGCGAGCGCTGCTGATTGTCTGTAAAGGATATGATGGTGATATGACGGTGATGGTGGATGGTGGTGGTGTCCATCCGCGTAAAACCTCTTTTACTATTATTATTATTATTTCCGTGGTAACTAACTACATGACGTTTAACGCCGACTTGAAATTCTTAGAAGAGCTATTGGTCTAAGACCCGAATAGGAGATGACCTTCACCGGGCTGTTTATTCGATAAAAAGTATTTTATACCAAATTTAATATGCTAAGTTATATATGGCGAATAGGTTGACCGAAAAAATTCCGTCCAGTCTTTATATGATTAAAAAAACAAACTGAAAACGAACTTTTTTTTAAAATTACTATTGCTTGTTAAATAGACCAATTACATAATTGGTAATAATCGAAAGCATGAATCCTATAGAACATGCAAACGTTAGGTTTAGTGCAAATTATTAGTACCGACTTACCTCCCTACCCAATAGTAATGACGGGAAAAAATAATCAACGTAACGTTTTCATATTCTATAGGCTTCATGCTTTCGATTAGTATGTAATTGGTATATTTAACAAGCAATAGCAATTTAAAAAAAAGTTCGTTTTCAGTTTTTTTTTATCATATAAGGATTGGACTGAATTTTTTCAGTCAAGCTAACTATTCGCCATACATTGGGGGAACACTTTTTACTCTAAGCCCTGTAAAAAAAAACTAACCGCTATTTGTAAATGAGATGAATGTTACTTCATCTTCCACTTATTTGGCTATAATAATTGTGTATTTCAGTTTGGATACAAAGCAACAGTGCCAAAATATAATGGTTTTCCCAAAAAGTGGGAAATGTACGAATGCACCCCATACGTGGGGTGGCTTCGTACACTATTCGTTTTTTCCCAGGATTCATTGGATTTTCAGCTATTTCACCTGTTTAAGTCACGTTTTAGGCATATCTTACTGACCTGGTTTTGTGATTATAATTATTCTTGATATAGATTTTTTTAACTTTCATGGGGTGCATTCGTACAGTATAATATTACATACATTTTGACTGTACGAAGGTACCCCAAGCAAAACAATCCGAAAAAAATCTAAATAAAAAAATACGTAAAGTAATCCCAAAACCATTGTTTACATATTAATCCCAAGCATCTAATTACAAACTATATAAAAATTCTTCGGATCCCCAACTATATCGTTTTATTCTTGATAATGTTCGCTTTGTTTCAGATACAAATTTTCGTCGAGTGAAATTTCGATCTACGGATTGGACGAAATATCGGTGGAGCAATTGGTCGCTCAGCCTTCGACATATAAAACGTATATCAAGTTCGACATACCTAGTGTACGGGCTTATGCCGGTTCGTTGGATTTATTATACTTGTATAGTAATGACAAATATATACACACTCATTTGCATCATGTTCCATAGAAAAAAGGTGTAAAAGTGTTAACGTATCTTTGTCCTCGACTGTACCTTTATAGAAAGTTATTCAGCTGGCAATACGTTTAAACATTTCTTTATGCTTACATCATATAGATGCTACTCCAGTAATAAAATAACCAGACATGGAACTTTTAGTGCCTCAATAAATTCCCAACGATATTAATTGATCGATATCTTGTATATTTTTAAACACGCTCGGAAAGAATGGCTTTTTGTTTAAAAAAGGAAGATGGAAAGAGCCTCATTTTCTTCCTATGCGTAATATAAACCCATTAATGTCCGCTGCGATATTGTTTTCAAAAGTGTTCTCTATTACATATTATATAATCGAAAGGATCGTAAAAAGACTCCGAGGCAGCGGCTGCGGGCGGGGGTCGTTGTGCGTAAAATTATCGTGAATATTTACACTCGTATACAATACATACATTAAATCACGCCTTTTTCCCAGAGGGAGACTTGTATAGTATTAAAAAAAAGATTTTCAAAAGGAGATTCACTCTGAATTAGTCCAAGTATTTTTACAAATACTCGCATTGCTTGAGAAAAACATTATAGATGCCCTGTATTATAAAAAAAAATAAGTGGCTAAATAACATCGAATGTGAATTGAATACAGATAAATCTAAATTAGATCCGATGAACTCAATATCCACTATGAAATGTCACTTCGAAGTAGGTATTGAAAATAGTTATCGATAGATTTGAAATTGGAAAGAAGTCCTTGGTTAATTGACCATTCCCTGCTAAGCGACCTATATCGATCGAGCTGTGGAAGTCCACAAAAGGACAAAATCACTCGAAATCACTAATTAAATGGTTCAAAAGCAAGTTCTCTAAAGAGATTCTACAACTCAAAAGAGAAAAGACTTGCGCAGTGACTAGGATCCTAACTGGCCACTGCAAACTGAACAGACATCTGTTTCTAACGGGTATGAAACAAGAAACGACATGCAGGTTCTGTCAGGAGACAGAGGAGACAGAAATGCACATCCTCTGTTCGTGCGGACCACTAATGCGCAACAGAAGTATCTACCTAGGACGACATATCATGGACCCACAAGAGATACAACTCCTTACTGCCCAAGGCATCTTGAAATTACTGGCCGCAACGGGCCTTTGCGTTGAGCTCTAAACAAAGGGCTGCCACAAAAGATCAGCAATGGTCCAAGTGGCACACGAGGACCATCTCAACACCCCAATTGTAATAATAATAGTTAATTGTCATTTTGTTCTGTACTTATTTACCTAATACCTAATCCATAATTCGATATAAGACAGATTCTATACGGTACAATCTTATTGGTTTTGACGTGCTATCATATTGTACACGTTTCATTAGGTCTTATTTTCTTGACAGAAATGGCAGGCAAGTTAAAAACAAAACCAAAACACTTTAAAGGCAATATTGTTTCTCCCAGTAAAATAGAGACCCAATTTGGCGACTGAAAATGCATTAATCATCAGTAGATTAAGATGCTATATTCCATAATATTCTGTAACCCAATTGGAGTTGTGTTTTAATGGTACCTACTACTACTATATTCTTTGAATAATCGTTTTATTTTCTGTTCCAGACTGGTACCATTTAGAAAGTGATTCTTGGATCAATCCAATCAATAATGAGGGTGAATTCAGGTAACTACAGTACTAATTAAAAGAAAACGTTCATTATAATTATGATGGAACTTAACCGTGCGTATGATGTATCGAGCGACGCGCATCGTCGTATATCGTCACACAGATGTGCTTGGTTCCTTCTTCGCCGGATTCCAAGCTCGTTGGACTCCGAACTTGTAGGATTCCAATCTTATCGAATTTGAAGGTCATCGGATTCCAACGTCGTACACTCATGTTCGCGATCGATGAATTTATTAGTCGGTTTTTTACCATTCCTAAAATCTAATTGTACAGAGTCTTAGGAAAGTTAGGTTAGTTTCGTTATTATATCAGGCCCGGACGGCCAAAACAACACAGAAATAGGAGCTCCGCCAAGCGGAGCTCCGTCGACTCTGTCAAATTAGATTTTTGGAATGGAAAAAAAAGCGATTCTGAAAAAAGCTTCATTAAAAATCGCGTATTTATTTTTCATTTGATATTAACTGTACATAAACCGTCAAGTTTGGAATCCGACGACCTTGAAGTCCGACAAGATTTAAATCCGAAGAGCTAGGAATCGGACAAAGGACTCCGCACGCATAAAAATAATCTGTGGGCAATAAAATTCTTTGACTAGTTTTTGACAAAAAAAAAAATTAGTAAAAAATCATGGATATTGGTCCCATAGAAAAAAATTGGCCGGTTTTGAACAAAAAAGATATGTGTTGTAGGAACCATTTAATTAATCAACTTCATCAAAGAAACTGATATAAAAAGTGTTTAGTTTTTTAACTTGTACCGTTTCATACAAATAAGTAAAATTGGTCTGCATTTTTTTAATTTTTTTCATATAATTGTGATATTTCCGTTTTCTGCAATAGTAAAAATAACTAAAGAGATACTTCGTGCATATTTTTTATAATCGTAAATTTGGTGTCACAGTATTCTTCAGTATTTAGATTAGAAATGATTTTTTAAGGAAAAATACTTGGTTTTTCATGTTTTTTTTTTGATTAGACGGTGAATAGTGGGTTTTGAATATTTCATAACTTGTTCTATTGTAAACATAAATAATTCGAATTCAAACATATTCTATGGACAGTTTAAAAAATATTTTCCTTCAAAACAGGCAACTTTTTTTCTCCATACATTTTTCTATGGAAAATATCCACATAATTTTTCACTAAACATCTTTTTTCTCAAAAAATTGTCATAGGTTTTTATTGCACTCCAAGTATTTTTATATATTGATCAAGCCACGTAACATATTTTTTTTAAATCAAAATTGATTTTTTTTTCCTTACTCTTCGCGCGGTGTCCTTTGGAGTCCGATGAGATTGGAATCCGGCGAATAAGGAACCTATCACAATTTATGTCATACATGGAGAACTTAATTTATTTACTTTTAATTTCCAGTTTTAAGATTAGAAACCTAAAAATCGTTGCTCGCATGGATTTTGCTGCACGAGGCTCCAATACTGAGATTGTAAACTTTCAAATGAGCTATGGATACGACTCCATAAAGGTAATAACAGCTTGTGACACCGCAACGTAATTTTATTAAGTAAATTGTTATTTTGACACAATTCAAAACGAGTTTAAGAAAAGTCCCAGCTATTTCGTAATGGCTGTACATAGGTATAAGATTCTTCCATAGTCCAAAAAGCAATCAAATATGGCTGACAAGTAAAGGTACTCAACTGCCCGGCTCCGATTTGGTTTATTTTGATATATGTTAGAGAGTAGTCTAAAATAACAGACACGTATATTTTTTTTTAGCGGCCCAACCTCAACCTTTTGGGAGAAGTTGACCTACAAATTACTGAAAAGTGACTAAACCCTCTAACTTCTATAGAGAATTAAAAAAAACATGCTATTTTCCTACTTTTTTTGATTATATGTTTAAGAACATGAAAAAATAATGAACAAGTGTTTTGTTATATCGGCTAAAACTCATATTTAAAAAAAAACCAAAGAAAGTGTATCTTAAATGAGAAGTATATAACTTTGAAGGGTTTTCAGTTGGGTACCTTTCCTTGTGAGCGTTTGACCCTTTTTTTATTCAAAATTACTTTCCGGCCTAGGGATGGAAATGACATTTTCATTTAATTTCCATACAGCAGAGATGAACCTGAACTTACTTACCTACTAAAAATTTCTTATTTGTTTTCTAGGTAAATTTGAGCGGAGCATGGGGGTTTGTCGAAAATAAGGTCAATGAGAAGATAAGAAAGCTAGTGAAGCAGAAAAAACAAGCTATTATACAGCACGTGACGAATGAAGTCGTAAATAAGACTATTAGTTTCCTTCAAGGATATTCTCCAAGACAGCTTGTTGAAATGATTTCTTCTGATTAATATTGTATTTTTTAAAGTATTACCTACTATTATTTTGTTTCTTCTTCTTTTTCATCTTCTTCTTCTGCTACTTAGTTATTATGATACCCTTTTTCTTGTACTAAACCGCATTAAACAAATTTACTAACTTATCTGATTATATTATTTAACTAGCAACCCGCCTTCGCTTCGCTTTGATTTATGTGAGTTTTCTGTAACTCCCGTATATAAACCAGAACTTATTATGCATAAAAATATTCTGTGAAAAATTATCTAAATGATGGTGAAAAGCGAATGAGAATCCGTTCCGTTATTTTTGAGATTCTCGCGAGCATACAGACAGATAGACGCGGCGGGCGACGTGATAAAACTAATATCATTTGTATCTCCAATTCCGAAATGCTTGTAAGGTTACGAATTTTGTTATGCAGAAAGTCAATCATGAATTATTTATTAACCAAGTGTTTATAGTATTTAACTCATCATTTTTTGTTCTTTTCAGCTGCAATTATCGCTTAATATCTTGCCTTTATAGTTAATTACCCAAAAACATCGCTGTCTCGTTATCTGATTACTCTCCAAAAAACGTCCATCGTGTTCACAATAAAAAGGCCCCGTAATAATGCTCATTATTGTAATAACTTTAATCGCCGGAAATTTCAAATTGTCAACTATATGTCAACGTTATTGTCGCTGATCATTGAATTGCATTTGAGCTTGACTGAATTGATAGATCGGGAGGCAGTTTAATAACATGTTTCTATTTATTTAGAAGTTTAATTTATGGCTCGTAGTAAGCAGCTTAATGGTGAGTGAGATTTAAGACTCATATTTGCAATCACGTTCTTATTCTTAATCTTTATTGCACAAAAATAAGTACATATGGCGGACTTAATGGCTAAAGGCATTCTCTACCAGTCGGCCAAATAACTAATCAGAAATTTACGTAGTTGGTGCACAGAAAAAGAGGACAAACAGAGATAAAAACTAAAAACTTAAAATATAATTATCCTATTTATTGCTAATAATTTCTACATTAACCCCCTTACTAATAAACGTTGAGTAACGGTGGTAGCTATACAATGTTTTGTCCTTATCTGTCAGATTCAAATGTCCCAATGACAGATAAGAACAAAACATTGTATAGCTATACCACCGTTACTCAACGTTTATTAGTAAGGGGGTTAATATATACGTCAGATATAAAGATTTAATATAACTATAAAAACAAAGATTAGCCTAAGTATGTGCATTTTACGCTACAACGTCTTGCTCAAGCAAATGCTTCCGGAGAATTCGCTTGAAAGAAAGCTTGTTAAGGGCTCATCTAATATGGAGAGATTCTTATGACCATATAATCTCAAGGGCCCACGCCAAATTTCGTTAGTTCGAAAAAGAATCTTGTGTCGGTCATCTAAAGTCTAAAGTCACTTTGACATAATGTCTTAAATTTAGGACGTTTGGCCTTACGAGGCTAAAACTACAAATGCGTTACTAACTCTGTGGACTAAGATGAGATGCTTCAATGCTACATAGACACGTAGACCAGATTCGCGATATAGGTAGGTACTGAATAAGGATCAAATTTAAAGCACCTGAAACCGATGTACAGTCAAGGAATTTAATTTTTGACCCACCTTAGGTCCAAAGTTAATCTGACATTCTACAGCAATAAGGATGAGTTTCCTATCAATTACAAATGGCTTGACATCTCTATTGACAATGAAATCTTCAAGCAGATTTTCTTTGAAATGATCAGCAAATTAACTTCCGTGACCGTGCGTGCATAAAGAGGTTGATAATTGTAGAGGAAGCGAAATTTGTGTGTTTAGACCGATGCACCTAGCGTACTTAGCCTCTGCCTAATTTTTTTTAAAGGCTTTTAAAGCATACTCGTCCAGGATAGCTCAATTACTGGTCTCTGCAGTTGGACTATTAATAAGAGTTTTTAATAACAATTGTTGAGTTTCTTGCGGCGCTTTTTCTCAACAGTGGTTACCTCTTGGAAAGTGATGGTAGACTCAGAAAATACAATCTTAAGATTCCAATTCTCGGACCACAATTGCGTTGCCAACCCTAAAAACTAAGGTAGAATGCCTCTTTGCTAATAATTTCACCCTATTTACAGAGTAAAGATTTTATTTTAATTATAATTACGTACTACCAGAACAGATGTTTTTTTTATGGCAAGGAGAACGCACGCGAGCACTCAGGCCACCTGATGGTAAGTGGGAACTGAGACATGGGTCTCAGACATTTGAAATCTCAAGACTACAATATCAAAACTGCAATCCTAAGACTTCAAATGCGTTGCCAACCCTGAGGACTAAGATGGAATGCCTCTATGCTAGTAATTTCACCAGTTGTCTTATCCCCACACCGGAACACAGCAATGCGAACACTACTGCTTGGCGGTGGGTTAATGGATAAGATGGTGGTAGCGAACCGGACGGACCCTGTACAAGGTCCTACCATCACTAAACAACAGTGGTTACAGAATTAACACCAAGTTTTTAGGGTTGTTGGTAATCCTGTAGCTCTGCGTACCCCACTCTGGGAATGAAGGCGTGAGTGTAAGTATGTGTATAGTCGAGTTCATAAATATGTGTACACTTTAGTACCTTGTCTATTTAATGTAATGTTTAAACTGCCATTATAAATTGTCACAGCGATTAAAGTGACAAGGTGCAAAAGTGCACACATATTTGTGAACTCGACGGTACTCCCAAAACCCTAAAAATCGTGCTATTTTTCATGGTCATGGTCGCATGCTATTTTTAAGACGATCCTTAACGGTGATAACTCTTTAGTTCTATATTGTTATTGTAATCCTGACTTATTATTTCTATTTTAGATTATATTAAAATTTGTGTATATTTTTGACGATTCCAATGTAATTTCTTGTACATTGGAAAATAAATATCATTCATTCATTCATCCAATCCATCATCTGCTTCACAGCTAAACATTAAATCAACAATGCACATGCAAACACTTACCTCTAATGTCATAATTTAGATGCAACTGCATAATTTAGTACAAGCTTAGATCCGGCAAACAACCGTCTACCATACTGACAAAACATCACCAATTCAAAAGAGTGATTTTCAATTTATACACAATGGTATGGTGTGTAAGGTATAGTGAAGAAGATGGTAATTTGGCGTTTAGTGTGTTTTAGAATTGCGTTATGCCACTGCGTTGGAACATAATAAAACAAGCAATCTAGCTATTAATTTAATATGCGGTTTTGGCTTTGGAAGATCACTATGTATTACTACTGGGTAATCGTAGGTTATGAGAAAAGAACGTTCTGTGGACAAAGGTTGTGATTTATTTATGTCCTATAGATACGACCGGTGCTAGTGACAGTTTATATAAATTATAAATATCACACCATGCATCCCTACAATTTACCTGGATCAATGCCATATTCTCACAGCTATATACATAATTGGTAGACTTAAGATTGCAGACTTGGGATTGTAGCTTCTCTTGTCTTTTCTTGTGAAAGGGACAAATGATTGACGCGATCCTCCTGATCCCTGCATCCTTTATTAAGAACAATATTACCAATGTAATGAAAAAATTAAAAGTGATTTACAGAGAACGAATAATTTTGAGATAAACATAGTCCTCGTTAAAAATGTTTTAAGAATACAATCAAACCTCGGAAAGGACTCGGTGCTAAAGTCCTTTTTAAATACAAAGTAGTTGAAATCCAGGAGGAGAATTAAAAATAACAATAAGATGAATTTTACAATTTCACGTCTTAGCTTCGCGATACAAAAATATATTTTTTCTGTTGTGGCAGCGAATCTACATTTCTGAAGTAAATTTTGCCTTAATTTTATAATCCTTGGTTGGAACCAGAAAATCAGTTTCTGAACGTTATATCCATTTTACCGCACTTAGAATATACTTATTTTATAAAACGACGGTTTTTGTTTTAGGTAAATAAATATATTATTTTACGTTGATGAATTAAAAATCTTTATGTGTACGAATTGTACAAACGGGTTTGGGTAAAAGTGTTGTCATTTGTAAAAGTCATACATTTTCAAGGTGAGCGGCCATTCGTAAAAGTGGTAAATTATGATAGAATTATTCAAAATAAACATATTTTTTTTATGTTAAGTTCATCGGAACCGAGGTATTTAAATATTCATACTTGGGCGTACTTCTAGTACCAAAAACGAAATACTTAAATCCTTAATATCTCCGCTCCAATATTGTATAACGCCATAAGAGGTCCGCTTAATAACTATGAAAAAGTCATCCGTGGCCACAGAAAAAAAAAAGACAATTTTCTTCATACAAACTTACCCAATGCCCTTTCTGACTGATTATTTGGTCAACTGGTAGAGAAGCCTTGGCATTAAGTCCGCCCCTTATTTTGGTTTTTGTACAACAAATATAAATTATATTTAAGAAATAATCTGTAGTAGGTATATAAATTACTTTATCCACCTCTCAGTGGATGACTTTCCGCTTTCAACTGAAATGATGACACAGCTCTTTTTGAAACCAAACTTACCATTTTGCAACGAATAAACGCATTATAATGATAATCATATAAAACACACGTTTAGCTACGTAGAAAAAACAAAGTCTGAGCTACCACCATCAAATTAGCGGTAATCACTAGCCATGACAGCTATAAAGAGACGAAACAGTCTTTTTTTTCATTGCGTGTCGGCTCGTCAACTTAAATGGACCAGTGACATCACGGGTAAAAAGTAAGTTTGTTAAGTTGTTATACTTTTTAAGTTAACTATAGACAGACACATTTCATAAATACTCGCAATGACGTAATATCGCACTTTCAGAACAATAGAGACCTAATTCAAAATGAGAGCTTTCAAACTTCAAGTCATAAATTTATTATTATTGAGACCTAACACAAAATCTAAATTTTCCCTATTAAGTCACTATTGTTCTGAAGGTGCGCTTACTCGCAAGTAAGGCATATTAAAATCAAATCCCGGTAAGGGCAGATATTTGTGTGATGCGCACGAATATTTGTTTCTGAGTCATGGATTTTTTCTATGTATTTATATTTCTCTATATAAGTATTTATATCGTTGTCTAGTACCTATAGTGCAAGCCTAGAGCTTAGTTTGGGACTAGGTCAAATTGGTGTGACTTTGTCCCCTGACATTTATAAAAAAATATTATGAATTATAAAAATGATAATTTGACGAAAGAGATATACAGAGCGAAAGTGATTGGAAGTGGGGGGGTCGGAAGGGGCCGCCCCAGGCGTACTTTTTCGAATCAAATCGGACAAATACTGGAAAAGGGCCGAATCTTAAGTACCCGAAACCGACGTGCGTGCATGACTCGATGTATGAATGTGGAAGAAGCGAATGACATTTGTCAGGATCGTAGCAGGTGGAAAGAAGTGGTCTCTGCCTCCCCCTCTGGGAAACAGGCGTGATTTTATGTATGTATGTATGTATAAATGATAATTATAAATTATAATTGTATCTTGTATACAGAAATAATAGCAATAATCAAACTATCTTAACTAATATTTTCAGTATTATCTGCGATTTTCAAGAAAACGTGTGCAAATTTAACCGTTACTTAGTATTCTAATGTATAAAAAGTAAAAAGTAAAGTAAATGTGTTTTTTTTTTCAACATTTTATTTTATTTTGTAGCATAAAATTTCATTTGCTTACAGTATATTTAACCTTCTTGAATAATTTGAAGGTGCCCGTTATTATGGCAAGGGGGTGTAAAATATAGTCAAAGTCCGTGAGGATGTCTTAATTTTTCTTAATAAAAAAACCAGGAGAGAGCATGTCGGACCATGCTCAGTGATAGGTTTCCGATGCAGTTACTACAAACACAAAAAAAAACAAGTCTAACAAAAAGCAAGCTTTAAAAAACCCAACTGCTGTTTGGATAATGTCGTCAAAGTAATCTTACTTATTATGTGTATTTTTTTTATTTCGCTAATAACAAATTTAAATAATTTTAATATAGAATATGACACTCCAGACCAGTGGTTAAGACGAATCTAACCACGTATAATTTATTGAAATCGGTTAAGCCGTTTAGTAGTTACGAGGGGACAAAGAGCGTCTGTCGCCTAGTGACTTAGGGGGTCGACTCGTGATCGTAAGGTACTGTGTTCGAACCCCCGCGGTCACCATGTACCAATGAGTTTTTCTAACTTAAGTGCATTACCCGATGCTCTTACGGTGAAGGAAAAACATCGTGAGGAAACCTGCACATTCGGACAGCTGAGTGTGTAAGAGGGTAATTGCACAAAAGATCCTAAAGGGTCGAAGTGTATCCGAAAGGGCCCATCTGTAAGATAAGATAAGATAAGAAGATACGAGGGGACATAGAGTCGGACATATATACAGGTCAAACACATAACCCTCCTTTTGGGCTTTGCCACAGTCGGGTAAAAATAACAAGTAACTAATCTTTGATGATTTTTGGTAGGTATAAACACTTTAATCGCTTGTATCTCAAGAACCAACCAAGTCGCCTTATTCGTGATGTTTTCCTACATTTTCTTACTGAGGATCTGGTATTATTGAGTAAGTACTTAATAAAAAAAACTTCACGTGCTTACACATGAGTGATCTTTTAAACATAAGAGTAGAATCTGACTTGTGAATAGAAATAATTTGAAGTCTTCTTGAAGTAGTAATAAAATCCACGTTGAATAGGTTTGAGACTCACGAGACTCACTATTTTGATGTTCTATCGCGTACACTTTAAATAAATATTACTAGAACTTGATTACTTTCTTAAATAAAATTTCAAGTTCCAGTAATATTTAATATTGAAGAATTTGTTGAAAAAGCGCTAGACAGCAATATATTTAGTGGAGTTATCAACGGACATTCAGAAAAGTATTTCATATATTGTTATTGTTACTTGAGCTTTTTATTACTTTTTATTATTTTCAATCTTGAAGATTGAAATACAGATTTATAAGATACCCTACGACTTTAAATTATTACTTACATGTTATTTTGTTTGTATGTTGGGGTATCTCATCTCTGAAATTACTGCACCGATTAATAAAATTATTTTACTAACATGAAGCTACATTACGTACATAGTTTCTATTTTATCCTATTAACCTTTTCAACGCCACAGTCGGCTCTGGCCGTCAACTAAAAGTTATGCCACTGACGCCACGTCGGCTACAGCCGACAAGAGTTCAAGATTAAAAGAGACTTTGTTTGGTAGCAATAAGGTGTAATTTGCATAGCATAGCAAACATGTTTGGCGTGTGGGTGGCACATTTTGTATTCGACGTATGGCGTTCAAAAGGTCAAACCCAGACCTTTATAAACTTTTGATAAATATCGATATAATAACGATACATTTCAAAATTTCCTTAAGTACATATCGCGATGTTTGTCGCAACGAGAACCAAATCATAACAAAACGAGAAGATCGTCATACTTAATCACATTACCTACGGTTTGTACTTTTAATACCCTAACGGGCTATTCCATTGCAGAGGGTAACGTTAGTTACCAGTTTGTAGCATTGTTCTTGTTTTTTAGTTATATTACAAAATGGAAGAATTCATTTATCTCCATATACGTGTTTAAATGAATATGTAGATATTGTTCTAGAGTTAGCATTAAAAGTTACAAAAAACACGCAATTAAAAGTGGAATTACCCTAACCTAGGTCAACGAATCGTGCTGCCGGCGGCTCTTATGACCCATAATAATATGAGCGGGAATAAAGGCCACCACGGTACGAACCATTGAAACTCAAGAGAGAGAGAGAATAACGATTATCGAAATCTTTACGGATATAGTTGCAGGCTACTAGCATTTAAAACATATAATAATATTTTTTTACAGAACCTGCGATGCAAGTTACCAGCTCATTCTAAATGACCAAGTGTTTAGATGACTGTTGAAAATGTCGCAAATTACATTCAAGATCAATGGGAAGCTGCATCAAGGTGAGCCTTTAAATCATCGTGTAATGCGTAATGCTTAAGCATCAATGACAGTCATCAGAAATGACTGTCTTTCTACAGGCGTCATTATATTCGAATCAAGATGAACGTCAGACAAGATTTCCTATACGAGAATTATCTTGTCACATTTATTCTAAAATCAGGAATTACATTTCTGAATCTCACTGGAGATTAGTAAATATAATGCAAATTAAGTCACGCGGTGCGGGCACTCGTTTTGATTCATAAATAAGAAGTTTTAGAAATTATTAAATATGCGCTATTTTAGTAACCTTTAGTCCAACGGTCAGCAACAGGCGGACCGCGGTCCGTTTGCGGACCGCGAAAGGTCGAACCTTGGACCGCCAAATATTGTAATGTATTGCATACCAAGTATAAATTAATACATAGATAAGGTATACTATACCTTTATTAATTGAAATAATATTTTTAAGCCACATAGAATCTAACTTAATACTTTTGTTTTTATCTGGACCTCGTTGAAATTTTCCCACAGTATCCGGACCCCACCTAAAACTACTTGCCGACCCCTGCTTTAGTCATTGAATGAGATTTAAAAATCCTGTGTTTTACAACCGTATAAACTATACTAACTACCTACCTATATTATTATTATTTTTCGATGGCTATTTTGACAGTGTGGATAGAGCCACGCTTCTGCGGAGCTCCTATTTATTGATGCTTTGGGTCGTCGGTGGGACTGCTGTAAAACTGTCATACCTGGACCTGACTACCTTGTCTGATTTTATTACGATTAAATAAGTTTTTAATATACTGAATCTGAGCTCTTTGTTTGGAACTAGAAAACTGGATAACGCGTACTTACAAATATAAATAAGTAAATTACAACCAAGAGAAAAAAACATCTAAGACTCCGCAAAAAAATTACTCACGCTGATCTAAAAAAATATATCAGGGGACAATCTCACACAAATTGAACTATACAGTCACAAACTAAGGTCTAGACTTGTACTAATTATGGGTACTAGACAACGATGTTAAATACTTACATAGAGAAATAAATACTCGTAACCTCATTGTTGTCATACTTTAGTGGGGGGAGAATACGGTCCCGACGTATCCCTGAACGAGTACATCCGAACGGTAGCCGACCTGCGCGGCACGAAGGCGATGTGCCTCGAAGGAGGGTGTGGCGCATGCGTCGTTTCCGTGCGCGCAGCCTCGCCGCCCACCAATGAGATGAGGACTTTTGCTGTCAACTCTGTAAGCTGATAAATTTTGACTTATTTTTATGAAAAAGGATAAGAGAAGAGTATACTTTTTTCTCAAAGGCCGGCAACGCAGCTGCAATACCTCTCCTGGTGTTGCAGGTGTCCATGGGCAGCGCACTTCGCAAAAGATGAACCGATATCTCATTTGCCCTCTAGCTTTAAAAATAAATAAAATGGATAAGAAAGTAAGTAAATAAATGGTAGGACCTTGTACAGGGTCCGTCCGGATCGGTACCACCATCTTATCCACTAACCCACCGCCAAGCAGTAGTGTTTGCATTGCTGTGTTCCGGTGTGAGGATAAGACAACCGGTGAAATTACTAGCATAGAGGCATTCCATCTTAGTTCTCAGGGTTGGCAACGCATTTGAAGTCTTAAGATTGCAGTTTAGAGATTGTAGTCTTGAGATTTCAATTTTTTATAGGTGGCCTGAGTGCTCGCGTGCCTTCTCCTTGCCATAAAAAAAAGCCACAAGACAGTCACACAAATTGACCTAGTGCCAAACTAAGCTCTAGGCTTGTACTATGGGTACTACAACGAGAAACATAGACATAAATACGAACGACGACACACACAAACGAGCACATATGCCACCTATTGTTACTCAAGACAATTTCGAGACCGCAAATGCTAACCCAGAGAACTAAGATGACATGTAATGGCTTTATGCTTGTAATATCTATTTTGCCTTTATTCTTAAAATATGCACTTTCGTTTTGTTTATCAGAAAAATACCAATAACGAGTTGATAACAGTCTAAATTTTAATAGGGTTTGAATACACTTCTTGCTTGTCTTAGAGACTCATAAAAAGTCGCAATATTATTTCTGTTTGTTAATCAAAGCTCTTGTTTTACAGTGTCTGGTATCGGTAATGTCCTGCCATGGTTGGGAGGTGACCACGGTTGAGGGGATCGGCAACAGAACCATCGGATACCATGAGATCCAGAGCAGACTAGCCAAGTTCAACGGCACGCAGTGTGGTTACTGCTCACCAGGATGGGTTATGAACATGTACAGGTAAATTGAGAGATACATATAAATTTACATCATTTAAGGAACCTATTATGACTAATGGGGATTAATCTAGAACGAGAAAAGTAAATGAAAGGAGCGGTCTTTGCTGAATGTAGATAGATAATAACGTTTTGGTAATAGGTTAGTACAGCATTCTCAGTAGAATGCATATATCTCGTAAATAAACAAGTAAGTACAGATTACTTTTATGTAGGTATTATTGCTTATTCTGACTAGTTTATAGAGGATCATGAAGCGAAGCTTAAATCACGTGCGATTTCCACGATTTTTGAACAATCAAATTAACTATGTCATAGTACAGCTTTTTAGTAGGTCCGAGGAGTTTCTGAGATAAACCGCAGACGGACGGACGGACAAACAGACATACATGTCAAAAGTATAAGGTTCTTGTTCTCTACGGAACCCTAAAACTCAAATGACATCCTTTTTGAACTGACTACACAAAAATTAGGGTAATGTGCTTATTGTCAGGGTTCAATTTGCTTTGGAGACTAACTAATTTGTAGGTAAAAAACTCAAGTAAAGCCCCTCTTGAATGTATTTCTTTGCTAAACTAATAAAGAAATTGTATTACAGCCTACATGAATCCAAAAACAAACAACTGACCATGAAGGAGATAGAAAATTCGTTTGCTGGTAACATCTGTAGGTGCACAGGTTACAGACCAATCGCAGATGCATTTAAATCCTTCGCGACTGATGCGGATGAGAAACTCTTGAACAAACTGTGTGACCTTGAAGACCTTAGCATTTTAAAAACATGTGGAGTGAAATGTGCTAAGCAATGTCCGCACAAAAATAAACAACTTGGTGATTTCACTGAAGAAAGAAGAGAAGAAGATTGGTGTGAACTTGCACACAGTGACAATAAACTAATAGAAATTGATTTTCAAGGCCGTAAATGGAGTAAAGCGTACACATTAGAAGATACTTTTAAAGCTATGAAAATTGATAACGATTATAAATTAATTGCTGGTAATACAGGTCAAGGTAAGCTTTAATTGTTCATTCAAAAAGTGAAAGCAAATTGATACTTATTTTTTATAATCAATGTGGCGATTGGAAATAATTTAAAAACAACTTTAACACACATGAGATTGATACTGACTATTAACCATGATAAAAATGAAAAAAAATGTCATTGGTGGTTCCTACAATAATTTATCTTCCTATATTATAAACATCTGTGCAGGGTTCATGTTAGATTATTTTATATTAGACGCAAGAACATTTTATACTACTGAATCGCAATAAACGTTTTGAGATGATTTGATTGGTTCATCAATCAAAGAATTTCATGTATATATGCAATACATACATGAAAATCAAATGTTTTTTTTAGGGGTTTATCATGTCACTGATTATCCAACACATGTTATCGATATTTTCAACGTGGTTGAACTAAAAGGGTTTACAATAGACGTCAACCTAATCCTAGGTGCTGGCATGCCTTTGACCGACATGATGAATCTATTTCTCAAGCTTAGTACTGAAAACCAAGACTTTTCGTATTTGAAACAGTTTTACGATCATATGGATCTTGTGGCACATATTCCTGTTAGAAACGTAAGTATTAGGGTGTGTTATTCTCTCAAAAAATGTCGGCCGGTCGAACGGACGAGCGAATAAAAGCGGCGAGTTTAAGTAGTCCCGTCCGACCGAACAAAACACATTTTAGCGCGTGCATTGTCAATTAGGGAGCCTTATACGTCCGTGAAGTCATGCTGCCAAATTGAATACACGCGCTAAAATGTGTTTTGTTCGCTCTGTCGGGACTACTTAAACTCGCCACTAGGACCTTCACTCGAGCAAACGATCACCTTTGCTTGTTGAGAGAATCACCACCCAGTTTTTTATTTGGATGTGAGAAGTCGAGTTACTTTTGCCTTTATATTTATCTTTATATTATATTATATTATTATATTATTATAATTATATTATATTTACTTTAATTTTGAAATTATTTTTTGAATTGAGGAAGCGTTGCGTTCTTTACGTACATTTCTAACTTATTTTATATTATTTATCTTACTTATTAGTGGCTGTATTATTTTGCATATAAATAATTACTTGCTTTCAATAAATTTATGAAGAAAAGTTCTAGAAGGGAAAAGAAAAGGGAACACATTAAAATTCCGTTTTTATTTCCGAACATTAATTTGGCCGAATTTTCATTTTTCCGAAAGCTATGTTATACTTGAGCTATTTTAGATTAAATGCATAATTTAAATGCTATACTTAGGTTAGATTAGGTTTTATTTATAAACGATATGCAAAAATAACTATTCTATAAGGTAGGCCACAAATTCGCAAATTAGCAAGAGTAAAAACTGGTAAAGATACCAATATGGGATAATTTTGGATTTTAATCAGTTCGGAAATTTTAACTCAGCTTGTTTTTGTTACAATTATATTGTTATAAAACGTAAATACGAGAACTTCATTAAAATGTACCAAAAATAACATTTTGCGAGAGTATTTTATTTTAGGCAAAAGTAAACACATTGCCCAAATTAATTTATAGCTTGTTTTCGTAATAAATTGAAATTTGTGTTTTAGATTGGAACTATCGGTGGGAATTTATGCCTGAAACACACCAATAACCAATTTCAGTCGGACGTGTTTTTACTGTTCGAGACTGTTGGGGCCATGGTCACTGTCGGTAGGTATTCCTTTTTTTTAGTTAATACAAATCTATTTAACAAAAATGGGGTCTCCTCATTTTTGTCATAAATAGAATTGATATATAAATTATTAACTACTATGCGTCGCTCATTATTTAATACGCACGCAACCAAACGTGGTGACGGTGCGGCCTCGACTAAACCGACTTTTTGTGTCTTAAGAGCTTATTAAGACGCGTTAGCCTAGTTGGTAGTGACCCTGCGTACTAAGCTAGCGGTCCCGGGTGCAAATCCCGGTGAGGGCAGATATTTGTGTGATGAGCGCGAATATTTGTTCCTAAGCCATGGATGTTTTCTATGTATTTAAGTATATATTTCTCTATATAAGTATTTATATCGTTGTCTAGTACCCATAGTACAAGCGTAGAGCTTAGTTTGGGAATAGGTAAATTGATGTGACGCTGTCCTTTGATATTTATTTTATTACACCTTCCTGAATAAGTCACTATGAAGAGGGACGCAGCAAAACGTTTAGTACGGAGAAACCTTAAGTCCCGGGGAAAGATATTGAATACTTCTTATCTCGGGGATTTGGACAGTACCCGAGGGAAAAGTGATAAACGAGTTCTACGTGGATGGAGTTAGTCAATGAACATAATTATGAATGAACTTCATCATCATCATGTCAGCCGAAAGACGTCCACTGCTGGACATAGGCCTCCCCCAAGGCTCTCCACTCAGACCGGTCTTGTGCTTTTCGCATCCATCGCGTTCCCGCGATCCTTACAAGGTCGTCACTCCATCTTGTTGGAGGCCTACCTACAGCTCGTCTCCCGGTCCGCGGACGACACTCAAGAACCTTCTGGCCCCATCGGCCGTCAGTCCTGCGAGCAATGTGCCCCGCCCACTGCCACTTAAGTTTGGCTATTCTTCGGGCTATGTCGGTAACCTTAGTTCTACTAATGAACTTACAGCAGGAAAAAGCTAATATAAACTTGTGTAATATTTTCCTGTTACCTGTTCATGCGTACATTTATTTGCTTTTAATGAATAACATTTTGCGGTCATTCACAAACCGCTCCTTTGTTTGTTTCTAGCTGAAGCAGCTAACAAGAAAATAGAAGTGACTCTTCCGGATTTTCTCCGTACAGATTTAAAAGGAAAAATCTTAATCAACGTACTATTACCGCCTCTGTCGCACTGCTGTAATGTTAAAACATTTAAGGTGCATATTCATTTGTTTTATTTAACGTTAATTTAATATACAGTGGTTTTATATCGCGAACGCGAGTGGGCCATACTTGTGCGTGTAGATGCACGTACACGTTGTCTCTACGTGCATAGCTGTCCGTAGTAGTGTGCGTGTCTATACGCATTACAATTACAAGTATGGCCCGGGTGAGCCAAAGTTCATATAAAATTGCAACTCCGATTATTGGAACTCCGAAATGTTTTCTCATACCATTTTACATCATAATGATCACTCTTCATACTATTCATAATATTTTTTAAAACTAATGATCGGAACTTATACTCATCTGAACTTACAACGCTAATATTCATGGAACCGTACACTTCAGAATTTCTTAAATATCTTACGTGTAGATAAAATTAGATTAGGTTAGATTAGATTTATAACAATCCTTAAAAAGTAAGTTTCTTAAAAAAATGCATTATGAGTTGCGATAATTATGACTTGAAAAAGTATGAACAAAAAAATATAAGCAAATTTTTTCGAAGAAATGATGAGTATAGACACAAATCGTTATTTGTATAAAAAATCTAAAGACCAATTTTATATGAGCCAATATGGACCCGTGTGGCCCACCTGTTTTCGAGAGATAAAACAACTGTACCATTTTACAATTATTAATATAAGCACCGAATAATCTTTTCTGCATTGATGACATGGTTAACCTAGCTGGTAGTGACCCTGTCTACGAAGCTAGCAGCCCCGGGTCCGATCCCCGGTACGGCCAAATATTTGTCCGATGAACGCGAGTATTTGTTCAGGAGTCTCAAATGTTTTCTATTAGAGATGGGCCGACTACGGATTTTGCCGACTGGCCAGTCGGCCGACTAATCGGTTTTCAATTTGCCGATTAATCGGCCGACTAGTCGGCAATGCCGATCGTAGGTTTTTACTAAGTTCGGGTGAACTCGGAAACTTTCATTTCGCTTCGTCCGTCGCGCTTTGTTACCTACCCCTACCATGTTTTGACCAGTTTTTTTTACGTTTTTTGTGCACGACAAAATAAACAATTGGAACCCTAGTTGTTAAACGAACTACCTAGTGCTTTTTATAACTATATCGAAAAGAAAATCGCGTGTATGGTCATATTTTGACGATATTTCCTATAGGCAATAAAGTGCCGAATATTGGGAATTTTTTGCCGAATAGTCGCCGACTACTCACCGACTAGAAATGATGCCGAATAGTCGGCTTTCCCGACTAATCGTCGACTAGTCGGCCCATCTCTATTTTCTTTGTATTAAAAGTATGTATTTCTCTACGCAAATCTATTTATCATTGCTTTGTAGTCACTTTAACATCATGTTTGATCTGCTGCACTAGTATGTCAAAGCGATAAGGTAGACAAGTGTGCAGCTAATTACAAGCAGGCCGGTACAAGCTTAGAACTTAGTTCGGGACTTGTTTAATTCTAGGGAGTGCAATCTCGGTATTCCGAGATCTCGAAATACTGAGATCTTGCACCAATTTTGCAAGATTAATCTTGCACCCAAAATCGCGCGCGATCTCGCAAGATTTGCAGGATTGCACAGCAACACATTCCATGACTATTCGAGAGCGCGAGCGCGATTTTTAACCGACTTCAAAAAAGGAGGAGGTTATACGTTCCACTGTATGTTTTTTTTTTTTATATATGTTCACCGATTACTCCGTCAATTGTCGACCGATTTTAAAATATTTTTTTTGGTTTGATAGAGTATACTTCCGAGGTGGTCCCATTGTCACCAAATCTGTATCTGATGAGGGGATCAGTGAGGAATTGAGGGAACTCCTCAAATATTGTAGGCAAACATATAGCGATTTTAGTATTTTTAGTAACAAGTCCAGCATTTGCATTCAGAAAGTATCATTTGGTGTAGTGGAACTGATGATGAAGACCACAGATGGCCACCGGAACTCCTCAATGGTACCGATTTCAAGGGTGGCGATAAGATATCTCGATTAAGATAGTTGAGCGACTACCTACAACGAATAATATTTACTTGTTGAAATATGACTATGACTTTCCCGCGGCGTTGCTTGCGGCGCGCTTGATATAAGTAAAAGTTTCATTTTAACTAAGAAGTGGGACTACGTAACAGCGTATTATGATCACTAAAAAGTATAAAATAAAATAAATGTTTTAAAAAACAAAAAACCGCCTTCAAAAACGCAAAAAATAACTTCTTTAAAATTGTAGGCACCTAATAGGTTAGACCAACTGAAGTCGGCGACCACAACATTTTCAACAAAAAGCCGACATCAGTTGGACTAACCTATTAGGTGCCTACAATTTTAAAGAAGTTATTTTTTGCGTTTTTGAAGGCGGTTTTTTGTTTTTTATTAAAGGCAGAGGATGGAGTGACTGCTCAATGCAAATTATGTGAGTCTATTCTGAAAACGTCGGCTCGTTCTCCTAAAGGTTTACATGTACATATGAATTCTAAGCATAAAATTGATACAACGCAAAAAACAGTATTACAAAACTTCATCGGCAGTGGCACCATCGCTACCCTCAACTAGTTCGTCGGTTATATCTTGTTCCCCAGATGAGAGCCGTACAAAAAAGCAAAATATTTCAGATTATTTTCATTCGTAATAATCCGTAATTTTTTTAATAAATGATTTAGTATTTATGTTAATATTATATTATTTCATTATTTCGCCCCTAGAACAATTACCTTTACCAAGTTTCAATAGAATACTTATAATCATTAAAAATGATTCTAGATTTGCGAGATCTCGCAAAATACCGAGATCTTGCAAGATTAGACTGCTTAATCTTGCAAATACCGAGATTGAAGATTTTACTGCAAGATTGCACTCCCTAGTTAATTCCCCTATATTTATTTTATACTCATCTCGCCCATTTTTTTTATTGTACTACATTTTCAGATAATGCCACGATCACAAAACGCTCATGCGGTCGTTAATGCAGGCTTCCTATTTAAGTTCGGCCAAAATTCTCAACTGTTAGACAAAGTTTCCATAGTGTATGGAAGTATATCAGCAAAATTCATACACGCTAGCAAGACTGAAGCAGTGTTAGTTGGAAAAAACCCTTATACCAATGAAACTCTCCAATTGGCTGTCAAGTCCTTATTTGATGAAGTAATTCCTGAAGAAGCGCCGCCTGAACCTTCTGCTGCTTATAGAAGAATGTTGGCTGTGGCCTTATATTACAAGGTAATTCTTGGTTCATTAAAACCTTCTTTATGGCATAGAGAAGGATCACGAGTACACAGGCCGGCTGATGCTGAGTAGGTTCTAAGCCCCATAGACATTTGCATTCTCAAGACAACAATCTTAGTGCTGCAATCCTAAGACAGCAAATGCGTTGCCAACCCAATATGGAATACCTCTATGCTACTAATTTAACCGGTTGTATTATTCCCACACCGGAACACAAAAATGCGAACACTGGCAGTAGTTTAAATGATAAGATGGTGTTAGCGAAGGTCCTACCACCATGACCTCATATCTACAAATATTATGTTATGAGGATCACCTACCGATATCTCATAACGCTGTTATTGTCGCCATCGTTCACAATTATTCATTTTTCTTTTGCCCTTTTTTATGCCCTGTGTGCAATGTTGTCCTATAAGTAGCTACTTAATTTATAGAACGAACTGGAAACTATCAGTACATAGACCATGTATTTTTAATGAGATCAAAATATACTTTGCGCAAGAATAACCAACATCCGCGATTCATTGTTTTTTTTTAAATTAAATTGTCAATAGCGTAAGCGATTGTTTGGTTTCAGTAAAATATTATTAAGTATGTTATTGTCTGATTCCATTTAAACATTATAAAGTATGTAAAAAATAATTACAGAAAACTTATATTCTTTCAGGCTATTCTTAGTTTATGTCCTGAGGACAAAATAGACCCGAAATACAAATCAGGAGCAGATCCAATCAAGAGAAACAACTCCCACGGCAATCAAACGTTTGACACAGACAAGAGTATTTGGCCACTGAATCAGCCTGTGCCGAAATTGGAAGCATTGGTGCAATGCAGCGGCGAGGCGACCTTTGCTAATGACTTGCCCAAACAAGAAAATGAAGTGTTTGCGGCTTTTGTAACAGCTGATGTTGTGCCGGGGAGCTTAATTGAAGGGTTTGATGCCTCCGAAGCACTTGTGAGTAATATTTTGTAAAAAGTATAGATTATAAGCATCAAATTCTGCAGTTTTTTAATATATATCTGTTAAACTTATACAGAGGTTCTATTTAACACGGTTAAGCCATATTGCTTTTGACGCATTATAGTATTGTTTATAACTCGGTCGCCATTACTGTCAAGTAAATAAGTAGGGCCTGCACTGAAACATACGACTTACGTAAGTAGGGACGCAGCTATCTGTTAGAATGAGAAAAAAAAATTCTATCTACTTCTAACCAATAGCTGCATCCCTAAGTAAGTCGTAAGTTTCTGTGTAAAGGCCGCCTAAGAGCTATCGTAAAGTAGACGATACGATAAGACATAAAAGGCAATTTGGTTTTACCCCAGTGCAATAGAGGCCAAGGCTACATGTTTTAATATTTATTTATTTGAAATTGATTTGTTGGGATTTATTTTCAAAAATGCAGATTTCTCAAGGAGAAAGGTGAGTTTGGTGTTTCTTTATTTTTTTCAGAAAATTCCTGGAGTCATAGCATTTTATTCAGCAAAAGACATACCAGGAGATAATTCATTTACTCCTAGCAACATTCCTTTGATGACAGCACAAGAAGAAATCCTATGCTCTGGAAAAGTCGAATTTAATGGACAACCTGCTGGAATTATAGTAGCAGATAGATTAATGATTGCTCAAAAAGCTGCAAAACTAGTAAAAATCAACTACTCAAGCATAAGTAATAAAAGACCTTTATTAACTATTGATGATGTTTTGAAATCTCCAGAAAAAGATAAAAGAGTGGTTATTAACAGAACTGTTGAGCCCTCTGATAGAGGTAATGATGTTAGAAGCATAATAGAAGGTGAATATAAGATGGAATCTCAGTACCATTATTATATGGAGACCCAAACGGCGATAGCAAAGCCAACTGAAGATGGTATGGAAGTATACTCAGCTACCCAGTGGCTAGATTTGACCAATGTAGCTATTGCACAGTGTTTAAAAGTTCCTGTGAACAGGTAACTAATGTAAACTGTTTTACTTTTAAAGTATATTATTTATGATATTTGACTAAAATATTTTTTTGTTATTGACAGCAATACCTAAACACTTGAAAAATGACACTTTGGACGTTTGTTTTTTATAATTATTTTTATATGTATTTTAGAATTTCTGATGTAAAAAAGTTTATGTATTGCATTCTTCTTTTAAGCGTAAATGTGATAGTCCGTCGCGTAGGCGGTGCATACGGGGGTAAAATTAGCCGCGCTTCCCAAATTGCCTGTGCTTCAGCTCTTGTCTCCCATCTTCTGGGTACCACTTGCAGATTCATTCTTCCCCTACAGACTAATATGAAGTCTATAGGCAAGCGACTTCCTACAAACTGTAAATTTGAAGTAAGTTACGATTAAAATTGAATATTTCGTCCCTCGTTTAGTTATTGTTTAATTTTCATCGTAACTACTTTGCAGGCTGGTGTCAACAGAGCAGGCACTATTCAATATCTGAAGCTGACTTTCTACCAAGACTGTGGACATATTTTTAATGAAGTAATCTCACCAATAACAGTAGAGCACGTGACGAACTGTTACGAATCCAAAAGATGGGCCATTGAGGCTAACAGCGTGGCTACTGATACTCCTTCCAATACTTGGTGCAGGGCTCCTTGTAAGAATAACGCTAATTAATTGATTGAGAAATATTGTGATTAAGACGACAATTTACTTATTATCATTCTTAATGTTACAGGTTCAACGGAAGGTGTAGCAATGATAGAACACATAATGGAAAGAATAGCTTACAATTTGGGTAAAGATGCTCTTCAGGTCAGACTTTTAAACATTTCCAAAGAAAATCCAATTCCAGAAATGATTAATCAACTAAAAAAAGATTCAAACTTCGACCAACGACAGGAAAATGTTAAACAGTTTAATAAAGACAATAGATGGCGTAAAAGAGCACTCAACTTGTTACCTATTTCAGTTGACGTATTTTACTTAGGAAGTTTTAATTCTATCGTAGCTATCTATCATGGTGATGGTTCAGTAGTTATCACTCACGGAGGCATAGAGATGGGTCAAGGCATAAATACTAAAGCTGCGCAAGTCTGTGCTTATGTTCTTGGTGTGCCGTTAGAAAAAATAAGTGTAAAACCGAGTACAAGCTTCACTTCCCCAAATTCTATGGTGACAGGAGGCAGTATCGGTAGCGAATGTGTCGTTTTTGCTGTTAAGAAAGCCTGTGAAACGTTGATAGATAGACTTAAACCTATAAAAGATAAAATGGATAAATATTCCTGGGAGGAATTGATAAATCAAGCATATGCGGCAAATGTAGACCTGCAGGCGTCTTATATGTTTTCTTTAAATGACAACGTCAAGCCTTATAGTGTATACGCTGTCTGTGCTTTGGAGGTTGAAGTAGATATACTAACTGGAAATCATGATGTGAGAAGAGTGGATCTACTTGAAGATGTGGGAAGGAGTCTGAGTCCAGAAATTGATGTTGCACAGGTAAAATACTTATTTTATAATGAGTGATCATACTGATCATGTTTAACATAAATATTAAGCTTAATTGTAATCATTATCATTTCTGACTGACTTGACTGAGTCTAAGCTATTGAACGTAGAAACGTAAATTCCAGAATCAATAGAATTCCCGAAATTCAACTCGTTGGAAAGAGCCGTGGGAATACTGGAAAACGAATTCTATTCAAACAAAATTTCTGGAATCATCAGTATTACAGTTATGGTTCTCAGAATGTTGAATTAGTTTTAAGAGATTGTAAACAGATTCTTAAATCGAGTAGCTGTCAAATTTGCCCGTACAAATTTAGCCCCGGGCGATAACGTTTCTCACGCCCTAAATCAAATATGAAAAAATCGGACTAGGTTTAAAGGATAAAAGAAACGTAATTGCAATTAATATGTTTTTTTTGGATTCGCAATCCTATTAAGAATGACGCCAGTTCATTCCAATCCGTTTGATAAGTGTTTGTGATGTGGAAGTAATGATTCATAAAAAATGAAATACCTAACAACGAAAGTTCATAACAAAATCTACTTGGACGTAAACCTTGGCATTAAATTACGCTTCCAAAGGCTTTAGATTACGTTAATTAAACAAAGTTTCTGAGAATTCTAACTCACTCTGTAAACTCATGGAACCGTCGTCTAAAATTAACCTACTTACATAATTAGAGGTTCGGTGTTTTTAACAACATTATAATTACAAAGCAACTCATTCATATTTCCTATACGTATACAAATTCCGTGCCGTAACTTCCAAATAAGGATACGCTGTAAACTGCTATCACGCCATTCAATATTATTATGCGTCAGCATTCTAATGTCAGTCATACATTTTCCCATCCAAAACCACGACCACAAAGATAATAATAACCAACACAATACATTACAGGTTTCTTTCAGTATCGTCACTAGGATACACGTACCCACTCACCTTAAAAAAAAAATGACTACCAACAGTAAACAAAGTTGTGTGGACGCCTTTCAGTTTTGACTAATGAGGCAAACATTGAAGTACTTATTAACAGTAGGTACATACTCGTAACACGCCATCTGAAACGCCAAGCCTAATTATTAAAAGTACTTTAATATTTACTACAAACTAAAAGAATATAGCCTACAGACTACAAATAACACATATATAACCTAAAATATATTTTACCTGGGGGTATTTTTCAATTTCCTATAGCCTATTTTGCTTTCATAACGAAATCTTCTATATTATGACATTATGAGTATAGCTTGAGAAAAAAAAAGTTTTCCCTCAGATCGAAGGGGCCTTTGTCATGGGACTTGGTTACTGGACTTCAGAGAAACTGGTGTACGATAGGGACTCCGGGGCGCTCCTTACCGACCGCACATGGACCTACAAACCGCCAGGCATGAAAGATATACCCGCTGACATGCGGATATACTTCAAGAGGAATTCGAGGAACGAGTTTGGTGTCTTGCAGTCTAAAGGTTAATTACCTAACTTCCTTATTCATAAACGAAATTTTAACCTATTTTATAGGATGCAAAAGATACTAACTTTTTTCTTTTCTATCGCTAACTAGCGATCACGTGACTTTTCGTATCATGTCATCTACCAGTGACGCGATTGGTTAAAAAACGAATCGAATAGAAACGCTACTTAGCGTAACGCATCGGTTACGTATCAGAACGCCTAAACGAACGTCTAAATACCTAATTTTTAAAACGCCTAACGAACATTCGCCTAAGTGAATAATACCTAATGGACAAAATACCTAATGGATGATTTACCTAAAATTTATTTCTCTAATGACCAAATACCTAAGGATGAAATACCTAATTTTAAAATACATAACGGTCATTTCGCCTAAGTGTATAATACCTAATGGACGAAATACCTAACCGATAGTTTAGGTTAGGTTAGGTTAGAGTTGCGTCAAGGCGCGAAGCGCCATAACTACGCGGAATACCGTCGACTTGTTCGTACACTTCTTTTTAAGTTACTATTTTATATTTGTTTGCGTTCATTTCCTCCTTTTTTGTAGTCGCTCCTATTTCGCATAATTATGGCGCTTCGCGCCTTGACGCAACTCTAACCTAACCTGACCTATAAAGGCGAGGGTGACCTAATTAAGAAAGTTGATTTGCATTTTCTAGGAACTGATCCTATTTATTTGGTGAGGTTTAACGCTTGTGAATCTATTCATCCATTAGGTATTTTATACATTAGGTATTTCATCCATTAGGTATTTCTTCCATTAGGTATTTCATCCATTAGGTATTTCATCCATTAGGTATTTCATCCATTAGGTATTTAGTCTATTAAGGGATTTAAATTTAGGCATTGAAAACTTAGGTCATTCAATATATAGCCGAAATGATGTTAAGCGTATTAAAAATTAGGTATTTCGACCTTAGGTATTTTGAAATTAGGCAAATTAATTTTAGGCGTTCTGATACGTAACCAACGCATCAGCCCTCAGGTTGACTACATGGTTCATCTTTAGATAGATCGCTTCGCACGGGAATGTCATTCGATATATTTTGGGTTATAGAAAAGAAAAATCAGTGGCGTTTGCATCTTCTAGGGCAGAGTTTTTATCCGACTGCGTCAGAAGGAGGGTTATGTTTTTCGAGCATATTATGTATGTATGTATGTATGTATGTATGTATGTATGTCTATTTTTGGACACGCTCTGCAGCCTAAACGGCTTGACGGATTTTAACATACGAGGTGTCATTCGATTGGTCTTAATTGCCGAAGTGACATAGGGTATACAATATTTCAATATGGCGTCCGCGGAAAAAAATATGGAGGGGGAATATTTTTTATTTTTTATTATAACAATATGGGTATCAAATGAAAGCTATTCAATAGCCCATTCCAAACATTATATACATTATAACACTTTTATGCTACTATTTTGACAGGAAAGTCAAAAAATACGTAAATGTTAAGTAATAAACTCCTTTGGCTAGAAAAAGAATTTCGCTTCAAATTACAAGCGAAATCACTTGTAGCTTCGCGACATTAAAAATTTAAGCTCCAGAGCTCAATTATATTGCTTAGTAATAATTAATTAAACCACTATTTTATTAATAAAAACTAAAAAGAGTTAAATAAATTAAATTATTAAAAATAAACAAAAAACCGGACGGCAATAAAAAAACAACTGAAAAGCGAAAAACACGCTATATAATCTATAGAAAATTGTAAGAGCATGTACTTATCGATATTTATAACAATTTAAATTTAACTAGAATATTGGTAAAGGTATTGCAGGCGGGGACAAGCAATGAATTTCAAAACCTATTGTTTTTTTTTTGCATTTGGACTAGCTTGTCCCCCCGCCTGGAACACCTTTATCAATATTCAAGTTAAATTTAAATTGTTATAAATATCAATAAGTATATGCTCTTACAATTTTCTATAGATTATATAGCTTGTTTTTCGCTTTTCAATTGTTTTTTTGTTTATTTTTTATCGCCTTTTCTGATTGTATTTCAGCGACCGGTGAACCAGCACTATGCCTCGCCGTGGTGTTGACCCATGCTCTTCGGGAGTCAGTGCGTGCAGCGCGCCTCGATGCGGGCTATCAAGACCAGTGGGTGGAGATAGGTAAATATAAGAACCTCATGACAATTTAACTTAATAGAGTTCACTAAACTCTGGCAGTGACCGACCTGGAAAAATTAACAGACTTTTTCCTGTTACTTAAAAAAAAGCACACAAAGAAAAATATGAAGATGTTCTTTCGGTCAAATATGTGGTGTATCGCCCTTAGGTTGATTTTAGTTTGCACGTTGTAACACATAAAGGTCGATAAAATGTGTCTCTCAATTTGGAGGATCGATTTAAGTGACATTTTCTTTTAACCTCGTAAGGCCCAGTGTGCAATAAAATGTACATAATCAAGGCAATTTAATTTGAACTGTGTTTCAATGGAAATAAGGATTATTTTCCTATCTTCATAAATAGAAAATGGCATTACCGAACAAACGTAATTGAACTTTATTGCCTTGATGGTAGATTCAAAGTCCCACTCAACTAAAACTCCCTGTTTGTAGTGTGGTGGGCCTTACAAGGTTAAATGAAAAAGAGTCAAGAGTCAAGAAGGCCACTTAATTAGCTGCATTTACTACTTAGATATTGGGAATATTTTTTCAACCGCCAATTGCCTAAGTGTAGGACGCTCTATCATAGGTGGAGCGATAATTATTATGCCAGCGGGACAAAATGTATACGATTGACGTACCTGAGCTATGGCAACGCAGTACATTGAAAAATATCAAATTAATGCAAAGGATATTTTTGGTGTTGTAGTTATCAACATGCAAAATGTAGGTAATTATCATCCATTAAATGTGTAGCCAACAAATAAAGTACGATGAAAGCACTGGTTCGAATACAACACTAGAAATATAGCTTAATGTTAGCCAAACCTCTAACATTTATTTACATCCAACTAAGTACAGAATTCAACATTAATACAATTAAAAATTCAAACTAAACGTATTTAAATTAAAATTGAACTAAGCTACTCAAATATTAAAGTTATAAATAATAATAATTAGTTAAGGTTACAATTTATTTATTTTCGAATGTCTTTGTTTCATATTTGTTAGTAATTATACAAAAAATCTTATAATCTGCATGTTAATGACCTAAATTATATTATTATCAGAGATCGGACAAATAGGCGTCATTACTCGCAATAATGTGGACATGACTCCAAAATTACTTACTGCCTTACTGCCTTGCAGAGGGTCACAGTTGTTTTTAGGGTAAGTAATCAATTAATGTAATTTAATTTGCTTAATTAAAATCTTTGGAGTCATGTCCACATTATTGCGAGTAATGACGCCCATTTGTCCGATCTCTGATTATTATTATAAAATTACATTATTGACTTTAGGTATATATGTATGATTGCCATAAAATTGTATATAATTAGATTTTTCTTGTTTCAGCCAACCCGTGTACAGTTGAAAACATCTTCATGGCAGTCGGTCACAAGTTGGAACATTTCGTATTAAAATGAATAAAGTATGATATTGTTGGTTGGTAGTTTTAGTTGTTTCCGAATAAACATAATGAATTATGTTTGTTTTACTTGATTGCGAAAACAGAATAAGTTATTCGTTATATATTTATGCGAAATTGTTTGAACAATAAATATTAAAGTAATCAATTGTTAGGGGATATCATTATTTCAACTTATTCATACAGTTTCTAGGAAACCGGCGAGCGTTACACGGGTTGAAAACTAGTTTTTCCGAAGTTGGTTCTATTCTACTAGTTATTAACATATTGCTTTTGACATGTATAGTATTGTCAACGTTACGCTAGCTCTTAATTACTTGACAGTAATGGCGGCCGAGTTAAAAACAATACGATAATATGTCAAAAGCCATAAGGTTTTACCGAGCAGAATAGAGCCCTAATATGGCTGCGTTAATCGCGTGACAAAGTGTGGATAAGGCATCCGTCACCTTCTGACACGTAAATAAGTACGAGAGTGACGGATGCTTTATCCACATTTGACACGCGATATAGACGCAGCCATATTAGGCCCGCAGCACGGCTAGCACATGTCCGCGACTTGTTTGTCGCTCGGATCTCCCTTTCAACTAGTCTGTAACGATAGAGACGCACTGAGCGACAAGCGAGACAATACAACTTGTGCTACCCGTGCAGGTCGATTTCTGGCACCGAAAAAATGTATCCGCAGTCGTAGTTACATGAAAGAGAGGTCATTATTTGTTTTTAACTTTTTAGGACTTAATACATACATACATTAAATCACGCCTGTTTCCCAGAGGGGTAGTCAGAGCCCACTTCTTAATAATATTGTAAATACCGAATTACCTGGATCCTCTTGAATCACCGACACGATGAAATGAAAATTCGGCGAAGTGAAACATTCTATATATGAGTGAGGACCAAAAAGTTGGGCCACAGTTAATGGTCTAAGATCCGAATAGGAGACGATTTGCACCGGGCTGTTTATTCGATGAAAAGTATGTTATATCAAATTTAATACGCTAAATAATATGTGGCGAATAGGTAGGCGGAAAAATTTCAATCCAGTACTTATATCATAGTTAGTCTTTGACGCATTAGCGGTCAACATCGTTTCACGTCACCTCTGTAGTGAAAATTAGATGTTTGTTCAGAAAGTTGAGAAATTAATCGTAAAACTTAACAACAATACGGACAGTAGATAAGAGTGTATTATTACAATTAGTGGAGTGCCATTGGGATTGTATACGTTAGTCTATTGTGCAAAATAAAGTTCTAGTGTACACATTGGACGAATCGCATACCCGCTAATCAGTTTTTCGGAAGTGCTGCGCGGGGTAAGCTATTATCACGGTTGCGTGTGAGGCGTAAGGGTGAAATCAGCGCGAGCGCGCAGCTGCATACCCGCGAGTATAAGGAGAAGATAACACACATCGAGCGACAAAGATTAAGTAAACACAGACTCGCTTCTTGATTTCGCATGTAGCTAAACCTCTGAGAGAAGTGTTAATAAAATCGGATCGCGAAAAGCAGAATAAATGAATTGCTACGGTTGCAATTTGTCGGTAAGCGACAATGATATTTTATGCTGTAGCGTTTGTAAGATGGCATATCACTATATGTGTGTGAATATGACGGCATCACAATTCCAAGAAAGCAATCTAAGCCTGGCATGGAAGTGTCCCGTATGTATAAGTGAAATTCCCCGAAACAACAAAGATGATACACCAGTGCGCAACCAACCAATTGCGCCATTAAATGATACAGCCATGTCAGTGGATGATCTGTTGATGAATGATACGTTTCCAGTGAGTAATACTACCGCATTGGATGCATCTATCCTAGATATAAATAGTTATGAAAACGTCACGTTTCGCCAGCCAAATCGTTTTCAAACATCCGATAAGATAAATGCAAATGTTGTTCGGAATATTGTACGCGAAGAATTACAGAGGGCCCTAACTGATCAACGCACAGTATTGACGAACCTATTTATGGAGGTTATAGCGGGTCTTGTTAGTAAGGTAGCCTCATTAGAGAATATTAGTAAAAACGTGTCAGACGTAAAACTCGATGCCCAGCAGCAGTTGGAAAAAGTACACAGAACCGCTGGAACAATGGAAAAAAGTACACTGCTACAACCGCCACCATTACCACCATCTACCAGCTCATCACACCCAGAACGAGCCAAGATACCACCTAAAGTTTTAAGAAAGGAAAAATCGAATGCGTCCAAAAACACCATCGATGTAAACAAAGTGGCTAGACCAATTTTGGAGGATGCGAGGGAGACGTCTATGATATCCTTAACATCTTGCAGTAAAAGTCAATCTGAAGAGGCCAGTGCTTGTGACCAGATCCGAGAAAAGTCGGATAACAATGAAGACGGGCAGGATGGCTTCACGGAGGTCAAGCGGAAGCGTCCGCGGTCTAATGTACTTCGGGGCACAGCTAATGTGAGCGGGACTGGGCTAGAAGCCTCTGAAAGAATACAGTACTTACATGTATTTTATTTAAAAGTAGGCACAACGAGTATTCAAGTTCTTGACCACCTCAAAAAGATATGTGGGTCCGAGGTAACATGCACGGCGGAGCCATTGAACGCACGCGGCAACTATGCTTCATTTAAATTGGGAGTACCATCTAGACTCACTGCATTGGTATTAGTCTCCGGAAATTGGGCAGAAGGTGTTTGCATAAAGCCTTGGAAGCAAAATTTTCGCAACTTTCGTGAAAACAACCAGCACGAAAAGCACTAAGTTCACACTATACGCATTTTATCAAAATGTAAGAGGCCTTAGAACCAAATTGCTATAATTACGAACAAATTTATCACTCGTCGATGACAAACTTCAACTTATAGCATTAACGGAGACCTTTCTCAATGAGTCAGTTAATGACGCCGAGCTATGTGTCGGCGACTGGAGGGTGCTGCGGCGAGACCGAAGCAGCGGGCGCGCCGGCGGTGGGGTGCTGCTTGCTGCGCGCCCTCCTATACAACTAGAACGCCTGCAGCAGTACGAGACACCTAGCGGAGAAGACCTTTGGGCTCGTTTTCTGATTGAGAAACAGTATATCTATGTCTGCGTTGTGTACTTACCTCCAAAAGTACCTGACGACGTGTACATTCAGTGGTTTACTAAAGTTGAAGAGGTATGTGCAAGACACGATAGTGATAGGTTACTAATCATGGGTGATTTGAACTACCATAGTGCCAGTGATAATTGTTTACTGTATTATAACTATGTTTTATCTTTATGTAATCTAGTTCAATTTAATAATATTAGGAATATGAATGGCAGAGTGCTTGATGGAGTGCTTGCAAGCCCGGAGTTGAAAGATGATATACATGTACGAGGGGCTGAACCTGGTGAAGAAGTGGTGGCTGTTGACGGTCATCATCCACCACTATTTGTAAGCGTAAGTTATAAGTTTCTAAAACCAACAATATTTTTACCAACATCAAATATAGAACACAGTAGAGATTGGGATTTCCGTAAAGGTGATTATTTGGCGCTACATTATTTTATACAAAATGCGAAGTGGGACTCTTTGTATACCACTAGGTCGCCAGACGAAGCTGTAATGACTTTTAATAATATAATGTACCATAATTTTGATTCTTGTATGCCTAAAAAGATACGAAGGCAGTCGTGTAGCAGTGTTTATCCGGTTTTCTATACTAAAGCAATTATAAAGGACATTGAGGAGAAAGCTAGACTTCATCGACTGTGGAAATCTAAGGGTGAAGAATCCGTTCGCATCGGTTTTACGTACTTGCGTGGTAAAATTAAACATGACATAAAAGTTGCCCATGATGCATATGTTGCAAAAGTGTCAAAAGAACTATCGAAGAATCCAGCTAAGTTTTGGGAATACGTTAATACTCTTCGTGTTAGAGGGGGAATCGAGCACAAAGTAAAACGCAATGACACTGAATACCACGGAGCTGATACTGCAGCTGCATTTGCGGCGCATTTTGAGTCTGTGTTTTTACCTGACGAGCCAAATCTTGACCCATCTGAGGCAAGCGTTAGCGGCGATTCAATGAGTGGAAGATATATCGACGTACGTACTTTTAGCGCGGAGGATGTGCGTCGGGCTATCAAAAAACTCAGGCCAAATACAGCTGCAGGACCAGACACAATCCCACCTTACGTTATTAAGGGATGTTCGGATTCGTTGTTACTACCAATAAAATTTATATTTAACTGCATCTTAGCTACTGGAGAATACCCAACTTGCTGGAAACAATCACGCGTGACTCCAATCCCCAAAACCGGAGCGAAGGATAAGGTGGAGAATTACAGGCCAGTCGCTATTCTCTGTTCTTTAGCGAAAGTGTTCGAAATGGTATTGCACTCTAACGTCTTGCCGCAGTGTTTGCCACACATCACGACCTCGCAGCATGCCTTCTTACCTAAGCGATCGGTAGTTACAAATTTAGTTACGCTTGTCAACTTCATGTCACGGGAAATGGACAAAAGGCATCAGGTAGACATAATTTACCTAGATTTCCAAAAAGCGTTTGATAGGGTTGACAACGACGTACTTCTAATGAAACTAGGTCTTATGGGTTTCACTCCGAGACTCCTTAAACTGTTTTCAAGCTATTTGCGAGGTCGAAGACAGTATGTCAAATATGGACCCTACGAGTCGAAGTCTTTTCCGACGCGGTCTGGAATAAGCCAAGGTTCAAATTTGGGACCACTGTTATTCAACATCCTTATTAACGATCTGCCCGATGTCGTCCAAGAATCAACCGTGTTACTATTTGCCGATGACGTGAAATTGATAGGGGTAGTAAGGTGTGACAAAGATTGTGAGACGCTACAGAATGATTTAAACGCAATTTATAGATGGAGTATACTTAACAAATTGTTATTCAACTCAGAAAAATGTGAGATGATGAGCTTTACGCGTTCGCCGGTTCCGCTAAATCATTCATATTATATCGGGGGTGAAGCTGTACGGCGACAGTCACTAGTGCGCGATCTCGGTGTCCTTTTCGACTCCCATCTGACATTCCGCGAGCAACACCTTCAGGTTGCGAAAAAGGGTGCTCAAAGATTGGGGTTCATCTTACGTAATTCCCAGTCTCTCACACCTGCAGCCCTTCGTTCTCTTTATGCAGCCCTCGTTCGTAGCGTGTTAGAGAGTGCTGCGGAAGTGTGGAGTCCTTATGAACGGAAATATGCTATGATGTTGGAGAAGGTGCAAAAGAAATTTCTGAGGAACTTATACAGGAAGGTCTATCGCTACTTTCCTCAGCAGTACCCGACCTTATTCTTGCAAGGTCAATTAGGATACGACTCTCTTGAGATGCGTCGTTCACTGGCGACAGTGAAATTTGCTTTGGGTGTCATGCACAATAAAGTTGACTGCATTGACTTAGTCGACTCGGTGGTGCGGCTGTTCGTGCCGGACGCGCGGCGCCGGCTGCGCGCGCCGCGGCTGCTGGCGCCGCCGCGTGCGCGCACCGCTACCTACCGCAACTCTCCGCTGCAGCGGGCACTCCACATACTCAACGCCACGCTCGGCGAGGCGCCACACTGCGATGTGTTTGCCTCAGGCATTTCAAAAGTGGTTGATGAATGCAAGAGAGCAATTGAGAGTGAATGAATGGTATAAGTAGACATAAGATATTTTAGGAACATACTGCATGTTTAATTTTAAGTTTTAGGTTAAGTTTGTAATGCAATGGATCACTCTGTAAATTACAAATTGATTGAATAAAATAAATAAATAAATCATTAAAAAAAATATTTAAAAAGAAACTTTTTTTTTAAATTGCTAATGCTTGTTTAATAGACAAATTACATACTAATCGAAAGTATGAAGTCTATAGAATATGCAAACGATAGGTTTGGTGCAAATTATTAGTACCGACTTACCTGTTTATACCTGCCTACTCAACAGTTTGACTGTAAAAAAAAAAAAACCTAACGTTTGCATATTTTATAGGCTTCATACTTTCGATTGGTATGTAATTTGTCTATTTAACAAACTATTGCATTTTTTCAAAACAAAGATAATTTTAATTTTTTTAATTAATTAATTACTGGACTGAATTTTTTCAGCCTACGTATTCGCTATATATTACTTAACATATTAAATTTGGTATATAATACTTTTTATCGAATAAACAGCCCGGTGCAAATCGTCTCCTATTCGGATCTCCTACTTAAGCGCAGTTAACCATACAAACAACGAAGTTGAAAAACGTTGCGTTGTGCGACGAAAAGTATCCCTACTGGCAAATTTTCGTGTCACAAATGAAAAGTTTCATAGAAAATTTAATTGAGTGAGTTAGCGTGCCCAACTTTTTGGTCCTTATCCATATAAAACGAGGTTCATTGATTGAAAGGTAAACACCGAATTACCATTTAGGTGTAAGAAGAAATCGGGCTGCGTATCATCCGGAAATGGAACGGTGTCGCCCTCGCCAAAGACTGGACAAGCATGCGGAGCGCCTGACTGCCACCCTCCACTAGTTTGAGTCAGAGAACTTATTCGGTCTTCCAAATAAACCTGCGGTAAAATTAGGTTACGATTAAATCCGGAGAGGGTCGTAGTCGAATGTGCAAACAGAGGGCCCTGCAAAGATGCACTACGCTAACTAACGTTTCTTATTCGATTCGTTTTTAAACCAATCGCGTCACTGGGAGATGACGTGATACGAAAAGTCACGTGGTCTACCAGTGACGCGATTGGTTTAAAAACGAATCGAATAGAAACGTTAGTTAGCGTAGTGCATCTTTGCAGCGCCCTCAGAACCTGCGTCCCTCGCCAACGATGAGGAGGGAGAATTTCTGGGTACTCCGGCCACTCTCGGTATGTGAGTGACACATAACCACCTTGGTCCCCATTAGGGCTAAGTTGGTATGCGGACAATTTTCCCAGCATGAAGAAATAAAGAATAATGCTTGAGGCTAAATGCCTATTCACAAACGATACATTAAGGCACCAACCAATGTGACCGTGGTCATTTTTTTATTCCTAAATAAGGGTGACTAATCTTATTTATGTTTATATAAGTATAAAACAAAGTCGCTTCCAGTCTGTCCGTCTGTATGTACGCTTACATCTTTTAAACTAAACAACTGATTTTGATGCGATTTTCGTCAATAGATAGACCGATTCAAAGGAAAAGTTTTATGTATATTAAATTCTGGATTATATACGGGTGTTACAGAAAACTCACATAAATCGAAGCGAAGCGGGGGCGCGTCGCTAGTGTTAAATTATAACCCCTAGCCACTGATGTGATAATTGAGCATGAGAGCATGACTAACCCATAAAAGGATAATTTCGCTTTCCCCTATTTTTTATAAACATTGTATTTTGTTTTTGCGTTTTTTTACAATAGAGTATTTACACACAACCTACACTACATGTAGGTATGTACAGTTCGTTCGTTCAAATAGTTTGCACGCTTTGATGTGCCGCTACATTTGCTACAAAGAAGCCGCCGCGGCGGGCACAAAGCGGTGTCGGCGACTTCAAAGGGTTGTACTGCACACTATTTGAAGGAACATACTATAAGTACATACTACGGGTCAGTTGTTACATTTTAATAGTTGTAGTTATGTAGTTCTGTAATAATAGAGAGTGACCCTTTATTTGTGTTCACCAGTGTAGTCAGACAAGGATATTTTTAAACTTTGCCGTCAAGCAATTACACATATTTTGATATTAACTTTTCAAAAACAATTACAAAGGTTGACTTAAGGTCAGTGTAGCCAAATATAAAATAGAATACGTTTACATTGTAAATGAATCAAAAACCGCCTCTAGCAAGCGCGGCTTTTTATCAAGAAAACTTTGTTATTCAAAAATAAATTTACAATTACGAGTCGCTTATGCTCCTTTAGATGATATTTCCATACTAATAAAATAGATATTGTCGTAAGTGGTTACGTGTTAGTCACTTTTTGTTAGATTAGATCATAACATTATTTAACTTACGTTGAATCCTATGCAAAAAAAGGACTACCACGCATTTTAAACTACTACGTTTTCAAATTAGTATAGGTAAATAAATCCGGACAAGAACATGTTCCGTTACTACAAACCCAAAAAACTATGTCACAAAACCGGCCAAGTGCGAGTTGAACTCGCGTGGAGAGGGTTCCGTACATACGTTTTTTTTTTCATTGAATTATTATAGGTTTTTCAAAATTTTAGGCTCAGTCATTGATTTTATAATAATAACAAAAATATATTTGAGATTCTCATAATGAGCCCTTTCATTTGATATATGACACAGTAAGGCTTGCAAAACTTTTTTTTTAATTTGCTAATTTGTCCCCCGAAAATGGCCCTTATTTAAAAAAAAATAATTTCCTTTGCACATCTGTGTTTGGGTCATCAATTTACATATCGCTGCTTAAATACAAAAGCGCCACAAATCAAAGACACTGATACAGTTTGATTTAAAACTTAAAGTTAATAGCGTTCGGAATTTAAATGCAACACTAACACATTTTGATTTGTGTCGTTTTTGTATTTAAGCAACGATATGTGTGCCAAATTTCAACTCAATCGGTCCAGTAGTTTCGAAGCAAGTTGGCTATTACAGACAGACGGACAGACTGATGCACGAGTGATCCTATAAGGGCTCCATTTTTTGATTTTTTGTACGGAACCCTAAAAACAACAAGTGATCTCAAATGATTTTTGGTAGGTATAATCACTTTAGTCTCCTCTATCTCAGGAACCAATGAAGTATACTGTACTTAGATGAATGTCAATAAAGGTGTTAATAATTAAAAAAAAAGTATACTTAGTCGTGATAATTTTCCTTTTAAATTCGTTATACATTATGTGCTCGCATTTAAGATATTTTTCAGATTTTATAGTTGTGATTTTGACTGTAGGGGAGGGTGGGGTTCAATAGGCTCTTTATATACATATAGTATAAATTATCCTCGTCTTGCCCAAGCATTTTTAAACAATTTCCGATTCCTGCCCAATGTCCTCTAAGAAGGATAATATTGTATGAATGAATTGATTTATCGACCGTAGTTCTTAAACTGATTTACCGATTCAGACGCAATTTTTTTATTTAAAACCAAACGGTCAAGTGCGAGACGGACTCGCGCACCGAGGATTCCGTACTTAAGATAATATGCTTGGTAACCACAAAACAAAATACCTACTCATTTTGTTATGAACTATATTTTCTATCCTAGGGATTTTTGCCGGTATGACACTATTGAACTAAAACTTTTGACAAATTCACGTTTCAGTTCAAATCATCTAAAGCGACAAAGTACTTAAATATACAGCTATTTATAATGCTGACTGTACATGGATATCATTTGCGGATGTTCCCAAATGATAGGTAAGAACGTGTGATCAGATTCGTGTTCGGTGCTGCGGCGATGCTCAAAGCGTTCGAGATGTTCTCGAGTGACCCGAGTTTTAATTTAATGTTGAACAATTTTGACAAAGTTTATTGTGTAGTTTACTTTCTAACTTGTTATAAATATTTCATGTTCTGTTTTTTATTCTACCAGATAATTACGGCAGTAATTCGGTTGTTTTAACTAGCCATAGTAAATGCACAACACGTATCTACGACTTTGGCAGAGTCGAGAGTTGCATGAATCGAAGGCGACAGTACTCTCGAAGTAGGTAGATACCTACTTACGAATTTACGATGTTTTATAATGTACTGTTAACGGATGCACATATTTGGTATAACATACTTAGCGTATTTGTTTTATCAATTATCCGAATACTTGTTTATTCGAATTTTAAATCTAATGTAAATTGATTTGTATTACGAATAATTTATTAAGGATAATAATCATGTTGCATAACGATCCTGTTTCGTAATGGTTGTGTAAAATTAAGTGCCTAATTACAAAAAAATGGGAATAAGCGGGAGAACCATAATTAGCTCTGTCAAATATCAACACACAAGTAAGTTACATTCAGATTTCAAATTCAGAATTAGATACATATTCATAAAATTTAGTAATTTACATGTAATTTTAAATTGTTATTTAGAAGAGATACAATACATCCTTAAAATAGGTATATTCGTTAAACAATAATTAATAGTTTAGATGAATTAACAATGTCAAAATATAGTAATAGACAGTAAATGTATGTTTGCTATGCACGAGATGCTAGCGACAAAAATGTCAATCGCTTTGATATTACACCCCCTGCAAGTCATTATAAATTCATACAAATGTATTTGCATTATGACACCAAGTTTAGTTGAGAATTGGTGGAGCAACTGCACGTACATTACATAAATAATAATAAAGTAGTACATTTGTGGTTTCCTTTACTAGGTAAGTGACTTTAAGACTTTTATTTATTAAAATATAGGAAATGGTAAATTTTCCTGTCGGCTGAATTGCGACTTAACATTAGTGTATATATTTCGAATACCTAATTAAAAGGTTATAAAAAAAGCGAAATGTTTTTAGACAAATGTTATAATTAAATATCACTTAATTAAATGAAAATGATAACCAGTATATTGTTAGGCAATTTTGATGACCAGAGATCGGAATAGGTAGAGCTAATTTGCCTAAACTTGACGCATATTCATTCATGCGTGAGAGAGATGGGAATACATTATTGAATGAACATGCATCAAGTTTAGGCAAATTAGCTCTACCTATTCCGATCTCTGTTGATGACCCCCCCCCCCCCCCCCCTTTAAAAAATACACCAAAAATATTGATGATTTCCATTCCTCATTCAATTTTAATTGGCCGGTAACGAACCGACGACTCCTCTTAAGTTGCTGCTGATTATGGGCGGTGGTGATTATTTCCCATCTGGTAACCCTCGTTTGCCTTCCCTCTCTTATATAAAAAAAAGTTCTCTATTCGTCTGTAACCAAAAGAAAAGACATGTAATAATGTCAAGTTAAACAAGAACCACTCCGCCAAGATACAGACAAATGCACAGTTTATCCCGCGGGAGTCAAACTAGAGTAGTTTGAAACTCCAGCAATCCTGGGAATTCCAGGAAAGGAAAATAGGGAAGCTGTTTGCAATTACTGTACAAGTACAAGTATGTACTTAACCAGACCAATCAGTGTTCCTGATTCGTGAATTTCGCATTGCTCATGTTTATTTAGTTCTTGAATTTAACTTAATTCAATGTTAAATGTGTCCCTTTCCTTAAAATACAATAAATATTTGTCTGCATTCACGATTTTACCATCGGGAAACTATAAAACGAGATTACCGAGTACTGTATGGGGCACGGGCCAAATGCAAATGATTACGTAAGGTTTCAAAGTAGGTAAGACATGTTGATAATGTCGTGGACAATTCGTCTTTTTTGATGTCACGAAGTTTTTTTGCTAGGTATCAGTAGGTATCTAAAGGTGCGTTTAGACCAAGCGAAGGAGCGCCCTAGAACATGTTTTGTCTTTCTTTTTACAAAGAAAACGTAAGAGATAATGCATAAAATTCATGTTCGTTCGCTTGGTCGAAATCGGACCTAACACTATGCTTCTAAACGAGGTTTACCACGGTTGTTTTTTTTGTACGGAACCCTAAAAACTAACTTAACCTAACTTATCTCACCGGGTTCTTGGCAAAAGGTATCGTTTCCCAACCTTCTCATTTTCCAACCCACTGAAACTATAAATATTTTTGGATTTTCATAAAAACTAACCTATAAGGTTCTACACGATGCACAGTATAGCCGCTCCATAGTAGGTAGCGGACTAAATTATTTCTAAGGTTTTTTTATTGACCTATTATTTTCATATTGTACAGAATGAAGTGTTATAAATAAAAAAACGAAATTAATATATATTAGGCACTATATTTTGGGAAATTTAAGAAAAAATAATAAACAACAATTAATTAACCAAAAAAAAAAAAGATTAATTTATAAGTTTGTATATTTTCTGTCCAAACTTTTCGTTGTGTCTCGACATATAACCGCTACAAGCTCATCACGGCTTAATTCCACAATGTGCCGTGCAGTAAACAATTATTATTACAATTAAAGTTTGGGTTTTATATTCCAGTAATAGAAGGTCCATACTTCACTGTCATTAACATTTTATCGCGGCACGAAATGGAATATTATACTTAATAGTCAATAGAAGAAAACTTTCCACCTGCATTTAAGCTGTGCATTTAAATATTCATTATTATATAAAATTATTAGTGATATTTTCATTAGATAATACATTTTTACAAGACAAATACCTTGGTCTACAGAATCCATATTGAAAATTTGATAACAAGTATAGTTTGTATCACAAAATCGTAACTTGTAACACCCAACTCGAAATCACTTAAACGTCTTGTAAATAAACTGTAAAACTTTGACAAGTGTCTTAATAATGTTTCTGTGAGAAAGTACCCTCGTTTTGGCATATGTGATACATTATTAAAACAAGTTCAATAAATAATGTTTGTATTTAATCTACCTACAATTTATTTTTTTCGTTTTTTTCCTACCGCGGCAACACTGTGCGATGGTACTGAAATAAACCCTGAAATATTTACAGTTACAAAAAAAAGCGGGTTGGCAAATGAAACGGTTGGGGCACGACACATGTTGCCAAATGATATTCGGCTAATAGGCAGGATACTACTCGTAACCAACTCATCTACGTAATAAAAGTTTATTAAAATATGTAATTTCAGCCTTAAAAGGTGTAAGGTATAAAAGGGTGTTTGTATTGATTTTAGGACAAAAAACGTATGCGTTTCAAAAGGGGTATTCCTTATCGACCGTAGTCCCAAAAGCCAGACGTACCGGAATAACGGCATTGACAGTCTTTGTTAGATTTCAACAACATTTTGGATATTTGTTTCCTTTATGATTGCGAGCTGTCATTTCCCTAACGAACCGACAACTCTTCTTGAGACTTAACAGAAGCGCGTGGAGCTAACCCCACGTGCTTCTGTTTAGTCCATTTGAGAAAATTCTCTCTAACCGAACAATTGTCTTCGCGTGTGATATCCATGGACTTGTTTCTTTAATAAGTCCATGGGAGTGTCTATAAACAACTCGACATTGGCGAAATACACCTTAACAGGAGTGAAAGCCATTAATTAAGATTAGAATAGAACTCTTCTTGAGTTGCTAGTATTTATGGGCGGTGGTGATTACTTCCCATCAGGTAACACGCATGCGCTTTAGCCTCTCCTCTTAAAGAAATATATATTACAAAACTACAGAGTCCTCATTGGCGCTAGCCAAATCGTATTTCCTTTTTTGAAAGGAGTTTCTGCAATTGGCACTAAACATTAGTTGGTGCCACGACCGACAATCCGATGAATTATACTGCAATGCTGTCTAAATTCATATCACAAGTACCTCATCGAAAATTCCATCTAGAGGAATGTATCTTTCTTAAGGAAATTTTCTTTACAAATGATCAAAAGTATCTGAGATAACCCATAAATAATAAAGCAATACAAACAACATGATTTTAAAGGTCAATCGAAAGATGCAAAAATAAAACGAGAAAAATCTTGCCAGCCACTTTGGTTCTCTCTCTTCTACGAGCGCAACTACAATTTTGCTTTAAAAGATATATCTTCTGCACGTAAAGTATTTGTTCACAAAAGGAAATTTTATACGCAACCTTTGTTGCCGAGATACTTTGCTTTTGTAAAGTGAAGTTACGCGCATAAGTTCGTCGATATCTACGGAAAACTAAATGAACGGAAAGAGAACCGCAAAATCGATTTATTATCTGTTTATTACTTTGTTTCCAGTAAAAAATCACTGGGTGGTCCCTCGTGTGGCTTTAAGACAGTTTCTCTCAGTTCACCATGACAATTACGTAAAATCATTAAGCCAAACGATTCATTTTCTTAATTACGAATTTGGTTTTTTTTTCTTGCTAAAACATCGACCTGTTTTTGTTATTTTGACCCGTAGTGGGTCAACTAGATCATTAATAAACTGATCTTACCTAAGACGTCCGTCTAACACAGACAAGACGCGTTACGAGAACGTTATAGTTATCGAAAATGTTTCGGATTGACGTAAGCTGCCGCACTGTCGTGTCGAGAGCTTATGACATTTTGACAGATTTAAAAATCGATTATCTCTTATTTAGGGCCAAAGTTTATAAATACGGCCCTAAATCATTAAGTATTCTGTACATCCTATCCAAGGTACATATTGTGTTCATATTATCAAAATACAATCCAAATAATCCAATTACAGTACCCCCCATTACTCGCATTCTAACAGTCACTCATTAGTGATGCAATTACTTCTGTAAAATTATACACACCGTGTAATTTATTTTTGTGCTAGCTTCGCCTAATGAAGGTTGCCCGGTAATTTGGTTGCTGCGTAGTCTGTTCATAGAAAACATTTTGTAACCGACAATTTTGAGAATTGATGATATGGGCGTCGAAGCGAAAATAATGACATAGGTAGCTGTACACTTTTTTAAACTGTCGCGGTTATATTCACTCCAATAAAATTTAGGAGGGGGTTTAACTATAGTTTGACGTCTGTATATGGGTCACACATCTTAAGTTCGAAAAACGTTTGTCCACTGTTGAAGAGAAAAATGATTTTCGGACGAACGAAACAGCTGGCAAAAGTTCTTTGAAACATCGGTGGGTTACCCTGTTTATCTTCGTGTCTTTTTCTCGCTCGTTTCCTCGCGGCTGAGGGTCGTGACAGCAATCAGTTGTTGCTCGGTTCACCAAGGCTCTCCAAACTGCTCTATCTTCGGCCCATGTTGGTAACTATGTAGAAAAAGATGGCAATTGGAACTTGTTTCAAATTCGGGTAAACTCGGTTACGAGTACACTAGCATAAGATCGTATGAGAGCGAGTGAGGAAGAAGTACAGTGCAACCATTTTCCTAATAGCGATCGGCAATCTTCGTTTTTCTATGAAACACGAGTGACAAATATACTGTCAGTTGCGAGTGCAAGCGTGATAGCGATAGCCAGCCGCAAGCTATTAAGAAGCTGGGAATACTGTACATACTCAAAGGTTTTTCTTTGCCATTGCACTGGGTCTCTTTACTACTGTATAAATTACAATAAAAAAAATGATTTATGGTCACATAAAAAAAATACACGGTATTCATTACCACGATTACCACACGTTTTAACAGGTAGAGGTTAGAGTGTTTCATTTCAACGCGGGCAAAGGGGCAACGGGGGCAAAAATGTACCAGTGCCAGTAATTCATTAAATGTCGACTAAGTTTATCGACATCGATAAAAAGCCATTTTTAATCATCATTATCATAAGTAATGGCCAAGTTTGAACACCTTTTAATTATGTGCAAACCTTTTTTATTTATACTTATCGCAACTATAACAACCGGTATCTGAAATTAACTCGCGACTCGAGTCACTTTTGACAACCATTGAAATTACATTGAATAACAAATTCATTCAGTACAACAATATTCTTTAGCAATCCGACGAATTGAGACCCTTTTTGTTTTTTAAGTCGGTGAAAAATGTCTCGAAAGAAAAAAGATCGTTTATCTTCATGGAAAGCTGATCATTCTGAGAAGATAAAGGTACGACTTACTCTCGCAAGAAATGTAAGATCCATATATTATGTCACGAAAAAAGTTGTCGATAAACTTAGTCGATATTTAATGAATCACTAGCTCTGGTACATTTTTGCCCCCGTCAATCCGGTGTCATCATTACCTTTCACATAAAATATTATCGTATTGTTTTGAACTCGATGTCCATTACTGTCAAGTACATAAGAGCTATCGTAACGTTGACAATACAATAACATGTCAAAGGCAATGTAGTTATACCCAGTAGAACAGAGGCTCTGTACTATCAGCCCAATAGAACCCTGTCCCACCATAGAACTGTGTCACAGAGATGTTATGTTATGATTGAAGTTGTAAGTAGTGTCAAACAATTTGTTTAATAATGTCACTGTGACACCGTTCTATGGCCGGCTTTAGGCCGGGATTACACCTGTAAGTTATTACGTAAGTTTTGAAACAAAGCTATATGCAAGAGAGAGATGCAGATATTTGCCACTCACTCTTACCCATAGTTGTGTCTCAAAACTTACGTAATAACTTACAGGTGTAATCCCGGCCTAAAGGCCGCCTATGGTGGGTCAGGGTTCCATTGGGCTAGTAAATTCAATCTCACACAAGCACTACGGCGTTTGTGGCCTTTATGGTTATAAATAAAACATAGCCTATGTTACTCAGGGATAATGTAGTATTATAATGATGAAAGATTTTTTGAAATTAGTCCGGTAGTTTTTGAGTTTATTCGTTACAAACATACAAAAAAATCTTTCCTCATTATAATATTACTAGCTGTTCCCGTGCCCACTTCGTTTGGGCAATAAACATTTATTTTTTGGGTTAACAAGCCTTTGACACTCACAAATAACGTGGCTTTCTATTGGTAAAAGAATTTTCAAAATCGGTTCAGTAGATCCAGAGATTACCCCTTAAGTTGGGTACTGATCAACGTTACGAGGTGTAATGTAACATGTTACACAGCGAGCATTCATGCAGTCAGTACGTAATTGCTTGCTGGTTTCGCTGTAATACTACGTACTGACTGCATGAATGCTCGCTGTGTAACATGTTACATTACACCTCGTAACGTTGGTCAGTACCCAGCTTTAAAACGTCACAAACTTTACCTCTTTATAATATACATATAGTATACAGTATAGTATAGAGTGTAGATAGTGTAGATAAGTTATAGATATTGAAATGTATTCATTTTGTGATTTCAGAAGCACCAAAGTGGTTCAAAGATGTCAAAAATATCATTCAAAATCAATGGAAAACAATATGAAGGTACGTTCTACAGCAGTATATTTAGTCCTGGCTGATTCTCCAATCACTAGATACTTAAATAGTATCTGACGTGTAACTTTAGCTCTTTTATTAACATAAAAAAAGGAAAAGAGGGCCAACTTTAACTTACACGTGCTTATACTTTACTAACGTACTTGTAAATGAAGAAGAAAATTCTTGGGGTTAAGGGAACGACCACACCGACGCGTAAAATACGGTGACGTTGCGTAAACAAAAGAATTGAAAACTTATCTGCGATGAATGGCATTGTTATCTTTTGTTAAACCCAACCGCTAATTACCTGTACAAAATGAAATGCATTAATAACAAAAGATGGAATATGAATTACAACTATACCGTCTTGAGAATAAGGTTCAAATTGGAATAGTACACACTTCTGATAGAACCTTTACGAAATGACATAAAATAAGGACAACAGGGTTAAAAACGATATTGTTTTTAATGTGTTGAATAGAGGCCCAGAGCTATTGCCTAACGCACTCGCAATCGCAATCGTTTTCATTTTGAAAATCGAAGGCTTGTCTGCATACAAAATGAAAACAATTGTTCCGCTTTGAAACCGATTGCGATTGCGACTGCGTTAGGCAATAACTGCTAGCTGGTCAGTTGGAAATAAAAAATTACAAAAGTTAGATATTTCATGAATCGGTCATTCTCCAGACAGCCATTTCTGTATGTCCTCGGGCTTAAAAAATATAAAACGATTGAATTTGGTATAATTTATATTTTTTGTTCCTAGAAGGTACTCGTATTGAGGTGTACATGAATTTTCAAGTAAATATTCAATACCTTTCTAGGAGAAAAAAAAAATCAATACCCCATTCTCCTAATTAACACCGCGCGTCCCACTTCCGAAATCACTAATATAACCATTTTCCCCGATCATATACAAGAGGAAAGATGAATGAAAGTATTTTTATTTAATGAAAGATAAGATATCCAAATTACAAAAAAATTACCAAATTTATGTAGTAATATATCACTAAGATATAAAATAAAGAAACTTTGTCCCGATACGTGTACTAATTCACGCGCCGCTTTCATTCTTGTCCGTGCAAGGCCATTGAAGAAATAGACAGACGTCTGTAATGCATTTTGCGTGAGCAGACACTCATGTCAAGACCCTCTTGAGAGAAAGACGTGTTAATGTTGTGTGGATCGCACACTACAAATGTAAGTATCTAATTCGCATGTTTTGGTTCTCGTAAATTCTAATTAACACGTTCACGTTTTTAAAATCAGCCAATAACTCTATAGCTCTGTAAATTATTGTATACATTAAGAACCTCAGTATTTAACAGTTACTGGATTATGTAGTTTATCACATGTACCTAAAAGAAGTTATATTTTTTTTATCAAGAATCCCTAATACACACGTCTAATTCACGGGCCAAAAATGAACGCGTTAATTAGTTTAAGAGTAGTAAAAAAGGTTTTTGGTACATAAAAGTATTTTATTTCTAATTACTCGCTTAAGCTAAACCAGTTTAAATTAATTTACAGGAATAATTTTTTTACAAAAATGTAATTCCCGGAAGAATGATGGCATGATTAGAATGACATATATTATGTCAAACTGGTGTTATTAGAGGGGCCCTAACCTTAAAATCATCCTTATGATCGTATCTGTGTGCTTAGTGTTTGGACAATATGTTTTTTAGAGGTTATTTTATTTTTCCTAGCATATTTCTCTTGGAAAACATGAAAATTTTGCTGACCGCATTAAAAAGTTGCATTTTGACAATAAGTGACAACTGTAATTCTAATCATGTAAGGAAAATCCTAGGGACCCGTTATCATTCTTCATATTTGTATAAATTATGTATTAAAACCACCCGCAATAATTAAACTACATACTTAAAATTGAATGTCTGTATGTTATGTTACATAACTTATGTATGTAAAGCTTAAACGGCTCGACGGATTTTAGCATTATGAATTATGAGGTGTCCTTAGATTCAATAAAATTAACTAGTTTATTTATATCCTTTTAGTTCATCGGGTTTTTAAATTTTAAATTACTTTTTTAAAGATAGATAGGGAATGTAAAAAGTAGGAGGAAGAAGTATTATTTTTTCTTTAGCAGATACGGCAATTTATTTGTTATCGTTTGTTCATAATACCTAAGGTATAATTAAAGTTATTAATTCTGTTTTTTTTTTATCGTTTTCATTGTTGATTATAGAACGATTATTTCAGTGAAATATTAGTTAGCTTATTATGTATGTATATCGTGATGGATATTTTATGTTCCTAATAGTTTCAACGTTGCAATATAATAAATATGATAAAATTAATAGACAGTCTGACAGTTTTTGTCTTATTTCCTAAAAAATATATAATTTGGCATGAACATTTATCTAATAAACGCGTAGTTTTTTTAATTCGCAAGCAAGTAAACCTAATTAACGCATCGCTTTTCTAATTCGCGCGTCACGCAAATATTAAAACCCTTCTAGTTAATTAACCGCTAATAATAATAAAGTGCCCAATAAATATTAAAGTTTGAATGGTCGATATGTTACTACATTTTGCATAAATTTTATCAAAAACCAAGTGGAAAAAAAGGGCGGTGTTAATTAGACTGAGAACACAATTCTGGAGAATGACCGGAATGCATTTTTATAACTTAATCTATGTTGGTTATGAATAATTAGGTACATAATTATCAATGTGATGTTTATTTTTATTTGTTAGTCGAAACAAAAACATTTGGTATTATTATTTTTCACGGCATTTCCACACCTGAAACACAAAGGAAGAGTCGACTTTTAAGTTTCTACTTTATGTCTTTATAATATTTTGTTATCAAACAAAAAATCATCTGTATAGCAAAACGCCAATAACGATATTCTCTAACATAAAAATACCTCTCGAGCAAAAACATCTTTCAAGAAAAACTTACAGCTCAAGGTTTCCGCCTTTGTTAAAGATGTAATTGTGGTTTTATAATGCCGCAAGATCCTTATTTCTTGTCAACTCCAGGATTGCTACAACAAAGGACAACGTTTTGAAACTGCGCTGCAAAATGCAATTTGCTTGCCTCGTGGCTTCGTAATTGAGTGGTTGATAAGCTCCATTTAACTACTCAAGAACGCACGTGCGACTGACACACATGTTCACACTTTTAAATTATATTGGAGAATATTAGAAGAGTGTTAGAATTTAATACTTTTGTTTTCGCAATTGCAAAAAGATAAACAGCTATCGAAAGACTAAAGACTAGACTATTTTCTCGTCCAAAGTAGCAGCAATATTATGTAGCTATGTATTTCTCTAAATAAGTATCTTTTTCACTATTATTATTTTATTGAATTAACTTTTATTTACATCCAACTAAGTACAGAATTCAACATGAATACAATTAAAAATTAAAACTAAATGTATTAAAATTAAAATTAAACTAAGCTACTCAAATATTAAACATATAAATAATAATCACCACTATAAAAAGAACACCCCCTCTAGTAGGTCCGCTCGCGGCATGGTCCCCATGACACTGGCTGCATTACCTCTCTGGATAGCTTGCCCAATCCTTTGGGAGAAGTAAGCACCAGCTCTAGGATCTCCGGATGATTCTATGAGCCGGGAGAACAGGGCCTTAATAAAGCTTTTCATATCAGCTGACCAAGGCCCCATGGTTTCCACTGCAAGCGCCACAAATTCGTAATTATTTAATAACGACGAATATTTGCGACGCTTGAGTGTCTGGGCCTGATCAGCTGCTGCACCGGCCCGATTACGGGTTGACTGGACTTGGGAAACGACTTTGTTTTTATGTTTTTCACTGTCTAGTACCCATAGTACCCTTACATACGGGTTTAGGTTTAGGCGTTAGGCTGTATTTCAATAACGGCGACTTATTTACTAGCAAATTAAATTTTATATTTAAACTTAAAATTACCTCTTGACTGGTTTTGTTTTAATCGAAGAATTTTTTGGTATAATACTATCGTCAATATCTATAATGTACCAATGCAAAATGCATCTTTTCTAGGACCTCAGACAGTCAGTCCGATAAGGGCAGATATTTTTACACTTTGTATTTGTAATGTTTGACACGTAAAGTAAACTGAAGCCATTTATGCAGCTGACGGCCAATTCGGACCTGACGTGTCCCTCAACGAGTACATCCGGACGATAGCCGACCTGCGCGGCACGAAGGCAATGTGCCTCGAAGGAGGGTGTGGCGCATGCGTCGTCGCCGTGCGCGCAGCCGCGCCACCCACCAATGAGATGAGGACTTTTGCTGTCAACTCTGTATGTACTATGATGATGATGTACAGTACCGCAACGAAAATGTTAAGCACTTTAGTGCATTGTCATAATAAACTTCAAACTGAACATCAAATGACCAGTATGACAATAACAATGGCAGTCACAACGACAAGGTTCTAAGTAAGCTCAACATTTTTATTGGGTAACTGTACATACGATTGTACGGTATCGGAGTTATGTTCGTGTTCCACCTTAGAATACTTACTGTTGCTATAGGGTGACTTTTAAACGCCTATGTAATAACTTATTGAGTGAGTGAGTTGAGAATCATTCCGATAGAGTTTTACGGTGATGTTATCGTACTTTATTTGCTTTGTGGCCTGAATCAGTTCAGATTTTCTCTAAACTAAACTAGAGTTTGTAAAATATTTTAAAAATAAAAAATTGAAAAAAATAAAAAACTTATTTCATGAGCTGTATATTTATATTTGTAATCACGTTCCTTTTGGTTCAAGTTGTCATTTTCGGGAAAAATCCTTTTCACCCGAGCGAAGCTCGGTCTCTCTACTTATTCCTAGGAAGGCAGACGGGTATTAAACTCACCAATTATGTGCGCAAAATGTTTCAGAATCGTAGCAGTCGTGTCAAACACGGTTTAATTAACAAAGTTTAATTGCGCAACTATTATAATCTAACTACTACAACGTGAGATAAATTCAGAATTCAAAGTTCAAAATGAACGCGGATCTATCTCAGTTCCGGGTTTTCTTTGAATATTATTATCTACTACTAGGGCTGTTAAACCGTAACTGAAGACTTGTCTTTTCTGCCAGTAGCACAGGACCTATCATGGTGATCTTTAGAAAAGGTTGTATCTAGCGATGTATGAGCATTGGCTGACATGATGATGAGCAAGGTCGTACCCAGCTTTTTGCTCAGGGGGGGAGAACAGAAACTTAAGCTGATTCTGGCTGGTGGTTACAAACAAAACTACAGGCATACCAAATCCAGTAGGGGAGAGGTGGTGGGGACGCCCTTCAAAAATTCAAAATTCAAAATATTTATTCAGTAAATTGGCCACATCAGGGCCCTTTTACACGTAGGTCATATGGAGTGAATATACTAGCGCTTCGGACAAGACCATCATTGTGGAGAAGAAGCGCCGCAAAAAACTCCAGCAGAAGGTCATTTTTTCAATTATTAAGTACAATAATTACTTAAAAGTAAGTTACATCACAAGGTAATAAAGTAATAAATAATTATTTTAAAACTAAAACAAATAAAATCATTAAAAAATATAAGGTCAATAAAATTAAATTAAAAATAATGACTAGGAGAACAACATGACGAGGTCTCTACGTGAGGAACGATAATTTAAATAACTAATTGGAAAACAGGTCCTTACAAGCGTGAACAGACCGGACCCCACAGACAGCACCCGTTTAGGAAGGTGGTGATCCTTGATGATGAAAGACTTTAGATTGTTATGTTTGTATAATTGCAGTGCCTCGTTTCCATTCTTTCGTGCCATGGGTGGGAAATTACTACTGTAGAAGGAATCGGAAGTAAAACCAAGGGCTACCATGAGATCCAGACCAGACTAGCCAAGTTTAATGGAACACAGTGCGGGTACTGTACTCCTGGATGGATAATGAATATGTACAGGTAAAAAAATACATATTCTAACCTGAGTTCTTACAATCTATTGACCGCGTTTAACTTGAGATTGAATTTTAACCTTTAATGTTATTAACCGTGAATCATTCATTAAGACTGTTATTTATCTTTTCAATTTAAATGTACGAATTAACCTTGAATATTTTAGTGTCATTTTCCTGTTAGCGGTCTATTTGTGGTTTATTAAGTAACCACATTGATTGATTGTCGTTTATTCGCAGTTGTTTGATGTTTGCAGCTATAGTAATTAATCGTTTGTATAAATCATATTTTTTGACAAAATATATATGGTTTTCAATAACTTTTCATGTTTTTCTGATTGAACAGCCTTTATTCTTCGAAAAATAGAAAATTGACGTTGACGGAAATTGAAAATTCTTTCGCTGGGAACATCTGCAGATGCACAGGATACAGACCCATAGCCGACGCTTTTAAAACTTTCGCTTCAGATTTTGACAGCCAACTACTCAACAAACTGACCGACCTGGAGGACTTAGGAATGTTCAAGTCTTGTGGAGTCACTTGCAGCAAAAAATGCCAACACAAAATTAAAGAGAATGACATATTGCTAGGGAAACTTAATTTCCACAACGACAACTTTGACGATGCTGAAAATAAAACGAATGATGGGGATTGGTGTGTTGTTGAAAATTTGGATAGAAACATAATTGCTGTAGAATACGGAGCACAGAAATGGTACAAAGCTTTTACGCTGGAGCATGTTTTTCAAATTATGGGACAGTGTAAGGAATATAAACTTATTGCTGGGAATACAGGGCAAGGTAGAACAAATATTAATAACAAATATTATAGAATCTTTAAACAAATATTATTCTTCAATTCAACAAAGACTGAAGTAATTTTTCCAACGGTAAACTTAATATTATGATGATCTTTCGGCGTTATAACCGCCTTTATTGTCGTCTTCACAATTGTATTCCAAATAAAATGAATATGTTTCTTTTGCTTTTGAATTAAATAAGAATTACTCCTGGTACTGCTTCTAATTACATTAGAAGATATGTACTTACAATTATCTTTATTTTAGTCAATATATGAAAACAATAATGTCGGCGGTTTTAACATCCCAATATTTACTCAATAAGAGAAAGAGTTGAAAGTGTTATTGTAGCATTAATGACATCCATCGTTTTTTTTTTCAAGTTAAACTGCAACTTATTCGACTGAGACGTTAAACTGTGTTGTTTTTTGTAGGAGTCTACCACGTTGAAAACTATCCTGCAAACATAATAGACATATTTGATGTCGCTGAATTGAAAGGTTTTATTTTAGATGTAAACGTAGTGATAGGTGCCGGGATGACTTTATCAGATATGATGGAACTGTTTCTGAAACTCTCATCAGAAAACCAAGACTTTTCCTATTTAAAACAATTTTATGAACATCTTGATTTAGTAGCACACATACCAGTGAGAAATGTAAGTGGGTATTGATTAAATTAAATTATCCAAAAAATATACGTGCATTGTTGAACCTTCATTCTGTTTTAGATTGGAACCATTGCAGGAAACCTATTCTTGAAACATACAAACAATGATTTTCAATCTGACCTCTTTTTGCTCTTTGAAACTGTAGGAGCAATGATAACGATAGGTGAGCGATGCGTCCTTTGAAAATATTCGTACGGAGACATTGAACTTTTACGTTAATTTGCTTTTGTATTTATAGCTGAAGCAGCACAGAAAACTGAAACTATAACGTTTCCGGCATTCTTGAAAATGAACATGAAGCGAAAAATTATAATCAATGTCATGCTTCCACCGTTTTCAAAATGCTACTCTGTAAAGACCTTTAAGGTACGTAATGTCACATATTCTAATTACATAAAAACTTGTTTCTATAAATAATCTCTCATCCTACTTTTACACTACATTGTTTCCAGAGAAACCTTTATTAAAGCATAACTTACTTACTAAGAATGTATCTTCTTTTTTTTTAGATAATGCCAAGATCACAAAACGCTCACGCTGTCGTAAATGCAGGTTTCTTATTTAAGTTTAAACGCGATTCAAGTATTTTAGAAAAAGCAACATTGGTTTTTGGTAGCATATCAGCCAACTTCATTCACGCTAGCAAAACTGAGGCCATGTTGGCCGGAAAAGACATATTTACTGACAGCGTGTTGCAGCTAGCTTTGAAGTCGTTGTTTGATGAAATATTGCCTGAAGAGGCACCACCAGAACCGTCGGCTGCTTATAGAAGAATGCTCGCTGTTAGTCTATTTTATAAGGTAACTATGTATATGCTTGTATTGAACTTAAATATAATGAGATATTACAGCATCGTATTGCAAATTCTAAACGAAAACATAAAAAATGAAATTGGAACAATTGATCTATTGTTTTTACAATATGTATGTATTTATTGTGTGTTTGGTTACGTTCTTCAAAATGTCTAAAATACCCCTATTACCTGCGACATTTTTCAGGCAATTTTAAGTTTGTGTCCGGCTGACAAAATAGATTCCAAGTTTCGTTCCGGAGGTGCAGCTATGAAAAGAAACACGTCTCACGGAACCCAAACTTTTGATACTGACAAATCAGTTTGGCCGTTGAACCAACCGGTTCCTAAAATCGAGGCTCTGGTACAGTGTAGTGGAGAGGCTACGTTTGCCAATGATATGCCATCTGTCACTGGTGAAGTATTTGCTGCATTTGTATGTGCTGATGCTAAAGTCGGGAGTATCATCAGTGGTTTTGACACTACAGAAGCTATGGTACGCAATTCTAACACGTTTTTATTTTTGATATTTGCTCCTGCTTATATTTTTTAGCATTAAAGTGACAATAATAATAATAAGTCTCTGCATACTTAACTATCATAGTTCTGTCTATTTGCGAGCAGTAATAGATAAAATAATAAAAATAAAATAAATAATAAATAATCTTAGAAATAATCTTATGTTTCAGAAAATCCCTGGTGTTGTAGCTTTTTACACCGCTCAGGATATACCAGGAAAAAATACATTCACACCTTTAAATGTTCCGCTTATTGTTGCGGACGAAGAAATCCTATGTTCCAAAGAAGTAGTATTCTTTGGTCAACCTGCAGCAATAATTGTTGCCAATAGAGAAAAAACAGCGAACAAAGCTGCAAAACGAGTAAAAGTCAAATATACTGCAGATGGTAAAAACAAACCACTTTTAACAGTGCAAGATGTTTTGAAATCTCCTGAACGTTCTAAAAGAGTACAAAATAATAAGACAGTTGAGCCTGTTGATTTGGGACATGATGTGTATTTGTCACTTAAAGGTGAATTTAATTTGGAAAGCCAGTATCATTACTACATGGAACCGCAGACGTGCGTAGTCAAACCGACTGAAGATGGAATGGAAGTGTACTCGGCAACTCAGTGGCTGGATTTAACTAATGTAGCTGTTGCACAGTGTTTGAATATTCCAGCTAACAGGTAAATACAATAGACGTTAGACGTATCTGATTTTCAGACCACCTGGTTACACGTACTAAATATATCAAAGTAACACGTAGTAAATGAATATCTATTCCGATTTTTAGTATTTGACTTAGTTAAAGCGGCAATCTTAAATCAAAATGAATAGTTAAAAAGAAACAAGTTTTGCTCTATATCTTTAATTAGTAACCAGAATCACTAGATAAGTATGGTTTTACCAGTCGTGGCTTTCTATATTTTTCTGCGATCTTAGCAGAAACAATGAGTGGTTAAATAACGGGTAATTAAAGAGTTTGTCTAGAGTTGTTAAGATATGCAGAACTGTTGTTGACCAATATAATCCTACAGTAAAGGTTTGTGCCTGACTTGATTTTTCTTCCGTTTAAGTGTAAATGTCATCATCCGACGCGTAGGTGGGTCTTACGGCGGCAAAATTACCCGGTCCTCGCAAATGGCATGTGCTGCCGCTTTAGTATCACATTTGCAGGGAAAAGTCTGCAGATTCATTGTACCTTTACAGACAAATATGAAAATAGCTGGTAAAAGGATACCCACATTTTCAAATTACGAGGTAAGTCGATAATGTTTTGAATTGAGTATATACAGGTGGAAAAAACGAACGCCACAATGGACGGCAACTACCTCAAATATTAGAAATGGAAAATTCTACGCAAAGGAAACTTTCTTTTATTAAAAAATAATAATTAATACTGCATTTATGGAGTTTGTAAAATTCGTCTATCTTAACTAGGAATCGAACTGGTTGAATATGATAAAACAATAAGGTCGTGTTTTATACGGATCGAAAGATACATAGATAGTGATAATTTTATATCTACAACATATACACCTTAAAACTAAATAAAGACCTTAAAAAAATGCCGTCGCGGATTGCAAACGTTAAAACTTATGAAATAAATATTCTTCTTTTTTGAGACGTTTAAGAAATATTTTTTTCATTACTTACATAACGATTATTTATGTATACGTACTTACCATTTAGCAACTGTGCAGTAACTTTTATATAATCTGTGACCTGTGTTGCCTCTCGAGGTTCAGGTGAAAAATGGTATAAGTACTCTGTACATTACGTTTATCCTTTCTTAATAAAAGCTAAATCGACGTGTATTCGTTTTGACTAGAGCCACAGTTTCGTGTTCATTATGGACCTAAACCAATACTAAACCCAAACTTCATTATTTATTTTTCAAAAACCTCAATTGATAAGTAGACTCTAAAGACTAGTTCAATAGAAAGTTTCTTTTCAGGTCGGTGTTAACAAGGAGGGTGTAATACAGTATTTGAAGAATACCTTTTATCAGGACAATGGTTGTTCGCCTAATGAGACTATAACTCCTCTAACTCTTAATCATTTCCTAAATTGTTATGAAACAAGGCGATGGTACATAGAAGCTAATAGTGTTGCAACTGACACTCCTTCGAATACGTGGTGTCGTGCTCCATGTAAGTTTTTTTTTATGTTTCGGTAAAATATCACGGCTTTTCAAGTTCAAGGAAAGTTAGTTTCTAGGTTTTTAACTAAAACATACATTTGCCTCATCTTATAGCGTCCACAGAAGGAGTAGCTATGATCGAACATATAATGGAAAAAATAGCACATAACCTGCACAAAGACCCAATAGACATAAGATTAAAAAATATGCAAATGGAGAATAATCCTATTCCAGAATTAATAGAGCAATTAAAAAAAGATTCGAATTACGATGATAGGATGAAAGAGGTAAAGGATTTCAATCAAAAAAACAGATGGCGAAAGCGGGCAATAAATTTAATGCCAATGACGTATGAAATACATTACTTTGGAAATTACAATTCTTTAGTATCAATTTTGCATAGCGATGGCACAGTTGTCGTAACTCATGGAGGAATTGAAATGGGACAAGGCATCAATACCAAAGTAGCTCAAGTAGTTGCTTACATGCTCGGGATTCCTTTGGATCAAATAAGCATCAAAGCAAGTTCAAGTTTCACATCCCCTAATACAATGACTACGGGCGCTAGCATCGGAAGTGAATGTGTATGCTTTGCCACAATGAAAGCTTGTGAAATTTTACTCAAACGACTAGAACCATTCAAAAACAAAACGGTTAAATCCTCTTGGATAGACCTTGTTGAAAAAGCTTTTAGGGCCGGAATAGATTTGCAAGCTTCTCACATGTTTTCCAATAATGATGGAGTGAAACCATATTTTATATATGGTGTCGTAGTTATGGAAATTGAGGTCGATATTTTGACCGGAAACCATGATGTGAGAAGGGTGGATTTGCTTGAAGATATAGGGAGAAGTTTGAGCCCTGAAATTGACATTGGACAGGTCAGTACGCATACCCAAAAGGTTCCTCCCTCCTTCTTGTTGTTTCGTCCGGATTAGTGTAACCATCTGAGCACCAAACAGTGCGTGAACACCTAATCAGATTCTATCGATATTGTTGATTTCGGATAATTTTATATTGGTGGTTTGGATACATTTCATGAGCAGGCAGCAAATACGTTATGCCAACGAGAACAGTTATAATTTAACTCTTGAGTGGATTTTTGAAGGTGGTTATATTTTTTGTCTTTAGATTGAAGGCGCATTTGTCATGGGCCTGGGATATTTCACAGCTGAGAAGATAATCTACGACCCCGAGTCGGGCAAGTTGCTCACTGATAGGACGTGGACCTACAAACCACCAGGGATAAAAGACATACCCGCTGACTTTAGGGTCTACTTCCGCAGAAACGCTGGCAACCCTTTCGGCGTTCTTCAGTCTAAAGGTAGGTTTTAAAAAGAGAAGGAAAAACGGCCAGTGCGTGTTTTAAGGATTCTCGCGGTTTTTACTACTCAGTAAATGTACGTTTAGTCTTACCACTCCGAGTTAATATTAAATATATAAAACGCCGTGATATAATGACGAACCCTACTCTCAGAGCTGGTATAATATGTTAGACGGCACAACAAATTTGCATGAACCATAGCTAAGAGGCTTTTACCCTTATGTGGGTGGATGTTAACTGAAATGATGAATGGTGATAGCTAAGATTTTTTTCGATAAAAACTAGCTTCTTTAAAAAACCGCGATCGAATTGGTCCATCAATTTGAGAGCCTACGATGTCACAGACCAACAAACAACTACACAAATACATAACATCCCTTCTTTTGCGTCCGTTGAAAAACAAACGTGGTGTAGGTACGGCCCAACTGGTTGAACTCATTGCAATGCGTTATTTTTATTTCCCAGAGTAACTATATCTTTACGAATAGTCCTAACTAGGTACTCTGACCTAAATAATTATCAGAGTCTATTACAGTAAAAATAATTAATACAATGCAATTTTCATACAATTTTTAATTACTTTTAACATCAACTAACTTAGAACGTGGCAGTCATATTTTCCCTCTGTAAACTGAAATATTGTCTGCATGGCTTCAATATGGGTAACAAGTTACTAAAAAATCCTTATTATGTTGTTTGGTTAGGTAGACTACCACTGTTATTTGAAATTGAATATTTATGGACCATGTTTATTAAGTAGCCCAATGAAAATTAACAAGGCATATTTCCACATTAAGTGCTTTGCCTCGCCACGTTAAAAGTTGGTAGGTAAGTACTAAATATAGACCCTTGGTAACCCTACCTAATCGGGAATTATCAACACAGTCCTTATAGGTAAAGAGACAAAAAGTTAATTTAAAAAAAGTAAATAATGAAACCTTCCAGGCTATGTAGGAAGCATTTAAAAACCATCAAAATTTTCATAAGTCGGACTGATTTCATACTTTATTAAGTATGGTGAGGAAATTTTGGTTTGCCTGATTTGGCAATTAATAACTTAAAACTGAATTCAGGTTCTACGGCATCAAGTAAGAGTAATACCACCAGTGTATTATTGTGTTCTTGACTAATCTATCACGGTAGCACTTTACTTGGTTGGTATTTCTCAAATATTTTAGTTGCCAAATTCTGCCAAGTGCGGTGCCGCCATGACATAATCCCTTAGATTGCCTGTCCTTAGCCTGTCAATTTTTTTTTCTATTCGACTGACTTTGTTTGTGTATATTGACGATTTTATTGATGGTCCAGCAACAGGGGAACCAGCCCTGTGCCTGTCGTCGGTGATACTCCATGCGTTTCGAGAAGCTGTCCGCGCTGCAAGGCTGGACGCTGGATATGAAGACTCCTGGGTTGACATAGGTATGAATGTCTTGGCCAATTTGCGGATGACCTTACACCATTAGATGATACTGTTAGCCTAGTACGTAACCCTGCCTACGAAGCTAACAGCCTTGCTGAGTCTTGAATGTTGTCTAGGTATTAAAGTATTTATTTGCTCGTAGTATAGTCGAGTAGAAAGATAATGCAGTATGGAAATACTTGTCTTATAAATTCAATTGGTTTTAATGCCTGGAGGACCCTTGGGACTTCCAATAAAACTAAAGAAAAAACAACCGATAGGCTCAGGTCAGTCATACAACAACTTGTAAACCCGCTGGAATATACTTAGTGGTTAAAGGAATCATCCCTTGGGGCAAAAAGTTGTCTAAAACTCAATTTGGTACTAGATTGTGAAAACATTGTTCATTTACAAAATAAAAGCAATCTACGTGGGTTTTAAATGGTTTAATGAAGTGCCATCAAAGTATAAAGAGTCAGTTAGCTCCTTCCGGAAATGGTCCTTTCAATCCCTCAATTCAGTTACCAACTTTTGTTACCAACAAAGAAGTCAAAACTCAATCAGAGGCATTCCAAATTGTTTCTGTTTCAGAAAACCCCTGCACGGTGGAAAACATTTTCATGTCTCTCGGCCATATACTGGAACACTTCAAGCTGAAATAATAAGAGCTCTACGCAAAAAAAAACCGGTGCAAGTCACCATACAATATATTATTAAATTTGTATTTTATGTAGGTATTTAGTGCGTGCCCGATAGCAATTAACGGTTTTTATTATTTGTTGTTTTTCGTAGGAATTGCACAATAGATGTTAAATACAATGTTTTGAGTCATTCTTTAACATAAGTAAATAAGAGACAAGGCGATGCAAAGTCATTCACATTCCAAAATATATTTTTGTTACACGGATACCTAAATACTGGAACTCTATTCTAGGCCCTAAAAACCATATCGTTTTTGACCTGTTATGATATTGTTTTTAACTCGGCCGCCATTACTATCAAGTAAATAAGAGCTATCAAAGCTATCAAAACGTTGACAATACGATAACAGGTTAAAGACGATATAGTTTTTACCCACCAGAATCTTGGCCCAGCGCCTCTATTCTAGGCGCTAAAAACGATATCGTAGTTTGCCTGTTATGTTATTGTTATGACGTCAGCCGCCATTACTGTCAATGAAATACGAGCTATCAAAACGTTGACAATACGATAACCGGTCAAATTGTTTTTACCGTCTTGAATAGAGCCTCTGGTAGGGTTTCGAAAACTTAATTCAATTTAGTATTAAATTCGATAAATGGGTGTTTTCAAAAAAAACTGCACATAGTTAAGGACTAAAATTAACAACGGTAACTTTTTCCATTACGTCACGATAATTAACAATATTGCTCATAAAAAAAATAGTGCCATCTCAGACCAAACTCCTGTAGCAAATGCAACCATATTACTAATGAGCGAGGATTGCAACTGCTTCGGTTATTTAATGTGAGATACTGCCTACTGGCGTATGTGGGCAGTACAGTCAACATCATAAATAAGTGATCATTTACGTACCTTGTCACTTTAACGTCGTGTTTGAAATGTCATACAAAATTGTGAAACGATTGAAAGCGACAAGGTACATAAATGATCACTTATTTATGCTGTTGACTGTACATAAATATTTAACTAATTATCGTGACGTAATGGAAAACGTTACCGTTATTAATTTTCGTCCTTAACTACGTGCGCTTTTAGCCAAAATTCTAACACCTAATTACCTATATTTACAAATAAATAATTTGAATTAGAATTTGAATTTGTTTTTTTTTTTAGAAAACACTCAAATACCAATGCTGACTTAATAATTCGGTTTTATGATATTCAAGGGCGTGCGAAGTAGTAGGGGTCTGGGGCAGCTAAGATATTTTATGCCTGTAGCTTTGTTTATATTTATATAAGAACAAGCCCGGCTTAAGTTTCTGATTTACCCCCCCTCTGGGTACGCTCTGATAATATACATGTTGTTAAAAATAAACGAGTATGATGATAGTTTTGAATAAAACATTAATCAATATTAAACAAAGTTTGATGGAGATATAAATGTATACCCAAGAGTAATTTCCAAACCATCCCTTTGATAAACTATAATAATAATAAGGGTACTAAACCCTTCAAACACGTATCTAGTCTATTCTATTTACGGACGAGAAAATAAATAAGTTTGTTAACAACTTTTTAAATATTCAGACTTATCCCCATGTGTGTTCCACTCATCCCTCTTATCCTCGTAAGGCCCATCGTACTACAAACACCCAGTTTTTTGTAAATAGAACTTTGAATCTACTCTCAAGGCAATAAAGTTCAATTACGTTTGTTCGAAAATGCCATTTTCAATTTATGAAGAAAGGAATATAAACTTTATTCTCATTGCATTACAGTTCAAATTAAATTGCCGTGATAATGTACATCCCATTGCACACTGGGCCTTACGAGGTTATATTGGGTAAATGAAACTAAAATTTCACGGGAAAAACGTGCTTTTTCTAGCTAGGCCTTTTCTCACTAATTAGGTTAATACAAACCCTGGATAGTTATTTATTAAAAGGCAAACAGCGTACAGATTTTTAAGCCTCCGTTTATTACGTGACAAAATTTAGATAAGGCATCCGTCACCTTCTGACACGTAAATAAGTACGAGAGTGACGGATGCTTTATCCACATTTGGCACGCGATATATACGCAGCCATACTAAGCCCGCTGATGGTTACTAGGATCTGAGACCATCCGCCATGTCCATCTGTCCGTCTGTCCGTCTGTCCGCGGTTTAGCTCAGAGACTATTATTATACTACAAAGCAGTAATTTGCCATAATTATATATTTACATTACGCCAACTTATAAAATAAAATTTTGAAACCTATATTATTTTCGCGTAAGTAAAGATTTGGTTGACTGGTAGAGAAAGCCAATAGGCATTAAGTCCGCCATTTGTACTTTTTTTGCAGTAGAAGTTAAATAAATAAATAAAGCAAAGGTATTTTTTTGCATCATGACATCGAGTGAGCTATCATCGGATAGGTCTTAAAAAATCTTCAGTAACATATTTTTATCAATTTTTAGATTTAGGAAATACTGAACTCGAAAAGTGTAATTTTCCCTCACAGCCAAAATTACAAGTAATAAAAATCTAAAAAACATCTTAAATGACAAACTTTCACGACTAAGAAGACTTGATTGGTTCCTGATATACGGGCGGCTACTATAGAAGCATTCTATCTTAGTCTTCAGGGTTGGAGTATTCCGGTCTTAGGATACAGTCTTGAGATTGTAGTCTTAAAAATGCAAATATCTATCCTATCTGCTCGTTTGACTCCTAATTACGATAAAAAATATTAAACGGAAAATTTCCCAATAACAAAAAACCGTAAAACTCGTGTTATACATAAGACACAGTCACCAGCAAAAATATAATATCCATATGATATGTTGTATAATATATTATTGCTGGTGACTGTACTGCTTAAGAATCAATACAAAAATTATTAAAATAAGTCAACACTTCTGCAAATTCCAATAGGTAGAACTGATCTAAATAAACAAGCAAGATTTTAACTAGTAAGTAGATCTACTAACAACTGAGTTAACATAAACTTGAAAATATATAAAAGCTTAAGTACCAATTTCACCATACGATGTTAACGACTTAACGGACGATTAGAGCGTTGACAGCCGTCAAAATGTATGAACTAACAGTCGATTAACATTGGTTAAATTAAACATCGTATGGTGAAATTGGTACTAAGTATAATAATGTCCTTTCATGCCTTAACTTAAGGGAATTCCTCTTCCTCGTATTTCAGAATGTAGCTTCTCTAGACAATGCTTCCGATTTTCCAAGAGTCTAAGAATATTGCGCATTCAGGCAATCCACAATATCGCATCCCAACGACTTCTGGTAAGTATTGCATAAAAGTCTGAATGAAGGCTGAATATTGCATATTGCTTCGCGTTTTCGCTCCCAAGCTGTCGATTTGCATAAAAAATAAATATAAATGTGGAAACATCTGCCTTTTCTGAAAAACGGCAGAAATTTCCGTATTTCTCGGTCCGTTTTTCTCCCCTAAAATCTGTTAAGCTAAATAGGATATAAAACTCTTGAGAATGTCATAGTGCTTCAGCCTCAGCTGTTATATAAGGCATAGTAAGGCATCTAAAGATGTACTCTTTACACAAGTTTAAGGAAAGTTTAAGTTTGTTGTGGAGCTTCGCTAATTAACCTTTTCAACGCCACAATCGGCTCTGGCCGTCAACTCAAAGTCGTGCCACTGACGCCACGTCGGCTACAGCCGACAAGAGTTCAAGATTAAAACAGACTTTGTTTGGTAGCAATAAGGTGTAATTTGCATAGCATAGCAAACATGTTTGGCGTGTGGGTGGCACATTTTGTTTTCGAAGTATGGCGTTCAAAAGGTTAAAAACTATGCTCGGTCTCACAGTTAAGACATTTATTTTATCGTTGTTATTTAATTAAGAAATCGCTGTTACAAAGACAAAAATAAATTAATGAAACACTTTGTGTTAGCTGTTTTAATTTTATTGTAATTGTTTTCTTTTGGTGTACAATGGTTATTTAATTTAAATTAAAATAAAATAAAAACCTAGAAGCTAAATCAATACAACTTTAAGAGTCGATAAAAATAAAGTTACTAATCTTCGTTATACTTAAATCAGTTAGAATTAAGAATATACGTACTACAATTTCTATTTCCTGATTGAGTCATTGATTGTAGATGTCCTATGTCCTTTTAAAACTGTTAAAGTCTCAGCCATTATTCCATGGAATATTATAATTCACGATCGACTTGTGGCGTTATTCCTTGTCGGAACTTCGACATTGAGTTAATCGAAAACTAAACTTAATTGCGTTTCAGTATTTATACACCCAGGAACTTAGGTGGTTTCATAATTCGTAATTAGAGGTGTAACTGAAGCCTTTATTTGATATTATTAGCTTAGTCTTACTACTTTTCTTTCTATTTTAAAGTTACTTTGCAAATATAACGACAGAGTACGTCTAGTCTGCTGGCATATAAGTATGTTTTGATTAAATATATATTTTTGTTCCTGAACTATATTTTGCCCGCGATTGGTCCGCGAGTTGCTATCAACTCTGAAACCATCCGATTTTCTGAACTACAAACTACCAATCACTGTATCCATCGGTTAAGGTATTAAGCCGAATAAGCAAACACAAAACAATGAAACAAACAAACATGCATTTGGAACATCAATAAGGTAAAGATAATATTCTATAGTTCCTGTGGAAATTACGTTAAACGAATTCTACGCAGACAAAGTCTTGTCTTACCTAACTAATCCGAATGAATACTAAATATTGGTATTCCCGTGAATTCTTCGTCGAATTGACAGCTGCCACAAAGAATACCCCGTATCGTTCCGTCTCCTTGCCGTCGGCTTCGACCACTATAACGATGAGGCGTGGTTGGACAATCCCGCTCAGAAACACTAGCTCATTCTATTTTAAATATTCTTGGATTAATTTTTAATGGCCTTTGTAAACGGCCGGGTAACCGTGGAAAAGGCTATGCTTTGTCCTTATCTGTCATTATGACATTTGAATTCAACAGATAAGGGAAAACATGGCTTCGCTACTCCACGGTTACTCCGCGTTTGTTAAGAGGCCACCTATGGTGCCACGCCCCCACAAGAATAAAAAGGGATCGCTTTATGTGCTTCCGCGCGAAGAATGTGAGATGGAGATATTTCGCTCGCGCCTTGACGGCAGCATTAAATTCAATTAATCACTGTTTACTTTCAAACCACAACATTTATTGAAAAAATGTTTTGCCAGGATTAAGAAGTTACACATCCTCAACTATTGAATCGAAAATCATCGTTAAAGATTATAGGGTTTCGAAGATTCAACCAAAAACATGCAAAAAAGGTGTCATGTTTGAAAAATAAAAGTATCGAGGATTTTATTTCTAATCGTGTCTTCACGTTCGACAGTCTCAAGCAAATATGATCAAGTTTAATATATCTAAAAAACAGATACAAAGACGTTATGGTTATTGAGATCCAGATCGCGGAACACTCCAGACTTTAGCATAACGGTATAGCAGCTCTTAATAACGGTAAACAGCAGCAGGGCCCTGATTCTACACGCCAAAAACTAGGTATATTGTCTTTGACCTGTTATCGTAATGTCAACGTTTTGTGACTATTATTACCACTCGATAGTAATGGCGGCGGAGTTAAGAAACAATACCATAACAGGTTTCAGACGATATGGTTTATGCCGCCGAAAACAGAGGCCCAGGGGGCATAATATGGCTGCGTTTATCGTGTGACAAAATGTGGATAAGGTATCCGTCACCTACTGACACGACGAGTGACGGATGCTTTATGCACATTTGCCACGCGATATAGACGCAGCCAAATTAGGCTCGCAGCACTCAGAGTCTCTCTCTCTCTCTCTTCTTCAGCCTGTTGCCACCCAATGCTAAGTGTAGGCCTCTTCCATTGCACTCCATTCTCTACGGTCTTGGGTCACTCAGAGTCAGTTAATGGCAATTAAGAGGATTGTGAAGCTAAACGTCTCCATACAAAATACGAAAACGTTGCTCTCCCCTTAAACCTCGTCCGATTTTAACGATTTTTGAATATGTTGTAGATATAATGAAAAACTATGTCTGTACGTTTTCTTTTCCAAGAACATATTTCTTAGAACGAAACAAATTTAAAAAACAAAAACAGAAACGTACAGACCTAGGTCTTTATAATAACTACAACATATTCAAAAATTGTGAAAAACGGACTTGATTTAGGGGGCTGAGAAACGTTTTCGCCCGGAGCTAGTTTTGTATGGATTTTTTTTGACAGCTACATGATTTTAGCGGCTCTTCACAATCCTCTTAAGTGGTTCCTTAGTGACAATTTTTCATACACAAGTTTGAAAAAGGAACGAGTCAATTAGCGACTCTAAGATGTTTCTCAGTACGGCGGCAAATCTATAATATACAAAAATGAATCCCTGATTCCCTTAAAACACGCCATAACTTGAGAAAGGCTCGAACGATTTGAATATTTTTTTTTTGTTGTGTTTGTGTTATCGCGTGACATAATATGGATAAAGCATCCGTAACTCTCGTACTTATATACGTGTCAAAAAGTGACGGATGTTTTATCCACATTTTGTCACGCGATAAACGCAGCCATATTGGGTCCCCAGACAAGGTTTATGTAAAAAAAACAAAAATAAACCCGGAGGGCGCCGAGCACGAACAGCTAAAAAAAAAAAGGTAATATAAAGGGGTGGTGAACGTGACTGTGTACGGAACTCACTGTTTCATATGCTGCCTCGTTTGATGTGACCCGCAGACACATTCAGACCTTGAGTTTGCTGGTAGACTACCCTATTTGAGGAGATTGTCCTAGGACCGACCAACTCCGGCTCGTAGTCTTGAGCGCCCGCCAGGTGCATTACTGTTGTGTATAACGCTATACAACAGCTTACCTCATGACCTAAAGTTATTATCGGGAAATATTTTTAAATCAAATTGACAAAATGGCTTTTGCAAAAATGTTTTTATAATATAAATGAATTTATGAATTATAGTGACCTAAATGGATACTAAGGAAATACGACATTTTACTTTTAATAATTAATGATTGTGTTTTTTACGGAACGTTATTTATGAATGCTATTATTTATTGAATTATAATTTGTATGTTTTTATTTGTAATTGATTATTGTATTTTAGATTTATATAAACATTTTAGACTAACTATTAATATTTTTGCACGCTTGCATGCAAGCTGAACGCAATGGATTTTTAATTATTAAACATCTGCTCTATATAATACTGTGTTCTGGCAAATAAATATGATTTGATTTGATTTGATTTCATTTGTTGCTCCGGGAGAAAGGGCTCGTTTGGAGCCAAAAAATTGTTTTTTCCGCCAAGCAGAATAATAGTGGCAAGTCATTGGGAAAAAATTGCACAGGAATTTTGATCACCTTTACGGGGTCCTGTCGTTTGACCAAAAAACGTTTCACCAAACCGCTATTTTTTCCGAAACTGTAAATATTTCAGGATTTATTTCAGGACCATCGTGTAGAAGCCCATAGGTTAGGTTAGGATTGTTTTTAAAAAAATCTTAAATATTTACAGTTTCGGAAAAAAAATCGGTTTGTCAAATGATATGTTTGTGAAATGAATCATTTGGTGAAACGTTTTTTGGTCAAACATTAGTGAACCCACCTTTACACTTTGATTTATTATTAAAAGATTTCTTAAAACTGACAATGAGTAACTACATAAATTTATATCCGCCATCAATTTGGTTATTGTAAATCTAAAGCCACTTCAAACATAACTTTAAAAAAAATTGTTACGCTGTATTTGTGAATGTATTATTAGCGTATTATTTCTCGCTATTTGAAACACTTTTGCGCGTAGTAGTTCCCTTACTCCGCCCATACATTGGAAACGGTGCAGCGCTAGACAAGTATTCAGACAGCTGCCCCAGGAGACGGACTTGCACGTACGTAGAACCAGAATACTGACACCTTCATTATACCTGGGTAACTTTAGAGCTCTTGTTTCTCAAACTTAAGGTACGACTAAGAAGCAAAATTGTCAACCTTTAAAAAAACTGATGATCCTGATGGTCCACAAATCTGGGTAGGTCACAAACAAAGTTGAAAACTAAATAGTTAGACACCGACGGATATGTACCTACTTACTTAAAGGGGTTTCAGTAAAAGTTTTGTCATTTGCAAAAGTCATACATTTTCAAGATGAGCGGCCATTCGTAAAAGTGGTTAATTATTATAGAATTATTCAAAATAAACGTATGTTGTTATATAATGTAATACTCTTAAATGCATCGGAGCCGAGATATTTATATATCCATACCTGGGCGTACTTTTAGTACCAAAAACTAAATATTTAAATATTTAGTAGATCCGCTCCGATATTATTTAACGCCATAAATTATATATATCTATGTGTATTTAGAGGTCCTCTAAATAACTATGTAAAAATCATCGGTGGCCGAAAAAAATAATACAATTTTCTTCATACTAACTTACCCAATGCCCTTTGGCTCTTGTCAATTAGGTATATGCCCGATTTTAGATTTTATAATCTATTAAATTCTTTTTAATTGTGCCTACTGAAATTTTAACATGAATTTTTATTGACCTCAAAGTAAGATGAAATTATTTTTAACATATAAAAACAGTGCAAATGAAGTCCTTTTCAAAACAACGCACTTACTTGACTAAAAATCCAACCGCCTTTATTTCGGCCTTTATGACGAAAAACAAAAGTATTCTCATTTGAAAAAGGGTTGAGTGTGCAATATTAAAAACTGTTCCAAATGTTTAATTGTTTAGTAGTTTCTAAAATATGTGGTTATGACAAACGACCGACGGACCGAGACCGACGGACGGGGTCGAACCACGAAATTACTTTTTCATCTCACTAGCTTTGAAAGCCCTTTTTGTTTGTTTGATATCTATTGAGAAAATCGCTTTTTATCCACATGTGAAGAAAGAGTTTTGACATTTGAAGGCAGCTTTAGTGATATTTGACAGCTAACAAAACGTAAAACGTTAAAACCGCTGAATTTTTAACATCACAATTAATGAATTGCATCAAGTAAAAAATACTAAATACAGTCTTACAACTTTATTTTATTTCATAAATATCAGCATTCAACATTAACCTTCATTCTTGTTGTAAAAACGGATAAAATGTTCTGACAGTCCAAGTAAGTCGATGTGCGAACAAAACGCATCCGAAATAATAATAAAAAACTTAAGTCAAAACTTTTAAATTAAGCCGTCAACGCATAGAGGTAGTAAAGCAGTTTTCCTTCATCTTTGCGTCAACGTTAAATATTCGCATGTTTTTATAGTTTGTTTTGTTATTAAAAATGAGTGATTCGAGTAGCGAAGACGTATTAACACCTGTGGAATTACGGGAAACCGTGCAAAATGCGGAATTGAGCTTATTTTCCTCGCTGTAGTGAGGTGAAAAGTTTTGTGTTATACACGGATGAAAAGTTATTTTACGTCTCGTGTGTTGAAACACTCGCAGGTAAAATACAACTTTCCCCCCTTGTATAACAAATAACTATTATATTTCATATTAATGCAAAAAGCATACTGTGGCACAAAAAATGTTTTAAATCATGAAATAACCTTAGATAACTATTCGAAGAGCTTAAGTAGAACATTTTAAAGTTAATTAATGCATAATATAAGCAGAAACTGTTGCCGCGTCTTGCTTAAACAGAGAACTTTATTTAAATTAAAACAAGGTTTAACTAAATGCAAATGTTTGATAAATTTCACAGTACTTTCTTGTTGAAGACTTTTTTAATGAGGAACTTAAATATTACTAAAAAAGTATTTTTATGTGTAATATTTAAAATAATATTTAAACATGTACTAGCTTTTGCCCGGGACTTCATACGTTTTTCATTTTGAAGGTTTTTGCAACTTTTTGAATACCATTTTTGTTTTTAATATCTTTAATCGTTTACCCGTGATTGGAAAACCAGATCGAACATTTAAAAATCCCCTCAATCTTTCACATTGAAAGCGTAGTATTAACAAAAATATAGTCTCCGGTCCTTTAAGAGTTTCTATTACCTATCGCCGCTACTTTAACGAACGCGGTGCAACCAAACGCGGTGACGGCGCGGCCCCGACTAAACCGGCTTGATCGAACCTGTTGAGTTTGCTTGTGGTGGCTTGAGGCACGTACTGTCGAGGCACGCACACATCGCACTGCTAGATCTAAACAGTAGTAACTTAAAATACAACTGTATTTAATATCAACTTTAATACAACTTCTATGAACTTGAAACAAAACTAGCAAGGAAATTGAGTTGATGCTGTTTTGATCTAGAAGTGCGACATGCAAGAACAAGAACACATGTTTGAAGACCAACTACTGTTAATACTGTGGTATAAGTAGGATAAATCACCTCGCAAGACCCCGCGTACAAGAAAATGTACATAATACGGCCATTGCAATACAGATCTATTGCAAAGGAGATAAAGTAGAATTTCCCTTGTTTTCATGACTGATAATTAAAATAGAAAATTAATTGACTTTAATGCAAAAATAATAAGTTCATTTTCCTTTGGCAAATTTCGTTGTATGGTGGGTCTTAGGGGGACCAGCGCTTTACAAAAAGCGAATTAAAATTGGGTTGTATTTCACTTTATTTTACACGATAAATGCAGTTTGAGCATCAATTACTTAATTAAGTCTACAGTTTATAGGAATTTCAAATTGTTTGTTGCCAAATAAACCGGTAAATGGCGGATTAAGAAAAAGGTATGTTTGTTGGTAAACTCCGCAAAAATCACACTTTTACTAAAAGACACAATATCTAACAAAAAATATATAAAAAAAGGTATTAAAAGTTGTTTGAGCGTGTGAGTGTTTACAGTTGTTACTGCGGGCAAACGGCTGTTTATAAATTCCGCAGTTAAAGATGCCATTTTAGCAATTAAATAGAAATAGAGCGTCTCTCCTTCGTATCCGAATCGGAAAATTCTCAAAAAGTAAGGTTTGAGATTTTTAACGGCGTTGACGATTCTATTTTATCCATAAAATGCTTGAAAATGCTATTGAAACAAAAAGTAGCTAAGCCTTCTCCCAGCGTCTTAAATTTGGGTAGGTACCTACCCTTTTCTAATTTTATTTTCTAAAATAGGAAAAAATATTATCCGTCTTAGGCCGCATTTCACCAAACTGGAATAATATCTTATACCTAGATTAAACGCCGAATTTGTATAGACTAATCTCGGAGTAAGTCTTATTCCAGTTTGGTGAAATGCGGCCTTACTCTTAATTAAATTAGGATTACAGTTTATTTACCTCGAACTTAATATCTGGAATTTAAAAAAACTACCCACTTCAAAACGTATGTCAACACTGCCCTCGGAGAAAAAGCACAAGTGCAATTAATTCATGGAAGCATATTAAACTCTCAAGGATTATAATAAGGTTGGAAGTGCAATACAATTCATATAGCAGTTGTTCCTTTTTTCCGTAGGAGGGCCGACAGGCCAGCGCCCAGATTCTACACGGTAAAACCTAACTGCTTTTGACATGTTATCGGATTGTCAATGTTTTGATAACTCTTATTTACTAGCAATACGATAAAATCAACATAGTTTTACAGGGTAGAACAGAACTTCTGAGGCCATAAGCTTTTGTTTCACTTTATCTTACGCGATCTTGCATTTGAATAGTAGTCTACGTGACGGTTGCGTAATGGCAGGCATTACAACTTAAGTGTGGTCTATAGAACGAGCCGCAAGGCGAGTTTCATAATAGATCACACGAGTGTTGTAATGCTAATTACGCAGAGTCTCGTACAATACTTTATCTACACACATATTATAAGTACTCTAAGATGGGTTCAGAAGCCATAAGGCAAATGACCAGCATTACCTTACCTGTGGTAGTAGGTGACAGCGATGACAGCTGTAACGTAATTTTGAAATTACGTTATCGAATATTGTAAGGTAATGAGATCCAAATTTGGAACATCTTCCAAAATTAACAGCTGTCATCGCTGCCACGTAATGCCACTATCACAGGTGTTGGTCATTGCCTACGGGTTTTGAACGCATAATAGAGGACTTATGATATGAGTGTTGATAAACCATTATACTTATTTAAAGAACCTAGTTTAGAACCCCCACTATGATCATCGTCATCATATCAACAGGCCAGAGCACGTGCTATGTAGTAATAATCTCTTCATGGCTTACAGGGATTATAATTGTCACGACAATTAAACACACTGGAACAGCGGCGGACTAAACAGATCTATGAACGAAAGTACTTTGCTTTTCTTATAAGCGCCTTGGCTAAGAGCTGTAAGCTTATAAGTACTTTTTTTGTGAAATCAATAAATAAAATGAAATATTAATGTAGGTCGTCCCGGTTCTTTGGGAGTTTCTGTTATCTATTGCCGCCCGGGTGCTTGGGTTGCGTTGATGTACCATCAGCAACACAGTAAATGTTTGTAGTCTCGCAGTACTCGAAGTATTCTATTCTATATTAGTAACCACATTAAATTTAAAATGCCTATACTATTACTAAGCAGGTAGCCACCATCTTTGGGATTACGGCAGTATGGGAATTTTTATTTGTTACTAACCCAAATGGCAAATAATTTTATCGAGCTTATTTATTAATGACTTATTAAGTATTTATTATGAAATATAACCTTATATTTTCCATGAATGGCTTAACCTTAGCCCTATGACATTCAATCCTTGAGAACCGACGGCTTGCTTTCTGCACTCAAGAGCAAAAAAAAAACGGATCACAGTTCATACAAATTTGTTCGCACAGTTACCAGTTTTTGTTGCACTTGGGTATAGTTAGAAACTATTTTTTTATCGATTCGCGACTCGTAATCAGGCTATTATCAATTTGCAACGCAAGGTCGTCATTATGGTGACTTTCCCTTGAAATAACGACTTACATGATGATAGGAAATAACCTTTGTACCCTTGAATTCTTCATTATTGCATTGATTTGATCATTTTGGCCTTAAATAAAAATGCGCAGGATTGAAAAGCAAAAATATTTTATTAAATTTTATCATTTTGTGTCGTTGAAAATACCCTTCTAAATTATGAAAGACATAAAAAAACCTCCCAAGTGCGAGTCGCACTAGACAAGATAATATGCATGTTTTTTTACAGCTACAATAAAAGCTGATTCATGTTACAAACAGATGAGAAAAACATTTTTTGAATAGCTATAACCAAGATATAAGCCAACAAATATTTGTTCCTATCTCTTTCTAGTAAAACAGAATTTTACGTGGAGTTTATATGGCCGAACTGCACAATGACGTCACCGGTGCACTTCGGATCTCTCTGTCTAATTAGCATTTTAAAATGCAAGGTATCATCCGTATTTCTTTACCGATTTTAATTTTAATTTCACTTTTAGTCATCAATTTTACGGTATTTTCATATTTTGCTGAGAAATGCGATTTAAAAAATTCATGCATATCCCCTATTGTGAGTCGAACCCGTGCACCGAGCGTTCCGTACCGCCATACACTAGGCATTTATTATATTCCGATTTGAATTCACACTTGACTTGCATTTTACTATAATCATATCAAATTTGACGCTTGTATGCTTTACCGTTTTTACGATACAACAAAAATAAAAATACGTTTCTTGTATAGGGACCCCTTTATTATGTCACCTACTTTAATTTTATTGTTAGGGGTATTTCTATCTTTAGATTAAACGTTATTCTATTTTTATTATTCTTTGTTATAGTATCTATAATTATTAGACCCCGTTATCAAGCGCTCAGTTTGGTGGCTGATGTCACAATAGCGTAGTTCGGGCAGTAAATGGAATGGAGAATCTATTTTAATTGTGGATAACATACAAAGCGAGCTATCAAAATTAATTCTGCACGAAAGAAGACGAAAAATATATGAAACGTTGAGATTTGTGTTGAAAAAAAAAAGGATTTGCCCCGTTGCGTAACGTTAACGATCTTAATACTGGTCAAAAAGTACAAATAAATCCAAGCAACTGTTACAAATCCTGCTTTTATAACTTCAAGCTTTTCAAATATGCACCAATAATATCCGGCGAAGTGGAATAAAAGCTTTCCCTTTTTGAAGTGGATATATTCTGCAAGAAGTCATAGCCTGACCGCAAGTCATTTAAAACAACTTCTGATCTGTTACAGAAAGTCAGTTAACGAAAGAACAACGTCGATAAATTAATCAATTCTCAATTGACTTATAAGTAATTTATATCGTGAATGCATGATTATAAAAAAAAACCGTTAACACCAATAGACTAGGTTGTCGTATTAATTAACACCGTTCCATTTACTCCTCAAACTACCCTATTGTGACGTCAGCCATCAAACTAAGCGCTTGATAACGGGGTCTAAGAATTATTGTAATAATTTCAGAGTCTACCTATTACCGTTCAAGATATACTGCGATTGTTAAGGTCGAGAAAAACCACAGACATAAATTGAGTTTTTTTTTTGGGGTCCTCTAACTACACTACCTAATGCGCAAAAGAAGTATCTACCTAGAGCGACATATCATGGACCCACAAGAGATACAACTCCTCACTGCCCAAAGCATCTAGAAATTCTTGGACGCAACGGGCCTATGCAGGGAGCTCCAAACAAAGGGCTGCCACAAAAGATCAGCAATGGTCGAAGTGGCACACAAGGACCATCTCAACCCCCCCCCCCCCCATAATAATAATAGGGGTCCACTTTTCAAGTTTCTAGTCTCAGACATGTCTGTCTGAGACTAGAAACGGACGGACAGTGAAGGCCTAGTAATAGGGTCCCGATGATTCCCTTTGGGTACGGAATCCTAAAAAGAAGGTTGTTCTCAATTCATATGTGTAAATAACATTTTTTGAATGTTTACCTCTTAGCCTATCCAAACATTATAGGAATTCCCGACGACTGAATAAGACCTTTCCGAAGCGGTAAAAGGTTTTCATGTCCATAAGCATAATATTTACATACTGATCAATAGGCACATTCGTTGGTCCTTAGTCGAGCCAATTGTATTTACTTCTTCTACTCGTGTCGATGGTTACTTCTTTCATCAGACTGGGCAGGACCAGAAACTTGCGACAGCTAACGCTCTGTCTGTCGCGTCTCGGAGATCTACTACAAATTTTGCTTTTACGTATTTTCTAAACCAGAATATGTCAGAGTCCACATGGTCTAGATTTTTGACCAAGTAGGCTAGGAGGTAGTGAAAAAAACCACGCGATTTTGTTATGAAAATGTGTTTCTCCGTCATTTAAACCTAATTTTGGTAACTTTCGTCGATGTTTGGCTAACGACAGCTGTTGCGTTTTCCTAGAGGAGATGAAGTGAACATCCTCATGCTCGGAAAACGTAACGTACATATTTAGCTTGACAGCCACGACGAGTGTTACGCCAAAGAAGAAGTTAGCTTATTTTATCTACACACATATCATAAGTCCTCTATTATGCGTTCAAAACCCGTAGGCAATGACCAGCATTACCGTAGTAGTAGGTGACAGCGATGACAGCTGTTAATTTTGGAAGATGTTCCAAGTTTGGATCTCACTACCTTACAATATTCGATAACGTAATTTCAAAATTACATTACAGCTGTCATCGCTGTCACCTACTACCACAGGTAAGGTAATGCTGGTCATTTGCCTTTCGGCTTCTGAACCCATGTTAGAGTACTTATAATATGTGTGTAGATAAAGTAATGTACGCGACTCTGCGTAATTAGCATTACGCAATCGTCACGTAAACTACTATTAGTTATCTATAGATAGGTATATCCTAGTATGGGTGTTTTGTTCGGTATTGAGCCAATTTTACACGACGCTTGCTATTATCTATTATCGACACGATGCTATTATCTCCTAAACTAAACGAACTTGCTAATTATCTCGACATGCATTTCATCACTCAACATGTGCCCCTGATCCCACAGGACAGGCCTCGCCTAGTGTGGGAATGCGCAATTTGTAAAGTTTAACAATATTTAAAGGATATTTTTTTTCATTTTCATCACTTTCCTGCCGTTGCTTAACAATCGACCATTTATCAATTTGGTTGTTCCTATGGTTATAAAGTAAAACGATATCGATGATGTCTCTTACTTATATAACCCTATTTACCCTATTAAATAAACCACACATTTCAAGATCTAATAAATAAACACCTTGAATACAGTACTACCAGTTTCTTAAGAGGATTAGAGATACCTACACGAGTAGCAAATTAACGACTCATGCATAAGTAGGTATATTTAAGTAGGATGAGGGAATAGGAACGCAGTATGACGTATAACTTGACATTAGAGTGAAAGAGATGACTGTACTGATGTAGTGAACGAGAGTGAAATAGATAGCGAATGGACTAGGTTAAGTTTTAAATTTGAGACGTTCGGGGTTGAGGTTCCGAGCTTAAGACGAAAAGACGTGTGTGCTGTAATTCCCATTTTTTTTTATTATACTTTTCTCCGTAAACTTGAGTTTCACTTTGCCATACCACATTTATATACTGTCAGTTTTGATTGCCTGTGTAATACCAATAGTCATCCGAACGCTATTAAGAAGCTGGAAGTACCTACTGTAGGTACGTTACCATCAGCTCTATAGGGGTTGTGTTACAGTTGCGTCCCGGTAATGATCCTATGTTTTTTGTCCCCAGTGAACAATGCAGCTTCCAAAGCATTTGAAGGTGGCGGCGGGGTCCACCGGGGCGGCCATCTTTGGCGTGCTCTTCGGCTGGGTCATGTTCCCTGCCATCCTAAAAGGCCAACTCAAAAAGGTAAATAGGGCAAATCAAAAGGTACAGGGCAACTCAAAGGGTAAAGGGTAACTCGGAAAGGTATAACTCTTATACGAGTAGGCACGAGCCTTACAATTGAAGTCTGGAATTTTTGCAGCATTTTAAGCACATTATTGCCACTTAGGGTGAGAATCCACCAGTGCTGTGAGTTAGCATAGCGGTGTGCGAGGAAAGAATCCACCAACAGGAGAGCTGCGCTGAGCGAGAGTAGGAAAGTTAAGTATTCCCATTGGTCGATTTCTTCCTCGCACACCGCTCAGCTACTTCGCTTAGCTCTGTTGGATACTCACCCTAAAGATTACGTATATTGTGGAAAGGCAATCCAAAACAAATATGACAAGAATATTAATAAAGTGGTTTAGCTGCCATTGGTTGTTTTAAATTATTTACACAGCTCTAATGCATAGTCACCTTTATGGTGAAACTATAGAATTAACTCCCGTCTGCAGTGTTTTCCAATAGTAATGACAAAAAATTGCTTATATTTTCCTAATAGTCACCCTAACTGAAAACCCCTATTGAGGCGCAGGTGCTCATGGGTGGTTGTTACCACTTCCCATCAGATAACCAGCATGATCGTTTGCTTCCCTCTCATTAAACACTTTTTACTTCTTAATAACTCTTAGACACAAGTGACAGTGGGCTAGGCACGTGGCTTAAAGAGATGGCCGATGGTCAAAGATTTTTCGAGTGGCTTCTGCGTCCCGGAAGACGCAGTATGGGTATACCTCCGACTAAGTGGACCGACGACGTGGCAAACAATAGATGCAAGTGGCGCAAACCAGCGTAGGAAGTTTTTTCGGCTAAAACGATGTCTACTTAATAAATCAGAGACAATGGCTGTAACTTAATTAAACCCTAAATGAACCCCTCTTAACAAAATGACTGCGTCCGCCAATCCGTTGGTAATTTAGATAAGTGGTGCTAAGTAGTACGTATTTAAGTAAGCAGGTACATTTACGTGTGTGTACGTACATACACAATTATCTTTCTAAATAGGCTGTATGTGCACGTACTAGCAGAATAATTACGTTGTTTGTATAGCACATAATTAACAATATTTTAGAAAGTCGTACCTGTTCCTGATAAACTTTAATTAAATCAGATTTTGCATTATGGAATGTATGTATTTAAAAGTGCTTCTGACAAGAACATAATATTTTTAGCAAATAACCGATGATGCAGTTTTCAATATTTAGAGCTATTTGTTGCAAAATTAAGGCAATAAAAAAAATACAGCTCAGAATAATAGTACAGTCGCCATCAAATATTTCGGAGCTTACAAATGCCCAAAAATATCTTAATACGCTATAATGCCACATCTATATACAATATATTACAAGGGACCCAGATAAAATGCATTGTACGCTAACGTTCAAATGTACGCAATTGATTAAAGCAGCCGGCGCTTAGCGGCGGCGTCGTCAGCTCACGTCAATCCATTGCGTTTTGACAGTTTTCAAATATCGCTAACTAATCGTTATTGTCGGTGATGCCTACTGTAATACCGCCTAACTGACAAATTCAATAAGTTGCAAAATAACCCTTACCGACTTACTTGCTAAAGTGTATTTTGCAACGTATTTAGTTTGTGATTTATTTGATAGCTGTACAGTATCCCAACAAAATTGTTAAACCCTTTAGTGCATTGTCATCATGAACATCAAACTAAACATCAAATGAGCATGACCATCACAATCACTAGGCAAAGTATGCTAAACAATTTTTTTACTGACTGTACTTACCCAGTACCCACCGCTTAACATTAAGGCGGGGACACTTTTCCCCGCCAGTGCGCGTCACAATCGAGCGATGACGATGATCATGAAGCGAGACCCAGCAGTGTAGAAAGTTGCAACTTCCCTTTTCATTTCAACACCTATGACAAGGACAGATATGACTTTCATCAGAGATGGTGTCATACGCCAGATATTCTTAAAGTGTGTACTAGTATTGGGAATGTTGGAAGGGGAAGACCAAGCTTAAGAATGGGCCAGGTCAGGAGTAAACTAAACCACTTTTCTCTCTTTTTACTTCACAGTAAGGGATTGTCGATCCGTTACTGGACTACTTAGGGAATTAATTAAAGCTTTTCTTGAAGGCCCTCGAGTCATAACTATTCTAAAACAGCGCAGACGGAAATTGATTCCACAGATATATTTTTTGATATAATTCTTATAGGTTTCCTGTAATCTACAAGCAATGAACTATATTTTGTATTTTTTTTTTTAATTTTAGCCTCGGTAGTTTCGGAGATCAGGAGGGGGGGAATGGTCAAAAATCTAAAATCCCAAACCCATCGCTTATTCTCAGGAAATGGCGCTTTCCAAGAAGACAGACGTACGCCAGATGTGGGAGAAGATTCCATTTGCCTTGGACTTCAAGGTGTACTTGTTCAACTATACCAACGCGGCTGAAGTGCAAAAGGGAGCCATTCCTATCGTGAAGGAAATCGGACCTTATTACTTCGAGTAAGTAGACGCCTTTTCATAATTTCGGAAGTATTCCTATTTCACATAGCTGAATGTCCGCTACATTGCGAGGTCGGCAAGCTTCGTCATCACAGGGCTTTGTATAAGGTACGCAATACACACCGAATTGTTATTGCCAGTCCTAGCGTTCCTAAGCTCTGCCTACCCCATTGAGAGACAGGCGTGAAGGTATGATGTATGAATGTGTGCCAGTCAATGTAAGACTCAATGATGATGATTGGCTAACAAATTTAGTCCGACAAGATTGTGCGCGATCGTCCTGCGGGGTGACAGACGTTGTGGGGTGAGGTTACCTACTGCTTGATGCTGCTGTATGACTTACTGCCTGGATTTTGGCAGGTTTTAACGATTGGTTTAATTCGGTCAGTGTTGGCTGTGACAGCCGTATTTCGTAATTTTAAACATTGCCTTGTAAGGAAGGCATATAAAAAATTGACTAGCGAGATGTAGACCAAACATACATACTAACATACTAATAAAGTAAAATGAGGCTTGTAAAAATAAGATTGTAGACGTAACGTCACAGCATAAAATTCACGACGCTGCTGTTTTCTTTCGACGCAGCGCCGGAAAATGCGCAACGAGTTGTAAAAATTTTGTGAAAATATTTTGTTCCGCCGCTGGTAACTTTTTATCGGGAAGACACACAAAATAAACATGTATGCACAAACTGTTCGCAGTTTTGTCTTGTTTATAGTTACTCTTCATAGACACTTTTGTCGTAAAGTCAATTGTAGGGGATTTTTTGAAAAATGATCCAATTTTGGCACCTTCTATTCAAGATGGCAGCTTACGCCTCCCCTCCCCAAGGTCGAAACCATGGATTTTTATTAGGACTCCCTTACTTAACAATATATATAAAATAAAAACATCGCTCCACCTTTTGTAAGACAGAAGCCCGTATTGACGGGATTATTACTATTATTTTGTGTCCTAATAAACTAAAATATATCGTCGCTGGAAAGGCAAAACTACTAAAGCGCCATTTTGGTCAAAATGAGTTATATATACAGTACGACTGCTTTTTTTTTTCTGCGTCGTTTGGTCTGGGTCTCGTAGCGATCGGAGCATGTTTTTGGCGCTTTAGTAGTGAAAATTGGGTCAAAATTTCAATAATTTCTTAGGATTTTTTACTAACATCCGCCTCATTTAGACATATTTTTGAATAGTTGGCGGTTAAGTATTGTGCTTGCTGTATCTAGCCGTTTCAAGCTTTATTAGTAATTTTAGATGACATACCTGAGGATACTCGGTGGTGATTATGTAAATTTCGCTTGTAGTACATACTAAATGAAATGTATTTTAGTCAATAACGTTTACGCAATAACCGTCAGTTGTAGTAATTTAGTATTTTTTCTCTTTTGAAATCATGTGAAGTCATGTTTGTTAGTAAATAATCTTATAGCAGGAATCGACGATTGTGGCGCTTTAGTATTTTTACCTTACTCAATAAACAAAGTAAAAAGGATATTAGTATATTTCAATGCGGGACTTCTATCTGTTACATCTGTTAAGAAACTTTGAACTACATACTTAAAGAATATTACGAGATATTAGTAATTATTAAGTTATAAAATAAATTAGAAAAGTATAGGTAAGGCGTTATGCGATTCATAAATTTGTAACAAATTCGACCTTTAGTCTATTTCTCAAATTGTTTTCGGGTGACATCAAGCGTATTAGACGCGCAAGCAATGTCAAAACAATATCTTTTGACATTATGCGCGCCAGTTTATAATTATTATTTATGCTAGTTACCTCAGAACTCCGTCATTTATTAACCGATCTGGAAAATTCGTTTTTGGTTTGATAGGGCATACTTCTGGAGTAGGCTTACTGTCATCAGGTTAGAATCTGATGATGGGGTCCTGGAGAAATTGAGGGAAATCTTCAAATATTTTAGGTACACCTATAGCGATTTGGGTATTTTGTATGTATAAATAGCATATGGTAACTCGTACATTTGCTCTTGAAAAGCACCATTTGGTGAAGTAGAACTGATGATAATTAATGAAGATCACAGATTCACCAGAACTACCTACTTACTCAATAATTTAATAATTTCATGGGTTGGGATTTAATGAATATTATTTAATGCCAATTTATTTAATATTAATACTATTTATTTATTTATGGAAACGCATACCTATTTATTTGATAAAAAAGAATGATGTCCCGTCAAAAACATAAATGTGAAAATGGGAGCCAAGTTCAATATTTTAAGAATATGCGATGCATGGTTATCGCCTTCACCGACATAAGAATTGAGATTTAAATGGGTGCCAAGTTCCGTAGATAATCCTGATATTTATTTATTAAGAACGTACAACATTCTAAAATTAATTAAATAGGTACACAATTTCTTATTTTTTCTCATACGATAATGTATGCTTGATCTGGCCGTTGGTCCAGACATCTAGCGAGAGTCTCCTGAGGTGTTGGTCGAGCCTCTTCGCTATATGACCGTTTGCCGAAACAACTATCGGGACAATGATCATCGACTCAATATCCCACATGGCGGTCACCTCGTGAGACAAGTCAAGGTACTTGCTTGTCCTTATCGGCCTTCACGAGGTTCTCGTCATGCGGGATGGTGACGTCGACGAGCACTGCCCGTCGTTGAGATCGATCTGTCAATACGATATCAGGCTTATTGGCGACAATAGTCCTGTCCGTGATGACAGATCGATCCCAATAGAGCGTAGCACGACCATTTTCGAGAACTGGCGCCGGTGTGTACTTATAGTACGGCACTTCAGACTCAACAAGACCATATTGAAGAGCAAGTTGCTGATGGATGATCCTGGCCACGAGGTGATACTCGTATCTGTGCAAGTACTCGCCGTTGGCCAAATGCGAACAACCGGAAATTATATGACTGAGGGACTCGCCGGGCAACGGCATGCTCGACAAATGTCGACCGTGCCATCCCTCAGAATATATTTCCGGTAATTATTCGTCATTATGACCATGCCAGCAATTGCACAGACAAAACCTTCGGTTTCCCCAAAGAGGTCACCAAATCGCAGCCAGTTCACGGACGCTAAAAAGTCTACCTCGGGTCTTGTTAGGGCCCCGTAGAAGCGTCCGTGTAGCTCGTTGCTCTTCCACACCTTCTTGCGGTCTTCAGTGCTCAACACCGTTGGTCTTTGCCAGTTCTCGTTTGCCAAGGAGAGAGGCGTGAGGCTCTTGTCTAATGCAACCACATCTCGATGCATCCCACACTCATTGCTAAGGAAATAATCCCTGAGATTGCACACCTCGCGGTTGTGGAGATTCTTAGCATTTAAAATGCCTCGACCACCGCATTTCCTCGGGATGTACAATCTCATAACAGATGAGCGTGGGTGCAACATGCGATTTGATTTAAGCAGTAGACGGACCCTCCTACCCAGGGCGTTCAGCTCAGTCTGAGTCCACCTTAGTATGCCAAAGAAATATGTGAGCAGCGGTATCACCCAGCCATTGAAGGCGCGCACCTTATTGCCACCCGACAAAAGACTGCTAAGAACTTTTGTCAAGCGGCAGAAGAAGCGCTCTTTCACTGACTGCTTGACATTGCCGTCCACAATACCCAAAGACTGTGACATACCAAGATATTTGTAGGTTTCAATTTCGGAGAGAGATCTGAGAGTCATCGTCTCAGAAAGCTGCAAATTCGACCGCACACTTATCTACACCGAATTCCATCTTGATCGCATTACTGAACTCTTGTGTGATTTTCAATAATGCGATAAGATCTTGGCGCTTCGATGCAAACAGTGAGAAATGACTTCAGCTTCTCTACGAAGTCAATCCAAGCCCAGAATCCGTCAGGAAAGATCTGAGAGGATTCAAGGCTAGGCAAAACCACAAAGGACTACTGTCACCCTGGAAGATGCCTCTTTCAATCCTTAGGCGAATCAAAGGGGACTTCTCGACCACTTGGTTGACGAAGGACTGTGACCCACTGCCTCATACACACACCTAAAAAGGACCTCAAAGTTGCATCAACTTTATACAACTCTAAGATCCTTTCGAGCCATGAGTGAGGCACCGAGTCGTAAGCCTTCTTGTAGTCAATCCAAGCAGCCAAAAGGGCCGCCTTGCTATGCCTGACTAGCTGACAAATCGTCATGTCTATGAGGAGGAGCTCCTTAGTACCTACCCCGGGACCCAACCTTACATCCGTTTTGAGCAGAGGCCAAAACATTATTTGCAATAAAATTTACATTTAATTTTGTGCTCAAAATGGATGTAAGGAGCTTGTAGATGGTAGGCAAGCATGTAATGGGTCGGTAGGTAGTTCTTTGGATCCGCGGTACTACGGGACTTGTGGAGCAGAAAGGTGACACCAGTTGTTAATAGATAAAGGTGGCAAGGAACCTATCTCAAGGGAATTTCAAATTAATTCATGTTTTATTTATTTCTTGGTCTATTAATTTCAACTGACATTCATGCGTAAGTAATATTGTTAAGGCTGAAACAAGAAAAAAGTCCTATAAAAGGTAAATCATCAGGATGGTTAATTGATCATTCTGCCCTTTAAGTAACATACATTTGAAATTTAACTTATCTTAAATGCTAAATTCCTATCTGCTTTATGGCTTTGCAAAGTATTTTTGACAATAAGTCATTTCCGCTTATGATTAACATATTTTTTATACATGTAAGTATTTTTTTCTCGAGAGTAAGTAAAAGGAGACAAGTCCTTAGTATTTATTGACTCCTTACCTAAAACTTTAATGTGGAGGTTAGTAATTTTATCTTACCAGCATTTTTTTAGGATTGAGAGCATTAATGCTAAAGCGACACGTAACTCCGTAAATACTGAACACACGTACAATACGATAAATGAATCGTGCAGATAAAAAAAAAACATGATATGTCACCCTTTACAGCCTCCATTTTCATTCAAAAGAAAAAAAGTTATGACATTGTAAAGACAAAAAAAACATTAAAAATGCTTTTTCTCGAAATGACCCTTTTGGATGTTAGTAGTTTTGCCTTTCCAGCGACGATATTGTCTTCACATCTAAGGATGGTTTTTTGTTCTACAAATGAATACGCTCGGACGATCGGTACAGTCTCAAAAAAACAAATGTAATCGTGTCAATGTCTGCCTTCATAAGCCAAAAGGCGGTATCTCAAATTCAATCCTTTTCCGTTAGTAGTGAGATTGTACTTGCTACAGGAGTTTTGTCTGAGGACCGAGATACCGCCATTTGTCTTAGGCCCTGTTGTTTGATCAGTAGTTAAACTAACTAAGTGTTAAAATTCTAAAAAGGAATGGAAAATTTGACACATTTCCTTGAGATTTTAACCATTAGTATCGTTTTCTGACCATTAGTTAGTTCAACTACTGATCAAACAACAGGCCCTTAGCAGGGCAGATGTGAGCTCTCAGCTATCACATGGTTAGCCCTACATTGACCCAACTATAATAAAACCTTTGACTCCAATACATTTAATAAAACTTAACTTGATTTTACAAAAACCTCGAAGTTAATAAAAAGACAAATAAAGTTATTTACAGCCACTTGAAACTAATAGCACCTTTGCCCCGTCACTATCATTGACACCTGATATTTACCTAGTTTGTTGCTGTCGATTTCTTCGTAATAACTAATGAGGGTCGTGATGACACCCTAGACGGAAGATAATTAACCGTTGCATGGAAAATATAAGGGTAGTACGCAATCCAGTAAGGTATTGGTTTGTGGAATTGGATTGCTGTTATCGGTACGGAGGTATTTTATAATAATGGGGAAGGAATCGTGGTAATTTGTTGATTCATTATTGAAGCCAAAGTGTTTGCGTCTTTTTAACCGACTTCAAAAGAGAAGGAGGTTATCAATTCGTCTGTATGTCACCCGATTTTAATGATTTTTGATTTCATGAGTAGGTTTGAGATAAAGGCAAAGTCCACGGAACTCCCTAATAATTAGGAGCCGGTTTGTTTTTGATGAAATTTTACAGAGTTTAATATGTTTGATCGGGAACACCCAAATACTCTGAAATATTTTATTCCGAATATTCTTTTGTCCGATTTTTTTTTCTTCCAAAATCTATGTTAAGCTGGAGCTATTTAGATTAAATACATTATTCAATTGCTACACGTAGGTTAGGTTAGATTTGATTTATAAGTGATACCTATCAAAAAATTAAGTCTTCTATCAAAACATTACATTCAGAATTACGATAATTCAGAAAACTCTTCGGAGTTATGTAGTGTACAGATCTAGTGAATAACCCTTTACTTTCACATCGTGAAAACTCGGAACTCACGTCTACTTCCGAATGATGCAGACGTGTGTATGAATTTTTGAATTATTAAGTGACATGTTTGTATTAAATTAATAGAGTACTTTAGTTATCAGTGTTCAATGTCAAACTACGAGTTTGAAGTACATCACATCGAGATGTTAAAACCACCACGATCAAATATACAGAAATTAGGTGCAGGTAAACAAGAAGAAATATAAATAAATGTTGAAAATAATTTCACAGGCTTGTCGATCTAAATGTTTCCCAGATCTAAACGCTTTCGGCATGACTATTAAAAAGAACTGAAAACAAACTGATTCTTAATTAACAATAACTCTATGAAAAGCAAGCTTTAAAAACCCGACTGCATTTTTTATACTGTCGTCGATATACCTACATATGTTAATAATTGTCATTTGGCCATTGTTGTTATTTCAATTTTAACAGTTTAGGTATCCTATGACACTCTTGCTGCGAAGACGAATCCAATGATACCTCATTTGTCAAAATCGTCCAAGCCGTTTTTGCTGTAGCGGGGAACATAGAACTGGATATACATGACGGTGAAAAACATAACCCTCCGCCGCAGTCGGGTAAAAAAATACTCAGGTATTAACCACTATATATCGATTATCACTCTCGCGATGCGACGTTCCCCCAAGTTGTCTTGATGGGTACTGAGTCAGACTGAAGTAGCATGACAAATACGAAAATTTCCGGGAAAATACGATGTGAAAGGATATTTCACTACATCTGTACCCGTTTTGATCGCTTTGATTTTGGTACTAGGTACCAGGATTCCATAAATAGGTAGTGGCTTCTACAGATTGAAAATTTTATATTAAAGTAGTTAGTCGCAGATATGCTTCCGTCACCGAACGTTTTGTTTCTTGGATTGGAGACAGGAAATTATGTTAAAAATACGAAATCATCGTGATGCTTGCCTGTAAGTTTCCATTATGATTATTTGTTAAAAACTTGCATTCCCATTCAGAGCGTCGTAACTTTTCAGCGTTGCCGATGTAATGTTTTTTTTTAATTAGATACCTTTTTTAAATATATTGATTGATTGATTGATTTATTGATTTTACCTCGCCTTGTTGTCTGTCTGTTTGGTACATGAACAAGAGACTAGAATCTATAAATATAGCTAAGAACTGATATGAATGACAATATTAAGGTACAAAAAAGTATTAAAAAACTACTTATATACTGTGACGTCACATCCGGTTGTCGGGCAGGAAGTGTAGCCAACGGCAGGGCGTTTATTTCAGTACACTACATATACCTTTTAGTAACTTTAAAATAAAATGTAAATTAAATTAAATTCCAAATAACAAATACGAGTAACTAAAAAGCCGACCAAGTTTGAGTCGGACTCGCGTACGAAGGGTTCTGTAACATTATCTATACAACATTAGACACTACATATACCAGTTGCCGTTATTAATATCGTGCAAAAAATTGCAAAAAAATCAAGTTTGTTGTATGGGAGCCCCACTTAAATATTTATTTTATTCTGTTTTTAATTGGTTGTTATAGCGGCAACAGAAATACATCATCTGTAAAAATTTCAACTGTCTAGCTATCACGGTTCATGAGATACAGCCTGGTGACAGACAGATACTCAGATACTTCTTTATTGATAATATAAAATTACACGTCAGACGGACAGACAGTGGAGTCTTAGTAATACGGTCCCGTTTTTACCCTTTGGGTACGGAACCCTAAGAACGTCTGCCTTGCGTTTTTTTGTTCTTCTAACAGTCCAGTTAATAATAACAACTTTATCTAGTAAATGTTCAGTCAATTACAAATAAAGGCCAAAGTCAATGAAAGCCGTTATCAAAAAAATATAATCTCTTATTCCCAAGGGCTAAATGTAGTTGTAAGTGAAAGGTATCAACAATTTTGGTAGCTTTATTTGATTTAGTTAATATACTCTAGATTTCAAAGATATGAAAATATTTACAATGATAATTGAATTGGAAATTATATTTATGACGTGCCCTTCTAACTTTACGTAGGTACCAGTTTCATTATCATTAATAAAATAATGTTTCGACATGTTAAAATTATGACAATCAATTTTGTTTATATAATCAAATGTTTATTTAACGATTATTCTTACTTCCTAAAGTTTCAAAAGATAAATTTATTCAATAGATGAAAAATGCCGATTCTGGTCGTGTTTATCGATGTGGATAATCTGTCACTTTCTGACCAGTATGTAAGTGCGAGAGTGACAGATGCTTTATCCACTGTGATAAAGGCGATCATAATGCGGGTTCTGGTACCTAGGGTGACAACACCAATGATGGACACTTTTAGCTGACAGGTACCAGTAACGGACACTTTAATCTTATTCAAATTTCATACGGTCCTAAATTTATTGTTCCAAAACAAATGAATAACCCATATTTTCTGTAAAATAAGAATCAAGTGTCCATTATTGGTGCCTTGTCCATTACTGGTTCCATCACCCTATGCCTTAAACGGACCAATTGATTTTTATCAAGCCAACCACAGTATTTTAACACTCAACGCCAAATGAAGGGTGTTTTAACCTTTGTATCTGTTTGTCTGTGTATCTGTTTGTATGGGTATCTGCGTAACTGCGTATCTGTGTATATGTGTATCTGTGTATTTGTGTATCTGTGTATTTGTGTATCTGTGTATTTGTGTATCTGTGTATCTGTGTATTTGTGTATATGTGTATTTGTGTATCTGTGTATTTGTGTATCTGTGTATCTGTGTATTTGTGTATATGTGTATTTGTGTATCTGTGTATTTGTGTATCTGTGTATCTGTGTATCTGTGTATCTGTGTATAAGTGTATCTGTGTATCTTTGTGTCTGTGTGTCTGTGTGTCTAAGTTGTGTATCTGTGTGTCTGTGTATCTGTGTGTCCGTGTATCTGTGTATCTGTGTGTCTAAGCAGTAAATATGTGTGTCCGTGTAGCTGTGTATCTGTGTGTCCGTGTATCTGTGTATCTTTGTGTCTGTGTGTCTGTGTGTCTAAGTTGTGTATCTGTGTATCTGTGTGTCCGTGTATCTGTGTATCTGTGTATACGTGTATCTGTGTATCTTTGTGTCTGTATTACTCTGTATGTCTGTTTATTTGTGTGTCCGTGTATCTGTGTATCTGTGTGTCTAAGCAGTAAATATGTGTGTCCGTGTAGCTGTGTATCTGTGTGTCCGTGTATCTGTGTATCTGTGTGTCCGTGTATCTGTGTATCTGTGTATACGTGTATCTGTGTATCTTTATGTCTGTGTGTCTGTGTATCTGTGTATACGTGTATCTGTGTATCTTTGTGTCTGTATTACTCTGTATATCTGTTTATTTGTGTGTATGTATCTGTATCGGTGGGTTTTTTAAATCTATTTAATGGTTATTAAGAATGCATCAAAATTGTGTTCACGTTGTAAGTATATGGTGTAGTATTTCTATTCGACCTAATTAAATTTATTACATTACCTATTCCAATTACTGCCAGCGACAGTGGAAAGGTAAAAACGCTTAAGCGCCACTTTGGCCGAAAATGAGTTATATATACAGTTTAATTTCATTTTTTTTTCTGCGTCGATCTGTCTAGGACCCACGTCGATCGGAGCACTTTTTTGGCTCTTAAGCAGGCTAATTTTTTACGTTTTTTTGAGAACGTGACAACTAAAGCGACGTTTATTTTCATGTTTTTCGTGTTGAAGCATGTTAGTCATTTAACCTTAGGTAAAATTTTGGTATACAATCGTATTAGATTTTTTTTATTCTTACCTTTAGTCGAGTTATTACTGTTAGCAATTTCAAATGATTGCGATACATTTTTTTTTTTCGGATTAGCATTTTTATCTTCATGCAATAATTTACTATTTGGAGCTTAAGCAAAAATGCTATTCCACGTTTTTAAAGAAAAATGTGTTTAAGCACAATCTAGGTCATCTCAGTCTGTAGAATTAGGATGTTAGAAGAATATAAAATCAAAAAAAAAACTATTTACTTTGATTTAGTGAAAGTAGGCATATTTCATTTTAGACTGTTACACTGCTTAAGTCTTATTTCGGATTCAGTTTCTTATAAAAATATGGGTTTTCAGTACTAGTAAGAAAAAACTCGAAAAACATTTAAGAAAATACAAACTTCGCTCGAGTGTAAGCTCCCATTTATCGCATAAAACCTGTTGAATTGGGACACTCAGTCCATGGTGACGACAGTGATGATGTATATAATAAGTAAGTGCATATCTTGTGAACTTTGCGATGTCAAGCATCTAGTGTGATAATACTGATAATAATAATACGTATATGGCCACAGCAGCAGCTAGTAGCGAGCTGTTGGTCCCGAGGGAAGGTCCTGTTCCTCACCTCACGCTTGCCTTCACCGGCCGGTTGGAGTGTACGATGACGAGGAATAGACTCTCACCTCTGGCTATCTTTTATTAGCCGGTCAGAGTGGAGTTGCAAGAGCTTCGTTTAAAGTCCAGATGCACCTTTTTGACCTTATCAACCCCTCTGGAACTAATATTGCCTGTGTGGTACTACGTATTAAGGCTATTTTAGGAGACCCATTTCATTGACTTGGCGAGTCACTGTCTGTCATTTCAACCAAAGTAATTGGCATTGGCGTCATAGGTTTATCAATAGCCTAGTTTACCAGTCCATCTCATTTAGTCTTACACTAACTGGTGACTGCCCGTGGGAGCATACATCTATAGTGTGAACTCAGGAGCAAATGCCAGTTATTGTCCCATCACTTTACTAAATTAATATTGACTAAAGGGCCTCTGCATGTTGGCTTCCGCTCCATGTACGCCTTGCAAAGTTTTTCCTTCCCATACATACCTACGTATGTAATTTTTAAATTTTATTATATTAAATTAAAAAAACGGAATTCAGTTCCGATCTTTCGAAGTAAATACAAGTAGAATGTTGGCTAGTGGGTATAAAATCAACTTTGTTGTGAACGTATCCCCTTATTTGCTATAAAATCAAACACTACAATTACATTTCCTCTTAATTAATTTGCTGTAAATTCGAATGTTATAAAAGTTAATTTCTAAAATCTTCGCTTAGCATAAATTTTATATATTTACCAAAGTCATTTCGTCTACTAATCATCAGCCATAAGATTTATTTAGTACCTATATTACCTTCAAATCTCGAGTATTTACTTGCTATAATCGAACCAACATAGCGAGTGGTTGTGGAAGGCGGAGGGCAATCCCCGCATTGAAACGGAGATAGGAGGGCAAGGCTCGCCATGAAAAATGAAACTTACCAATTTTTTTTGTAAGGTAGGTAGGTTTTTTAATAATATTTTGTTCTTCAGAGCACGAAATAGGAGCCGAAAGCCAAAAGGGCCTCGTCAAACACAAATATATAAAGAAAATAATAAGTATATGAGTGAGGTTTCATATTATCACTTTTAACCGTATTCATTATAGCGTGAAAATTGGCATTTGTTTGAGTTTTAGGTTTAAACGATTAAACATTGTGAATATTATAAAAAATAATGATAAAGGTTGTAATTGTATTGTATTATGAATATTAGACATATTAAAATTATAATTTCTAAAAGTTTTAGAACATCGCTTTTGTAACAAAAATTATAGCAAGTGATTTAAAAACATATGACTATTTAGAATATAATTCTATGTCATTTGAATTTATAGCAAATATGTTAGATCCTATTTTGAATGGTAGGTTCCAGGTAGACTGGTAATTCAGGCTGGTATAACTTAGATTCCTAGTGAACTATTAATAATTATTTTTATAGTTAGCAGAAGGAATTCTATCGATTCAATAGATTTTTGATGATGTTTTAATTGCAATCTGCAAAAAAATATATGAAAAGGTTATTTTTCAACCGACTCCAAAAATTCGACACGTATCTGGGTCAATCAACTATTCTTTCTCACTAAAATTTTGCAAGTACCTAAGAGTTGCAGGTATCTAAAACTTCTACCAATAATAATGGTTTTATTTATGCAGCTATAAACTTTTCAGGACTCTTTAAAAGGTCATTGTATAGAACCCATTATGTTAGGTTAGGTTTATGTTATAACAATCCCGAAAAGTTTACGATTTCAGATAAAACACCATTTCATATTATGAACCATTATGTATCCCATTATTATTGAACTTTATATATTATGATACGTACCCGTTAAAAAACATTTTGGTACTTCTCTCTCTTAAATGACGTCAAAGTCACTAAATATTAATGTATTAGTTAGAATTTAAGCTTTTAGTAGTCCGTGTTGAAACAAAAATGCTTGCTATAAACCATTTTATACTTGAATTATGAGTAAAATTAGGCAGTTAAGTGATATATAATTTATAAATAATAAATAATTGGTGACTTTAAGTAAATTCACCATCCAAGATAACAGTAATTATCATTCGTTAGATTTTTTACTTTACCAGTTTGTAGAAAGATGAAGTAATATAAGTAAATTTTGTATTTTCTAGACATAAAAAATATGTACCGTTAGTCATTTTTGTTTATAGTTAGTGGCGATTTAAGCATTTTTACCTGACTGACATTTTTGGAACTAGCTATACAATTATTGCTTAAGCGACATCTATCTCTGTAACTAGAAGAACTAGGTCAGAACTTGTTTCATAAATAAATAGCTGGCATATTCTAACTTATACATTTTGATTTTCATGGAAATAGTCGTAAAACTTTTTGAGATATGACTTTTTTCTCAAAAAAATTATTTTAAACCTCATTTCTGTAAAGTTTCCAATATGGCGCTTAAGCATTTTTACCTTTGTATCTGTGTATAAGTGTATCTGTGTATCTTTGTGTCTGTGTGTCTGTGTGTCTAAGTTGTGTATCTGTGTGTCTGTGTATCTGTGTGTCCGTGTATCTGTGTATCTGTGTGTCTAAGCAGTAAATATGTGTGTCCGTGTAGCTGTGTATCTGTGTGTCCGTGTATCTTTGTATCTTTGTGTCTGTGTGGCTGTGTGTCTAAGTTGTGTATCTGTGTGTCCGTGTATCTGTGTATCTGTGTATACGTGTATCTATGTATCTTTGTGTCTGTATTACTCTGTATGTCTGTTTATTTGTGTGTCCGTGTATCTGTGTATCTGTGTGTCTAAGCAGTAAATATGTGTGTCCTTGTAGCTGTGTACCTGTGTGTCCGTGTATCTGTGTATCTGTGTGTCCGTGTATCTGTGTATACGTGTATCTGTGTATCTTTGTGTCTGAGTGTCTGTGTATCTGTGTATACGTGTATCTGTGTATCTTTGTGTCTGTATTACTCTGTATGTCTGTTTATTTGTGTGTATGTATCTGTATCTGTGGATTTTTTAAATCTATTTAATGGTTATTAAGAATGCATCAAAATTGTGTTCACGTTGTAAGTATATGGTGTAGTATTTCTATTCGACCTAATTAAATTTATTACATTACCTATTCCAATTACTGCCAGAATCTCGCTCAAGCGTTTTAATATGTTATAAACTGGAGTGATTCTAATTATGCAATGCAAGCTTACACGTTGATGGTAATGGGAAATTAATTAATCAAAGTTGTGGGCATGCTGCATATTTTGATTAGGTTACTAACGAACAATATTTAAACTGGAACCTTGCATATAGAATGGGGAAGCCATGGTAGAAAATAAATTGGATTATAAAAATATCATGATAATTACATAGCGTTTTGTATTTAAAGCTAGGCATGTAATATCTCTGACTTTATCTTCTTTACGTTTTTATTTGGAAGATTTTTTGGACGATTGAAGGCTGCGGCTCCACCGAGGCGGAGATGAGCGGAGTGGAGCAGAGCTGTGCCAAAATTAACAAGTATAATCTAAACGAACGTGCGCAAGGCGCGCTCGACGTGACCGTATGCGTACTATTAGTTAATATTGGCACAGCTCCGCTCCGCTCGTCTCCGCTTCAGTGGAGCCGCAGCCAAGTATTTTGTGACTGACATTGCAAAACAGTGCTCTTATAACCTTATCATATGACATCCTTTAGATAACATCGTCAATAAAGTACCTGAATAAGACTTTTAAACGCTTAAAAGTTCATCCTTGTTTTAACACATAAATAATGAATTTTGTAAACTCTGATCTGACCTAAATATCGGTTTTAAACAACTAAAGTACTATTCCATTTAAAGCCTTTGAAGTTTTGACATTAAAACCGTATTCATTTATTAATCTTGATTAAAAATTCAACCCCTCGAACTAAACAAAGTGTCCAGTAATGGACGTGTTGCAAAACACAGATAATTGAAGGGTTGTATGTAAAACACTCTTTTATTAGCCTAAACACAGGGCAAGAAATGACATGTTTTAACTTCTAAGTGATTCAGACACGCGGATATTTGCCGAGGTTCATCATTTTTATAATGCAGTATAGGTTGCATGTCAAGGTTTCTAGGTGTTTCCAGCCTGTTTAAAAATTTAAAATGCGTTCTGCTTTTGAATCGGTTTTATTTCATGCCAGTGAGCAAAGCCGTGAATTATGTGTAAATTTATAATATTACAAAGAGAATCCATTTTGCGTTATGCCACACTAATGCATCACTAGGTTACCCTTTTATTTATAAAAGCACAATAAACTTATTTTAGACTTTAACAAAAAGCTAGCTTTCAAAACCCGACTGAAGCTAACCAACTCTAAATCGTTATAAATCCTAAATGATCATTCAAAATGAAAAATGATGAGAGAAACCTAAAGATGATTTTTAAATCCCTATTCAATGATACCCCACTTGTCATACTTGGTCGACTTCTTTTTTTTAATATGCACGATATGGCGTCTGCTTGCCGTCATATTGAATTTTAATTACTGTCATAACTTCAGTGACCTTCACCAGATTAAGGGCCGTATTAATAAACTCATCTTGGGTGAGATGCCCGTCACGAGATACGTCAAAGTAAACGTCAAGCCATAGAACACTGTCATTATTGACGCATCTCGAGATGAGCTCGGAACGGTGCGCGGGGTGCAACGCGACAACATCACTTTCTTAGTGCTCGAGGATAAATTAAAGTTTAAAATTAATAAAAGCAAATTTTACGACAAGTGTTGCATATCATTTTAAAGTGGAAGTAATAATATACACAGTAGTGAAATCCGTATATCCCTACATGGTATACTTTTAGCAATATCTTGGTGTTAAGTTTATTGTGAATCAAATAAAAACGGTTGGGTTTGGAGCCTTATCGCTGCGGTCAACGGTCAGTCGCGCGGGGTCAACGACCGCCGCCGCTTCGGTGATCTTCGGTGATCTTATCGGTGACCTTCGGACGGCCTCGGGTCGACGCGGCGCCCGCACAGCACTGCTGAGCTAAGTACCTGTGACATTTATTCTTACCGTTGAGCTGTTTGTTTGTAAACAAACCGGGAGTTGCACTTTATATTTATATTTATCATGGCGCAAAGATGCGATAAGTGCAATTTATCAATTAAAGACAGGCATTATCTCGTTTGTTCACTATGCCAATTTGTATATCACCTGGATTGCTGTAATGTGACCACAAGAAGATTTTATCTAATGGAGCCTGATCGTAGAGCCTCCTGGAAATGTAAGCCATGCCTTATTAAGCCCAATATTCTAGATGATGATAGAAATGTCACATGTCGCACAAAATACCGAGCTTTGATTCCTACAAATAATTCATTTGAGGCGCTATCTAGTCTGTCCGAGGACGAGGAAGACTTAGATCGATCGCTGCCCTCACCTGGACCAGAGATGAACAGGAGTTGTCCAGATGTAATGGTCACTTACGATAGGACAGAAGGACTAGAAAAAACCATTTCTGAACTAAAAGATAGGTTGCTTATAGCAGAAAATGAAATTGAAAATCTTATAGCTGAAAATTTTTCATTGAAAAATAAAATAAAAGGCTATGAACAAAAAGTTGTTCAGTTAAAGACCTTAAGCAAGTCAATACCAAATAAGGACATCAGTAAAAATTCCCGGAAAAAAAGGCAAAGAGCTAGCAGACAAAGTTTTAACCGAAGTTTTATCGATTTAAATACCCAACCCTCTGCTCACAACCAAACTCGGTTCAGTTCACCATCAAAAAACTTTGAAGATCATAGCCCATTGATATCGCCAATAAACAAGCCACCACACTTCAGTACACCTAGTGCTACTAAATTGAAAACTAAGAATCAAACGGTGTATATATTTGGGGACGAACATGTGCGCGGCTTGTCTTCGAAACTTCTTCACTCCAGAGCTGGCATAAAAAGTGACAATTTCAGGATCACAGCAACGGTCAAGCCTCACGCGTCGTCATCACAGATACTCGAGAGTCTATACAACATGGAAAATAGAATAACCAAGGACGACTTAATTATTTTGTCTGTTCAGGGTTGCGAAAAGGATCCTTATGTGTTATTGTCAAATATAGGTGATAGTTTGTTGAAGTTTGGAGGTAATCGTGTAATAATATTAAACGTGCGTAGACATGATAATATAGATGATAAACTCTTACATCAAGAACTTAAATCGCTTGTGAACATGTATGCAAATTGCAAAGTCATAGATGTGTATAAAAATACAAATTTTAATAATACATCCTTATTGAATTGGATTAGCTTTAAACTAAATGATGAGATTAATTGCTGTAATAAAAATGTTTCAATCGATGCTGTAAAATGTAAAAATACGGTAAAGCAGGCTGCAGTGAATGACTGTGACACCTTTTTTCGTGCCCAAAACCGCACCATGTTCCAATCAAAGTAAGACCCCAAAATCTATATTTTCCGAAACTTCTGATTGTTTGTCGATCTTCAATCAGAATATAGGGGGACTGTATAGTAAGCTTGACTTTCTAGAGGTTACACTAAAAGATCTAAGTAACAATGGCAAGGAGTTCGACATAATATGCCTCAGTGAAACTTTTGTTCCTGAAGGCTCGCAGAAAAATATTAAGTTGAATAGTTATAAATTAGCTGCTGCCTACTGCCGTGATAAATCTAGAGGGGGCACGTGCATTTTATTAAAGAATAATTTAGATTTTAAAAACCTACATAATGTTTCAAAATTATCAACAAAATATTATTTTGAATGTTGTGGAATCGAGATTGTTGGTGTGGCGTTGATTGTTGTAAACATTTACAGAATTCCAGAGCAGACAAGGGCACATGTAGGCATATTCCTTCGGAAACTCGATACATTACTAAATTATTTAACAACTAGTCATAAAAATAAGAAAATAGTTATATGCGGGGATTGGAATATTGACGTTCTAAAACAAAGTAGTGCCTCTAAGGACCTGCGTAGCATCTTAGAAAACTATGATTTTATTCCACATATTTTAGAGCCAACTAGACTCGGATCCTGTATCGACCAAATAGCGAGTAATATAAAAAAAGTGAACTCATCAATACTATATCTAGGACTTTCGGACCACGAGACAGCGCAAGTCATAACATTACAGACCGTCAAAAGAAACAAGACATTCATAAGATGGTTCGAGCATAAGCGTGATTACTGCTCGAACAATGTTAGCAAGTTTTGTGATTGCATGGCCAGTCTTTCCTTTTCGGACGTCCTGACTTCAAAAAATGCAACCCAAGCATTTCAGGTATTTTATGATGATTTGTGTCTATTCTATAACCTATGCTTCCCAATAATTAAAGTCAAAGTTAACAATAGATCTAAAAGCAGTAACTGGCTGACCAAGGGCCTGAAAAAATCGTGCAGGATAAAACGCACCCTCTATTTTAATTTAAAAAGGGACAACAAAAAATTAAACCGCATTAAATTCAAAAAATACCATTCTATTTTAAAAAGATGTTTACTCGATGCGCAAAAAAATAAAAATAGTCTTTACATACAAAACAACAAAAATAAATGTAGGGCTACTTGGAACGTGATTTCATCAACATTATCAAATAAATTACATGAAAATGACATAAGTAAAATAAAAATTAATAATGACATATATTCCGATCCAAAAACTATAAGCAATATCTTTAATGATTATTTTATTGACTCAACAACTCAAATTAATTTACCACCCACCAATAATTTATCTTACAAATCAACTCTGCCGGACATGAATCACCATACTATATTTTTAAATCCGGTTGATGAAAAAGAAATAATTAAAATTATCTTGTCCTTACGGAACTGCAAGTCTAGTGGTTATGACCATATTACCACCAAGATCCTAAAACTATGCGCGTTAATTATAAGCTGCCCATTAGCACATATTATAAATTTGTCTTTTGTCGATGGAGTATTTCCACAAGAGCTAAAAATATGTCGGTCATTCTCCAGAATTGTGTTCTCAGTCTAATTAACACCGCCCTTTTTTTCCACTTGGTTTTTGATAAAATTTATGCAAAATGTAGTAACATATCGACCATTCAAACTTTAATATTTATTGGGCACTTAATTATTATTAGCGGTTAATTAACTAGAAGGGTTTTAATATTTGCGTGACGCGCGAATTAGAAAAGCGATGCGTTAATTAGGTTTACTTGCTTGCGAATTAAAAAAACTACGCGTTTATTAGATAAATGTTCATGCCAAATATATATTTTTTAGGAAATAAGACAAAAACTGTCAGACTGTCTATTAATTTTATCATATTTATTATATTGCAACGTCGAAACTATTAGGAACATAAAATATGCATCACGATATACGTACATAATAAGCTAACTAATATTTCACTGAAATAATCGTTCTATAATTAACAATGAAAACGATAAAGAAAATCAGAATTAATAACTTTATATTATACCTTAGGTATTATGAACAAACGATAACAAATAAATTGCCGTATCTGCTAAAGAAAAAATAATACTTCTTCCTCCTACTTTTTACATTCCTTATCTATCTTTAAAAAAAGTAATTTAAAATTTAAAAACCCGATGAACTAAAAGGATATAAATAAACTAGTTAATTTTATTGAATCTAAGGACACCTCATAATTCATAATGCTAAAATCCGTCGAGCCGTTTAAGCTTTACATACATAGGTTATGTAACATAACATACAGACATTCAACTTTAAGTATGTAGTTTAATTATTGCGGGTGGTTTTAATCCGTAATTTATACAAATATGAAGAATGATGCCGGGTCCCTAGGATTGCCTTACATGATTAGAATTACAGTTGTCACTTATTGTCAAAATGCAACTTTTTTATGTGGTCAGCAAAATTTTCATGTTTTCCAAGAGAAATATGCTAGGAAAAATAAAATAACCTCTAAAAACATATTGTCCAAACACTTAACACACAGATACGATCATAAGGATGATTTTAAGGTTAGGGCCCCTCTAATAACACCAGTTTGACATAATATATGTCATTCTAATCATGCCATCATTCTTCCGGGAATTACATTTTTGTAAAAAGATTATTCCTGTAAATTAATTTAAACTGGTTTAGCTTAAGCGAGCAATTAGAAATAAAATACTTTTATCTACCAAAAACCTTTTTTACTACTCTTAAACTAATTAACGCGTTCATTTTTGGCCCGTGAATTAGACGTGTGTATTAGGGATTCTTGATAAAAAAAATATAACTTCTTTTAGGTACATGTGATAAACTACATAATCCAGTAACTGTTAAATACTGAGGTTCTTAATGTATACAATAATTTACAGAGCTATAGAGTTATCGGCTGATTTTAAAAACGTGAACGTGTTAATTAGAATTTACGAGAACCAAAACATGCGAATTAGATACTTACATTTGTAGTGTGCGATCCACACAACATTAACACGTCTTTCTCTCAAGAGGGTCTTGACATGAGTGTCTGCTCACGCAAAATGCATTACCGACATCTGTCTCTTTCTTCAATGGCCTTGCACGGACAAGAATGAAAGCGGCGCGTGAATTAGTACACGTATCGGGACAAAGTTTCTTTATTTTATATCTCAGTGCTATATTACTAAATAAATTTGGTTTTTTTTTTGTAATTTGGATATCTTATCTTTCATTAAATAAAAATACTTTCATTCATCTTTCCTCTTGTATATGATCGGGGAAAATAGTTATATTAGTGATTTCGGAAGTGGGACGCGCGGTGTTAATTAGGAGAATGGGGTATTGATTTTTTTTTTCTCCTAGAAAGGTATTAAATATTTACTTGAAAATTCATGTACACCTCAATACGAGTACCTTCTAGGAACAAAAAATATAAATTATACCAAATTCAATAGTTTTATATTTTTTAAGCCCGAGGACATACAGAAATGGCTGTCTGGAGAATGACCGATGTGTAGTTAAGCCACTATTCAAGAAGGGGGATAAGCTGAATCCAGTGAATTACAGGCCAATAACATTAGTCCCATTATTATCTTAGATATTCGAGAAGGCAATGTATAGCAGATTAAGCGATTTCCTAACGAAATACCAAGTGATTTGTTCTGAACAATATGGTTTTCGTGAAGGTAGATCAACCACTCAAGCTTGTTTCGATCTAATTAAATATGTTACAGATTGCATTAACCACAAGGCTTCTGTTATGTCAGTCTTTCTCGATATGACAAAGGCCTTTGATTCAGTTAACCATACTAAACTTCTCCATAAAATTGAAATTTATGGTATTAGGGGAAAAGCGCTTGACTGGATAAAGAGTTATCTTGGCGAAAGGATGCAGTGTACCGAAATCTGCAAAACCACTGAATCTAAAGGTGTCGTCTATAAAAAAGCTCAAAGATCCCAGTTTGGCAAAATTATCAAAGGCGTCCCCCAGGGCAGTATTTTGGGACCGTTACTTTTCCTCCTGTATATCAACGATTTACCCAATATTTCATCCCATAAAGTCATTATGTTCGCCGATGATACTACATTGGTTGTAAAGTGCAATAACAGGAAATCATTTGAGCAGGAGATTAACTGTGCACTGCTGGAGATTGCCAACTGGATGGTCGTAAACGATCTATGCATTAATACCAGCAAAACTAAGTTTATGCAATTTGCATCCTACAATAGTAACCTAGTGCCTCTGTCGGTCAGACTTGGCGATGAGGTGGTTGACGAGGTTGAATGTTTTAGGTTTCTTGGGATCATGATTGACAAGCATTTGAACTGGAAAGAGCACACTGATCAAATCTGCAGAAACCTTAACCGATTTGTGTATGCGCTAAGGAGATTGCGAGATACGGTTTCGGTTCAGGCTGCATTGACAGCCTATCATGGTTATGTGTCATCCGTTCTTCGCTACGGACTCATCCTGTGGGGTAACTCGGTGGATGTACACAGAGTTTTTAAGGTGCAAAAGAAGTGTGTCAGAGTCATTTGTGGTGCTCGGGTCGATGAAACATGTGTTCCATTATTTAAGGGACTCCATGTTTTGCCACTGCCGTGTTTGTATATACAGGAGATATGTGCTTTTGTTAAATCGCAAAATTCATTGTTCAAACGGCGTGGTGAAGTTTTCCAACGGCATACAAGGGCCAAAATTATGAACCGCCTTTATAAACCTACTTGTCACAAGGCCATATACACCAAAAATGTATACAACATGTGCATCCAAATCTATAATGCCATACCTGATGAGATACAGCTACTCCAGGGAAATAGATTTAAGAATAAATTGTCAAACTGGCTCCTAGATAAGTGTTTTTATAGTGTTAAGGACTTCCTCGAGCAATGTAATGTATGATTAATGGCATGGTATAATAATATTTTATGAATTTTGACTTTTTTATCTATAATTTAAATGTGTATTGTTATTGTTATTTATTGAATTTTATTAGATACTTATCAAATATTGTAACAAATAAATTTCTTTTATTGCATAAATAATATTTGCACGCTTGCTTGCAAGCTGGATACATTGGACATTATTTATTATTTAAAATTGACTGTAACATCTTGTACTGTACTGTATTCTGCAAATAAATGATATTGATTGATTGATTGATTGATTGAGCATTAGAGTTGAGATTCGTTTATTAATACGACCCTAAGGGCCGATTTCACCAATGAATTAAACGCGATCAATTTACGATAAACTCAGTTCACGTGTTAACTCGACTTAAAATGACAGTTCCTGTATGAATCTGACGTTTACTAACTCAAGTTTAAATTGATCGCGTTTAATTTCATTGATGAAATCGGCCCTAAGACAAATCGATTGACATAAGAATCATCAAAATCGGACAACGAGTTTAGTTTTTATAGTGCCACAAAGGAACAAAGATACATATATAGGCTGTGAAACACATTACCCTCCTCCTTCGGCAGTCGCGTAAAAAATTAGTCTTTGTCACTTTCTGTAAACTTGTAACTATTTATTTATTTAGCGTATGGCGATTACACACTGGTTAATTTATAACAATTAGAATCAAAATTTACAATTCTGCTGATATAAACTAGCGTCCTTTGTCAGATGTTTAAAGTCCTCAGCTGGTCCATTGAACAATAAGAAAAAAGAATACTTTAAGCGCACTTTAGCTATTTTTGTTTATGAATAAGAGCCTAAGCTAGTTTATGTTTTTTCTTATATAGCTGACTTCACATTGAATACAAAGAATATCTCAATTTAAGCCGTTTATAGCGATTATTTACGTTCATTATTTTACAAACCATATCCCTTATCTAATAATTATAAACTCCCGACAAAAAAGAGTGGTGTAATGAGTATGTCCGTAGCTCACAAACGGATGGATCACTTGGAAGCAGTTTTTTTTTAATGTTCATTAAATTCAGTTCGGCCGTTTGTGAGATATCAACTTTTTAAGAAACGGTCGGATTGGGGATTTTTAACCATAAAATAGTTCCTGTCTTAAAACAGATGGGTACCGTATGACCCTTTTAAGATCTCTTGCGCAGTTATCATTTTATACTGCTGTGTGAATGTGTATATGTGTAGGTTTCATTACGACGTTTTTCCTCTGCCGCGTAGGGCCTGTACGAATCACCACGGCACGACGTCGTTAACGTAAAACGGCGCGGCGCCGTAGAAACGCACGTTGCCGCGACGTGCAGATGCAAGGTGCCGTGATTCATTAATAAAGCGCAATATTAAACCCAATATCCTGCGCGTAGAGATTAAAATAGCTTGAAGCCGTTGTCACACGACACCGTGCCGTATCTGCACGACGCGGCAACGTGCCTTTGGGCCTGGACACATGTCCACGGCACGGCGTCGTTAACGTGAAACGGCGCGGCGCCGTAGAAAGGCACGTTGCCGCGTCGTGCAAATACACGGTGCCGTGTGACAACGGCTTCAACTATTTTAAACCCTACGCGCAGGACATTGGGCTTAATATTGTACTTTATAATTAATGACCGCACCGTGTATTTGCACGACGCAGCAACGTGCCTTTCTACGGCGCCGCGCCGTTTCACGTTAACGGCGCCGTGCCGTGGACATGTGTCCAGGCCCTTTCTACGGCGCCGTGCCGTTTCACGTTAATGACGCCGTGCCGTGGTGTTGTGACCAGGCCCTAAAAGCTGCGGGTAGCGCTAAGTGAGTTAGAAAAACCAATTGGTACATGGCGACCGCTGTGGTTCAAACTCAGTACCGTACAATCACGAGTCACTATTCAACTTTTCAATTTTATTATCTTCAGAACGTACAAAAATGCAAGCGGTTGCATCGCGTTAATATAATATGCCCTCATAATTCATTTAAATATTTATTTCACGATTAATTCCGTTGCCAAGGCGCTAAGATGAGCCCATTTGGTATGCATTACATTATGCAGTCCGCCTTATTGACCTCTGTGGCTTTGTGAAGCAATCCCCTTCCTTGAAATAATAATCAAGTAGGTTTGATACTACATCAAACTTGGGAAGGGAAGTTCCTGGAACGGCGGTTTGTGTTAGTAAAACCACATGGACTCCCACAGACCAACTGTTGGAGTTAGAGGCCGTGAGGGACGCAGTTATTTCTTAGAATGAGAAAGATATATACGTCTCTCATTTAACAGATATGATGCTCCCTCTCGGAATGTCAGCGGCTCTATTCAAGACGGTAAAAATAATATCATATTTGATCTGTTATCGAATTTTCAACGTTTTGATAGCTCTTATTTTCTTGACAGTAATGGCGGCTGACGTCATAACAATACCATAAGCCGCTGTTCGATTGTTGGCCTGTGGGAGCCTTTAAGCTTCCTGTACCGAAGGCCTTCGATATGTTTACTGTTTATTGTTGTTATGACCTCATTGTATTTTAACTGCCGTTGAACGAACAGGGCTGAGATTCTACACGATAAAACCTTATTGTTTTTGACGTGTTTCCGTATTGACGGCGTGTTGATAGCTCTTATTTACTTAACAGTAATGGCGGCCGAGTTAAAAACTAAGAATAAGGACATAAAGCATGTAACCGGACTATAAGACGTACTTTGCGTCAGCTATCTTTCTCTACTTTTTAGATTACGTATTACATGAGAAAAAACTAAACAAATTAAAAAAAAACAAAAAACCGCCTTCAAAAACGCAAAAAATAACTTCTTTTAGAATTGTAGGTACCTAATAGGTTAGTCCGACTGATGTCGGCTTTTTTGTTGAAAATATTGTGGTCGCCGACTTCAGTCGGACTAACCTATTAGGTACCTACAATTCTAAAAGAAGTTATTTTTTGCGTTTTTGAAGGCGGTTTTTTGTTTTTTTTTAACATTTATTTTATTTTATACTTTTTAGTGATCATAATACGTCGTTACGTAGTCCCACTTCTTGGTTCATATGAAACTAAGTTATTTCAAGCTCGCCGCAAGCAACGCCGCAGGAAAGTCATAGTCATATTTCAACAAGTAAATATTCTTCGTTGTAGTCGCTCAACTATCTTAATCGAGATATCTTACCGTCACCCTTGAAATCGGTACCGTTGAGGAGTTCCGGTGGCCATCTGTGGTCTTCATCGTCAGTTCCACTTCACCAAATCATACTTTCTGAACGCAAATGCTGGATTTGTTACTAAAAATACTAAAATCGCTATATGTTTGCCTACAATATTTGAGGAGTTCCCTCAATTCCTCACTGATCCCCTCATCAGATTCAGATTTGGTGTCAATGGGACCACCTCGAAAGTATACTCTATCAAACCAAAAAAAAATTTTTGAAATCGGTCGACAATTGACGGAGTAATCGGTGAACATACATAAAAAAAAAAAAAAAAATACATACAGTGGAACGTATAACCTCCTCCTTTTTTGAAGTAGGTTAAAAATAGGCTGTTTTTTCTTCTTTAACTGTCATTGTCACAAGGTTTTACACACGGACTTCTTTGTCCTTCCTATAGGAAGGATTTGGCTTTCCTTGTCTAGATGTCCAAATACTATAGGTGTTTATAGGTCCAAATCACACCTTACTTGTGACTATGTACCAAATAACGAAAGAACAGCTATAGATTCATCTCTTTCCAACTCACTATGAAAACCATAAGTAAAAAGAAGGGAACCATAATGTATTTTCTGCTTATTTAGTACGGTTTCTATGCCTTTAGTCTTTGTTCTTTGATTAAAAACAATACCATAACACGTAGGCTATACAGTGTGTTACCAGCACCCTGGCTTTTTTAAAGGAGGTTAAAATAACGTAAACCTATCTGTAATGTAACCATGTCATTAATTTAATTAACAAACAAATTTTCAGGCTTTGTTAACTTTCTAACAAATTTTTAATTGCCAGCAATGTAAAGCACAGCAATTTAACAAGTGTTAAATGACAGTCGACGGATATTTTGATTATTATGATTTGCCCCCGTACCACGACATGCCTTGCACTAAGTAACAGCGATACTGATAACGATGAACGCGCAGCACATGCACTACATTAAAAATGGACAGTATCTAATAAAATTAATAAAATTGTGACGTTATTTTAATTAGTTTTTAATTGATAATACTTGCTAACAATTGCTAAAGCAACATATTATCGGCAGTTTTAATAAATACCCGCATGCCGGTATGACACTGTATGGTTTCTAATCGAGTTGATAAATTATTAATGGCCCTAATCTCTTGAGTTTTCTTTTACAGGGCACTGGCTTCGTGATATTATGCCATTAAAGCTTGTAATTTTTGCTAGAAAAAAAAGTTTTGTGGTTTTTATATTCATGAATATTACATTAAATAAATGATGATCTCATCATAATTTTAATGCATATTTAAGGAAGATTATTAGATTTAGGTCTCTACATCAATTTGGTCCCAAAATCAAAAAGTAATTTTTAATTGGAAATTCTGTTCATGTGGTTCATATTTATTAACCCAAGATTAGCTTTAGCAAACAAAGATGAAGGGTTGAAAATTTATCTAAGCATTTTTCATTATTTTTCATTGATCCTTTAACCTACTGCAGTCTTACGATTGCAGTCTTAAGATTGTAGTCTCGAAAATGGGTTACTGATCCCACTTATCACCGGGTGGCCTGTGTGCTCGTTCGGCTACTCCATGTCATAAAAAATCGAGATTCAACTGATAACATTACTGATAACCAGAGATCGAACAAACGGGCGTCATTACTCGCAATAATGTGGACATGACTCCAAAGATGTTAATTATAATAATTAAATTAAATTAATTGATTTCTTACCTGAACTTTAATTATGATCCTTTGCAGGACAGTAATAAATAAATAATACAAAGACGTGAGGAGTGACCATTGATATCAATCTACTTAAGTTTGCTCCATTAACATCCGGGGATTGCGAAAGGAACTTTTCACCTCATAAGTTTATTTTAGCCGTCAAAAGGAATAAACTAACCATGGAAAATTTATAAAAAATACTGTTCATTTGCTTTAATAAATCTACACAATAACAAGTCTTTGTAGGTATTATTTATTTATTACCGTCTTGCAAAGGATTAAAATAATTTTTCGGGTAAGTTATAAATTAATGTAATTTAATTTGTTTAATAAAAATCTTTGGTGTCATGTCCACATTATTGCGATTAATGACACCCATTTGTCCGATGAAGCTGATAACAAAACTTCTTCAAAATACAACGTTTTCCGAAGCCCCTCGGATCAAACCCAATAAAGTGCACAAATAAAAATGTTGCAGTTTCTGAAACTTTGTTATTTGGACAAAGTTAATATTAACATAACCTCCACAGGGAATGGAAGGAAAAGGTGGACATCGAAGACAACGAAGCAAATGATACAATTAATTACAAGAAAGTGGACGTGTTTCTATTCAAACCTGAGCTATCTGGACCGGGACTGACGGGAGAAGAAATAATCACCATACCACATGTTTTCATGATGGTAAGTAAAGACTAAAAACTATTTATGAAAATACGATTTAGGATCACTTAGTACCACAATTCCAATTTTCACTATTTTTGATTTAGGGCATGGCAACAGTCGTCCACCGCGACAAACCCGCGATGCTCAACATGATCGGCAAAGCAATAAACGGCATATTCGAGAATCCAGAAGACGTTTTCTTTAGGGTTAAAGCTCTGGACCTCATGTTCAGAGGCCTGATGATCAATTGCGCCAGAACTGAATTTGCTCCGAAGGCTGTGTGTACGGCCTTGAAGAAGGAAGTCCTTAATGGTCTAGTAGTTGAGCCTAATAATCAGTTTAGGTTCTCACTGTTTGGTTCGGTAAGTATAAAAAAGTCATCTTTCTTGAGAACACGAGTTACCTAATATATCAAGGCGCAAGTTGGACCGATATACTACCTATTATCGCAGAAGGCAGAATATCAGCATTGTCTTTACTCATTGCCAATTTGCCAAACTTATAGACCCAGTGTCATTGTGAGTCACATAAAGTAACTAAGCTTACAAGTTTGAATGTACTATCATGATTTTGTGACCCATTTCAAGAAAAATAGGCTTGAAGTGGTCAATGTCATTAGAGATGACAAATCATTTGTAACTTATAGGAGACTCAGCCTTATTGTTATAGAATGTCAGAATGACTTTGGACGTAAGGTAGGTGCCAAATTTAAGTTCGTGACTGTACAAAGGCTCATGGTACTCAATGTTGAAAACTTATGACAAGCTTTTATCTAACTTGCACTGTTCGTATGTATGTAAGTTGTCGGCTTCAAATTTTGCAAGTCAATTTTGAACCGATTCTCGTTAATGGAATGGGCTGAAATTTGAACCACGTATGTCCCTAAACCCGATGACAATACAAAATTATGGTATCTAAGAGCTGATCTGATTATGGCGAGTCGCAGGTGGCTACAGGGTCTCCGCTATAATTAACAATTTTGGGACTCATTAGTTTGATCTTGATAAGCAGATAAAGAGTGCAAAAAAAATACAGTCGGCAACAAAATTTTGACAGACTTTTCTTAATTATCTTTTTCTGCCAGCGCAATGGTACCGTAGACCCTCACGTTGTAACCGTCCGTCGAGGAATGAAGAACGTGATGGACGTTGGACAGGTGATCGCCATTGATGGGAAACCACACCTGGATATTTGGAAGGGTACATGCAACAATTACTCCGGAACTGACGGAACTGTTTTTCCGCCCTTCTTGACTGAAAATGATAGACTTCAGTCATACTCCGGTGATTTATGCAGGTCTGATACTTTAACTACAGTATTTAGGTATCCTAGATTTCTTACTTGTTTCAATCCTTTACCTGGTTATAGTTAACTTTACAACTTAGAAAAATCAATGTTTATAAGTGGTAAAGTTGAATATAACTTCAGAATCTGCTTAACTATCCTTGACACTACACTAGCAGTCTCATTGAACCTTCCTCCTTAACAGGTCCTTTAAGCCTTGGTACCAAAAGAAGACATCCTATCGTGGCATTAAGACCAATCGGTACATCGCCAACATCGGAGACTTTGCCAACGACCCTGAGCTCCAGTGCTTCTGCGATTCCCCTAATACATGCCCTCCCAAAGGTCTCATGGACTTGACAAAGTGCTTAGGGGCTCCTTTATATGTGTCTCTACCCCACTACTTGGACAGCGACCCTTCTTTACTGGAAAATGTGAAGGGATTGACTCCTGATATCAACACGCATGGTATTGAGATCGATTTTGAACCGGTTAGTACGCGATTTTGAACTGTTGTTATAAGTTGTAACGGTTTGATATTGTTAAGTGTTAGGTTTACAACTGGACTTTTAAGGATTCGGTTGAGCGATTGTAAGCGACGGCCTTTAGTCTGTCCCAGTTTAAGCAGTTTTATCTATTCATCGGATGGATGCAGCGCTTAATAATGATGGATTAAGATCCTCTATTTCTGGTGAAACAATTACTTGCATAATGATATTGCAAAGGATGAAATAGCAAACGTACAGAATAAACAAAATAATGCGATAGCGAGGAATGAGAGATAATGAAAAACATTGTTCATATTAGATTGGCAAATAAACAGACGTTAAGTGTTCTTCAAGTCAATATTTTCCTTCATGGTATGCTTCAGTACAAATATATTTTTACAATCATTCTGTCATTTCAGATTAGCGGAACGCCAATGGAAGCTCGTCAAAGGGTACAATTCAGTATGTTGCTGCTTAAAACTGATAAATTAGAGCTGTTTAAAGACCTTCCCAATTCCATAGCACCTTTATTCTGGATCGAAGAGGTAAGAGCAGGAGGAGTTGATATAAATCATTTTATACGCCTCAATTAAAATTTCCATACATTATGATAGTGTTTAAAAATGGCTTACGTTATCTTTATGAATCTTGTCTAGGGCAATCTTGTGTAGGGTGTTCTACAATCTTATGTAGGGTGTTCTACAATCCCATCGGAAGGTACTTAGCAATTCATTCATTCATTCCATTTCATTTCATTTATTCCATTATTAACAAAATACATTTTATGTCGGAAATATTAGATGTGTGGGGTATCGTTAGAATCCTTACGTCATCCCGGGTGACATAGGATACCTAAACTGTTAAAATTTAAATAACAACAATTGCAAAATGACAATTATTAATGTATGTAGGTATATGGACGACAGTATAAAAAATGCAGTCGGGTTTTTAAACCTTGCTTTTCATATAGTTATTAAGTCATTATGCAGGCTACTCTCAGTTTGGGGGCAATCAACACAGGCATGTCTTTCCTGCGTGTTAAGTATCTTGCCTTTCTATCTTTCAATCCAAGCAACCCTCTTGTCTAGGTACTAATTAAGGTTTACAGTAACTTATAAAGTAATTTATTCATTCATTCTGCTTATAAATATCTGGGTAAGTAAGTATGTAAAGTTCTTAAAATGATAATGTCGTTTCTTGGTCGAATAGATAATTAATTACAACCTATATTAAAATTAAAGGAATTCAACGTCAACTTGATACCCTCAATTTAAATGAGGTAGCGAGGAATTAAATAAAGATACGTATCGTTAATTAAGAACCTTCATAAAATATGTACCTAATGTAAGGAATATTGGAATTATCGCGTTTCGTTATTATAATTATAACAAACACATTACTGAATAGATCAATATAAAAATGCGTCCTTGATGCTTGAGACATTGCACGTGTAACTACAAATGCCAATTTCGCTCTAGGCTGTGAATAATTGGCGCGATGGAGTATGGGATGTTTAGAAGGGTTCCTGCGCTGTATTTAAGACGAAAAAAGAAATAAATAGGCTTTTCGATTTTTAGTTCATAAAATAAGATCAGAGGCCCTAGACAAGATGCATAACACTGTCGGAAACATACATACATACAAACACTCACGCCTTCATTCCCAAAGCGGGGTAGGCAGAGCTACAGAATTACCAACAACTCGAAAAAAAATGATAATTCTGTAACCACATTTTGCACAATTAAGCTAAGATGTTTACCAGCGTATTAGTGACAGGTTGCAAGCCCATCGCCTAACAGTACTACAAGCCTTTATTCCCTTAGTCGCCTCTTACGACATCCACGGGAAGACATGGATTAGCACTACTCTAACTCGGCAACCACACGGTGTCGTAAATGATTTTCGAAAACTGTCAAGATGTATGGAATTGATATATAAACGATCGACGCGATCGTCTGGCAGCTTACGTCAATGTACATTTTCGACAACTATAACGTTCTCACAATGTCGCAAATCTTGTCTAGGGCCACTAATATACCATTTAATATGCAATAACTACGTTATACTGAAATCAAATATTTAGAAATTTATAATATTTAAGTTCTTAACCAACACAGATTTTGCTATGGAAATTACTAATTATTTGATCATTTTTGACTAGCAACTCCATCGAACTCGAAGCAATGACGCCTAACTTGGTCACCTAAGCTTCGAGTTGCTCACGAATTGGTCTTGGAGGTGTCCGATAGACGTTCCAGGGTTCCTGCAATTCTGACTAGACTATTAAGTTTACGATTCGAAGAGTGAAAGTTAATTACCCATTCCTCGACGGTCAAATTAATTAGATTTTTCTTGGGTCATTTGCATAGACTTTCGCATATTCCAGATAATAGTTCGCTAACGATATTTTCGCTAAATTATTTTGATAATCAAAACCCAGATACCTCTTTGTAAAATCACTTGAAAACTTTTACATGCGTGATTATCGCTGATTTTTGTGAATAGGTACGGTACAGTCAACAGCGCTAATATCTATACGGCCATCGCGCCAAACATATGTCAACATAGACCTTATTATCAGTGTCATAGGGGCGTGAAGATAATTATTTTTGACGCCTTAGGAAATTGTATATATTTATAACTTTGACTGTATCAAACATTAGGCTTGCGTACTTTCCCAGCTTGCCTGTGAAACGCCACATGTTGCCTCTACATTTTTCTTGTGATTTGATATTCGAATTCTAAAACAACCTTACCCAATAATTTGCTGTCACTTTTGAACCTAAAACGTGCTTATTTTACTTGGTTTCAGAAAATATAGGGTGAATTTAAAATGGGAAATCAAATTTATATTTTGCTGTATTCAAATGTCTTTATTTCTTATGTTTTTAAGTGAGGGTCCGGTAAATGGTGTTCTTTTATTATAACTGAAACGTGACGTTATGCGAATATAAATTTATTTACAATGTTTTGTAATGATTCACAAAAGAGTTATCATAATGTATAAGAATAAATAAATTTGATAGATTTCAGGTCGTTAAATCGGTCACGATGCTCTGTAGTTAACTTGTATTGGGGTTCTGTCTGCTGGAAAATTAAAACGTACGTAAAACTAATAGAGTTTTGATGAAATTGAATTTCGCTTTGTCAAGCTACGAACATAATAATAAGTAATTAGGTTTCGTATTACGCAGACGTTCTAGAGAAATCATAAATTGTTTATTTTGTAATAAAAACAAGTGTAAGTAAGACATATTTTATCGGACCGTTTCTACCCAGCCAAGGAATATTAAGAAATCTGTTTAAGAAAATAAAAAAGTAATGTTTATAATAATATGAAATGTTATATAAAATATGGTGCAAATTAATAAACTTAATGTAGCGAAAATATAGTTTATAGTCAAAGATTGTCTGTGAACACAAAACACAAACAATTATTGTTTGTGTTTTGCATATCTGTCTTTCATTAGTGACAAATGACAAAATGATAGACTTACTGCCGCACTCGGAGTCGTCAATTAAATTTAATGCTTGTTTAGTCACGTGTTGTCTTATTCTATTGCTATAGCAAAGGAAGAGACAGCGGCAACTTTAGTCAACCTTTAAATTTAATTGACGTCTCTGAGTGTGGCATTTAAACACTTGTTACGCCGATGGCATAAGGCGTCGCAGTTTTAATCGTTAATTTTGGAGCTTTAGAAGCGTTTTCAGCAGGCTGAAATATCGTTTCAGTCCGTTTCAGAGGTAGCTCTATCACATACCAGATTATCAAAATTTCGACCAACTTACCGTTGTTTTCAGGCGACTGAAACATGTTTTCAGTCCGTTTCAGGCCACCCTCTATTAGATTACGCCATAACCTGAAAACCCATTTTCAGGTATTTTCAGGACCCCTTATGGGCCTTTGAGTATACGCCATTTCAGTATATGGCATTTTTTCCACTAAGAGTGAAAGAGATAGCATGATTAGAAAGAGACAGCAATACTGAGAACCTTCGAGAAGTGTGTGAAAGAGAAAACACGACTAGAAAGAGACAGCAATACTGAGAACCTTCGAGAAGTGTGTGAAAGACAACACGATTAGAAAGAGACAGCAATACTGAGAACCTTCGAGAAGTGTGTGAAGGAGATAACACGATTAGAAAGAGACGGCGATATTGAGAACCTTCCAGAAGCGTGTGAAAGAGATAACACGCGGAACATTCCAGACTCATCCAGACCCGTGAGTCAAGGTCATTGCGATCGTAAAAACAACAAGGTAGCAAGGCGTAGAACATTCCAGCAACGAACAGTCTCGATCGACCTTGACGGGGCGAAGTACATCGAACATTCCGGAAGGCGTTCTAGAATAATCGGACTCTGGAACTATAAAACGGCGGACACCGGTTGCGACGAGTCAGTCTTTACTTGGAAAGCGAACAGTGCGAATAAGAGCGACCCGAGCGATCATCTGAGTATTCGAAGTTTATTGTGCGATAATTGTTTTGTAACGGTTTAAGTGAGTGCGTAATTAAAGTCTACTTTTGATTATCGGTGTATTCGTGCATTTCTATCAGTTACCTACCCCCACGTACGTAACATTTGGTGTCAGAAGTGGGATAGAAAATGCCAGTAACTCCGCGAGATCAAGAGCAGGAGGGTGTCAAAACCCGAAGCCAGACTGTAGCTGAGGATTCTGCGGCTGCCGCCGGTACGTCCACCGCTACTGCACCGGCTTCTACAACAGTGTCACCTAAGCCGGAAATCGACCTCAACACGATTCTGATCCTCTTGAAGGAACAATCTAGAGCCCAAGAGGAACGCTTCAGAGCTCAGGAGGAACAATCCAGAATTATCCAAGAAGGTCAGAAAAAGTTCCAAGAAGAACAATCGAGAGCTATCCGTGATGAACTACGGAGTCAAAAGAAATCCCAGGAGGAACAATCCAGAATTATCCAAGAAGGTCAGAAAAAGTTCCAAGAAGAACAATCGAGAGCTATCCGTGATGAACTACGGAGTCAAAAGAAATCCCAGGAGGAACAATCGAGAATTCTCCTAGAGGTACGAGAGGCCACTTTCGAATGGAAGAAGGAAATGACAGAGGTCCAAGGAAAACTCACCGACATGGACATTAAATTGGATGGATTTAATGAGAAAGTTGAAGACCACGAAAATCGCCTCCAGACGATAAGAAATGAAGTGAAAAAGCTGGAAATAAAAGTGGCCAATGGTTCCCCTGGGTGTGAAACCTCTATCCCGGTTGCTGGAAGATTTAAGGCGCCACCGTTTGATGGGACTTCGTCATGGGCAGCCTATAAACTCCAATTTGAGTCAGTTTCCCAGGCGAATGGCTGGAACAAGGACCAGGCGAAGACGGCTCTAACTTTGGCACTTCGAGATGAAGCCCTCACCGTGCTGGAAGCTTTGGGAGAGAATAAGACATACGACCGCCTCCTTGAAGCTTTGGAGGCACGTTATGGTGACAGCCATCTCGAGCACGTCTTTAGAGCTCAGCTTAAGGATCGAGCCCAGGGACGTAATGAGTCATTACAACAGTGGGCCCTGGAAATAGAAAAGTTGGTCAGGAAAGCGTACCAAAGTGCATCGGCTTCATTTGTGGACAGCATGCTAGTACAGGCCTTCATCGATGGAATCCGTGATTTAGAAGTCAGAGCTGCTGTGCGACTAGGACATCATGGGAGCGTGAAGGATGCAGTTGCCCACGCCTTGGAGGTCGAAGCTGTACGCCAGGACTCGAGGCCTTTTAGGGTGCGAGAGGTTTCGGCCAGGGAGCCAACTGCTCCTCGCCGTGAATTTGGGCCAAGGTGTTATTGGTGTGGAGAACGCGGGCACATACAATCTAGTTGCCCAAAACGAAATAGAACACAACGAGATACAACAGGCCCAACGGAGAGGCCAGCGGGCTCTGATGCATTAGAGCCGCATCAGGGAAACGAGTAGAAGCCAGGACTAAGGGACGAGTGCTGGCTGGTGGTAAAAATGTCCCAGTTATGATCTCACAGGCGAATGATGGGAACAGTCTGGTCGTCAAAGGAGAAATTGGTGGAATACCATGTCACCTTACTATCGACACCGGAGCTTCTCGGACTGTGATCAGTTCTCGGCTACTGAAACATTTAACCAGAGATCATCTTGTCCGACCCAAGCATCTTCAGCTGCAAACAGCTACCGGCCAGTACATTTCCATCCTGGGGGAGCAAGGAGTGGCGCTGCAAATTGGGGAAAAGAACTACTGGCACAAAGTCATCGTTGCTAACATCATCGACGATTGCATTATTGGATTGGATTTTATGAGAAAACATGGCTGCAAAATCGACTTGAAAGGCGGTGTCCTGAAATTCGGAGTTGATGAAGTGCCTATGGAAGGTGGCGTAAGTGGACAAGTCTACTGCGCCAGAAGGACTATTCTTCGACCAAGATCTCAAACTCTAGTTCCTGTAAAATTACCACACTATGCAGGACGAGGATCTCATCGCTGCGTATTAGTAGAAAAAATGGATGATAGTCAACCGTGGTTAACAGCTCGCACGGTTGTGACAACGTCATCTGCAGCGTTTATAAGGGTCCTAAACCTCAGCGACTCTAAACATGCCCTTAGTAAAGGAAGCCTTATCGGGACTTGCGAAGAAATTTCTTGGATACGAAGTTGCCAGGGATCGAATGGAAGCGGACAACCTGCAAGTAGAGGAGTGGACATTACAGGATTATTGGATGGTTGCCAAAACAATCTCACCAAGGAAGAACTCCTGAAAGCGCGTAATTTACTGCTGCGTTACAGCAATGTTTTCTCTGCGCACGACGGTGATATTGGAAGAACTGGAGTTGTACAACATGAGATCAACACTGGCGGAACCATGCCTATCCGACAACGTCCTCGGCGAGTTCCAGTAGCTCGCGAAAAGGAAGTGAGAGACATGATTGAAGAGATGAAGAAGAACAGAGTTATTGAGCCATCAACAAGTCCTTGGTGTTCACCGGTAGTTTTGGTAAAGAAGAAGGACGGCACCATGAGATTTTGTGTTGACTATCGCCGACTTAACGATGTAACCAAAAAGGATTGTTATCCACTGCCACGAATCGACGACACGTTAGACACTTTAAATGGAATGAAATGGTTTTCCACGTTGGATTTAAAAAGTGGCTACTGGCAAGTGGAAATCAAGGACCACGATAAGGAGAAAACCGCCTTCTCGACCGGAAAGGGACTGTGGCAGTTCAATGTTATGCCGTTTGGACTGTGTAATGCACCAGCAACCTTTGAGAGATTGATGGAACAAATACTTGCTGGTCTACTTGCCTGCCTGGTATATCTGGATGACATTATAATTGTTGGTAGAGACTTCGACGATCACCTTGGAAAATTGGAGCAAGTTTTGGCTAAGCTGCGAGATGCGAACCTGAAACTCAGCCTGAAAAAATGCTCACTTTTCAAGCGTAAGGTGAATTATTTAGGACACGTGGTGTCAACAGACGGTATCCAGACAGATCCTGAAAAGATAAGTGCCGTTAAGGATTGGCCTATACCGAAGGACAAGACCGCAGTTCGTGCCTTTTTGGGACTTTGCTCATATTATCGACGTTTCGTGAAAAACTTTTCAGATATAGCGAAGCCGTTGCACCAGCTTACGGAAGAGAAACGAAGATTTGACTGGAATGATCAGTGTGCAGCAGCTTTTGCGGATCTCAAACAAAGGCTTTGTGAAACTCCGATATTGGGATACCCAGACCCTGAGAATGATTTTATTGTTGACACAGACGCAAGTAATACTGGTGTCGGAGGAGTTTTGTCACAAAAGAAAGGAGATCAGGAAGTGGTTATCGCCTACTTTAGTAAGTCACTATCCAAACCAGAGAGGAATTACTGCGTCACTCGGAGAGAATTGCTGGCAGTTGTCAAGACGTTACAGCATTTCAGTAAATATCTGCTTGGGCGCAAATTTCGTATCAGAACTGACCATGCTGCTTTGAAATGGTTATTGGAGTTTAAAAATCCTGAGGGTCAAGTAGCACGATGGATTGAACAACTACAGGAATATGACTTTATTATTGAACATCGCAGTGGAAAATCACACGGCAACGCGGATGCGCTTTCCCGAAGACCTTGTCCGGATGACTGTAAACATTGTGTAAGGCAAGAGGGCAAAGATTGTGTGAGAATGTTGCGGACTGATACTGTAAGTGAAGAATGGAGTAATGAAGTCATGCAACAAGCGCAGCAAGAAGACCACGACATTAAAGCCATTTTCGATTGGATCAAAGCAGGCGTTCCCAAACCGAAATGGTGTGAAGTAGCCCCAATGAGTACTGTAACAAAAAGCTACTGGGCCCAATGGGAAAGTCTGGTCATGCATAATGGCGTACTGTGCAGAAAATGGGAGACGGAAAATGGAAAGGATGCTCACCTACAGGTAGTTGTTCCAAGAAAAAGGGTAAGTGATGTGTTGAGATCCTTCCATGACGGAATATCCGGTGGGCACCTTGGAGTGAAGAGGACCTTAATGAAAGTTCGGCAACGCTTCTACTGGATTCACTGCCGTGAAGATGTGGAAGACTGGTGCAGAAAGTGTACAAACTGCTCATCAGTTAAGGGGCCGCAAACACGCAGTAGAGGTGCGCTCAAGTTGTACAACGTTGGAGCACCTTGGGAAAGGATTGCTTTGGACGTCGCAGGCCCGTTTCCAACATCCGACTCCGGGAACAAGTACATCCTCGTTGTAATGGATTACTTCACCAAATGGCCTGAAGCATTTGCAATCCCTAACCAAGAAGCAGTCACAGTCGCGGAGAAATTAGTGATGGAAGTGTGTTGTCGATTTGGAGTGCCTCTCGAAATTCACAGTGATCAAGGCAGGAACTTTGAGTCCCAGGTGTTCCAGGAGACTTGCCGAATTATGGGTATTCATAAGACCAGGACAACGCCATATCACCCACAATCGGACGGAATGGTCGAGAGATTCAACCAGACGCTGGAAAGACATTTGGCCAAGGTGGTTGAAAGTCACCAAAAGGATTGGGATAGGCATATTCCGCTCTTCCTAATGTCATAAAGGTCGGCAACTCACGAATGTACAGCTGTCACCCCAGCTTACGTGAACTTCGGGAGAGAACTTCGTTTACCTGCAGACCTTTTAACTGGACGTCCTCCAGATTCGCCGAAATCGATCACCGAGTATGCCAGTGATTTGCGAAATCGGATAGACGATGTTCATAGTCACGTTCGTGAACACGGAATTCAAGCCAGTGCGAAGATGAAAACACGTTATGACCGAAAATCTAACCAAGTAGGGTTCGAGGAAGATTCATTGGTGTGGCTGCATAACCCCATGCAAAGAAAAGGGAAATCCCCGAAACTATCACCGAATTGGGAAGGGCCGTACAAAGTAGTCACTAAGATCAACGACGTTACGTATCGAATACAGCGGAGCCAGCGAAGTCCCTGCAAGGTTGTCCACGTTGACCGGCTGGCGAGATACTACGGAACTAATAATGCTCGGGACGAGCATATCTTAGGAGGGGGTAGTGTTACGCCGATGGCATAAGGCGTCGCAGTTTTAATCGTTAATTTTGGAGCTTTAGAAGCGTTTTCAGCAGGCTGAAATATCGTTTCAGTCCGTTTCAGAGGTAGCTCTATCACATACCAGATTATCAAAATTTCGACCAACTTACCGTTGTTTTCAGGCGACTGAAACATGTTTTCAGTCCGTTTCAGGCCACCCTCTATTAGATTACGCCATAACCTGAAAACCCATTTTCAGGCATTTTCAGGACCCCTTATGGGCCTTTGAGTATACGCCATTTCAGTATATGGCATTTTTTCCACTAAGAGTGAAAGAGATAGCATGATTAGAAAGAGACAGCAATACTGAGAACCTTCGAGAAGTGTGTGAAAGAGAAAACATGACTAGAAAGAGACAGCAATACTGAGAACCTTCGAGAAGTGTGTGAAAGACAACACGATTAGAAAGAGACAGCAATACTGAGAACCTTCGAGAAGTGTGTGAAGGAGATAACACGATTAGAAAGAGACGGCGATATTGAGAACCTTCCAGAAGCGTGTGAAAGAGATAACACGCGGAACATTCCAGACTCATCCAGACCCGTGAGTCAAGGTCATTGCGATCGTAAAAACAACAAGGTAGCAAGGCGTAGAACATTCCAGCAACGAACAGTCTCGATCGACCTTGACGGGGCGAAGTACATCGAACATTCCGGAAGGCGTTCTAGAATAATCGGACTCTGGAACTATAAAACGGCGGACACCGGTTGCGACGAGTCAGTCTTTACTTGGAAAGCGAACAGTGCGAATAAGAGCGACCCGAGCGATCATCTGAGTATTCGAAGTTTATTGTGCGATAATTGTTTTGTAACGGTTTAAGTGAGTGCGTAATTAAAGTCTACTTTTGATTATCGGTGTATTCGTGCATTTCTATCAGTTACCTACCCCCACGTACGTAACACACTAATGGCTTGTTGTTTGATTGGTAGTTAAACTAACGAATGGTAAAAAAACGTTACTAATGGTTAAAATCTCAAGGATGTCAAATTTTCCATTCCTTTATCGAATTTTAACAACTAGTTAGTTTAACTACTGATCAAACAACAGGCCATAAGTGTCTTATTAGGTTCTCTATTGGATGGCATAAAATTGTTTGTAATAATATTGTTACGCATAATTGCTTTTAGCCGAAATAGCGATGTGCATAATCATCTTTACGCATATATTTTTACGCATAAAATTAAAAAGCATAAATACAAAAAGCATAATCGTCATGAAGACTAACGTCAAATAGCATAAATACAAAAAGTCATAATAATAAATTGGCATCATTACAAAATGCATAACAGTATTGTCCTAAACAATAGTCATGTACAAATGGCACATAGCAATACAATTGCTATAGCGAAATTCGTAGACGTACTACGAGAAAAGGTTAGTTTTGGTTATGTGGTTATATATATTTAGGAACTAAGGCGAGTTAAACGGAGGTCCGCTTCGCGGACCTCCTATTCTGCGTTGCTTGGGCGCTTCGCGCCTGGATATCATACTAACCTAACCCAACCTAATGTACCTAACGTGACCTAATTTAAACTTACCTAATATGTAACAACGAAACTGTATTTGATTCATTTAGAAAACTGAAATTATGGTTAATGACACATATAACAAATAATTATTAGCCTAATACCTAATGTGTATTAGTCTAATACAAATTAGTCCAACTGAAATTATTCTAATAGCGTTATATGCCAAAAAAGTATTAGGCCAAATTATTATTATGCGACAGTAGTTACTATTATGCCAATACAAATTATGCCAAATAAATTATGGGGATCCCGTCTTATTAAACCCGCCTAAAATGACAATTTTCGATGAATTGTCATTTACTCCAAACATGCGTTTAACGATCATTACCAGATTTAATTTTGTAATAAGTACGCAAATACACGTTTTTTCTATCAATTTATTTAAAATTGGTAGTAAAACTGATTTGTAAATTTTATCTAAATTGTTATATAACGCAATTCTAAAACAATATTTTTCCCAAGGACATTATGTTGCCCCCTTTTCCCTAATAAATAAATTTTTACAGGTCGTTCATTTTATGAATTAGAATCGTTGAAAAGCAAAGATGTTCGAATTAATTCATATTATTCAGTTCAGAGAAGGGATTTGAAGGAACGGAAGGAAAAACGTTTGGAATTTGATAAGTCTGATCACGACCCTCAGGGGGGATATTTTTGAGATGTTCCTTTTGAATTTGATATAGCTTTGATTTTTAAAATCTTCCAGTACAAACGGTTCAAACGTTTTCATGCCCATGATTAAAATGCCTTCAAGCGCCTACTAATAAAAAGCAGTTGTTTTTTTTATTTCTGCTATTGATCCCGAGTCTTGCTCTTAATCATAACGTAGGCATTTTCATTTTGTTACAAAAGGGTCAATTAGTTAAATTATCGATAAATTCGCAATTTGAAACTGAACATTTTTAAAATGTTGAGAGTTTTATAACTTCACTAGCTTCTGTCCGCGATTTCGTCCGCGTAGAATTTGACTATCTTAATTACTTCGGGAACATTAAAATTTTCTGGGATGAAAATTAGCCCTTGTATTAATTAAATTATACATATTAATTAAAAACACACACACACACACACATACACACACACACACACACACACACACACACACACACACACACACACACACACACACACACACACACACACACACACACACACACACACACACACACACACATACACACACAAACTCCCGCGACTTAGACGCAAATCTTGGACGACCCAATCCATTTAAAACCCTTAAACCTAGCTAAGAACCATCCCATTTTTGTATTTTGTTCAGAAGGTACAGACCCACAAACTAACAGAAAGACAGCTGGAAAGGTTATGGTTAGATTATAGTTCCAAAAATTATAGCTTTTAACAGTCAATTAAGAGTGACTGGCCACTTCTGTTACTAAACCAACAAACATTCTAGGTAGGTAAGGTAAACGTCCGAGTGCTCGACGCTGTACTAGTATATGGCATGGGCATTCTATGTCAAAGTGACATGGCTTAAATTCGAATGAAGAATATTCCTCTTAGTTCGAATTTAACCCATATTGCTTTGACATACAGTGCCCATGCCATATACTAGTACGGCGTCGAGCACTCGGACGTTTACCATAAATGCGATTATCCAACGTCTGATAGCCAGGACAGTGGCTAGTCAGTACTCTAAAATCCCTCTTGTTCCCGGGTCCTGGCTCTCAACAAGAACCTTACTACCAGGACAGGTCTAGCCAGTCCTCTGAAACTTCTTTTTCCCTGGCTATTACCCTAAACAACACCCTTTACTACAATCAAGAGTCAGTTCTCTAAATCCCCTCTTGTCCCCAGGGTCTGGCCCTTAATAAAACCTTCGTGAACATGCTGAAGCACCAGCTCTTCTGGCCAAAGCGGGCTGTGGGCGTGCTGCGCTGGATGCTGGTGTCTTTTGGGATCATAGGAGCTCTGGGGGGAGCCTTGTTCCACTTCAAAGGTAGTGTGCCTGCGGTGCGTTTAGGATTAATATTTATTTAGTGAACGCACTGTAGATGTAGATAGAGATGGCCCACCCGCATTCGTGAGATAAAACAACAGTAACCCTCCTCCTGACGCAATTGGGTAAAAATGGTCAAGAGCATGTCGGAGCACAACAACAAACAAGAAAGTTAGAAGAGGGTTAGCACTACTTTCAAATAGTACTTTAGTTGTGCGGGAAGCAAGCACTCAAAGTTTCCAAAAGTAGATAGACAGAAAAAAGAGTAAAACTTTAAATTTTAGCTAGTTAAAAACAAGAAAGTGTAGGTACATTGTTATAATAATTTCGATGAATTACTTCCAGGCGGAATAATGAACTTCGCTGTCAACAAAAACTCAGCATCAGTCACCAAAATCAAACCTGAAGAAGAGAAGGACATCAGCGTCATCGGGCAAACCCTGGAGCCTACGAAGGTTTCCATGTAATCGACCTTGGGGCGGCTCCTGACCTTGACCTTGAGATGGAGTCGTCTTTACGGTGTGCCCTTGAGAGTGATCTTTAGAAGGACCTTCATGCTTCTTTCTCGGCGTATTAAAGCTTGACCAAATATTTTTTCAATCATTATTTCTGCAGTTTTTTTTTGGGAAAAGTACCTAAGCTCTAAATTTTACGCAAGTCTAAGTAAAGATACGTACAAGTAAACAGGGTCGTTTGTATGTAACTTAACTAAATAAGAGTAATTAGTGACCTTCAACTTGAAAACCACTTGAGAGTTTACTTTTTTCACGTTTGTATTAATATTTTATTCTTCCATTGTTTGGTATCAAGTACATAATTTACTGAAAAGTCAACTAAATTACAGTATAACAAAGTTTATTTTATTTATAGACTATTTTAGTTATTTACATAACTAGTTGAGATATTCAATTTAGCTAAGTAGTTTACGCTTACGTAGATTTCTATGCAAAAAAATATCTTATATGTACCTATAATTACAATCACAAAAAAAAATCTTCTTTCAATATATTTTTAGAAAACTATTATAAAAGTAGAAAATGTTAGCTGGTAATTTATTAACATACTTAGAATAACTAGTTATTTCGTGGTTAATCATAATATAAAACATTTTATGCTAATAACATTATAAATAAATAACTTACCTTATTTAACTAACCATGTCTTAACTAACCGGTTGCTTACTAAAATATGTTAACTAGGTACCTAAAATGTTTATAAGAAAGTAATTTGATTTTTTTTCGTTGATTTGTAATAATTTGATAGTTGGTGAAACACTTTGGATAGTTTTTCATATGGCATTATTTTCCGTAAGTTGATTAGAATTAAATAAAAATAATAAAAGGAATGCAATAGTAATAACATAGATCATAGAACGCAATCTAGTCTTTATACTAAATATAATTCAGAGAGTGTATTATTATAATTTTGTGGTTATTTTTATAGTGTTAACTGATCACCAGATTTAAATAACTCATAAATCTCATTCAGCTGCAAATACAACCCCGTAGGGTGTTTTAATGCGATTAAAAATCAAATAAACTTAGTTTGACTACTAATTGCTGTTTCATTTGTGGAATAGAATTTTATAATGCATCATTTAGGAACTGCTAGAAAATTTTAAATATACGTAAAGTATTTGAAATTTTCCTCGTTTCTCCACGCGCTTCATCTAATCAGTGCCAAAATGTCAATATCAGGCTCATTTTGTATGATATTTTGAATGTCGGGCACTGGGAGTGCTGAAGTGAGGAGTGCTGACCCATCCCAATCCCGTGGGGAGTGTCACAAAAATTCAAAGCTTGCATTTATGAGTAACAGGAAGGAAATTAATGAATAAGGAAGAAAAATAAATTATTTCTGTTCATAGCAGAAATGCAAAACAATAATAATTAATAAATTAGAATTTGGAGGCGGTTTAAAGATATTGTAATCAGGACGGTTTTTAGCTGGGTTTTTATTTATCATATCGGAGGTTATTAATTTGATCGCTGGTTTCGTCCGTACAGGTACAATCACCAGCAATAATGTATTATCCAACATTGGGCTCTAAAATATCTGACACGTCTCTGGTACTAGAGGAATAAGAGCGTGTCAGATATTTTAGAGACCAATGTTTAATAATATAATTATTGCTGGTGACTGTACCTAACTCTGCTTTACCTTACGTCCTTGCGAGTCCATGATTGCGTGTTACTTACAGTTCGTCAACGAATTTAAAGACCATCGTATCGGGGGTTTGTATCTATTAAATTTGGGGATGGAATAAGAAATGACAACGTTTCTCATATCGCGCTATTAGGTACCTATCACTGTGTGGAGATATTATCGTAGAGTTGTTAAAATAATTTTAGCAGGACGAAACCACACGAAACCATCTTTGCAATACACTTCTTGTTCGTGGAGGGGCGCCTAAAATGGCGCTTTATGGCCATGTGTACAGTCGCCATCAGATATATTGTAGCGGGCGAGGTACTCAAATATTTCGGAGCAGCATTACTTTTCAATAAATTCGTTACACTAGTTATGGTCAATAACACCAGAACATGCAATTTGTCATAAATATAAGAGCAGCGACTTTTCAATAAATTCGGAACATACAACGGGGTAAAAATATCAGAAAGCACAGAACGTCAAGGTATCTACGCAGTCAGGGTGATCATAAAGATCGGAACATTTATGGAAAATATACCTTAAGTCTGTATCACACAGTTTAAATTCGTTACTATAATTATTATGCATGTCGAATCTACTCGTGACGTGTAAACATCACGAGTAGATTCGAATTCCAAACAAAACATAAATACGTCATGCCAAAGATCGACATGCATAATAATTATAGTAACGAATTTAAACTGTGTGATACAGACTTAAGGTATATTTTCCATAAATGTTCCGATCTTTATGATCTCCCTGAGTGCGTAGATACCTTTGACGTTCTGTGCTTTCTGATATTTTTACCTCGTTATATGTTCCGAATTTATTGAAAAGTCGCTGCTCTTATATTTATGACAAATTGCATGTTCTGGTGTTATTGACCATAACTAGTGTAACGAATTTATTGAAAAGTAATGCTGCTCCGAAATATTTGAGTACCTAGCCCGCTACAATATATCTGATGGCGACTGTACTAACTTAAAAGGTTTTGTCTCTAGAGGCTAAGGTAGTTTCTTTTTATTTTCTTTGTATGTTGTTTATGACTTTTGCTAGTTACATTTTACGGAATACGGCTCCTGCCAATAACTAAAGCGGTTCCCTAATTGCCATGTATGTGTGAGACAGAAACACATTGTCTTACTCTATTACACTCTTACGTCAGAGGTGTTATTAAAAAAATACAAACTTTAATAAAAAACATTTATTGCCATAATTATTTTTCTTAAAAATAAATTGTTATCTACATCGTTTCAACCAAATATTTAAGGCTAATTATAAAATAATATTTACAAACAAGTCGCTTTCACAACCTTTAAAATCTAATTTAAAAAAACCCTGTTTATTTGTGGGGATGTACTCATATTTTCCGTAAACGTAGAACAGTTTGAGGGTTTTTTTAACTAACAAAGGAATAATTAAACTTGTCAGCTATAGTTAAACGAAGATATCAAATCAATTCTGACACCTGTCATTCCACTAAAAAATATAACCTAAAATCCAAGACTGGGTTATATTATAAATTGTACTGCGATGACAGCTGCCAGGGTTAATATTTCTTTCACTATAGTTACATACCGAATAAAAACACATTTTCCGATAAAAAAAGGCGGAATGGTTTTTACTAACCACCAAATTCGAAACTTAGGATGTCCCATAGTCCCATCCCTTCTCTAGTCATTCAAGAAAGGGATAGACTAAGATAACTATCGCACTTCGATTTTCTCAAAAGGGTCTCTATATGGGACCCAGTGAGTCTGTTTGCTATATACAAGACAGACAATATAAAACTTTAATACAACGGAATGATCTGTGGTTTTCTTTAGTATTCTATACAGTTTATAAAAAGGATTGATAATATTGCAACAAAAAATAGTGAGGGTATAAATACTACTACGTTTTTGACCAAATCAAGCCATGGATAGTCTTTTAAAATAAGACACAAGTGTACTAAAATACTTAACAATCTCTAATGGTAACTTCTAGTTACAGGTAACATATTTTATCACTGGTTTAGATAACAATTGGTTTGGACGGATTAAGTTAAAGACCAATACCTAACATTTAGTTTAATTTAGGGCTGATTTTTCAATCTCCAGATAACACGATCTGTCAGGTAAATTGTAGCTCTTTCCTTCTCTTTCTTATGACAAAGAAAAGGATAGAGCTACAATTTACCTGACAGATTGTGTTATCTGGAGATTGAAAAATCAGCCCTTACAAGCATAGAAGTCTACTTGAGCTTGGATCAAAATTGTATCAAAATAAACCTCCTCGAACCGAAGAGTACATACATTTGTTTAATTATCACCCAAATAGTTACGCTAAATTTGATCATTTGAGCAGTCTCTTAAGTTTGAGAGCAACCCCGTCCACTTAGATCAAAGCATTGACGAATTTCTCGGTTTAAATTTCTCAAAACTGTTTTCTTATAATCCTCAAAATCTGTTTCTTAATAAATGATTTTGGACTAATTAAATTTCTATTGAGGAAGATGACAGTATTAACCTTTCATTTGTTTTTATAAACGCAGAACTAAAACGATTCTGTATTTACAGGTACCTATAGAGCCGCACCGTACCTCCAATATACAACCCATATCGACTAAATTTGGTATTTACAAATGTTTTTTGGATATCGCCGTATGATTTATCAACTTCTTCGAGCGCTTCAACAAATCATTGGACTTGTCTAACAACTGGTTCATTTGCCTGTTCTCCACATAACTTACTAACCGCTTGAACCCGCTCCTTATTACGTATGAAACGAGCGTTAAAATTGTGAAAACTGTTATAAGTACAATCGCCGCGACATCCAGCAAGTAATATTGGATGAAGGTTAAATCTTTAGCTGGCGATTGCAAGTGGTATGCTCCTTTATGTCTGATAACATACTCGGTCCAGTACACTGCTCTTTCCAAAGGAGTCTCCTTCTGGTCTCTTAGCAACGTCTGTCTTTTCTTCACTTCTATTTTGTACTTCGGTTCGTTGATGACTTCTTTGATAGCATTATGGAGTTTTTCAGAAGTGAGATGTTGGAGGTCTAGTTTCTTCGCATAGCCGTCTATTTCAGCTTTGGCAGCGTTGGCATCGTGATCGCAGAACACTGGGATGGTGACTATAGGAACCCCGTGGTAGACAGTTTCGAACATGCTTAGTAGACCTCCGTGTGTGACGAAAGCCTTTATTTTTGGATGACCTGAAATTAGAAAGTAAAAATGTTTTAGTATACTTTCAAGATGCGTCATTCTATCACAAGTTATTTTATGGCTACTTGTTTATGCGGTTAATTGTAATGGTAAAGATAATATTACGTTAATTTGGAAAATATTTCGGTAAGTTTCGTAGTTCTGTAAGTAAAATAATATTTTTCTGAATAAGCACAAAACTTCTGCGTAACAAATTCAACCCCGCCTGGCAACAGTTTCGAAGCCAGACATTCTTAGAACACAATAAAAGTGCCTAAATATTCGAACAGCAATAAAACTCTCACAATTCTAATAAACATTGGGGCCAAGGCGCTATCCAGTATTATGAATATTTTTTATTTTGAAATGGTTATTGGCGGATTTGATAAAAAAGAAAGACAGTAATTTGCTACATCGGAAAAATACTAAAACAAACAACGTCGTGATCGTGACCAAGTGGGTACCTGCATAATAAATCAAAGTCGGTCGTGTCATACAAAAGCAATACCTACAGTTTTGAAAAAATGATGAGGTATAATAAAGTGAAAAAGAGGCCATCAACATGACTTTAGTTTATAAACTTCCATTTTCGCTTTCCATTAAATTAATCTTAATATAAGGTTGCAAGCCCTACAGGATAACTTCTTGATTTTAATTGACTGCCGCAGGAAACTAGAAAATCTTACCTAGCAAGTCCTGCTGCGGCAGCCACTTGTACAGCCTCACGTTGGTCGGGATGTCAGTCATGTTCTGCTCAGCATCCTGTTTCCACAGCACCCTCTGGGGCAGTCTCCCAAGCGCGTTGACGATCAGCCGATGGACCGACAGTGGCATCTTGGATGTGCGGACTGAGGAACCCATGGAGATGTAGATGAAACCAGCCTCGCCAGCACCGGAAATCCACTCTTCGATGTCCTGTAAAGTAATATAGCATTAAATTTTGGTTTGACAGGTTAATTGCATTAACAGTAGCAATTGATTGACGAAGTGCTTCTGTTTTACTTGCTGAATTTTTATTTAATTTACTCTTGATTGCATATGCGACAAATTTAGATACTCAGCAATACCTATTACACCCAAAATGATAAGGTTTAAGTATATACTTACTGGACTCAATCTCTTCGCTTCTTTACAATGAATGCAAGCAACTTCAGCAACGTTCGGAAGGTACGGCCGCGGGTACGACACAGAGTAATGTCCATTCTGGAGAATAAAGCTCACATTCTTCGCCATATCGTAGACATGAGGCATCTGAGCGCCGAAATGCCTTCGCAGAACAGCTTGTAAAAAGATTGCCATGACACTATGCATGGTGTTGGCTCCAACATGCCACGCCGCGTTCATAGCTCTGTCTAACAACCCCATGTTATCCGTGTAGGCTTTGCCGAAGAAAGGTATAACGGAGTATGGAGAGGGGCTCCCAGAGTTGCTTAATGGCATGGCGTAGAATCCCACGGTGTTTATATACATGAATGGAACTTTTAGTTTGTAGACGATGCCTAGAGCGCATTCAGGGTATGTGCCGTCAAGGATGAGCAGGTCGAAGTTTCTTCCAGACCGGAGGAAGGATCGCGTCTCTATGTCGCTTAGGAAGGCATCGCAGACCTGCAAAGAAGTTTTAAGATTGTTAAGTTGTAGTTTCGTTGTGATGGATAAGCTAGTTGACAGTCAACGAGGCGTGCAAGGTACAAAAATGTTCTAAATTCAAATGGTAGAAAAAAGAAAGAAAAGAAAAATACATTTATTCACTACACACATAACACACACAGAAAAAAAAAGTAAAAGCAGAAAACAGCAATAAAAAGAGTAGTGAGTGTGTCTTCGCTGAGGTGTTAAACACCTGCAGCGCTGATTTTCAGCCAGCTCCGTTTGTGACAGACGGACGGTACGCTAAACGAATAAATGGTGTTTTTTTTTTTTTTATTATAAATTGTAACATAAAAGCTGAGTATTTTTACAACGGCATAGACCAAACTTGATTACGGAATCTCATAAAAAGGCCAGAGCAGCGTGGTTATTTATCATTCAAATATTATTATTATTTTCTAACATCCTCGAATCTCATCTCGGTCAAGCCACAAAACGATTCTATGCATTTGTTTCCGCCGTCATGGCTCACGCCTCTACCACACTACTCCTGCGAATGCGAAACGGAAGCGAATCAAAACATCGTAATCTAAATAAATCTTGGTAAAAAAACTTTTATTGTACAATTTAGGATGAATACACTGAGCAACTCAGCAGGGATTCGGAACCACCGCATAAGCCAATGTACCCTGATCTATCACAGGGAGTGTTATACTGTATTGGGTTTCCATTCACTCCCGTTTCGCGTCATTGAGTTATATCTTTACTTTTTTAGGCTGTGTAGCATACCGCTATCACGTTTGCAAATCTTACACAAACAAAAAACGGAACAGTGCATTGCGATAAAGTAAAATTTTAACTAAAATATCTCGGTTCGGATCGCTTCCTTTTAGCATTCGCGGCAGTGTGCTACAGGCGTTACAGGGATCAAAGTCGTGGCCGTATTACGCAAACTTCAATTGCTTAAGTAAACAAAAGAGCATTATACCCATTTCTCCCTTTGTTTTGTTTATTCAGGACTGAATCAGAATCCTTAAGGCATCGTAATTTACTTGATTGTTTGTATGATGTATGATTAATATTAAATTTCAGCATTTTGACTCGTACCATTTCAAGTGAAGATAATTTCTTTTTTTATTGGAATGTGTACAGTCACCAGCAATAATAACGTAATTTACTTGATTGTTTGTATGATTAATATTAAATTTCAGCATTTTGAGTCGTACCATTTCAAGTAAACATAATTTCTTTTTTTTATTGGTAGGTTTACAGTCACCAGCAATAGGTAACATATTAACCAACATTGCGCGCAAAAATATCTGACACGTCTTTATTACTAAAGATATAAGAGCTTGTCAGATATTTTTGCGCCCAATGTTGGATAATACATTATTGCTGGTGACTGAACTTACTTAGTTGCAGTACTTACCTTGATCAGAACAGATTGTATTAAAGCGGTCGAAAGCAGTGATTTTATCTAATATTTTATTTTCTTCAGCAATTAATAAAAGTGACAAAGTGACCTATTCCCAAACTAAGTTCTAGGTTTGTACTATGGGTACTAGGAAAAGATAAATATAATTACATATCGAAATACATAGTTACCTAAATACATAGAGAATTCTCAAGACTCAAAAGCAAATACTCGCGCTAACCACACAAATATATTTGCCCTGACCGGGAATATTATAGAACCCCAGACCGCTAGCTTCGTAGTCAGGGTCTCTACCAACTCTCACTAGGCTAGCTGCAATGATATATTTAATCAACTCTTACTCAAAAATATCTAACACGCTCCTATGCCTCTAATAATATAGACGAATCAGATACTTTTGAGTCCAAGTTGGATAATACATTAATTCTGGAGACCAAACCGGCGCATACTATCTAACTATTAACTAGACTCACAAAGTTACCAATATTGAGGCCAGTTAGCCAGGGCCATATGCAAATAAAAAAACAAAATAGAATAAAAAAATTGATTGCAACTTACAGCTTATCAGTTTCAACAATTGGATACATATATGACGCAAGCATTCCTAATTATGTGGCCACCGCTGAATAATGTTTTAAAACATAGCTAGAAAGCGGCTAAGAAGTCGTGGTTAAAAAATGTCAGCAAGTGGACCGAAGTATCCTGAGCTGTCAAAACTTCGAGGTAGTTCAAGAGACAGAGTATAATATCACTTCGTAGGCTCTATTTCTTTTACTGAATGGAACTTGGCAGGTTTTAAGAGGTCATAATAGAATATAATAGAATAGAAAATATTTACTTCACTTAATTTTTAAATGTTTGTAAATTGTGTGCTGCTGTTATGGTCTTAAATGTTCTCAAATCTGACAATTTAGAAGAAATAACAGTTGAATAACAGTGCTGCGGAAATGGTATCCACTTACTCAGCTACGTGTCAGACTCGGACCGTCTATTGGGAGTAAGAAGCTGGTTTTCTGTGGACTCACTGACTGGTTTTGCTAGACAGCATACATTGCAACTTCAATTTCGCGTCGCAAAGGACAAGGAACAAACAGTATTGGAGTTGTTAACCATCTTTCGCAATTGGAGAAATGCCAAATAAAAGAACGTATTGTTTTGCATTATCGTTTACCTCATATCCGTATCTGAAGATGTCCTTCACAGGCAGCGGTTCTTCTCCTCGCATCCTCGCCCCTACCAGGTCGTAAGTCATGTATCCCCTGACGTAGGACACCAGACCCTCAGGAGCTATCTCCTCGAGGCCCTGGATGTGGAAGTCAGGAGGGAAGGCGCTTATGAACGTGATGTTGTGACCTCTGGAAAGATTGAAGAAGAAAATTATTGTAATGAAGTATGTAAGATCAGAGTGGCCTTTTGGGGTTCTCTGCCTTTTGGCAGAAATATGTTTGGCCGATTGAATCGTTTCCCAACTGTTTCATTTGCCAACCTGCTTAATTTTAAATATTTCTGGATTTTTATAAAAACTAACTGAACCTAACCTCCTTCAGGTCCTACACGATGGTATTGAAATAAATCTTGAAATATTGACAGTTACAGGAAAAAGCGGGTGGGCAAATGGCCAAAGGCAGGATACCGGTATTTTGTAATCTAAAAAGTCTTAAAGAAACTATCGAGTTTGTATAAAATAGGGTGAACTTTCATAGGTATGTATCGTATGAGAAAAGTTGAAAGAAAAGCACAAATCTTTATAGAAAATACTGTTTTTAACTGCCGTCGTAAACCGAGGTACGTTATGCGAGTAATTTATGTGTAACGTTTGTGGCATCGTAGCTCACAAACGGATGACCCGATTCGGAAGCGGTTTATTTTAAAACAAAGCTAGTTTTACTAGGGTGGTTTTAGCTAGGCTTAATGAAAATCAGTTGAGCCGTTTCACACCTCAGTACCCTTACCATGAGTTACAATTACCGTCCTCGCTAGCGAGTCGAATGCTCTGTCCCTCGCACTCTAACTATGCAGTGAAGGACAGAGTATTCGACTCGCTAGCGAGTACAGTAATTGTAACTTATGGTAAGGGGGTTGTTATAGCTGTCGCGTTCTAAATGGCCCTATTTAACTAGTATCAACGCAGTACAAAATACAACCTTATTAATATGGGTTTGAAGTTACACCTCTTAAATTGGGCGTTATAGGACGCGGCAATTTTAAGACTTGTACGTTGCTCTGTATGAGGACTATACCTATAACTATGGCGTTGCAAATACCTACTATACAAAATCTCTAATAAAGTATTGGCCAGTAAAATGTACACATTGCAAATTCTGAGTACTTGTTAGGACTCCACTATGCCATAATATTTCCTTGGAAATTCTTTAGAGCAAACAAAATACGAGTATTTTTCGGCGTTTGTGTACTTTGTGTACCTAGTAAGACATACAAACCGCTCACTTCCAATAATATTATACCAATCAAGCAATTAATGGACCCGATTCTACGTGCACATCGCTTAAATAGCCTAAAACTAAATTGTCTAATTTTTAGACATACGTTAGACGGCAGATTTAACTAGTGCTATTCCAGAATGTCAATACAATATTGAATGGACCGCCTAAAATAAGAAGCGTCAGATTCAAATTAGCGCTTGTCATTTGATTATGACAGCTGCTCGTAGAATAGCAAAGTGTTTTAGCGACACCTAAATAAAATTAGGAAGTTTAGAGGCCACTGTAGAATCGGGTCCACTGTTTGGTTTGCTGAGCTACGTAGTGAGGCGCATTCTACAAGGGGTGTTTTCTACTGCTTTTGACATGATATCGTATCGTTTCAAACTCAACCACCATTACTATCATGTCAATAAGAGTTAAGTGTCATAACTTTGACAGTATTATAACAAGTTTAATGCAATATTGTTTTACCGATTAGAACAGAACCCCAGTTATTTATTTTAAATTATTACGAGTTGCTAGAGTTACTTATAAGTAGTTTGAGTAAACCAGCGTTTATATTTACTCTACCCTTAAGGTTAAACAAATAAACAAATGCACATCAAGATTCTAGAATCTATTGACTTTCCATTTAAAATTCATATCCACTTGAGAGTTGCGTTGCTTATTTGAGTGTACCTAGTGATGAAGTCAACTAACATGAATTCAGATGGACACACGTTCAGTTACTTACCGCGGGCTAATGCGACTGATAAAATGTATTAAACACAAGCTGGCGATCTAACGTGTCTGCCGCTCTTGTCACATTCCATACAATTTTGACAATTTTCGAAAATCGCGAATTACCTGAGATTGTATATCAGGTTAGTAGTCATTGTCATACATACAATGTTTACAAACATTAAACATACCTAAGACCAAAGCGAATTGGCTATAAACCTATCACTCATCGTCTGACGACGCCTCTGGCAAGCTCCCAGAAAGGCATCTTGTGAGGTTTCATGCCACCTATGGTGACCATGAGGAATTCACTGACGCGAGATAAAGTAATAAAAAGCCGCTAACACTCCAGTAACTAATCACTCACCTCCTGATGAGACCTCTGGCGAGCTCCCGGAAGGGCATCTTGTGGGAGTCGGTGCTATCAATGGTAACCAAGAAGACTTCGCTCACTCAAGGCAAACTAATAAACAACCAACCAGAAATTAATCACTCACCTCCTGATGAGACCTCTGGCGAGCTCTCAGAAGGGCATCTTTTGGGACTTGGTGCCACCCATGGTGACCAAAAGGACATCGCTCACGCAAGGCAAACAAATACCAACCAAACAGAAACTAATCACTCACCTCATGCTCCTGATGAGACCTCTGGCGAGCTCCCAGAAGGACATCTTGTCGAACTCGGTGCCCTCAAGGGTACCAAAGCAAGAAGACATCGCTCACGCGAGGCAAACAAATAAATAACCAAACAGTTAACTAATCACTCACCTCCTGATGAGACCTCTGGCGAGCTCCCAGAAGGGCATCTTGTGAGACTTGGTACCACCCATGGTGATCATGAGGATGTCGCTGCCGCACACTGATGCCGCCAGAAGGATGGGCAGGCACAGTATTGGCCATCGTGAGCCTCCCTGGAAAAAATATTAAGATTATTTGGTGAGATTAGGGCGAAGTAAAAATGTATATATATAGGTACGAGTACGTTACTCAATTTTATCACTAAAACGCTAAAGAATAAAATGGTTTCAGAGAAAAGTTAATACAATTATATTAAGAAATAAAATTGACTTTCTGAGACACGGAAATTAGTGGTTTAGTGGTGGTAGGACCTTGTGCAGGGTCCGTCCGGATAGCTACTACCATCTTATCCATTAACCCACCGCCAAGCAGCAGTGTTTGCATTTCTGTGATCCGGTGTGGGGATAAGACAACCGGTGAAATTACTAGCATAGAGGCATTCCATCTTAGTCCTCAGGGTTGGCAACGCATTTGAAGTCTTAGGATTGTAGTTTGAGATTGTAGTCTTGAGGTTTCAAATGTCTATGGTCTCAGATCCCACTGACCATCAGGTGGCCTGAGTGCTCGCGTGCCTATTACTTGCAATAAAAAAAATGACCATACAAAATTGCCTGCTCATTCTTTTGGTTTCATGTTCACTTCATGCTTCACAATTTATACAATATAAGACCAGGTGGCTACTGCGTCGACGGGGCTAGTGCGTCAACGGGGCCAGTCTATATATTTTCATATCAATTTAATATATTGATTATATGATATATATTTTATGAGATGTGGTGGGTTTGACGCACTTTCCCTTTAGACACACTTGCCCCACCTGACTTAACATTGTGTAAATTGTGAAAATGTAATAAAAAAAGACAGCATCAGTCCCTTAGAGGAGTATTTTATATCTAAAAAAAAGCAACTATGTTACAAAAATGAGTCGCTTCCGGAAATCAACTTAAATGAAGGTTATAGTGCGGAAAATAGTACTCATATGAACACACTTATCTAACACAATTAAGTATCCTCAAAATTCCCTATCAATTTACATGTAAAATTTCATTACCATAGCTAATTATAATCGATCAATTATTATTAACAAAGATGTTACAAAACTATTAACGGAATTTAAAAACAAACTGTAAAACCGATAACAAAGGGTTGAAAATAATTTGTTTTACAATGTTAGTTATTACCCTTGACAATAACTTTGTGTGTGCCGTGGGATTGGCTCTCTATTGTTGTTGGTTACTATTGCGTGCGTGGGCGCATACAGCGACTATTAATGGGGTTTTTACATGTGAACATCTCAGTATTAGTTCCCATATTATATTGTAGAAAGGTCGTGATTAATCATATGACACTGTATTTTGTGGTCCCAAACCTAATTTAACTCTGAATTGCCATTAAGAATTGAATTATAGTTATGCGCATTGATTTCGTAAATCAATTTAATATAGTTGATTAATTTGTTCATTTTTTTAGTGTTTCTACTCCTCACTAGATGTCGTTAGTAATAATACATTGCGAGGGTATTCAAATAAAATTTTTCAGCAACAAATACCTACTGGTGCTTTTCACACATACAATATATTTGCCCGTATCGGGAATTGAACCCAGAACCGTTCGTAGGCAGGGTCACTACCAGGGTGGATTTCAAAAATATTGTACGTAGTTAACGACTCAATTAAAACAACCTTATTTTTTTCCTTTCTGTGACGAAAATTAGGCATAAGATCGTATGACTAATTTTCGTCACACAAAGGCAAAAATTAAGGTTTTTTAATTGAGTCCTTAACTACGTACAATATTTTTGAAATCCACTCACCAACTAGGCAAAACACGACGTCGAAATAAAAGTTTTTGAGCTATTGCATTACTATTTAAACCCTTTTTCCTTAAACTCCACCAACGTTGCGGTTTCCAACTAACCGTGTCATGAAATTGTGTTACAAAAGGCCGTCGTAGTAGGGACTTTAGGTCGATTGGTAATATGTATCGTTTCGCAAAGTGAAATGGCCAAGTGATCTAATTGCGACATCGCTTGCGCCGGCGCAGTTATTGCTAATACTTACGATAATAACACTACTTGGCCAGGGCAGGGTTTATAGACCATACCCGTGAAGTTGGCGGGTCTTAGTTTGATCCTTGTATTGGTAAATATTAGGTACGCTTAGGTATTTTATTTGTGAACTTTAATTGGTTTTTTATTTAAATCGTATCCTATTCTATACAATTAATTGAAAAATATTTGTAAATATGTAAAAAATGGAGTTCACGAAAACGGCGATATGGGGGTTTACACGGGCGAAAAATCGATCTGTCAAGTTGTCTTTTTCGGGAAAATTCGTTTTCAACCCGAGCGGCGCTCGGTCTTTCAAGTACTGATTGTTGCAACAAAACACTGACAAAAATAAACAAACGTTTACATTTTTAATATGAGTAAGGAAAAGATAGGGAAGTAACTACTTAAAAATAAAATCTACACAAAGACTTGTAACTTATTAATTTTTATATTAACATCGAAGAAAGTGTGAAACCGCTAACTTACTTAAGTAGAAACAATTCTTAACTTTATAAATAAGTTAATTCCGAACTTTTCTCATCCAACGTTGGTTTAATATTTGAGTAAGAGTTAATTATCAGTTAAAACGAGGTTGTTAACTTAGACGGTGCAACTTTACTGTGACGTAATTTGAACGTCAATACAACGTAATAGGAAGGAAAGAATGTTTCTTAGAAGTTTACACGCCATATCACGAATGTGTAAACGATTTCGTACCATCTTGCTTAAATGTTGTTTGAGGTTTCGTACAAAATTGTGTAATTTAAGCCGGAATTTGACAGCGGCGCCCACTACGCACGCACACATGGATATAAAAAAACAAGGGACGATCTCACACAAATTGACCTAGTCCCAAACTAAGCTCTAGGCTTGTACTATGGGTATTAGACAACGATATAAATACTTATATAGAGAAATATATACTTAAATACATAGAAAACCTATAAGACTCAGAAACAAATACTCGTGCTCATCACACAAATATTTGCCCATACCGGGAATTGAACCCGGGACCTCTAGCTTCGTAGGCAGGGCCACTACCAACTAGGCTATCGCGTCGTCGAATATATATAAGTCAGAACTTGACGTAAATATTAAGGGATAAATTAGATAGATAAACCCCCGATATAATGATAAACTCTTCTTTCTTTCTTTATATCTCTTAAACGTCCCAACTGATTTAAATTAATCCTAGCTAATAACTACCGCTAAAAAACCTACTTACAAATAAAAAAAACCGCATCCAAATCGGTTCACCCGTTTTAGAGCTACGGTGCCACAGACAGACACACACCCACTCACATAGTGGTCAAACTTATAAGACACCCTCTTTTTGCGCCAGGGGTTCTTCTTCAACGGTCGGTGTGTTATTCTCTCAAAAAACGGCGGCCGGTCGGAAGGACGAGCGAATAAAAGCGGCGAGTTTAAGTAGTCCCGTCCGACCGAACAAAACACATTTTAGCGCGTGCATTGTCAATTAGGGAGCCTTATACGTTCGAGAAGTCATGCTGCCAAATTAAATACACGCGCTAAAATGTGTTTTGTTCGCTCTGTCGGGACTACTTAAACTCGCCGCTTGGACCTTCACTCGAGCGAACGATCATCTTTGCTTGTTGAGAGAATCACAACCCTGAATATAGTTTTAATTATTTTAGTTTTTACTTGTTACTTCGTTTAGGAGTTATAATTGTTTTAATGTTTTAATGATAATGACACAGAACTCTACCTTGCGGTACACGTTTGCCTCCCTTGGCTAAAAATAGCTATAAGTAATTTTGTAATTCTAAAACTTGACATCCAATCCTCAATAATACTCGTAACTGCGTAGTGATGTCATAATAACTTCCTTGGAAAAAAGGCAAAATATTTAAACAAAACTAAATAATGTAATGAATGTAAATCATATCGGAAAGCTAATCTCAAAGTAGTCACAACGTCAGTTTGCCCAATCACGTAGATCACATCGTGAGTTAAATGACCTATTGTTTTGGTATCGCAAATACGGAACGAGATGACTTGTAATGTAAATATTGGCAGATTAATTCAACACTTACGTCGACTACCAGTAACTTTAAATTAAACCAAATTAACCTTATGATGTTTTTATGATAGAAGAATACACATTCACAATTTACCTAAAAAAAAATACGTTGGGAGGAAAAGTAGGTGGTCTATTCTCCATAGCAGATTTCCCAGAAGTTAAAAATTTAGCTGAACTTTAGACAGACGAGAATCTTAGTTAACCAAGAGGAACGGTCAAATAATTAGTGCCGGTAGGACCTTGTGGAAGGTCCGTCCAGATTGTTACCACCATTTTATCCTTTAATCAACCGCCAATCAGCAGTGTTCACGTTGTTGTGTTCCGGTGTGGGGATTAGCCAACCGCTATAATAGCATAGAGGTATTCCATTTCAGTCCTTAAGGTCCATTCCACCTGACTCGTCTTATTTAGTAAATAATTTTATAACCTCAAAATGCATAATTTTTGTATAATACGGCCGTTTTCTGCTGAATAAAGCAACTAGAGACCATATTTTGCACACCATTTTCCTGATTTTACATTATGGATGGGTTTTTTATGACAAAATTGTTATTTTAGGCGGAAAGGGAGGATTTTGAGGATATAAAAGTTGGAATGGGAATCATCATGGTTGGCAACGCATTTGAGGTCTTAGGATTGCAGTTTTGAGATTGTAGTCTTGAGGTTTCAAATGTCTATGGGTCACAGATCCCACTTACCATCAGGTGCCCTGTGTGCTCGTTTCGCAAAAATAATCGAATTAAAAAATACGTAGTTGTTTCTTCGTTTATTTGCAATTATACGCGGGCATGACCTTTGTCCTTTAACATTATAATATTATAATATCCATATCATTTGTTCTTTCAAATGTTCACAACGCTGAGAACAGCTGGCGATGTCATATAAAAGCACCCTTTTTGGTAATTAAAAACAAAAGCGCGTTTTTAACGAGCAAACGTTTCGTGGCCGTTACGTAGCTATTGCGTGACCACTGAAATTGTCTCATTTAATAACTAAAAATGTAAAAATGACATGAAACAACTGAAACCCGGGTGTACTATCTTTCTCTCGGGTTTCAGCAACAGTCAGCAAGATACTGAATCATAAAAAGTAAATAATCATCAGGGGACAATATCACAAAAAATTATACTAAATCAAACTAAGATTTAGGCTTATGCTATGGGTACTAGGCAAGGATCACACATATATAGAAAAAATAAATACTTATATACCTACAAAATACCTTTTTTCGGTTTCGCCTACTGGTTGACTAGTAGAGAATGCCATTCGGCATTAAGTCCGCCATTTGTACTTTATTGTACAGGTATTTTGTACACAAGTTTAAATAAAAAAATACTTTTCCTCTTCAGGAGAATAATTACCCTAACCGGAAATCGAACCCGGGACTGCTTAGCTTCGTAGGGAGGATTGTGAACCGACGTTTAAAACGCGTTTTGTCAAAGTTTTCCCATATTTTAGCTCTGAGCGATAACGTTTTCACCCGCTAGGTCAAGTCCGATTTTCAAGATTTTTGAATATGTTATAGTTTAAAAAGTAGGTCCGTACATTTCCGACTTTTATTTTCTTAATTTTTTTCTTTCCAAGAAATATTTTTTTGGAAATGAAAACGTACAGACCTAGTTTTTCATAATATCTACAATATATTCAAAAATCGAAAAAATTGGACGAGGTTTAAGGGAAGAAAAACGTTATAGCATTTTGTATGGTATTTTTTAGCTTCACACCTTTTACTAAGTAGGCTAACTGCGTCGCTGATTCCTCAAATGCTAGACAAATAAATAGACTAAAATATGTTGAAATACGTTATGTGTTAACTAATTAACTATCTACATTTTTTTATATTGTTTGTTTAATATGTCATTCATAATTTCTTTATAAATAAATGTGATTTTTAGTACCAATTTCACCAAACGATGTTAAATTTAATCAATGTCAATCGCCTGCTAGTTCATACATTTTAATAGCTGTTAACGCTCTAATCATCTGTTAAGTGGTTAACATCGTTTAGTGAAATTGGTACTTACGATGAGGTACGACTTTTATTAATTACAACGCCCACGACTTTGTCCACGTTGACCATCCCACGGAAACAGCTTTTTTCGCTATAAAAGGTAGCGTATGTAAATTCAGGATATAAGCTATCTATATTCAAAATTTCATCTAAATCTGTCACGTCATTTTAGCGTGAAATAGTAACAAACATACTCCGACACAAACTTTATATTTATACTTCGTCTATGTAGATTTCGTCGTTATTTCCTTGGAAACATTCAATCCAAGGTATAAGCTATCTTCATTCCAAATATTATCCACCTCCGCCAAGCCGTTGCAGCGTGAAGAAGGAACAAACTAACACAAAGTTTCGCATTTATAATAATAGTAGGATTAGTGCAAGTGTGATTTATAATAAAAGTTACTTATATTTAAAGGAAGGTCGGAAGGGGCCACCCTAGGCGTACTTTTTCCAATCAAATCGGAGAAATACTGAAAAAGGGCCGGATCTTTAGAACCCGAAACCGACGTGCATGCATGACTCGATGTATGAATGTGGAAGAAGCGAAAGAGATTTGTCAGGACCGTAGCAGGTGGAAAGAAGTGGTCTCTGCCTACCCCTCTGGGAAACAGGCGTGATTTAATGTATGTACTTACGAATAAATCTAAAAATAATTATCCTTCCAGGCTACATCTAATAGCTTCCAACAAACTCATTGGTATGCCACTCCTATTGAGCCATTTATACCTACGTGTTGTATGGTGGTCGGGGCCAAATAAGTCGTCCGCTAATGCTTCTCTATTGTATGCCCTATCCTTTGTTTACTAACAAAGTGTTTACATGGTCTTTACGACGCATTAGATACAGGAAAACACTATTTCATGCTTAGGTGTTTTGTGATCTTAAACGGCGTGAAATTCGAGTAACGTGAATCACCATTTTTGTACTTAGATGGTTAACAATGGTGGTTTACTGCCTGTCATAATACCAGGAGACATAAATCTCTGTGGTGGAGACCTGATTCATTATTCAATATTTACTGAAACCCAGTTCATTTCCTTTAAGCCTACACCTACATTGTAAACCCACCTTAACCCGTGGAACGTCATGTCAATGTCATATAAAATATCAATCTTAAATTCAATGTATTTAATTATTTATATCGTTGTCTAGTACCCATAGTACAAGCCTAGAGCTTAGTTTGGGACTAGGTCAGTTGGTGTAACATTGTCCCGTGATATTTATTTATAGTAAAAACTATTACAATACGAGTAAAATCACCAAACGTGCATGACATTGACAAAGACAAGGTTCTAAGTATACTTAACATTTTTATTGGGTGACTGTAAAATGGCGACCTTATTATAATTACTGCCGCACTCAGAGACGTCAATTAAATTTAATGCTTGTTTAGTGACGTGTTGTCTTATTCTATTGTTATAACAAAAAAAATGACAGCATCAACTTTAATCATGCATAAAATTTAATTGACGTCTCTGAGTGCGGCAGTTAGTGTATTTTAATAATATACAACTATTCTAGTAATAAAGTGGACTTATTATTGAATGCAAAATGTTAATTTCGGGCTAAAGAAAAATCCGTCAAAATCATGTCAAGGTGAAATTTAACAAGGCAATCTACAAAATTAGCATGATACGAAAACGTCACTGGCCGCCTGTATTTCCGCAGCCGTATAATTAATTTAAAGTTTAAAAAGTGAATGTTTGTGAACTTCCCTTCAATCAAGGTGGCCGGGAAGACATAAGTACTTAACTCAACAATGCGGAAACATTTTACCCGACCAAACTACAAGCTGAAAAGACAATGAACACCCGTATTCAGAAACGTCACTATGAGGTCCCACTGTGCTCACGAACGCACAGGGTGCTTCAAATCGTCTCATAAACAAAAGGTCGGTCAAAAAGGACCAATCACAAAGCTGTATTGAACGCAGTGCGTTTACTCAGTGTAGGATCCCTTAAGTATTGTTTGTGAATACGGGTGAAAGAGTTGTCATCATACAATGTGTTTTCAATGCGATCAAAGTGATATTGCACAGTTGCGTGAATTAATGCGCGTCGGAATCTCACGCGCAGGTTTCCGTACGCAACGTACAATATTTAGAGGATTGAAAACGTCGCTCAAATCGCATATTTGTCAAAAAAAAAACATACTAATTTAGCTCCGGGCCATAAAGCTTCTCAACCCCTAAATCTAGTCCGATTTCTCGATTTTTTAATAAGTTTTAGTTATTATGAAAATCTAGGTCTATACGTTTCCATTTTTTTAATGTTTTTTTTTTCAAAGAGCTTTTACTTGGAAAGGAAAACGTACAGACGTAGTTATTTATAATATCTACAAGATATTCAAAAATCGTATAAACCGGACTAGGTTTAAGGGGAAAAAAAATGTTATCGCATTTTGTATGAATTTTTTTGCTTCACAATCGTCTAAAGATAGAGTAAAAAACGACTAAAGTTTTTTGTATAGTATTTTGTACTGTTTAATTTTAAACTATATTAATTGTTTATTATTTGTTTTTATAGATTCCATAGTTTGCTCGACAATAAGCAAAAACGCCGAAAAAAATCATGTTTCTTGTATTTTATTTTTATTACTAGCTGGCCGCCAGCGGCTTCGCACGCGCTGTAATTTTTTTTCTGTCCCACATTCCTTCTAATGCGTAGGTTCCGTCGCCCAATTGTACAGAATGCAATGTATTAGAAGACGTGTACCGCATTTTGATGGAATGCGTTCGGAACGATCCCGTGAGAAGGCAAATTATTGACGAGACATTTTTAATTATAATTATTGTTTGTCTCTTCCATTGTCTGATGTCGCCACACAAATCTATATTTATTTATTTATTTATTTATTTATAAAGACACACCAACAGTAACATAAACAGATTATACATTAGTAGAAATAAAAGGCACATTCCCGTTTATGCACCAATTATAGGCGTGCGACAGCATTGGCAAAGAGACTACAAACAATTAATTAAAAACTAAAATATTACAGTCAGAAAATAGAAAAGAACAAAACTGAAATATAAATAAAAATACAAACCAAAATATAAACAGCGATTACGTGCCCTGTGAGTCAGGGGTGTGCGGCGGCGATGGTTTCAGCAGTCTACGTCGCAGAACTGATAATGAATTCAGGTAAATGTCAATGCAACGGGCCTTGGCTAGATCATTATATTGCTTCTGCAAACGGTAGAGTGGCAAGGATTTTCCCAGCTTAGTCCTGGTACGACCAAGGCGGAAGAACGTGAGACGACAAGTCCGTGTGTTCTGTTTAGGGACAGCAAAATTTAGACAACGCAGCAAAGACGGCTCTTGGACATTTCCATTAATAATTTTATGGAGGAGTGCCATATCAAGATAAATGCGTCTCTGCTCCAGGCTATCAAGCCCAAAGTGATTGAGTCTTGCACTGTAATCAGCTCTTTTTGAAAGACGTTTGCCGCCGACTTTGAAGACAAGAAATCTAGTAAAAGATCGTTGTACTCTCTCCATGCGATCAATATGCACCTGATACATTGGGTTCCAAATCTGACAACAATATTCAAGTCGTGAACGAACAAGTGAATTAAAAAGAGTTTTAAAAGTTTGCGTGCGTTTAAAATGACGGCCTATTCTTTTGATAAAGCCCAGCATTCTATTGCTTTCACTTATTACAGAATCTATGTGGCTTCTAAAGTTAAGTTTAGAATCTAATTGTACTCCTAGATCCTTGACGGAGTCAACTTCCTGAAGAATAACACCGTCCAGTTTATAATTAGTTCTTAAGGGCAAACTTCTTCTTGTAAATCTTATACAAAGGCATTTACTATCGTTAAGAGTCATGTTATTTACTAGGCACCAACTTTTGACATTGTTTAGGTCATCCTGTAAGTGCTGTGCGTCAACCACCGAGTATATGAGTTTGTAAATTTTAAGGTCGTCCGCGTACATAATACATTTACATAGTTTGATAGAGTTCAGTAGATCGTTTATGAACATAACGAAAAGCAGTGGCCCAAGATGGGACCCTTGGGGAACTCCAGATGTAGCTACATAGGACTCAGAAAAATAACCATCCTTAACAACCCTTAGACTTCGGTTTAAAAGGTATGACCTAAACCAAACCCAGACCTCACCAGTGACATTAAAGTTATCATAAAGCTTTTGTAGTAAGATATTGTGGTCCACACGTCTATAAACTGGCTTCAGTAGGTTTAAGTAGTAGATAATATACTTTCTGTAACAAAAATGGAGCGGTATGGTCACTAAGTATAACGATTAAAAAAAACGAATAATATCGAAGACAGCAAAATAAAGAATTATCCAATTTTGTGCAGTCGTTCGGAAATACGCGTACATACTTTCTACGATTCATTTTTAATTACCTATATTATGTATATTCGCAACCCAGGTTTTAGTTTAGAAACCTTTTTTCTTGTCGTATCAGCGGGTTTATTACCTAGATAACCGTCATTACTTTAAATACCTACCTAAATAAAATCAAAATCAAAGTTCGCCGATGCACTTAAGGCGGAGCTCTATTATAATAGAGATTCCTCTTATAGTGTAGTATGTAACTGTTAGAAATCATAAACGGGAAATCGAAAATGCGTTCGTCCAGCAGAATATAGAACAGCGTATAGTATGGCTTCCGTGGCGTTAAACATTTATTACTACGAGTTAAACGAAATGGTGCAGAGGGTAATTCATCACCAAACTCTAAGTTATTTTATAGAATAACAGTCGATTAACTATTTGATAATAACTATAATTTGTTAGACCGATGTGTAGGGAAAGCCACATACGTCTTTCGTCTGACAAGATAATGAGCACAGTCCGCCCAAAATATTTCGAGGCTGACTTTTACCGCCGACTGTTTTATTGTATGTAGTCATTCACTGTATCCGAAGCCTGAACTTTTTCTTTCTGTAAAGGGAGTAACGAGAAAATGTGTATGGTCATTAGCGGCCTTTACACGTAAAGTTCGAACCGCGGGAAACGCCACGCGCCGTTCCAATCTTCGTTCCGAACCGTTCATTTTTTACTATTTACTTATACAGTTGCATTTACACGTAAGGTTTGGAACGAAGGTTGGAATGCCGCGTGGCGTTTCCGCGGTCCGAACTTTACGTGTGCAGGCCGCTATTGGAATCAGCGCCTGTCCGTATTTAAAACCAACATTTGATAGCGCGTTGACATTGACGCTGATTATGGTATCGTCATCGAGTAGTAGGTTAAGTAAACGTAACACAATGTATGGAAACGTGAGTTAGTCTTTGGGGTTTTTGCTACCAATTGATTCAGAACATTGCGAGTTGTGTGCGGCAGACGGCAGCACTAGAGCTATTTTTCTTAAAAAATCCCATTTCAAAGAAAATCTGTTTGAAGATGTTCATTGTCATTAGAGACGCCAAGTCATTTGTAATTGATAGGAAACTCAACCTTATTGCTGTAGAATGTCAGATTGACTTTGGACCTAAGGTGGGTACCAAATTAAATTCCTTGACTGTACTTAACTTTAACGCTCTTGAAGTAATTTTTCAAATTGGGCCATTCCGAGAAAAATAATGTGTTTTCCTCCATAAAAGAAATTTCAATTATTTTCGGTAAATAAAGTAAGACAAAAGTTGATCGGTTAGCTAAGATCTTCTAAACACATCAGATTTTTTCGCCTGCGCATCTGTTTTAACAGGGAATATGCATGCATTTTTTAAATCGCATTTCTCAACCAAAATTAAATTACCCTAAAAGAGATCACGTAAAGCGAAATCAAAATTGGCCAGGAAATACGGATGATACAAGCATTTTAATCTGCTAATTAGACAGCGATTAGACAGAGAGATCCTATATGCACTGTGACGTCGTCATGTAGCAAGTCGGCCTTATAAACTCCATGTTAAATTCGGTTTTGCTAGAAAGAGATAGGAACAAATCTTTGTTGGCAATTTTGGTTGTTTTTATAGCCATTCATAAAATACTTTTCTCAACGGTTTGTTACATGACTCAGCTTTTAATGAAGCTGTGAAAAAAAACATGAATATTCCCTATTGCGGAAACAATGCAATAGTTCATCTACCAATCGTTATCTAGTACAAATAAATAAGAAACGCAATGTTTGAAGAGCATTTATGTCGTAATGTCGTCGACATAATACTCGTACGTTATCTAACTAAGATTATATCGGCAGTGAACAATCAGGAAGTGCAGATGAGACGCCGTAGGAAGAGAAACTGGTGCTTTGTCACGTGATACCACAATATATTCACGGTTCATCACGCCTCTAAAGCAGTTTTAGACCTTCGGGTGTTATTATGGTAATAATGGAGAATGCAAACGAGTACACAAACCACCTGGTAGCAAGCTTCCGCCTACAAACTGTTTGTGGGTTTGTGCATTGTTGCAGCCCACTGGAATCCTGACCCACCATGGAACGGTGTTACACTGACATTATAATAGTTATTTATGTAACTGGTTCATAATGAAGCTTCTTAAGGTACGAGTGCCGAGGTTAGAGCGCGAGCTTGCGAGCGCTCTAATTACAGGTACGAGTACCTTAAAAGCTAATTATGTACTGTTGCATACATAATTTTTTCTACCAGCTTGAAAAGATAATGACAAAAATAAACAATCGCTAACTTTTCTTACATAGGTACTTTCCTCGATTTTTCTGCTAACAAATTACTTGTCAGCAAAGTCATTTTCCTTATTCCTATTGGCGTTAATAGTTTGTGAATTTTATTGTTATATGCTTACAAATTTCATGCCAATTTTAGTAGTTCATAAAACACTACTGACAATTTATCATAAAAGATGGAATGCCAAATGAAACGCCATTTTGTTGGTATCCATATTTGAAGGTTACCATGGTAACCAAATAACAAATCGATAGATATTATTCATCTATTTTTAGTAAGTTGATAAAAATGTAATTTTTCTCAAAAATGTCCGGAAATGTTGACATTCCTATCTACTTATTGAGACGCGAAGTACATAGTTTACTGACAGTTTTCAAATTAAAAAAAAAACATTGCGTGCTCGCTACACAAGCCCGCAATGTTGCATACAAATTCCATTACTATCTAGCTTGTAACTTTTTAAAAAGTGAAAATGGCAGTAATAAAATGAGGGCACAAGTCTTATACATCCAAATTTTACTCGAAACATAACTTTTTTATTTGTGCCTGGAATAGCTTATGTTTTTTTTTAAACAAGAATTGCGTTTCTCCTTGTCATAAACAAAAAGGCGGTAAGGAGTGATGGTTTTTTCACATGAAGTTTCTGTTTGTATGCAATTTAAAAAATGAGTTCAAGCGATGAAGACTTGATTCCAACACAACTTTTTTCTTGCGATTTTTGAGAAAAGCACTATATTTGCCCCGGCAGGAACAGCAATTGCGGGCTTCGTATTTTTAAACGGACTCGCAAGCTCGTCCGTTTAATCCAATACTCGGCCCGCAATTGCCTACTTCCATGCCTAGGCAATAATGTACTATTAAACACATAATTAGTCTCAAAATTAATTTTGTTTTTAGTATACTTAATTTTAATTGATATTAAAATACTTTTAACTGTTTATTATACAAATTAAGATGTCAAGTGTTTACTAAACGCCAAGACTGATATCCGGAATGACCGTAACCATGGTAATAACAATGCTGTAATGATTATTATAGAACTATTATTACTATAGCAACGCTCATTATAGAATAGTTTTCATGTTTCGGTTACGCTATAGGTGGTATTGTGGTACCATTAACGATATCAATATTAGCGGTTTATAGTACGCGAGTAGAATAAATGTTTAAAAAAACAAAAACCCGCCTTCAAAAATGCAAAAAATAACTTCTTTTAAAATGGTAGGTCAGTCCAACTGCATTCGGCTTTTGGTTTAAAATATTGTGGGACGCCGACTTCTGTTGGACTGACCTACCATTTTAAAAGAAGTTATTTTTTGCATTTTTGAAGGCGGGTTTTTGTTTTTTTAAACATTTATTTTATTTTATACTTTTTAGTGATCCTATTTATGCTGTTACGTAGCTCCACTTCTAAATATTAATGAGAAACTATAGAACATTTCAAGCTCGCCGCAGACAACGCCGCGGGAATGTCATAGTCATATTTAAACCTAAATGTGCTTCGTCATAGTCGCTCAACTACCTTAATCGAAATATCTTATCGCCACCCTTGAAATAGGTACCGTTAAGGAGTTCCGGTAGCCATCTCTGGTCTTCATCATCAGTTCCACTTCACCATATAATACTTTTCAAAAGCAAATGCACGAGTTACAGTGAAAAATACCAAAATCGCTATAGGTGTGCCTATAATATTTGAGGAGTTCTCTTGATTTCTCCAAGATCCCATCATCAGATCCTGACGTGTTGACAATGGGACCAACTAAAAAGTATACCCATTCAAACAAAGAAAAAAATTTTCAAATCGGTCCAGTGGTCTTCGAGTAATCGGGGAACATACATAAAAAAAAAAACCCGACGAACTGAGAACCTCCTCCTTTTTTTGAAGTCGGTTAAAAAATAATTTGGTTCACACTTCTTATGACTTGAATCATAACTTCACTGTGACACAGTTCTATGGTGGGTCAGTCTATTGGGCTAATAGTACCTATGCGGGGCTCTATTCTACTCGGTAAAACTATAATTGCTTTTGTTATCGTGTTGTCAACGTTATGGTAGCCCTTGTTTACTTGATAGTAATAGTGGTCGAGTTAAAACAATACGATAGCGTGTCAAAAACAGTTTGGTTTTTCCCGAGAATAGAGCCGTGTTTGTCGTTTTTTTTTTTTCATTTTTTGTAATAAGTCAGCTCTTAAGCCCAAAAGCATTTGCAATCTCATGATTGGACCCGTTGCCTGGGTGGTGATTCTCTCAACAAGCAAAGGTGATCGTTCGCTCGAGTGAAGGTCCAAGCGGCGAGTTTAAGTAGTCCCAACAGAGCGAACAAAACACATGTTAGCGCGTGTATTCAATTTGGCAGCATGACTTCACCAACGTATAAGGCTCCCTAATTGACAATAAACGCGCTAAAATGTGTTTTGTTCGGTCGGACGGGACTACTTAAACTCGCCGCTTTTATTCGCTCGTCCGTTCGACTGGCCGCCGTTTTTTGAGAGAATAACACACCAGTACGAGTACTAAAATGGATGTCTTTGCTAGTCATTGGACGGCTGATTTAGCCCCCCTTTAGTAATGTGCAGCGGTGACAATTTGGAAATTTCGCGGATCAAACTTAACGTCTAATGATTCTTTTTCATATGTGGCTACCTTGCATGATATAAAGTAAGATTTTAAAATTTCACTACTTAATCAAATATACGTTTCGGTTACTAACCCATATTAAACAGACAGATTTTACTAAGTGATTTTACCGACAATCTATAGGTGTTTTGTCTTCGACTCTTGTTACGGCTGGTTCCGTGCTGCCCCCGACCGACCTTCGCCAGGTCGTTGGTTCTTCTTGTGTGGTACCCACACCGGACTTCCGGTTCGAGGTAAAACGGGTTTATAGTGGGGACCTTTTTGACCCTATCGTACCTTCATTCTATGAAGTTATAGCTCTTAATTACTGCAGCTGGCATACATCAATTTGTATATTTATTTATTAGAGGAAAAAGCAAAGCCAACGGGTATGTAAGATGACACGCGTAATGTAACCGATAGCTGTATATTGCAAAATTTCATCTATAACCTTTTTTTTCAAGAAATTATGGGAAAGAAACAGTTTGGAAAATAAACCGAATAAAGCGTTTTTTATATTGCCCTAATGCCGATTGAAATTATACATAGTCATAGGTATAGGTAGGCTTTGGGTGTCGAAAAAAATTAAAAAAATCATGAATCGGAAATATCTTGAAAGCCAGTATAAATAATAGGTAGGTACAACTGATGTACAGCACATTAGTTGTACTCGTACCATGATTTTTTTAATGTTTGTCTCGAAACCCAAAAAAAAGACTTAATCTAAAAAAATATGCTTTAATATCCAAATACATATTTTTATTTACATATTCTAAAGTATTTAAATGACGTTAGTAAAACGATATCGTTTTTAAACACAAACCATATCATTAATGCGGCAGCCACACCACAATCAGAAGCGTATAGATAATGAAAATAAAGAGAAAGTATTAATCGAGTAAACTCATTAAAGCCACTAGGTTAGTGTGGAGGTCGGTAATATTCTACAAACATACATTTACCGTTATAAACCTGGTTATAAAAACGTTAAACTCTTATCAGCTTGGCCGAAGATGCTAATTTGGTACGCCGCAAGGAATCTTGCGTGTTGGTCGACGGTAAATTTAAGTTTGCGTTACGTTTGAACGCATTTTTCTGCGTTACGTAATGGTTATGTAAAATGACCGATTAAATTCGGTAGTGCACTGGGAAATATTATTCAATATCCATTTCATTGTTAATTAGTGATGTTTGGGTTTTTATCTGCTGTGTTTTCCTTAGGTACAGTCAAGGAAATTGATTCCTAGCCCACTTCGGACTATGTCAAAGTGACACTGTAAATAAAATCATAAGAAGTCTCTTACGTTTTGATTGATTGCGTCACTTTGGTATAGTCCAAAGTGATCTAGGAAACAATTTGCTTGACTGTACATAGTTATAGGTATTTATACGCCTACATTGCAGCTTATTACAGGTACAAGCTGTTTCCAATTCCGTCCGCGTAGAATTCGTTAATAGCTATTCGCTCGAGAACTGGCACATTTTTCAGGATATAAAGTTCCCTTTGTCCTTCCCCGAGGTCCAAGCTATCTCCATACCAGATTTTATTAAAATCGCTTCAGCGGTTTAGCGTTGAAATCGTAACAAACAGGCAATCAGACAGAGACTTTCACATTTATATGTTTAATATTTATATCAGTATTGAAGTATAGGTGAATGACTCGAGTGGTAATTCTAGATGACATTGAGTGTCCGCAACTTAATAACAACTATGTACAGCGTTCACTAAATCTGGCGCTTAATTACTAAAACAAAAACAAAAGTAACAATATTAATTTAAAAAAAAAACTATAAGTACTCTAAAGATGATGTCTGTAACAGCCGTTTTTCGTAATTCGTAATTTCAATAGTGATGTGTTTAAAATGGGCGATAAATTATTTAAATTCCTGAACGGCGGTAGGTTTGTACCGATGTAGTATTTATGAAAAGTTAAAGAAATAAACGTGATCAGTGTTTATATGAGCTGTCACAGGCACATCTTAGAATAATCCGAGTATAATGCAACTTATTGATCACAATGCTAGTCGGGATATGCTGTATTGGAATATTTTATTATTCAACGTGAATGAATCACAATCCGAGCAGTTTTTATCACATATAACACATATTGGGTCCTTACATAATTGAACTGGCGTTTTGTTGAACTGGCCATTTTGCGCTTTGGTTCAAAATATCTGGTGTTTGGCTAAGAATTCTAAATTCAAGTTTATTTCAAATTTTAGCTCATGTATTTGTGCTTCGACTTTTGCGATTCATTTGTTATCGCGTCATTTGTTTTTTCTTTGACATCATTCTGTTTCCAATATGGGGAACTTAAAAAATCGCGTTATTTACGAATACGAGTTCCACCGTGGCACCAGTGCTGCAGAAACGGCTCGAAGGATTAATGATGTGTATGAGGCAGCTACTGTAAAAGAAAACGCGGTACGTTTTTGTTTCCAACGTTTTGGTTCTGTAAATGTTGACCTACAAAACAAGCCCCGTGGACGCGGTGGACGATCGGAGACCCAAGTTATAACGAAGAATTAAAAAAATACGTTAGCGGCAGGCTTCAGTGTGAGTGATAAAACAGTTTTAATTCACCTGAAACAAATTGGAAGGGTGAAAAGGCTCGAAAAATGGGTATATTATGGGTATATTTTTGCAATATAAAACGCCAATTTCATAAGTAAGGACCTAATAGGTACTAAAGGAGTTATTACGAGAAACATTATTATTGGCTAGAGTAAGGATAAATAATGGATGATGTCGAGTCGGTCTTAAACTTAATCTTATCCATAAAATTAATATCGAGTAATGAATTTACAATCACTCACTTTCCTTCTATGTTCCAGTGACTTTAGGTTAAGGTAGTTATGAGTCTGTTCACATCTGTCTGTCCGACGGATTCATATAAAATGTAACACCCGACACTTTTTCGGATCCGAAACCCGACAATTGGGAACCCGCTCTTAGTCTGCAGATACGTAACGATTACTAACGGCTGTTGTAAAATACCACATTCAACAGAAGTTAATAAACAATACTTGTCTAAATAGCTAGCCAGATAAGATTCTTATCACAGCCTGTTCTTACTTATCTATCCTGCACCGCTAGATGTGAACAGCGTCATATAAAATCCGTTATTTTGTCAGATCCGACACCCGATAAATGGGAACCCAGGAGGTAGAGTAACGTGACAAGACTCCTAAAAAAATAACTAAAGGATTTGCAAGATACAAACCGTATTTATTTATTTGAAGTCCTTGTCCGTAATAAACCAAATCAAAATTAACTTCAAGACATTTTAAAATGCAAATACTTATAACGAGCGATACCCGTGTACTTTGATATGATCTTCGAAATTAACCTTGATTTTAAAATATTAAGAGATGTCAGGAATTTAACGATATAGTTCGATTATAGAACAAATTGAATGTTTGTATGTTAATTGTAACATAGCCCATAAAATGTCTAATGAGATGCCGAATTCAAACCTGTTATACATTGACAGGTGTTGAACTATATGGTTAACTGACGGTACTGGTTAATGTGCTTAATATGGGTGGTAGGACCTTGAGCATGGTCTGTCCGGATGATCAACCTGCCACCGCCGCAAAAAAAAAGGATTCACGTTTTTCAACATGTACAGCATAACGGGGATTGTTTTCAAAATTGTTGTGATACCATTTTATGACAGAAAAAACTCAGAAAGAAGGAAAATTACCACTAAGGCTACCTGATGGTGAGTGGAATCTGCGGGGGAAATGCTAGGTGAACAAGTTCTATGTCATTTAACAACTACCCAGTTAAAAATGCTCACCCTAAAATGTTGATTTTTGCAATTTAAAGACGGCAATCCTAAGACTGCAAGTGGGTTGCCATTGTTGCCAACCCTGAAGACCAAGATGAAATGCCTCTTATTAGTCATTTCACTGGTCGTCTTATCCTCACATCAACAACAATGCAAACACTGCTTCTTAGCTGTACGTTAAAGGATAAATTGGGGTAGCGATCTGGAACAACCAAGGACCACCATCTTAGCAAGCATTAAGCACCCAAACGATTAATCTTCCAAAGAAAAGAACATAAGTTACTGGAGGAAGGTCAATCTGGATCTAGACCAATGACCACTATATCTTGATACAATATATGGTCAAGATATATGACATTGTCTCCTAGGAGTTTGACCTTCTCTGGCAACGTGATTCCAGCACGTCTGCCGCGCCACAAACTTACCAACGACATTGGCCAAACCCCGAATTACCTAGTCTTCGACCTTAGTTAAACACGCTAGCGAAGCCTCAACCAGCATGATTAACTTTGTAAACATCAAACATTATTGGTATAAAAAAATACGATTTTTGCATATTTATCGCACGGTATGTAAAACAGGATTGTGGAACCAGTTATGGATTACATAATTGGTTTCCATAAGTCGCTTGCAGAGTCAATAGCCCAAAGTTTGCATAGTTACTTAACCTGAAATATGTCCCTAAGTATCTTAGAATTAGGGCCTTATCACACTTGCGATTAGCGGGCGAGTCGAAAGCGAGGCGAGCGCGCAGCGAGTTCAAAGCGTACTCGCCGCGCTTTCAAGTGTGATAAGGCCCTAAGATATTGAGTAGGTAAACTTGCTCATTTATTTTTGAATGCTTTAAGAACGAATGCGATATTCAAGTGAAAGGCGCTTAGATTTTCTTTGGGCCTAGTCAAGATGCATAACGCTAAGTTAGTTATTTTCAAAAATCGACAAAATGTACAGAGACGCTAGCCAAGATGCATTACGCTAACTAGCGTTTCTATTCGTCTTATTTTTATACCAACCGCGTCACTAGTAGATCACGTGACTCTTCGTATCACATAATAATGTATGGGATGACAGTTGATCGCGTGGTTTATCTATGTCATCCCATCCATGTTTTTCATCACATACATTTAATTCGTACCCGGCCTGGCCCGGATGTGTTTTTATACAAACCTTGCCCTGACACTTACGAATACAACAAAAAAACGTTCCTATCGTTCAAGCCATTCTCGAGTTTTTGCGTAACTAACGAACTTTTTTATTTTAGGAAAGAAGACTAGAGGACACCCGCAACTTCGAACGCGTAGAATTAGGTTTCCGCTTCTTCTCTATTTCTTCCCGTTGGGGCTCGATTTTAGAAATATCCTTTGTTAGTGCATCCCTAGGTTGCTCAAGGAATATTCCGTCTAAATTTCAAGACCCTGGCTTCTGCGGGTGAGTCTGTGTGACGTCAGTCTGTCAGTCAGTCACGAAGTGTTTTTATATGTATTAAAGATTAATTGATTGATGACACTACTATTTTGTTGCGGCTGAGACCCAGGCAGGCCTTTCGCGTAACTCACTCGCAATCGCGATCTGCTTCAAAACAAAACAATTGGTTTCATTTTGTATGCAGACAAGCGTTCGATTTTCAAAATGAAAACGATTGTGATTACGAGTGTGTTTACGCAAAAGGCCTGCTGCCTGAATAGATGTAAGATTTGAACATAACATGGTAACAAACCAATCACGTTTCAAAGTGTGAAATACGTTTGGTTTCAAACTTTAAGCAAACAATCTCAATTGGATAGGTAACTTGAAAGTGGCGGATAACCATTTGCATATTTTAAACTAGAACGACAACATACATTATATATAATGTATGAGAGGGGTGCGCAAAAGTTCAACTAAAATTGTAACTCCTATTATTGGAACTCCGTAAATGAATTTTTTTATTCCGCTGGAACCGTAAACTTTTCAGAAGTCCTGAAATATTCAATGTGTAGATAAGACTAGGTTGGTTTAGGTTTGATTTATACAAATCCTGAAAAAGTAACAGTTGCTGAAAAAAATACGTTAGGAGTTGCGATGATTAGGACTTACAATACGTTATGAGTAAAAATAATTAGGTAAACCAATATGAACCCGTATGAGAGTGTAGCCAATTTAACGTTTTTAAATTGAAATTTGATTAATCAAGTGAATGCTCTTGCTGAAATTTACCAACCTTCACATTAATTATTTGGCCTATTACTTGACTAGTAGAGAATGCCTTAAGGCATTAAGTCCGCCAATTCTACATACTCTTTGTACTGTGCAATAAAGACTAAAATAAATTTAATATAAAGTTGAAAATATTGCATGTTTTTTCTTATGGAATAAATAAAGCGAACCACAAAAAAAAGAAGAGCATTCTGAAACAGTAGTAAGTATTTTCAGAATCCATAACTTATGTTAATAATTTAAGTTTTCAAACTAGGTACATTCTGCTTTGCTCGAACGCTCGTAAATCATGAGTACAATTTATTTCCTTAAAAATGCACTTCATCAAAACGTCGGGAAAGTTCCGTTATTTCAAAGACCAATTTAACTTGGCCTCTTAATTTTAAAGAAACAAGGAAGTAAACTATCCGGATGAGGTGTTTACTTATATTAGTGGCTAAGATGGTTTCATATTTATAATCTAATTAAAAAGTCAGAACGGAAATGCCATTTTTAAAAGTGTCTTTTTACCAAAATACATAGATTTAGGTAAGAGAGGTTTCATTAATTATTAGGGAATGCAAATAACCGGTTTTAACCGATTTAACCGGTTATTTTCATACAAAAACGGTTAATAACCGGATATTTGCATTCCCTATTAATCATAATCATAATCATAATTTGGCCTTCATAGTATTTGTTTTTATGTGGCAGGTAGTGGCGATCTTAAAACATTTTTCCTCTTAAACAAGCAATAGCAAGTAGGGTGATGGCAACAGTGTTGAACACTTTTAGCTGACAGGCACCAGTAATGGACACTTAACTCTTAATTCAAACTTCATACGGTCATAAATTGATGGTTGCAAAACCAATGAATAACCCTTATCTTCTGTAAAATAAGAATGAAGTGTCCATCATTGGACCTTGTTCATTACTGGTTCCGTCACCCTATCTCCATCAAAGCTTCATGAATAGAGTTAGGGCTTATGGTGGCAAATCATGGTTCTAGAATCCATGGAGTCGCTCTTTCCTATTTATTAAAATACATACCACTTTGATTTTGACCTTCAGTATTTTAATATTTCAAAATTCATATTCATTAAACCGCTCAACGAATTTAAATGAATTTTGGTATGGAGGATATCTCTGCTGTGGAAGCGATACAAACAAGCAAATATTAGTAGATATTAATAACCGAACTAAAACTGTATTTAGTTCATTTTAAAATATGACGATACCGAAAGTCAAAATCAAAGTGTCATGTACTATAATAATTAGGAAATAGCTCTTCTATGACCCCTAGATCAATGTCAAGTTGACCCTGAGACATTACTACTCATGCAGACGTGTTTCTCATCATTGTATAAGTTTCTGCGGAAAATTATATTTTCAAGACGTTTTGTTGCCGACCGTACGTGGATCTATGTTAAGTACAGCGGAAATCCCGTTTTCATCTTGCGACTCCATCATTAGATCAGCTATTAGACATACATGGGTTTACACATGGATTTCAAAATCCAGCCCATTCCAATAACTGGTTCAAACTTGCTTTTGAACTTGAATCTAGGACAAATGGAGCTAAAAGCATGTAAAAAAACTAAACCAAACCTTATCTATGTGGAATCAGCTTTTGGCGTCTGTATTTCCGAACAATATGACTTGGATCGTCAGATCCAAAGTCGTGAGATCGTCGCTCCACCTAGTCTGGAGGTGGCTGGCAAGAGCTGGATGAGAGTGCCCACGATCTTGGTCGTTGGCGTGCAATGGGAGAGGCCTATGTCCAGCAGTGGACTAATATAGGCTGATGATGATGACTAGGGGGCCTTCAAAAAACGAGCCTACTCTTTTCTCAAAGGCCGGCAGCGCACCTGCGATCCCTCTGGTGTTGCGGGTGTTTATGGGTCGCGATGATCATTTACCATCAGGTGGCTCGCTTGCTCGTCTGCCTCCTTTTTCACATAAAAAAACCATGTTCTCTGCAGTCTGCATGTACTATTAGCCCAATGGAACCCTGACTCACCACAGAACCGTGTCACAGTGACGTTATGATTCAAGTCGTAAGAAGTGTCAAACAAATTGTTTTATAATGTCACTATGACACCGCTCTATGGTGGGTCAGGGTAACACTATACATGCATGTTTCATGGTCATTGCTACTCAGCTCATAGTTCACCAGGGTACACCAGGAATTGCTGCTTCCGCGGCCGCATTAGAAACAAACGCGGTGAAAGGAACTAATTACACGAATTTACAAGCCACGTCATTTACAGCACTTGCTGTGCTATCTCGAAAATTACCATTGTTATGACTTATGATCATTGAGCGTTTTTAATGGGAAAAACATGGTCAGGGGCGAATGAGAGCCCGTTTTATGAAAAGAATAAGCTGGGTAAGATTTTGCTGTTTATATTGTTTTAATGAAACATTACAATACATCACAGTTCATCCAATTGGTAATCAAATTTTTAGTGATATAACTAGGAATAAACGGACGGACAACAAAATAATCCTAGAAGGGTTCGGTTTTTTCATTTTGAGGTACGGAATCCAAAAAAAAAGAGGAGCAAGCGGGTCATCTAAAGTAATCTCCAATTCTCCACGACCCATGTATTTAGGTACACCCACAACACTAAAGGAATCGCACATATGCTGCCAACCTTTAAAGCGAGGTTTAGACTAGCAATAAAAAAAGTTGACTGCTGTCTTACTCTAACTTTTAAGTTAGAAAAAGACAGCAAAATTGTGCTTCTTGCTCTAGAACTAAAATTATAGTAAGACAACAATCAACTTCTGCTATTTTAATGTCCCGACTATTTCGCCCTTAAGAGTATGCCTTACTTTACAATCTCAAAGTAGTATCGTTGCACATCATTGTCTTATTAAAGTGTTAAGAAAATTTATGATAAGGGTGTAGGTACTGTAATGAGGTAAGGTTCTGCTACTGAAGGTGAACCTTATCACATTCAACTATTTGTACGAAGTGTCCAATTTGGTTTTAAATTTATAGATTTGAAATCAAATTGGTTCGAAGGAACAACGGTGCTTTGTTTTATTGGAAAAAATTGACAGACGCCGCTGTAATACCGCTTAGGACACAACTATTGTATTCGTTAAATCTGGAAAGCAAATAAAAAGAAGAATACAGCTTTATAAAGTGTTTAATTGTTACGAACCATTCCCCCATTATTACAGTACTTTACACCTAATATTTCTATCCTTGCATCTATCCCACATTGACCAACTTCAGAACTTCTTTCTCTTGCGCCAAGCTGTCCGATCCTGCGTTTGCCTCATCCAGCTCTTTCCCAAAAAACCTTCCCAGGTCATCTGACCATCACCGGGGAGGTGGTCTGTCAACTGACTGTTTTCCTTGACTCTGATATTTCAAACCATTAAAAAAATCCTTTCCTAATGTACCCGAAGGAATACGCTCCTAATTTCAAGTACACTGGTTTAGGCTGCTCGTGCTGTGTCAGTCAGAAAAGTTTTATATATGAATTAAAAGGTTCTCCTATGGAAGCCCTAATCGTCATTTGTCCTAATGCATCGTTTATCCGAATTTTCATTTATCCTAACGCCATTACCGCTTAAATTTTAAAACTTTTTAGTATTGTTATAATACAACCCTAACCTAACCGAACCGCAGATATAATTGGAAAACCTAAAAAGTTGCCTAATTCATCTGAAAACCAGTTTAGGGCAAATGAAATTTCGGACAAACGATATGTTAGGACAAACGTTGTTAGGGATTGTGAGGGACACCCGTATTAAAAGATTATAAAGCATAATATTAGGTTTACTTGTAATTCTAATTCAGAAATTCGATTTAACCCTTCATCTCGACGCAAGCCACTTGTCAATGAAGTAGCTATTCCTCGTCATGAATACAAAAAATAAATTCTCCCTGATATACAGGAAAGAGTTGACTTGCTCAAGACTCACGAGGGTTATATTAAAAGTTCGTTGAGAGTTGCCAGCAATAAGAATGAGATGGCGACACAAAGTTGGTGTATTGGCAAACTTCGGAGCACGGAGGGCCGTGTGGATATTGCTCAAAATGTTTTCGTAACTGGCTTAACGCTTAAGGGCAATGTTACAGTAATAAAGAAAATCGTTTTTTTATGTAAATTATTTCGTTTAAATCCACGTCCACGAGGCATGCAACGTCTAGGTATTTAAATAATAAATATTTCGACAACAAAGCTCCTTGTATACCAGTCTAGAATAAGGTTTTAACTATCCGATATGACAATTAGTTTAGGAGTAAGGTTTTAATGATACTGGCAAAGAACGCTACCTTGCGGTACACATTTATTTATTTATTTATTTTGGCTCCCTTGGCTTAAAATATTTATGATTTTGTTATTCCAAAATTTAATATGTAATCCACAATAACGTATCAATGTTCAATACATTAGTCAAAGTGGTTGAATGAAAAACAAGAAATACTTGAGTGGCTTAGAAAGTATGGATTTATTCCAAAGGCGTTAATATTTTGGAATTATGGTGTTCTGAATTCAACACATTGCTACGCTATTGAGGATTAGATATCCGCTTTTAAAATTACAAAATGAAGCTATTTTTAGCCAAGGGAGGCAAAGGTGTCCCTCAAGGTACCGCTCTTTGCCAGTATCATTAAAACCTTAATAACTCCTAAACTAATGAACAGTTTGAAAATTTAAAAGTTATATTCTGGATCGGTAACGAAAGTTTTCTTATCCCTTAATATTTACGTCAAGTTTTGGGACACTTTTTATCTTATACACAGAAATGCATCCAACTAAAGATAGTAAGAGGAAAAGTTAGTACAAAGATGAACATGTTTCCTTTGTACGAACTTCCCGCCTGCCTTTTGTCTTTATTATGACTGCACCGAGCGTCCAGTGGCGCCCTCGTTACTATTATTGTGTTTTCTAATAAAATAAAGTAGGTAGTACGTAGTACGTAGTAGTAGTAGTACGTACGTACGTATAGTCTGTGCCAATTGTAATTGGCAAAGATGTAAACACAACCAAACGAATCAATTTACCATTATTACTCGATAATAACCTACTTTTAAAGATCAAGTGAGGTCTTAGCAATGATTTATACACTTGATCTTTACTTTCACATTAACTGTTAGATTAAATAATTATTAATTATACGTTATTTTAAATAAAAAGACGCTTCATGAATATTTGAGGTTATGTGTCAAACAGTACTAATTTGTTTACATCTTTGACAGTCAAACTGCCACAGATTATACGTAGTATGTGTGGTATGAAACTGATTGATAGAGTGAGACTGAAAAGATCAGAGAGAAATGTGGACTAAAAGATATAGTGACTAAGATTGAAGAGGGCATGCTTCGATGGTTCGGTAATTTGGAAAGAATGGATGAAAGAAGATTGACGATAGAGATATATAGAGCGAAAGTCAGTGGAAGGGTCGGAAGGGGTTGGCCTAGGCGTACTTTCTCGAAACAAATCGGAGAAGTACTGGAAAGGGCCGATTCATATACAATACCCGAAACCGACGTGGATGCACGATTCGATGTATGAATGAGGAAGTAGCGAAAGAGATTTGTCAGGGTCATAGCAGGGGGAAAGAAGTGGTCTCTGCCTACCCCTTTGGGAAACAGGCGTGATTTAATGTATGTATGTAAAGTACTGTCTTGAAATACACAATTTATAAGGTATATATGACAAAGTCATGTCACCATGTGAAATTTAAGGCCTGCTAACACTTTGTTTTTCAGTATGTGGTCGTCTTTCGGCTAAAGTGATGATGATGATGGATGGCTACTAACAATTAGTAAACCTTTGGTTAAAACCACTCGTTACTTGGTACGTACAAGGTTCGCCACAACTTTAACGGAAGTCTACGTAACTTACGAACTTCGTCTTGTATTTGGATGAAGGGTCGGCTATGTTCTTCTTAATGAACATGCTTTTCAGTAAACCCAATAGTTTTAGAGTTGTTTTCGGTTAATTAGTTAGAATGCTGTTGAACATGAATATAACTGTAGTCTTTCGGGTAGATGTAATCTAAGGGGTATGTATAATTAAAGTTTATTATTTTTCTAAATGTTTGTTTTGCGTCCTAGTAATAAAGTTTGTCAAGACTCTTTCAATCCTAATAAGATTTATAAATATGCTTTCATCGTAACATAAATAAATACAAACTGATAGTCCCAAGTCGTCATGTCAGAGCTACGAGTATATTAACATTATGGCTCATGTAGTTTAAACCCCCGCTCAAAAAAGAGGGGTGTCATAAGTTTAACGTTTGTATCTGTGTATTTTTGTGGCATCCTAGCTCCTAAATGGATGGACGAATTCTGGTCTAAATTGTCGTTGTGTTAAAGAAAGCTATTTAAAACGGGATGGTTTTTAGCTACGTTTCATGTAAATCGATCGGGCTGTTTAAGAGATATCAGCTCTGAAAAAAGAGCTTAGGAAAAGGCACAAGTGCAATTAATTCATAGAAGCATATTCAACTCTAAAAGGTTATAATAAGGTTGGAAGTGCAATACAATTCGTATAGCAGACGTGCCTTTTTTCCGTAAGAGATCAATATATCGGGCTATTTGATCTATTTAATAGTTTTTAATTTGGTCGCTGGTTTTGTCTATACAAGAACTTAACTCTGCCTTAAGGATGATTTCCACCAAACGGCTCGCATCGCAACGGATCGGAAAGGATAAGAATTGATGCGGCGACAGCCGATCGCGTCTGTTAAAATTATTATTGTCTATTTATTACGGAGCCGATCGCGCGTCGCAGCTTGGGTTACCAGATTAAAAAATCAAAAATTTGGAGAAAAGGCGTGATTTCCATTGAAACGTCCTGAGATTTTGTTGGAGTTTGAATTAAATTAACATATTTAAAAACGTCTTTACCAAAGTTGGTTACTTCAATTATTTTGTCTATTAGGAAGATTATTTTTAGTTTGTTTGTTTTATTGAACATTTTAAAAATACTGACATTTCCAACATTTTGCAAAATCCGGCCGCAATCCTGAGAAGAGTCCAAAAATCCTGAAATCTCGGGATAAATCCTGAGATATGGTAACCCTAGTCGCAGCATGCTTTCGGCTACGATCGCGTGTCGCGGAAGACGCCCACGGTTAAGCTGCTGTGTGCGGCTTGGTAATAATAGACTTTAAATACTGTGTACATGATTTGATATCGTTTATAGATTGTAAAATCCGTTCCGATCCGATGCGATGCTAGCCGTTTGGTGGAAATCATCCTTTAAGCTATACTCACTAGCGAGCTGTAACTGTAACCGTAGCAGTTGCTGTAACGAGCTTCTAGTGGAGGACAGGCTCGCGAGCCGAGTACACATCACGATTTTAAGCCCTTTACACACTGCCGGCGATCTGATCCCCCGATACGATCCTGTAGTACTTACAAAATAAGAACGCCCGCGTTCAAATTGCATAGTTAAAACGTGTCGGTGAATCGGATCGGGGCGACAGTGTGTAAATATTTTTATTTCTTTATTAGGGATATCAAAGATCATTATTTCAGTTTCAAATTTGGAAGATCTTCCAAAACCAACATTATTTAAATAGGCCCAATTCTAGTATCAATTGAAACGTCAACTTGGTATATTTTTTAGTACGATATTGTACGACATTTAATTTCGAAAGACATGACAATAGGGAATTTATTAGTTTTTCTATGATTTAAAAAAAAACCATTCATAATAATATTAATAATTGACACTGACACTGATACAGGCCTAGTTTGTTTTGCCGCCATTTTTGTCGTCAAGTCGTCGGCTTCTGAACCCATCTTAGGGTACTTATTATGTGTGTAGATAAAGTAACGTATGCAACTGTACATAATTAAGACTTAAAACACTCGTGTGTTCTTATTATAAAACTCGCCTTTGGCTCGTTTCATAAAACCACACTCGTGTCTTAAGGACTCTCATTAATCTCATTATGTATCAGTTACATAAACTAATTTGCCGGGTAACTCTTCGTCAATGAATTTAAAAACGAGTTGTTTAAGACTCTTCTTCTGCAACTAAAGATAAATTGTTTTAAGCATGTTAACAGCAACGAAGCAAAATTAATTATAGCCTAGTTAATTATTATGCATCCCGCCAGTATTAATAATTAGTTGTTATGCAACTCCACACGTTATCTACTTTTAATTATCTAACTAGTACTAAAACCATTCGCACCTTCAGAACAATAGTGACCTAACTGAGAAATTTTAAATTTCGAGTTAGGTCTCTATGGTAATAAATTTATGACTCGAAGTTTGAAAGCACAAATTTTGAATTAGGTCATTATTGTTCTAAAGGTGCGTGTGTAGAGTATTGCCATGAAATCATATTTTTCATTAACTTTGTAAATTAAATCTATTTTTTAATGTAACTTATATATCGGTTTAATGCTTCGATAGAAATCGTAATTTGTAAAAAGTTAATTTGGTAATCATGATCTTCGTATTATTACATCATAAAAAAACTTAACATAATAGCTTATTAATTCGATCGTTTCATAAATAGAGCTAATTATACTCATGAACTAAAATTTCTCGCTCTCTCTTATGGCTTATGGCTGATTTACAATGGTCCAGCAAAGCATGCCACTAGAAGTACATTGACGAGTTGGTTTTCACGTTTGAGGCGAGAGTTATTGTAACGACGCAATGTACTTCTACTGACGTGAATTGAGGTACACTTACACGGACAAGTTCTAACGGCAAATTATATCCGGCAACAAATAGCTGTCTAAGCTGTATTAGAATAGAATGAGTTGTCCGTAATGTGGACGAGCTATTGTTAAAAAAATTGCCCGTGTATAGTACCTTTAGTGAAGTACAAAACGTAAAAATATGTACACTGGAGAGCATTAACAACGAATCACTTTGAAAATAATTTCAATACGACACGAGTGTACCATTAGGCACTTTTGCCCGAGAGTTTAAAATGGCTTGTAAGAAGCTCAAAAGCCATTATTGCTGTATCATAAGTTCCCACAATTGTTGAGAAATGTTAAAATGCATAGTTGCATAAAGCACGTGGAACCTATAAATGCCTGCATAAAGGATCGATTATTGATCAAGTGTGACGCGTGAAAAGGTTATAAGGTAAGTTGTTCGAAGGCAGCTAGGTTACGAAACATTATTATTACTACCGTTTGATATTAAAATGATGTGAAATATGCGGATGAAGCTATTTATCGACACTTACTTTATGGAATTAACTTTCAGATCGACGACGCGGTGGCCTAGTTGGTAGTGACCCTGCCTACGAAGCTAGCGGTCCTGGGTTCAAATCCCGGTAAGGGCAGATATTTGTGTGATGGAATGGTTTTAACAGTCTTTGTACTTTTCATGTCCTGCTCAACATTGGAACGCTCATAATAAATTATGGTTTTAGTAGTCTATGGAAATTAATGAACAGCTGCATCCTCCTCGTCCTCAGTTACGGTGCTCAAACTTGGTTTTTGACGGATTCTTGGGGCCAACGTGCGACGGAGCGTAGCATCATGGGCAATAAATTGCAAAACCGAATCCAGAACACGATTGTATGCTCCAGAACAAAGGTCACCAATATAAGCCTTGCAGCAGCCAAGCTTAAATGGGATGGGCTGGTCATGTATTGCCAAGTGAGCTTTGGTCCCAAGTTTTCACCCTGTGGAAACCATGCCACAAGTGAACAAGAGGCAGACCGGGAAGATATCACAAACTGGATCAGTTCTGTAAATACTGGGCTCAGGAATCACTGGATAGGGAATTGTGGAAAGGCCTGAGCAGTGGGACAAAACGGCTAGATAAGTTAGTAAGTAAGTTAGTATGTATTTTTATGTTTTGCTCAATACGTTCATCATAAATTATTAACTTAGCAGTCCATGTATTTTTCACGTCTTGATCAATACAAGAATGCTCATTTTGATGAGCAAAGATGAATGCTCTCAGTGGACATGCTCCTTAACACAACAAGTTAAAAATCTTTTTTTTCACTTGTGTTTTTTTATAGTGTCAACATCTTTTTAAATATTTATCTAGCCATCCACTTAGATGAGTATGGAATAATGGTTATTCCAATTTCTATACTTAAGAGATTAAACTTCGTAAGGACCACTTCAAACAAGTTTTTTAGTGTCATCATAACCAAATAACTTTGGAGTTTATATAATAGGAGTAGGTATTAAATAAACACACCGGTCGTAACTTTTCTGAGGGTTCCGTATTCTATCAGTTAAAACGGAGCTAAAGGACAACACACGTCAACACATACACTTTATTGTATTAGAAAACAGAAGCTTTGTTTGACAACGATACTAGATAGCTTCTATCAAAAAAACCGGCCAAGTGCGAGTTGAGCGGAGAGGGTTCTGTAGCATTCTTATAGGTTTTCATGAATAAAATCAAAACTATTTATTTTACAATAATAACAAAAATATATTTTTGATCCTCATAATGAGCCCTTTCATTTGATATATGACACAGTAAGGTTTGCAAAACCTTTTTTTTTAAATTTCCTAATTTGTCCCCCGAAAATGACCCGTATTTAAAGAAATATATGTATCTGCATTGCACATCTGTGTTTGGGTCATCAATGTACATATGTGTACCAAATTTCAACTCAATCGGTGCAGTACTTTCGGACGGACAGACAGACGCACGAGTGATCCTATAAGGGTTCCGTTTTTTAATTTTTTGTACGGAACCCTAAAAATATTTTTGGGTCAGCTTTTGCTGCCTGTACCTACTTTTTTTTGCAAAGTCATTATCTGCTTATCAAGTCCAAACTAATGAGCCCCAACAAGGTGAGTCCGCGTTAATTTGGTATAGCGGGGATCCTGTCGCCACCTTCCGACTCTAATTATGGTGGTCAAAACTTCAGCCAGAACTGATTCAAAATTGGTTTGCAAATTTTGAAGTGGACAACTTACATACGTAGTCACGAACAGTGTAAGTTAAATAAAAGCTAGTAAATATACTTATATTACAAAGAAAACATCCAAGACTCAGGAACAAACACTCGTGCTCATCGCACAAATTATAAGTCCTGAAATTGAAGCCGGGACCGCTAGCGTCGCAGGCTACCCTTACCATGAGTTACAATTACCGTACTCGCTAGCGAGTCGAATGCTCTGTCCCTCGCACTCTATAAGAATACTGCGAGGTCTGCGAGGGACAGAGCTCCGACTCGCTAGCGAGAACGTTAATTGTAACTCATGGTAAGGGTACAGGATCACTACAACTAGGTAGTTTACGGCGTCGTCGCATATCGCTCGGTGATTCAGTTTGCGATATTGGTAAAGCCCGGTCTTGATTCAATTAAACCAGTCACTAGACACGGATATTCGCGTGATATTAGCGCACGCACGGGTCTTTAGTCATTCATTAGACTGGTTTGATTATTTATTTATTTTGTCGCGTAAGAGAAAAAATCTCACAGACTGTCAAATAAAATGAAACGAATGTAAACATTTCTTTTCTGGGTACCAATAATAATTATATCAGAAATCTCCCTCCAGAACGATATTAACAATACAACATCATCATCTCTCCTACAACAATACTTCGGTACAAAAGAGCCCTGACCCCCCCTTCCCTCCCCCCTCTAAATCCGTTACTGAATCATCATGCAGTTGTAATAAGAAATTACGCTCAACCTTTCTTAACCGCACATAAACATAAAATGCCAATGTAACAGCAACACTGCCGTACGAATATTACGTAATGGCAACACTACACAAATCGCTGTCCGTTCGCAAACATGAACCAAAACCGCGACCGTGACCGTACCGCAGTGAGAGTAATGTGAAGCATGAACACTTTCGCTAGTTGCATAACTTCCGAACGCACCCCGCGCAAACAATCCGAACTTACACCCTATTTTTACTAACTTTAAAGTTCAATCTGGCTTGAAATGCATCTGCTTTTCCGCAACGTTCTAAAATCAATTTTAGGCTATGTTTTTTATACAATTGAATCGAGTGTTGCCGTCATCAAAATTACTTTATTGTAATGAGGGGGCGTTATTTTATTATTTATTTAAATTTAAATGGTGGTGTACGCGGATATGGCTTCCTTCCGCGGTTATAAAAGGCGTTCTGTTTTTTATATTCATTCAATTCATTGTTAGAAACGTCGAAATGTAAACATATAATTACGAACTGAATTACCGGGAAAAGTAATAAAGAATGCATTAAACGAACCCGTGCTACAATATTTGTTCATCCTCAAAGTACTTTGTCTTATTCTTAGAAAGTCGTTTCAGAGGTTTTCAAAGTTGAAATAAAGAGAACACTTAGACACGATTCTTCAATATCTTGTAGCAGTTGGAATCTCGCGAACGTAAAACTCTTAGCTTACTCTTTGTTTACCAGCAATAATATATTATTGTATCAATATACATTGCGTTGAAAAATATCTGACGCGCTTATGCCTCTAGTGATAGAGACGTCTCAGATATTTTTGAGACCAATGGCACCATGTTTCACTACTCTCTACGAATTATTTTGATAAGACGCTATAGAACAAGACTAGACGCGTGCGCATTAAGCTTAACTAAACTAGTCATAAGCAAATGTCTATGATAAATTTTCTTTCTCCAGTTTAACTCATGGTCATCATCACCAGCCCACTTCTGTCCACTGCTGGACATTGCGGCCTCTCCCATGGCATACCACTGAGCTCAGTCTTCAGTTATTTGTTTCCAACCGCTCCCAGACATTTTTCTTACGACATAGCTCCACGTAGCTGGAGGGCGTCTCACACTACGTTTGCCAAGCCTTAGTCTCCACTCCACACGTCTACCCCAGCGATTGTCGGTTCTGCGACAGATGTTGGCCCCACTGCCACTTCAGCTTGCTTATCCTTTAGGCTATATCAATAATTATGGTTCTCTATCAATCATCCAAATCAATCAAGGAAAAATGCAAAGCAACGCTTCTTCTTCTATTTCTGTCCCTCACTGCTTAAAATCGCGTCCACAGATTAGCTTAAAATCGCGTCCACAGATTATGTTACACTAATCTGTGCGCTCGTACGCCGAGGGGGGGCCCATACCTGCTTACATTAGGTATTAATTTAGGATTACCAATATTAGATTTCCTTTAAGTATATGCAAAGCTAATTATGAATGCAAAGATGCAAGCGTTTCATCTTATAATGCAAACTGCAACGCAATCTCGAGAGCGAGGGAAGCGATAATACTTATAAAAATGTAAATATACTTGAAGGGTGCAGTGGTTTGTACACCACTACATTTGATTAAAAGGAATCTTTAGTCTCCTAGTTTTTTTTAAATAAAAACCTTTCGACCACTTTACGAATTAACATCTACAGACAAACGAACATTAAAGGTTCTGCGGGCCGATTATGGTCCTGTTTATCGACGTAGATAAGCGTGGATAAAACATCTGTCACTTTCTGACCAGTATGTAAGCGCGAGAGTGACGGAAGCTTTATCCACCGCGATATAGGCGGCCATAATACAGGCCCTGGGGGGCTAATATGGCTGCGTTTATCGCGTGACAAAATGTGGATAAAACGTCCGTCACTTTCTGATAAGTATGAGAGTGACGGATGCTTTATCCACATTTTGTCACGCGATAAACGCCACCATACTAGGCCCGCAGATAACTATTTAATTTAAAAGATAAAAACCCAATGGCGATCCCTTCTTTGAGAGCGGATATCTCTTAAACGCATGAACCGATTTTCATGAATCTAAGCCAAAATCCATCCCGATTTAACTAGCTATCTTTTAAAAAATACAACATCTCAATCGGTCCATCAGTTTGGGAGCTACGATGCCAAAGACACACACACAGTTACAAATACACACATATACACGGATACACACGAAAATTAATAACACCTCCTTTTTTGTTCGGGGTTAAAAAGTACTTCATTTTCAGCCCTTTAGGAGCCATAATGCGACACAACACAAGCTATCACAACGCACTGCATCAGACAAATGTGAACCTAACCATATTAAATTTATGGAACCGCGATACAGTCCTGACGCATCACTACACCGCACACGCACTGCGAGATCAAAACAGTATGAACTCAAAATTCTTGTTAGTTTTGTTTCAAGTTCAAAGATAGCATGCATGATACATGCATGATAGATAGCATGGGGTAACAGTACCGATAATAACAGAGCATTTGTAACGCAAAAGAAATGCATAAGAGCAATATATGGACTGCGGCCTAATGAATCCTGTAGACCTTTGTTTAAAAATCTTGGTTTGTTGCCACTTCCGTCTCTTTATATATTTGAAATGAGTATGTTTGTCTGCAGGCACAAGGAATTATTTACAAAAATAAGTGATGTTAGTACTCGGCACCGACGGGACCAAAATAGACTCGTCCTTGATGGCCTTTCTAGACTATCTAAGTTAAGTAAAAGTTGTGTAGTTATGTGTGTCAAGATATTCAATAATTTGCCGAGCGAATTAAAAACATTAAATAACAGACAATTTAAAAAAAACCTGTATGAATGGCTGAGCCTGAATTGTTTTTACAGTTTAAATGAGTTTTTAGACAAAATAAATTAATTATTTCATCTTTTAATATGTTAGGGAACTTATTTGATACAAAATTTGGTTAATGTATTATTATTAATTTAATTAGTTATCCATCTGAATGACATATGTATATGGTTAAGCAACGGTCAATAGTAGTGTGGATTCGTTGTAGAACTAAGGTAATATTTGCATGCCTATATTTATGGTTAAACATGTGAACTATCCATTAACTGAAACACCTTTTTGTTATACCATGTTTTTAGCAAATAAATAATGATTATTATTATTATTATTAAAAGAAGTTGTATTAAAGTTAATTTTAGAATACAGTTGTATTTTGAGTTACTACTGTTTTGATCTATCTTTATGCGGCTTTAAGACTTCAGCTTAGTTTGGGCCTGGTTCAATTTATGTGAGATGGTTGCCGTATCATTTATTTAAATAAAAAAAAAAACATCACGGGACAATCTCACACCAATTGACCTAGTCCCAAACTAAGCTCTAGGCTTGTACTATGGGTACTTGATAACGATACAAATACTTACATAGAAAACATCCATGACTCAGGAACAAATATAAGCGCTTATCACACAAATATCTGCCCTTACCGGAATTTGAATCCAGGACCGCTAGCTTCGTAGGCAGGGTTACCAACTAGGCCAGCGCGTCGTCAATGTCAATTTATTTATATATTACATATTAAATAGGTATATATGACTAAGTATTAGGTTAATCGTGAAAGCCAAACTACTCTAGTTACGTAAGGTAAGCCTTTTTGGTATCCTTTGCGGCGGCGGAGTAGGCGACGCTTACGCCATTCTTGCATTTCCCTCAACATGCAGCTACTCGATAGTTAGGCTATTAAATTGACTAGTTTTGATATCCCCGATTCTTCTCGTAGCTAGTATTAATGAACCCGATTGTACAGCGGCCTCTAAACTTCCTAATTTTATTTAGGTGTCGCTAAAACACTCTACTCTATGAGCAGCTGTCATAATCAAATGACAGCGCTAATTTGAATCTGACGCTTCTTATTTTAGGCGGTCTATTCAATATTACATTGACATTCTGATGCCCGTTTTACGAAGCGACAAGTTACAAATTACAAGCGGAACTCTTTTTCTGGTAAAAGGAGTTAGAAAGAGACTTCCGCTTGTAATTTGTAACTTGTTGCTTCGTGAAACGAGCCTCTGGACTCTGGTCTAAACTAAAAATTAGACAATTTAGTTTTAGGCTATTTAAGCGATGTGCACGTAGAATCGGGTCCATTGTTGTATTTTTATCGGTGTGAGTCTACCACCACTTCCGACGAGGAGACTGTTTAGAATTGCTGAAACTTAAGGTCTGACAAAAAGCTAGTTTTGAAATATCGACTAACCCTGCAGCATTAGGACTGAGAAGGTTCTAATATAGCCCATGACACTCCTTGGTTGAATACCAATCCAACGTTACCCCGCCCTTTAAAAACTATGTCTATTCGTATACCCTACATAAGGTTACAAAGAATAATGGATACATAGATTCCTCCGAAAAGCATAAGCCTCCTTTTTGTTTACCGATAGTCGATTAAAACCCCATTTTTTGGGTACCGTCAACTGTGGCAACTTTAATTATTCATGGGAATTCCCTCGTCGCAATATAAAGCGAATGCATCGCGAGTATGATAATTATCATTGGGGGATTGCCCAACTTTTTTTAAGGCTTGGAGTGGAGAAGGCGAACGAGCACCACATGCCACCTGATGGTAAGTCAAGACTAAATCTTCAGACTGCAATCCTAAGCCTACAATTACCGAACCTGAGGACTAAGGTGAATTGCTTCTATGCTAGTAATTTCACTGGTTGTCTTATTCCCACACCGGAACACATGATGAGGACACTGCTGTTTGGCGGTAGTAGGATAAAATACCTAGTGGTGGTTGTTAATAAACAACGATAGATGGCGTCAGCATACCCTCCGAGTATGAAAAAGCAAGCGATTACTAATTTCGTGGATCTTGGTGGCATAATTGGTAATGCGCCTGCGTCGGCCCGGAGAGCCAGAGGAGATGTAAGTTCGAATCCTGCCTAAGACCGACGATTTTTCTTCGCTTTAATATAGTTTAGAATTTCGTAACAGAGGTTTCCGTTAATATTAAAAATCTTTAGTGGTAGCGATCCGGACGGTCCTTGCACAATGTCCTACCACCACTAACCCAAAAACCCTTGCAAAGTGCGTCCAATCTCAATAATATCATACTTTTGATGCATTTAGTACCCAACAAGAATCAATTAAATTATTTCAATGCATGTTCGACGAGCGAATTACTACGGTTAGTCCAAGTATTAATTTGCCTATTTTTTTATTAGTACCTATTTAAATTGAAGCTTTTTTTACCTTCCGAATAGCCTAGTACAAATAGTTCTTTAATATCTTTAAAAATAAGAAAAATATAAATGTTTAAAACTGGCTTTTAGACAGAGAGGAAAATACAGTAATATGACGTCATATTACTCAACCGCCGCCATATATGAATTAAACGCAAAACATCGTTTCGTGAGAAATAGATAGGCAAAAAACTTTAAAAGGCTATAACTTTTTTATTTTATTACCAATTTCAAATTTTATTTTAATTTTATCATATTACGTATATGATAAAATTAAAATACTTTACATATTATCCAAATTAATTTATGAAATGTAATATCAGGCAAATACCCTAAGTCACTCTAACATTCATGTAAAGGTCAATCCAAACAGTCCGGATTACCCTGACGCACATTTTCCAAATAAAATTCGGCGTCAGTCGATTATTTTCCTCGAGACCATTTTCAGTATAATAGTAAAACGATTAGTATGCAGAGGGCTTAGTAAGGTAATGATAAGCACCTATTGTGGAGCTAAAACAGCTCGAAGAATGCCCGATAACGAGCAATTATAAGATTATTATTAAGGAAGCGATTGGATTGTTGTCGGATTGAAGGGCGGGGGTTCGACAACATTGCATTAATTGTGCAGCCAAGCTAAGTTCCCATTTAAATAATAGGGTGTCCCCTTGTTCTACCAACAATTTTTTCTTCGAATTTATCATTTCATCGATTTACACTTCATCGAAAGTTATTTTCTGCTAAAGCCCTGTTGTTTTCAGGTTATTTAAATACCTATTTATTACGTAGGTTAGATTTGGATCAAACTCCTGCGCCTAGAAAAGCCTGTAGATGAAATAAAAATTCTGCGAAGTGAGAAAATAATAATAAATATAAGTGACAATGAGTCTCAAAAGGTAAACTGAATAAAAAGTTAACAAACGTTGTTTTTAAATTTTCCTGTTGTATTAAAAAATCTCTGGAAATATGGAAGCAGGCAAGACGTTTTTTGGTGTTCTGTGGACTTCTGGGAATAACGGGTCATATTTATATTGTTCGTGATTATTTCATTTTATTTAAACTATTTCTTTAATTTTATTTGCTTTTCTTGCTTTATTTTAACGAATGGGTTTTTGGGCTGGAAATTATTTATTTATTTAGATCTATTATTTATTTATTTATAGGCTTGTATAGCGCCTCTTTAATATCTTGCTGTTTTTTAAGCATAAACGAACTACTCGTACTCGGTCATGGTTTTAGGTTATGTTTTCCAGCGAGCCTACCTATATCACGAGTACAGGTATTATCTTTTTACCCGTCTTTATCGCTGTATTCTATACGTTAAGCCCAGAAGGCGCCTAGTTATGTCTATAATATAAACGACTTCTACGCAAACGAAGTCACCGGCAAGGGCGAGTATGTTTTTCTCATTATATGCATTTTTTCATCCTAAGTACCATATTAAAACAGACAGATCACCTAAGTGACCGTACACAAAGGATGCGTACTGCGTTAAGGGATCCAGTCAAACATCTTACGTCTCTATCTGTTTGTTACAATATGACAAAGATATATGATGTTGAACTGGACCGCAGAACGAAGAATGCTTCCAGTGTGTACGTCACTTGTAGCCGAAGAATGTACCCTTAATCCGGAGATAATTAGGATGACACAAATCTTACCCGGATTGGGGTCACGACTCCGGGTGTTACCTCTTTGTTGCCAACTGCATAGTATAAGCACTTTGAATTTAATGTAGTTACAAATAGAGCATCAAATGCTTTGACTACTACATTGTAGTTAGCCGCCTTATTTGATATTACAGCATAGTTTGGGACAAAACCCGATTAACTTCTTATGAAGCTAAGACCCGCGCTATACTATCCGGATTCCGTTCCGGAATCTGATTACGACCAAATTAAACATACGATCACTTTACGCATATTGTTTTCAATAATTCGCTTACGTGCATTAAAGTTTCGCGTGCATCAAATTAGATAACAATCCAATATACACTCAAGAGCAATGAAAAAGGGTCACTTTCTATGGAAATTCCATACAAAAGTGACCCGTTTTCATTGCTCTTGGCTATATTTGACGACACGCGGCTAGTTTGCCTACGAAGCTAGAGCGGTCCCGGGTTGAATATTCGGTAAGGGCTAATTATTGTGATGAGCGATAGTATTAGTTCCTGAGTCTTGGTGTTTTCTGTACAATATAAGTATTTTTTTCTCAATACTAGCATGTTTATCCCTGTTTATTATAATTTAGTACAAGGGAGCTTAGTGTGGGATTTGTTCAATTCGTGTGAGATTTTCTTCTAATGTTTATTTATTTATTTATAAGTAATTAATCAAGAACAAGTTACCTGTGAAGTAAGCTACTGTGGGCATATGTAAGCCGTAAATTGTAAACCTTTTTTTGTACATTTTTAGTTAATTATAGTACAGATAGGCTAGATACGGAAAGCAGTACTCCTCGACACGGCACGCATTGTGAGGAGGTTCCTCTCTCTGCAGCCCTAACCACCGGAAGCTTGAGCCCTGCCTCGCTACCGGCGGCACCCGCCGTATATGTTTCTTATAATATTGCTATATTTTATGAGTATAATAAAAAAAAACAAAATAAATGTCCTATAAATAATAACAAAGCCACTTATGCCAATAACTACAAAGTATAGGTTTTTATTTAATTTGATTCTTATTTTTCACCGACTTCAAAAAAAGGAGGAGGTTCTCAATTCGTCGGGTTTTTTTTTATGTATGTGTCCCGATTACCTACGCGAAGACCACTGGACCGATTTGAAAAAAATTTTAGGTTTAAATATGACTATGACATTTCCGCGGCATTGTCTGCGGCGAGCTTGAAATGTTCTATAGTTTCTCATGAATATTTAAAAGTGGAGCTACGTAACAGCATAAATAGGATCACTAAAAAGTATAAAATAAAATAAATGTTTAAAAAAACAAAAACCCGCCTTCAAAAATGCAAATAATAACTTCTTTTAAAATGGTAGGTCAGTCCAACTGAAGTCGGCGTCCCACAATATTTTAAACCAAAAGCCGAATGCAGTTGGACTGACCTACCATTTTAAAAGAAGTTATTATTTGCATTTTTGAAGGCGGGTTTTTGTTTTTTTTTAACTTATAATATAACACATATTTGCAATTATAATCCAATCATTATCTAACTTACTACGAGTATAAAGTAACATGCAAGCAAATCATTTACCTATCCTTAAACTGGTTCATACGTGTTCTTATACTTTAAGTAATTAACACCACTTGTGTAATATATTTTTAATTGAGGTTATTCGTTATGCTTAATTGCCTTGAGCAGATCTGTGCTAAATTGCATTTTCCTGTTGAGTGTATTGAAACTTTGATTATATATTTTTATTTAAAAGCATTACTAGAAACTTTTATGAATAGTGAAGAACTATAATATATAAGATAGTGTTTTAATTATTATAACTACTCGTAATACTTAAGAAACTGATACATCTATCGAACTCCATGGAACACAAGTTAGATAATAAATAATTTAAATAATTTATTTCAAATAACTATGATTTATTTCATGTTAATTCATATTAACAGACTTGAATTATTTGATCTTCTTAATTGTAAACAATTTAGAAAATAGAGTATAAAATAAGACACGCTTTAAAAATAAATTAAATACAAATACAACTTACCATTGTTTTTCTTTTTCTCAGCCTCAAAAAAGTAGAATCCACACACACAGTCACTTCACTATCGATTCACAATCGGTACCACAACACTGTCTCCCAACAGAATGCACCGAACTGGGCGAACTGTTTACGACCGCAGCCTCTTGATTTGATCTGCGAAAAAAAAATAGCGAGTTAGTGAAAGTGAACGCCGGAGGTGTTGCCTGAGTCGATTATAATTTTGGCGCTAAAGGCAGATCGTTAAGTTCCATGGTCTGTTGTTTAAAAAGTCTTTTGTTCCATATGACAGATGACTTTTATCTGATGTCACAGCTAATGTGGCCACTTTAAAAAACATTTCATGCACAGGTTATGCAAGTTAGTGTTCGCATATACAAAACGATTTCTATTCTTAACGAGTTATTATAAACATAGTGTTTAAGTTGTATCCGGAATCTTACGTGCGCTTAAATTAAGGTATTTCTTAAGTCTAAGTCTGTTACGTGTTTGTGCATAATTATTAAAATTATAATTCTAGGATATTATGAAATACCGGGTAACTTCAAATTGGCAATAATACAAAATCAATGTTTTACACACATCTTCCCTAAAATAAATCCCTCTCCTAAGTCTCATGCTGCAAACTTAATTAAAATTATGTTTTTTTTAAGTTTTTTTTTATTATTGCGGTCACTTACACTTTGTTTAAATTAAATTGATGACATCAAGTGACAGGTATTTAGGTTTTAAATGTAGGGTAACCAAACTTTAATAATAAGTTTTATTTTTAAATTAACGATAATTAAAGAAGGCTATTGTAAACAACTGAGTTATTATTATAATACACTATTTGTCATTATGAACTGAGCCACAATAAAGCGTTTTGTATAACTATTTTGAAGTCACCCTGTATAAGTACTAAATCTGTCGTAGGTAATGCTGAGAAATTTTGATAAGTGACAAAACTGTATATATAAGTAAATTATTGATTTTTAGGGTTCCGTACCAAATACAAAAAAATGGAACCCTTTTTAGATTACTTTGTTGTAGTCTACTATCTATCAGCAAATAAGGTAAATAATATTAGAAGTTTCATTAGCTGATTCATCTCTTTATTCCGCTTTGTGCTAGCTCATCTACATATACGAGGGTTGCACTGAAGGTTTCGGGAATACAATACTTACAAACATATTTTTGACATATATTATACCTTTTTATAATCTCTAAAGTTTCAAGTCATCGAGTCGCTGCTGAAAATGGAATTGTCCCGTGAAAATTTAAGAGCTATGATTTATTACGACTTTAAAAGTGGATTAACACAAAAACAATATGGAGACCGGGTGATTGCTGCTTTTAGTAATGAAGCACCTTCAAAGACAATATACAGGTGGTATTCACAATTTCCATGTGGCCATGTATCCCTCACGGACGACGTGCGTGAAGGTCGGCCAAAATCGGCAATCACGCAAGAAAACGTCGACGTTATGCGTCAGCTGATAAAGGAAGACCGACATGTGTCATATCGGGAGATTCAAGAGTGTTTGGGCATTGGAATGAGTCAGATACAAATTATTTTACAGGAACAATTAGGCGTGCGAAAGTTGTTTTCCCGTTGGATCCCTCACTTATTGTCTGACGAGCAGAAAACGACTCGTGTCAATTGGTGCCCCAGAACTTTGATTAAATTCAACAGAGGAAGCTCAAATGCATTTTTTAGCATTGTATCAGGTGACGAGTGTTGAATATATGCATATGAGCCTGAAAATAAAAACAAATCTCGAGTATACGTCTACGAAGACGCGCTCAAGACGACAAAAGTTATTCGTCCTCGCAGTACGGCTAAAAAGATGGTGGCTACGTTTGTCTCTAAATCGGGTCACGTGGCTACTATTCCTCTTGAAGATCGTAGAAAGGTCAATGCCGATTGGTACACCACTATTTGTTTGCCGATTATCTTTGCTGAACTCCGAAAAAAAAACCCTAGTCGCCGCATCAACCTTCACCACGACAATGCCAACCCTCACACCGCTCGGAAAACAAATGAGTATCTGGACGGTGAAAAAGTCGAATTACTGGACCAACCTTCATAAAGCCCCGACTTAAGCCCCAATGACTTTTTCACATTCCCCAAAATTAAGGATAATTTGCGTGGTCAGCGGTTTCAGAAGCCGGAAGCAGCAGTGGAGGCTTTTAAAATGGCCATTTTGTAGACCCCTATTTCAGACTTCAATAAGAGCTTTAAGGACTGGTTTGAACGCATGTACATAAAAGTGCATAAAATATAAAGGAGAATGCTTTGAAAAACAATAAAAATACTTTACTATTCCCGAAGCTTTCAGTGTGACCCTCGTATCACCATGCTTCTATACTTATTGTAATCATATGGTAGCTAGGTTCTTATTCACTTATCAGTAAGAACTACTATGCTACAATATGCTTACGGTATACAAGCAAGACAAGCAAGAGAAAATTGGACTAAAGCCCCAGTACAGTCTCACTGATGTAAGAACATTAAGTAAGTTTACATAATTAAGGTTATTTTCCAATATCAAGCCAAACATAGTAAAAACGTGAGCGTCACGTGATAAGGTATTTTACCAATAACGTGTTAATTCAAGGAAATTTCCTCGCCATGGCGAAATATGCGCAAAACATATGAAACACGGTCAAGGAATGACTGCGTTATAAATTTAACGTCCCATTCATCGTAGCCTTAAAGTCGCTTTTCATGGCCTTTTAGGGTTCCGTCATAAAAAAGTATAATATCTGACGAGGGGGCCGATTTTTGACTTTCGAGCGCTCGAATGTTTCACTCGGAAGTGAGCAAAATCTTCGAAACCGTTTTTTGAAATACGAGCGGTAGAATTGAAAACGAATGGTGTGGACCACTCGTCTTTAAAGTTTCTATCGCTGGTAATTTCAAAAATACGGTTTCACAGATTTTTCTCACTTCCGAGTACAACTTTCGAGCGCTCGAAAGTAAAAAAACAGCCCCCAGAACTAAAGTCTGTCTACGATTGGTCAGTCTTTCTACCTATATCTTGCGTTTAAAAAAGTAACAATCGCTGATATACTTACATTTTAGTTCAATCCAAGAAAAGGCCTTGAACCAAGGCTTCGGCTTTTGTTAAAAAGGCTTCGGCACATTAAAAGCGCGTCAGAAGCTTCCTTATTTTGTAATAAGTAGGTTTTTAGTTCAAATCTCAATAACAAAAAATACCAATTATCTTTTATGGTTGGACATTCAAAACTACGCGTATTATAAAGTCCTTTGTACTGTCATTAATTACCTGCAAATCACCACTTCACTTTCAAATATTATCGCTGTTATAATCTTAACGGCCGAAGGCTTACAGCGTAGATGTCAATTTCATTGCACCATAGACGTTGTACAGCATAAATAGACTCACAAAGGTCTAGGTGTGATTTTTCCCACTATTCCTTTTGTTCAATACAACAACGTATTCATTGACACGATACCAGCGCCCACTCGTCTTTTAATGTATTCCTACGGAACCATTCGCTTGAAGATGAGTTGCGAACTTGAGCAACTTGTTTGCTGAATGTATTACAAAATAATCGATTTCATCATACCAATTAATCGAATAATAAAATCGGCTCTGATTAAAATCGAAGCCGTCGTTAAGTTTTACGTTTACCAAAACATTATGCAAAAGATCTTGGACAAGGAAAGTGTGTATTTATTTGCTGAGGCAAGGATATTGCCTTACAAGTTTATTAGTAAACATAATGACATATTAATTTGGCCAGACGTCATTGGTTAACTCCGTATAAAAGGATCTTGGCTGAAGGACCCATCCTTAGATATAACAGAAAATTAAATTACATGATGAACACCTTAATTGGTCTGTGGCAAATAACCTCGCTTTTAAGGCAGAATTGTAAATATAAGTTATCTGTGGTCAAGTTAAATAACTTGTAACGTTTTTCTCTTACTAAAAAGCGTGCCCAAAGCGTGGCGGAGGCGTTTTTAGTATGGGAACACGCCGCAACGCGCCGCCTCCGCTCTCAGGGCTTTGCGGCTTAGTGCGTTCGATGTTTCTACAAGTTAGAGATGACGATAGGGATCATAAGATACACGAAAAGTCCCAGGTATAAGTTTCAAACTACCGTACCTTCGACCTATTTGGCCCGGTTATGGTCGGTCCCTTACGGAAAAGGGTACCTAGGTATCCAGCTAGAGTTTCCGAAAATGTATCAGAGACGTTTTGAGGTCTAATTAGGGTTGCTATTTAATGAGCCAACGAACTGACGCAAGCCCCAAAGTTTTTTTGTTGTTGTAAATACCCACGCAATGTTTAACGCGTAACAATTTTTTATTAGTGTACATTTTATTTTAAAAGAGTCGTTAAACTCGACCCTTATAATTTGGCAGACGCATCCGACCGATCTCATTATTTTAACGCGCGCACGGCGCTGCTTCATCACGGGTTTTTTGTTCTGCTTCTATCGAACCCTATCGCAATGAGTACAAACGAAACTTTAAAATAACTGCATAGACCGATAATACTCATAATCCAAAATTCTAAATATTTATTCAGTAAATTGGCCACATGAGGTCTCTTTTACACGTCGGTAATATTGAGTGAAACTAGTGCTTCGGTGACCATCATTGCGGAGAAGAAGCGCCGCAAGAAACTATTACAACCCGTCATAACTACGACCATAATATAATTAATTGAAAAGAACCAAACAAAATGTCAATCACTATATGAAGTCCGGGTATTTTTGTTCATTTGTTCAACCTTTTATTGTTTTCGACATCAAAAAAATTAGTTTTGGTCATTATAATTCTCTAAACATTTACGATCTTTACGTGCAAAAAATGTTTTTAATATAATAATATGTATTATTATGTAGGACTAAGTACTTATACTTATTACTTTTCTAAACTGAAACTTTAGACGGAAGTTGCTTGACTAAAGTACGAGTACTAAGACATGGGATCAATGGGATGCTGTGGGTAGGAAATCACTAAATTCCGGAGTCTTAAATGGAAGAACCGTTCTATAACTGCCTTCATTGGGCTAAGGCCCGAGTTCACCAACCAATTTAACAGATTTTAAGTCTTAATCAGCTGTTAGTCATTACAAACGTAATGACTAACCGCTAACCGTCCGTTTAATTGTTGATGAACACTGCCCTATGTAGGTTGGACTTCATTGGGTCGGTTTCAACTAATTACTGATTAAGTATCAATTTTAGCTAATTCAGCCTGAAGTCCGTGTTTTTTTATGGACTCTACATTGATAGAGCTGTTCAAAAATTGAAATACACAAAAAGCTTTCATCAAGCTGTTTTTCTACAAGATACAGTTCAGTTCATTTAAACTGAAACTTCTGAAAATTCTTGGTAGTACCTGGTTTTTTTCGATCGAAAATGAATGATATCTAAATACCGATAACGTCTGAGTTGGTCGATGTCTGAAGATTCTTCGTTGATTGGGGTTTCAATTTCCTATAAATATTTTAATCATTTTGAAAGATTGATCATTTTCTGTGGGACATACGATTCAAATATCTACACCTAAACTAAACACGGATTTTGTTGAAATTATGTTATATTTTAAGAAATAATTTCTTCCATTTTTTAACCCGACACAATAACAGTGTTATAATTTTGACGTTGTGTATCTGTGTATTGTCTGTGGCATCGTAGCTCCTAAACGGATGAACAGATTTGGATGCGGTTCACACAGATTCGATCTCGGCCTTACAACGGGTTTTGATATGCTGGTCAGTCGAAACGACAAGTCTTTGCGGCGTATGAATATAATAACATTACCAAGAAGAAAGTGAACAATTATTGTAATGTTTTTAATAACAAGGATATGGCTGGTTTTATTGCTTGTAATTTGTAATTTAAAATAGGTATATTATTTTCTGTGTTATCTAATGCTTGAATACTGTTTATAAGTCGAATAGACCTTACAGTTTGGTCGTTCTAAGAGGGCCAATTTGACAGCTGTCAACTCAGTACAAAATATGTGTTTCAGGTTATATTTTATACTGCGTTGACAGCTGTCAAATCGGCCCTCTTAGAACGACCAAACTGTACAAAATAGCTTGCAACATTTATCACAATGATTAATGTTCTAAGTAAAATACTCATTAGCTCCTTTCATGGAAGTTTTAGAACTTAAACAAAGTGTATGACGAAAAACAAATAACTTGACTTTGGAGCGCAGTGAATGAACCTACATACTTGAAGATTTTGTTACATGGAACAAAAAACAGCGGCGCTTTTGTCAATATTGTTATGTGAGTTTCGTGAATTCACTAAGTATATTTGTTTCTCTTCGGCGTCATATTTACCGCAGTTGTGTTGTGATTTGATGTTTTGGTTAGTTTGTCAAATCTTGGAGCTCTATTCTGCTCGATAAAGCCATATTGCTTGTGATATGGTATCTTATTGTTTATAACTGAGACGCCATTACGTCCAGTATATATACTGATGTGCCAAAGGAAACTTTCCAAAATTGCGGAACATTTCATGTAGGAAAATTTCGGAAACTTCTCACAATTTTGTATGAGGATTGAAACTTTCCGTTTCTTAAATTTAAATTTCCTATATTTCCAGTGGAAGTTTCCGGAATTTTCTTAGAACTTTTCCAACTTTTTGGAAACTTTCCGCAACTTGCACAACAGTAAGTATATAACAGCTATCGCTATCTTTACCTCGTAAGGCCCACTATACTACAAACAGGGAGTTTTTTGTAAGTGGGACTTGGAATCTACCGTTAAGGCAATAAAGTTCAATTACGTTTGTTCGATAATGCCATTTTCAGTTTATGGACATAGGAAAATAAACCTTATTCTTATTGCAACACAGTTCAAATTAAATTGCCTTGTGTACATTCTATTGCACACTGGACCTTACGAGGATAACGATGACAATACGATACCATGTCTAAAGCACAGACATAGGAATTTACGGGGCAAAGTTTTATGACAGGTAGGGAGTTCCTATATCGATAAACTCAACTATCGGTGCTTTTTCCCTATACTAGTGATCGCCCCCAGCATTGTCTGTATTTTTTGTAAGTATTGTTCTGAAGACGAGAGTCACACAGCATATTTAAAAAAAATGTTATTCCCCTATTAACTCCACAGAAAAAAAAAGTCATTTAGCCAGCTGAAATAGATTTATCAGCCAAGACGGAGACGTGTAACGCCCGAAAATTAGAAACAAATTCTTATAGTTTATTTTAACAATAGTAAGTAAGTAATGAACAAAATAATAATAAGGAGCAAAGTTTCAAAAATCGTTTTGAAAAATGCAGAACGGAATTACGTTATTATTTTGTTTAATATTCACACTGTTAATAAAAAAATGTTTTTACACGTAAAACTTGGAGTGATCACTAGTATATAAAAAGTTTATCGATGTAGGAACTCCCTACCTGTCATAAAATTTTGCCCCCTGGATTCCTATGTCAGCAATTTGGTTTTATCGAATAGAACGGAGGCCCCTATTAGTAATTACGATGCATGTCTAATATTACTCTGTATCGGAAATTTGTAGCATATTTATAAAAAAAATACGCATATCATTCAAAGGATATTTATTTCATTGATGTTAACTTTGGCGCAGCCCCTACTGATAGTCGGTTACTACTTCACGCCGCTGCAACGAACGGCTGGACAGACCCTGGATAGACTACTTTTGATTCCGGAAAATTTAGATGTTCCCAAGGGAATACCGATAGTCGAAATCCCCCGCAACATGGTATGGCCGAATAAATAATTTTACGCGGACGAAGTCGCGGGCAGAAGCTAGTTTCACATAAAATATCTCTGGTAGAATCACAGGCTTAATGTAACATGGAAAAAAATATTTATATTTACAAACCAGCTCTTGGCTTATCTCTTCTTATAAAAATCCTTACAGATTTATCTTTTTTCAAGCGTGATTACGAGTACTATCTCAAATTACCCAGTTACGTAATTTAAGAAAGCCAGACATTTCGAGGTAAAAATCGACCATGTTTCATTCACTTTCGCAACTGAAATCGGTCAACGTTGATCGGAATTGAGTTGATTTATCGGTAATGTAACTGCGAATAATGAGACGCGCGCTCGGCACCAAAATACCATATGGAGTCAGTTTTGTGTGAAATACATAAAGGTTGGTATAGTGGGGTGGCCTTACACAGTCTGAATCCCAATCTGAATTGATAATCTGAGTTCATAGTCTGAATCCGGAGCCTTGCCTCACACATGTCTTAAAAATTCAGATTGGTCAGTTGTCTAGCGAACGTCACGTGGATAAGTAGGCACGAACGTATAGCATACCTAGTTTACAATTAACATGGAAGACCAATTAATACTGCTCTTGTCGCTATGTAAAAAAAAGGGAGCGAAAATACTGGATTCGTCCTGTTAATTTGAACAGAATAAGTTGGAGTCAGTACGGTCACGGAAGTTAATTCGCTACCCATTTCAAAGAAAATCTGCTTGAACATGTCATTGTCAATAGAGATGCCAAGTCATTTGTAATTGATAGGAAACTCAACCTTATTGCTGTAGAATGTCAGATTGACTTTGGACCTAAGGTGGGTCACAAATTAAATTCCTTGACTATACCACCTTACGGCAAGAAATTTAAGGCACTATCCTGACAGGTTCTTCGACCATTACAGAATGTCAGTATCAGCATTTGATGAGTTATTACATACAAGTCGTAACGCGTCAATACGCTAGAAGTCTGCGTTAGCAACTGAGATTCATAATCTGAATCCAGTATGTGTGTGCTCGTCCGTACTAATTGTATAGAAACAGGTGCGTCCGGAATTCATAATCTGAATTTTCATACTCGTGCGTTCTGAACGCACGTCAATATCATTCTGACAGATCAATCTGAGAAATTTATAATCTGAAAAAATCTGATGTGTGCGGGGAACAGTTAAATTGTATGCAATACCGTGCGTTCTGAATTAAATCTGAATTCAGATTATGAATTCAGATTGGGTTTCAGACTGTGTAAGGCCAGCCTAAGAGGAGGAAAACACGACAAAATATTGTTTCCTTGCCCGAAAATATAGTTGGATTTGTGAAAAAATATGAAACAAACTAAATAAGGGCCAAATCAAAAGCACCCGAAACCAACGTACGTGCATGAAGAGGTTGATGAATGCAGAGGAAGCGAAGGTTGTGTTTAGACCGGTGCACCCGGCGTTCCATAGTCTCTGCCTACCAGGGAATGCAAAAAACCGGTTATAGCCGGTTTTAACCGGTTATTTTCATACAAAACTGTTAATAACCGGTTAAATTGCATTCCCTACTGCCTACCCCATTGGGAGACAGACGTGAAAAAATATTAAGGATTTTGAAATTTTGATCCTTTTGGAAAATCTTGGCTAATAAGAAATTGTGGTCAGGACAGCTGCAACTACAATATTTTCAAATGAAAACCACTGACCAGACACAGTAAACCTTTAAATAAAGAGGATGTGGCACAGCTCGCATACCGAGCACGTCACTCTAAGCAACACCAGACATACTGCTAAAAGTACCACAGAAGGAGACAGATTGTAGCAAAAATATATAACATAAAAAACACTACATTAGTCAGCAGTAATTAAATTAAAAAAATATATGTTCGTAAGTAACACTTCGACAGCATCCTACACTTTTTTCAAAGTCAAGCTATACTGCATTAATTACTGAATTGCTAACATTGAGATTTATCAAATATAATGATCCGACTTAATTACCATTCTTAAATTGACCCATTTTTAAATGACCTTCGATGTAGGTCACACGCTGAATACTAGATCAAGGATTAGCATCAAAACAAGCTTGGTTTAAAGTTTAATACCGATGTAAAATGCCTGGCATTGAATTTAGTACCTAGTAGTTGTTAAAATAGCACTAATAAAACCTTTCAGGTAGAAAACGATACGACTGCAAAGAAACTATGACGATCATGTTTTCGTAAAAAAAACCTGTGTCCGGTTTTGAAATAAATGCAAAGAAGGTTTGACACTACGGTTGTGTAAGCTTGCCATTTGCAAAACCATGAGGTAAGAGGAAAATATTTTCAAAATACATCACATACAGAAACTTAAAATAATTTACTTTAAAATTTAATAACACACTTGATTGCCAATTCTACTTCTAACACTGATTTTACAATGTTAATTAGTTACAAGTTAAGCATAAGTGTGTTAAAAAAGTTGACCACTTAAGAGTCATGTTAATAAACTTTAAAGTAAACATTGACTAATCAGAGATAACAACGTTCAAACATGCGTAACACTTTTATTGGCAAACTGGTACCTACATACATACAGGTCAAACATAGAACCTCCCTTTGTTACCCGACTGCCGAAAAACGAGGGTAATGATTTTTCACGGGTACATTATATAATTCCAAATTTTCGTGGTGGCAGAACCTTGTGCAACAAAATCTTAACCTCCAACCCAGCGGTTCTTAACCTTTTTCCGTCCACGGACCCCTAGGTAATCAAACACAAATCCAAGGACCCTTTATTAATAAAAACAACAGCAATACATTTCAGACCATGTATTTTAGTTAAAAAATACGTTAATTGAATGTTGATGCTGCTTCTTCGCAACAATCGCAACTAAGTTAGTGATATTTGGGCTGATGTTACTACTAAGTTGCAAACTCAAATCGGATCCCACTTGTAATCTGTTTCTGTATTTGTTTTTAATATTTACAAGGGAAGATAATGCCTTTTCACAGAGGTATGTGGTTCGGTCTTAGACTCCGCTCGCTGGAGCACGTTCGCCATGCTTAGTAAGCATAGCGATTACGAGACTTTTAGTGGCATTTATATATTATTGTTAAATGGTCCATAGGTGAGACTTCGGCGGACTCCCGTACATATACTCGCGGACCCCCGGGGGCCCGCGGACCACAGGTTAAGAAACACTGCTCTAACCTATCTTGTTGAGTACCGGGATGGGGATAAGACAACCGATGGAATTACAAGTAGGTATGCTGGGTGTCCCTAAAACCAACGTCAAAACTGAAAGGGCTGATAGAGCAGCTAAAAAGCTATCGATTTAATGTCACGAAAAATAATGAATTTCATGTTTTATTTCATAAGTTTTTCCGTGTTATCGTACATACTTAATTAGAATCATTACGAATCAGCGAAGTTTTTAAACCTATTTGCCCGTTATTTTCAGTATTTTTTTTAAGTAATCTTATAAAACCACACACACACACACACACCACAGCCACAGTCTCCTGACCGTCGTCGCTGAGAGATGGGACAGTGGCCTGATCAGGCACTGGACCTCTCTTCATTTAAGTTTAGGAACTAACATAGTTATTTAAGTCTGTTTGTAATACTAATAATCTATGGATTCTGTAGTCTGAAATAAATGGTTTTTTTTTTTTATAAAGTTTGTTTCTCCATACTCGGTGTCCTAGTGTTTGCTTTTCACTTTGTATGGAAAAAACAATTTTATGCGATTACTTAAAAAAAACAGGAAAAAAAAAGGGCAAATAGGTTTAAAAACTTCGCTGATTTTGGGACACCCTGTACAATGCGAAAACTGCTGCTTGGCCGGAGGTTAAAAGACAAGATAGGGGTAGCGATTTGGAGGGACCCTGCCCAAGGTCCTTCCACCACTAGAAGGTACTAGCTCTTTATGGTTGTTGAAGACGCGACATTCAGGTTCTGTCAGGAGACAGATGCACATCCTCTCCTCATGCGGACCACTAATGCGCAACAGATGTATCTACCTAGGGAGAGATATCATGGACCCACAAGAGATGCAATTCCTCACTGCCCAAAGCATCTGGAAATTCCTGGACGCACCGGCCCTTTGCGGTGAGCTGTAAACAAAAGGCTGCCACAAAGAATCAGCAACGGTCGAAGCGGCACACAAGGCCAATTCCAATCCCCAAATAATAATGATATTATGGTTGTTGAATACCTGGTACCTGTAACCCAGCGTTGCCAACTTAGGGGTTTTACCCCTAAATTTAGGGGGAACGGAGTTAAAAAGGGGGAATGTTAGGGGCATTTTTTTTTTGGGGTTTTTTAGGGGCTCCGAAGAAAATCTTATGGCCTTTACAAAACAATGTTTCTAAAGGCCATTATGCAAGGATTTTGGCACTAAACTACGTCTAGTGTAATAAAATTAAAAGTATTTTCTATAGAGACTAATACTAAAGGGTTTTTAGGGGTATTTGAAAAAAAAAATGGGGAGAAAATTGGGTACGCGTTGGCAACACTGCTGTAACCTGGTCAGGCACGGTAGCCTTTTATTGTGTATACTTACATACTAGATTACATCTGAGGAAACGTGCTTTTTCCATAAATGTAGAATTTTAGGTGACTACGTAATACGTTACAGAGCCGTGTCAGTATGTCATAGTCGCTATGCTGAGATGAGATAAGAGTGTAAAACTTGTTAAGGACAGGCCTTGGTTTGTGCTGAGCGGAATAAACAACATAATGATGGCTGTTTACTGGCACTTAGGGCTGTATTACGAGTAATAAATTCTCGTTGGGACATAGATTTTTTTATGACATAAAGAAGGTGAACGACCAAACAGGGCACCTGATGGTAAGTGGGATCTGTGACCCATTGCATTCTCAAGACTACAATTTAAGGACCGCAAATGCGATGCCAACCGTGTCAAACTAAATATCAAGTCATAGTGCCCCGTATACCTTTCTTTGCTAGAATGCCAGTCTGCCAGAGACGTTAGAAATTACGGTTAATTTATGGGTTGACGTTTTATTTATTTATTTATTTATTTATTGCATTTTACACAAAATAAACTTACTTCTAAGTACAACCCTGTTAGGGTATTGCAATGCGTTTTTATTTTTATTTGACGTCTCTCAAGTCGGCCACCTCAGTCAAGATGAGCGTATTAATAAATACGCTTCATAGACAATTGACCTTTGTCTCGTTTAATTCAAGGATAAAGGTAAATTCAATGTCACGCAAGGCATTGTCCGTAGTCAAAAAATACCAATTAAAAATCTCTTGAGATAATTGGTTTACTTTGCCGCATCGTAAAATCTATGTTAATTTTTGATTGTAACAATGTTGTTTCCAAAACACGATTTGATAAAAATCATCTTTCAAGAGTGTTATTATGTTGGTTTATCACAAACATTACTAAGGAAACATCCAATTAGCGACTATAAATCGGTAAAGATAGAGTCGGTAACTGTTAACAAAAAACAACGTGTAATAAAATTCATCTTGATGGCTACAAAATAAATCAAACAAACACTTGAATAAATGACATAGCTATACAAACCAGATTTACTTAACCACAAGGCGATAATTAGAGATCTTAAATCATATTTTTTGCCAATTATCATTCCGAAAAATCTGAGGTTAGCTACAAGTTTTGTCTTTGTATATAAACAATTTATTGTACAAAAGCACAATACTAAGAATGTACAAAGACGAACTTATCCCTTTAAGGGATCTCTTCCAGATAACCCTTGAGAGTTTAGGAAAAGTGAATATTGTTATTTCACTACTTCTAAACTAAACCCATACACACTTTCGTACTTTTAATATTCATAAGTATATTAATGTTTAACATTTCTTATCAAAAAATATTGTTTATGAAAATATATTGCACCTGGTTAGTTTAACGTCAGTTTTGAAACCCATACAAAATTGACAAACTAATGAAAGGAACAAGATCCAATCGTGATCACAGATTATAATTATTTTATCGGGACAATAGTACCCTGTCATATTAAGTTAACTCCAAATGCCATGAGAGAAATTACGTCAAAAATAATCATTGGCTTACAGTGACAAGGGTCTACGCCGGCTTAACGAATAAAATCCGTGGCCGTACATTCATTATTGTTGTTACTGCTATCTTTATGTATGCCGTGCGTGTCTTCATAATGTATACGGCGAGGAAACACTCCTCATCACTAGTTCCGTTTTATAACGTGGGAACCGTTATCGGATTTGATTAACTGCCTGTAAAATTCATTTTTTTTGTCATTTTATTTTATTCCTGATGTTAACGTAGATAGCTAAAATTTTAGTTCACCGAACCACTTTCTTGAGACTTTTGGGACGTAACAATGCTAATTTACTGAATTACTTAGATTTCCCGCCATTATGCCTGTCTGACTTGTCACTCAAATCTCTAGTTGTTATTCACTGGTGTTTTTATTACCTACCCAAATTACTATCAGACTTCGGTTGGTTTAGCGCAACACTTAACTATTAAAACGGGTCAATATGCATAAAAAACTACAAACACCGTTATCCGATTTCATGGCTCTTTAGAGTACTTTCTAATAAAACAGTGACTCCTCAACGCTATCGCTTGGATAATCAACGCATTCAATGCCTTGCTATATTTTCACACTTAATGAACTCGGTAAGGAGTTTTGGACTGAATGTGGTCATAAGTAATCATAACATCATCAATCTAGGTTTAACTTCGACTAAAAATAGTTGAACTTATAAAGATAAAGTCCATCCGGAAGAAACCTCTAACCAAAAGGTTCTTGTGGATATTTTAACATATTCGTGATGTATATATCAAGCTACTTGTAGAGACAATAAAATTATCAACGATCGTACTTAGTGTTCTTGGTCGAGAAATGTTTCTAGCAACTTTTTTCTACAGACCTATCTGACATTTACGATTAACGACGAGTAGTTGCTTTGAATAAAATAAACAGAAAAGTATGCAAACTGTTTAAATAACCAATTTGCGGTATACTTGTACACAACTTGTGTAACACAAGTATATATTTTTTGACCATCAATACAACTAATTACTGAAATATAACCACTCATGAACTGTCAATTTAATTCCTTTGAAAAAAAAGTTGATGTAAATCGCTTGTTCACTCCAATACTACAGCCTTATCCCAACCTGTCCGGCGACCTGCTAATTTGGTCAGCTTTATGATAATTGGACATCTAATTCTTATTACAAAATAGAGAGGCCTGTGTCAAATAGCTTAACGCGTGAGTAGAAAAGAGAACAAACTTGAACTATAGTCCGTTGATTTATTATGAAAATAAATATGTCAGCTAGGTTCTATAGTTGTTGATTTATTACGAAAATACATAATTACCGGATCTGTTAGAAGAGCAACTTTTTGGGCTATGATTAATTATTTTATATTTCCGATAGACACAGAAAGTTTTCGGATTTCATTTCGAACATTTCGAAAGCAAGATGGGTTACAATGTAAGGTTAAAATAAAATGGAATAGCCTAACTACTTTAAGGTTTTATTTGATATACTAATAAATACGAGTATGCCTAACGCGTAAGTAATGCATGTTTACAACGTTGACTATACTAAATATTTTTGCCTACTCTTGAAGAACTCCACGTAAAAAACCAATTACCCGGGGAAAATAAATAGGATATCCTTTCTTCGGAACAGTTACGCAATCACTAATCAATCAATCTCGACAGCCCTATGTCTTGGAGATAGATCTTCGTCATTACACTTTCTTTAGCCTTATTTTCTCAATTATTTGGCATTACTTAAGGTAAAATATATTTAAACAAACACAATCACGTGGCTTTGTTCCACAGCCAATCGAAATTGTCGTGGAAATTTGACGTATCAATACTCTGCGTCTATTGGCTTACGGATAGTCACGTGGTTTTGTTTGTTTACATTTGAAGGGTACACGGAAAACGCAAGTCTTCCTATAGTCACCTCAGTAACTGAATCGCGAATTAATACGCTATTTGAAAGTCAGAAAACATGGAAGTAATTTTGTACGCTAGTTTTTTCGTGTACCTACCTTTTACATGTAATTTTAAACGTAAAAAATATTAAAGGTTGTTAAGATTTGAATGCTAAGTGTGAACTCTACATTTTGAGAACTCAATTTTCAAAAAAGTTATTAGACATATTCGTTTACGTGACCCATTAATTTAGTAAAATACCCCGCAAATCGATACTAATATTAAAAATGTAAAAATATATGACTTTTTCTGTCTGTCTGTTACGATTCCGAGGAAATTTAATATGGAATAGCTTAAACACTAATAATCATTCCTCATAGGGTATTTTTAACCGATTTCAAAAAAAGGAGGAGGTTCTCAATTCGTCGGGATATTTTTGGTCCCATTGTCACCACGTCAGGATCTGATGATGGGATCATGGAGAAATCAAGAGAACTCCTCAAATATTATAGGCACACCTATAGCGATTTTGGTATTTTTCACTGTAACTCATGCATTTGCTTTTGAAAAGTACTATATGGTGAAGTGGAACTGATGATGAAGACCACAGATGGCCAGCGGAACTCCTTAACGGTACCTATTTCAAGGGGGGCGATAAGATATTTCGATAAAGATAGTTGAGCGACTATGACGAAGCACATTTAGGTTTAAATATGACTATGACATTCCCGCGGCGTTGTCTGCGGCGAGCTTGAAATGTTCTATAGTTTCTCATTAATATGTAGAAGTGGAGCTACGTAACAGCATAAATAGGATCACTAAAAAGTATAAAATAAAATAAATGTTTAAAAAAACAAAAACCCGCCTTCAAAAAGCAAAAAATAACTTCTTTAAAATGGTAGGTAAATAGGTCAGTCCAACTGAAGTCGGCTTCCAACAATATTTTAACCAAAAGCAGACTTCAGTTGGACTGACCTATTTACCTACCATTTTAAAGAAGTTATTTTTTGCTTTTTGAAGGCGGGTTTTGTTTTTTTAAACATTTATTTTATTTACACACGATAAACGAGTCGTGCAATATAATCACTGTGGCCCGTTTCACGAGGCTACAAGTTACAAATTACAAGCGGAAGTCTCTTTCTAACTCCTTTTGCTAGAAAAAGAGTTCCGCTTGTAATTTGTAACTTGTAGCTTCGTAAAACGGGCTACTGGTGTTATTTTCATTACCACCTTTCTTTTCGTTGTGTTCCGGTGTGGGGATAAGCCGATGAAATTACTCGCATTCGCGGTCTTAGGGTTGCAGTTTTAAGATTGAAATCTTGAGAATTCAAATGTGTACGGGACACAGATCCCACTTCCCATCAGGTGGCCTGTGTGCTCGATTGCTTCATCCACGCCATCAATCCTCTTTGATGCGTCAATACGCTGACGATGCAATAATAATGAAGCTGCGTCGAATACGACGCGATGCGACGAGCCGCTTCTTGAACGCCATGTGTATTCACGCGCTTAAGACTCCATGTATTGCAATTTATGGCTATTTAGACTCGGCTGAATAAGTACTAAATTATTCATATACATAATGATTGAGTACTTACCCATAGCATAGTATAGCATTAGGTAAATTCTTGAAATGTTTGTGTTATTTTTTAACTAAGTACATAATATTACTATTTTTCCTTAATAGGTTATGTGACTACCATCGCGAAGTAAACCAGCCTAGCCTTTATTACAGTGTTACCAGGGGTTCTTTTCTACTCGGTAATACCATATACCTTTTGTCATCTTTCCTTATTGTCACCGTTATGAACGTTATGATAGCTCTTATTTAATTGACAGTAATGGCCAAGTTAAAAACAGTACGATAACTCGTCAAAAGCAATATGGTTTTGTCGAGTAGAATAGAGCATAGAGCTATCGTTACTTTAACTAAACGATACAGTGGGACAGCTTTTAGAAGGTGCTTCGGGTTTGTTGTCTCTCACTCGCTCTCATTATGATCTTATTAAGAGCGAGTGAGAGAAGTACAAAACCGAAGCATTTTCTAAGTGCTCACAGACTGTACAGCTAAGGACTTTAATTCTTGAGCCACTATGGAACCCTGTCATAATGACAGCATCAAGCCACATGAAAGAGATTACGCTAAAATAAATGATTAACATTATGCGACAGGGTTCCATAGTGGCTTAACAATTAGAGTCCTTGACTTTACCTAACATGTTATAGAGGCCTAGGTCACTGATTTATTTTGTTTTGTGGTCGCTTAACGCGATTCCAATTTCCAACCAGCGGCCTTCACATAACTCGTTACGACTTTACAACTCTGACCTGTCATAAAACGACATTATCTATGGATATCGTCATTGCTTTGAAAAAACCTCTCATCTCATGTTTCGTGACGCACGATTTATAACTTAAACGTGAAGAGAATTAAGTTCAAACTCATACGTATCGAAATATCAGATACGAGTTTTTTATAGCAGTAACGATATGTCTCTGTAACAGCCAGAATATGGTAATATTTATTATTCTGTAATAATATTTAATATCTCACTTTTACTATCTAGGTAAATTAACCAGATAGTAAAATATCAATAAATGATATCATACGCGTTGGAAATTATAGTTTTGAGTTTCAGATAACTAGGACTTGAGATTTATTTTCGTGTCTTGATACTTAGCATCTTAATCAAGATAAATATTTTTTAATGTGGTCCTAAACAAAGGTGGGGTACCTTTGTTTCGGTGAAATATGTTTGCCAAATGTATCGTGTCCCAACCGTTTCATTTGCCAACCCGCTTTGTTTTCTATAACCGTAAATACTTCAGGATTTTATAAATACTAACCTAACCTATAGGGTTCTACACGATGGTACGAATCCTGAAATATTTACAGTTACAGGAAAAAAATTGGGTTGGTAAATGAAAAGGTTGGGAAACGATACATTTGGCAAACATATTTCGGCCAAACGGCAGGCTCCCGATTTAAGTCACATAAACTGCGCAAGCGTTCAAATTGTCTTAATTTGACCATTTGTAATCATAATAAATTTACTAACCGTCATCGGTAAAACCTGGTATATATCTTTAGACTATAATGGCCTGTTGTTTGATCAGTAGTTAAACTAACTATTTGTTAAAAATCGTAACTAATTGTTAAATCTCAAGTAAATGTGTCAAATTTGCGATACCTTTTTCGAATTTTAACAATAAGTTGAGTTAACTACTGATCAAAACCGGGCAAGAGCATGTCGGACCATGCTCAGTGTAGGGTTCCGAAGGCGTTACTACAAACAAATTAGACCTCGCGACAAACTTAACTTTGCCGTTGAAAAACTGTCATCTCCATACATCGACATAGGTCGCGGGTAGTTTACCAACCCCGCAAATAAGATTTCGGTTGGTATAAACATTTAAACCGTTTGTAACTCAACAAACAATGAAGTCTACTTGGTCGTGATAGTTTTCCTATTAAATTAATTATATGTGCTTTCATTTAAGATATTTTTCAGATTTTTAGTATTTGTAGTTTTGGCTGTAGGGGGGGGACACTTGACTCTAACAAAAAGGGGTTTGGGTAAAAGTGTTGTCATTTGTAAAAGTCATACATTTTCAAGGTGAGCGGCCATTCGTAAAAGTGGTAAATTATGATAGATTTATTCAAAACAATCATATTTTGTTGTGTAATCTAATACTCCTAAGTGCATCGGAGCCGAGATATTTAAATATTCATACCTGGGCGTACTTCTAGTAGTACCAAAAACTAAATACTTAAAACCTTAATATCTCCGCTCCGATATTATTTAACGCCATAAGCTATGTATATCTATGTGTATTTAGAAGTCCTCTAAATACCTATGTAAGAATCATCGGTGGCCGCTGAAAATAATAATGACAATTTTCTTCATACAAACTTACCCAATGCCCTTTGCGCTTTAAAGCTAAATATTTCATAAACGGATCCCTTAATCGAAAAATTGTTTCAACAAACCCGCAATATTTTTGAACGACCTATCCAACGATATCCCGCACTGCGGGGTAGACGAGAAAAAAAAAACATCCCCACGTTACGTGTAGGGGAGGTACACAAAAAAAAATGTTTTTTCATGATTTTATTTTACCACTTTGTTGGCGTGACTAATATGTATATTCATGCCAAATTACAGCTTTCTAGTACTAAGAGTCTCTGAGCTAGGCTGCGGACGGACGGACATGGCGAAACTATAAGTTTCATAGAAAATTTAATTGAGTGAGTTAGCGTGCCTAACTTTTTGGTCCTTACCCACCAGTGCGTCACGATAAACCACGTGGTCAACTGTCATCCCATACATTTTGAGCGATGGAAAAGAAAAACGTAAGTAGCGTTTGCATCTTGGCTAGCCTAGGGCCCAAGATAGGATAAGTATTACTTCCTAAGTCTTGGTATTCATTTCTCTATATAAGTACAGTGGTGGTCACATAATTAGGGACACTTGTTTTTTTCCCATACAATTGCCTACAAATACGGCTTTTCAATTTTGACAACGAATCAAAAAGTTCTTAACCAATTATATTTTTAGTTACACTTATCGTTAACTAAGAAAGTAAAGTTTAAATGTATGTACAATTTATCTCTGTTGAGATCGGATCTTTCATTTTATAAGGATTTGAAAAAAAAAAATCGGCGCTCATACAAAGTTATAGAATTTTGTATGGACGCGTCAGCACTTAGTTTTTAAATCGTTATAAAATATAAGTTCCGTTTTTAATAGTAGTTCACTGTACATCAGTTTAAACCTTAGTTAATTATTTAAAGTAAAATGTATTTAGCAATAAAATTGGTCGAGAACCTTTTGATTAGTGGTCAAAATTGAAAAGTCATATTTGTAGGCAATTGTATGGGGAAAAAACAAGTGTCCCTAATTATGTGGCCACCACTGTATGTTTATTATTGTCTACAGTCTTTGATCGAATTCGAGATGAAAATCCTAACCTCAACGGGCCCACATTCGCTGTGATAACTGAATTTTGGTTTAAGTGTTGGTATTTTTATCAATAAAACTTACGCTAATATTGCTGCTTACACGAGTTCTCATTCATGTTTTTATGAAATAATGTTAAAATAACTAAATAATCAAGATGGGAACTGTCAGTTTATCTCGAATTCGATCACCGACTGTAGACTTCGTAGGGCAATTTGTGTCACCTTATTTATTTTTATTTTACGACGACGTAGTGAGCCTAGTTGGTAGTGACCCTGTCTACAAAGCTAGCAGTCTCGGGTTCGATTCCCGGCCAGGGCAAATGTTTGTGTGATGAGCGCGAGTATTCGTTTCTGAATCTTGGGTGTTCTCTATGTTTATAAGTATTTATTTTCCATATAAGTATGTTTATTGTTGTCTAGTACAGTCAACAGCATAAATCATTCATCATTTAGCATCATTTGTGTACCTTGTCACTTTAACGTCGTGTTTGAAATGTCATACAAAATTGTGAAACGATTGAAAGCGACAAGGTACATACACTCAAAAAAATTAGAGCCAACAAAGAGAGATTTTCAGTCAGTTGTCAAAAAATTAATACAATAGTTAAGATATTAGTTAGGTATATCAACCATAGCTAATAGTAACAACACCCATTTCTTTAGTGATTCAACTAACATCTTAGTTGATGTATTTAACGTCTTAGTCGATATCGTCTTGTTAGGCTCGTATGGGATCAAGATACTTATGCACAACTATCACAATCTTGTTACAAGCAAGTTTTTTTTTTCAGTGTAATTGATCACTTATTTATGCTGTTGACTGTACAAGCCTAGAGCTTAGTTTGGGACTAAGTCAATTTACTTATATGAGATTTTCCCAAGATGTTTTTACTTACTGTTGATTGTTAACATTAACGATTTTCACACATTGCTAGTCAAACGGTATTCTTATAATTATTACCTCGACGTTTCGACTGCAGTGCAACGACCCCGGAGGCGAGAACTCTACTCTAACCAGTAATGACTAATAATGTTTATTTTCCAAGATTTATACTGTTTTCAATCAACGAGGTCACGCACCTCTTCTTAATTTTAAAATTCAATCTCTAATAAGTAGTGAGACGCGCCTTCGTGTATTCAAAACACTTTCATTCGTACTTTACTGTAACAGATATTTAGATCCACGAGCAGCAAAAAGATGAATGAAGTTTAATATGAGTTTAATAATCTACACTAAGTTTCATACATTTGACAAAACTAAACTGAGTCTTAGGGGCGAGTTCACCAACAATTAATCGGACGGTTAAGTCTTAATCAGCTGTTAATCAATACATTTGACACCCGTTAAACCGCTAATCGTCCGTTTAATTGTTGGTGAACTCGGCCCTTAGTCTTATTCCAGATTTACCTTTGCTACAGCGGGCCTAGTATGACTGCGTCTATATGTCAGACATATCTACGTGTCAGAAGGTGACGGATGCCTTATCCACACTTTGTCACGCGATTAACGCAGCCACATCAGGGCCCCTGAATGTTACTACTGGGGGATTCTCTCAACAACGACGGACGGCCGGATGAACGAGTGATTGATTGTCCAAGCGGCGAGTTTAAGTAGTACCGTCAGAGTGAACAAAACACATTTTAGAGCGTGTATTCAATTTGGCAGCATGACTTCTCGAACGTATAAGGCTGCCTAATTGACAATGCACGCGCTAAAATGTGTTTTGTTCGCTCGGACGGCACTACTTAAACTCGCCGCTTCGATTCGCTAGTCTGAATAAATAGATTAAAAAAAGCCGATATAATGGCAACTCCTTTCAGAGCTGATATCTATCAAACAGCCCAACCGATTTTAATGAATTAATTAAATTTATTTTTCGATAAACTATTTCCAAATCGGTCCATCCGTTTGGGAGCTATGATGCCACAGACAGACACATAGATAATGGTTAATTTATAACTAATGATCGGCGACCGGTAGCGTTTTATGTCACTTTAACGTCAAACGTAATGACTAATATGGATAAATCTGTGTTGTTAAAAATAAAACCATAGTTATATTGTTAAATAAATGTTTTAAAAAACAAAAAACCGCCTTCAAAAACGCAATAAAATAACTTCTTTAAAATTGTAGGCACCTAATAGGTTAGTCCAACCGATGTCGGCTTTTTGTTGAAAATGTTGTGGTCGCCGACTTCAGTTGGACTAACCTATTAGGTGCCTACAATTTTAAAGAAGTTATTTTATTGCGTTTTTGAAGGCGGTTTTTTGTTTTTTAAAACATTTATTTTATTTCATATTTTTTAGTGATCATAATACGCTGTTACGTAGTCCCACTTCTTAGTTGAAATGAAACTTTAAGTTATTTCAAGCGCGCCGCAAGCAACGCCGCGGGAAAGTCATAGTCATATTTCAATAACCTCCTTTTTTGAAGTCGGTTAACAAGTAAATATTCTTTTCTTGTAGTCGCTCAACTATCTTAATCGACATATCTTATCGGCACCCTTGAAATCGGTACCGTTAAGGAGTTCCGGTGGCCACCTGTGGTCTTCATCATCAGTTCCACTTCACCAAATGGTACTTTTTGAATGCAAATGCTGGATTTGTTACTAAAAATACTAAAATCGCTATATGTTTGCCTACAATATTTGAAGAGTTCCCTCAATTCCTCACGGATCCTCTCATCAGATTCAGATTTGGTGACAATGGGACCACCTCGAAAGTATACTCTATCAAACCAAAAAAAAAATTTTGAAATCGGTCGACAATTGACGGAGTAATCGGTGAACATACATAAAAAAAAAAAAAATACATACAGTGGAACGTATAACCTCCTCCTTTTTTGAAGTCGGTTAAAAACTCACTGAATTTAATTTGTTAAGTATAGTAAATTATCATATTTTTTTCTGTTTGATATTGTCAATCGATTCCTTTTAACACTGAGGATCCATTTATATATAAAGAGAACGACCTTTCTACAGCAACAGATTTGAGAGGTGCGTAGTTGTACACCGGTATTTCATCGTTTGAGACATGTTAAAACCTCGATGATAAAACTGCATAAATTTTCAATATTTAAATTGCGCACGAATTTTAAAGAGAATCATATCCATGTTATACTTTCGTCGAAAAATTGCTACCGGTCGCCGATCATAATTTATAACACCCCTTTTTTCAGAGGTAAAAAGGCGACTCTAAAGTTTACATGGCTATATCTTCCTTGTGGTTTATATGGCGCTTGGTATTTACGAATCAAGTTATAGGTATCTAGTAGGAATAAAAGGTCCCCAACCGGTAGAGATTCTGCGCAACCTCGGTCCCTTACATCACAGGTGGTAGTCAAACTGGTTAAAATGGGTGAACAGGCTGGTCGCGGCGTATACTTATCTAACCGTGACAAGTGAGAAGTTAGGTACCAAGTCTAGTACCTTTTCCGTACCAACTAAGCTATGTTTTTGTTAGACCTAAGAGACTAGAGATTTAAAAAAAACACGAGTGCCAAAAAAAAACATGTGGTCCACTTTGTTACCTTTCTCGGTAACATAAAGGACAGTTGCTTACATTTTCTCGAGGACATACCTAGTGGGAATTTATATTACAACGAACGTACTAAATTTTCCACATCTCTATGATAGATGAAAAAACAAATGGGGTCCCATTTTATTGAAACCCTTTTTTAAATGCAATTATTGAGTAGAGTTCTTTTGTCGACTGTTGTTTTTTTCGGCATCGGTTGTTTATAGAGAACAAATTAAAACTAGTCGAAACTTGGTAGGTGTCTACGTTTAACAAGGCATAGATCCTGTCAATCGCCGATGTCAACGGCTGTAAGTTTTTTACCGATTGTTGATGTCCAAATCTATCATAAGATCAGCTATTAGAGGCCACGATGTAGCTTTTTAACGAGTTTATATGTATTCCATTTTTAAAGCCATTTCAATAACGGTTACTGATTCAAAAATGTATTGCAAGACTATAACTAAACTTACGACTGGCAAACTAGCAAAAAGAGACAAGAAGTTAAATAAATACCTTTTTAAAAACAAGGTCTTTTAAAAACCTTGTAAACTAAGAAGAAGAATGTTATCAATTTTAGAAAAAAGGTATTCAAAACCTATTACTTACCTAATGTGTGGAAAAAAAACCCAATCCCCATGATTGTGTGAGGTATTGAAATATTACAATAGGTACCTAACAAACCACAGACACATTTTTTTTATTATAAAGCTGTATCTTAAACTGTTCATTCAACTAAGCTTAGAATGTGTCCATTTACACGTTTCTTACTGCCTATATTAAGGAGAAGGCACATTGTTCTTGTGTTCTTTATACTAGCTCTAGTCACTGCACTATTTTCCATTATATTTGATGCACTAAATGAGCTCAAAAGGTTTTGTCCTTTTAAGTCTTCTCACTGTGCCTGTGTTGCCGAGGAGCTGGGGGCCGATGTTTGACTTTCGAGCGCTCAAAAATTTCACTCGGAAGTGAGCAAAATCTGTGAAACCTTTTTTTGAAATACGAGCGGTAGATTTGAAAACGAATGGTGTGGACCACTCGTCTTTAAATTTTCAATCGCTCGTCATTTCAAAAATACGGTTTCATAGATTTTGCTTACTTCCGAGTGAAACTTTCGAGCGCTCGAAAGTCAAAAATCGCACCCCTGGATCGCCTCGACGTTCGCAATGATGAAGTCTGCGATCTTGAGCTTCTGCATATTTTATATTATTTTGTCAACAAACTCGTTAAGGTCCCGGTGAATGTCGGAATTTCTTACATACCAAGGAGCTTTTAAATATTTCCCGTTTAAATTTAAAAACCACAGACACATGATTTAAAATTATTCCGGTTGCTTTTTTTTAATTATTTTATCTTGGAAATATAATTGGTGGCAGTGGGCGGGGCACATTGCTCGCAGGACTGACGGCCGATGGGGCCAGAAGGTTCTTGAGTGGCGTCCGCGGACCGGGAGACGAGCTGTAGGTAGGCCTCCAACAAGATGGAGTGACGACCTTGTAAGGATCGCGGGAACGCGATGGATGCTAAAAGCACAAGACCGGTCTGAGTGGAGAGCCTTGGGGGAGGCCTATGCCCAGCAGTGGACGTCTTTCGGCTGACATGATGATGGAAATATAATACGAAGGTATTTAGGTACAGGCTGTATAAGCTAGTGTAATAGTAGGTACGGTACGAACATTAATTCGTCTGCTTTTCGGCCGTTTTTGTAATACTTTTAAGCCTCTTTACGCAAGTATTTACATATTGAGAGCCCAATGATTAAATATTTACATAAAAAATTACATAGCAACGATTCGGGTGCCAAAAAGTGCTAAACTAATTTCGTCTATTTAGTAACCGAGGATTTCTTATTCAAAGTTCGTAGGTAACACAATTTCAAAAATTAGGACAATAGGTAACGGAATAGTCTCATAAGGGGCGCCGTTAAAGGGTGCCCAAAATTCGTACCTCGATAAAGCAGTTTTTTTTTCCAAAACTGTAAAATTTGACAGTTTCATTTTATTTTTCGTGTAAAATATAAATCGTTTTTTTTTTTTAATTGTTGTATAAAATTTGGAGATAAGGGGGGACGGTCATTTTTTGTATATTTTAGGCTATAAATCAAAAAGTACGTCACGGGAAATTATAAAAAAAATTGTTTTAAAATTTGTATTATAGGTACCTACTTAAACAAAAGAAATAACAATTAGGTATTAAATAGACAAAAACAGCAGGAATGCATAAAGGCGAACTTATACCTTTAAGGGATCTCTTCCAAGTATTAGAGATAAGGGGGACGCTCATTTTACATTTTTACATTTTTGGCTATAAATCAAAAACTACGTCACGGAAAATTATAAAAAAAATGTTTTAAAATTTGTATTAAGTACTTAAACAAAAGAAATAACAATTAGGTGCCTATAAAATAGACAAAAACATAGCAGGAATTCATAAACGCGAACTTATCCCTTTAAGGGATCTCTTCCAATTACCCTTTGAGCGATTGAGAAATAATATTAATGTATGTAAGTGTCTGTTCTTGTGGTTGCTTAACTTTGTTAGTTGGGCATGCAAGATGTCGTAAGTGGCTTATATCTTAGTCATATTATAGTATTATTTACCATTTAACACTGTTCGTATTGTGTTGCACGAAACCGTCGGTGCGCGAGTCCGTCTCGCACTTCATGGTTTTTTTATCAGTCTAAGTAAACTGACAGTTCATGGACGGTCATATTCCAATATTGTGTAAATTATAAAAAAATATGTTGACTTTTATAATTACAACCAATTTATTGGTACAGGTTATCTTAACAGGTTTTGCTAACTTTTCGATTACTCTAATGTTATATTAACTTAACCAATCCTACCCAGATTTTTGCATAATTATATTTAATTTCGCAATCAAATTCACAAATGCGAAAAGTTAATTAAGCGACAGAGGTTACGACACAGCCCATTCAAATTATTTTTTAAATTTTAATTGTCTAATCGTCTTAACTACGTCTGAAAAAATATAATGAGAAATCGTAATAAAACTTTTCTTTTCCGTTCATGTTATAACTACGGAAACTGTATTTATATTCATTATTTAACTAGATAAGTACAGTAAGTATTTAAAGACACTAAATACTAGTGTTGCAAATATAAGTGGAGCCAATTACTTGCGTAATTAAAATCTAGATTTGCAACTTGTTTTGCAAAACCTATCTGAAATGTCCGGTAAAAAATGTCGCTGCTTACCCAACCCAAGTTTTATCTTGCAGGCATTTCCCCATTTTAAAACATCGATTTATTACCAAAAGTCTTAGTCAAGCCGGATTAAAATATTAGGTAACCTAGGCTCGATTGCAATTAAAAAAGTTTGAGTTTTTTTAATTTTCCGGTAATATTTCGAGAGTAACCTATTTAATTTAGAATCGCTTTTCGTGATGCTATAGTTAATGAATAATAGTGTCATAAAAAAGTGTGTCCAATTTATACTTTACAAACTCTTTCAAAACACTTATTTCAAAAAACAAGCACTGGCCACTACTGATAAAATTAGAAAACAAACTCACCACAAAAACTCCAATTTCAAAACTTGATTTGAAAAACGATCGAAATAAAATTAAAACAAACTTACCTTAAAAATTCCAATTTCAAAACTCGATTTGAAAAACGAACGTTCGAAATTCGCGTGCGCGCGTTTCCCGCGCGTTGTGGCACTACAATAACCCTTCCACTACGTTACTTCTGAATGAACATGGTGGTGGCCAGTCTGGTAAGAAACGTGACTGTGACAGGCACGTGTGAAATTATTTGAATAGGGGCCCATTTCGGTTGCGTAAATGTATAAATGTTAGATATTTCGACGTGTGATTATTGCTAGGAATGCGCTTTAAAGACACCTACCTGCTTAAGGTTCTTACTAAAGCTAGGTTTCTGACACTAGCGTTTTTTTTTTAAGTCCTAGACATGGATTAAAAAAAAAACATGGTTATTGCATCATTTGAGAACGGCTTGACCGATTCAGCATTTTTTAAAGGTTCGTAAAAGTCCGTATTAGGTTTTTAAAGTTGCTCGGAAAATTGGAAAATGGACGTTGGAAATGGATCTCTTGAATCGTGTAAGAGTAATGAAATTTCAAAAAACTGTAAAAGAATTGCACCATTTTAACCTTGTACTGTCGGAATCTAATATTACCTATCTAAAAACATTCAGGATTTAGCACCTACAAACAAAGTAACTTAACTAAGGAAGACTATGTTGACGACATTTTTATATAGTTACTTAATTCAAATTACGAATGAAGGTTTTCACGAAAAGTCTATATTAACTTTGCCCAAAACATCTTGAAAATTTGCTCTCATAGTGAGAGCTTCTTTAACTACTACTACCTATGCTACTTACTACCTTTTTCAAATCAATTCCTCTAACGTCCCTAACCTTTTCCGGTCTAACCGAATGCGAATCAGAAACTTCTAAAAGGGAAACTGCAACTTAAGTTTCCTTGTTTAATTGCTTTGCAAAGTCACACGTTTAATAATTCAGCGGAGGCAGTGAGTAGGTATGACGGATGAATAGAAATGACATCATTGGCCAATTTCACCTTTTTTTTGCCAGGTTCAAGCGAAAGTAAGTTCGCTGTTATAAAAACGTAATAATAACTGTTTACAAGAAATGTACTTATTATTTTACTTAAATGTTTTCGATAACCCAGAATAAATTGATAATGCTTTGTCGCGCAGTTTGTTGCGAATCCACTTAGCCAAATGATACTTTCTGAATGCAAATGCTTGACTTGTTAACTGAAAATACCAAAATCATACTTATGCCTATATTTGAGGAGTTCCCTCAACTCCTCATGGATTCCATCGTCAAAACTGGATTTTGACGCACTTGAGACTAATTTGAACAGTAACGTTATAAACGAGGACCTCCTCCTTTTTTAAAGTCGGTTAAAAAGGAATGTCCGTTGATAAGCTCGTTGATTTCCGTTCTTCGATTGATCTAATTTGATATTCCTCGTTTATCGCTCAGTGGGACTTTTGATAATAAGTCAGTCAAACTGAAGTTGACCTTCGCGAATATTTTTAACCGAATTGACTGACCTATTATCATTTGAGGAGGAGTAGTTTTTTATGGAGGCGTGTTATGAAACAACATTTAAGCATAGTAAGGGCCTGTTTCACAATCGACAAGTAAATTTATCTGCTATTTAATATTGTCTCTCTCCCTCTCTCCTTGTCTATTTTCAAGTGCAAGAAAGAGAAAGGGCTAAATTTATGTGTCAAATAATTATGCTTTACTTGTCGATTGTGAAACAGGCGGTAAGTATAACAAAGTTTATTTTTACGTAAATGACGTCACTATACTGAATAGGATCGTTTTATTTGCTACTACTGTCGTCAACACCCATACCACGGTGAAAACACCGGTTCTCATTCGATCGCTTAAGTTAAGCAGCGTCGGGAGGAGTCAGTACTTGGATGGGTGACCGTCTGGGAAACGCTTCGCTCCGTGGGTGTATAATAGGGAAATTATACACCTACGGTTTTATTTTGATTAGTTGCTTTTTTTTAAAACATATTGTTAAACGTCTAGAACCTTAACTTAAGCACCTTAAGTTTTATTAATATCGCTCAGTACCTAATAAAAAATATTGATCATTTATTTTTACAGGCGCTAAATAAAAGCCTTCCGCGTTGACCTCGTTTAATATTTTCTTTATTACAATATTACCTTGGGACTTTTGAACAAGCAAATTGCTTTAAATTTGTAATTTATAAGGTCTTGCTCTTGCTGTAATCTATAACTGTACAAAAAGCACCGCGATATAAAGGTTAGTGTGTGCAGCCCACGTTCTTTTTACTTTGGTCACTGCATTGTTATAAATCATGAAAGAAAACATAGTTACGCGCAAAAAACATAACCCTTAATAGTGCCTGCTCAGGCAGGTACTTAAATAGTTCGACAATGATCATATACAAGGATCGTTTGAAGAAAACTACCATCGAGATGATAACTAATCTTAAAGCTAGCGGAATTTATTTATAGTTTAATTACTTGCCCGACTGCAATAAAGGGTTTTTTTTTATATGTATGTAAATATGAGTCTATTTATTTACAAAATCTGTGATGTTTGATTTTTTCGTGTTGTAGGTCGGAAGTTTACAACGATCTTGTACATTTTCTTCGACGTTCACAAAATGCATGTGCTTTAGAATTACAGATTATGTCAATAATTTTCAGCAGTGCTTTCGCCAACGTCCATAGTTCCATACCACGTTGAATACACCGGTTCTCGTCCGATCACCGAAGTTAAGCAACGTCGGGCGGAGTCAGTACTTGGATGGGTGACCGCCTGGGAACACTTCGTGCCGTTGGCTTTTTGCATCAATTCAATCAGTTTTATCATAATATTTTGCTTATGTTTATAAGGTTTATAATATTAGTAAAGACAAGGGTAACCTGATTTCTGTACTATTATTAGAATTAACGCTAAAGTGTTGGTTAATTTGCTCCATTTTCACGGTCAAAACGACTAACGGATTTCCACTAAGATTGGCGACAGTAAGGGCGCAAGGATTTTTATTACGAGTATGTTGATAGCCTACAAGTACATCTTAAAACTCGTGCCGCCATTTTTAAATAATGTTCTTTTACCTTCTGTCGAGTATCGTCATCGAGAAAATGTGTATGGCGAATGTAGCGATTAATATCAGCGCCCTCTAGTAAGTATTTAGTACATAAACTTGATAGCAAGTCAGACATTTGATGTTAACTTGAACATTGAAGTACACAGAAAATAATTTATGGAAAGGAAAGTTTAATTTAGGGATAGAGTCAAATCAAGTTTTCGAATCGTAAAGACGATTCCAAAACGTGACGATTCGTTGAAATGTTTGTGCTCGAGCTTCTGGATGTATGAGGAATGCTACTCGACAACAGATGGCGCTTTCTTTTGCCCTATAGTCCAATAGATGTCGCTGTAGAACCGAAAAGTGCTTTTTTCCATTGTGGTCATAAAATTTTAAATAACAATGCCACGCCTCCATATAAGCTTTTAGCAAATAAAATATAGTGATGGATAATTATATACTCTGGTTTAATTGATATTGATGATGTTTTTCTGCAGAACACGTGTAAAAAAAATTATTTACTTATTAATAATCGTAACAAAACCATCCTCGCAAGATGTCTCATTTACAAACTATCTTAATAGAAACGGGACGTATCGACAGTTATTGTATCCGCGGGATTAAAAAAAGTATTATAATATCAGCGCTCTCTAGTAAGTATTTAGTACATAAATTTGATAGCAAGTAAGACATTTGACGTTAACTTGAACATTGAAGTACACAAAAATTAATTAATCGAAAGGAAAGTTTAATTTAGGGATAGAGTCAAATCAAGTTTTCGAATCATAAAGACGATTCCAAAGCGTGACGTATCAAAGACACCTACCCGCTTAAGGTTCTTACTATAGCTAGGTTTCTGTCACTAGCGTTTTTTTCTAATTCCTAAACTAGAAATACATTTTAAAAAAATCTTTTGGTTATTGCATCATTTGAGAACGGCTGGACCGATTCAGATTTTTTTAAAGGTTTTTAAAAGTCCGTAATAAAATTTGATTTAATTAAAATTGAAAATTTGGAAATAGATCTCTTGAATCGTGTAAGCGTAATGAAATATCAAAAATCTGTAAAATAATTGCACCCCATTTTTACCTTGTACTGTAGAAACCTAATATTATCTAAAAACATCCAGGATTTAGCACCTACAAACAAACTAACTTAACTAGGGAAGACTATGTTGACGACATCTTTATAATTATAGTAGTAGTACTTAACTCAAATTACGAATGAAGGATTTCACGAAACTATAGAATAACTTTGCCCAAAACATCTTGAAAATTTGCTCGCATAGTGAAAGCTTCTTTAACTACTAGGTATACCTATGCTACTTACTACCTTTTACAAATCAATTCCTCTAACGTCCCTAACCTTTTCCGGTCTAACCGAATGCGAATCAGAAACGTCTAAAAGGGAAACTGCAACTTAAGTTTTCTTGTTTAATTGCTTTGCAAAGTCACAAAACGTAATAATAACTGTTTACAAGAAATGTACTTATTAAATATTTTACTTAAATTTGTTTTCGATAACCCAGAATAAATTGATAATGCTTTGTCGCGCAGTTTGTTGCGAATCCACTTAGCCAAATGATACGTTCTGAATGCAAATGCTTGACTTGTTAACTGAAAATACCAAAATCATACTTATGCCTATATTTGAGGAGTTCCCTCAACTCCTCATGGATTCCATCGTCAAAACTGGATTTTGACGCACTTGAGACTAATTTGAACAGTAACGTTATAAACGAGGACCTCCTCCTTTTTTAAAGTCGGTTAAAAAGGAATGTCCGTTGATAAGCTCGTTGATTTCCGTTCTTCGATTGATCTAATTTGATATTCCTCGTTTATCGCTCAGTGGGACTTTTGATAATAAGTCAGTCAAACTGAAGTTGACCTTCGCGAATATTTTTAACCGAATTGACTGACCTATTATCATTTGAGGAGGAGTAGTTTTTTATGGAGGCGTGTTATGAAACAACATTTAAGCATAGTAAGGGCCTGTTTCACAATCGACAAGTAAATTTATCTGCTATTTAATATTGTCTCTCTCCCTCTCTCCTTGTCTATTTTCAAGTGCAAGAAAGAGAAAGGGCTAAATTTATGTGTCAAATAATTATGCTTTACTTGTCGATTGTGAAACAGGCGGTAAGTATAACAAAGTTTATTTTTACGTAAATGACGTCACTATACTGAATAGGATCGTTTTATTTGCTACTACTGTCGTCAACACCCATACCACGGTGAAAACACCGGTTCTCATTCGATCGCTTAAGTTAAGCAGCGTCGGGAGGAGTCAGTACTTGGATGGGTGACCGTCTGGGAAACGCTTCGCTCCGTGGGTGTATAATAGGGAAATTATACACCTACGGTTTTATTTTGATTAGTTGCTTTTTTTTAAAACATATTGTTAAACGTCTAGAACCTTAACTTAAGCACCTTAAGTTTTATTAATATCGCTCAGTACCTAATAAAAAATATTGATCATTTATTTTTACAGGCGCTAAATAAAAGCCTTCCGCGTTGACCTCGTTTAATATTTTCTTTATTACAATATTACCTTGGGACTTTTGAACAAGCAAATTGCTTTAAATTTGTAATTTATAAGGTCTTGCTCTTGCTGTAATCTATAACTGTACAAAAAGCACCGCGATATAAAGGTTAGTGTGTGCAGCCCACGTTCTTTTTACTTTGGTCACTGCATTGTTATAAATCATGAAAGAAAACATAGTTACGCGCAAAAAACATAACCCTTAATAGTGCCTGCTCAGGCAGGTACTTAAATAGTTCGACAATGATCATATACAAGGATCGTTTGAAGAAAACTACCATCGAGATGATAACTAATCTTAAAGCTAGCGGAATTTATTTATAGTTTAATTACTTGCCCGACTGCAATAAAGGGTTTTTTTTTATATGTATGTAAATATGAGTCTATTTATTTACAAAATCTGTGATGTTTGATTTTTTCGTGTTGTAGGTCGGAAGTTTACAACGATCTTGTACATTTTCTTCGACGTTCACAAAATGCATGTGCTTTAGAATTACAGATTATGTCAATAATTTTCAGCAGTGCTTTCGCCAACGTCCATAGTTCCATACCACGTTGAATACACCGGTTCTCGTCCGATCACCGAAGTTAAGCAACGTCGGGCGGAGTCAGTACTTGGATGGGTGACCGCCTGGGAACACTTCGTGCCGTTGGCTTTTTGCATCAATTCAATCAGTTTTATCATAATATTTTGCTTATGTTTATAAGGTTTATAATATTAGTAAAGACAAGGGTAACCTGATTTCTGTACTATTATTAGAATTAACGCTAAAGTGTTGGTTAATTTGCTCCATTTTCACGGTCAAAACGACTAATGGATTTCCACTAAGATTGGCGACAGTAAGGGCGCAAGGATTTTTATTACGAGTATGTCGATAGCCTACAAGTACATCTTAAAACTCGTGCCGCCATTTTTAAATAATGTTCTTTTACCTTCTGTCGAGTATCGTCATCGAGAAAATGTGTATGGCGAATGTAGCGATTAATATCAGCGCCCTCTAGTAAGTATTTAGTACATAAACTTGATAGCAAGTCAGACATTTGATGTTAACTTGAACATTGAAGTACACAGAAAATAATTTATGGAAAGGAAAGTTTAATTTAGGGATAGAGTCAAATCAAGTTTTCGAATCGTAAAGACGATTCCAAAACGTGACGATTCGTTGAAATGTTTGTGCTCGAGCTTCTGGATGTATGAGGAATGCTACTCGACAACAGATGGCGCTTTCTTTTGCCCTATAGTCCAATAGATGTCGCTGTAGAACCGAAAAGTGCTTTTTTCCATTGTGGTCATAAAATTTTAAATAACAATGCCACGCCTCCATATAAGCTTTTAGCAAATAAAATATAGTGATGGATAATTATATACTCTGGTTTAATTGATATTGATGATGTTTTTCTGCAGAACACGTGTAAAAAAAATTATTTACTTATTAATAATCGTAACAAAACCATCCTCGCAAGATGTCTCATTTACAAACTATCTTAATAGAAACGGGACGTATCGACAGTTATTGTATCCGCGGGATTAAAAAAAGTATTATAATATCAGCGCTCTCTAGTAAGTATTTAGTACATAAATTTGATAGCAAGTAAGACATTTGACGTTAACTTGAACATTGAAGTACACAAAAATTAATTAATCGAAAGGAAAGTTTAATTTAGGGATAGAGTCAAATCAAGTTTTCGAATCATAAAGACGATTCCAAAGCGTGACGTATCAAAGACACCTACCCGCTTAAGGTTCTTACTATAGCTAGGTTTCTGTCACTAGCGTTTTTTTCTAATTCCTAAACTAGAAATACATTTTAAAAAAATCTTTTGGTTATTGCATCATTTGAGAACGGCTGGACCGATTCAGATTTTTTTAAAGGTTTTTAAAAGTCCGTAATAAAATTTGATTTAATTAAAATTGAAAATTTGGAAATAGATCTCTTGAATCGTGTAAGCGTAATGAAATATCAAAAATCTGTAAAATAATTGCACCCCATTTTTACCTTGTACTGTAGAAACCTAATATTATCTAAAAACATCCAGGATTTAGCACCTACAAACAAACTAACTTAACTAGGGAAGACTATGTTGACGACATCTTTATAATTATAGTAGTAGTACTTAACTCAAATTACGAATGAAGGATTTCACGAAACTATAGAATAACTTTGCCCAAAACATCTTGAAAATTTGCTCGCATAGTGAAAGCTTCTTTAACTACTAGGTATACCTATGCTACTTACTACCTTTTACAAATCAATTCCTCTAACGTCCCTAACCTTTTCCGGTCTAACCGAATGCGAATCAGAAACGTCTAAAAGGGAAACTGCAACTTAAGTTTTCTTGTTTAATTGCTTTGCAAAGTCACAAAACGTAATAATAACTGTTTACAAGAAATGTACTTATTAAATATTTTACTTAAATTTGTTTTCGATAACCCAGAATAAATTGATAATGCTTTGTCGCGCAGTTTGTTGCGAATCCACTTAGCCAAATGATACGTTCTGAATGCAAATGCTTGACTTGTTAACTGAAAATACCAAAATCATACTTATGCCTATATTTGAGGAGTTCCCTCAACTCCTCATGGATTCCATCGTCAAAACTGGATTTTGACGCACTTGAGACTAATTTGAACAGTAACGTTATAAACGAGGACCTCCTCCTTTTTTAAAGTCGGTTAAAAAGGAATGTCCGTTGATAAGCTCGTTGATTTCCGTTCTTCGATTGATCTAATTTGATATTCCTCGTTTATCGCTCAGTGGGACTTTTGATAATAAGTCAGTCAAACTGAAGTTGACCTTCGCGAATATTTTTAACCGAATTGACTGACCTATTATCATTTGAGGAGGAGTAGTTTTTTATGGAGGCGTGTTATGAAACAACATTTAAGCATAGTAAGGGCCTGTTTCACAATCGACAAGTAAATTTATCTGCTATTTAATATTGTCTCTCTCCCTCTCTCCTTGTCTATTTTCAAGTGCAAGAAAGAGAAAGGGCTAAATTTATGTGTCAAATAATTATGCTTTACTTGTCGATTGTGAAACAGGCGGTAAGTATAACAAAGTTTATTTTTACGTAAATGACGTCACTATACTGAATAGGATCGTTTTATTTGCTACTACTGTCGTCAACACCCATACCACGGTGAAAACACCGGTTCTCATTCGATCGCTTAAGTTAAGCAGCGTCGGGAGGAGTCAGTACTTGGATGGGTGACCGTCTGGGAAACGCTTCGCTCCGTGGGTGTATAATAGGGAAATTATACACCTACGGTTTTATTTTGATTAGTTGCTTTTTTTTAAAACATATTGTTAAACGTCTAGAACCTTAACTTAAGCACCTTAAGTTTTATTAATATCGCTCAGTACCTAATAAAAAATATTGATCATTTATTTTTACAGGCGCTAAATAAAAGCCTTCCGCGTTGACCTCGTTTAATATTTTCTTTATTACAATATTACCTTGGGACTTTTGAACAAGCAAATTGCTTTAAATTTGTAATTTATAAGGTCTTGCTCTTGCTGTAATCTATAACTGTACAAAAAGCACCGCGATATAAAGGTTAGTGTGTGCAGCCCACGTTCTTTTTACTTTGGTCACTGCATTGTTATAAATCATGAAAGAAAACATAGTTACGCGCAAAAAACATAACCCTTAATAGTGCCTGCTCAGGCAGGTACTTAAATAGTTCGACAATGATCATATACAAGGATCGTTTGAAGAAAACTACCATCGAGATGATAACTAATCTTAAAGCTAGCGGAATTTATTTATAGTTTAATTACTTGCCCGACTGCAATAAAGGGTTTTTTTTTATATGTATGTAAATATGAGTCTATTTATTTACAAAATCTGTGATGTTTGATTTTTTCGTGTTGTAGGTCGGAAGTTTACAACGATCTTGTACATTTTCTTCGACGTTCACAAAATGCATGTGCTTTAGAATTACAGATTATGTCAATAATTTTCAGCAGTGCTTTCGCCAACGTCCATAGTTCCATACCACGTTGAATACACCGGTTCTCGTCCGATCACCGAAGTTAAGCAACGTCGGGCGGAGTCAGTACTTGGATGGGTGACCGCCTGGGAACACTTCGTGCCGTTGGCTTTTTGCATCAATTCAATCAGTTTTATCATAATATTTTGCTTATGTTTATAAGGTTTATAATATTAGTAAAGACAAGGGTAACCTGATTTCTGTACTATTATTAGAATTAACGCTAAAGTGTTGGTTAATTTGCTCCATTTTCACGGTCAAAACGACTAATGGATTTCCACTAAGATTGGCGACAGTAAGGGCGCAAGGATTTTTATTACGAGTATGTCGATAGCCTACAAGTACATCTTAAAACTCGTGCCGCCATTTTTAAATAATGTTCTTTTACCTTCTGTCGAGTATCGTCATCGAGAAAATGTGTATGGCGAATGTAGCGATTAATATCAGCGCCCTCTAGTAAGTATTTAGTACATAAACTTGATAGCAAGTCAGACATTTGATGTTAACTTGAACATTGAAGTACACAGAAAATAATTTATGGAAAGGAAAGTTTAATTTAGGGATAGAGTCAAATCAAGTTTTCGAATCGTAAAGACGATTCCAAAACGTGACGATTCGTTGAAATGTTTGTGCTCGAGCTTCTGGATGTATGAGGAATGCTACTCGACAACAGATGGCGCTTTCTTTTGCCCTATAGTTCAATAGATGTCGCTGTAGAACCGAAAAGTGCTTTTTTCCATTGTGGTCATAAAATTTTAAATAACAATGCCACGCCTCCATATAAGCTTTTAGCAAATAAAATATAGTGATGGATAATTATATACTCTGGTTTAATTGATATTGATGATGTTTTTCTGCAGAACACGTGTAAAAAAAGTTATTTACTTATTAATAATCGTAACAAAACCATCCTCGCAAGATGTCTCATTTACAAACTATCTTAATAGAAACGGGACGTATCGACAGTTATTGTATCCGCGGGATTAAAAAAAGTATTATAATATCAGCGCTCTCTAGTAAGTATTTAGTACATAAATTTGATAGCAAGTAAGACATTTGACGTTAACTTGAACATTGAAGTACACAAAAATTAATTAATCGAAAGGAAAGTTTAATTTAGGGATAGAGTCAAATCAAGTTTTCGAATCATAAAGACGATTCCAAAGCGTGACGTATCAAAGACACCTACCCGCTTAAGGTTCTTACTATAGCTAGGTTTCTGTCACTAGCGTTTTTTTCTAATTCCTAAACTAGAAATACATTTTAAAAAAATCTTTTGGTTATTGCATCATTTGAGAACGGCTGGACCGATTAAGATTTTTTTAAAGGTTTTTAAAAGTCCGTAATAGGTTTTTAAAGTTGCTCGGAAAATTTGGAAATAGATCTCTTGAATCGTGTAAGCGTAATGAAATATCAAAAATCTGTAAAATAATTGCACCCCATTTTTACCTTGTACTGTAGAAACCTAATATTATCTAAAAACATCCAGGATTTAGCACCTACAAACAAACTAACTTAACTAGGGAAGACTATGTTGACGACATCTTTATAATTATAGTAGTAGTACTTAACTCAAATTACGAATGAAGGATTTCACGAAACTATAGAATAACTTTGCCCAAAACATCTTGAAAATTTGCTCGCATAGTGAAAGCTTCTTTAACTACTAGGTATACCTATGCTACTTACTACCTTTTACAAATCAATTCCTCTAACGTCCCTAACCTTTTCCGGTCTAACCGAATGCGAATCAGAAACGTCTAAAAGGGAAACTGCAACTTAAGTTTTCTTGTTTAATTGCTTTGCAAAGTCACAAAACGTAATAATAACTGTTTACAAGAAATGTACTTATTAAATATTTTACTTAAATTTGTTTTCGATAACCCAGAATAAATTGATAATGCTTTGTCGCGCAGTTTGTTGCGAATCCACTTAGCCAAATGATACGTTCTGAATGCAAATGCTTGACTTGTTAACTGAAAATACCAAAATCATACTTATGCCTATATTTGAGGAGTTCCCTCAACTCCTCATGGATTCCATCGTCAAAACTGGATTTTGACGCACTTGAGACTAATTTGAACAGTAACGTTATAAACGAGGACCTCCTCCTTTTTTAAAGTCGGTTAAAAAGGAATGTCCGTTGATAAGCTCGTTGATTTCCGTTCTTCGATTGATCTAATTTGATATTCCTCGTTTATCGCTCAGTGGGACTTTTGATAATAAGTCAGTCAAACTGAAGTTGACCTTCGCGAATATTTTTAACCGAATTGACTGACCTATTATCATTTGAGGAGGAGTAGTTTTTTATGGAGGCGTGTTATGAAACAACATTTAAGCATAGTAAGGGCCTGTTTCACAATCGACAAGTAAATTTATCTGCTATTTAATATTGTCTCTCTCCCTCTCTCCTTGTCTATTTTCAAGTGCAAGAAAGAGAAAGGGCTAAATTTATGTGTCAAATAATTATGCTTTACTTGTCGATTGTGAAACAGGCGGTAAGTATAACAAAGTTTATTTTTACGTAAATGACGTCACTATACTGAATAGGATCGTTTTATTTGCTACTACTGTCGTCAACACCCATACCACGGTGAAAACACCGGTTCTCATTCGATCGCTTAAGTTAAGCAGCGACGGGAGGAGTCAGTACTTGGATGGGTGACCGTCTGGGAAACGCTTCGCTCCGTGGGTGTATAATAGGGAAATTATACACCTACGGTTTTATTTTGATTAGTTGCTTTTTTTTTAAACATATTGTTAAACGTCTAGAACCTTAACTTAAGCACCTTAAGTTTTATTAATATCGCTCAGTACCTAATAAAAAATATTGATCATTTATTTTTACAGGCGCCAAATAAAAACCTTCCGCGTTGACCTCGTTTAATATTTTCTTTATTACAATATTACCTTGGGACTTTTGAACAAGGAAATTGCTTTAAATTTGTAATTTATAAGGTCTTGCTCTTGCTGTAATCTATAACTGTACAAAAAGCACCGCGATATAAAGGTTAGTGTGTGCAGCCCACGTTCTTTTTACTTTGGTCACTGCATTGTTATAAATCATGAAAGAAAACATAGTTACGCGCAAAAAACATAACCCTTAATAGTGCCTGCTCAGGCAGGTACTTAAATAGTTCGACAATGATCATATACAAGGATCGTTTGAAGAAAACTACCATCGAGATGATAACTAATCTTAAAGCTAGCGGAATTTATTTATAGTTTAATTACTTGCCCGACTGCAATAAAGGGTTTTTTTTTATATGTATGTAAATATGAGTCTATTTATTTACAAAATCTGTGATGTTTGATTTTTTCGTGTTGTAGGTCGGAAGTTTACAACGATCTTGTACATTTTCTTCGACGTTCACAAAATGCATGTGCTTTAGAATTACAGATTATGTCAATAATTTTCAGCAGTGCTTTCGCCAACGTCCATACCACGTTGAATACAAACCGGTTCTCGTCCGATCACCGAAGTTAAGCAACGTCGGGCGGAGTCAGTACTTGGATGGGTGACCGCCTGGGAACACTTCGTGCCGTTGGCTTTTTGCATCAATTCAATCAGTTTTATCATAATATTTCGCTTATGTTTATAAGGTTTATAATATTAGTAAAGACAAGGGTAACCTGATTTCTGTACTATTATTAGAATTAACGCTAAAGTGTTGGTTAATTTGCTCCATTTTCACGGTCAAAACGACTAATGGATTTCCACTAAGATTGGCGACAGTAAGGGCGCAAGGATTTTTATTACGAGTATGTCGATAGCCTACAAGTACATCTTAAAACTCGTGCCGCCATTTTTAAATAATGTTCTTTTACCTTCTGTCGAGTATCGTCATCGAGAAAATGTGTATGGCGAATGTAGCGATTAATATCAGCGCCCTCTAGTAAGTATTTAGTACATAAATTTGATAGCAAGTCAGACATTTGATGTTAACTTGAACATTGAAGTACACAGAAAATAATTTATGGAAAGGAAAGTTTAATTTAGGGATAGAGTCAAATCAAGTTTTCGAATCGTAAAGACGATTCCAAAACGTGACGATTCGTTGAAATGTTTGTGCTCGAGCTTCTGGATGTATGAGGAATGCTACTCGACAACAGATGGCGCTTTCTTTTGCCCTATAGTCCAATAGATGTCGCTGTAGAACCGAAAAGTGTTTGTTTCCATTGTGGTCATAAAATTTTAAATAACAATGCCACGCCTCCATATAAGCTTTTAGCAAATAAAATATAGTGATGGATAATTATATACTCTGGTTTAATTGATATTGATGATGTTTTTCTGCAGAACACGTGTAAAAAAAGTTATTTACTTATTAATAATCGTAACAAAACCATCCTCGCAAGATGTCTCATTTACAAACTATCTTAATAGAAACGGGACGTATCGACAGTTATTGTATCCGCGGGATTAAAAAAAGTATTATAATATCAGCGCTCTCTAGTAAGTATTTAGTACATAAATTTGATAGCAAGTAAGACATTTGACGTTAACTTGAACATTGAAGTACACAAAAATTAATTAATCGAAAGGAAAGTTTAATTTAGGGATAGAGTCAAATCAAGTTTTCGAATCATAAAGACGATTCCAAAGCGTGACGTATCAAAGACACCTACCCGCTTAAGGTTCTTACTATAGCTAGGTTTCTGTCACTAGCGTTTTTTTCTAATTCCTAAACTAGAAATACATTTTAAAAAAATCTTTTGGTTATTGCATCATTTGAGAACGGCTGGACCGATTAAGATTTTTTTAAAGGTTTTTAAAAGTCCGTAATAGGTTTTTAAAGTTGCTCGGAAAATTTGGAAATAGATCTCTTGAATCGTGTAAGCGTAATGAAATATCAAAAATCTGTAAAATAATTGCACCCCATTTTTACCTTGTACTGTAGAAACCTAATATTATCTAAAAACATCCAGGATTTAGCACCTACAAACAAACTAACTTAACTAGGGAAGACTATGTTGACGACATCTTTATAATTATAGTAGTAGTACTTAACTCAAATTACGAATGAAGGATTTCACGAAACTATAGAATAACTTTGCCCAAAACATCTTGAAAATTTGCTCGCATAGTGAAAGCTTCTTTAACTACTAGGTATACCTATGCTACTTACTACCTTTTACAAATCAATTCCTCTAACGTCCCTAACCTTTTCCGGTCTAACCGAATGCGAATCAGAAACGTCTAAAAGGGAAACTGCAACTTAAGTTTCCTTGTTTAATTGCTTTGCAAAGTCACACGTTTAATAATTCAGCGGAGGCAGTGAGTAGGTATGACGGATGAATAGAAATGACATCATTGGCCAATTTCACCTTTTTTTTGCCAGGTTCAAGCGAAAGTAAGTTCTCTGTTATAAAAACGTAATAATAACTGTTTACAAGAAATGTACTTATTAAATATTTTACTTAAATTTGTTTTCGATAACCCAGAACAAATTGATAATGCTTTGTCGCGCAGTTTGTAGCGAATCCACTTAGCCAAATGATACGTTCTGAATGCAAATGCTTGACTTGTTAACTGAAAATACCAAAATCATACTTATGCCTATATTTGAGGAGTTCCCTCAACTCCTCATGGATTCCATCGTCAAAACTGGATTTTGACGCACTTGAGACTAATTTGAACAGTAACGTTATAAACGAGGACCTCCTCCTTTTTTAAAGTCGGTTAAAAAGGAATGTCCGTTGATAAGCTCGTTGATTTCCGTTCTTCGATTGATCTAATTTGATATTCCTCGTTTATCGCTCAGTGGGACTTTTGATAATAAGTCAGTCAAACTGAAGTTGACCTTCGCGAATATTTTTAACCGAATTGACTGACCTATTATCATTTGAGGAGGAGTAGTTTTTTATGGAGGCGTGTTATGAAACAACATTTAAGCATAGTAAGGGCCTGTTTCACAATCGACAAGTAAATTTATCTGCTATTTAATATTGTCTCTCTCCCTCTCTCCTTGTCTATTTTCAAGTGCAAGAAAGAGAAAGGGCTAAATTTATGTGTCAAATAATTATGCTTTACTTGTCGATTGTGAAACAGGCGGTAAGTATAACAAAGTTTATTTTTACGTAAATGACGTCACTATACTGAATAGGATCGTTTTATTTGCTACTACTGTCGTCAACACCCATACCACGGTGAAAACACCGGTTCTCATTCGATCGCTTAAGTTAAGCAGCGACGGGAGGAGTCAGTACTTGGATGGGTGACCGTCTGGGAAACGCTTCGCTCCGTGGGTGTATAATAGGGAAATTATACACCTACGGTTTTATTTTGATTAGTTGCTTTTTTTTAAAACATATTGTTAAACGTCTAGAACCTTAACTTAAGCACCTTAAGTTTTATTAATATCGCTCAGTACCTAATAAAAAATATTGATCATTTATTTTTACAGGCGCTAAATAAAAGCCTTCCGCGTTGACCTCGTTTAATATTTTCTTTATTACAATATTACCTTGGGACTTTTGAACAAGCAAATTGCTTTAAATTTGTAATTTATAAGGTCTTGCTCTTGCTGTAATCTATAACTGTACAAAAAGCACCGCGATATAAAGGTTAGTGTGTGCAGCCCACGTTCTTTTTACTTTGGTCACTGCATTGTTATAAATCATGAAAGAAAACATAGTTACGCGCAAAAAACATAACCGTTAATAGTGCCTGCTCAGGCAGGTACTTAAATAGTTCGACAATGATCATATACAAGGATCGTTTGAAGAAAACTACCATCGAGATGATAACTAATCTTAAAGCTAGCGGAATTTATTTATAGTTTAATTACTTGCCCGACTGCAATAAAGGGTTTTTTTATATGTATGTAAATATGAGTCTATTTATTTACAAAATCTGTGATGTTTGATTTTTTCGTGTTGTAGGTCGGAAGTTTACAACGATCTTGTACATTTTCTTCGACGTTCACAAAATGCATGTGCTTTAGAATTACAGATTATGTCAATAATTTTCAGCAGTGCTTTCGCCAACGTCCATACCACGTTGAATACACACCGGTTCTCGTCCGATCACCGAAGTTAAGCAACGTCGGGCGGAGTCAGTACTTGGATGGGTGACCGCCTGGGAACACTTCGTGCCGTTGGCTTTTTGCATCAATTCAATCAGTTTTATCATAATATTTCGCTTATGTTTATAAGGTTTATAATATTAGTAAAGACAAGGGTAACCTGATTTCTGTACTATTATTAGAATTAACGCTAAAGTGTTGGTTAATTTGCTCCATTTTCACGGTCAAAACGACTAATGGATTTCCACTAAGATTGGCGACAGTAAGGGCGCAAGGATTTTTATTACGAGTATGTCGATAGCCTACAAGTACATCTTAAAACTCGTGCCGCCATTTTTAAATAATCTTCTTTTACCTTCTGTCGAGTATCGTCATCGAGAAAATGTGTATGGCGAATGTAGCGATTAATATCAGCGCCCTCTAGTAAGTATTTAGTACATAAATTTGATAGCAAGTCAGACATTTGATGTTAACTTGAACATTGAAGTACACAGAAAATAATTTATGGAAAGGAAAGTTTAATTTAGGGATAGAGTCAAATCAAGTTTTCGAATCGTAAAGACGATTCCAAAACGTGACGATTCGTTGAAATGTTTGTGCTCGAGCTTCTGGATGTATGAGGAATGCTACTCGACAACAGATGGCGCTTTCTTTTGCCCTATAGTCCAATAGATGTCGCTGTAGAACCGAAAAGTGTTTGTTTCCATTGTGGTCATAAAATTTTAAATAACAATGCCACGCCTCCATATAAGCTTTTAGCAAATAAAATATAGTGATGGATAATTATATACTCTGGTTTAATTGATATTGATGATGTTTTTCTGCAGAACACGTGTAAAAAAAGTTATTTACTTATTAATAATCGTAACAAAACCATCCTCGCAAGATGTCTCATTTACAAACTATCTTAATAGAAACGGGACGTATCGACAGTTATTGTATCCGCGGGATTAAAAAAAGTATTATAATATCAGCGCTCTCTAGTAAGTATTTAGTACATAAATTTGATAGCAAGTAAGACATTTGACGTTAACTTGAACATTGAAGTACACAAAAATTAATTAATCGAAAGGAAAGTTTAATTTAGGGATAGAGTCAAATCAAGTTTTCGAATCATAAAGACGATTCCAAAGCGTGACGTATCAAAGACACCTACCCGCTTAAGGTTCTTACTATAGCTAGGTTTCTGTCACTAGCGTTTTTTTCTAATTCCTAAACTAGAAATACATTTTAAAAAAATCTTTTGGTTATTGCATCATTTGAGAACGGCTGGACCGATTCAGATTTTTTTAAAGGTTTTTAAAAGTCCGTAATAGGTTTTTAAAGTTGCTCGGAAAATTTGGAAATAGATCTCTTGAATCGTGTAAGCGTAATGAAATATCAAAAATCTGTAAAATAATTGCACCCCATTTTTACCTTGTACTGTAGAAACCTAATATTATCTAAAAACATCCAGGATTTAGCACCTACAAACAAACTAACTTAACTAGGGAAGACTATGTTGACGACATCTTTATAATTATAGTAGTAGTACTTAACTCAAATTACGAATGAAGGATTTCACGAAACTATAGAATAACTTTGCCCAAAACATCTTGAAAATTTGCTCGCATAGTGAAAGCTTCTTTAACTACTAGGTATACCTATGCTACTTACTACCTTTTACAAATCAATTCCTCTAACGTCCCTAACCTTTTCCGGTCTAACCGAATGCGAATCAGAAACGTCTAAAAGGGAAACTGCAACTTAAGTTTCCTTGTTTAATTGCTTTGCAAAGTCACACGTTTAATAATTCAGCGGAGGCAGTGAGTAGGTATGACGGATGAATAGAAATGACATCATTGGCCAATTTCACCTTTTTTTTGCCAGGTTCAAGCGAAAGTAAGTTCTCTGTTATAAAAACGTAATAATAACTGTTTACAAGAAATGTACTTATTAAATATTTTACTTAAATTTGTTTTCGATAACCCAGAATAAATTGATAATGCTTTGTCGCGCAGTTTGTTGCGAATCCACTTAGCCAAATGATACGTTCTGAATGCAAATGCTTGACTTGTTAACTGAAAATACCAAAATCATACTTATGCCTATATTTGAGGAGTTCCCTCAACTCCTCATGGATTCCATCGTCAAAACTGGATTTTGACGCACTTGAGACTAATTTGAACAGTAACGTTATAAACGAGGACCTCCTCCTTTTTTAAAGTCGGTTAAAAAGGAATGTCCGTTGATAAGCTCGTTGATTTCCGTTCTTCGATTGATCTAATTTGATATTCCTCGTTTATCGCTCAGTGGGACTTTTGATAATAAGTCAGTCAAACTGAAGTTGACCTTCGCGAATATTTTTAACCGAATTGACTGACCTATTATCATTTGAGGAGGAGTAGTTTTTTATGGAGGCGTGTTATGAAACAACATTTAAGCATAGTAAGGGCCTGTTTCACAATCGACAAGTAAATTTATCTGCTATTTAATATTGTCTCTCTCCCTCTCTCCTTGTCTATTTTCAAGTGCAAGAAAGAGAAAGGGCTAAATTTATGTGTCAAATAATTATGCTTTACTTGTCGATTGTGAAACAGGCGGTAAGTATAACAAAGTTTATTTTTACGTAAATGACGTCACTATACTGAATAGGATCGTTTTATTTGCTACTACTGTCGTCAACACCCATACCACGGTGAAAACACCGGTTCTCATTCGATCGCTTAAGTTAAGCAGCGACGGGAGGAGTCAGTACTTGGATGGGTGACCGTCTGGGAAACGCTTCGCTCCGTGGGTGTATAATAGGGAAATTATACACCTACGGTTTTATTTTGATTAGTTGCTTTTTTTTAAAACATATTGTTAAACGTCTAGAACCTTAACTTAAGCACCTTAAGTTTTATTAATATCGCTCAGTACCTAATAAAAAATATTGATCATTTATTTTTACAGGCGCTAAATAAAAGCCTTCCGCGTTGACCTCGTTTAATATTTTCTTTATTACAATATTACCTTGGGACTTTTGAACAAGCAAATTGCTTTAAATTTGTAATTTATAAGGTCTTGCTCTTGCTGTAATCTATAACTGTACAAAAAGCACCGCGATATAAAGGTTAGTGTGTGCAGCCCACGTTCTTTTTACTTTGGTCACTGCATTGTTATAAATCATGAAAGAAAACATAGTTACGCGCAAAAAACATAACCCTTAATAGTGCCTGCTCAGGCAGGTACTTAAATAGTTCGACAATGATCATATACAAGGATCGTTTGAAGAAAACTACCATCGAGATGATAACTAATCTTAAAGCTAGCGGAATTTATTTATAGTTTAATTACTTGCCCGACTGCAATAAAGGGTTTTTTTTTATATGTATGTAAATATGAGTCTATTTATTTACAAAATCTGTGATGTTTGATTTTTTCGTGTTGTAGGTCGGAAGTTTACAACGATCTTGTACATTTTCTTCGACGTTCACAAAATGCATGTGCTTTAGAATTACAGATTATGTCAATAATTTTCAGCAGTGCTTTCGCCAACGTCCATAGTTCCATACCACGTTGAATACACCGGTTCTCGTCCGATCACCGAAGTTAAGCAACGTCGGGCGGAGTCAGTACTTGGATGGGTGACCGCCTGGGAACACTTCGTGCCGTTGGCTTTTTGCATCAATTCAATCAGTTTTATCATAATATTTTGCTTATGTTTATAAGGTTTATAATATTAGTAAAGAAAAGGGTAACCTGATTTCTGTACTATTATTAGAATTAACGCTAAAGTGTTGGTTAATTTGCTCCATTTTCACGGTCAAAACGACTAATGGATTTCCACTAAGATTGGCGACAGTAAGGGCGCAAGGATTTTTATTACGAGTATGTCGATAGCCTACAAGTACATCTTAAAACTCGTGCCGCCATTTTTAAATAATGTTCTTTTACCTTCTGTCGAGTATCGTCATCGAGAAAATGTGTATGGCGAATGTAGCGATTAATATCAGCGCCCTCTAGTAAGTTTTTAGTACATAAATTTGATAACAAGTCAGACATTTGATGTTAACTTGAACATTGAAGTACACAGAAAATAATTTATGGAAAGGAAAGTTTAATTTAGGGATAGAGTCAAATCAAGTTTTCGAATCGTAAAGACGATTCCAAAACGTGACGATTCGTTGAAATGTTTGTGCTCGAGCTTCTGGATGTATGAGGAATGCTACTCGACAACAGATGGCGCTTTCTTTTGCCCTATAGTCCAATAGATGTCGCTGTAGAACCGAAAAGTGCTTTTTTCCATTGTGGTCATAAAATTTTAAATAACAATGCCACGCCTCCATATAAGCTTTTAGCAAATAAAATATAGTGATGGATAATTATATACTCTGGTTTAATTGATATTGATGATGTTTTTCTGCAGAACACGTGTAAAAAAAGTTATTTACTTATTAATAATCGTAACAAAACCATCCTCGCAAGATGTCTCATTTACAAACTATCTTAATAGAAACGGGACGTATCGACAGTTATTGTATCCGCGGGATTAAAAAAAGTATTATAATATCAGCGCTCTCTAGTAAGTATTTAGTACATAAATTTGATAGCAAGTAAGACATTTGACGTTAACTTGAACATTGAAGTACACAAAAATTAATTAATCGAAAGGAAAGTTTAATTTAGGGATAGAGTCAAATCAAGTTTTCGAATCATAAAGACGATTCCAAAGCGTGACGTATCAAAGACACCTACCCGCTTAAGGTTCTTACTATAGCTAGGTTTCTGTCACTAGCGTTTTTTTCTAATTCCTAAACTAGAAATACATTTTAAAAAAATCTTTTGGTTATTGCATCATTTGAGAACGGCTGGACCGATTAAGATTTTTTTAAAGGTTTTTAAAAGTCCGTAATAGGTTTTTAAAGTTGCTCGGAAAATTTGGAAATAGATCTCTTGAATCGTGTAAGCGTAATGAAATATCAAAAATCTGTAAAATAATTGCACCCCATTTTTACCTTGTACTGTAGAAACCTAATATTATCTAAAAACATCCAGGATTTAGCACCTACAAACAAACTAACTTAACTAGGGAAGACTATGTTGACGACATCTTTATAATTATAGTAGTAGTACTTAACTCAAATTACGAATGAAGGATTTCACGAAACTATAGAATAACTTTGCCCAAAACATCTTGAAAATTTGCTCGCATAGTGAAAGCTTCTTTAACTACTAGGTATACCTATGCTACTTACTACCTTTTACAAATCAATTCCTCTAACGTCCCTAACCTTTTCCGGTCTAACCGAATGCGAATCAGAAACGTCTAAAAGGGAAACTGCAACTTAAGTTTTCTTGTTTAATTGCTTTGCAAAGTCACAAAACGTAATAATAACTGTTTACAAGAAATGTACTTATTAAATATTTTACTTAAATTTGTTTTCGATAACCCAGAATAAATTGATAATGCTTTGTCGCGCAGTTTGTTGCGAATCCACTTAGCCAAATGATACGTTCTGAATGCAAATGCTTGACTTGTTAACTGAAAATACCAAAATCATACTTATGCCTATATTTGAGGAGTTCCCTCAACTCCTCATGGATTCCATCGTCAAAACTGGATTTTGACGCACTTGAGACTAATTTGAACAGTAACGTTATAAACGAGGACCTCCTCCTTTTTTAAAGTCGGTTAAAAAGGAATGTCCGTTGATAAGCTCGTTGATTTCCGTTCTTCGATTGATCTAATTTGATATTCCTCGTTTATCGCTCAGTGGGACTTTTGATAATAAGTCAGTCAAACTGAAGTTGACCTTCGCGAATATTTTTAACCGAATTGACTGACCTATTATCATTTGAGGAGGAGTAGTTTTTTATGGAGGCGTGTTATGAAACAACATTTAAGCATAGTAAGGGCCTGTTTCACAATCGACAAGTAAATTTATCTGCTATTTAATATTGTCTCTCTCCCTCTCTCCTTGTCTATTTTCAAGTGCAAGAAAGAGAAAGGGCTAAATTTATGTGTCAAATAATTATGCTTTACTTGTCGATTGTGAAACAGGCGGTAAGTATAACAAAGTTTATTTTTACGTAAATGACGTCACTATACTGAATAGGATCGTTTTATTTGCTACTACTGTCGTCAACACCCATACCACGGTGAAAACACCGGTTCTCATTCGATCGCTTAAGTTAAGCAGCGACGGGAGGAGTCAGTACTTGGATGGGTGACCATCTGGGAAACGCTTCGCTCCGTGGGTGTATAATAGGGAAATTATACACCTACGGTTTTATTTTGATTAGTTGCTTTTTTTTAAAACATATTGTTAAACGTCTAGAACCTTAACTTAAGCACCTTAAGTTTTATTAATATCGCTCAGTACCTAATAAAAAATATTGATCATTTATTTTTACAGGCGCCAAATAAAAACCTTCCGCGTTGACCTCGTTTAATATTTTCTTTATTACAATATTACCTTGGGACTTTTGAACAAGGAAATTGCTTTAAATTTGTAATTTATAAGGTCTTGCTCTTGCTGTAATCTATAACTGTACAAAAAGCACCGCGATATAAAGGTTAGTGTGTGCAGCCCACGTTCTTTTTACTTTGGTCACTGCATTGTTATAAATCATGAAAGAAAACATAGTTACGCGCAAAAAACATAACCCTTAATAGTGCCTGCTCAGGCAGGTACTTAAATAGTTCGACAATGATCATATACAAGGATCGTTTGAAGAAAACTACCATCGAGATGATAACTAATCTTAAAGCTAGCGGAATTTATTTATAGTTTAATTACTTGCCCGACTGCAATAAAGGGTTTTTTTATATGTATGTAAATATGAGTCTATTTATTTACAAAATCTGTGATGTTTGATTTTTTCGTGTTGTAGGTCGGAAGTTTACAACGATCTTGTACATTTTCTTCGACGTTCACAAAATGCATGTGCTTTAGAATTACAGATTATGTCAATAATTTTCAGCAGTGCTTTCGCCAACGTCCATACCACGTTGAATACACACCGGTTCTCGTCCGATCACCGAAGTTAAGCAACGTCGGGCGGAGTCAGTACTTGGATGGGTGACCGCCTGGGAACACTTCGTGCCGTTGGCTTTTTGCATCAATTCAATCAGTTTTATCATAATATTTCGCTTATGTTTATAAGGTTTATAATATTAGTAAAGACAAGGGTAACCTGATTTCTGTACTATTATTAGAATTAACGCTAAAGTGTTGGTTAATTTGCTCCATTTTCACGGTCAAAACGACTAATGGATTTCCACTAAGATTGGCGACAGTAAGGGCGCAAGGATTTTTATTACGAGTATGTCGATAGCCTACAAGTACATCTTAAAACTCGTGCCGCCATTTTTAAATAATGTTCTTTTACCTTCTGTCGAGTATCGTCATCGAGAAAATGTGTATGGCGAATGTAGCGATTAATATCAGCGCCCTCTAGTAAGTATTTAGTACATAAATTTGATAGCAAGTCAGACATTTGATGTTAACTTGAACATTGAAGTACACAGAAAATAATTTATGGAAAGGAAAGTTTAATTTAGGGATAGAGTCAAATCAAGTTTTCGAATCGTAAAGACGATTCCAAAACGTGACGATTCGTTGAAATGTTTGTGCTCGAGCTTCTGGATGTATGAGGAATGCTACTCGACAACAGATGGCGCTTTCTTTTGCCCTATAGTCCAATAGATGTCGCTGTAGAACCGAAAAGTGTTTGTTTCCATTGTGGTCATAAAATTTTAAATAACAATGCCACGCCTCCATATAAGCTTTTAGCAAATAAAATATAGTGATGGATAATTATATACTCTGGTTTAATTGATATTGATGATGTTTTTTTGCAGAACACGTAAAAAAAGTTATTTACTTATTAATAATCGTAACAAAACCATCCTCGCAAGATGTCTCATTTACAAACTATCTTAATAGAAACGGGACGTATCGACAGTTATTGTATCCGCGGGATTAAAAAAAGTATTATAATATCAGCGCTCTCTAGTAAGTATTTAGTACATAAATTTGATAGCAAGTAAGACATTTGACGTTAACTTGAACATTGAAGTACACAAAAATTAATTAATCGAAAGGAAAGTTTAATTTAGGGATAGAGTCAAATCAAGTTTTCGAATCATAAAGACGATTCCAAAGCGTGACGTATCAAAGACACCTACCCGCTTAAGGTTCTTACTATAGCTAGGTTTCTGTCACTAGCGTTTTTTTCTAATTCCTAAACTAGAAATACATTTTAAAAAAATCTTTTGGTTATTGCATCATTTGAGAACGGCTGGACCGATTCAGATTTTTTTAAAGGTTTTTAAAAGTCCGTAATAAAATTTGATTTAATTAAAATTGAAAATTTGGAAATAGATCTCTTGAATCGTGTAAGCGTAATGAAATATCAAAAATCTGTAAAATAATTGCACCCCATTTTTACCTTGTACTGTAGAAACCTAATATTATCTAAAAACATCCAGGATTTAGCACCTACAAACAAACTAACTTAACTAGGGAAGACTATGTTGACGACATCTTTATAATTATAGTAGTAGTACTTAACTCAAATTACGAATGAAGGATTTCACGAAACTATAGAATAACTTTGCCCAAAACATCTTGAAAATTTGCTCGCATAGTGAAAGCTTCTTTAACTACTAGGTATACCTATGCTACTTACTACCTTTTACAAATCAATTCCTCTAACGTCCCTAACCTTTTCCGGTCTAACCGAATGCGAATCAGAAACGTCTAAAAGGGAAACTGCAACTTAAGTTTTCTTGTTTAATTGCTTTGCAAAGTCACAAAACGTAATAATAACTGTTTACAAGAAATGTACTTATTAAATATTTTACTTAAATTTGTTTTCGATAACCCAGAATAAATTGATAATGCTTTGTCGCGCAGTTTGTTGCGAATCCACTTAGCCAAATGATACGTTCTGAATGCAAATGCTTGACTTGTTAACTGAAAATACCAAAATCATACTTATGCCTATATTTGAGGAGTTCCCTCAACTCCTCATGGATTCCATCGTCAAAACTGGATTTTGACGCACTTGAGACTAATTTGAACAGTAACGTTATAAACGAGGACCTCCTCCTTTTTTAAAGTCGGTTAAAAAGGAATGTCCGTTGATAAGCTCGTTGATTTCCGTTCTTCGATTGATCTAATTTGATATTCCTCGTTTATCGCTCAGTGGGACTTTTGATAATAAGTCAGTCAAACTGAAGTTGACCTTCGCGAATATTTTTAACCGAATTGACTGACCTATTATCATTTGAGGAGGAGTAGTTTTTTATGGAGGCGTGTTATGAAACAACATTTAAGCATAGTAAGGGCCTGTTTCACAATCGACAAGTAAATTTATCTGCTATTTAATATTGTCTCTCTCCCTCTCTCCTTGTCTATTTTCAAGTGCAAGAAAGAGAAAGGGCTAAATTTATGTGTCAAATAATTATGCTTTACTTGTCGATTGTGAAACAGGCGGTAAGTATAACAAAGTTTATTTTTACGTAAATGACGTCACTATACTGAATAGGATCGTTTTATTTGCTACTACTGTCGTCAACACCCATACCACGGTGAAAACACCGGTTCTCATTCGATCGCTTAAGTTAAGCAGCGACGGGAGGAGTCAGTACTTGGATGGGTGACCGTCTTGGAAACGCTTCGCTCCGTGGGTGTATAATAGGGAAATTATACACCTACGGTTTTATTTTGATTAGTTGCTTTTTTTTAAAACATATTGTTAAACGTCTAGAACCTTAACTTAAGCACCTTAAGTTTTATTAATATCGCTCAGTACCTAATAAAAAATATTGATCATTTATTTTTACAGGCGCCAAATAAAAACCTTCCGCGTTGACCTCGTTTAATATTTTCTTTATTACAATATTACCTTGGGACTTTTGAACAAGGAAATTGCTTTAAATTTGTAATTTATAAGGTCTTGCTCTTGCTGTAATCTATAACTGTACAAAAAGCACCGCGATATAAAGGTTAGTGTGTGCAGCCCACGTTCTTTTTACTTTGGTCACTGCATTGTTATAAATCATGAAAGAAAACATAGTTACGCGCAAAAAACATAACCCTTAATAGTGCCTGCTCAGGCAGGTACTTAAATAGTTCGACAATGATCATATACAAGGATCGTTTGAAGAAAACTACCATCGAGATGATAACTAATCTTAAAGCTAGCGGAATTTATTTATAGTTTAATTACTTGCCCGACTGCAATAAAGGGTTTTTTTTTATATGTATGTAAATATGAGTCTATTTATTTACAAAATCTGTGATGTTTGATTTTTTCGTGTTGTAGGTCGGAAGTTTACAACGATCTTGTACATTTTCTTCGACGTTCACAAAATGCATGTGCTTTAGAATTACAGATTATGTCAATAATTTTCAGCAGTGCTTTCGCCAACGTCCATAGTTCCATACCACGTTGAATACACCGGTTCTCGTCCGATCACCGAAGTTAAGCAACGTCGGGCGGAGTCAGTACTTGGATGGGTGACCGCCTGGGAACACTTCGTGCCGTTGGCTTTTTGCATCAATTCAATCAGTTTTATCATAATATTTTGCTTATGTTTATAAGGTTTATAATATTAGTAAAGAAAAGGGTAACCTGATTTCTGTACTATTATTAGAATTAACGCTAAAGTGTTGGTTAATTTGCTCCATTTTCACGGTCAAAACGACTAATGGATTTCCACTAAGATTGGCGACAGTAAGGGCGCAAGGATTTTTATTACGAGTATGTCGATAGCCTACAAGTACATCTTAAAACTCGTGCCGCCATTTTTAAATAATGTTCTTTTACCTTCTGTCGAGTATCGTCATCGAGAAAATGTGTATGGCGAATGTAGCGATTAATATCAGCGCCCTCTAGTAAGTATTTAGTACATAAATTTGATAACAAGTCAGACATTTGATGTTAACTTGAACATTGAAGTACACAGAAAATAATTTATGGAAAGGAAAGTTTAATTTAGGGATAGAGTCAAATCAAGTTTTCGAATCGTAAAGACGATTCCAAAACGTGACGATTCGTTGAAATGTTTGTGCTCGAGCTTCTGGATGTATGAGGAATGCTACTCGACAACAGATGGCGCTTTCTTTTGCCCTATAGTCCAATAGATGTCGCTGTAGAACCGAAAAGTGCTTTTTTCCATTGTGGTCATAAAATTTTAAATAACAATGCCACGCCTCCATATAAGCTTTTAGCAAATAAAATATAGTGATGGATAATTATATACTCTGGTTTAATTGATATTGATGATGTTTTTCTGCAGAACACGTGTAAAAAAAGTTATTTACTTATTAATAATCGTAACAAAACCATCCTCGCAAGATGTCTCATTTACAAACTATCTTAATAGAAACGGGACGTATCGACAGTTATTGTATCCGCGGGATTAAAAAAAGTATTATAATATCAGCGCTCTCTAGTAAGTATTTAGTACATAAATTTGATAGCAAGTAAGACATTTGACGTTAACTTGAACATTGAAGTACACAAAAATTAATTAATCGAAAGGAAAGTTTAATTTAGGGATAGAGTCAAATCAAGTTTTCGAATCATAAAGACGATTCCAAAGCGTGACGTATCAAAGACACCTACCCGCTTAAGGTTCTTACTATAGCTAGGTTTCTGTCACTAGCGTTTTTTTCTAATTCCTAAACTAGAAATACATTTTAAAAAAATCTTTTGGTTATTGCATCATTTGAGAACGGCTGGACCGATTAAGATTTTTTTAAAGGTTTTTAAAAGTCCGTAATAGGTTTTTAAAGTTGCTCGGAAAATTTGGAAATAGATCTCTTGAATCGTGTAAGCGTAATGAAATATCAAAAATCTGTAAAATAATTGCACCCCATTTTTACCTTGTACTGTAGAAACCTAATATTATCTAAAAACATCCAGGATTTAGCACCTACAAACAAACTAACTTAACTAGGGAAGACTATGTTGACGACATCTTTATAATTATAGTAGTAGTACTTAACTCAAATTACGAATGAAGGATTTCACGAAACTATAGAATAACTTTGCCCAAAACATCTTGAAAATTTGCTCGCATAGTGAAAGCTTCTTTAACTACTAGGTATACCTATGCTACTTACTACCTTTTACAAATCAATTCCTCTAACGTCCCTAACCTTTTCCGGTCTAACCGAATGCGAATCAGAAACGTCTAAAAGGGAAACTGCAACTTAAGTTTTCTTGTTTAATTGCTTTGCAAAGTCACAAAACGTAATAATAACTGTTTACAAGAAATGTACTTATTAAATATTTTACTTAAATTTGTTTTCGATAACCCAGAATAAATTGATAATGCTTTGTCGCGCAGTTTGTTGCGAATCCACTTAGCCAAATGATACGTTCTGAATGCAAATGCTTGACTTGTTAACTGAAAATACCAAAATCATACTTATGCCTATATTTGAGGAGTTCCCTCAACTCCTCATGGATTCCATCGTCAAAACTGGATTTTGACGCACTTGAGACTAATTTGAACAGTAACGTTATAAACGAGGACCTCCTCCTTTTTTAAAGTCGGTTAAAAAGGAATGTCCGTTGATAAGCTCGTTGATTTCCGTTCTTCGATTGATCTAATTTGATATTCCTCGTTTATCGCTCAGTGGGACTTTTGATAATAAGTCAGTCAAACTGAAGTTGACCTTCGCGAATATTTTTAACCGAATTGACTGACCTATTATCATTTGAGGAGGAGTAGTTTTTTATGGAGGCGTGTTATGAAACAACATTTAAGCATAGTAAGGGCCTGTTTCACAATCGACAAGTAAATTTATCTGCTATTTAATATTGTCTCTCTCCCTCTCTCCTTGTCTATTTTCAAGTGCAAGAAAGAGAAAGGGCTAAATTTATGTGTCAAATAATTATGCTTTACTTGTCGATTGTGAAACAGGCGGTAAGTATAACAAAGTTTATTTTTACGTAAATGACGTCACTATACTGAATAGGATCGTTTTATTTGCTACTACTGTCGTCAACACCCATACCACGGTGAAAACACCGGTTCTCATTCGATCGCTTAAGTTAAGCAGCGACGGGAGGAGTCAGTACTTGGATGGGTGACCGTCTGGGAAACGCTTCGCTCCGTGGGTGTATAATAGGGAAATTATACACCTACGGTTTTATTTTGATTAGTTGCTTTTTTTTAAAACATATTGTTAAACGTCTAGAACCTTAACTTAAGCACCTTAAGTTTTATTAATATCGCTCAGTACCTAATAAAAAATATTGATCATTTATTTTTACAGGCGCCAAATAAAAACCTTCCGCGTTGACCTCGTTTAATATTTTCTTTATTACAATATTACCTTGGGACTTTTGAACAAGGAAATTGCTTTAAATTTGTAATTTATAAGGTCTTGCTCTTGCTGTAATCTATAACTGTACAAAAAGCACCGCGATATAAAGGTTAGTGTGTGCAGCCCACGTTCTTTTTACTTTGGTCACTGCATTGTTATAAATCATGAAAGAAAACATAGTTACGCGCAAAAAACATAACCCTTAATAGTGCCTGCTCAGGCAGGTACTTAAATAGTTCGACAATGATCATATACAAGGATCGTTTGAAGAAAACTACCATCGAGATGATAACTAATCTTAAAGCTAGCGGAATTTATTTATAGTTTAATTACTTGCCCGACTGCAATAAAGGGTTTTTTTATATGTATGTAAATATGAGTCTATTTATTTACAAAATCTGTGATGTTTGATTTTTTCGTGTTGTAGGTCGGAAGTTTACAACGATCTTGTACATTTTCTTCGACGTTCACAAAATGCATGTGCTTTAGAATTACAGATTATGTCAATAATTTTCAGCAGTGCTTTCGCCAACGTCCATACCACGTTGAATACACACCGGTTCTCGTCCGATCACCGAAGTTAAGCAACGTCGGGCGGAGTCAGTACTTGGATGGGTGACCGCCTGGGAACACTTCGTGCCGTTGGCTTTTTGCATCAATTCAATCAGTTTTATCATAATATTTCGCTTATGTTTATAAGGTTTATAATATTAGTAAAGACAAGGGTAACCTGATTTCTGTACTATTATTAGAATTAACGCTAAAGTGTTGGTTAATTTGCTCCATTTTCACGGTCAAAACGACTAATGGATTTCCACTAAGATTGGCGACAGTAAGGGCGCAAGGATTTTTATTACGAGTATGTCGATAGCCTACAAGTACATCTTAAAACTCGTGCCGCCATTTTTAAATAATGTTCTTTTACCTTCTGTCGAGTATCGTCATCGAGAAAATGTGTATGGCGAATGTAGCGATTAATATCAGCGCCCTCTAGTAAGTATTTAGTACATAAATTTGATAGCAAGTCAGACATTTGATGTTAACTTGAACATTGAAGTACACAGAAAATAATTTATGGAAAGGAAAGTTTAATTTAGGGATAGAGTCAAATCAAGTTTTCGAATCGTAAAGACGATTCCAAAACGTGACGATTCGTTGAAATGTTTGTGCTCGAGCTTCTGGATGTATGAGGAATGCTACTCGACAACAGATGGCGCTTTCTTTTGCCCTATAGTCCAATAGATGTCGCTGTAGAACCGAAAAGTGTTTGTTTCCATTGTGGTCATAAAATTTTAAATAACAATGCCACGCCTCCATATAAGCTTTTAGCAAATAAAATATAGTGATGGATAATTATATACTCTGGTTTAATTGATATTGATGATGTTTTTTTGCAGAACACGTGTAAAAAAAGTTATTTACTTATTAATAATCGTAACAAAACCATCCTCGCAAGATGTCTCATTTACAAACTATCTTAATAGAAACGGGACGTATCGACAGTTATTGTATCCGCGGGATTAAAAAAAGTATTATAATATCAGCGCTCTCTAGTAAGTATTTAGTACATAAATTTGATAGCAAGTAAGACATTTGACGTTAACTTGAACATTGAAGTACACAAAAATTAATTAATCGAAAGGAAAGTTTAATTTAGGGATAGAGTCAAATCAAGTTTTCGAATCATAAAGACGATTCCAAAGCGTGACGTATCAAAGACACCTACCCGCTTAAGGTTCTTACTATAGCTAGGTTTCTGTCACTAGCGTTTTTTTCTAATTCCTAAACTAGAAATACATTTTAAAAAAATCTTTTGGTTATTGCATCATTTGAGAACGGCTGGACCGATTCAGATTTTTTTAAAGGTTTTTAAAAGTCCGTAATAAAATTTGATTTAATTAAAATTGAAAATTTGGAAATAGATCTCTTGAATCGTGTAAGCGTAATGAAATATCAAAAATCTGTAAAATAATTGCACCCCATTTTTACCTTGTACTGTAGAAACCTAATATTATCTAAAAACATCCAGGATTTAGCACCTACAAACAAACTAACTTAACTAGGGAAGACTATGTTGACGACATCTTTATAATTATAGTAGTAGTACTTAACTCAAATTACGAATGAAGGATTTCACGAAACTATAGAATAACTTTGCCCAAAACATCTTGAAAATTTGCTCGCATAGTGAAAGCTTCTTTAACTACTAGGTATACCTATGCTACTTACTACCTTTTACAAATCAATTCCTCTAACGTCCCTAACCTTTTCCGGTCTAACCGAATGCGAATCAGAAACGTCTAAAAGGGAAACTGCAACTTAAGTTTTCTTGTTTAATTGCTTTGCAAAGTCACAAAACGTAATAATAACTGTTTACAAGAAATGTACTTATTAAATATTTTACTTAAATTTGTTTTCGATAACCCAGAATAAATTGATAATGCTTTGTCGCGCAGTTTGTTGCGAATCCACTTAGCCAAATGATACGTTCTGAATGCAAATGCTTGACTTGTTAACTGAAAATACCAAAATCATACTTATGCCTATATTTGAGGAGTTCCCTCAACTCCTCATGGATTCCATCGTCAAAACTGGATTTTGACGCACTTGAGACTAATTTGAACAGTAACGTTATAAACGAGGACCTCCTCCTTTTTTAAAGTCGGTTAAAAAGGAATGTCCGTTGATAAGCTCGTTGATTTCCGTTCTTCGATTGATCTAATTTGATATTCCTCGTTTATCGCTCAGTGGGACTTTTGATAATAAGTCAGTCAAACTGAAGTTGACCTTCGCGAATATTTTTAACCGAATTGACTGACCTATTATCATTTGAGGAGGAGTAGTTTTTTATGGAGGCGTGTTATGAAACAACATTTAAGCATAGTAAGGGCCTGTTTCACAATCGACAAGTAAATTTATCTGCTATTTAATATTGTCTCTCTCCCTCTCTCCTTGTCTATTTTCAAGTGCAAGAAAGAGAAAGGGCTAAATTTATGTGTCAAATAATTATGCTTTACTTGTCGATTGTGAAACAGGCGGTAAGTATAACAAAGTTTATTTTTACGTAAATGACGTCACTATACTGAATAGGATCGTTTTATTTGCTACTACTGTCGTCAACACCCATACCACGGTGAAAACACCGGTTCTCATTCGATCGCTTAAGTTAAGCAGCGACGGGAGGAGTCAGTACTTGGATGGGTGACCGTCTTGGAAACGCTTCGCTCCGTGGGTGTATAATAGGGAAATTATTCACCTACGGTTTTATTTTGATTAGTTGCTTTTTTTTAAAACATATTGTTAAACGTCTAGAACCTTAACTTAAGCACCTTAAGTTTTATTAATATCGCTCAGTACCTAATAAAAAATATTGATCATTTATTTTTACAGGCGCCAAATAAAAACCTTCCGCGTTGACCTCGTTTAATATTTTCTTTATTACAATATTACCTTGGGACTTTTGAACAAGGAAATTGCTTTAAATTTGTAATTTATAAGGTCTTGCTCTTGCTGTAATCTATAACTGTACAAAAAGCACCGCGATATAAAGGTTAGTGTGTGCAGCCCACGTTCTTTTTACTTTGGTCACTGCATTGTTATAAATCATGAAAGAAAACATAGTTACGCGCAAAAAACATAACCCTTAATAGTGCCTGCTCAGGCAGGTACTTAAATAGTTCGACAATGATCATATACAAGGATCGTTTGAAGAAAACTACCATCGAGATGATAACTAATCTTAAAGCTAGCGGAATTTATTTATAGTTTAATTACTTGCCCGACTGCAATAAAGGGTTTTTTTATATGTATGTAAATATGAGTCTATTTATTTACAAAATCTGTGATGTTTGATTTTTTCGTGTTGTAGGTCGGAAGTTTACAACGATCTTGTACATTTTCTTCGACGTTCACAAAATGCATGTGCTTTAGAATTACAGATTATGTCAATAATTTTCAGCAGTGCTTTCGCCAACGTCCATACCACGTTGAATACACACCGGTTCTCGTCCGATCACCGAAGTTAAGCAACGTCGGGCGGAGTCAGTACTTGGATGGGTGACCGCCTGGGAACACTTCGTGCCGTTGGCTTTTTGCATCAATTCAATCAGTTTTATCATAATATTTCGCTTATGTTTATAAGGTTTATAATATTAGTAAAGACAAGGGTAACCTGATTTCTGTACTATTATTAGAATTAACGCTAAAGTGTTGGTTAATTTGCTCCATTTTCACGGTCAAAACGACTAATGGATTTCCACTAAGATTGGCGACAGTAAGGGCGCAAGGATTTTTATTACGAGTATGTCGATAGCCTACAAGTACATCTTAAAACTCGTGCCGCCATTTTTAAATAATGTTCTTTTACCTTCTGTCGAGTATCGTCATCGAGAAAATGTGTATGGCGAATGTAGCGATTAATATCAGCGCCCTCTAGTAAGTATTTAGTACATAAATTTGATAGCAAGTCAGACATTTGATGTTAACTTGAACATTGAAGTACACAGAAAATAATTTATGGAAAGGAAAGTTTAATTTAGGGATAGAGTCAAATCAAGTTTTCGAATCGTAAAGACGATTCCAAAACGTGACGATTCGTTGAAATGTTTGTGCTCGAGCTTCTGGATGTATGAGGAATGCTACTCGACAACAGATGGCGCTTTCTTTTGCCCTATAGTCCAATAGATGTCGCTGTAGAACCGAAAAGTGTTTGTTTCCATTGTGGTCATAAAATTTTAAATAACAATGCCACGCCTCCATATAAGCTTTTAGCAAATAAAATATAGTGATGGATAATTATAATTATACTCTGGTTTAATTGATATTGATGATGTTTTTCTGCAGAACACGTGTAAAAAAAGTTATTTACTTATTAATAATCGTAACAAAACCATCCTCGCAAGATGTCTCATTTACAAACTATCTTAATAGAAACGGGACGTATCGACAGTTATTGTATCCGCGGGATTAAAAAAAGTATTATAATATCAGCGCTCTCTAGTAAGTATTTAATACATAAATTTGATAGCAAGTAAGACATTTGACGTTAACTTGAACATTGAAGTACACAAAAATTAATTAATCGAAAGGAAAGTTTAATTTAGGGATAGAGTCAAATCAAGTTTTCGAATCATAAAGACGATTCCAAAGCGTGACGTATCAAAGACACCTACCCGCTTAAGGTTCTTACTATAGCTAGGTTTCTGTCACTAGCGTTTTTTTCTAATTCCTAAACTAGAAATACATTTTAAAAAAATCTTTTGGTTATTGCATCATTTGAGAACGGCTGGACCGATTCAGATTTTTTTAAAGGTTTTTAAAAGTCCGTAATAGGTTTTTAAAGTTGCTCGGAAAATTTGGAAATAGATCTCTTGAATCGTGTAAGCGTAATGAAATATCAAAAATCTGTAAAATAATTGCACCCCATTTTTACCTTGTACTGTAGAAACCTAATATTATCTAAAAACATCCAGGATTTAGCACCTACAAACAAACTAACTTAACTAGGGAAGACTATGTTGACGACATCTTTATAATTATAGTAGTAGTACTTAACTCAAATTACGAATGAAGGATTTCACGAAACTATAGAATAACTTTGCCCAAAACATCTTGAAAATTTGCTCGCATAGTGAAAGCTTCTTTAACTACTAGGTATACCTATGCTACTTACTACCTTTTACAAATCAATTCCTCTAACGTCCCTAACCTTTTCCGGTCTAACCGAATGCGAATCAGAAACGTCTAAAAGGGAAACTGCAACTTAAGTTTCCTTGTTTAATTGCTTTGCAAAGTCACACGTTTAATAATTCAGCGGAGGCAGTGAGTAGGTATGACGGATGAATAGAAATGACATCATTGGCCAATTTCACCTTTTTTTTGCCAGGTTCAAGCGAAAGTAAGTTCTCTGTTATAAAAACGTAATAATAACTGTTTACAAGAAATGTACTTATTAAATATTTTACTTAAATTTGTTTTCGATAACCCAGAATAAATTGATAATGCTTTGTCGCGCAGTTTGTTGCGAATCCACTTAGCCAAATGATACTTTCTGAATGCAAATGCTTGACTTGTTAACTGAAAATACCAAAATCATACTTATGCCTATATTTGAGGAGTTCCCTCAACTCCTCATGGATTCCATCGTCAAAACTGGATTTTGACGCACTTGAGACTAATTTGAACAGTAACGTTATAAACGAGGACCTCCTCCTTTTTTAAAGTCGGTTAAAAAGGAATGTCCGTTGATAAGCTCGTTGATTTCCGTTCTTCGATTGATCTAATTTGATATTCCTCGTTTATCGCTCAGTGGGACTTTTGATAATAAGTCAGTCAAACTGAAGTTGACCTTCGCGAATATTTTTAACCGAATTGACTGACCTATTATCATTTGAGGAGGAGTAGTTTTTTATGGAGGCGTGTTATGAAACAACATTTAAGCATAGTAAGGGCCTGTTTCACAATCGACAAGTAAATTTATCTGCTATTTAATATTGTCTCTCTCCCTCTCTCCTTGTCTATTTTCAAGTGCAAGAAAGAGAAAGGACTAAATTTATGTGTCAAATAATTATGCTTTACTTGTCGATTGTGAAACAGGCGGTAAGTATAACAAAGTTTATTTTTACGTAAATGACGTCACTATACTGAATAGGATCGTTTTATTTGCTACTACTGTCGTCAACACCCATACCACGGTGAAAACACCGGTTCTCATTCGATCGCTTAAGTTAAGCAGCGACGGGAGGAGTCAGTACTTGGATGGGTGACCGTCTGGGAAACGCTTCGCTCCGTGGGTGTAATAAGGAAATTATACACCTACGGTTTTATTTTGATTAGTTGCTTTTTTTTAAAACATATTGTTAAACGTCTAGAACCTTAACTTAAGCACCTTAAGTTTTATTAATATCGCTCAGTACCTAATAAAAAATATTGATCATTTATTTTTACAGGCGCTAAATAAAAACCTTCCGCGTTGACCTCGTTTAATATTTTCTTTATTACAATCTTACCTTGGGACTTTTGAACAAGGAAATTGCTTTAAATTTGTAATTTATAAGGTCTTGCTCTTGCTGTAATCTATAACTGTACAAAAAGCACCGCGATATAAAGGTTAGTGTGTGCAGCCCACGTTCTTTTTACTTTGGTCACTGCATTGTTATAAATCATGAAAGAAAACATAGATACGCGCAAAAAACATAACCCTTAATAGTGCCTGCTCAGGCAGGTACTTAAATAGTTCGTCAATGATCATATACAAGGATCGTTTGAAGAAAACTACCATCGAGATGATAACTAATCTTAAAGCTAGCGGAATTTATTTGTAGTTTAATTACTTGCCCGACTGCAATAAAGGGTTTTTTTTTTATATGTATGTAAATATGTGTCTAATTTATTTACAAAATCTGTGATGTTTGATTTTTTCGGGTTGTAGGTCGGAAGTTTACAACGATCTTGTACATTTTCTTCGACGTTCACAAAATGCATGTGCTTTAGAATTACAGATTATGTCAATAATTTTCAGCAGTGCTTTCGCCAACGTCCATACCACGTTGAATACACACCGGTTCTCGTCCGATCACCGAAGTTAAGCGACGTCGGGCGGAGTCATTACTTGGATGGGTGACCGCCTGGGAACACTTCGTGCCGTTGGCTTTTTGCATCAATTCAATCAGTTTCATCTTAATATTTTGCTATGTTTATAAGGTTTATAATATTAGTAAAGACAAGGGTAACCTGATTTCTGTACTATTATTAGAATTAATGCTAAAGTGTTGGTTAATTTGCTCCATTTTCACGGTCAAAACGACTAATGGATTTCCACTAAGATTGGCGACAGTAAGGGCGAAAGGATTTTTATTACGAGTATGTCGATAGCCTACAAGGACATTACAACTCATGCCGCCTTTTTTAAATAATGTTCTTTTACCTTCTGTCGAGTATCGTCATCGAGACAATATGTATGGCGAATGTAGCGATTAATATCAGCGCCCTCTCGTATGTATTTAATAGCAAGTCAGACATTTGATGTTAACTTGAACATTGAAGTACACAAAAAATAATTTATGAAAAGGAATGTTTAATTTAGGGATAGAGTCAAATCAAGTTTTCGAATCGTAAAGACGATTCTAAAGCGTGACGATTCGTTGAAATGTTTGTGCTCGAGCTTCTGGATGTATGAGGAATGCTACTCGACAACAGATGGCGCTTTCTTTTGCCCTATAGTCCAATAGATGTCGCTCTAAAATCGAAGTGCTTTTTTTTTCCATTGTGTTCATAAAATTTTAAATAACAATGCCACGCGTCCATATAACCTTAAAAGGCTTAAAGCAAATGAAATATAGTGATGGATAATTATATACTCGGGTTTAATTGATATTGATGATGTTTTTCTGCAGAACACGTGTAAAAAAAGTTATTTACTTATTAATAATCGTAACAAAACGATCCTCGCAAGATGTCTTATTTACAAACTACCTTAATAGAAACGGGACGTATCGACAGTTATTGTATCCTCGGGATTAAACAAAGTATTATAAGGCAGAATCCGGCATTGTTCTTTGTTATATTATTTGACTCGAACATTATAACATTTTAAATTGTGTGAACCCGCAAGCGAAGCTGCAGGCAAAATCTAGCAGTATAAAAAAAAGCAAAATTCAGTCAAATGAACAAAAAGCCAACGACAATTGGTGTTCCCAGGTGGTCACCCATCCAAGTACTAACCACGCCCGATGTTGGTTAACTTCGGTGATCGGACGAGAACGTATGGACGTTGGCGAGAATACTGCTGAATAAACATAATCATTGATCCTAAAAGAAATGCATTTTGTGTATGTCGATGTCGTCGACGAAAATGTATAAGATTGACGACATTAACGTGAACTGTCAACTAAATGCAAAGACTAAGCACAACGCAAACGTTTCCACTTTCATATTTGATTGATTTTGCACTTACTGAAATAGGTACTTAAATATTTTTTGATTTATGCATGCCGATTGATATCGTTTATACAAACGACAGTATTACCTTGGAAACAAAATAAATACTTTATACAAGGTTCAATATCTTTAAAAGAAAACATAATAATCACCAACTTTTTATGTAAGTATTTAATTATCAAACTTAAACAAATATCAACTTTTTATAAAAATGTACTTTTAAGGCACTAGTTTAAAGTCTCTATTTCTAGGGTTTCCAGTAAGGCACCAGTGATTACTAATTAAATTTCAACTAGATGAAGAATGAGCTTAAAGTCAGGCCAAGTTCAAACATTTTTCAACAACATTTACAGATTTTCAAAGTGGCTCATCAGGTTTATATTATAACACCAACGTGTAGGTATAAGTTCGCCTTTGTACATTAGTTTAATTTTGTGCAATAAAGAGTTTACATACATAAATAGTATATCCACTTAACAGTCCAGGGATGCAACAGTAACTAAAGCAATGCGTTCAAAATTACAAGTGTTTTATTGTAATAAATAAATTCAATTTTTTTTGTAAACAATCTTAATCCAAGATAAATCTTTCGAGTGCGGGGTTTGTGCTGCCGGTAAGCATAGTTATAGTTCACAGTAAATGTTTGGTGACCTGTAGTAGTTGTAACATATTTGCACTGTATAATCGCTGTAAGGCTTATTCTTTTTCAACATACTTAATTGCTAAATGTGAGAACCTGTTGGCTATGTGTTGTTAGTCTTAATTCTAAATTTTTGTAAAGCTGTTGGTTTTCCATGGATCCATAAATAAATAAATAAATAAATAATTCATAAAGTTCAAAGTTAAAGAATTTTTAACTACTGCACTACTCTGAGAGTCGGGGACCTAGTCAAGATGCATAACGCTAAGTCAGCGATTTTTTTAAATCGACAAATTTAAGAATTGACGTGTTGGATGACAGATCGCGTCGACTGCTTATGTCAACTCTATACATCTCGAGTAGATAGAAAGCAGCATTTCGTTTGCATCTTGGAGAGGCCTACTGGACGTTAAATGACCAACATTTGGGATAGAAACTTTCCGTCTACATCTCGTTATGACACTTATGACTAGGTAGCTAATACGACCAGATCGCTTTGTGACAACGTCTCGACCTGACTACATCGCTTTGTGCCTAGATCGCAGTACGACCCGAGGGCCCTGCCAAGATGCATTGCGCTAACTAACGTTTCTATTCGTTTCACTGATAGATGTCACTGATAGATCACGTGACTTTTCGTATCACGTCATCTACCAGTGACGCGATTGGTTTAGAAACGAAACGAATAGAAGCGATAGTTAGCGCAATGCATCTTGGCAGGGCCCTCAGGATGTAGTCGCAAAGCGATCAGAGGGACATGCCAAGATGCACTACGCTCATTAACGTTTCTATTCGATTCGTTTTTAAACCAATCGCATCACTGATAAAGTCTGTTCCTATTCGTTCCGTCACTCTTATAAACAAATAAATTTACCATTATAACTTCATATTCGCGTACTTTTGAAGGTTGAGCCTAGTCAAATTATTTATTTATACACTTTATCATTGTCTTCATGTCCATTTTAAGGTAGTAATCTCTATTTAATATTGTATTTTTTGATGAAAAGCACATTCGCTCAAAACACCATTAAACTGACAGAGTCGTGTCATAAAGATATTTTTTTTCGAACTATTTCTGACGTTGAAAATGTAGTGAGGTTTGATAGATTTGATTGATACCTGAAGTTGTCGTCTCTGTTGCACCCAGCATAATAATACGACGATGATGATGAATATATATTCAACCTTTTTTAAATAAACTAATTAGAGGTAACATTATTCTCATTACTATGTCATCCTCTATCTAAAGACAATTACAGTCAGGTATACTTGTTATTGTCATTGGCAGTCTGAATAGGAACAGACTTTAGATGACGTGATACGAAAAGTCACGTGGTCACCAGTGACATGATTGGTTTAAAAACAAATCGAATAGAAACGCTAGTTAGCGCAATGCATCTTGGCAGGGCCCGCTGGTCGTATTTGCTACCAAGTCCTCACGAGATGTGGAATTAGAGCTTCTATACCCAACATTTTACTAAGCAATTAGTTTGTTTAGCAATCTCACACATAGAAGATAAAATACATTTATAAATACAACGATCGTTTCGATGTGTTTTGCTCACTTGCTCTCACTGCTTTGGCTTAATGGCTCCATAGGTTCAATCTCAAGGGATAATTGACGAAATATAATTTGCACCGATCATCGTCTAGGTTTATATTATATAGATTAATCACCACTGGCATAGCTGCCGGAGAGCTAGACGTTGCCATGCACCAGGGCCCCTCGGACCCTAACGAGAAACCCTCAAATTAAACTAGCGACACATTTACTTGATAAAACTTAAAAAGCTTAGTTAGGGACCCAGTGATTTTTGCACTTGTTCTGTAATCTCACATACCTAGTATAAAATATACATACCTACATATACATACAAAAATCGTGGCGATGAGATTTGCTCACTTTTGTTCTCACTGCTTTGGCTTAAATGTTACTTAGGTGTTGTAAAAAATTGACATTATAACATTCTAATTGTTAAGATTCGAAAAAGGAATCGAAAATTTTACACATTTCCTTGAGATTTTAACCATTAGCCTGGGTTTTATAAAGATCCGTTATATCAAATTTCGGTCAGGAATGTCAAAACTTGCATGAAGTTACTAAAATTTGACCTGACATTTTTACTTACGGGCCTTTATAAACGGCCCTTAAGCCGGCCCTTAGTAACGATTTTTGACCATTAGTTAGTTTAACTACCGATCAAACAACAGGCCGTAAGTGTCTAGGATGAATAATATATGCATTAATCACCAGTGGCGTAGCTACGGGAGCGTTAGACGGGGCCGTGCACCGGATCCTTTGGACCCTAACAAGAAAACCTCAAATTAAAAAATTACTTGTTAAAATCTAGTTAGGGCCCCAATTTTTCTTGCACCAGGGCTTTTGGTTCCCTAGGTACGCCTTTGTTACTCACGCATCTTGTACGTAAGAATTAATCAGTCCTGAACGAACTTGCTATATCGCACTGCTAGATCCAAACAGTAACAACGCAAAATACAACTGTATTTTAAAATCAACTATATTACAACTTCCATGAACTTGAAACCAAACTAGCAAGTTTTGGAGTTGATACTGTTTTGATCAAGCAGTGCGATGTCATATTTACCTTCAACTATGTTCCTCGTAAAATCCAGAGGGACAAAGTTGTCACTACATTTGTCTAATTTATTGACGTTTTCAACAGAAACCACAGACGCTAGTTGCGCTACGAAGTGTTGAGATATATGATGTTTTAGCTCTGTCTTGAGTCTGAAACTCTCCGAGCACTGCAGGCATCTGTAATGAGATTTTTTTATAAAATAAATAAGTAAGTATTAGGGGGCTATAGTCCCAAACAAAGTTCTAGGCTTTTACTATGGGTACTAAACTATAAACATACTCTTCTCTTGTTGTTTTCCTTTTCTTCTTCTGTGTGATGTTTATTAAGATAAATACCAATTTCACCAAAACAATGTTAAATTTAATCAATGTTAATCGACTGTTAGTTCATACATTTTGACAGCTGTTAACGCTCTAATCGTCTGTTAGGGTGCGGCTCCACTGAGGCGGAGACAAGAGGAGCGGAGCGGAGCTGTGCCAATATTAACCAATAGAAGGGGCACGCGGTCACGTCGAGCGCGCCTTGCGCACGTTAGTTTATATTCTATTGGTTAATATTGGCACAGCTCCCCCCCCGCTCCGCTCGTCTCCGCCTCAGTGGAGCCGCACCCTTAAGTGGTTAACATCGTATGGTGAAATTGGTACTAAGACTAAGAACAATTCTACAACTTTACGAACAAGTCTCGCGCTTATCACACTAATATTTGCCGTTGCTGGAAATCGAACCCGGATCGCTAGCTTCGTATTATCTAGCCGCGATTAGAAAGGGATTAGAGGTGACAGTTTTACCATATACTTACGTCAAAGTTCATATGAAATGACAGCTATTCCGATCCCAAACTAATCGCGGTTTCATAATACACGGTATCATAATACTAATAATTTAGAATGCAAAAAGTTCGGGTACCTAGCTCCACATCAATATTTAAAAATGTTTACGGATTAGCTTGAGATGCCAAATATTTAACTGTCCTTTACTGTAATTCTCCACTCGTTAACTCCATAACGTTATATGTACAATCCATCATTTCCTATGGTAACAGACATAGTATTAGACAGTCAACTCATACCTTGACGGGGAGCGTGAAAGGCAAGCTTAAAAAAAAACAATTTATTTTACAAACTAGTTCACCTATATAAAATCCTACTATACGCTAACCGCGTCGTCGATAAATCTATATTACTTATCTCTGGTATAGATGCGGATATGGCACTCCACTGTCCCATTATAGGATGTCTGAGCGACCGCGAGTGCTAGGTATAAATACACACCCGCGGCCTAAGTGGCAGAAGCCTGTCTATACTAACTTGTATAGTTTGTCCCCGAGATGCGCGCGCCGATGCTTGGCCAAGTCATTGCTCTGAGTGAAGGCACGATCGCATAGTGTACAGCGATATGGCTTCTCTCCGGTATGGATACGGTAATGGCGCTTCAGGTGGTCCTTACTTGTGAACCTAAGAATAATGAAAAATATGGATTTAAATAACGAATAAGATAATCACACCGCGCCATTGAAATCGTCAGCATCACCGGCGGGATTATAAACCACAAAATTTGGCACGTTAGCCATAGATTCCATCAAAAGTACCTACGGTTAAATATGTGCTCTGGCACCTTAACATAGAATTACATTTGCAACGTTATAAAACAATAAGGACGACAAAGTTTCGACTATTAAAAGATAAAAAAAGATAAAAGAAATTGATTCAGTAAGTAGGCCGCACGGGCGCTTTTACACGTCAAGAATCTACCAGCGCTTCCCAAGAGAAGACCACTGCTGAGAAGAAACGCCGCAAGAAACTCAGCAGTCAGTCGTTTTTTAAACATATTTCTTATTACAATGGTACTACTTAGTCTAGCATTATATAAAGCTATAAATATTAAATTAAATATAGTATCAAATAACATGCGTAGTTCAGCAGGAAAACATGCCAATTAAGAATCTTACGGGAGAGATAGAGAGAAAAAAAAACACATACTTATGTGTATATAAGATGGTGCGAGACGACCACATAAGTTTCGATATGTTTTCCTACATCAACGGTGTCCCCTAGACAAGATAAAGATTTTGCATTTGAATAAATTATTATTGACTAAGTTTCGGGTTTAGGCCATGCATTTTTGTCTGTTAGATAGTCCTCGATCCTATAATACGCTTTAGACATTAACGACCTTTTCAAGTAATTTTTAAGTGCTGGAAAGGGTAACTTTAAAACTTCGTCAGGTAATTTATTATAGAAATGAATGCATTGACCAACAAATGATTTATATACTTTACGGACGCGGAATTTTCGGATAGCGATTTTATTTTTATTTCTGGTATTTAAATTATGTATATCAGAATTTTTGGTGAAAGAATCTAAATTTCTAATAACGTAAATAATATTCTCATAAATAAATTGAGACGCTACAGTCAAGATATTAATTTCTTTAAAGAGTTCTCTTAATGAGTCACGGGAATTTAAATTGTAAATAGAACGAATGGCTCTTTTTTGTAACACAAATATAGTTTGTATGTCAGCTGCCTTACCCCAAACCAGAATACCGTACGACATGACACTATGGAAATACCTATAATAGACTAAGCGAGCTGTATCAACATTGGTTAGTTGTCTAATTTTCCTAACGGCGTAAGCTGCCGAACTTAGTTTACCTGCCAGTACAGCTATATGGGGACTCCATTGCAAATATTTATCTAATGTTATGCCTAAGAAAATTGCCTTATCTACCATTTGCAAACACTCGTCATTTAGAAAAATACTAGAATGTACCGGTTTAACATTAGGCAAAGCGAACCAAAGAGAATTAAATCAAAGAGTCGACGTTAGCGACAATTTCACTTCATAAGAATTTGTGTCTAATGACAGACTACTTATATGGCCGACTGTGAATAGTAGTCGGACAAAAATTATGTGGTTTACCACCCTACGGTTGAAGTTCATTTGCACGTCATGATACAAGTTCGATTTTCCCCTAACATTTAGAGGGCCATCCACCTAGCAAAGAAGCTTGGAGAGCTGTTTGACTCTAAGACCTGAGGAATTGACAACGAAGAAGCATAGCATGCCACTTACCTCATAGTACAAGCATCGCAGGGGTGAGGCTTAATGCCTCGGTGGCGAAGCGCGTGCTTGCCCAAAGAACTGCGTTTCGTGAACGTAGCGCCACACTGTTCACACGTGTGCGCTCGTTCACCAGTGTGCGTAGTGCCGTGGGACTTCAGTTCACCTGAAATGTAAAAAGAAAGCTAGGTTAAAGACATATTTATGAAAAATAAATGAAAGGGTTAAGTAAGGAACGGGGGGTCCTGTCGTTTGACCAAAAAACGTTTCACCAAATGATTCATTTCACAAACATTTCATTTGACAAACCGCAATTTTTTCCGAAACTGAAAATATTTCAGGATTTATTTCACGACCATCGTGTAGAACCCTATAGGTTAGGTTAGGTTTGTTTTTTATAAATCCTGAAATATTTACAGTTTCGGAAAAAAAGCGGTTTGTCAAATGATATGTTTGTGAAATGAATCATTTGGTGAAACGTTTTTTGGTCAAACATTAGTGAACCAAGGGACGGTTATGCATTGTTTAATCACCAGATCAGAGTTCCAAACAGTGAGCTGGACTGAACTGTGCAACTTCTTTAGCCCTTGATCTTGTTTCCCTTGGGTCAGTCTACAGAGATAAAGAATTCAGAACCACAGCATTGATTAAAGGGAAGTAAATATATTTAAGCACTGCCAAATTGAAAGGCAAGGTGCAAGGATGTTGAATGTATAAGTACCATGCCAAGCTGGATTGCAGTAACTGACAAATACAAACAATATATTTTACCTTTGCTTACAAATCTTTTAGGACACAAACTACAAGCAAACAGCTTTAATCCAAGATGTCTTCTCATATGCTGGTTGAGATTAGTGCTGGAATCAAACTTCTTCCCACAAGTTGGACACAAATAAGACTTCTCCTTTGTATGTGTTTTCATATGCGTGTTCAAAGTCGATAAATGAGAAAACGCCTTTGAACAAATCGGACAAACGTGACTTTTCACTCCAGCATGTTTGTTTGCATGTTCCTTAAATATTATTTCTGATATAAATGATTGCGGGCATAGTGGACATTTGTACGGCCTGTTATTCTCATGGCAGAGTTCATGTCTTTTTAAATGGCTAACTTTCTTAAATACTTTTTGGCATATGTTACAACTTAGTATGCGGTTCTTGGAACTGTGCTTTCTCATGTGACCAGACAGGGAATGTATAGATTTGAATGTAGCAGAGCACTTATCACATTCATAACTTTGGTTTTCATTTTGTTCTTCGGGTTCACTTTGACTGTGTTGTATTAAGTGTTTTACGTATTTGGTGTGGTACTTAAATGTTTCTGAACACACAGCACAAACATATGTACCTTTATCATGTGTGCGTTTATGTCTATCTAATTTCGATTGTTTTCCGAACTGTTTATCACATTCATCACACTTAAATGTAATTTTATCTAAATGCATTTTGCTATGGCAACGTAAATGGGATTCATTTTGAAATACTTCTACGCAGATGGTGCACACATGGGGAGCCGTATCAATATGTTCTTGTTCTTGCTTCAATTCTATTTTAATATCATCGTAGTATTGATCCACAGTGTCATCTAAACTGCAGTCAGTGTCATCAGGAGGTTTATCTTTAACCTCAAGTTTTACGTCAATCATATTATTCTCCACTGCTTTTGTATGCAGCTGTACATCAATGGCCTCTGCTTGCTTCCTGAATTCATAGAATTCTTGCAAGCAGTGAAAACAACTATCACAAATTATTTTTGGCAAAGAGTCTTCATTATTTATCTGTAATTTTAAAACATCCATTCTTAATTCTTGGTGTCTTCGTGGTAGTGTAGTTTAAAAACATTTGCTAATAGGGTGATTCCACGGGCGTTTCAACCGCCGTCAGTCCACTGTTGTAAGTATTTAGGAAATAGGCGATAATATGTATAAAATTTGATCAATTGAGGCAAGAATTACGATAACAGTATAGCTCAGTGTGATTGTTAGCTGCTTGGTGTAGCTCGTTTTTTCAATATTAATGACAGCGGACTGACGGCGGTTGCAACGCCTGTGGAATCACCCAATACTATTTCAATGAAACTTACAGTAACTAGTTATTTATATTATGACTTGAGATAAGTTTGTTAACCGATTTATGAACATGTTTTTCTTTTCTTTTCATCATAATCTAAAGAGACTTTGAATCTGTGAATACCAGTATGTTTTAATTGCCATTAAAATGAAGGATGATTTTTAAAACTATGATAATTATGTGACAAAGGGTTAAAAATAATTCCTTCTTATGCTGGTCAAAAAACATTTTCTATACTCTGTTTATTTCGGTACTTAAAAAAATGTAAACAAAACAACCACATGATATAGTTCATCAGCCAATAGCAGCAGAACACTGATGTCAAAGTTCGACAAAACAGTTTTGATTGGCTGTTTAACAATGCCACATAGTTTGGATAGTTTACACTTTTTTAAGTACCTAAACAAACAGAGTATAGTGTCTTCAGATAATGAGTCTATACTTACACAAAATAATAAAAAACATAATGCAAAACATTTAATTTAAATAGTTCATTTTTGTGACATAATCAGATTTTTTAATATGTCATGAAAAAGATTTTTACATTTATCTGAATACGTTTTTTGAAGCTATTTCTAGCTTTTTATTACAACTAACAATATTAATTTCAGTTGGCCCACAACCACAATGTAGCCTGAACTTTTAAATTATGTTTTCTGTTAGCAGTAGCAGTTAGATGAAAATGGCTCTTTGACTATGTGGATCCAATGATGTGCCTTTAATTAAAGTACAAAGTGTATCACTAAGGGTTCACTGAACCCTCAAGGAACAATTGCAAACCACAGCCAATGTTGCGCAAAGAGCCTGGTTGAATGTTCTAGTCAATTTCTCACCTTAATCGAAGTGCAGGACGATATCATATCGGCCGCGGTTAAAGAATAAATTGGCGTGAAAATACCAATCATTTCGTTTGAAGATTCCGTCATGCATGTTCGGCAACATTCAACGGCGTCCATTCTTTGTGGTTCACTGGCCATTGGCATATGCAAAATAATATAAAATACTTAGTAGCCTATGAATTTACCAGATAGTTTCCAGTGATAACTAAACGAAACAAAACAAACTTTCTCATGAAATGAAAACAACTTGCGCCTGAGTCAGGCCTGACACGCATATCCTTGCACGTCAATGTCATACAAACCAAATGTCGTTAAACCTTGCCATATATTTTTACTATTATTTCTTGTTGATGTTACGCCACCAAGGATAAAAGTGCTATTTTTTTAAACTTTATTTCATTAAGTAAGTATTGAAAATGTTTTTTACTAATGTTAGACATTTATTTACGATTTAAAATATTTGTAAATTGATATACCGTGTTACGTCACTGTGCAGTCAAATGGAGATAATGGCAACATTCAACAGTCTGACAACTGTCACTGTCATAGTGTCATACAGACAGAACCGTCATGTCGGTCACTGTCGTTTCACGTCAGTTCATCTGTATTTGCGCCGCTTACCTCGCTTTGAAAAGTTCAAACAGTGTTAAGTAATCAACCATTTAGATTATTACGAAAATTTAATATAACAAAAACGATTTCAATCGTTGCTCAAGACGTGGAAGTGTGATAATTTTGGTAAGTTTTAGTATAAAACTGCGATGAAGTAGGTATGTACGTATTTGTTTTGCACTCTGCACTTGCCGCAGAGTTGTTTTATTTATTTTTGCGTCGAGGCTCGTGTAAGGAATACTCGACCATTATCTCTTACTACTGTACTGTACTATATATATTTGAACTATTTCTTGTTATGATTTTTAATTGGTGAGATAAGATTTCTAATTTAATATTATTTTACCATGGTTTAGGCATACCCTACCTACTGTTATTTCGCATTTCAGTGGTTTCAGTGTATGGCGCGTGTGTGGTAATGTATAATTTGTTGTTGTGGATTTTTCTTACATATATTTTTTTTTTTTTAAATATTTTATAGATACCTAGAAAATTAAAGATCATATTCTAATCAAATAAAATTTTAATAAATGTTTATTCATGTACAATGCCTCTGCATAATTTTGAGTACCTACACAAAACCTAAACCATAATAAAACTAATAGTTACTATTTATTAATATAGTTATTATGTTTTATGTTCTCATTTACAAATGTCAATAACATATCTCTTTGAAAAATGAGATATTTTTCTTTTGTTTTGTGTAATAGATTTCTCTGCTGGCAACTCTGTTTACAAACTTACTTTCAATGCCACAGCAAAAGTACTTTGTGGATAGTAGATCAAGGTTTTCCACTTGTTTCACACAGATCCAACTTGATTTACTTTGCTGTATAATGTTTTTTTAAATGATTGACCACAATTGGTTTCCATCTAATCTGGGCCCTATCCCACTAAACTAACAAGTGTTACAAGTTGACCTAGTTGTTCATATATATAATTCTACAGAAAAAGGCTCATTTAGTTAAAAAAAAATCTCCTATTCAAACTCTGTCTCCACTACAATAGAATTAGCAGTTTTCTTAAAAATTCTTACCATTGTCTCATTTTGTTTATAATGGAGAATATTCAATGGAAATGTAATTATTATAACCCTCCTAATTTCAAATTATTTCATAATCATAACAGTATAGTTAATTATTGTACGTTTTCCATACCCAGAAGGGCAATACAGTTTAATTGTGCCATACAGGTGGTGGCAATCTTGCCACTTTACTACTACATTAGTGAATGAATAAAACTTGTTGTTATGCATGCAAACATTTTAGACAAATTCTAAAGATTTTTTGTAGTAAAGATTTTTTTATGTAATTTTTCTAGAGGGTGTTGGTAAAACCATTATTTTCAGTTTTAATGCTACTATTATAAATGCGAAACTGAGTTTATTTGTCTGTTTACTACACAATCAAGGCTAAACTGCTAAACCTTTTGAAAAATGATTTTGATGCAATTTATCTTTTAAGACAGAGGATACTTTTTATTCTGAGACATTTTGAAGTACACAAAGAAAAAAGAATAATTGTCATAGTTGCAGATAAAATATTACCCAAACAATTCAATTCAATATTTATTTATTGTTATAATATTATCGCCATACATTTCAGACATTTATTAGTAAGCTCCACAAGAAAACCTTAAGTCTAAAATACTAACATAGTATTCTCATTTATTTTCATATTTCACTATGAAAATAAATGAGAAATTAGTATAGTTAAAACATTCAATTTCAATTTCAATTAGCCTTTATTCCAATATATAACATAATACATGTTAATACTGGTTATTATATATTGACAATTATGTATGTTAGTCTGTAAGGTATTTGTAAATATGGGCCTTGTAGTCTGAAATAAAGTTTTTCTATTCTATTTTATTCTATTAATATATTTCATATGTTTTGACATGCAATGCAATATATTTTGTAAAAATTACTTGAATAAATAAACTAAACTACACTGACTAATATTCATTAAGTATTGCTATTTGTTTCAGCTCCTTAAAACATAAAGATGATTAAATATGAATTTATGAAATTAATCAATTAAAATATTAATTAACTACAAAAAAATACTGTAAGCAATATGTCTAGGATCCAAATTAATAAATAATGGTGAATATCATTCAGTTTAGCTATCGTAACTTGATTTTAAAATTTATAATCCTTACTTCCTTCATCATCTTTATACCATCCGAGTGATGTCCACTGCAGGGGCCCGTTTTATAAAGCTACAGGTACAATTTTACAGGTCTAAACTGGCAACACTGCTCAAATGGCTGGTCCTCATGTCAAATGTCATTGTCAATTGTCAAATGGAAACTTGTAACCTGTGAATTGTAATTTGTAGCTTTATAAAACAGGCCCCTGGACATACTGCCCTAAGCCATTAAGCAGTATCCCAAATTCGATAACCAAAGCAGTTTGAATTCTCTTCCGTTAGTAATTAGGTTGATATTGCTACAGGAGTTTCATTGATATACTGCCTATTGATTGGCTTGGCAGGGCAGCATAGTCCTGTTCCTTTTGTTCCCTTACAAATGTTATAAATGCAAATGTGTATTTTTGTGTACAGTTGTAGGGATACTTTATAGCCTGGATACAGAATGTATGACATTACCCCCCGACGGAAAAAGAGGGGTGTTATGTGTAGCATGTGTGTCTGTGTGTCTGTCTGTCGCACGCATCGTGGCTCTTTATCAAGTTTACGTACCGTCAAAAGAGCTTATCTATACGGCCATCGCGCCAAATATATGTAAACATAGACCTTATTATCAGTGGCATAGTTCCGTATATAAATTTTAGACGCCTTGAGAACGTATATACATATATTTATGTATATACGTTCTTAAGACTGTACTTGTATGCCAAAATTTTAGGCCGGCAAAGCCATTTCGGACACTGGTTGCAAGATTTGAACTAAAGATACAGACTAACAAACAGACATGAAGCAAAATCAATTTTTTAAACACATCCAGCGCCTCTATTCTAGGCGGTAAAAACGATATCGTAGTTTGCCTGTTATGGTATTGTTATGACGTCAGCCGCCATTACTGTCAAGAAAATAAGAGCTATCAGAACGTTGACAATACGATAACAGATCAAATGCGATATTGTTTTTACCATGTTGAATAGAGGCGCTGTACGAGCACTACAACATCTCGTGATTATCTAATATGGAACCTATTTTTAGCAAGACAAATGTCAAAATGTTTTATACTAGTTATTTTTGTGCCCACATGTGCAAACCTTGGCACTAGTCTGGAGTCTCATTCTAGTTGCATGCTTTAATATTTGTCGCAAATTATATAGGAATATAGACTTTATTTATACGTACTTAAAGTTGTCAACTCTTTGAATATATTATGAAAGTGAGTCCTTAGTTTTCTCCACTAGAATTTTAATGTAAATATAAGTATTACGTTGATATTATAACACAATGATCCTCATGGGTCTGAATAAATGATTTTATTATTTATTTATTATTATAAGACATTTAATACAATCCAAATTACCGTAAATCGTTAACAGCGTCTAAGTACCTACATATTAAGGGGCTACCATGCCCATAACAGACGTTTTTGATGAAGTTTAAGTTCTTATAACTTAGTCAAAACTGAAGGTAAATTTTTGAAAAAAACATATATTCATCTTTGATTTTGACGAACAGAATTTATAAATTTTTAAAAACATGACTATAAAAGCACAAAATTGGATATAACTTTTTCATCTTGGCGTCAATTGATATGGAAACTACATCTAAATATTCTTCATTAATATATCTAATAAATCAACGAAGGTTTTTTTTTCTAAAGTGAAAAATATGGAAATAAAGGCCAAAATACTACTTTTTTAGATTAAAAATGACAAACTTTGATAGCATAAATCTCGATATCAGTGACTTGTAAAAGAAAAATTTAAATGGCAGCTAGTTTAGAACAGCAGTGTTAATGCAAATAGGGTTTAACAACAACTAAAAGTTTAGAGGATCAGATCGAAGGTCATCTGCCCATGGTAGCCCCTTAATAGGCAATTACGAGTATGCCAATTATACATACAATCTATCCTAATATTATAAATGTGATATATTAATTAATACATTAACACGAGTGACACTTATAATAATAAAACCAGCTAATAACTAAATTATAATAATAGCTATTTAGGGCCTCTATTCCACTGGGTAAAATAATATAGCTTTTAACGTGTTTTGGTATTATTACCAGGGGTCGGAAAAGGTAGTGCTTATTAACCTAAACTTAACTCTTGTTCATTCATGCGCGAGTGAGATGGGAATACGTTATTGAATGAAGATGCATCAAGTTTAGGTTAATAAGCACTACCTATTCCGACCTCTGATTATTACTAACTCAGCCACCGCCATTACTGAGACAAAAATAAAAAATCGTTCAATAGAACCTTTCGTCTTGGGAACTCTTTTTTGTTACGAAATCCGCCGTATAATAACAATTCTCAAAAATAAATCGCTCTCTTACGGTTCAAAAGAAACAGCTCTTTACAGATAAGACAGACGGACGAACGGACGCACACTACGCACAGGGTAGGCTTACTAGCTAATAGGGTCCCGTTTGATATCCTTCAGAGCATGGAATCCTAAAAAGAACATTGCAAAGGCTGTGTAATAACTACGAGTACCGTATAACGGGGTGAGTATGGATTAAGGGGTGAGTAGGGACACAACCTAAAATGAAGCATATGTTACTGATTATAAGACTGAAATTATTTCCTATAGACGTAACGTTATTGTCCATTTAATACTTGTTCTTATTTGTAACAAGTTATGACTTGTTTTAGGTTGTGTCTCTGCTCACCCCTTAATCCCTACTCACCTTATTACGGTACCTTATTTATTAGTTGTTGACTAATTTGTGTTAGAAATTGAAGTAATAAGCTGATATAGGTAGGTAAAAAAGTTAAGTAAAGCTCCTCATGCATGTAGTAGTAACACATCTGTATAGAGAGGCCCCAAACTTTTTTTGTCTCATTCATAGACCACTTGGCAATTGTTTCGGTTTTGGGTGGACGGTGCTTACCTAATATTTACGTTATCACATAGAAACTAAGCAAAAAATCTTCGGGATTTGTTACACGGATAACTTTGGAGGTCTAGCCGGCTAAAAATTGACACAGACTACAATGAAAATTTAGCGCGGAAAAATATTTTTTACAAAGTATAAAAAAACTACAGACAGAGAAAATTGAAACATAATTTATATAGATAATATTTGTTTACATATATATTTCTGGGTGATTACACGGGCGTTTCAAGTATTTAAGAAATAGGAGATAATATACTTAAAATTCGATCAATTGTGGCAAGAATTACGATAACAGTATAGCTCTGTGTGAATGTTAGCTGCTTGGAGTAGCTCATTCTTTCAATATTTATGACAGGGGACTGACGGCGGTTGAAACGCCCGTGGAATCACCCTTCTAAGAAAGTGATACGTGAGTTAGTAGGTACCTACTATGTGGGTTTGAATATGGATTATGGATTATTCTATTTATTAAAGGAAAGCGAAAATTAAATTCGCGACCTGCTTCAATGGGATCCACTATCGTGGACCCCCATTTTCGTCTCATGGACCCCCTTTATTTTTTCCGCTGACATGGACCCCTTGCAGGTCGTCGTCGACCCCTGGGGGTCGATATAGACCACTTTGGGGATCACTGGCTATAGACCGTTCGACATTCTATATTTGAAATTTGACGTAAATTCCACATAAGTTTAGTGAACAACTACATTCAAGAGGAGCTTTACTTAAGTTTTTTACCTATACTTACTTACGAGCATGTAATATAAGTATTTCTAAGTGTTTAATAATGACGTTATTTTCCTTAACACAGCCACTGGCAAAACCGCGTGAAACAGTTGTGGTTTTACTTATGTAGGTGATTTCATTTATTTAATATTCTATTTTGTTTAACGATTTTCCTTTATCAGTTTTATCACTATAAACTATGTTATATTGTTTTTAATATAATATAGTATTATGTTGGTTCTGCAATTCGCATTTCAAAACTTGATGATGTCTACTTAATAAATAAATACTTAATAATAAATATCTAGGGAAAATGTCACACAAATTGACCTTCTTCTATCTTCTGTTCATTGTTGCTGTGGTTTTCTTGTTTTTTTTTGATGTTTTGTTGATTTTTTTAAGACTTTTGTATATGTAAGGCAAAGAGCACACAGGCCACCTGATAGTAAGTGGGATCTGATACCCATTGACATTTGTATTCAAAAGACTAAAATCACAAGACTGCAGTCCTAAGACTTCAAATGCATTGCCAACCCTAGAGACTAAAGTGAAATGCCCACCCCTCACACCATCGGAACACAACAATGCGAAAACTGCTGCTTGGCGGTAGGTTAAAGTATAAGATGGTGGTAGCGACGCGACCCTGTACAAGGTCCTACCACCACTGATCCAAAACTCTGGAACTTATACTCGCGCTCACCACACAAATTTGCCCTTAACAGGAATCGAACCGGGGATCGCTAACTTCGTAGCCAGAGCAACTAGACTAAACGCGTCGTCAAAATTAAACTTTAATAATACTTACTAACTGACGGACAACGCACAGCAACGTAAAGCGAATTCAGATATTTTTGAGCTCCTTGCTTGCATACTCCAATATATTCGATGACAACTGTACCTAGTCTCCAACATTACTATCCGAAATTGGATCAAAAATATCTGTCAATCTCTTATGCTTGTAATAGGGTTCTCCGATACTCATTTCAAAGACTGTTTTACTTCGCCGAATTTTCATTTCATCGACAGGGTGTTTACAGTGTATTCCCCGCGGCACAACTATTTGGCACTACTCAATATTAGTATCATCATTAGGGAGTAGGTCTAGGTTATGTTAGTTCGTCAGAGGGCCCGAAGGGCCAAAATAACCCAGAAGTAGGAGCTCCGATAGAGGCAGCGATATTATATTATTATTCGATAAAATTGGTACGAGTACGGTAGTGCCACGCAGTTACTGATGTGCTAGTTGCGGAAAGTTTCCGAAAAGTTGGGAAAGTTCTAAGAAATTTCCGGAAACATTCACTAGAAATATAGGAAATTGAAATTTAAGAAACGGAAAGTTTCAATTCCCATACAAAATTGTGAGAAGTTTCCGAAATTTTCCTACATGAAATGTTTCGCAAATTTGGATTCCTTTAGCACATCAGTAGGTACACGCAGTAGTGCCTACTGAAATAAATGGGATTTACGCGTGCAGGACTTGTAATTTTTTAGTGGTCACTTGTCTAACCTAACCTACGTAACCCATACTTAAAATCAAAAACAAGGTTCCAGCAAAAAATATATTTCGATGAAATGAGATTCGATGAAATAATACATTTGATCAAACGAGTTTCGGTGATTCATGGGTGGAACATTGTCACTTTGTTTTAAACCCAATGTTGGATACATTTTTGCCGGTGACTAAGGGTATCTTCAAAATTTACGCCGCGTCGTAACCCGTGATTAGTGCTGAAAACGTTAAATTAACCATTAAATCAGACAATTCGTTTCGTGTAATTTAAAAGCTATGAATGAATTTGGCAAATTGCCAAGTATTTAGACAAGCGCCGGTCTTATCATTCGTCAATCGGAACAGATTAAAAATATGTGTAGCATCTGTCACGCTAGACGAAAACAAAAGAGAGACGTGAGTTATTTGTGTTTCGCTACTGAACCCTATCCCTTTCACACTAGATCGTTAGACGAAATCAAGAAAGAGATGCAGACTAGTTTCATTTGTCTTCGCGTCTCGACTCTGCAGACGAGCTCAAAGTTCGGTATCTATAGTTCCATACTATCCATACCAATATTATAAATGCGAAAGTAACTGGTTGTTTGTTTGTTTGGTACGCTAAACTGTTGGACCGATTTTAATGTATTTTTTATTAATTTTGGCTTAAAACTCTGGAAAGGTATCCTGCCGTTTTTGATATTTTCATTTCCCAAAGTGCTTTTTGTACATAAAAAAACAACTGTGGCGGGAAACATCAAAACGATGGGACGGGATAAAAGTTTGGGAAATGATGCATTCGGGCAAAAATATATCGCCTTAAGGCCCAGCCACGCCGCTTGCGTGACGTGCACGTGCACGTGCGCTTTCGCTTTCCACTGCGTTGTATAGTATGAATTCTCATTACGACATGTCACTATACAACGCAGTGGAAAGCGAACGCGCACGGTGTGGCTCGGCCTTTAACGGAAAATACCCCTGTGGAAAGGATATAGAGGAACTTTTTGCCCCAGAAAATGTGACAGTTCCAAAGGGAATAGAGCTAAACGACTTCTACGCAGACAGGGATTAGGATTATTACGTTATTTAATTTGATGTTTTAAAAACTATAGTTACACTGGGGTGGTTCTTTCTTAGGCTTCTTAGCTAGGTTTCGTGCAAATTAAAGCTCTGAAAATACGGTCAGGAATTTCTTAAATAATTATAACTTTTTTCCTATTCATCAATCGCGTGTTAAAGTATTACGAAACTAGACTTAACCCTCTGCCATTGAACCTTACTGATAACTGATAAGTTAGAGGTCGTACTGACCCGATTCTGTCATACTTCAGTAGCACGCCGACCGCGCGCGAGGCAGCACGTGCGTGTACATACGTCATAATCTTTCAAAAGGTACGTTTATCGGCATTTTATTGACATTAGATTTAGATAAATTAATGTTTTCTTGATTAGGCTTTAAGCGGGGCAAACATGTTATTGTGAAAAGTTTTTCTTGATTGATGACTGCATACTTTTTTGGTTATTGTTTTGTTTCGAATTTCATCTTGTCTTTTTTGTGTGAAATTTTCAACATACATTGCTCTCTCTCTATTAAATTTTGTTTTTTCTCAAACAAATGCGCGTTAAACATTACGATGTCTAAGTATTAAAGTCTTGATTAGTTATTAAGCCTAGACTAATCTCCAATAAGACCTTGAGTTAATCTTATTACGGAACATAAACTGTAACGTTAAATTAGATCTGATTATATTGACCGGTCGAAATAACTGATAAGTTTTCAGAACTGATTGTCTTTTAATTAATGAGATCATGGATTAATACTCCGTCGGCCGATATAGGTCTGTCAGTTTATTTTATTACATACATACATAATCTCACGCCTTCGTTCCCAGAGTGGGGTAGGCAGAGCTACAGAATTACAAACATCTCTAAAAACTTGTTGATAATTCTATAACCACAATTTGCACAATTAGGCTAAGATGTTTACCAGCGTATTAGTGACAGGTTGCAAGCCCATCGCCTAACTGTACTACAAGCCTTTATTCCCTTAGTCTTCTCTTACGACATCCACGGGAAGACATGGAGTGGCACTATTCTAACTCGGCAACCACACGAGGAAATATTTCATTTTATTTTATTTTATTTATTTTATTAGATCACAGAATTCACAGACTATCAGTTTATCTCCATTTCGATTTCGAATTTATAATATTAGTAAGAAAACACAAAGTAGGTACAAATGGTGGACTTAATACCTCAAGCCATTGTCTACCAGTAGTACCAGTCAACCAATGGGCCAAACAGACACAATTTAAGATTGGTGCTAAAAACGATATAATAAAAATTAAATAATTAACCTCAAAAATACTTCAAACATACTTTATACTGAGTTGTGAGTTGACAGCTGTCAAATCAGGCATCTTAGACCAGCACTACTATAATTCTCATAGAGTCAAAATGCCTTATAACCAAGTTATCATAATTTTTATTAATTCGTACTTTTATTTAAGTATTTGCTATCTTTAAGAATTCCAAAGTCCAATAGTCATCACATCACGGATATAAGACGTGCTCTTTCGCGATCTTAGAACGTAGGTATGATTCAACTTTAAACTACTTATCCTTATTTATCTGCCAGACTGTAGAGACAGTAAACTCGTAAATAACAGTTGATAAATAGCTACAAAATATACCTACTCCTAGATACTTACCGTCGCACTCAGAGACATTTTTTTTAGGGACAATTACCTACCTCATTCCTTTTTCAAACTTGTGTATGAAAATGCTTTCTCCGGAAAATGGCTGAAGATCAAGTGAAAATTAGTATACTCCGTTTATGTATACAGACCCTTTTTTAGTACGAGTTAAGTTCAATTATACCCTTTATCAATAGGAGCCCAATATTAAGGAACAACTTATTCGTCATTAACTCACTCATGAGTGCGGCCATTAATCATAATTTCCCTGGAATTATTTACAAAATACCGAAAATAGGGGAAGTGGAAAAAGGGGATGAGAAGTTATAGGAACCTCTTTATTTCTGTTACGTGGGCTAATATTTTTAGATTTTTTTGTTCACCAAAACAATATTATTCGGTATTTTTTATGCTTGTTAGGAATTTTTTAGACAATTATCATTCCGGTGGCATTGTCCATTATTGGTTTTCATTTGAGTGGCCATGGTAGGTCGATATTTTATGTTTTATTCGTTTATTTGAAATCTAAATATCATTTCGTAGGTATACATTTGAAATAAGAAACTAGGTACATGTTTTGTTTTGTTTACCAAATTGATAAAAGGTTGAACTTCAGACGTTGCGAAACTTCTTATCGAAGATTACGCTTTATCAAGTGTTACAGTTACAGTTACAATACATAATGTTGATAAGTTTGTTTGCTTGTCGTATTTTTCAACATATCGTTCGTCTGATTTGGCAAGTACAGTCGAAAGCTCTAATATCTACACAGAATTCGCGTCAAAAATATGTGTAGACCTAATGGTTTGTGGCATAGGGGTCATTGATATGGGTGTATATATATTTGTGACATTGACTTTACGCACGTTCATATTGAGCTGGATGATTAGATCATGCTCGGTGGCGTGCAATGGAAGAAGCCTACGTCTAGTAGTGGAGTATTATAGGCTGATGATGATGATGATGGTGATGATGATGATTATGATGATGATAATGATGATGATTATGATGATGATGATGATGATGATGATGATGATGATGATGATGATGATGATGATGATATTGTCAACGGTACAAAGTTTTTATATGTTGACCTACATTCAACAACTTACATTTTTGAGCCACCATAGAGCCAAGAAAGCCAATCGTTAATCAAATTTTGACGTATTTTATTTCTCGTGACTTGTCTTTGTCAATGTCGCTATCATGAGATATGACAGAGTTCTATGGTGAATCAAAAATAATAATTGACCGTACACTTTAATAGGTCTTATTTGACCTACCAGCAATATTTCAAAATATGTCTTCGCTATCTGTGTACTATTTTTCGAAACTTCCGCGTCACGCTCTGATCATTTGACTTGACTCGCTCCTCTTTTGAGTTGAAAATGAATCTTTAAGAACTTCTTAAGTGCAACCAAACGTGCGTAGCCGCATGGAGAAACTAATTATGAATTTTATCAGTGACCGATACCGGTTCTTGGATAATCGGCATGTCAACAAACCGAGGCGGGTTCGTTGATCTCAGTTGGAGCTCCGACTGTTGCCAAACGCATCAGGGCCGCCTACTTATCCACAAACAAAATTCTTTGTAACGGTATTTGTGCTGATAATCGTATATCTTAACTCGTTCGTTGCTTCGGTGCATATGCATGTACCTACGTAGATGATTATCGGATGCCACAGATGTATATATATGTGTAAGGTCAAGCGGGGCTATTCCGACCGAGGGGTAAATGCGTCAATTAAATTTTGCCAAGGAAATTAACGTTTTAAAACTACCTATTTATGCTTCCTTTTATAGAATTTATGGTACTTAAACAACTGTAAAAGGACGCAAAAACTGTTATAAAATGTTGAATTCCCTTGAAAAAAATTAAGTGACGCATTTAACCCTCTGTCGGAATAGCCCCGCTTGACCTTATCTCAGTCTTCGCGTTTGTATTAAAAAAAAGTGTAGTTAAAAATCTCGGCACCCGCTTATTTGGTTACTTATGTCTCAAAACGATTCTATATGAAATTTCAGTTCTCTATGTCAAGGGTAAAGTAGTGCTCAAGGACCTGAAAGGTAGCATAATATCCGGATTGCGAATATTCGAAAATCGACGCACTTATCGGGAAACTATTTACTGAACATTTTCGTAATTGAACATTATTTATTATGCTTTTTATACTTCATATAAATAACTTCAAATTACTAGTTTTTTTCATGTAAGAAACTTGCTCATTTTAGCACTTTGGAACTCACTAGTGCTTAACCGATTCGTTGTGTCTTCCATTTTCGAAAACTTTTAGCTGTGGCGGCGAACGATTATTTCATGACACGCCAAGCTTGCCATACGCCATAGGCATCGTCCTAATAGAACGCGATTGCGCGATCATCGCAAGTTCGCGCGACTGTTTTGTATGTAACAGTCATAAACAGTCGCGCGAACTTGCGATGATCGCGCAATCGCGTTCTATTACGACGATGCCATAGAATAAGATGACACGCCAAGCGTGTCATCCGCCACACGTTAAAAACATTTCATGACACGCCTGGCGTGTCATCCGCACTGAATCGGTTAATCGCGATAACTTTCACCATAGGTACCTTGTCGCTTAACGCCTTTGACAGATTAGTGCAGCAGTTCAAACATAACGTTAAAGTGACAAAGCACTAAAGTGTGCAGCTACTTATAAGACTGATCGTACCTACGAGTATTCAGTAAAACCAGAGTATTATTAGTAATGATCGGCGACCGGTAGCAATTTTTCGACGATAGTATAACATGGAATTCTATTAAAAATTTCGTGAACAATTTATATTAAAAATGTATGCAGTTTTATTATCGAGGTTTTAATGTCTTAAACGATGATATATCGGTTTACAACTACGCACCTCTCACATTTGTTGATGTAGAAAGGTCATCATCTTGTATATAAATGGATCCTCAATGTTAAAAGGAATCGATTGACAATATCAAACATAGAAAAATATATGATAATTTACTATACTTAACAAATTAAATTAAATGAGTTTTTAACAGTATCATTATGGGTTTATTTTTAACAACACAGACTTATCCACGTTAGTCATTACGTTTGACGTTAAAGTGAAATGCTACCGGTCGCCGATCATTAATTATTGGTAGTGCTTTCACACACTCTCTGGCATACTAAATACACTGACAGATGCCAGAGAGACTGTGAGCGATAGAAAGCTGAGTACTATAGGTACTCTGGGTTTACTGTATTTGTAACAAAAACTCGTATGTTTTTGAACTTATTAACAAACTTCAAAAAGGTGTTTTGTTGTAGGCTTTGTTTGTGTACTTAAAACAGTTGGCGGAAGGCTATCCAATCGATTCTTGGGCCATTGGTAAACAAAAACAACTTATACTTGGAAACATGTACGTCACATACACAGAGCCAGTTCTTTCAGTGTGAATTCTGAGTACGTACCTATCTTGTTCGCTCTTTTGTTATAAGCCGATTTGTAATTTCGTTTTGTTTCGGTTCGGTTGGTCAAAGTTTGACTGATGTTATGAGTACAAAAAAAACATTGCTTTTGAAATATAAAAGTAATCCTTGGGAGATTTATCATAAAAAACTGTTTGGGTAAATTGAAATCTTAAATTGTTTGTCCGTCGCATAATTTTTTTATTTGTAATTTTTTTGTAGTTAACATTATATGTAGGTATATTTATGTAACGAGACAAATTTAGTATGCATACATACTCGTAGTAATTTGCTGGTCATTTACTAACCAAAGTCTCGCCAGACGTGCAGACGAGCACTCGCGTGTTTTCAATTATACTCATTAGTCACGGAATGTAAATTATGTTGGTTGTTTTACTTCTAATTAGGTAAGGAATAGTAAGGATTCTAACCTATCCTTGAGCACGACTGACGACTAACCTTGGTTCGCCACTCTGTCCACGTAGAAGCATTCCACCGGGAACTGTGCTTAGGCTATTTCGCGCTTTCCTGAGAACTTGGCGATATTTCAGGATTAAAAATAATAAAACCAAATTGAGAACTTCCTCCATTTTGAAGTCGGTGAAAAACTACCCTATGTCTCCGGGCTTACTATCTCTTTACCAATTTTTTACGTCGATAGTTTAGCTATAACACAAACAAACACATATTCGTATTATTATTAAGGACTAGCTTTCGCCCTTCGTCAGCGTAGAGTTCGATTATAGTTATTCCCGGGAAATTTTCCGGGATGAAGTAGCCTATGTGTTACGGTATATAGTCCAGCTATCTCCATTCCAAATTTTATCCAAATCTGTCCAGCCGTTGCAACGTGAAGCAGTAACACACGAACACAACCTTCCTCATTTATAATATTCAGTAGGATTCAAATATAGGTAAAATACGTTAAAGTAGTTCACAACAGATTCTATTAGGATTCCTCATGATTTATCCTGCACGCGTTGTATCTGATATAGAGACCTCTATGCAAGTTTAATTGTCATTGTAAATCATTGTAATTTATTAATCAAATATAACTATGCGTAGGTATAGATAACTTTACCGTAAACATGACTATTATAGTAAGTATACATATAATTTAATCTAATTTTCGTAACAGCTATCGATCGGTCACTGTCTGGAAACCATTGTTAACATATGACGTCCTATTCTACCAAAGAGTTTGATATGCAAACGTTAACAAAACGTAATTTATTAAACCGCTCACATTTATGCAAGTACAGTTTTTTATATACTTAAAAATAGTGCATGTATGAATCTTCACAATAATTGCCTAAATATTGCGTTCTTTTTTAGTACAAAAATTAAAACTAACGTTTTAAATTATTTTTAATAATAATTGGCTTACTGTATCTAAAACAATAATTGTAACGTGAATTTTCCATGACCTGATATTTGCTGATACTACATATTAGGTATTGTTCTGCTTTATGATAAAACGGATTTTCTGATCTTCCTTGCTACCCCACTTGCATCTTAAAAAAAAAAGATTTCAATCTTTCCATCCTCAGAATTTTTTTATAACAATATCAATAGGTAACGTAAAACGGGATGAATAGGGATTAAGGGGTGAGTAGGAACGCAACCTAAAATGAAGCATATGTTACTGATTATAAGACTGAAATTATTTCTAATGAACGTATCGTACGCTATTGTCCATTTAATAATTGATCTTATTTGTAACAAGTTACACGTGAAAAACTAAAGTAAATCACCTGTTGCATGTAGAAGTGTACAAATCTAATATGGAATTTACGTCAGATTTCAAATATACAATTTCAAACGGTATACAACTACATGCAAGAGGTCATTTACTTAAGTTTTTCACCTATATGACTCTTTTAGGTTGTGTGCCTACTCACCTCTTAATCCCTACTCACCCCCTTTTACGGTATCTGCTGGTTACAGTGTGTAAGTATAGTTTTATAGTAGGTAAATATTTATACATATATGTTCTGTTAACATACCTTTATAGTAAACTAGCGACCCGCTCTCGCTTCGCTTCGGTTTACGTGTGTTTTCCGTAACACTCGTGCATAAATCCATAATTAACTATACTTACATAAAAACCTTCCTCTTGAATCACTCTATTTATAGATGAAAATCGTATTATAATCGGTTGCGTAGTTTGTAAGATCTAAGTAAGCGTACCTACATAAATTTGTTTTATACTTGTAGAGTGATGGCGCCAATGATAGACACTTTTAGCTGACAGGCACCAGTAATGGACAGTTCACTCAAATTACAAACGGTCTTAAATTGATTGTTGCAAAACAAATGAAAAACCCTTATCTTCTGTAAAATAAGAATCAAGCGTCCATTATTGGTGCCTTGTCCATTGCTGGTTCCAACACCCTAGAGATGTAATATTATCACCCGTAACTGGAGAACTAATCAGTTTGACGTCAATATAATTCACAAGTGATGAAAAGTATGGAGCACAGTGATATCAATTAACCGATAACCCCTTTATAGCCATGGATGCCATTATATAACTGCTTGATTATTACATTTGTTGTGCAAAGAAAACTGGTAGATACTTAGAATTTTAATAGTGCAAGGAAATTGGTTTTTTCTCGACGATCAATGTCCCGACAGTTGTTTTGGCGATCCCTTAGCAAAGAGTCTCATCCAACACCCCATTTTTTTGAGGCATGGAGAAGACAACGAGCATACAGGCCACCTGGTGTTAAGCGGGATCTGAGACCCATAGACATTCACATTTTCAAGACTAGGTACAATCTTAGGACTGCAAAGTCGTTGCCGATCCTGAGAACCGAAATGGAATGCCTCTATCCTCGTAAGGGCCAACGTCCTAAATTTAGGACATTTGTCAAAGTGACTTTTGACTTAAGTTAACCGACATAAGATTATTTTTCGAACTAACGAAATTGGATGTGGGCCTTACGAGGCTATACTAGTTGTTTCACTGGTGCTTAGTGGTTGGTTAAGGGATAAGATGGTGGTAGGTTGTGGACGGACCCTGCACAAGGTCCTACCACCACTGAAAAAAAATCGCTACCTTGCTAATTTTAGGGTCACATACAGAAAAGTTGTGCTCCTCAACACGGCACGTGTCGTGGTTCCTCTCTGCAGCCCTAACTACCCGTAGCTTGAACCCCCCCCCCCCCCCCCCCCCCCAGTGACACCCTCAATTAAGATTTCCATACCTAATGTTATATTAACAAAAAATATACATTGTACTTATAATTTCAAGAACAGGGTAAGAGAGAGATGTGTGGTGTTACGCGAATTAATAGAATAAGAAATGAGTAAGTATATAAGAGGAAGTCTGAAAGTGACACCGGTGACTGAAAAGTTTTGTGGAAATCGGTTGTCATGGTATGAGCGTGTGATGCGAAGGAATGAGTAAAATATATTCAGGAAAGTTTTGAGTATGAATGTGGATAGCTATACGAGTAGGGGAAGACCAAATAAACGATGGATGGACTGTGTGAAAGATGATTGGCTAGAAGGGTAGTGACTACCGAGATGACGACTAATAGAGAAGTATGGAAGAAAAGGACATGTTGCGCCAACCCCAAATAAGTTGGGATAAGGGCAGGAAAATGATGATGATGATGATGATTACGTTAATGATTTAATCATTATCTCTCTGCAACAGAAAACGATCCACAAATAGTTCTATTTCAGAAATCACAAATTGATACGCTTTTTTCTGTTTACGTATTCATATAATAGTCCAGTAGATTACATATGGATGATTTGATTGATTTCTAACAGAACAGAAACAATGGTTTCACACAATCAAAGGAAGCCCCACGTCGTGACTATACATTTAGCGAAATATACAACAATATAAACTATGTGCTTGTTTTGTCCTTCTATTATTAACCGGGGAATTTCCCACTCGTGTTGCGTTTTTCATACAAGACAAAATAACTTTCTGCTATTCAGGATTTTTATTAGGGTTTACCGGCAACCTACGACCGGTCCAAATAGTTCACCGCTGATTACTCCGATAATAGTTTTTTGGAATATAACAACACAGTGTGTACAAGAGCTCCACGAGCTAATACCGCCGTCTTCTTTCTACCATCGGTTCAGACGCACCGCAGGATACCATCCGTACCTGGTTCAAATTCCGCCTTTTCGAACGAAGCACTTTGCGTCATCCTTCATAATGCGTACTACAAAAGAGTGGAATGCGCTTCCGATGTCTGTATTTCTGAGTGCATACAACGAACCTGTTTAAAGCTAGGGTGAATAGCCTTCCTCTAGGTGAGCTCGCTTTATCGTTGAAAAAATCTTCGTCCTCCAAGGGCGAGAGTGGGTCAAGAGGAAACCCATTACCAATAAAAAAATCTGGCCGTCAGCCAAACTATATTTGTCCTAAAAACCTAGGTGTCAAAATTTTACTACACTTTTATATAGTTTCAAGAATAAAACTAATATCCTTTGCACTAGACGCATTAAAAACGCATCAGTTTGTTTATATTCTAACATAAACTTTACCATATTCCGATAAGCCCTGAAATTACACCTGTTACGATAGTGGACTTTGTACAGATAAGATAAGACGGTACGATTTATCTTCAATCGGTTCATTGTTAAAAAATCATCACATCATCATCAACGATATTATTATGTTAACTACTGGAGGACGCCCGCGACTACCTTATGGGAAATTCTAAAAATCCCTTCTTATTGACTCCTAAGATATCCAAAGGCCGTCAGTTTCTTATTTTTATCAGATTATGCCGCTTCCAAAACAAATAAAATATAAAGCATAACTGCTTTTTGGCTGTTCAAGTATAATAATATTTAGTTACATGTTATCTCACGCTCTGTCTGCCAAATGTAAAAGACCAGATTCAAGGTTGCTTGAGCCAATTAGGGGTCTTGTTAAGTGTAATTTGCTTTAAAGATTATTACTGCTAAGCACTTTACATGTTTGTATTTATCTATTTGAAATTATACCTACTTACTCTACTTTGTCACATTGCATTGCATTTTATAGATATTCGTGATATGGCACTTGATAAGTCAAGACCTACGAGTATTTTGCATATACAGGGTGCCCTAGAACTTGGCGTCAATATGGCAGCATAAGAAAGCCCCCCTTAATTTCCGTTGAGAATCTATTCGTATATCTATTCGTTTTCAATATGTAAATTAGTTTTCAATATGTAAATTATTAAAGTTTGAATGATACTAGTAAAAAAACAATACCTTGTGGTACACCTTGTAATTCCAAAACCTGATATCTAATCCTGCATAACGCACTACTGCACACCAAATCTGAAATAGCTCTTCCAGAAAAAAACAAGTGAACGCACAATAAATTGATTTTATTTGTGTCTATTACTTTATCCTAACTTAATTTATCATTCCGGTGGAAACACACCTCATTCACGTGCAAACTTTGTATGCAACTCTCAGTTGGCGTATTAAAACAGTCCAAGCTCACCTGACTGGCTTCCTCACAAAAAAGACCCAAAGCGAATTATTTATTAAACACTATATTTGTATGACCCTAAAATGTCCGTGACGAGGTAGTTCAAAGTCATTCCGGTCACCGCGTTCAGTCTCGACTCCGAGACAACACAAATGCTAAGATTAACTGCTTATAGTGCTTATTGCTTAGCATTTGTTTTCTCGGAGACTGATTGATTAGACATGGGATATGTTCGTCGTATTTTTGGAACTAGCTTTCAAAAGAGTGTGTTGACTCTGGACGCATGGAATAGTATTTTTTAGGCTCACAAATGTTTTACCAAATCATCATCTGACAAACTATATCATTTTACAAACTTACAATTCGCAAAGACGTACTTTCCGACACATATTTTTTGTATTTTTTGTGGTCATTAGTCTAAACTAATCTAACTTATTTAATCAGCCCATGTAACCGTTATAATACGAAAGGGTTTAAGCACAATTACATTTTTACGAAATGAAAATTTGTAAAATGATATACCTAGTTTGTCAAAATGATGATTTGGTAAAAAGTCAGGATACCATTTTTTTTATGGTATTTGGACGCTCCATTTAACAAATAGTTACTTTAAATCTCTAATATAGCATTTATAGGGACTTTATTTTTAAAAGGAAAATAAAATGGAAAATTACAGGATAAATAAATTTTGACAATGTTCACAAATTGGCACTCTCATAATAAGAGACATTGCAATCGCTCCACGTCTTACTAATTGCAATAATAATACATACATACATGAAATCACGCTTGTTTCCCAGGGGGTAGGCAGAGACCACTTCTTCCCAATAATAATAATCCATGCAATATAGCATAATGATCATAGTCCTGCTTTGACATGGATAGGCACAAATAAACAACTTTCACATTAATGCTATATTGTATGCAATATTTATAGTTCTAAATAGCAGAGCTAAACGGTTGAAGCATGCTTGACTAATTGAGCTTATTATTAGTTGGAACCAAGTATCGCTTACATATTTAACGAGGCAATAACTACACAAGCTCCTGCCTGTACATTTGTTTAAAAACACAACAATTGGGGTATAGTTCTTTTTTAAACTGCGTTTATTCTACAGTAATGGATGTACCTACTTAACTGTGCCTTTTTTTAAACACCCTACTACTAATTTCGGTGGCCAAAATGAACAGTCTTTTCAATTTGTTAAATTGTTTGCTGTATTCCTCCAATGTTTTGGCCACCGAATTTGGGTTCGATGAAAATCATAGAAATTCAAACTATTTTTATAAATAAGTAATAACTATTAAACTAAATAACGCTTACTTAGTACCAGGCGAGTACATAAGTAAGCGCAAATTAGTTGTGATAATATACCTACCTGACCTTCCTTAATTGTAATAAGTTATATTATAAGTTTCCTTGCCTTTGTCATGAGATAGAAAGAACAGAGAAAAAAACGTATTGTTTTTGACTCTGCCTCTACTGTCAAGTGAAAAAGAGCTATCATAGCTACGATAGCACATGAGGCAGAGTCAAAAACAATACTTTTTTTTTCATAACATAATCATGGCAAATCATCCCTTTTTACTTAGTTGACATTATTATCTACGTTTAAAATGTTTATATTTAAAATGTTTTTTTATTGTTACAGAAAACGACGACGACACGACACGAAACAGCGGAATATATAAAAATATCTAGTCAAAATTTATAATAAACATGAGATAATTTAGTATTAAATTTAACGCTAAACTTAGCTAAGTACTTATCAAATTGTTAAGTTTAAAAAAATATTTAAGACAAAATGCTGATCCTTAGAACCCGCCTCGCGGGCATTACAGCCAATCAGTTTCAAGCATGGAGTTGCGCGCGGGCACGACATGCGAGTTCGGTAAGTAACACCTATTATACAAAGCTGACAGCGGCACTGCGCTTGCAAAAATCCCTATGTGCTTGTTTTCACATAACGGATTTCGAACTTTGATAGCTCCGTATAGAAAATAACACAGCGACTTTTGCAAGGACCTTGACCTTGCACAAAAACTGTATCCAAACTGCAATTTTGCAGCTGGCTGGCAGTTAAACTCCAGACAGACCGGTTGTTCTGGCCCTTACGCGGTCGCCAGAAAACTTTTGCCCCAACGACCATCCGTGGCCAAACTTATTGCCACTATACAACCTGGAATATCATCGAGGTTCAGTTACCTTGAGTTTAAGTTACTTTGGATCTTATAAAATCTGATTCGAACTTGCAGGAACGTTTAGGTCACGTAACTTTAAAAAAAAAGTTATTTGAATTCCTAATATTTTCCAATGCAAAAACCCTCCTGTTCGTCAGTATATAATGAAAAATATTACGATTAAAAGATTATTGACGTATTTTATTACAATACTTACTTATAATAATTTACTGCAGTATTACGATAATACATACCATAAAATACGCATTGTTCATTCTTTAACCCTTGTACAGGTCGATCATTGTTCTTTGACTTATCGATGAGATAAACAACGCGACAAATAAAAATATTGTCTTTTTTATCTTGCTGTGAGTCCTATAATCCCGTGAGTCTTAATTTAAAGAATTGTTATCTTCTCAAGATATGGAACGGTTTATCGACGCAATCAGCGATCCTTACAAATTCGTTTAAGTGCCACTTCATGACTATAATATCTATTTTGTATGGGTATCAGTTAGATTGGCAGAAGTCGTTCCGACATTCATCAGTAATCTTATTCTTCGGTCCTTCATTTCTTCGGATCATGTTATTAAGCTTTGTGTATTAACTTTTTTTTAAAACAAATAACCAATCTTCTATTTCAATGTTTGGATTAAAATAAGTACTTTACTTTATTAGAAAACACAACAATACACGCCACTGGACGGTCGGCGTTTGCTCGGTTCAGTTTTAACTTGCACGGATTTCAAAAACAGTATCAAAAATTCATATATAATTTAATTTCAGAAATCAAAGAACACCATAGAATACAAGCCCATCAGAAGCGTGCTGGTAGCGAATCGTGGAGAGATCGCCATCAGGGTGTTCCGAGCATGCTCCGAGCTGGGGATCCGGTCTGTCGCCATCTACAGCGAGCAGGACAAGCTGCAGATGCACAGGTAAGAGACCACAATGGTTAAAATACAATACCGACGTGGATCTAACCAGAGAGGCACCATTATGAGCTTTAACTTGATAAGTTTTGGGCAGTAAAAGGAACAGAATTATAGCAGTCATAGATACAGCTGCCTGGAACTTGGCATGTTTTGAGAGCACATAATACGGCCCCTGCAAACCAATAATTGTTGCGTTTATCGTTGTGAATAAATGTGAATATATCATCCACTGCTCTCTAATTTTGATACTTGAGTCATACACGCTCGAAGAAACAAAAGTTGTCTTTCCTGTGGTCAAGAGTTAAAAGCTGTGCATGTAAATTATCTGATAGAACTAAAGAAGACCTGACGCCGTTTATGCGGATGTGGGTTCAGGCAGAAAATGAGGCCTTAAAACCGTTAACTTCGGGTATGTCCACAGGAAAGACGGTAACTTAAATCTGTGTATGGCCCACTTCTCAGCGGACCCATTATGGTTGCGTTTATAGCTGTGGATAAAGCATTCCTCACTTTCTGACAATATCTAAGTAAGAGAGTTCGGATGCATTACTCACAGTGGTAAAATCTATCAAAATAAGCCCGCAGAAAGTGAAATTATATCCACAGTTGTCCACATTGATAAATGCGACCATAATTTGGAGTGGACAGGCCCGCGAGGTTGATAGAATCGAACATCCATGTATCTATCTTTTACTAATACCTTCACTGAGGTGTTACAAAACGTCCACGATACTAAAATGTCCTAAAGTGCTAGGGCACCAAACCTTCGATTTAATTAATAAAATCTGTTTTTATCTTCATTGAAATGGCAGATGCCACTACGAGTATATACCTTGGTAACGAGGAGTTTGATTTGGTGATAGGTACAGTTTGACACACGTAAAAAGAGTCCTGAGCGACCTACCTGCGCAGTGAGCAAATTACGGACCCAATTGGTGAGCGCGGCGGGGGGAGCATAAATCGCTTCGCTTGCTGCCACGCTATTGGTTCCCAGTAATACACTCTTATCTATGATTGGTTTGTTAGTAGACAACATGCCCAAACATATCCCCTCTACTAGCCGCTCAGAGCTCTTTTTACGTGTGTCGACATATAAAACTACAATACTGTCAAGTGACTGCCACCATCTTAAACAGGTGTCATTGAATCATGTTACCATTTTCGCCTCCAAACTTTTTTCAAACTATTTTTGCCAAGCTAGAACTGTTGACAGGAAAGTGCAAACGCATCTTATCTTACTATTATTGCTAATTTGACATTGTTACCTATATTGCTACCTGATTAAATGTTTCAAACTCGTTTTTAATTCATGCCCTGTTCAACACTAATGTCTTTGTCGTCCGCTTTTCTGCCTGTCACATCTCTACAACTTTATTTTGTTTCAGACAAAAAGCCGACGAATCTTACTTGGTCGGCAAAGGTCTGGCGCCAGTGGAGGCCTACCTCAGCATTCCGGAGATCATCAGGGTGGCGAAGGAGAACAACGTTGATGCCGTGCATCCAGGCTATGGGTTGCTGTCGGAAAGGTAAGTTCTAGCTGTGGTATAATGACTGAGATTTGCATGCAATCTTTTTGCTTAAAATTCTGTAAGTCAGTTAATTATTTTTGTAGTCCTCTTATGAATGATTTCAGTTTTGTCTAAGCAAAAATAATTCATTTCTATTTTGTGAAACTGCCACTTTGCTAGTGTGGTGGCTTGGAAAACTCTGGTTCCTAATAGTCGGTAAAGAAGGTTTTGAAACCGTAAAGCAGACTCCTTTTTCGTAGCTCGACAGATTAATCTGCCAACTTAATAGTGTCATGTATACCTACCATGTATTCCTAGTCTATTATTGATTGATTGATTGATTGATTGACTGACTGATTTAACTGTTGCTCACCAGGGCAGACTTTGCGCAAGCCATCGTAGACGCCGGGATCAGGTTCATCGGGCCTTCTCCCGCCGTGGTGCAGCAGATGGGAGATAAAGTAGCCGCCAGACAGGCCGCCATTGCTGCCAGTAAGTTACCGATAAAGTTGACATGCTCTACTAACCAATAAATGTTTTTGTGCTGACGGTTGTCAGGTCGTAGTAAAACATATAATTATGTATAATATCTTGATAATCGTAAAAAGGATCACAAGAATCCTGTTTCTTGTTGCAGAGGTACCCATTGTGCCCGGTACGGATGGACCCGTGACAACAAAAGAAGACGCGCTGGCGTTCTGCAAGAAACATGGTCTTCCAGTCATATTTAAGGTAAAATAAACTATGTCAATCGCATGTATGTAGGTACCAACTAGGCTTTTTCAAGAAGACCAGCTATTTTTGTACGCTTTTAGATGGCTTTAAACAATATTAAATAAATTGCCTGCATTTCATGTTTTTGTAGGCTGTCCATAGAGTTACGAACTTATGACAATGTGTGTAATAAGCTTTCAGCTCCGCTTTGCGGGGTTTTTTTTTTGATGGATGCCCTTCGGGCACAAGATTGCAGTTTACTAACATTTAATGGTTCTTCGTTACTAATATTAATGTTCGTTACTAATAGTAATGTGTGGGACGGTCTTGCAATAATTAGCACTTTATTTAATGTTTTTCTGTTTTGTTCTTGTATCGTTTTTTCACGGAGATGTTCTAATAAGTTGGATCATAATAGTAGTATGTTTTAGGCAGCGTTTGGTGGTGGCGGCCGCGGCATGCGCGTCGTGCGCGACATGAATGAAGTGGAGTCTGCTTTCGAGCGAGCTTCTTCGGAAGCGCTCGGGGCGTTCGGCAATGGGTCCATGTTCATTGAGCGGTTCATAGAGCGACCGCGGCATATCGAAGTGCAATTGTTGGGTAAGTTTCTATTTGGATCATTCATCATCAGCCCACTTCCGTCCACCGCTGGACATAGGCCTCTCTCATGGCACGCCACTGAACTCGGTCTTGAGATTTTGTTTCTATCCTCTGCCAGCTACTTCTCATGTTATTGCTCCACCTAGCTGAAGTGTAGGGCGTCCTACGTAGCGTATTCTACAGCTCACTTACAGTTCCTAAGAAATTTTGTTTCCCAGATTTAATTTATTCATGACCTTCTCTTTGTCCTAATATCTCATTTGATTGCTGGTAAACTGAGGCAGTTTTTGACTAATATGCACCATAGAACCCGTACATTTATTTTTAGGGAATCATATTTATTTCATCAGAATTTGAAATTTCATAGAAATATAAAACAGCAATATTTCGGATACTGTATGACCTTTTTCGCTTGAGTATTGATGACAGGATGGACGAGCCCCTTTTGTTTTAATTATCATGAACAACAAGCTGACGTGATAATTCATTTAAATTAATACAGCACGTCACTAATCACTTGTATGTTATGGCAACGATTCTTGTTTTCGTCGCTTTATCAGGTCTTTATCGGAGTATCAGTTACTGATGAAATTTGTTATTTGAATTCGCTTATTGAATGTATTTCCCAAGAATGCATTTTGGTGTCTTACTTGAGGCGTTGTTATTGTTTATATTGTTTCACCAGACATCTTTACATCATCTTTCTGTCCCTCTGTATGAACGCTTAGGGGTCATACACAGATTTAGGTTATCGTCTTTCCTGTGGACATACCCGAAGTTAACGTTTTTAAGGCCTAATTTGCTGGCTGAACCCACATCCGCGCCGTCAGGTCTACTTTAGTCCTAGCAAATAAAAACATAACTTATATGCATACAAGCCTTTAACTGTTGACCACAGGAGAGACAACTTTTGTTTTTGCGAGTGTATGACCCTTAGATCTTTCAAACTACGCAACCGATTTTAATGCGGTTTTCGTCAATAGACAAAGTGATTTAAGAAGAAGGTGAAGGGAAGTATAATAAATTCTGGATTTTGGAAAACTCACCGAAGCATAGCGGGGGCGTGCCGCTAGTTATATTTATAAAGATTATTTTTTCGGTATCCACCTAATGATTATTCTACCCGATAGGATGTTAATTTTCGGTTTCTTTATGATATAAATTAGGCAAGCGAGCTCACTGATAGTAAGTGGGCTTAAGAGGTGTAATTTAAAACCCTTAAGACTGAGATGTAATGCCTCTATGCTAATATTTTAAGTTTTAATTGGCTCAATACATGACATGTGAAATATATTCATGTATATGTGCACACCGAAACTCAACAATGCAACCACTGTTCGGAGTTAGGTTTTTTGGTAAGGTATACTTTATATATGTTTCCATATTTTTCATTACACGTACAGAAAATGCTGGAGACTGTCGGACACTGAGTCAGTTAGGGCTGCTCCGTTACCAAACGTGGACAACCCTACGTAACGTACCCGATCGTGCGTAGGTAACAATAACTCGTAAGGTTCGCAGTTGAACTGCTCTGTATTTTGCCTTTTTCGTAACTTGAAGATATTTCGACGGCGATTTTATGTATTTTTCTACCGTTGTTAAGGTGACAAGGCGGGCAACGTGGTACACTTGTACGAGCGAGACTGCTCGGTGCAACGTCGCCACCAGAAAGTCGTGGAGGTTGCACCAGCGCCTGGCTTGGACCCTGAGGTACGTTACAACGTCATAACCGAGGAATTTGAATCTACCAGTAAGTCAATAAAGTTCAATATCCTCTGCTCTTAAATGGGTATAAACCAAAATAAATGTCCAGTTAAGAGGATTGTGAAGCTAAAAAATACCATACAAAATGCGAAAACGTTTTTCTCCCCTTAAAACTAGTCAGATTTTTCGATTTTTGAATATGTTATAGATATCATGAAAAACTATGTCTGTACGATTTCCTTTACACGAAAATATTTCTTAGAATGAAACAAATTTAAAAAACAAAAAACAGAAACGGACAGACCTAGTTCTTTATAATAACTACAACATATTCAAAAATCGTGCAAATCGGACTTGATTTAGGGGGTGAGAAACGTTTTCGCCCGGAGCAAAATTTGTATGGATTTTTTTTGACAGCTACGCGATTTTAGCGGCGCTTCACAATCCTCTTAAAGAAGAGTTTAGTCACCATAACGAAACTGTCGATTAACGACAAATACGTACATTTACGTAACCAAATTGTAAGTTAGACATCATTTAAGTGACGTTTAAATAGCGTTTTTATGTACATTTATTTGGGTTTATACCCAAATGATCTGAATCACTATTAAAATATAGTTTACACTGAATTGTCTCGATATGTTCGGCCTTTAGCATAACGGGTTTTTCGAGGATAAGTAATTGCTCCCTAATTACCCGATCGCGCAAGGAGGAGGGTAATGTTTTAGACTAGTATTTATGTGGGAAATGTTTGTTTGGTAATTCTCTCATAGAGGCATGTTCACTTCGACATAAAAAAAAAAAGACTAAAATATCAAACTTATAAAGTAGGGTGGGCTATGGAATCCCTAATCGTCATTTGTCCTAATGCATCGTTTGTCTGAATTTTCGTTTATCCTAAAGCCATTCTCGCTTAAATTTAAACTTTTTAGTGTTGTTATAATACAACCCTAACTTACCGAACCGCAGATATAATTGGAAAACTTAAAAAGTTACCTGACTCAGCTGAAAACCAGTTTAGGGCAAATGAAAATTCGGACAAACGATGTGTTAGGACAAACGTTGTTAGGGATTCCGAGGGAGGCCCAAAGTAAGTGTGCAAAAAAAAATGCTATAAGTAGCGAGATAGTGTAGTGAGATATCAAAATCAATTAAGATTTATACAGATTTTTAAATTGACTTCTTTTTGGTCTTGTGTTTCTGGTCACTTAAATAAAATAAATATTTAAAAAACAAAAACCCGCCTTCAAAAATTCATAAAATAACTTCTTTTAAAATGGTAGGTCAGTCCAACTGCATTCGGCTTTTGGTTTTTTAATATTGTGGGACGCCGACTTCAGTTGGACTGACCTACCCTTTTAAAAGAAGTTATTTTTTTTGCATTTTTGAAGGCGGGTTTTTGTTATTTAAACATTTATTTTATTTTATACTTTTTAGTGATCCTATTTATGCTGTAACGTAGCTCCACTTCTAAATATTAATGAGAAACTATAGAACATTTCAAGCTCGCCGCAGACAACGCCGCGGGAATGTCATAGTCATATTTAAACCTAAATGTGCTTCGTCATAGTCGCTCAACTACCTTAATCGAAATATCTTATCGCCACCCTTGGTACCGTTAAGGAGTTTCGGTGGCCATCTGTGGTCTTCATCATCAGTTCCAATTCACCATATAATATTTTTCAAAAGCAAATGCACGAGTTACATTGAAAAATACCAAAATCGCTATAGGTGTGCTTGTAATATTTGTGGAGTTCTCTTGATTTCTCCAAGATCCAATCATCAGATCCTGACCTGTTGACAATGGGACCAACTAGAAAAAATACCCATTCAAACAACGAAAAAAAAATTCAAATCGGTCCAGTGGTCTTCGAGTAATCGGGGAACATACATAAAAAAAAAACCCCGACGAATTGAGAACCTCCTCCTTTTTTTGAAACCGGTTAAAAAACGCCACCCACCTGTCAAACTCCTTTTGAGCGTTTATTGACCAGTAGCTCGATTCTACTCGGTAAACCATATTGCTTTGACATGACATGTGATAACATTGTTATCATATTATCAACGTTATGATCAGGGATCGGACAAATGGGTGTCATTACTCGCAATAATGTGGATATGCCATTCAAAGATATTAATTATAATAATTAAATTAGATAAATTGATTTATTACCTGAACTTCAATTTTGATCCTTTGCAAGACAGTAATAAATAAATAATAAAAAGACGTGAGTGGCCATTAATATTGATCTACTTATGTTTGCTCCTTTAACATCCGTGAATTGCGGAAGGAGATTTTCACCTCATAAGTTTATTTTATTCGTGAAAAGGAATAAACTAACCACGGAAAATTTATAAAAAATACTGTTTATTTGCTTTAATAAATCTACACAATAACAAGTCTTTGTATTATTTATTTATTACTGTCTTGCAAAGGATCAAAATTGAAGTTCAGGTAATAAATCAATTAATTTAATTTAATTATTATAATTAGCATCTTTGGAGTCATGTCCACATTATTGCGAGTAATGACGCCCATTTGTCCGATCTCTGGTTATGATAGCTAAATACGATAACATGTCAAAAGCAATATTGTTTTACCGAGCAGAATAGAGTCCCAGTATAAGATTCTGACTTTACAAAAAATACTAAAAGGTGTTACGAGGTTATGTAGGACGAAGGCAATAATTATAAAATCAAATACCTTAATTCTATCTTCACAGATCCGGAACCGAATGACGGACTGCGCAGTGCACTTGGCCAAGCACGTGGGCTATGAGAACGCGGGCACGGTAGAGTTTCTACTCGACAGCAAAGGCAATTTCTACTTCATTGAAGTCAATGCCAGGTTCGATAACGATTTATTTTTATTTTTAAATGCATTTAATGTCTATGGCCCCGCGTAAAAAAAATTATGCTTAATACAGCCATTGCAAAGGAGATAAAGTAACATTTCCCCTGTTTTTGTGACTGATAATTAAAATAGAAAATTGACTTTATAAACTAAAAAAATTTCGTATGTCGGTCCGGATTTTAATCGGTCGTTCCAGTGGCAGAACGTTTTATATGAAGCTATTCACACTCGTCCGACAACGATTTTGTGTCGGATCCGACAAAAAATATCGTGTGTTTTGCCAGCCCTCTCGTCCGGATAAAAATCGTGTCGGAACTAGCTCGCCTTTGAGTAAGTATGACGCTGTTGACATTGGTCGGATGTCGGGGCCGACCCCGCCCCGCCCGCACCCCTTGTTCCGCCCGCGCGTGGCTGCCATAGTGGCCGACCGCCGACTAGTGTGAACAGAGGCGCCGACACTCGACTAAAATCGGAATCCGACATCGGACATAGTGGGAACGAGCTCTTACTCTATCCCAGTTACTCTATCTACATCTACCCCAGAACGGCTAACTGGATTCGGATGAAATTTGACACAGAGATAGATTATAGTCTGGATTAGCACATAGGCTAGGTACTTTATACTCGTATCCCGGTTTCAATGGGATGTCAAAATTAAGAATTCTACGCGCACGAAGTCGTTGGCAGAAGCAGGTGATTTTATAAATAAACTCTTTTCCTCAGGTTACAAGTGGAACACACGATTACAGAAGAAATTACAAGCATAGACTTGGTGCAGTCTCAGATCAGAGTAGCCGAGGGTATGACCCTGCCGGAGATGGGTCTCTCACAAGATCAGATCAAGACGCAAGGGTTCGCGATCCAATGCCGCGTCACCACTGAAGATCCTGCTAATAACTTCCAGCCCAGCACTGGACGGCTTGAGGTGTTTAGGTAAGTAATGTAGAAAGATGTCACGCTATATATTGAATAAAAACCGGTCAAGTACGAGTCGGGCTCGCGCTCTGATGGTTCCGTACCGCCGCACAGTAGGTATTATTATATTTCGATTTCGAATCGAATCAGCGCGAGCTCAGTGCTGATTTTGATTTAACGTGCTGAGTTGGACCCGCTTCGCAACAACATTCTAATATTTTGAAAGAAACAAACAAAATAAAATTGACACAAAAACGACACGGTTTATAATAAAAAAGAATTAAAACGATAACATATTTTCATCTGTGCCGTACGTTGCATCAATAAGGGACCCACTCAGTACTATGCCCAGGCAAGCCTCGACGCTGATTTTCAGTGGGGCCCTTTATCACGGACGTCGGAGCAGTAGATAAGGAAAAATTACAAACGTGACAGTAACCAACAACAGTAAATAAAATAAGATAATAACGGTAACAATAAAACTGCAATTAAAATAAACTAAAATTAAATAATGATAGTAACATTCGACACACACAGTTTAATAACCAATTTCGCATTCTTGACTACTTATGTATACAAGTCTCGGCGGGAATCGGGCACGATCGCCCTCTCCTACCCTCGGTGCAGCCGTTGTCAGAACGTCATTTGCGCAAAACGCAATCCACATCAACGGTGGACAAAGAAAGAAGAAAAAATAGCTGTGGTTTTTTTTCTTTCTGTCTTCTTTATTTGTGATTGTTGTGGTGAATAAATGAACTTTATTTCTTTCCTTCTATTCTACTAGTGTTTCGTTTTATAGAGGTTTGTCTTGAAATTGAAGGATTTTTTTGTTGTACAAATGAGTCCACAATGTATAGCAAATATGACAAACTTTAATAACCGTGTTTTCAATTTAGCGAAAAAAGGTGGCCCCTAGACTGAGGAACAAATACTCGCGCTCATCACACAAATATTTTCCCATACCGAGAATCGAACCCGGGAGCGCTAGCTTCGTAGGAAGGGTCACTATCAACTAGGCTAATCACGCCGTCAAATTTCAGCTTTATTATGCCTACAGTATAGTAAGGTTATAACTACTCCCGGTTCGGTTAGTATACTAATCTTTTCTCTCCTCCCTTCTATTTTCTCACAATCGACGTTCCTTTTGTAACGTAATAACTCAATGTTTCAGATCTGGGGAGGGAATGGGCATCCGTCTCGACTCGGCGTCGACGTACGCTGGCGCTATCGTCTCACCTTATTACGACTCTCTGCTAGTTAAAGTAAGTACGATTTAATAAAGTAAAGTAGGCAGTATAAAAAAAACAGGGGATAATGTCATACAAATGGCTCAGACCTAAACTAAGCTCTAGGTTAAATAACTAAGGCCCTGTTGTTTGATCAGTAGTTAAACTAATTGTTAAAAATCATAACTAATGGTTAAATCTCAAGGAAATGTGTCAAATTTTCGATTCTTTTTTCGAATTTTAATAAGTAGTTGAGTTAACTACTGATCAAACAACAGGGCCTAAAGGACTCCTGCGTCTTCGTATGCGTTGAATTAGTTTTCCGCTACTATTTCTTCCCGTTGTGGGTCGATTTTACTAAAGTGTTTTCTACACCCTACCCAAGGAATATTGCCACCAAATTTTAGTGTCTAGATTCAGCAGTTTAGGCTGTGCTTTGTGTTTCTGTCAGTTAGTCAGTCTGTCACGGAAAAAGTTAATATGTATTGATATACTTTAATTTAAGTTTCCACCTATGGAGGAAAAGGAAAAGGGAAGAAGTGAAGCCTTAAATCCGTATAACTTAATAAAGTTCTGCCAAGTTACAGCCAGCAAAAGGGACTTCACTGCCAGAAACTTGGCAGCCAGACACAATTATGTGACCTTAGGGTCTTTTGTATATGGTTTACAAATCCAGGACACAGAAGTTTTGATTTCTACCCCTTTATTCATAAACGTACAATAAACCTATTACAGTTAATTATTCTTTGTCACTTTTTGACAAATTTAAATATCACATTCACAGATAAGGCCAGAGCATATTTACAGCGCACTTTAGCATTTGCACGTTTGGGTTAGTCTTTATAAAATGTAATTTAGGTATCATGAAAAACACCAATATAATCGATCTGATATTGATTTCAAGGTAATCTCCCACGCCAATGATCTACCGGCCTCAGCTGCCAAGATGACGCGCGCTCTCAAGGAGTTCCGTATCCGAGGTGTCAAGACCAACATACCGTTCCTGCTCAACGTTGTTGGCAACCAGAAGTTCCTTAGCGGTACGTATAAATGGAAATAATTGTTTCCCTTTTTTTTTGTCATTATGTAATTGTGGACATAATTATTGTTAGTTATGATTTGTATATCGCTGGAACGGTATTTTGTTCAGCATTTCTCAAATATCTAACGTGTAGACAATGCTAGGTAAGGTTAGGTTTGATTTATTTTAAATCCTGAAAAAGTAACAGTTAAGTATAGTAACATAGATAATGGTATTACTTGAGAGAGAATAGGAATGAGATTATTATATGGATAAAAAGTGTGTCCCTCAGAATCCCTAATAACGTTTGTCCTAACGCATCGTTTGTCCGAATTATCATTTGTCCTAAATTGGTTTTCAGCTTAGTGAGACAACTTTTTAAGTTCTTCAAAATACCTGCGGTTAGGTTAGGTTGGAGTTGTATTATAAACAACACTATATTTTTTTAATTCACCCGGAAATATCTTTGGGATAAATGAAAACTCGGAAAAACGATGCATTAGGACAAATGACGATTAGGGATTCCATAGGGGAACCGTATCTGTATATGACATCGTAACTCCCAAACGGATGGACCGATTTGGACGAGGATTTTAAAGGAAAGCTAGTTTAATCGGGCTGGATCTTAGCTTGGTTTCATGAAAATTGGTTGGGCCGCTTAAGATCAGTGCCGCCATTAAATTCAAGTTTTTTTCCATTTAATACGTATACCGATTTTTACCTGTATTCTTTAGGGTTGGCACGAAACTAGTTAGTTAAAAGATACCTCTCTCCAGGCGCACTGGACACATACTTCATCGACGAGCACCCTCAACTCTTCATGTTCAAGCCATCCCAGAACCGCGCTCAGAAGTTGCTCAACTATCTGGGGCAAGTGCTAGTCAACGGCCCTGCCACGCCACTAGCCACCAGCATACCGCCAGCTGATATCGAGCCTTACATACCACCTGTGCCTCTGGGTAAGTAAAAAAAGAAGAAGAATACTGTGTACATTAATACATCCCGTATACTCAATACTTAAATGTTTCTTGCATTCCACAATGTGAGTTGGCAGGCTAACTTAGGCTAATACAGTAACATGGACGCAGCGACGTAAATACATGATTTTGATAAATATCAATTTTTCTTGTTTGGGAGCTTTCTAGACTACAGATGTTAAACTCTAGCAGCGGGGTTTTGCGTTGAAAAAGCAGCAAATTTTTTTATTTATTTTTTTATAATTTGTATGTAATACAATTATTAAAATGCGTCTGACCAATTAATGGTTTTTTGTCATATATTGCACCGTGCCCGGGACGTACCCGAAGGATTTTAACCATCGTTTCTAGACCCTATTTGGAGTATACAGCGTGTGTATTCCATACGATCCTAAATTTTAACGTACGATAGATTTAAGCAGTATTAAGAGGTACAGAGGTAAATTTAAACAAATACTCTCAATAATTAAGCGTAATGATTTTTTTAAAGTTTTCCCGGCCAGCAATGTAATGCAAATATTGAGTTGACAATAACGTCGTCAATAAATCAATGAACACAAAGTGCTTACGTAGACGACTTGGTTATTTGAATAAATTGCGTGCCGAATTAATTTGTATGAAAAAAATATGTTTTCTTTTGTTAACTTAATGTACCAATTTACGTTAACTAGGGTCTTATCTAACTGCCCTTAAAATATAGGATCGTATGGAATACACACGCTGTATAATGTGGTATAAACATGTAGTCCAACATCGCATAATTTCCGAGATTTTTATTATTTAAAAATCAATTTCATAGTTAATTTAATTTGAACTCTGTCACCTTAACATAAAGCATTATTTGCTAAGAAATTGATTAAATTAATTTATGTTGTACGTTGATGATATTGCTACTTGCATCAAGATTTTTTTTGGTAATTGATGCTTTACGTTAAGGTGACAGAGTTCAAAGTAAATCAACTATGGAATTGCTTTATAAATAATAAAAATCTAGGAAATTATGCGTTATTGGACTAAATGTTGGAAAAGGATTCACCACAATCAAATAATAGTGTTATTAATTAATCAAATAGCCATTTTTATTGTATACTATAAATTTTTTCTCATATCAGTGTGTACCTATGTCAAGAATACAGCATCCCTATCTCCCTTGCCGGGAATATGTACGATACAAACATCGCACATGTCACGCGTCAGCTAATTCAAAGTCATTCAACTTATTATTGCTTTAGAAGCACATTTACTTAATACCTTATTTTATTACTTAGTTTACGTTTATGCGTGCTCCTAGCTAGTACTGTATATATCACCTTGGATATCAATAAATCATACACCGCAATCAGTGTTTCTCTCAAGAATCTATCAAATATCAACTATCAAATCATTACGGATGTACTGACCGTACAATACCACATTATACATATACTCCAAATAGGGTCTAGAATCGTTGGTTTAAATCCTTCGGGTACGTCCCGGGCACGGTGTATATTAGAAGACAAAATGTTTGTTGCAATTAGTTTATAGTACACCCCGTTTGAAATAAAAATCATTGTTTCATTTTAATATAATTAAAAAATCCGTGATATTTTGACAATATTGTTTGTTACTACTGAAAATCAAATGTAGAATTTAATATTGAATTAAATCAAGTTTTTCTTCTTCCTTTTCTTCTCAAATTTTCCTAATTTTATTCGGTTTAAAAATTAATTTATTTTGTTTACAATTAAACGAGGTACATTTTAGAAATTGCCCCGGGTTTTATGTGATCATTTATCATTTAAATGTGTGGAAATGTACCGTTGGGTAAGTTAACAAAATGGGATGTTTTGTCTTTACATCAATAACCCATTTCCAGGCACGAGTAGTTTCCATGTGTGTTTGCATTTTCATTGTATTGTGAATAAAATAATGTTTTACGTAGACATAGCAGGTTTACTAAGTTTTATGTTTCATGACATGATGCTTGGATTTGAAGTGATCCAATAAGATTAAAACGTCACCCAAAGCTTATACATGGTGAGCCATTAAAGTGGGTTATTTGGGTGGTCTGAAACTTGAGATACCTAGTGAATTTTGCTCTTAAAAAAGTTTTATTCAAAATTTAAAAAAATTACAACTGTGAATTGATCCTAGTTTTTTCATGTTCCTGCTTTTGATTTATTTTCGGTAAAGTAACAAAAGCGGAATGGTTCTATTAGTTCCAGAGCAAAAATAGTTCCTTAAAAAATATTTCGTGAAAAACTAACCGTTTCGATTGTCGATCTTTGAGTGCAGTTTTTCTAAAATCGATAACATATGGTACAGTCGGCCTAATAAGTACAGTCTGTGAGCACTTAGAAGGTGCTTCGGGCTCGTATTTTTCGTATTTTTCTCGTACAGTTTCAGACCTTCTCTTACGAACCCATTTTCTGTGCTCACCTGAGGGCCCTGCCAAGATGCCCTACGCTAACTAACATTTCTATTCGATTCGTTTTTAATCCAATCGCGTCACTGGTAGATGTCGTGATACGAAAAGTCACGTGGTCTACCAGTGACGCGATTGGTTTCAAAACGAATCGAATAGAAACGCTAGTTAGCGTAGTGCATCTTGGCAGGGCCCTCTGTATAGTATAGATAGTTCAGGATGGTTTACCATCATTTGCAAAAAACGTGTTGTGCAAAATGTGGTTACCGAATTAACAACAAGTTTAGAGTTTAGCTCTGAGTTTAATTCTGTAGCTCTCCTGCCCCACTCTGGGAATGAAGGCAGGAAGGTATGTATGTATGTTTGTGAAATGAATCAGTTTGTGAATGTTCTTTAGCAAGTGATTGAATATCTTCTGGATAGTTATTTTATGTTTAATGTTTCACCAACTAGTAATATACAATGTTGATAATAAAAATGTTTTTGTTTTTTTAATTTTGATTGCAGACCCATCAAGGGCTGGTAGGTTCAATATTTAGTTTTAAATTCTTTTTTTTTTTAACTTGCTTAGTAATTATTTTGCAAACACATCATATTCATTAAGCACATGATAATTATGGGGTTTGTAAAACATTTGTATGACATGTGCTTATTTGTTTTTAGTTTTTGATGCAGACTTAATGGTGTTTCATTTTTTATACATTTACAAAGAGATTTTTTTTCCAGGTAGTTAAAAAAATACTGCAGAAAAACAAATCTGCTCCTTAATTTTTAGTTTCTGGGTACTTGTTTATATCATTTGTGGTTTTGAATAAGGGGAAATAGTGATTAAATATACTTGATGTTTACCTAATAGTCTATTGATTGTACAGTCGACAAAAAAGAACAAAGTTGACAATATTCTTATGGCTTTACATAATCAACAGTGTTTTTTTTTATAGACCGCCATTTATTATACGTGTATCGGTGTTTGTTATCATTAATTAGCACGCTAGGCATTTTGCACTGTGTCCATATTTTTACTAAACCTGTTTTGCAGACCTTTCCCCCGAGGCTATTAAAAGATTCGAACTAACTGGAGAGAACACAGGTGAGGTACATTTTAATATGGTTTTTAATATCTAACTGTTAAGATTGGAAATATATATTAGCGGTGGGATGAAAAGTTACGTCATTTTAGTATTATTATTGGTCCCAATCTTAAATTATACTAACCTTAGGGACGCCAAAAAGCCTCTCATACTAGTTCCCGTCCCACGCCGGGCTATGACGTCATCGTAGTCACGTGACCGAGTTTAAACGCTCCTAGCTCTCAGGTGGATTCAGGTTTCGAACATTCAAATGTTATCAATGGCAGATTGTTTTTTTTTTATAAGCAAATAAGAACCCTATCTTAAAGACAGTAAAGTCCTTACAGACAGATGTGTGACCAGGCCTCCTCGGGGGGTCAGGACGGATATAGGACTAGGGTAATATTATAGAGATGGCAACATTAAATTGAAACATGGGCAGCTGCTCTCAAGGCCTTTCAGTCTTAAATAGTTTTTAGCTCTTGAGTAGGATTTTGAGGGTATATCAATCGCAATCGTAATCAATGCTAATAAAAAGAAGTTTCAAAATGACGTACGAAAATACGTAGATACAAGTCAATTTATACATATTTTTGCAACTTTGACTGCATACTAAGGCCGCAAACGCACTAAAAGCGGAGGCAGCGCGTTCCCACACAAGCATTCCCAGAGCTTGTCTCAGGCGTTTTGGTTCGCATCTAACTCAAAATCCATAATTATCCTTCGCCTCTATATAACTTTTTCATAATAGGGCTTTTATTATTTTAGGTCAAACCTGTATTGCTTTTGACATGTTATCGTATTGTCAACGTTATTATAACTCTCATGTAAATATACATGGCAGTAACGGTGGGCGAGTTAAAACAATGCGAGAACATTTCGAAGACATTGCAGTATGGTTTTACCTAGTAATAGTAATAGTGACCTTGTTGGAGGTTGTAAATTTCACAAGCATCCAGTTTTTTGTCGGTGGGACTTTAAATCTACCATCAAGGCAATATAGTTGAATTACGTTTGTTCGATAATGCCATTTTCAATTTATGAAGAAAGGAAAATAAACTTTATTCCTATTGCAATACAGTTCAAATTAAATTGCCTTGATTATGTACATCCTTTTGCACAATGAGCCTTACGAGGTTAAGGGTAAAAAATATTATTGTAATGAAATGATCAAATGACAAGATTGATTTTTCATTTCACCGCTAATATAAATATTCTAAAAGCTTTCATCTATTTGTTTTTGGGTATAAAAGGAATAAGTCGAAAACGGATCCATTTGAGGTAATATTACAATAAATCATTTCGACTTATTTCTTTTTAGTTATTATAAAATTCAATGTCTAATATAAATAAACTGTGAAATGACACATGGTATTCTAAGGGCCGTAAAAAAACGACTGAGAAACCCATCTCAAGTCTCGTCAAAGTATAAGTTAAGAAGCCACATATGATGAAGTCCGTAGTGTTCCGCGATCTGAATCTCAATAACCATAATGCCTATATGTCTGTTCTTTAGATATATTAAACTTGCTAATTCCTTGAGACTGTTTAACGTTTAACATGATTAGAAACGAAATCCCCACGGTTTTATTTTTTAGGGACGAAACCTTTTTCGCATGTTTTTGGTTGATTCTTCGAAACCCCACGATCTTTAATAATGATTTTTGATTTAATAGTTAAGTATTCATAAGCTCTTAATTCTGGTAAACTGATTTTTTTGATAAATATTGTTGTTTTAAAGTAAGCAGCGATTGATGGACGCTGAAATCAAGTCGCGCGCAAACTATCTCTATCTCACGTTCAACGCGCGGAAGCACATAATCCATCCTTTTTCATTCTTATGTGGGCGTGGCAGCTTAATAATATTTATGTGGCCTCTTAAATCATATAAAACTGTCATCTTCGAGGCATCTTGAGACCAGCGTCTCACTCGAGACCCTTTTTATATAGGTCTAGCGACCGTATTAATAAACTCATCTTGGCTGAGATGCTCGTCACAAGATACGTCAACATAAACGTCAACCCATAGAACCCTGTCATTTTTGACGCATCTCGAGACGCGCATAAGAGTTGAGATCAGTTTATTAATACGGCCCTTAGTCTTTTAAATAATGCATGAAGTGATTAAATTGCGAAAAACTATTTATATGTCAATAGTCAATTTCATTCGTAATTCTGCACGTTCAAATACAAAACTTTAACATTGATTTGGTCTCATTTACGTATGGCCAAGTTCAAAACGGATATTAGAAAATCTTTGTCTTTGTCCTTGCTTTTATTTTTTATTGTTTTGCAGAGGCTTCAAGAGCAATAACGTTAAAAAATACGCTTCCTAATACAGAAGTATTGTGTTCCAAAATAGAATTGACTTGGTGTGTGAGATATTTTTTTTGTTACTTACGCTATTTTATGTATTTATTTATATAAATTTATTTACTATATGAAGAAATCTTGTTTGTATTTATTATACCTATCGAATTTTGCAGCTAGATTCCGTTGTAGTTTTTGCATGCACAATAAAAAAATTAACATATTCGCACTAAATAATACGCATTTTATGTTTAGCTAATAGTTTTTTTGCCGCTATTGTGTATTGTGTAGGTATATTATTGCTTCAATTTACTTCCTTTTTTTAACTAAATGTCACAATAGTAGAATTTATGTCATAGCTTTAGTATTGCGTTGCTTACCGACGATTTAATAGACCAGTGGAGGTTTGCTGGCTGTCCAAATGTATTGACTAACAGCCTACTAAGATGTAACAGTCTGTTAAATTTGTTGATCCAACGTGTGACGATAATCGCGGTTTCTAAAATTTGTCCGCGGATAGATTCGGATACTCCATGTAATAATTTGCAAATTTTAACCTGAAGTATCCAAATCTATCTGTGCAATGCTTTGAATATTGGGAACGGACTTAGGTAGTTTCATGGGTTAGTACTGATTTAGTAAATTAAAGCTAATAATATTAGTACCTACTTATTCATACATATCGAATCTTAGACAATTAGTGAGAAGCGCAATGCGTTCCATTGTTGAACTTAGTTTTCGCCTGCACAAGCATGGGTAACTTTCTTTCGATATGAATACTGAATAGTGTTTTACATCATTTTTATTTGCCATAATATGCCACTTAAAGTATTGAAATACCTTACTTAGAGTCTCCCCACACTTACCGACACTAATGGCCTGTTGTTTGATCGGTAGTTAAACTAACTAATGGTCAAAAAACGTTACTAATGGTTAAAATCTCAAGGAAATGAGTCAAATTTTCCATTCCTTTTTCGAATTTTAACAATTAGTTAGTTTAACTACTGATCAAACAACAGGACCTAATGGTTAAAATCTCAAGGAAATGTGTCAAATTTTCCATTCCTTTTTCGAATTTTAACAATTAGTCAGTTTAACTACTTGTTGGAATTGCAACACCAACAAGAATGTAACTACATTTAGTTTTTTATCTGTATCGCCCCTTCTCTTCACGCTGTGAAACTGGAGTACACGGAATTTATAAGCAAGCAGTCTTTTTATTTAAACTAACTCTCAGCGCATCTATTTTGAGCCCACCAAACCACATACAGTGCCTGCTCTACACTACTGATCAAACAAAAGGGCCTAAATCGCATTTTGTTGTAGTTCTGTCCCATTCTAATGGCCTGTTGTTTGATCGGTAGTTAAACTAACTACTGGTCAAAAAACGTTACTAATGGTTAAAATCTCAAGGAAATATGTCAAATTTTCCATTCCTTTATCGAATTTTAACAATTAGTTAGTTTAACTACTGATCAAACAACAGGGACTAAAAGTTACAAACTTTATCCACTAAGAGCCAAGTCACAATAAGACTCTGCTTATAAAAGAATATAGTTATTAACTTGCCAATATAATAAATAAATAAATATATCACGGGACAATCTCGCACCAATTCACCTAGTCCCTAAGCTCAAGGCTTGTAATTTGTGTACTAGATCACGATCAATAAAAAAACTGATTTTGTGTCTCCTTTAATAATTAGATAAAATCTAATGCCTACTTGAAAAATCAAGTATTTGTGCTCATTTACACATATATTTTTTGAACGCAAAGTTTACAAAGCTATCAAAAAAATTTCGCAATCATATCTAATTTGGTTGCTATTATATTCTTTACTTCAATGCCCCTCCTGTATTTATAACTCTAGCTCCCTGTTCCAACAGCGATCCAACCCCCCAGAGGCTACAAGCAAATCCTTCAAGAAGGCGGCCCAGAAGCCTTCGCGAAAGCAGTCAGACAGCACAAGGGTCTACTTTTAATGGACACGTCGTTCAGGGACGCACATCAGTCCCTGCTGGCAACCAGAGTGAGGACCCACGACCTCCTGGCGGCGTCTCCCTACGTGGCTCATAATTTCAGCAATTTATACTCTTTGGAGAATTGGGGAGGAGCTACGTTTGATGTGGCGCTTAGGTGAGAAGTTAAGAAAGTTACGAAGGCCCGCCTTACTATTTTATTTGGCGTACATGGATGCAACTGTGCAATGTCAATTTAAGTGGTAAGGGCGCGCCGTGATGGATTGAAATCACCCCATAGTGCGGCGGATGTAGTTGCACAAAATAGACATTATTCCGCACTTTGTTTCATTGTATGTTTGGCTTGCAGGTATACTAGTAGAGAATGCGGTTCCCCTATGGAAGCCCTAATCGTCATTTTCCCTAATGCATCGTTTGTCCGAATTTTCATTTATCCTAACGCCATTTCCGCTTAAATTTTAAAACTTTTTAGTGTCATACAACCCTAACCTAACCGAACCGAAGATATAATTGGAAAACTTAAAAAGTTGCCTGACTCATCTGAAAACCAGTTTAGGGCAAATGAAAATCCGGACAAACGATGTGTTAGGACAAATGTTGTTAGGGATTGTGAGGGGACACCCAGAGAATGCCATTGGCGGGCCAAAGTTTGACATTTATACTTCCCTGCAATTAAGTTTTAATACACAAAAATTATAATCCTTATTTTTTATTCTTTCTTTCTTTCTCTCCCCATGTTAATATTTCCTAAATATAATCTGCAATTTATTAATAGCGTTGACAACGTTAAAGCGTCAACCACGACGTCAACCAGCACCAATTGCGTCAAATTGAATCATGTTACCAGTAGCCGCCGAACAGCGCCCTCATTTTTTTAAACTGGTTTGCCAATGTTTAAAACATGGTGTGGTGACAGGTGGAACTATAATTATACCAGTATATTTTCTCAAGTGGCAACCATTACATTAAGCAACAGTCTCGGTAAAAATACGATTATGTTTCCACCCTTCAAACTACATCCTTTCCCCGCCTTTTATCCAAGCTTCACCTTGTCACCATCAGCTGTTCCCCCCAGGTTCCTGCACGAGTGCCCGTGGGAGCGCCTGGAGGACATGCGGCGGCTGATCCCCAACATCCCCTTCCAGATGTTGCTGCGCGGGGCCAACGCCGTCGGGTACACCAACTACCCGGACAATGTGGTCTTCAAGTTCTGCGAGATGTCGGTCAGTTATTTTGGGATCCTCTTAAATCACCGACACTAATTTGATCGAATGATAAATTCGATCGCATTTCATTTAAACGAAAGCAATTTTTTTCTGAAACCCTTTTTTTAGGCTTCTTAAGCATGGGTTATGTGAGTAAGGTTAGATAAGACCTGTGACCACCAAAAAAATTATAACTCCTGCACGTGTAAATGCCAGTCGATGAAATGAAAATACGCCGAAGTAAAAAATTATAAATTCAAATTCAAATTCATTTATTCTGTAAGTAGGCCCTGTAGGCACTTTTACATGTCTGAGTCTACCAGCGCTTCCAAGGGACTCTGTTGAGAAGAAACGCCGCAAGAAACTCAACAGGAAGTCTTTTTTTTTTTATATGAGTAACTTATTACTATGATAAACTTAAGCTAACTAATTTAAATGTCACAGGGATGTACAGGTCCCAGGAGCAATTATGAGACTCAGAGTATATTCAATTTAAATTGGAGATGTAAAGTCTCCAAATTTCAAATAAAAATTAAAAATAGACATAGGTAAGGAGATGTAGAAAGTCTCCACGGTCAATAATACAATTATGGAGATGTAAAGAGTCTCCAAATGTCAAATTAAAATTAAATTTAAGAAATAAACATCCATAGGAGATATAGAAAGTCTCCACGGTCAATTATGGAGATGTAAAGAGTCTCCAGATGTTTGTATATGAAATGAGTCTCGGTGATTGGCTGGGTAGGTGATAAGGTTACTGTTCTTCTGTTTTCCTTCTAATCTAATGTTTTAATTTATATCATTTATAAATGTCAACATACAGTAATAACGGACTAGACGCGTTTATGTGTAATTGACGGGAGGACGCTCTCCATAGGGATGAGCTGAGAGACAGAGGCGTGGCCTTTGCCCTTTGGCCTTTGCTTTGGGCAAAGGCCTCGCCTCTACACTACACGCTATTAAAAAAAAACTGTATTAAACCATTTCATTTCAGGTTAAAGCCGGCATGGACATATTCCGCGTATTCGACTCTCTAAACTACCTTCCCAACCTCATCCTCGGTATGGACGCGGCAGGCAAGGCCGGCGGCGTGGTCGAGGCTGCCATCTCGTACACCGGCGACGTCTCGGACCCTAGCAAGAAGAAATATGACCTGAAGTACTACCTGAACCTGGCCGATGAGCTGGTGAAGGCAGGGACACATGTGCTGGCTATTAAGGACATGGCTGGATTGTTGAAACCTGCAGCTGCTAGGTAACTTCAAAAAAACTTCTTCTAATTTTTCCTTTTTTGATGCTTAGTTTGGATGCGGTTTTTTATTTAAAAGCAGGTTTTTCAGCGGTGGTTCTTAGCTAGGTGTCATGAAAATCGGTTGGGCCATTTTAGAGATATCAGCTCTGAAAGAAGGGGTCACCATTATATCGGGGGTTTTTATCTAGCTAATACATTATAACTAGACCTCGGAATATACGGGGCAAAATTAAATGACAGCTAGGGATCGCCTATATCGATAAACTCACTTATCGATGCTTTTCCCATGTACTAGTGATCGCCCCTAGCATTGTTTTGTAAGTGTGTTTTTTTATTTTGTTTTGCCCCTAGTACTTCCACAGAGATTCTATAAAGGATTTTTTAACCTTCACTTATCATCATCATTTTTTTTTACTCCTAACAAATTCTGAACGTTTATAAATAAAGAATAACCAGAACTATGCTGCTATTTTGTTTCTTTTGTATACTTTCAAATAAATTTTTTTTTTACAAACAAATCTTGGAGCGATCACTAGTATATAAGAAAAGCATCGATAATTGAGTTTATCGATATAGGCGATCCCTAGCTGTCATTTAATTTTGCCCCGTATATTCTGAGGTCTGATTATAACCATCCTCATTCTCTTAGGCTACTGATCACCGCCATCCGCGACAAGCACCCTGATGTGCCCATTCACGTGCACACTCACGACACGTCGGGCGCTGGTGTAGCCTCCATGCTGGCCTGCGCGCAGGCGGGCGCGGACGTGGTGGACGTGGCGGCGGACAGCATGTCCGGCATGACCAGCCAACCCAGCATGGGCGCGCTCGTGGCCTGTCTGCAGGGCTCGGAGCTTGATACCAGTGAGTGGACCTTAATGAAATGACTGAGGACACAGCTGGCGTGACCGATTGCTTAATAACGTTTTTTTCTAGTGCTTTTCAGAATGGTTCGGTAATGAAAGTTTACCTAATTTTATTTTAGAAATTGTCCTGCACTGTTAAATGCTCGATAGTTTTTTCCTGGTCGGTTGTGATTGTGTGATGTGAGCACAGTACAAAGTAGGCCCCGCCAAAAAAATATGAACAAGGACCTGTGTTTTTTATCTCTTAACTGTGTATGGAATGAAGCGACGATTTTCTTTTTGCAAAGTCAGAAATTTTACATGAGTAGTGATGTAGGGCCGTATTAAAATTTGGGCCATTCTTCTTTTTGATGCCTAAGAAAACGTCCCTTAACGTGAACCTTTGTTTAAAGTAATAATTTTCAACAAAATTAGATGACATTAGAAATGCACACAATTTTCAGATTTTGATCTACGTACCTGAATAATGTTTTATATCAAATTGTGTGGGGTTGGGTAAAAAAAGGCTAATACAGTAACGCAGTGGTCGTCATTTGCAAGGGTCCACGTCCCCTTGCAAATGGTGGACTGGTAACGCAGTGGTAATTTGAGCAGAAAATTCTTGTTTTATATAGAAAAATAACAAAAATTGCGGGTAAATTTACAGTAAAAAGTGAGACCTGGTTAACACCTAACGTGGGGCTCCTGTTAAATAATCTCAAGATATCTACGATTTTTTTAAATGGATCTTAAATTTTCATTTCTATTTTAGGCATCGAAAAGTAGAATGGCCCAATTAACTCATGTCGGCTATGTATGTGAATGCAGAAACAAATAAAGATATTTCCATTTATACAAATAAAGATATTTTTTTGCCAGTTTAGCATGTCAAAGTAAGTATCGAGCCATAAAAAATGGGCATGACTGACGCATTTTAAAACGGACATCTTACAAATCATTCTACATGGCCCATGGACTTTTTGTTCCAAAAAACCTTTCAACGTCCCAATCACCAGTAATTCTAATAGGGAATTCAATTTACTGTATTTATTTCCACAGATATCGCCCTCCAAAACGTATCAGAATACTCTGCATACTGGGAGCAAGCGCGCACTCTCTACGGCCCCTTCGAATGCACCGCTACTATGAAGTCTGGCAACGCCGACGTGTATATGAACGAGATCCCAGGAGGACAGTACACTAATCTTCAGTTCCAAGCGTTCTCATTGGGATTGGGCAAGCAGTTTGAGGAGGTTAAGAAGGCTTACAGGTAGGGTTCCCAAAATAAGGAACATTCGTGACTTTTGCAAGCAATCTTCAATAAAAGCTATATACAATCCTATTTTCCCATATAACTCCCGAGAGATTTTCGCTTGTTAAACCAGTTACAAGCTTTCTTGAAACAGACTGAGTGCTTTCTCATCTGCATTCCATAAAAATAACGTTCAAACCTTAAATCCACAGGGAAGCAAACCTGATCCTCGGCGACATCATCAAAGTCACTCCCTCATCCAAGGTGGTGGGTGACCTCGCCCAGTTCATGGTGCAGAACAAGCTAACAGCCAAGGAGATCGAGGAGCGCGCCGAGGACCTGTCTTTCCCCAAGTCCGTGGTGGAGTTCCTGCAGGGAGCCATTGGGCAGCCGTATGGAGGGTACCCCGAGCCGCTCAGGTATGCTTCAGGTCTTCAGCGTTATCTGTTTGCGTTTTAAAAAGGAGTCTTTTTATTTTATATAGTTTTGAAAGCATCTGCAGTATCTTGCAAATGGGTCCTTTCACATACACTAACTATAAACTCTTAATGAGATCTTTTGTGCAATTACCCTCTTACACACTCAGTTGTTCGATTGTGCAGGTTTCCTCACGATTCCTTCACCTTAAGAGCATCCCAACCTAACCTAACCTAACCTAACCTCTAACCTTCGTGTAGTACTCATAGTCAATTGTTATTAAGTTATGTAATATGCCCTATAAATGTGTATTCATTTGTATAAAATAATAATAAGTTAAGTTAAAAACGGATCGACGAAGGGTAAAATAGGTTTGGACGTCTTATAACCATATTCAGCCATTCCGTCATTATTAAAGATGCTCCGATATAAATACAACGTCGCGTGACGCAGTGCGGCGTAAGCGCCATCGACAACAAAGTCCCTTTTCATAGATAACGCCCCACATATTCAAACAGCGGATAGATAGGATTAAAAATTGACACATATTATTATTATTGTATGGGCAAATGTCCAATTTTAACCCGAAATACGCCTTTCTGTCCGCGGTTTGACTATAGGTTTCGGCCGTTAACGTGTAAAGATTCGTTTTTGAACTGACTATGACAGAACTTTATTATTTATAATAATGATTCTTTTAGAAAAAGTAGGAGAAAAAAAAAGAATCTTTTTTTTTTCATGGCAAGGAGAAGGCACGCGAGCACACAGGCCACCTAATGGTAAATGGGATCTGAGACCCATAGACATTTGGAATCTCAAGCCTACAATCTCAAAACTGCAATCCTAAGACAAAATCATCAATCCTTCCTATATTGTGGTAATTGAATACTGACCGTGATTTATTTTGTAAACCACCAGATCTAAAGTGCTAAAGGACATGAAGAGGATCGACGGGCGGCCAGGCGCGGAGATGCCGCCGCTCGACTTCGACAAACTGAAGAAGGAAATCAAGGAAACATACCCCTCGGTAAAGCGTCTTTTTAACCGACTTCAAAAAAAGGAGGAGGTTCTCAATTCGTCGGGATATTTTTTTTTTTTTTTTTTTTTTTTTTTTTTTTATGTATGTTCCCCGATTACTCGAAGACCACTGGACCGATTTGAAAAATTTTTTCGTTGTTCGAATGGGTATACTTTCTAGTTGGTCCCATTGTCACCACGTCAGGATCTGATGATGGGATCATGGAGAAATCAAGAGAACTCCTCAAATATTATAGGCACACCTATAGCGATTTTGGTATTTTTCACTGTAACTCATGCATTTGCTTTTGAAAAGTACTATATGGTGAAGTAGAACTGATGATGAAGACCACAGATGGCCACCGGAACTCCTTAACGGTACCTATTTCAAGGGTGGCGATAAGATATTTCGATAAAGGAAGTTGAGCGACTATGACGAAGCACATTTAGGTTTAAATATGACTATGACATTCCCGCGGCGTTGTCTGCGGCGAGCTTAAAATGTTCTATAGTTTAAGTTAAGTGGAGCTACGTAAGAGCATAAATAGGATCACTAAAAAGTATAAAATAAAATAAATGTTTAAAAAAACAAAAAAACCGCCTTCAAAAAGCAAAAAATAACTTCTTTAAAATGGTAGGTAAATAGGTCAGTCCAACTGAAGTCGGCGTCCAACAATATTTTAACCAAAAGCAGACTTCAGTTGGACTGACCTATTTACCTACCATTTTAAAGAAGTTATTTTTTGCTTTTTGAAGGCGGTTTTTTTGTTTTTTTAAACATTTATTTTATTACAAGAGTGTTTCATCATCCTTATTATAAACGCGAATTGTATGTATGTATGGATGTTTGTTACTCTTTCACGCTGCAACGGCTGCACGGAATTGGATGAAATTTGGAATGGAGATAGCTTATACACTGGATTAAAACATAGGCTACTTTTTTCCCGGAAAATTTAAAAGTTCCTCATGGAATAACGGTAATCGCGGAAGTCGCGGGCAGTACCTAGTAACAATATATAACTTGAAATCATAACAACTAAAACACTTTCGGGATATCAGCTAGCGTGCGGCCACGAAATCGCCGAATTACGATACCCCTCGGCCAGAATTCCTCCTTTAAAAAGATCGGTACTCTCACGACAATACGGGAATACAGAGCAAAGTTCAACGACGTTATATCAATATCACATTAATATATAAACTGATAATATTATCACTCTAATTATGTATCTTTAAAGCCTAATTCTTTGTTTCAGATTTCGGATTACGACGTGATGTCAGCCGCTATGTACCCTCAAGTGTCGAGCGACTTCTTCCGCATTCGCGACAAGTACGGACCCGTTAAGCATTTGGATACAAAGACCTTCTTGGTTGGACCGCAGGTAACTTCCGACCACCCAAACAGGAGGATAATGTTGTTCGATTGTATGTGACTGTTTCTTTGTGATCTTCTATAGACTTTAATGGGTTGAAGGATTTGGAAAGCGAGATAACGTTGGATTGGTTTTTGAAGTGATAACTTGTTATGGGAGGGTAAACCGCTTCGTTACGTAACGCGTTACGGTGCCAGTCTGACTGGCTTCCCTTTCTCTCATACGGCAGCGGGGCGGGGCGGGGCGGGGCGGTATAGTTCAACTTAGATTAGTTTAAGTTATCACTTCTGTCGGGTGTCTCGACGCACACGGTTTTTTTTTATTTAAGGAGTTTCGAAAGGCTAATGTAGTGACTAAGGTTTAACTTTTAATTCAAATATTAATGCTTTAGAGGTATGTACTTAAAATGCGGAGTTTAACGGATTGTCAATCAGTCAGAATCAATCAGATGATACCCAAGAAAATATTTTTTCTCAAAATTTCTTGATCCAACTCTTCAGTCCTGTTGCTGCCAACATACGTATTACATCGTTTTAAACTTACCCAATTTTACGTATTTTACCTAATTAGTGGGATTTCAAAGCTTTCCTTTTGGTAGGCTTGTTTTATAGTGGTGTTTTATAGTGTTGGTGGACTGACCAGTGGTATTTTTTTTATTATTGCACGGACTTGAAATTACGTCAACTTATTTAATTATTCCTCTGGTGTTGCGGGTGTTTATGAAGCGAAGATCACTTACCATCAGGTGACTCGCTTGCTCGTCTCCCTCCTTTTTCACATAAAACAACTTACCCCCTCATCACGGGCCTTGAGCCTTTAGTCAATCGGGTAGCGAACAACAACCCCCTTTAGCGCATTTTGGAGCATTGATTGATTGATTGATTTTTATTGATTGTGTGTCGTCAGGTGGGCGACAACATCGAGGTGAAGATCGAGCGCGGCAAGACGCTGGACATCCGCACCGTGGCCGTCTCTGAGGAGATGACGGCGGCCGGCGAGCGCGAGGTCTTCTTCGAGCTCAACGGACAGCTGCGCAGTGTCTTCATCCGGGACGAGAACGCGAGCAAGGTAAACTGACCCTTTGTATTTAGGACGGGGTTGCACACTTGCGCCCACGGAATAGAAAAAACAGTGGAAGTGCCATGAGCTTCGCTTAGTATCAGACCTGTTGTCGCCAACACTCACACTATCACAAAAACAACACGCTACCATGGGAAATGTTTTTGGTGCGGCTATCGTTTTTACATTCCAAAATACCACAATAAGGCATGCTTCCGGATTTATTTCCAATTTCAGAAATATTATTCGCACAACTTTCACGCACAGGCGATCGCGGCAAACTAAGGTAGGTTGCGCGGAACTCCGCATAACCACGCCACACGTGACACGCCCACATCACACTTCTACTGTTTTTTCTGTTCTGTACTTGCGCCCTTCTTAGGCGGCAAAATGGCGCGTCAAAAGTCACATTTAAATTTAGAACTATTTTATTCGTTTCATCCAACGAATTACGAATGTCTATCGTCACTTCGTCAATGATACTGCATTAACGCGTAAGTAACAAATTCTGTAAGTTTCAAAATATACCTTATTGACTTGTATGCTAATTTGCAGTATCACTGACGCTATGGTTTATGGGTTCATTGGGACTAGAAAAAAACTCTATTAGACTTGTTTCGAACGTCCAGTGGCGCCCTCATTACTATTATTGTGTTTTCTAATAAACCAAAGTATTGGTATTGTCTTAAAATCGAAGGATGTTTTTTTTAAATTATGTTCTTTATACAGGGTGTCTGGAAAACCTTTGGAGATATTTGGCGCGGTAATAGTTCGCACGATTCTGATCACGGGGGTATGGTTCATTTTTGTTTCTGTTAATGTAAAAAAAAAAGAAGGTTTAATTATATTCATTTTGTTACTTGATGTATCGCAGCCGATATCTTGACCTTGACATTTTGACGTTGATACTATAATACTCCGAACGTTCGTAGTATCTAACGTCAAAATTCGAAGTTCAAGGTCAATGACCTGAGACCATACGTTGTTTACATGGTATGTAAACAAACAGTTCGCCCCATGTAAACAAAAATCAAGTTAACGTTATAAAAAAATATTACTTTTAATGCAACTTACTGTATTTTCGTTTTGCAATTGAACATTTTAGCGGGTTTTGAAATGTTTACCAGATTTCTTGGAACACGCACTGCCGAGGCCTGATCATACCGTCCGTTTTATTATTAATGTCGAAATCTAAACATTTACCATTGTTTTCTGCTCTAAAATAGCCCATAAAAATTGTTTTATAGTAAAAATAAAATTCAGATTTGAAAATCTGAAATTTAATTTAACATGATTACATGACATTTAATGACAACCATAATTCATAGACTTCTAAAAGTTCGGATGAATATGAAATAGACGATCCGTTTATTGCCGTCCGTACCTATTGGTCTTTATGGTATTGTATTCGTGGCGGTTTAGCTAATAAAGGCCGTCGCATAATTGATTATAATTTGTATGATGATATCGCACTTGTCATAGAGAAATAAATAAATGACCGACCTTTCCTGGCCATGGAATCGATATACATACGTAGTACGTATTCATTTCATGTTTGAAGCTTAGAGCATTTAATAACCGTTACTGAGGGCCCTGCAAAGATGCACTACGCTAACTAACGTTTCTATTCGATTCGTTTTTAAACCAATCGCGTCACTGGTAGACCACGTGACTTTTCGCATCACGTCATCTCCCAGTGACGCGATTGGTTTAAAAACGAATCGAATAGAAACGTTAGTTAGTGTAGTGCATCTTTGCAGGGCCCTCTGGAGTCGTCTTAGGCTTTTTACAGACGAGCGGCATTTTGCCAACGGCAGAGGCTACTGCAGCCGTCGCCACCTGACGGCCAAAATGCCGCTCGTCTGTAAGAAGCCTTACAGAACCTTTCCCCCGTATCGGAGTATTTAAGATCAAAATTAAATTATTCTACACGATAACAAATAAAATACTCATAAGTCAATAAAATAACCTGACATTATTTTTACTCACATTCGCAATATAAGAAGCTTCAAGAAACTGCCCTGCTATAGCAATAGCCGTGTGTGAGTGTAATTTTTAATTGTATTAATGTTGAATTCTGTACTTAGAAAAAAAACGACAAAAAATCACGTTTGTAGTATGGGAGCCCCCCTTAAATATTTATTTTTATTCATTTAAATTATTTATTTTTAAAGTGAATATACAACTAAATATTCTGTGAATATTTCAAGTGGCTTCCTGTTGCCGTTATATCGAGCAAAAAACGACAAAAAAATCACGTTTGTTGTATGGGAGCCCCCCTTAAGTAATTAATTTAATATTTTTGTAGTATTTTTTGTTATAGCGGCAACAGAAATACATCTTCTGTGAAAATTTCACACGGACAGACAGACAGACAGACAGACAGACAGACAGACGGACAGCGGAGTCTTAGTAATAGGGTCCCGTTTTTACCCTTTAGGTACGGGACCCTAAAAATGAATTTGATGTGTTGTGTTTATGATATCAAAGACTTCCATTGACAAACGCTACTTTTCTGATAGACCTTAATCAACGTAGTACATAGAATTAGTACTGACATAGAACCCGGACTATAAGTTGAACTTCGCAACAGGTATACTTCTCTAACCGCCTGTTTCACAACAGTAATAATAGACAAGGAGGGAGCCAACTTTAAATGGCAGATAAATTTACTTGTCGATTGTGAAACAGGCCCATGTTTTAGATTACGTATTTCTTAAGAGGAAATAAAACAAAAACTAGGCGGTCTTCTCTCCTTTGAATGTCTCGGTCACAACGTCGAATTCAACGTGTACTGTGAGAATGGACCTCTTATACGTCTTCGGGCTTTACAGACACATACCAGACAGATAAGGATCTATTCAATCCTTGTGACGTCTTACGTGTGACGTAATAACGAAAGCATACCATACAAGGACATCTCTTTCTAACTAATTATGAATGCCATAAATAAAAAGGTCAAACATATAAAATCAGCAGTTTAAATAAAACAATAAAAAAACTGCAATCGCACTGATAATTTAATGAAACTATAAATCACAATTTTTTACCAGTACAGCTTTTTCTACACCCAGTGTCAGAACCACAGTCACTTCTTAAACAAAAGCTCCAACCGCTTTATATGGCTTTGCACCCTACCAGTTGCAAATGGCTGACAACTCAGTGGCGGGCTAGGCTCGGCACGGCGGCGTTGGCTGGCTTGGCTGGCTTGGGTGGCTAGCATTGGCTGAGGCTGGCGGTACACATACGTCTAACAGTTTTATAGCCTGGTTTCTATGCTAGTACCTACTTATTCTGTTGCACCTTGTCTTCTAATCTGTGGACTGGATACTCACAAAAAAAAATGCCTTAAGCACATCTCTAATTCATTCATTATTAAGGCCAGAAACTAAAAAGGGTCAAACACATGACTACAGTTGGTATTTTTTGCACATGCGATTGAAAGAGAAGTTTTATCGTGATCCTGCCATATTTGTCCTATTGCACAAAAAGTACACCTAGATTTGATCACCAAATACTAATTGTGTTTGTAAAAGCAGGTAGGTTAGGTTTGTTAGGTACAGTCGCCATCAGATATATTGGAGCGGCCGAGGTACTCAAATATTTCTGAGCAGCAATAAATTTCAATAAATTCTTTACGGTAAATAAGGTCAATAACATCTGAACATCCAATTCGCCACAAATATATGAGCGGCGGTTTTTCAATTAAATCTGAACACACAACGAGACAATAATATCTGAAAGCACAACTCGTCAAAGTTATCTGCACAGACAGGGTGATCATAAATATCTGAACATTTAAGGAAAATATACCTTAAAGCACTAGGCATACAGTTTAAAGGTAATCGTACAGATGTAATGAATTTTCCTTTTACAAAATAAGTAGGTATACAAAATACCGTTGCGTCAGGGTTCAAATCCTCAATTGTGCTTTTTTTTGTATTTTATTAAGAATTCATGTTCTTTTTTTTCTAATTTATTATTTTTATTTAATGAAAACTGTAAACAAACTTATTTGCCGTGCATTTAGCCCTTAACCATATTTTGTTACTTTACGAACTGAAAATGAGAAGGCACTTGTCCCACCGCAGACGGTTAGCGAGAAGCGAGCAGCGTGAAGCGAATGTGTAGTTCCAATAGTATTTTCGGTAGCCTATAAGAGGGTGTTCGATTGCGGCGGGCGTACATTCGCTCCACGACCAAGCTTGCGGCCCTGCACTAATCCGCACACAAGACGCATGTGTTCAGCGGTATTAAAAGAAATTAAAATTATCATTGTTATGTAAACTAGATCCCAACAAAAACATAAATGTGTACAAAAAGGCCATATTTCTAAATTCTGCCAATGTTTGTATCAGAGGGCTCAGACAAGATGCACTACGCTAACTAACGTTTCTATTCGATTCGTTTTTAAACCAATCGCGTCACTGTTAGACCGCGTGGCTTTTCGTATCACGTCATCTTCCAGTGACGCGATTGGTTTGAAAACGAATCGAATAGAAACGTTAGTTAGCGTTGTGCATCTTGTCTGAGCCCTCTGAAAGAGTCACAGAGTCCGGCCGACACATGCATACCGCACGTTTCGCACAGTACGAGTAAGATAAGGACGCCATTAGTATCACGATGACGTCACGCTCTATCTCAGGCAGTGTATACATCCTACATCCAGCAGAAAACTCTTTTTAGTCTTGACATTGATAAAACCGAATGGTGGTTGTGTAGAAAATGTATTCCAGCGTAGTACGTTAAAGAATTTTAAACTGTATGCCTAGTGCTTTAAGGTATATTTTCCTTAAATGTTCAGATATTTATGATCACCCTGTCTGTGCAGATAACTTTGACGAGTTGTGCTTTCAGATATTATTGTCTCGTTGTGTGTTCAGATTTAATTGAAAAACCACCGCTCATATATTTGTGGCGAATTGGATGTTCAGATGTTATTGACCTTATTTACCGTAAAGAATTTATTGAAATTTATTGCTGCTCAGAAATATTTGAGTACCTCGGCCGCTCCAATATATCTGATGGCGACTGTACCTTCAGAGATGCCCGAAGGGCAAACCACCCAGAAACAGAACGGTCGGGGCTCCAGCGGAATTGAGTAGGACAAATATAGTAGGACCACAAGAAAACGGCCATTGAAAGTAATAAATAAATAATCAAGTAAATCATTTATTTGAAAAAAAACGGCATAAGGACAATGACAATGCTCCGCCAAATTCCACAAACAGTTTAAAAATTGTACGCAGTCCCTTGGCAAAAAAGAGTTTACATGGTGAATTGACTGACGGAATAAAAATATTCTCATGTAGCAACCACCATATCAAGCATCAGATTTTGGTTAGAAATAGCTCAACTGTTTACTTGACAGTATAATGGCGGCAGAGTTAAAACAGCCACAGCAATAGCGTTGGAATAAACTACCCTGAAATTATTTTCCCACAAAATTTGTATTTCCATGCCATTCGCGGTTTTCCCTATATTTTTTTTCCCAGTCTATCGTTATACTTCTCCTTTTCCATTCGCGGATTTCCCCATTTGTTAATTTTAATAGAGGCGTAGGTAGGTTTAGGTTAATTATGTTCGTTTTGCAGCAGCGCTTAGAAATAGGAAATCCGCGTCGACTTTGTGGAATTGATATTTGAAACATGCCAGTCGGAAAAAGCTACAATGTAATAAAATGTGTGTGGTTAAATTATTAATTAGGAAAAATGCGAATGGAAAAAGAAGGAAAAGAATAAACGACCGGGAAGTAAAAAGTATGGGGAAATACGCGAACGGAAATACAAAGTATACAGAGTAGTTGAATAGAGTAAAAATTTGTAGGAGCGAGACGCCGAATGGACTCGTTCGTCAATGTCGATAGAAATTTATGAACAACTAGCTTATGCTTACTAGTTTGCGACTCCCTCCGCATACAAGTCGTTCATCGCTATTCCCTATACTAACTATCTATCTGGGTACCTACCGAAGAATTTTACGTCGCGTGATCACCAGCCAAAGACCGGCCGCTTATGCGCGTTCGCTGCGTGTTCAGACGTCGAATTAACTTGGTACGTAGTTACTATTATTTAATCTGTGGTACGTAGAACTCACAGATAACCTTACTTTTGTGCGACCTCGTAAAGCCCGACGTCCTAAAATTAGGACATTTGTCAAAGTGACTTTTGTCTTTAGATGACCGACACAAGATCCTTTTTCGAACTAACGGAATTTGACGTGGGCCTTACGAGGCTAAAGGGGCTTGACATCATGCTATTTACAGCATGCAATTTGAAACGTATGAGAAAAAATGCATAAAGGCAACTGATTTATGCAGAAAGACGGATTGTGAACATGTATACATTTCCAATGGTAGAGTCCGTTTGTTACATACACTGACGAAGCTGGCTGGAACAGAAACAATATAAATAAGGATCAAACTACGAAACAAATTATAAACCTATCTGCTTGCTTATTAGTACTTAGGCTAAGCTTATAGAAGTTATGATGGATTAAAGCAACAGACAAACATACATACAGGAATACTTAAAAGAAGTTCAAACTACTTCAAACTCAGTGAGACTATACATTAGGTACACTGGATATTCTGCACCCACCTTCCGACTCCATCATCAGATTAACCTCAATAATTATTAATAATTATTGTATTGTAAACAGGTTAATATAAAAAACATGAACACTGCCCTCGTCCCTACCCATCATCAGCATCATCATCATCATCATATTATACCACTGACTTAACGTTTGCCTATTACGATTTATGAGAAACATCCGCTGACAGACATGGACGGACGTAGTAGGTAAATAGGATCTAATCTAACTGAAAAAACATGACCGCATTGTGAATTAGAGTGAAGTTCTAATAATGAAAACCCAGAGTCATATTCCTAACATCCCATTTTGCATATTGCATATTTTCCTCGCGGGCTGGGTAAAAAACCCTTTCGTATCCCTTACTTGTTTATGATCTCCTGGTACTTGGCTAGTTTTATTACTGACCTAAGTAATCTGTAAAAAAAATCAGGTTCCTGGCTGTACTAGGAAAAAGTTACGAGGGTGGGAAAAAGGGCTGAATGAGTTCGTGTAAATATTAGACACTGCAGTAGGTACCGCTCGGTTTTTTTCTTCGAACTTGGCCGGACACACTGCCGTGTGTCTTAATCATTCTTGAGGCAAGCTTTTGTTGTTGACTGTACTTTTTCTTTTGCAAAATCGTTATCTGCTTATCAAGACCAAACTAAGGAGTCTCTACCCGTTAGGTCTACGTTAAATATAGCGGAGAGCCTGTCGCCGTCGCCACCTTCCGACTCCATCATCAGATCAGCTCTTAGATATCATCGGGTTTACGAATGTGGTCCAAATTTCAGCCCATTCCATTAAGGGAACTGGTTCAAAATATACTTGCTTGTTTTATCGGACAACTTACGAACAATGCATGTTAAATAAAAGCTTGAAAAAAAGCAATCTTTCGCATTTTGACCTACGTATTTATAATAATAGTACTTATTAAAAATTTAAGGTTACTATTCATCAGTCTTCTCTTGAACTTTGATTTTTAGCTCCGTTTTCCTTTAATAATTGTTTTCTTTCTTCTGTTTCTTTTTTAAAATGTAAAAGTCATAGTGTTGCTCACCTTTATTAACCTAAAATCAGACTCTATTATTAGTATCTACATATGTATTTATTTATTTATAAAATGCCACAACGTACGTAATATTGGCCACGTTTCGAGTTCATCATCAGATCAGCTCTTAAACGTCAATAAAAATACATTGACAATATTAGATATCATTTATTAGTGTTTACGCTAGGTATTTTATTCGTGCTTTTATATTAAGTATGATACATGAGGCAAGTGATTTTTATCTAATAGAAGATTAATTTGTTTTTCACTATTCCCTTGAAAACTACGATTTTTGGGGCATAATAAAAACAACATCAGTACTAAATACCTAAGACCGTTTTTTTTCGATTCGTTAAGATCTTCGTTCGTAATGACAAAACGAATAAGGAAAATTCTACGACAGGTACACAGTCATTATACGCTTATCGAACCCAAACTAACAAATCCAAACTTGGTGAGCCTGTAATGTAATCGCTATATGTATGGCTATAATATTTGAGGAGTTCCCTCAATTCCTCACGGATCCCCTCATCAGATTCTGATTTGGTGACAATGGGACCACCTCGGAAGTATATTCTATCAAACTAAAAAATAATTTTTGAAATCGGTCCATAATAGAGGGAGAAATCGGTGAACATACATAAAATATTAATACAGTGGAACAAAGAACCTCCTCCTTTTTTGAAGTCGGTTAAAAAGAAACCTTTACGTACCTAATTTTCAAAATCTTGTACAACTATTGCTATGACTTCTGATGTATTGACACGATAATACTGGCGTTCTGTTTTTAGTATTTGCTGTTATAGCGGCAGTATAAATACAAATAAAATCAACAGTCTAGCTATCACGGTTCATGAGACCGGACAGACAGACAGACAGACAGACAGACAGACAGACAGACAGACAGACAGACAGACAGACAGACAGACAGACAGACAGACAGACAGACAGACAGACAGACAGACAGACAGACAGACAGACAGACAGACAGACAGACAGACAGACAGACAGACAGACAGACAGACAGACAGACAGACAGACAGACAGACAGACAGACAGACAGACAGACAGACAGACAGACAGACAGACAGACAGACAGACAGACAGACAGACAGACAGACAGACAGACAGACAGACAGACAGACAGACAGACAGACAGACAGACAGACAGACAGACAGACAGACAGACAGACAGACAGACAGACAGACAGACAGACAGACAGACAGACAGACAGACAGACAGACAGACAGACAGACAGACAGACAGACAGACAGACAGACAGACAGACAGACAGACAGACAGACAGACAGACAGACAGACAGACAGACAGACAGACAGACAGACAGACAGACAGACAGACAGACAGACAGACAGACAGACAGACAGACAGACAGACAGACAGACAGACAGACAGACAGACAGACAGACAGACAGACAGACAGACAGACAGACAGACAGACAGACAGACAGACAGACAGACAGACAGACAGACGGACAGACGGACAGACGGACAGACGGACAGACGGACAGACGGACAGACGGACAGACGGACAGACGGACAGACGGACAGACGGACAGACGGACAGACGGACAGACGGACAGACGGACAGACGGACAGACGGACAGACGGACAGACGGACAGACGGACAGACGGACAGACGGACAGACGGACAGACGGACAGACGGACAGACGGACAGACGGACAGACGGACAGACGGACAGACGGACAGACGGACAGACGGACAGACGGACAGACGGACAGACGGACAGACGGACAGACGGACAGACGGACAGACGGACAGACGGACAGACGGACAGACGGACAGACGGACAGACGGACAGACGGACAGACGGACAGACGGACAGACGGACAGACGGACAGACGGACAGACGGACAGACGGACAGACGGACAGACGGACAGACGGACAGACGGACAGACGGACAGACGGACAGACGGACAGACGGACAGACGGACAGACGGACAGACGGACAGACGGACAGACGGACAGACGGACAGACGGACAGACGGACAGACGGACCGACGGACCGACGGACAGACGGACAGACGGACAGACGGACAGACGGACAGACGGACAGACGGACAGACGGACAGACGGACAGACGGACAGACGGACAGACGGACAGACGGACAGACGGACAGACGGACAGACGGACAGACGGACAGACGGACAGACGGACAGACGGACAGACGGACAGACGGACAGACGGACAGACGGACAGACGGACAGACGGACAGACGGACAGACGGACAGACGGACAGACGGACAGACGGACAGACGGACAGACGGACAGACGGACAGAGGGACAGACAGACAGAGAGACAGACGGACGGACGGACGGACGGACGGACGGACGGGCGGACGGACGGATGGACGGACGGACGGACGGGCGGGCGGGCGGACGGACGGACTGACAGACAGATAGACAGACAGACAGATGGACAGAGGAATCTTAGTGATAGGGTCCCGTTTTTACCCTTTGGGTAACATACCCTAATAAAAAACCGCCTTCAAAAACGCAAAAGATTACTTTATTTTAAAATTGTAGGTACCTAATAGGTTAGTCCAACTGATGTCGGCTTTTTTGTTGAAAATATTGTGGTCGCCGACTTCAGTTGGACTAACCTATTACGTACCTATAATTTTAAAAGAAGGTATTTTTTGCGTTTTTGAAGACGGTTTTTGGTTTCCAAAAACTTTTATTTTATTTTATACTTTTTAGTGATCATAATACGCTGTTACGTAGTCCCACTTCTTGGTTGATATGAAACTTTAAAGTTATTTCAAGCGCGCCGCAAGCAACGCCGCGGGAAAGTCATAGTCATATTTCAACAAGTAAATATTCTTCGTTGTAGTCACTCGACTATCTTAATCGAGATATCTTATCGCTACCCTTGAAATCAGTACCGTTGAGGAGTTCGGGTGGCCATCCGTGGTCTTCATCATCAGTTCCAGTTCACCAAATGATACTTTCTGAATGCAAATGCTGGACTTGTTACTAAAAATACTAAAATCGCTATATGTTTTCCTACAATATTTGAGGAGATATAATGCTTTTTCCCCGGGACTCCAACACAATTGGATCATCGCTATATCTCTAAAGAAAAATTAGTCGTACAACCAGGCAGAAATACTTACTAGTTTTAAGATCTGGGTTAAAATAGCTCCACTTTTTTTGCCCCATACATATCTTTCAATATCTATCTTTTACGTTTATTACGATGTCTTTCAGATTTTTCAAAATTATTTCTTCTGACATTTGATAGTTTGACATAAGTTTGATACTTGTCAAAGACATTATAGCACTTGATAGCACTACCGAGTCATCGTTCGAAAAAGGTTAATTAAAACCGTTTTACATAATAAATCGCAGCTTGGAGTGAAATTGGCAGCATGACCCAATTTTTACTCAAAACGACCAAAAATAAATAATTTGAATCTTTCCTCTGGAAGGTAAGTATGTTCTGTATAATTAAACAGGTTTTTCAGATCGCAATGAAAGCCTCTAAAGCCGAATGATATATGGTTGTTGGTATCAGTCAAGCTTTAGAACTTATAGCTGACATTAAGTAAATAAAATATAAATATAAATGTATATCACGAAAACGAATTCTAAATACCAAAATATCTTAAATATCTTCACATTATTGCTTCCAATTAGATCCTTACAAAAGACTGTAGACCGGGAGATACTGACACAAAATTTCCGGTCATTTGTACCAGTATGGCGACCCTTCAAGGGACTAATTACGTAATGACGAAAAGGAAAATGATGGTCATAGCGCTGGTACCGGTGACCCAAACGCGTGGGCGGCCATTTGGAACCGTCGGAAAAGTATGGCATGGTGATTTTCGTGAACGGCTACTCGACGATGATTAGCTGTGCAAAAATTAGCCTTGTACAAATGGTTGTATTGTTTTTTTTTAATTAACGTGTTTTCGTCGGTATGGCGGGCCACACCGGAGAAGTATGGCATTACGCTACCGCCTACTTCTTTTTTCATCGACTATTGGAAAATACAAGAATTTTAGTGGTACAAATCGTTCGACTTTCGTAATTTATCCGACACGTTCGATTAACGTCCACGCGTTTAGGCCGCCGGTACCAGCGCTATGACCATCATTTTCCTTTTCGTCATTACGTAATTAGACCCTTGAAGGGTCGCCATACTTGGTACAAATGACCGGAAATTTAGTGTCAGTATCTCCTGGTCAAAAATGTAAAAGCAAGTAGTTATTTTATTTGGTGTTCCCAATTAATTCAATGATTGTACATACTACGACGTTGATGTCTTCTTCACTGTGGTCTCCTCTTGAAGCGCTGGTAGATATTAACGTGTAGAAGTGCCCAAGGGGGCTACTTCCAGAACATACATAGGTACATTATTTTTGTGTTTTATTAAATAGTTGATTTCTTTCCATTTCAAAAATAAGTTTGCGTTTTACCGCTCGCCACGACACTGTTTCCGTATAATGATCTTTCCATACATCATTATTATAAATATTTTTCGTATTAGTTCCCTAAATGTGTAAGTAATAAAATACTGAATTTAAATCTCCTTAGTATCCGCGGCCTTTTTTTAAAATGTTTTTAGCCAGGATCTGGCATTGTTCTTTGGTAACATGATTCAATTTTGGCCCAAAACCTTCTGATTAATAAACTATTACTTCTAACTAAATAACCACCATTAACTGCCGCACTCAGAAGCGTCATTTAAGTTTAATGCTTGTTTAGTGAAGTGTATTCTTATTGCTATAGCAAAGAAAGTGACAGCAGCAATTTGAATCAGGCATTAAATTTAATTGACGCCTCTGAGTAAATAATGGTTGCTACTTAAGAATACTGTAGTGTCACCACAGAGTTTCACCACGTTGATCGCTTCTTAGGGCCGTATTATTAAACTAATCTCGACTGCAATACCCGTCTCAAGATGCGTCAAACATGACAGTATTCTATGGCTTGACAGTTACTTTGACGTATCTTGTGACGAGCATCTTAGCTGAAATGAGTTTATTAATACGGCCCTTAGATTAAGAAGCTAGCCTATGTTTTTCTAGGATACGAATATCTTTCAACCACGTGTATGATGCTAGCTTTAAATGTAATTCTGATAAAACGTAACGTGTAGGGACGATTTTATTTTCACAAAAAATACCTAAAACTCTTTTTATAAAGAGTTTTAATGGCACAAGATTTAAAAAGATACTAATGTCAAATTGTCAAAGCACAATCACAACTTTACTTAATGATTCGTTTTAATTATGGTTTTTTTTCGTAGTAATCCCCGATAGTGGTACAAATCAATAAAGTAAATCCATGATTCATGATCTCTTTAAAGAAGTTGAATGTACCTACGAGTACAAGTGCTATTTTAGCTGTGTGAGTGTGCGAAGAGTAGGACATAAAAATCGGAATCGTAAGTTTCAATTTTAAATTATTTCACATAATAGCCCTTAACAGAGACCGTCTTTTCATTTCAGAATAATGTGTCAGTTTTCTAAACACCATGGAGCTTTTATTTATTTATTTTATTTTATTTATATTCGGAAAACTAACAGCCTTCTTGTAACTAAATAAATTACCCAACCATGATTAACCATGATTAGAAACATAGTTCAATATAAGGCACAACTTGTTTATTTACATTACGTTGTGACACATGTAATGAATGAATTAGTTAAGATGGGGCACACTGAGATCATCATCAGGAAAGGCGATGATAAATCAGTCTGTAACTCAGTCAAATATTAACTTAAAAAAAAGTTACCAATATAGGGATGATCCAAATCACCCACCCTATCTACTGTTAAAATTTCTCCAAAGGTTTTCCAGACACCCTGTATATGCATTCATTTATTTTTGTTTACAGGAGATGAAGATCCACCCTAAAGCCGTCAAAGGTGACAAGAATCAAGTTGGAGCCCCTATGCCCGGAACAGTTCTCTGTAAGTACCTCTTCAAACTAGGTTAGAAATTATCAGAGCTAGAATTATTAATATTTCTAGCTTTAAGCCGCGACTCCATTTTATCATTATTCTTTGGTGAACTATTACAGGTTTTCTCAATACAAACCTCGGGTGACCAAAACATTTGCTAAATAAAACAACCCATTGGTATTTTGTGAGCTCAGTCACTTTATAATGGTAAACTACCGCTCAACCTACCGCCAAGTAGCAGTGTTCACATTTATGTCGTCCGGTGTAGGGATACGACAACCGGTAAAAATTACTAGCATAGAGGCAATCCATCTTAGTCCTCAGGGTTAACATCAGGTGGCCTGTGTGCTTGGTTGACTTCCCCATGACGTAAAAAAGGTTAGTTCTACTTCTAAATTAACTTTTTTCCACAGCTGTGAAAGTCAAGGAAGGCGACAAGGTCGAGAAAGGTCAGGCGATAGCTGTCCTTTCAGCCATGAAGATGGAGATGATAGTCCAGGCCCCCAAGGCCGGCACCATCCAATCCGTGCTGATCACCAACGGTCAGAAACTCGAGGGTGACGATCTGATCTGTTCCATAGAGTAAATAAGTTATTTTGGGGATCGTTGACTTTCTTTGTTGTATGTGAATTGATGATATGGCGTTCGAAGTAGGGTTTTTTAAAGTTTTAAGGTGCGTCTCACTTCATGAAAGGACACTTACTTAACTTAATATTTACTTTATTCATTAATTTATTTCTAAATTCGATACATGAGCTATCTATTTTCACACGATGCTTATGGTGGAGATGTGCCTTTAGTTAAAGGATTCCACAGTTAAATGTTTGTCATTTAAGGGATAAATGTTACGATGAATTGGCTGAAATATTGAGTCTTTGTCGCTTAAGACATTGTAATGGCTTAAGTGACAAAAACTCACCGAAGACTTTATAATGTTGTATATAATTGACGTTTTGTTAACTTGTTAATGATTTTTTTTTAATAAATAGATACTACATCTTCCTGAATGTAGAAAAGCTATAATTGTAGTAATTTATAAGGGCCTTGAAAATCAATATTTTAAAATTAAATAGTGTAACTATGCGTAATTTTGATGGTTTATCGATGTTTTTTATTTAATAGTTTGTTTTTTTTTATACATTGGTTTTATTCAGTTTTTTTATTGTTTTGTTGTTATTATCTTTATTTTTTTAAGAGTAAGTGTAAATTAAAGAATGAGGTCTATATAAAAATCTGTCGAAAAATAATCAGTGTAATATTATTTTGTTGATGAGGAAATAAAGAAAGCCAACGACTCCTGTGTGATAGATATTGAATGTTACTTAATTTATAGTTCCTGATTTTTGTAGATTTTTTATCACAATTTTTTTAAAGCATTTTTTATAATGCTATTACCGTTGTTGAATGTGTTTATTTAAAATTATCAAAACTTTATATGTATTTCGCGGTTTTTTCACTTATTTTTTTTTTGTAATTGCTCTTGTATATATTATTAGGTTCTCTTTTACTTCAAATTTTGTATTAAAATTACACGGTTTCAAGTCAATTGCAAATAAAATTAAGCTGCAGATTTATGACAAAACCTAATAATGCCCAATCGCGGAATACAGCCATAATTTAAGGTGCTTCTTTGAGGTGCTTCCACAGCCAGCCTACTAGGCTACCAAACAGGTACTGTTATTAAACTAACTGTGATATAATTCACCTTTAAGTTGGTTACTAATTCACTTTGAGTGAGTAAGTAATCTGCTGGAGGGGTAATCAAAACACTTAAGTGGGTAAACAATCCGCTTTCAGTGGATAGGATTGCTGTTGAGGGGGTAAGCGAATAATGTTGAGAGGGTAAGCGAATAATTTTGAGAGGGTAAGCGATCCACTTTGATTAGATGGGTAATCTGCTGACAGGGTAAGCAAATCAGTTTGAGCGGGTAAGTCATCCACTTTAATTGGGTATGTAACTGAACAGCATCACAAAAATTATAAGCATATCAATTCAATTGGGTAATCAATCCACTTTGTGTGGACATGTAATCTGCTGGGAAGTAGTGGGTAAGCACTTCACCTTGAGGGTCTGTGACATAAACATAACAGCATCACAGTACAAAATTTACTAGCATAATTAAAAAATAAAAATTATTTTGTTTCCTTGCCACCCTTAAAAAGGGAAATTCGAGAAAATGTAACCAAGTAGTTAGTCATTCCGTACAACAGGGTTAGAAAAAGTAAGGACATAATCACAAAGCAAAAAGACTATCTTAAATATACATTTAAAAACTTAGACGTAAGGTGATGTCTTTACTTTGCGTGTAAGAAATAAACGTAAGCATGTTTTTTTGTATGTCGGTGCTACCTTTGTTATTATTCTGCAATATTGTTACTTTTTCATTTTTACTTTTATGCAATATAGTGATTTTTATCAATACAGTTTTTTATTTTATGCTCTTTAACTATACATATAGATATTTTAACTCGTTCTCGTTAAGGAACTCATATCGCCGAATTTTACATAACGAAACAAGTTTCATGCATGATGAAATTCATTTCATGACACTACTTTCAGTACCTGCGAAACTAGTTTCATTAAAAATAATAGTACCGTGAAATCCACAGTATGTCTGTGTTCATGGCTCCGTCAACATCAAATAATACAGGAAAAATAGTATCTTTTGGAGGCAAAATATGTACAGTCACCAGCAATAATTATATTATCCCACATTGGGCGCAAAAATATCTGACTCGTCTTTATTACTAGAAGCATAAGAGCGTGTCAGATATTTTTGCGCCCGATGTGGGATAATATATTATTGCTGGTGACTGTACATCAATGAAACTTTGTTTATAATTTGCACTAGAAATGAAGATCTGCCGAGTCCTACCAAAATCTAGGGGTCCTATCCCCATCTCGGGATATGGGCAGGGGGGAAATTTTACTAGGCGAATGAAGTGTCATTTCCCATGTAATTTTTTGCGCTGAATCGAATGAGACCACGCCCATACTTATAAGATCAATATTTTGCGAGATATGAAGTTTTTGTTGGCAAAAATAAAATAAAAAAATATTTCAAGTCAAAAGTAGGATTTAATCAGCAAAAACATGTTCATAGTTGATATTACATTCTGTACCTCATGTAAAAGTTCTCCAATTGTTTTTGCTGATTTAATGCTACTTTTGACTTGAAATATTTTCTTTTCTTAATTTTTTCCAACAAAGGGGATGGTCTCATTCGATTCAACGCAGAAAATACATAAAAAATGACACTTCACTCTGAGGCAGAACTAAATTCGGAGGAGAAAACATATTTTCCCTTTCCGATTGATATGAAAAAAAAACAAGAAAAACAAAATAAAACTAGGTAAATGTTACTAAAAGTATATATTTTAAGTGTCGTTACACTTTTTTACATACAATACCGTTATCAATTGCAACTTATTACTACAAATAAATATGTACAAAGAAAATAATGCACATTACATTACTTACTTACTTTTAAAAAAATTAATCGAGTAGATTAAGTAAGAAACTCAACTCTGAGGTCAGTGCTTGTGTTACAATCTATAATTAAGTCTGGCGTTGCCGATGTTTAGCCAAAAAATGTGTCCTGTATTTTTCGTTTAAAAGTAATGCCGGTAGAAAATCCGAGATAATTGTTTTTAAGAGGAATGTGAAGCGAGGCTTAAATCGCGTAGCTGTCAGAAATTTCCATACAAATTTAGCTCCGGGCGATATCGTTTCTCACCGTCTACAAGTCCAGTTTCCACGATTTTTGAATATGTTTTAGTTATTATGAAAAATTAGGTTTCCGTTCTGGTTTTTTCATGTTTCTTTCCAAGTTTGTTGAAAAGGAAAAAGTACAGACCTAGTTTTCATAAATTCTACAACATATTCAAAAATTGAAAATACCGGATACCGGACCAGAGGGGCTATTGCCTAACGCACTCGCAATCGCAATCGTTTTCATTATAAAAGTCGAAGAAGAGTCTTCATACAAAATGGAAACATGTTTTCCACTTTGAAGCCAATTGCGATTGCGAGTGCGTTAGGCAATAGCGACGCAGAAGGCGAGAGGAACGTTATCGCATTTTTTTATGGAAAATTTCGGCCTATTCCCAGTTGTCCACACTCTTTAATATGACTCAACTGTGTTAGTTTTTATTAATGTACCTAAGTAGATATATTCGTATTAAAACAGAGTAAATAGAGGAATAAAACAGAGTTTATGTAAATGTTTGTTAGATACTCTTAAATTTAAGAGTATCTAACAAACATTCATTCATTTATGAGTTTTTGTTTTTTCCTGAACCTAGCTATAATATAATATATAAACCAGATTTTAAGTAAACGTTTGTTAGGTACTCTTAAATGACTCTTTGTATTTTCCTGAACCTGGGTATAATATATAAATACGAATATATCTAATTAAGTACATTAATAAAAACTAACACAAGAGTCAAGTTAAAGAGTGGACAACTGGAAATTTTCATTCCCAGTTGTCCACACCTATTTTCGAGGGTGTGGACAACTGGGATTTATTATTCCCAGTTGTCCACAGTGTGGACAAAGGGGGTGTGGACAACTGGGAATAGGCCAACATTTCGGGTTCAAAATTCTCTTATTATTTTAGGGGCAACACAGACTAACAGTCCGTCGGCCGTTATATTGGCCTATTAGTTCATCGTATTAGAACTCAAACTATCCGTTTCTGTTAAGGTGCCATACATTTCTTCATAGATTTTGGACTGTCAATAGACTTGGGACTGCAAATAAAACTGTTAGCCTACGACTAACAGTAACATAAGAACATAGTTAATATTTAATTTACCAGAATACTTATTTCTTTAAAGTTACAGTAATTAAAATCGACAACGAAACATCCGTTTTTAGGATTTCCTAAAGGCATATTGACCCCCGATATTAACCAGCCAATTTACGACACAACCACATTTAATTTACAATCTACTAGTATATGCGTGAAATGGTTTTGTGTGGCACAGGAGTTACATATAACTATCTATATCAAGTGTGTGAGTTGGCACCAATGCCGGTATCGACTAACATTAATAGAAACACGTAAGTAGCGTTCACAAACATTTCGCAGTAGCTGTGTGATTTAAAAAGCCGCATTGTGGATACGGCATTCACTATACGGCAACGAGTTATTGTATAAACAGTATTCGGTTTATTTCTGTAATTTCATACAAACCACCATGATCCCCAGATTTGACTCTTTCAAGCCGCAAACGCAAAAAGAGCGAAGGCGGCGCGTTTCCATACTAAAAACGTCTCCGCCACGAATTTGAAACCCTTTTAGTATGAGAACGCACCGCCTCCGCTCTCAGTGCGGCTTTAACGAATTGGCCTGAATTAGTAAATTTTTCGACATGTTGGCGCACATAAGACACTTTAACTTCTAATAAACATTTATACGTAAGTACTATTTTTTTATACGTAATGGAATATTTATAGACAATTAGTAAAATTACAAAATATTTATAGCAATCTACAAATCTAAACCCGTACCAGCGGGAAATTGCTAATACAATACCTTTTAGTACCAAAATAGTGAAAAACCGATACGAAGATAAATCTCCGTAGTTCAAAACTTGGTAAAGTTGAGGAGACGATTTTAAAACTGAATTTTGTTTAAATCATATACACGGCATAGGTAACTTGCGTAACCAGATTTTTCCCGCTTTTCGTTCACTACGGCTCTTATTGTGGTCTAGTTAGAAGGAGACGGCGCAAAACGTCAGTATTAAGTGAGTGCCGCAATTTAATTCAGTGGGATTCATAGCACTTCAATTTATTTTATTTGATTATAAGTAATCCTTTAAGTTAGACGGCGCAAAACGTCAGTATTAAGTGAGTGCCGCAATTTAATTCAGTGGGATTCATAGCACTTCAATTTATTTTATTTGATTATAAGTAATCCTTTAAGTTACCTATTTATTTCTTTATTATTACGTTGCATTGTTATTCATATCGATGCTGTATGTTTTCCTGAATAAATGCTCGTTTTTCCTTCTTTTAAAGTCACCACTAAACCGATTAAAGCGGTAAGCGGGAAAGTACAAGTCTAAGAAAGCGTTCGGCACAACTAAGTTTTACCATTGCCATCAAAAAGTGCAGAACCTTCAAAACAGAAAATAATCACATACACCAAAATTAAATATATAAAACAAAACACGTTGGTCCCTACGAACTAAAAATATTGACTGTGACATATATCCCTGCCTGACTGACTGACTCGGATATAAATTGGACGGGGTGCGACTTCTTTCTTATTAAGAAAAATGCTCTGAACTAGGAAATAATAGGCATTACGTAATCCACTTGGCCGAAGAAAGGTAAAATTTGATATGTCTTTAGTAAATTAAATAAAAAGTACAGTAAAAAATAACAAACTAAAAAATAAACGAACCTCTCATAACAACTTATTAAAAATCAAGTACTTAATATAATAGTAGTAAAGTTCAGAAACTTCACTCCTCTACTTCAGTAGGTATATCCTAAAGAGACAAAAATCACGTTTAGGTTCCTACATAAAAAGTTCACTTATATTTTACAATTTGAAGATTTATTAAACATTTGATCTCATTCTGCAAAGTACATAAACACATTATTGCCATTCATTGCTTTAGAATTACTAAAAGTCACATTTACTTGAAAGTCCAAAACAGTCCATACTGCAACATTGAGACAAAAATCTTTTACAAATAGTCTAAAAACTACACTTACTTCACAGAACCAAACCTGGTATTTACCCAAGAAGCTTAGATATGGAGATGATTGCAGAGCTAACTTTGGATTAAAGCTAGAAAATATAACATTAAATTACGTTACGAATGTTTTGCATCCTCCAGGTGTGAAGAAAAGTAAAGCAAGATGTTTTTGTTTCTTCTCTTCCTTCCTAGAAAAAGAGATGCAAAAGATACTTGACGTATCAAAGTATTTGTTCCATCTTCAATTCGATGTACGCATCGCATGCTCCATAGAAAATAAGCTTCTGGTTTCTACCTAATCAATTTCCCCTGGATGTAAAAGCGACCTGTCGACCAGCGCATTCGAGAACGTCTCCAGATCGGAAGCCATCTTCACCTGATCAGCCTCATCGTTGGAGTTGGCCGAGTTAGAATCGCTGAGGCTGGAGTCTGGGTCTTCACCGTAGCAACGACGTTTGTGATCCGAGGGAAAGTTGTAATAGGAGTTCTCCACTCTTATAGCTTGCATCGTGTTGCTGAAATAGAGAGATTAAACTACAGGACCTCTGTAGGCCACGCCATTAGCCTTAAGAAATAATGTGAAATGGATCTCAGTTCACTTCACATCGGCAATATTCGTGTTTTTGTGAAATATGAGTGACAAATATACAGTCAGTTGGGAGTACAAATGGAATAGCGATAGACACCAACGCAATTAAGAAGCTGGGAGTACTCTATGTAATGGTATTGTGCTGTAATTCACAAGCTGAGATGGCCTATAATTGGACAAAAACCGTCTCTCTTCGCTACATGTGTAATTTTAACATTAAGTTAAGTTATCGGTGTTTTTTTTTAAAATTAATAAACGAGTCTAATAAAAAATACGGCGGAAGATTAGGGTCCGGAGGAACTGCCACAATATTACTTGCTTTCACTTGGACATACATTTTCAAACAAAAAAGGCATACAATCTAAGAATTATATGAATTTACCATGTTTTCCTTAACACCGACCGGCCCATCTCAACTTGTAGCTCCAGAGAATAAAGCTTAGCTAGGGATTCCAGCTTTTCTTTCTCTTCAGGGTCATGGAAACTTGGCAACTTTAGCTCACTCTGACACGAATCCTGGAGGAACCGGGACAGTTGCTCGTTCGCTGCACTGAGGATTAGCAAACCCGGTCTTTCTTCCCTTATCCTCCTACATCCAGCTCTTATCTCGCGCACTTCAGTCACAGTGGCTATACCCATGGAATGTTCGCTGTAATAATGGTCGCTCTGCGGACTCTTCTCGCTGACATTCAAGTCGCTCGAAGACGTTTTCTGCAGTGAGAAATTCGTACGCGGCGACTGGACGAAGCCATCCTGCCCACCCGTTTTCTCCTGGAACGCGAGAAACGACTGAAAAAAAGACTCGTTCGCACTATGTCCTGAAATTCCTGCATTCTTTATATCGCTGAATGTCGAAAAAGAGGAATGTGGCTGTAATATATCTCTATTCTCTTTCAGAATAATCCCGTCTTCCAAATCTACCACGGTTTTGGAGTCGGACATCATGGCATCATCATCATTCCCAGAGTCAACTTTAGCCCTTTTCTTCTTGAATCTATTCTTGCATGTTGCCCAACCGCTTTTGATTAGACTCTTTTCCTTTTTTAAGCGTTTTGGAGGTGGCATGTTGCTTACTGATTTAGGGGAATTGTTGTTGACTGACTTTGATGATTTGAAGGTTAAGCTTTTGTTAAAAACTTTTAGCTCTTCAATGCCTGGCCAATCTGTAAGTTCGTCGTCGCCTTCTCTATCGCTGTCATTAGTAACTAACCCATCAGAATCGCTGCTGCTTAACGAACTGGACTCGTTCCCTGCGCAATCCATCCCACTGGAGTCATCAAACAACAAAGGATTTCTCAAGGAATTGGGAGGGTGACTTTTATTAAGCATTCTTGATTTTCTAGACAGCTTTCCAGAACTTGTTACCGGGTTAAAGAAAGGTGGTAAATCTGTAGTAATCTTATATCCTGTCATTTTGGACAAAACTGGAGTGCCATTTTTAGATGAATTCTTATATACAAAATTGAAGCTAGAACTTCCAGGCAAAGAAGGAGTATTTGTAAAACTTGAGGGATTAGCTCCTTCTGTGTTTGGAGATTTGAGAATGATTTTGCCTGGCTGTAAAACCGAGTCTTTCCTCTTTTTGTCAGGATCATGTTTTTTTAGTTTAAAATCGTTTTTCGAGAAAAACGTTGATTTAGAGGAACATCCTCCACTGAAGGATCTTTCCCTCATTTCGCAGACATCGCCTCTGTCTCTGTGCGACCATTTCCTTTTCCCACAAAAAGCGTTCCTACAAAACAATTGAATGTTAGTACATTATTTACATTTTCATGTATGGCTCATGTTTAAAGGAGATAATACCTTTCATGTTTTAGAAAAGACTTATGTCTGTTCAATTGTATGAGAGGGGCCAAGCCGTGGGTTTGTAGCATTACTGAAGATGGAGAGGTGTTCAGCTAGAAATATATTAGAAAATACATCCAATAAACTTCATGTTCCAATGTATATCAATAAATTACAATGCAACTAAAAAACATTATTTTCAATTTAGCAATATAAATGTTCAAGTAGTTTTTGATTGATGTTCATATTCAACAAGTTATATTTATAGGCAATTGCATGGGAAAAGAGCACAGTTTCTAATTATGTCACCACCACTGCATTTATAAAGTTTACCTCAGTTGTAATAGTCAATATTTCCACAGGTGGAGACCTATTTCCCTCCGCATACTCCACAGGCATCTTTTTATACTTCCGTTTTCGCCGGGCATTGGAAGGCCTGGTCGGTGAAAAGTTCTCATTAAAAGAGTCAGACTCAAAGTTGCCAATTTGACAGTAATGCCTGGACTTCAGGTTGGCTTTGTGCGGGTTAAGCTGAGGGTCATCAGAGTCTGAGAGAGGCTGAGTGATGAGAGGAGCCTGCGGAGGACTACTTGAGCTTCCATCTTCAACGAGGCTTACTGCTACTGCTGCCGCTGTAATTATTAAGTAATGTGGTAAGTTCAAGCATTTGTACAATTATTGATGTTCCTTTTACGGATTACACTATGCAAGATAGGAGCTAGATAATCATGAAAAACTAGCCTGATTTATTGACTATATTGCACATATTTCATAATTTATTTCCCTTTTTAAGTCTCCTGGTCATTGGAGAACTATGTAAAATTGTCAGGACCTGTGATACAATCTTTAAATGTGACTAAGCATAATTTATTGCCATGTTTCATGTTAAAGGTGGACCAGAAAAAGTTAACATACATAACCCAAAAACATTGATTATTATTTAATAGCAAGTTTTAGCACTTGTCGCTCAAATTCATCACCACCTTGTTTATCATGATTCATCAAGGGGTTAAACTGATACGATGATTATATAAATGGGACATATAAAAGCATTTTGTTTTAAAGAGCTTTGTAATACGAAAAAACAAATGGAGCATCCTAAAGTTCAGTAGTGACAAGAAGAAAATGGGAAATTTGGTTTACATAAGTAAATCTTAACTAACAAATGACTCGTATTTAATATAGCTGTTGCCCGTGACTCCGTCAGCATACACATTCAACTAATACAACGTACGTATGTACGTACTTTTTGAGTTTATTCATTAAAAACTAAAATATTATTTTTTTCTCTTAATAATACATACCTGGATGACCTTATGATATTTTTTTGGTAAGTTTGATAAAAATGAAACCTAGCTAGATCCATTTATCGCCCCCGAAACCCCCTCCATACTAAATTTCATGAAAATTGTTGGAGCCGTTTCCAAGATTCAGATTATATATACAAGAACTGCTTGTTTAAAGGTATTATATAGTAAAGAGAAATCTACAGTCTGCCATACAATACAAGTCATCAGTGTTATTCCATATAAGTCCAAAATACAATTTCATTGAGCCTAAAAAAGAAACTATGTATGATGCTTGAAGCATTTGGCAAACCTCCACTCCCTGATAACAACAAGGAAACCTATACTATAAATAATATATAAGTATAATTTAAAATGATTTAGAAACCTGGAGATTGATATGTGGAAGATAGATTCAATTGAAAACCATTATTTGATGATTTTATTCTAATTTATAAAAAAACCTTTTATCTTTGCCCTGCATTCTGCACAATAGTATAGCACCCGAGGCAAGGAAAGGTCAATTGTTTCTTCACGCAAAAAAGTCGTAGAGTAATGGAAAATTTGTTCACTCTAACCTTACCTAAAAATCGCATGTTCGGTAGTACAAGGGCACAATGTATAATATAACCAGTGATCGGATCTAGGATGCAATTTGGGGTGAACGACCTCAAACGTTATGCTTAACATGGATGTGACTCGAGATTTCCTGGGATTTTGGGAAATGGGTTATTGTTAATAATTAATAACTTTTTTCGAGGGTTAACCTAATAAACAAATAAAAATAATAAAAATACCATAAAAGACAAGACATGCAAGTTACGTTCAGTTCTTCTACGCAGTACTGTATTTTTTTTTAGTTATTACATATTTTGTTAATTTTATAGTGTAAACTACTTAAAATTACGAGTTATTTACCTTTTTATAAAGGTAGGTAACAAAAAGATTCGCGGGATTGTAAGTCATATTCATATCCATGTTAAAATAACGGACTTAAATTGCATCCTAGATCCGATCACTGAATATAACGCAAGTGCAATTTTTCCCTTGTCCTACTGAAGGAATGAAATAGTTTCAGTAGGACCACAGCAATTATGTAAACAGGAACATTTAAGCTGTTTGTATGACATTAACCTCAGTAATTTCAAGTAGTGCGCTTACACTATAATTCTAAAGTAAATGGGACTATGAAGAAAATCTTGCAAATACTAAATAATAAAAATGTTTCTTCTAGATTGTTGTTTTGTAATGATAATGACACATCGCAATTTTAACAAAGGACCTTGGTATATTTTGGCACAATAATCCAAATACAAAATAACAAAAGGTTTATATATAAACACATAACAAAGTCAACCTGCAAGTTTATAAATACTCACGTAGGTTCCCTGCCGAGCGCGTCCGCCGTCGGAGCCCTAACTTGCGCCGCTCCTGGCGCCCGCAGTTACTCTCCTCCAGAGCCAGATTTAAGTCATGGTACAATCGCTCCATACTTGCTAAATCACCATCCCACCCATGACGACACCGATTAAACGTCTAGAACAAACCACGAAGCCGGCCACTTCTATGTTTATTTACACTCAAACCTGACCCACTTTAAGTAAACCTTGACGAAGTGCTTATTGAAGACCAAACACCCAGGTCTATAGTAAAATAATACAGGTTTTAACACAAAAGTGATTGTTATGTGCCGTGCACAAGGGCGCTACAAATAAAATGGATACGAGTGAAAGACTTTGTATCAGACACAAAATTGCAAACGCATTGGAATTTATGTACGTGGTAATAAGACAGAGTCAAGAACAACAGCTTTACAGGGCTATAGGGCTAAGCACTGGTTTATTTTATTTTGTCAGCGTATTTATTTTGACATTTTTAATTGACAAAAACTGATGAATGAAATGAACGAACGATAGCGTGACGTGAACCAAAGAGAATAAAAACACTACGGAATTGTCGAAATTTAACGAATGGTTAATATTTCTAATTCTTCTTTGTCTTGATCATAGATCACAGAGTATGAGTAGATTATAATAGCCCCTACACACACCATGCATGATACAAATTATAAGGGTATGTTTATTGTCTATGGTCCAGTTATGTCGTTAATTAGGAATATGCCATAGCTAGCATGCATCATAACAAAGTACTCTGTGGCATGCATTAGCACATCACTATTGCGCGACCGTTGGATTAGACGGCACCGCGTCTGTCAGATCGCGTCAATTTGTGCGCCAATTTTACTGAACAAGTTTATTGTTATTTTATTATATTACAGTGTTTATTTGAGGCTCGAGTGTTAAGAAACAGTAACAATTAAGGTAATAAATCATATTCAGTCGTATTTTTATATTTGTTTGCCTTGATCTGCTCTAGTTTTGTCATGAAATATGGTTGTTATTTATTTTGAGCGGGAACGTGAAATATACGATTAATAGGCCTTTTTTGCCTACTAGGAGTCATTATTTATTAAGTTCTACCGTCAATACGTCTTATGTAAGATAGCGGTTTGTATTTCACATTGAATTTCCCTATGAAAACATTAATTATAGTACCTACTAAGTTCCTCACATTCAGCAATTGAACGTGAGGAACGTATTAAGTACTATAAGTTTATTTTAAGTTTTGTCTATGTTACTTCAGGACTGCTTGCTTCTGCTTGCTGTCTAGGGTACCTAAAAGATTGTCATATTCCCTATAGACCCTACACCATTCCAGTATCGTATAGTTTATTGTTATTTATTATTCCATCATCCGTCTCCTCAGGCTTGTTCAGACATAATTAAACTAGGTATTGGTTATCTGGATTAAGACATTCTCTTATCTTTAAATATTAGATAGTGTAAATTATTCTTATTTGATAGTTGGATGGCAACAGAGTGACATACTTTTCATTCTGATAATAAAATGTGGTCAAAGTTTGAGCTATATTTAACACTTTCATTGCCAAGGTCTCTGATTTTCATACAAAATTGACTCGCCTAGCGGGTCGGCGGCAATGAAAGTGTTAATCTTTTGGTAGAGTTGAACACAGTATCACTTTTATATTTTTATCATAAATAATAAAAAACCTTAATGTATCAGTAGGATTCCACACAGCATGTAAGCGGATCTTCATGGAGGACGGAGGTGCTCCTAAATCTTAAAACTTTTATACTCTTGAGTAACAGATATAATTTATGAATACTCAGTAGTTTTGGTACGGTTGAGGACATTGTAACACTACGAGGGCTGCTACTTATGTATCCGGAATCTGGGATTCCAACATTTATAAACGTTATATCTGACCTCCATGGTAAAATTTGATCTTTTTTTTAATACTGGCCGCTATAATTTTTTTTCTTATGTACGCTAGTCTTTTGTTTTTGGCGTGATCAAAGTGTCATCTCGCTGCAAGAATGGAACTCACTCGTGAAAATATTCGTGCTATGATTTATTATGATTTTCGGCGTGGTTTAACGCAACAACAGTGCATAGATCAATTAACTTCGACTTTTGGTGATGAAGCTCCATCGAAAAGCACTGTGTACCACTGGTTTAGTGAGTTCAATCGTGGACGTAGTATGCTCACGGACGAAGTTAAGGAAGGTCGCCCGAAATCGGTTGTTGTACCACGAAATATTGAAGCTGTGCGAAAACTTATAATGCATGACCGTCATGTTACATATCGCGAGATAGAGGCGACTCTGGGCATATGTATGACGAGCATTAATAAGATATTACATGATCATTTAGCTGTAAAAAAAAATTGTTCCCGTTGGATCCCTCACAATTTAACTAAGGATCAAAAAGAGGCTCGCGTCGAATGGTGCAAGAAAATGTTAAAAAAAAATATCCGTGGTGACTCAAAAGCTGTTAATAATATCTACACAGGTGACGAATCCTGGATCTATGCGTATGATCCGGAAAATAAACAACAATCAACAGTGTGGGTGTTTCAAAATGAGCCGAACCCTACGAAAGTAACTCTTGCAAAAAGCACCTTGAAGCAAATGGTCGCCTGCTTTTTCGGTATTAATGGCCATGTGGCTACAGTGCCATTAGAGAATCGTAAAACGGTTAATTCGGAATGGTACACGACCATTTGTTTGTCGGAGGTATTTGAAGAAATACGTAAAAACAACCAGTGACGCAGAATCGTTCTTCACCATGACAATGCCAGCTGTCATACATCACGCGAAACGACTCGATTTTTGGAAGGTCAAAATATAGAATTAACGGGTCATCCGCCGTACAGCCCTGATTTGGCACCCAATGATTTCTATTTATTCCCAAATGTAAAGAATAAATTACGTGGTCAACGATTTTCGACCCGTGAAGATGCAGTCGACGCTTTCAAACAGCACGCTTTGGAGATACCTCAGTCAGAGTGGAAAAAATGTTTTAAAAATTGGTTTCAACGTATGCAAAAGTGCATCGATCATAAGGGAGAATATTTTGAAAAACAATAAAACCATATTTAGTCATATACGTTTGTTATTTTTTTCTATTCCGGTTACATAAGTAGCAGCCCTCGTACCTACATGGGCTCAATTCTAAGTGGTAAAACCATATTGCTTTTGACATGTTATTATATTATTGTCTGGCGGCTGAGTTAAAAACAAATACTAGAATGACCCTGCCCCTGAACTGTGTCTCAATGACAGGCATCATTGTTCAACTCATGTGTTGTGCCGTTGTGGCAATTAATTAGTCTCTTTACTGTGACAGAACTTAACAGTGGTACATAAACATATCTCTTTGACTGTACATGCTCAGTGGGAAGAGGAAGGTACATTATTTGGCATGGTGATGGTCAAATTTGACAAAGAGATATAATTTTCCATGTTTTGCTAGAGCCTACAAATTTTATGGGATAAAAAGTACCTATCTTCTAATACCCACATTAGCAACCAATTTCATTTCATTTCTTAAAGAATTTTACTTAACATTTATTTATTGCACAGAAATAAGTACAAATGGTGCAACTAATGCCTAATTTCATTCTCTACCAGACAATCAAATAACCAAACAGACTGAAAAAGAAAACAGACTGAGATAAAAACTTAAAACATAATTAACATTATCTGTAGCTTTTGTGATGAGGAAAAACATCAGGAGGAAATCAGCACATTCAAACAGCTGAGTGTGTAATAATTATACCTAATTGTACAAAATATCCTGCAGGGTCAAAGTGTCTAAAAGGGGTTTATCAAAGATAAAATCAACCAGGACATGAATTCTTATTTCAAATCTGGTCAAAAATGTTCATGCTTATTGAATCACAAACTCATTTTTATAATATTACTCAAATTCAATTTAATTCAACAACGTTTCCAGTACAAATGGAAGCGCAGACCCCAGAATGGGGTCGCCGGACCCGCGCCGCGCTAGCCGATATCCCCCTGCGGCTGGACCGGCTGCGGGTCACCCCGCACCCCCCGGGCACCCCGCAGCAGGCGCACGCGCCGCGCGCCGCGCCGCTGCAGCCGCTCACCAACACGCGGCTCACGCCCAACACGAGGGAGACGTCGCCGGCGCTGCCGCCCGGGTACCTGAGTCCTGCCGCGTCGCCGGATGAGATGCTGATACAACAACGAGGTTGAAACCATAACAATATTTGTTTTTTGACGACACGGTAAGAATAGGTTAGAGCGCCGCGCCGCTGCAGCCGCTCACCAACACGCGGCTAAAAGCTGCCGCCCGCCGCCCGGGTACCTGAACCGTGCCGCGTCGCCGGATGTGATGCTGATACAACAACGAGGTAGATAACTTAACATTAGCCTTCTGAACGCCATAGACCGTCAACTTAAAGTCGTGCCAATGTTGCCACGACGGCTACAGCCGTCACAAGTTCAAGATTAAAAGAGACTTTGTTTCATATCAATAAAGTTGTAATTTGGGGAGCGCCAAAGTTCAACTAAAATTGCAACTCCTATTATCGGAACTCCGAAAATGAATTTTTTATACCGCTGGAACCGTAAACTTTTCAGAAGTTCTGAAATATTCAATGTGTAGATAAGACTAGGTTAGGTTAGGTTTGATTTATAAAAATCCTGAAAATGTAACAGTTGCTGAAATAAATACGTTAGGAGTTGCGATAATTAGGACTTATGAGTCGTTATGAGTAAAAATAATTAGGTGAGCCAATATGGACCCTGTAATTTGAATAGCATAGCAAACATTTTTGGCGTGTGAGCAATTTGGTATTCAACGTAAGGAGTTCAAAAAGTTACAATGATTTTCGATGACGCGGTAAGCTTAGTTGGTTGTGACTCTGGTTAGGAAGCTAATAGTGGGAGTGGGCCCAAGTAAAAGCAGATCTAGGGGATCACCATGACATACTAAAGCAGTTCAGTTTAGGTTAGAGAAAGGGACAGAGCTATAACAGTTATACAGCTCTGTCCCCTTCTCTCAACCTGAACTGAACTGCTTTAATATGTGTGTATATTAGCATGAGTGTTCCAGAGTAGAGTAATCTAAACATCGATATTTTCATCGATACTTCGTACGCACAAAATTAGTTGCTCCTATTTATTGACGATTTTAAAAACAATCTTGGGTGCCCTCAGAAATTTCAGGTCCTAGTTCCAGCGATTTCAGCTGTGCGTTGTCTGTCAGTCAGTCAATCAGGTCCAGTTACAGAAAAGTTTCAGATGTATAGATGTATATGGTTGCATAGTACCCATAGTACAAGCCTAGAGTAAGTAAGATTTGTGTGAGATTATCCTCGCACTATTTTCTTATGTGTTTTTGCCGCCGCCTTTTGTGTGTAAGGGATTCACCAAATCTATCGATGCCTTTCTGTAGCTCAAAAGATCATGCCCAAGAGCGAGACACTCTAATCCAGCGCTCGGCAACCTTTTGGCAGGCAAGGGCCACAAGGTGGCAAAATAAACTAAAGCGGGCCGCACTTGTGATATTAACCCTAGAAGCCCAATATACCTACCTATAATTATACAATTATTTAACAAAACATTCACCGTCCGCAAGTAAGACGTCCGCGGGCCGCCTGTTGCCGACCGCTGCTCTAATCGACAACCGAACTCGCGTGGTTTTCAATCCCTTATGCTAATGTGTTGATGACGACTGTAATACCTTCTAGGATTAATATTCCGATCAAAAGGGTTCTCGATTTATTAGCTCGCAAATATGTTTCTGTCTATCCGACTATCATACCTCTATATTTTCTTTACAGGTCGCAAACGTCTCCCAGTGACATGGTCTCCCGATATCGATTTAAAGCGCAACTCTTTCCATTCCACCGTGCGCACGCCACCTAAGCTCATTTCCGGTCGTCTGTCGCCTCAAAAACTAGGCGTAACATTACGCTCCACACCCAGAAAACGCCTCATTCTAGGAGGTGACGAGCGTATTCCGCTGACACCTGAGAAAATCGACTTCAGTGACATCTCTACGCCACAGAAATTTAAGCTCACAAGTCCTATCAAAGGCACGCCGCCGATCAAACGGCCGAGAATCGAGAAAACTTTGGAGGCCGATTTCAGAAGCCCAATCGACATGGCTCTTAAGGGTTTGAGTCCTACCCAACTCATCAACGTTATTAAAACAATAACTTACAAACACCCTGAAATCGAGAAGGAGATTAGGATGGAAATGCCAACTCCTGATTTGGCTCCTCTCGAGGAGCGTCTTAGCTATTTGAAGTGTAACATCTTTAAAAGCTTGCCAACCTCTCGTTTGACGTCCAAGACTGATTCTCCGGCGTATTCGCGAGTTGCTACGCATTTGGGGGTTTTTAAGAAGTGCGTGATTGATCAGGGGAAGACTTTGGTGGAGTCACAGCATTGGGAGGCCGTGATGAAGTATGTTTTTATGGCTTGGAGCTACGTGCGGGCTACTCCTGTGTGGGATAACCAGCCTCACAATGCAGCAAGGAAGCAGTGCTTTAAGGGCCTGGTCAACTTTTGCTTGAGCGCTCTCAAGAAAGGTTCATTTCAGCAGGACATGCTGATTGATGTTCTGGATAAGTTGCAAGAGATGACAGCTGATGCTGACGAGATACAATCATGTGTGAAGCTCGTCCAAGGTCAACTGCAGGATATCTGAACCGTTAAAACCTCATTGTGTAATGAACTGCTGTTCTAAAATAATGATTAAGAAAATGTTAAGATAATTCATTGAATTTTTTCACTGCCCTTATTGAATTTTGTATGAATGTTAGGTTAATTTTTTAATCGCCATGTATGTAAAATGCTGCCGTTTATTTTAATTCTAATGATTTGTGACTGATGTTGAAAGGAATCAATATATTTTTATGATAGTTTGTCTTCCATTACGGAAGTGTTTTTATAGTAGAATTGTTTGATTCTTTTCATAGCTGTGAAAATGCCAAATGGTCTTCAGTCCTTATTTTAATTTTATTATAATATTTTCACAATGTAAATTAGAATTAAGTACTTGATGGCGTGAAATGTTAGGGTTTCTGATGATTCTTTTGCCACAGGTTGGATATTATCTCTTCCCATTGTGACCCCGATACCTTGTGCAAATAAGAACTGAAGTCGCATAAAAATTCATGTCTTATACAGCATTTTAAATCTGCAAAGACGAGTCCCACAGTTTAAAAAATTGCACGATTATGTAAATTCACGGATAACATAAGTAAATATAATACAATTTAAATAGTGGGGCGCGTTTTCGTGAATTAAGCCTTATAAGCGGGATTCTGATCGCTTATAGTGATCAGGATGGGGAGAAATTTTAATTCTGTCATTGTACCACTTTCTATCTGCATGAGTCGTACAACAGTTACTTTATTTCAACACCTAAAGAAATACTTCGCTGGAGTCGAACTATGGAATATTGCTATGAAAGTCGTAATGCCGAGCGATTTGTACCGTTTACCCACCGAAACTATGCTAGGTTCATGATGTTTTTTCGGCCTTAGTATCGTTTTACATTGGTATATTAGTTTGTAACCTTAGACTAATGTTACACCGAGCCGCGATGCAATCAATGTCACATAATGATCATTATATAACTGACTACGTTGAGTGTAGCCATGAGTACAATATTTTAGTTTTACTAATCGTCTATGTATCGCTGATCGCGTCGCAACTCGTTGCAGCCTAAGCCTTAGGCTTATTAAGAATTGGCATTCGCATAGTTCGACAAAACAGGCAGAATTTTCAGCGTAAACAACATCGTTTGAGAAGATTTCCTAACATTTTACCGTCAAAAAGATATATTATTAGCATTATTATTATAAGCTACGTAATAGTAGCACCAGTTATTTCGATCACTTGTTAAATTAACAATGAAACCAAACGATTTCAGCCTTGAAATGTGTGAAACTGTGCCTTAATGTGGAATCGTCGATTTTTTATGGATAAGCCTTTGATTGACAAAATATCACTGATATTGTGTACCAGTTCCGTGTTTTAGTTAAGTTTAATTTTATGCCTAATAAATGATAATTTTGAAAATTGGCGTTTTTATACCGTTCGGTAGCAATTGTGTTTATTAACCACCGACGCCAAGGGCAAAAAAGTCTCATAAGGGTTGTGTCTGCATATCAGTGTCTTGTCGTAGGATTCGGGGGGAAAAAAAACCACTGCCATGCCAAATAGATAAAATTAGTTTCTTAAAATAGTCTCATCATTAGATGTTTTTTCCATAAAAACAAAGTATTTTTCCTAGATCTATGCCAATTTAGACATTTTAGAGCTTTACCAGTCGTAACTTGTATATCGCCTAACCTGGCAAAGGTCGCGGGAAATGGCTAGGTGGGTGTAGCACAAGAGATCCGACAATGGTGGAGTTCTTTGAGGAAAGGACAGTTCCAGTGTACGTGTTGTGACCTGTCTACGACGCTAGCAGCCCTGAGTTCAATTCCCGGTAAGGATTAATATTCGTTTATTTGTAAGGATTTAAGCATTTATTTCTATTTACTTATACTTAGCTTTAGTTATATCGTTGCCTAGTACAGTCGAAAACAATGTGATGTTAACTTTAGGACCTTATGACTAGAGGACTATTGGTGGCAAATCGTTGTTCCAGAATCCATGGAGTCGCTATTTCCTATTTATTATAATACATACCACTTTGATTTTGACCTTCAGCATTTTAATATTTCAAAATTCATTTCTTCATTTAACCTCTAAACCAATTTAAATGAATTTTGGTATGGAGGGTACTCGTATCTCTGCTGTGAAAGCGATACAAACGAGCAAATATTAGTAGGTATGGAATAACTGAACTAAAAATGTATTTAGTTTATTTAGGACACACATTTGCGTGTATGTATGCCTGTTACCTTCTTTGTTTCTTGAATCATTTGTATATTTGTGTGTCTTGGGGTTGGTGAGTAAATGTATTTCTTCTTCTTCAAATATAACTAGGTCTAAACTGGCAACACTGCTCAAATGGCTGGTCGTCATTGGTCGAGGTTGTGTCAAATGGAAACTTGTAACCATAGAGGTAGTAAAACATAGAGAGAATGTAAAAACGGCTAATAGAATAGTACTCTTCGCACCTGTTACAAATGGCCTTCGTTAAAAAGAGTCTTCTATATATGACCGCTTTCGATTGGATTTCAAAAGCGTACCACTTTTTAGGTGTGTTCGTGTGTGTCACTCTGCGTTAGTGTGCGTAAGTTTGCAGTCAGTGATATGGCGTTTATCGATATTATTAGGTTTAAGCATAAAAGGCAAAGGATAAGCCTATTTTCAATAATAATTGTGATTGATTACCAATTGAAAAGTGGCCTTATTTCGAAAAAGTAAACTGAGAAATTAACTTTTTTGTCGTGTAATAAAACTAAAGACAGTTTTTACAGTTTTTATTTAGAAATAAAACGTTTATCTTTAATAATGATGAATAAGCCTTGTAATTGGAAGACAGTTTGTAACCCTTTTTTGATTCCGGATTGCATTGCAACTTCTGAAACAACGACGAACCATTTCTGTCAGAGCATCTCCAACCATTCCTGTTTGAGCATCAAGGTTAATTTGTTTGGGTTGCGTATGAATGGATGTGATTACTGAATATATATATATATATATATATATATATATATATATATACATATATATATATATGTTTCTTATTAAAATCCGAGCGATACTGCAAATCTGAAATAATACAATTAATTAATATCACATAATTATAGTAGGCTCTTTTACCGATCGATAGATATGTACGCCCAGTCATGGAAATTGATTCCTTGACCATTTTGGACTATGTCAAAGTGACAATGTAAATAAAATCATAAGAAGTCTCTTACGTTTTGATTGATTATGTCACTACGACATAGTCCAAAATGGTCTAGGAATCAATTTCCTTTACTGTACGTAAAAAATACATATTAAATTAAAATACCGATGTTAAAATAACGAATGATCCAAATATCTACAATAAGTATTTTATGCCTATGTCTATAAAAGGCACACGCCTGTGCCATTAAACGTTGTAACTTTCGACATTTAAAACATCGGCCTTTTAACTGTTCGGCATCGCTATTTTAACCCAAAATGTATTCACTTTTTGATATTTAAACACATACTCATGGATGTATTTACTCATTTACTTTATGAACATATCGCAACTTTACTTATCGATATTAATTTTGGAAGCACTATTGTTTACTTCCGAAAGAAAATCTAAAACGAGTTAAAATTGCACATTTACTGCACATAGTGCCTTTGTATTAATTACAAGACGTAACCATGATAATGTTTCTAGTTATACTTGCAAAACGGCCGGATTATGGCCGAAAATCAACAGTTTTATATTGTAAAACATCACTTACCTGTGAAAGCTTATATTTTGTTGATCATTTTCTTTATTTCCCATTCGGGATTTACACCCACGAAATACACACACCATTCCACTGAACCTATACTTAAATACTTCACTGATAACTTGTCGAAGAAATATATTTTCGGAGAATTATTTTAAAATTCCGATGGATGGGCGCACAGATCGCGAACAACAACAGTAATCCGACTAAATTAAATGACACTTTTTCTTAGGTCTTTATCCGACTAGCCGCTTATTCTATCCCATTCGTCTTAATTTAGTAGGGTTCACATGTCGGGTATTGACCAATAAAAATTGGCTACAAAACTGTGTTGTACACAGAAGAAAAAGGTGGTACGCTTGACAGTTGGCTACACGGGATCTAGTGTTTTCCTTCATCTTTGCTTGTAACCTGTAAATTATAATTTGTAGCTTTATAAAACAGGCCCCTGAAGGCCGAAATCAAAGTGTCGTGTATTATAATAATTAGGAAATAGCAACTCCATGGATTCTAGAACCACGATATGCCACCAAAATATTACCCCTACTTACGGTGCAATAGGGTAAAAAAGTGAATAGCAAGATATCTTTGTACCTACTCGACTGTTATGTTCAGCTCGTTATTGAAGAAATTCAGTTAAAATTACGATAATACAGACTTGTTAATTTTTAACTTTTCTTAGTGTTTGTTTTTGACCTTTCTTGCAAGATTATCAATAGGTACTTAATACATAAATTTCACGCAATCTATCGCCTACTGACACTACAGTGCAAGATAAAGGTTGTTTTTGCAACTGTCACATAATGAATGAATGTTAGATACGATACGAGTGCCTGCATTTTTTTAAATTTTTGCCTATTATTATAATGCGTTTAATCTAGTACGATTCCTGTAACAGCTCATATAAACATGTACCTATTATATGAATAACTATATTTGTAGCTTTATGCTACAAAATTTAACATCCTTTATTCATTTTGTGGCATAAAATCTACTTTAGCTATAAAAGTACCTATATTTAAAGTATTATGGCAAGAATAAAAAAGTCATGGATGCTTTTTCGGATATTAATCCAGCAAAAAAAAAACAATAAAGATAGGTACTCGACTGTTATGTTCAGCTCGTTATTGAAGAAATTCAGTTAAAATTACGATAATACAGACTTGTTAATTTTTAACTTTTCTTAGTGTTTGTTTTTGACCTTTCTTGCAAGATTATCAATAGGTACTTAATACATAAATATCACGCAATCTATCGCCTACTGACACTACAGTGCGAGATAAAGGTTGTTTTTGCAACTGTCACATAATGAATGAATGTTAGATACGATACGAGTGCCTGCATTTTTTTTAATTGTTGCCTATTATTATAATGCGGTTAATCTAGTACGATTCCTGTAACAGCTCATATAAACATGTACCTATTATATGAATAACTATATTTGCAGCTTTATGCTACAAAATTTAACATCCTTTATTCATTTTGTGGCATAAAATCTACTTTAGCTATAAAAGTACCTATATTTAAAGCATTATGGCAAGAATAAAAAAGTCATGGATGCCTTTTCGGATCTTAATCCAGCAAACAAAAAAACAATAAAGATATAAAAAGTGAATGTTATGGTATGTATTATATTGTAATATACATCGCCAAATAAAGGGTACAAATCGATCGTTCCCGCGTTTTCTGCAAGGGGGTTTACAGTCGAGTTAATAAATATGTGTACACTTTAGTACCTTGTCTATTTAATGTCATGTTTAAACTGCCATATAAGAATTGTCACAGCGATTAAAGTGACAAGGTACTGAAGTGTACACATTTATGAATTCTACTGCACCTATAGGAGCCCAGCCGGCAAGGATCTTCTATGTAACCTTATGCGGCTGCACTCAAGAGTCAGTTAATGACGACAAAGTCGTTCGTTAGTGACTATTTACCCGACTGCCGGAGGGTATTGTGTTTCACAGCCTATGTTTGTTCTTTTGTGGCGTTCTAGAAACTAAACGCGTTGACCGATTTTGATGATTCTTATGTCAATCGATTTGTCTTAATCTCGTGAGTGTCACTAAAGATATGACAGTGTTTAAAATTCAATATGGCGGCAACTAGACGCCATATTGCAAAAAATAAAAAAAATAAAGTCGACGAACTATGACAAATGGGGTATCATTGAATAGGTATTTAAAAATCATATTCAGGTTTCTTAAATCATTTTTCATTTTGAACGATAATTTAGGATTTATAACGATTTAAAGTTGGTTAGCAACAACAGTCGGGTTTTTTAAAGCTGGTTTTTTTATTTGCAGTTTTTTTTTTCATACACGAGTTTGAAAGAGGAAAAATTAAGTTAACTCAAACATCCGCATAGATACGTCGCTACATGGGCTAGAGCCGTCTCTGTTAATTGTCTCTACTTAGGTATCCTCGTAAGGCTCAGTGTGCAAAATGATGTAAATAATCAAGGCAATTTAATTTGAACTGTGTTGTTATAAGAATAAGGTTTATTTTCCTATGCTCATAAACTGAAAATGGCATTATCGGACAAACGTAATTGAACTTTATTGCCTTGATGGTAGATTCAAAGTCCCACTTACAAAAATCTCCCTGTTTGTAGTATAGGGGGCCTTACGAGTCTAAAACTAGGTAAGTGGGTAAAAACCCCCGATATACTGGCGACCCCTTCTTTAGCTGATATCTCTGAAACGGCTCCACTGATTTTCATGAAACCGTGCTAAGAACCACCGCTAGATAACCTGCTTTCAAATAAAAACCACATCCAAATCGGTCCATCGGTTTACGAGCTACATGCCACACATATGCACAGATACACACGTCAAACTTATTATACCCCTCTTTTTGCGTCGGGGGTTAAAAATGTAGGTACCTGAGTACGGTACTTCTGAGGCCCTACTTTGAAAATCGAAGTTCGAAGATGGAGCTAATTACAGTCACGAGATTAAGTTTGGTACCCACCGTAGGTCCAAAGTCAATCTGACATTCTACAAAAATAAGGTTGAGTTTCCTAAAAGTTACAAATGACTTGACATCTCTAATTAATGACATTGACGACTTCAAGCATATTTTTCTTGAAATGGGTCCCAATCCCAAATTAACGCTCGTGACCATAACTTCGAACTACGATTTTCAAAGTGTGAACTTGTGGTTCAATTCCAAGTAAGAATATTATGAAAACAACCAGCCTGTTTATACCCACCTCAGTTTATAACGTTTCTTTCACTCGTCATTCAAGAATACATCGAGAGAAAGGGATGGAGGTAACTTTGAACTTCGAGTTTCAAAGACGAGGTCGCTATCACTGTCATTCACTTGCAGCGTTCGAGTTGAGCAGGAGTGTTTCTTGTTAATTTAGTATTATTTGCATCCGTGAAATAGTGTAAACAAATGGAGTCTGAGTAAGTGTTAGAATTTGTAATGTTACTTAAATCGTGTACTAGCCGTACAAATTGTCCCAAAAAAATTAGCTCCGGGCGATAACGTTTCTCAACCCCTGTACTAAGTCCGATTTCCGCGATTTTTGAATATGTTGTAGATATTATGAAAAACGAGGTTTGCACTAGGGAATGCAAATAACCGATTATAACCGGTTTTAACCGGTTATTTTCATACAAAATCGGTTAATAACCGGTTAAATTGCATTAGTTTGTACGTTCTCGTATTTATTTTATTTTTTGTCCGAGAATTCTTCGTTTTTCGTAATATCTACCACTTATTCAAATATCGTAAAAATCGGACTAGGCTTAAGGGGAGAGAAACGTTATAGCATTTTGTATGGAATTTTTTAGCTTCACGGTCCTCTTAAAACATTTTTATCCGGTTCAGGCTCTCTCCGGTTGACTGTAACGGCAAAAAAATCACGTTTGTTGTATGGGAGCCCCCTTAAATATTTATGTTATTTTAATTTAATTATTTGTTTGTAAAGTTAATATACAACGAAATATTCTGCGAATATTTCAAGCGTTTGTATACCTGTTGCCGTTATTAATATCGAGCAAAAAACGCCAAAAAAATCACGTTTGTTCTACGGAAGCCCCCCTTAAATATTAATTTTATCCGGTTTTTAGTATTTGTTGTTATAGCGGCAACGCCTTCTGTGAAAATTTCAACTGTCTAGCTGTCACGGTTCATGAGATACAGCCTGGTGACAGACAGACGGACAGCGGAGTCTTAGTAATAGGGTCCCGTTTTTACCCTTTGGGTACGGAACCCTAAAAACTAGCTTCTGCCCGCGACTTCGTCTGCATCAATTTCGATTACCGTTATTCTCTTGGGGACTTTTAAATTGTCCGGGATGAAAAGTAGCATATGTTTTAATCCTAGGTATAAGCTATCTCCATTCCAATTTTATCCAAATCCGTCCAGCCGTTGCAGCGTGAAAGAGTAACAAACTAACACACACACACACACAAACTTTCACATTTATATATTTTTTTTGTGGTAATCGCCTGAAGGGCCAAAGACAAAAGTCCTTGCTTTTGTTTGCTTTTCGCTTTAAATACTTTAAGAAAAAAGGGCAGAGGTGAAAATCCCTTCCGGAGACCTGGGAATGGAGGGCCCAGGTACTGCAGGGCTCGCACCGGCTAAAAACACCAATGCCCCTATTACCAACTAGAATTTAGACTCCCGCGGATACTACCCCAGCCAGTGCTAAAAGGCCGGAGGAGAAAGTCCTTCCTCCGTTTACATAGCCGCGGGGTTTTTCCAAAAAGAGGGGAAAGGAAAGGGGGTTGGGATGGGGGGGAGACTTATAGCATGCATGCTTACAGACTACTGGCTTCCTTTCTTTTGCCCGACAATCGAAGGGTTGGGTCGGAGATCTTTTTGGACCACTTGTGTGGCTGTGGATACCATCTTTATGGGTGGGGCTACCCTTTTTGAGGCTTTCTCTTTTGCCTGGAGATATTATTTTTCGCTCGTGTCTCCTAGCGCTGCCCTCTTTTGTGACCTCTTCCATTGCAACTTAGCCTATACATCTGCTATATTTTATGGGGGGGCAGGTGTCAATTTGACGAGGGACCAGTGAATCGCGCGCGGAGCCTTACCTCCCGTATGTTAAACACTGAAGGTTATAGCTAGCTCTGGGTTTAACATATAGAGGTCATTAGAACAAAGAAATAGTTATTTTTTTAACTGAGGTTATTAGAGATGGCGTTAAGTGGGCTGGAAGATTTTATACTGTTTATTGCATCATCCTACGAGATTACGGGTGCGTTGGGGCGGTTTGTATAGGGGAGAACAATGTTTGGGTTGGGGAAACTGGGTACGGCGGGGGGGGGTTTGAATACGAAGGTCTGGGGGTTGTTTCGGCGTGGGATCCTGCCCGGGTCCTGTGGCCGAAGGGTTTGCGTGTTGTCAGATTTCAGCGTAGCGTTTTCCAGATTACTCCGGGTACCGGTACGGTGGACGACCGCATGATAAGGGTACACTACGCGGGCGAAACCAGCGAAAAGCCCACCACAAAGGGATGTGTCCAAAATCAAATCAAATCAAATTTATTTGCGTAAACAAGGGTATAAATAGGTGTTACATTTCATTGGTTTCCAACCTTATTTTGCCGTAGTGTGGCGTACAAATATTTAATGGTTAGATTAGACAATATCAGGGTTTTTTACATTGGACATCAAAATTAATGTCATACTTACTAATCATAAAAACAAATAATACAAAGAAACAATAATTACACGTTGTCCTCATAAATTACAATTACTTAAAAATTCTTCAGTTGAGTAATAACTGTTTTCCACAAGGTGATTGTATAATTTTTTCTTAAATAAATTAATTCCAAGGCTCTATTGGAGGTCCAATCTTCTGGAATGTAATTCTAGACGATCTCCTACAGATGCTCAACGACTCAGGTGCAGTGAAAGCCAAAGCCGAACGGACTCTCCAAAAAGTGGTCGAATGGGGTACCCAAAATAAGCTTAACTTCGTCGCTCACAAAACGGGAGCCATGGTTATAACGAGGAAGCTGAAATGGGATCCCATCCGAATCTCAATGGCTGGGACCGTGGTGGAGCTTGTCGACGAAATCAAACGGGACTCACCATAGACCGTAAGCTGACCAACCACGTACCACCACCACCATCATCACCATCCATCTACATCTACGTGGCGGTGATAGAGCCGATCGTCCTGTACGCAGCAAGCGCTTGGCACAAGTCTGCCAACAAGTTGATGGTGCGAAACAAGCTAGACTCAATACAGCGTGGTTTCGCCCAGAAGATTTGCAAAGCGTACAGAACGGTCTCTCTGACATCGGCGCTGATCCTGTCGGGAACCCTCCCACTGGATTTGCGCATTCACGAAGCGGCAAGCCTCTACGAGGTCAAAAAGGGCTACAGTGAGGAGGTGTTCTTCTTTCACCAGGAAGAGAAATTGAGGAAAAAACTGACGCCCTGAAGAGACCGCACCCGTCAAGGGTTGTGTCCATCGACTACGTCTGCTTGGAGGAATTCAACCAAGACGTAGTCGATAGATACGACCTCGAAGGCCCTCAAATTGACACCGATGGGAGTAAAATTGAGGGCCAGACGGGAGCAGAACTCACATGGTGGGAGAATGGAAGAGAACTCCGCCACTCAACCTTTAAGCTAGCGCCCTATAACACCGTGTTTCAAACCGAACTGTACGCTCTACTCAGGGCAGTGCAGATCGCAGGGAAACACAAGGCGCAGAGCGTCAGCATCCTCAGTGACTCAAGATCTTCACTGGAGCTCGTCAAATCACCGGACACGACACACCCCTTGGTCCAAGAGATCAAAAACGCCACAATCCAAACAAGAGCAACGGGGACCGATCTCAGGTTCTATTGGCTGCGAGCTCACGTTGGAACGCCAGGAAACGAGAGGGCAGACGAACTGGCAAAGCAAGCAGCCCTTAAGAAAAAGACCGCCCACCAATATGTCATGGTGCCGGTGTCCTACGCCAAGAGGTCGATAAGACAAAACACGGTCGAACAGTGGCAGGTTCGCTACGGGGCATCCGGGACAGGTGCGACAACCAAGAAGTTTTTTACAACTGTGAGAGATGCGAACAGCATACTAAAGAAACTCAAACTCACAAACTTCTTGGTTCAAGCGTTTACTGGTCACGGAGGCTTCGCCGCCTATCTCCACCGTTTCAAGATTAAAGATTCACCTTCCTGTATCTGCGACCCGACCCTTGACGAGGACATCTGGCAGATTGTCTGCGAGTGCCCGCGTTTCGGCATGGTAAGGCTCGACCTTGAGCAAAAGACCGGAGTCAAACTTTCTCCGGATAGCTCAAGCTGGAAAGCCCTGCTGGGAACAGAAGCCAATCGCGAAAGCACGAAGGGTTTTATAGAAAAAGTGGTACGCGTAGCGTGTTTAAGGAACATTTATAATATTAAGTAGGATATTAAAAATACGTTTTGGTTTAGTGTTATTAATGTACAGTCAGCTGCAGAGAAATTTAACCCCCTTTGCTAGGAAACTTGTGTGCAGGGGGATATACTCTGCAGCTGACTTCCCTACTCGTATTTCATTTAAACAGAGTTATTTAAAGACGAGTTTTTCTAAATATAAATAATGTGATGAAAGGTGAAAGGTTTACTGCGTCTGATAATAAATATAAGAAAGGACTTGTTATTATCACAAATGCACTTGTTTGTTTGCTATTCTCCCTTGTTAGAGCGGAGCAACGAATAAACGTTAACTTTTACAGACACGACCCTGCCAAGATGCATTGCGCTAAGTAACGTTTCTATTCGATTCGTTTTTAAACCAATAGCGTCACTGGTAGATCACGTGTAGGATCAATTAATGTAACTTCGTTTTTGGATTAAAAAAAAAACTTTTTATTAATTTATCCAATTAAAATGATGTCTAAGACAAAATTTCTTAAATCTCGTGTATTTTTCATTCAAACAGAGTGAAGCCCAGCACTTGTAGTTTCAGAGATAGCATGGCGGTTACATTACTTTTTTTGACGAAGATATGTCATAAAGCAAAAACTCACGAACTGATAAGTACAATCGGCAGAATGGAACCTTAAAGGAACCGCCTTGATTTTTCCCTAGTATCAAATTCTAATTCTTATTATCTATTGCATAAGTTCTTAAAGTAGGTCAATCTAGCGGCGCGGCGTCAACGTACATTTTAAAGAAAACTAACCACATTTTGTTGTTTGGTTTATCATTGGTTTGGACATCCTCCATGCCAAAATTCATTTAATTTTTTTCAGCTGTTATAACGGTTATCGAGGCGGTACGTATTATTAGCAAATAGCGACTCCATGGCTTTTAGAACTATGGTGTGCTACCAAATGTCCTTCATAAATGGCCGCCTAAACATTATCAAGCTCGGCCGGAGCGAACTTCCTGTGCAACCTTTTTATTTATTTGGTGTTGCATGTAGTCCTGTTTCTCCATGGGGTTCTCCTTCCAATGCATTCTCGCGGGGAAATTCCCAGCAACAATATAAAGAAAACAACCAGCCTACCTCAGTTTATTCCCTCTCTACGCTGCGTTGACCTCCGATGCACTCGGGCTGGTTCGCTCATTCTGTTCGCATCGTCCGCGTTGCGCGGGAGTGTGTTGTTATTATATATTTTCATCCGTGCAACATTTTTAAATGGAGTCTGAGTGAGTGTTTAGCATTAGGTCTTTAGGAGGATTATGAACCTGAAATTTCTATTCAAAATGCGATTAGGTTTCTCTTCCCTTAAATTTAGTCACGTTTTTTTAATACATTGTAGATATTATGAATAACTAGGTCTGTTCTGTACGTTTTCCTTTTCAAGTAGAAATATTTCGTAGAGAGAAAAAAAGACCGGGAACGTACAAACCCCGATTTTCATAATAACTACAAAATATTCAAAAATCGAAGAAATCGGACTTGATTTAGGGAGAGAGAAACGTTATCGCTCGGAGCTACATTTGTACCTATGATTTTTTTTGACAGCTACACGATTTGAGCATCGCTTCATAATTCTCTTAAGTCGTTTGTATGTTTTTGGTCTTGTCCGGTTCTCACCATCATAGATATATTGTCAGATATATCCGCGTTATCTTACGAGATGAAATTACAATTACTTACATGCAGTTGTCATTTGTTATATCTTTGTTTTTTTTTATGTCAGTTTGTTTTTAATTAGTGACCACGATGTACTCATAATATTTATATTATGCATAATGGAAAAAATATACGTTGATTTGTGTAATTATAAAGGTATTTTATATCAACAGGGTTATGTACACTAGTTTTCAATAAAGTCGGCGTCAATAGAACTTGTGAAGGATGTAAACAAATTAGTACTGTTTGACACATAACCTCAAATATTCACCAAGCGTGTTTTTATTAAAAATAACGTATAATGAATAGTTATTTGATCTTAAACTTAATATGAAAATAATGATCTATACCTAAAACATTGCAAAGACCTCACTTGATCTTTAAAAGTACGTGATTATCGAGTAATCATGGTGAATTGGTTCGTTTGGTTTTGTTTACATCTTTTGCAAGTTCTATTGACGGCGACTTTACTCTACATATTTTTTAAGATTTATAGAATAAATTCTGAGGACAATCTCCCACAAATTGACCTAGTTTATCTATGTCCGAGACGAAGCTCTAGGGTTGTACTATGGGCGCTAACTAAGCTCAATAAACACACATACCTATGTATAAACAAATAGAAATAAATACCTACTTACTTATAATACTTGAATACATGGAAAAAATCCAAGACTCAGGAATAAATACTCGCGCCTTACGGGAATCGAACCTGGGACCGCTAGCTTCCCTAGGTCATTTCGTCTTATAAAAAAATACCATTTGCGGAAAGAACGAAGGTGACTAATGGATTTTCTGTCATTATTTTATTTCAAAGCGAAGCAACTAATCAAAAGGTTACTTTTAACAGACACATACAGAAAAATCGAGTGTTAAGTACCGTTGTATTTATATAGCTTTCCCATTCTCTCTGCCATATGTAGATGTGTCTTTGTTCCTGTCTTGGATATTTCTTTGTACCTAAAGTTTACATAAGTCATCATCGTTTTCAAATGCCCGTAGAATACTTATACTCGTAAGTAACTAAGCCTAGCTTAGTTTGGGACTATGTAGCGGCATCGAGTGATGGCACTTTTGATAGCTGACAATTAGTGTTGTGAAACACTCCATTTTATTATGGTAATAATTTCAGTCACGTGCGAGAAGTATATTATCAAAAAGTTTATTAAATAAATAACGCATAAAAATAAAAGGCCATAAATTGTAGATCAAACTCTCTAAATAAACTGTGTGGCTAGAAGAAGACGACATTGTCAGAAATCTGAAATATTGAGTCAAAATATACAAAATGTGAAATTATTGATAAATGAGTAAATAAATAATCATAAAACCACGTTAACTCAGAGCTAGGCGCGAGTTTGCCAGCGGCGGTGACGTGAAAGTGCAGTGACTTCATTGTCATACGTTGTTGTACCAGTCAGCGGTCCTTTATTATCCATATTATCATCACGCGAATTGTTTTTTTGAGATGTTTTTTGTTAGTTACGATTAAAACGATGAACGCTAGAATGCGAGCAAATAAAAACAACCTCAAGATGAAGCTAGTTACGAAATGCGTTTCGGTAAATTACAGCGCCAGTACATCACTAATCCGGTACCAGCAACAATGAAGTTTGACATCTGTTCCTTTATACTTGCTGTCAATATTTAGAGAACTTCATGAGCGAGCAAACGTCAAAAGTGCCGTCACTCGATGCAGCTACTGTAGGTCAGTTCGTGGGAGATTGTACTATTGACTATTATTAATTTAATTATTTAATTTGCAGGCGATCGTGTTGTTCCCGGTTCAGATGGTGCGGGATCCCCGTGGGGATAGGATGCCTCATATTCTCAATAGTTAACATGGTAATTATCCAAATATACCTACTAATTAACCTACAGTGACCTACTGGTAGGGTCGCCACCCGTACTTTATTATAAAGTATCGTACTCTATTTTAGCTTCCCGTACGTTATATTTTACGCAACACAAACGTACGTAAGTACGGCAAAGTACTTTATTTATGACATTCGGTTTTAAAGGATATTTTTTTCTAATAATTAATAAATTTAAACGAAATTGTACCGCAACCGTCAAAAACCTTTGACATAAACTTTGTTTTGCCATGTTTGAACGCGATTGATATGTACTTTTATGTTAGAAAGCAAGGTCTGATGAGTGATAACTTGATAAGAAATATGTATTTAAAAGTAATTCAAAAAATACTTTACATTTATGCTGCGTACTTTATTTTTCTTCCTCTTTTGGTAAGTAATACTTTATTTAGGTGGCAACCCTACCTACTGGTCACTAGTTAGACATACCTATTTTGTCGAACTAAACATTGTATAATACTAAGATTATAGTACTGTTCTTTTAAAGTCTACCTGCAGTCAAACTGTACTAAAACAGTTTTGCTGGGCTTTTGTTTATTTGTAATTTTTGTTATAGGTTTAATACATAAATATACATATAATAATAATAATAAAGACATTCTAATTTATATTGACAATAATTTCATTACGAGTCACACTCAACCAAGTTTCTAAACATAAAAAATAATTAATATGAATTATTCTGTGAATACATGATTAGGTCTCTTTTTACTGTAAAATTCCCAAGTTGCCTGTTGACTCACTATGTAATCTTTTTTTTTGCAAATCCGTCCCTTAGTTTATGTGGTGTTCAATAAAGTGTTTTGTATTTGTATTGTATTGTTAATGTTTGGTCTACATGGAAGCCCAAGAAGTTAGTACAGTACTACCTTACAGGCTTTCAAGTGTAAATGCGATCTTACAACATTTAGTATAATATAGTCAAGAGCAATGAAAATGGGTCATTTTGTATAAAATTTCCATAGAAAGTGACCCGTTTTCATTGTTCTTGAGTGTATATGGCGACTTTAAATCCCTTTTTCTCAAACATGCAATGAAATATTGATGTTATGTTGCTTATAATAGGCTGCGAAGTATGACGTTTCAGGTGCGGCTAGGACAAGAAGTCGTTAATGGAATTTCATACAAATCGTGCAGGCCTAGGCCGGCAAAGTCCTCTTTTTTAATTTCCATTCCACATAAATTTGTGGCACAGGCATCATGACATTCTGCCACCATGCGTATTAAAAAAATAAATCTTCGATATTTTTGTTGTTTATTTCATTGCATGTTTGAAAACAGCACTATACATACCTCGGCGGGAAATATGGGGTTGCCCGCCTCAGACCTATCCGGCCTCGCTTTGCTCGGCCGTCTATATGTCTTCGGCCGGCAACCCCTTTTGTCCCGGCCTCTGTAGTAATGTACTATTCAGCGAGATATTTTCTTTTCAGATAATTGTGAGCATAAGTCTCGTGGCATGCTTTACTTACATTGGATTCCTAATAGACATCGAGATAAACCCTTGGAGACACACGATGGATGGAATAGGATTGGCTTTGAACCAACTATTATGTCTCATTTTGTCCATCTTTTTTGGAATCGCCTTCATTCACGCCGTCATGCTTTGCTATGGCGCTCATAAGGTAATGTGAAAACATTTTGACTGAGTTATAAAACAAACAATTGGCCTTTTTGAGGTTCCGTAGACAAACTAGGAACCCCTATAATCTGCAGGCCTTTCGCGTAACAACACTCGCAATCACAATCGTTTTCATTTTGAAAATCGAAGGCTTGTCTACATACAAAATGAAACCAATTGTTTTGTTTTGAAGCCGATCGGGATTGCGAGTGAGTTACGCGAAAGGCCTGCCGGTCTGTCTGTCTGTCTGTGTGTCACACTCACTTTATGTCAGAAATGAACAAAGAACAAAGTAATTTTGTATAGATGAATTAGCGAGAGCGTGGAATTGCATGTGTAGTAGTTGTACCGTTCGCATGAAAAGGAAAACCATTTAAGTTTTATTCTAAATTTAATGAGATTACCCTAAACGAGTGGAATAAGTATGTCCTTTTTTTGCTTTTAGTCGCTATCATTTATTTAAATTTTCATCTTTAAGGCTAGAAATTGCTTAGGTATGGGACAGATGAAAATTATATAAATATACATACATACATACATAATCTCACGCCTTCGTTCCCAGAGTGGGGTAGGCAGAGCTACATAATTACAAACATCTCTAAAAACTTGTTGATAATTCATAACCACAATTTGCACAATTAGGCTAAGATGTTTACCAGCGTATTAGTGACAGGTTGCAAGCCCATCGCCTAACAGTACTACAAGCCTTTATTTCCTTAGTCTTACGACATCCACGGGAAGACATGGAGTGGCACTATTCTAACTCGGCAACCACACGAGGAAATATAAATATAGTTCTCCTTATGACTTCTTGATCAAAAACATCTACTGCCGACGGACGAACTTAAGTTTTTCTTACTCGGAGAGGGGAATTTTTTGGTTGCTTTGAATTTATCACTCTTACTCTCATTAATAATTTTATAAATAGTCGAGAGAGAAACACCTGTAGCTTTTTCAACTAATTGGGCAGCAGTGTAAGGTGAATTAAAAATTTCATTAGTTGAGTTCAAAGTACAGTTAAAATGATTTGTTTAAAATCTCAATCGGACCAAAATTACTGCTACTTTACTTTCTACCATATTTTTTGCAAACTGTGTAACTTACAGTCGTACGTGCCCAGTCAAAATAATTCTGAAAATTGCTACAATAAAATAAGACGTATATTTTAGTGCATTGTAGAAGTTATTTAGAATTTAACGCTTACATTATTTTTGAACTTACTTATTTAATATAGGTACAACAAGACTCTTTTTGTGCTGATGGAATGAGAAGTTGAGGAAATTTAAATATAGAATGCCTGTAAACACATATGACTACTACATATGCAATTCCACGCTCTCGGTAATTCATCTATACATATATCTACCTAAGTATAGATATTCAAAAAGCGCACTAAGACCAATAATTAGTATGGATAAAAAAACATTTCTAGGCACCTCTGGTACATGTAAGGTCTGTTCATTCTTACTTGTCTTATATAGGTGACAACTTCCTAACCTCAAAATGAACCTTTTTTGGCTAAAACAGCTCTTGTGTCGTAAATAAAGTAAACTGAATAAACATTTTGGACATCATTTGGCCAATGTATTGTCTGTGATTGCTTTATTTTGTTTAAAATAGCGGTTTTAACCTTTCATTTTGAGGTAAGAAAGTTGTTTACTATATAACTTTCTAACAGTAGTAGACAACTTTCTTACCTCAAAATGAACCTTTTTTGGCTAAAACAGCTCTGTGTCGTAAATAAAGTAAACTGAATAAACATTTTGGACATCATTTGGCCAATGTATTGTCTGTGATTGCTTTATTTTGTTTAAAATAGCGGTTTTAGCCTTTCATTTTGAGGTAAGAAAGTTGTTTACTATATAAGACAAGTAAGAATGAACAAACCTTAGTCAGTGTGATTTTTTTAAATATTTTATCATCGTGTGATTATTCTTGGATAACTCTTACAAAAACCACATGTCATGACATGAGGTGCCGTAATATTTTTTACCGTTTAGGTAATATTAAACTCTATATATAAGTGTCATTTTCGCTAGAGTTCCCCATCCCCCTACCTACAGCCATAACTACAAATACGCAAATCTTAAAAGAAAATCTTATAAGTATTAAAGCAGATTATAAAAAAATCAAAAGGAAAACTATCATGACCAGGTAGACTTCATTGATTCTTGAGTTGATCATTAATCATCTAACAATAGACAGTGCCAAATCATCATGTCAGCCGAAAGACGTCCACTGCTGGACATAGGCCTCCCCCAAGGCTCTCCACTCAGACCGGTCTTGTGCTTTTCGCATCCACCGCGTTCCCGCGATCTTTACAAGGTCGTCACTCCATCTTGTTGGAGGCCTACCTACAGCTCGTCTCCCGGTCAAATAAGTAACTTTAAATAGAAAATTAGTTGGTACATGTTGCTTTTCGAGATAGTTTATTGTTTTTAGTAACGGCGCGTCGGAACCTTACATTGCGCATGAGCATGGTCCGATCGGCTCCTTGCCGGTTATTAGAGTTTAGTACCAAAATAAAAAAGAACCCTTATTTTAAATATAAAATGCGTTTGTTCCTGATCCCAGTCGAGAACTCGATCGGTCAAACTTCTAAAATAAACGTGTTATTTTCAGAAAAAGCCAGGATTCCTGATGGCTTATTTCGTGTATGGAATCATGGTGGAGCTCATCGTTGCTAGCGGGGGAGTTACCTTATTTATCATGGATGCTATTTTTTACGCCCACGTTATAATCCTTACTTTTTGTGTTGGTAAGTAACGAATACTTTACAGCTAAATAATTAATTTCTTGTTTCTTTAACTTTACATAAATACGACATTGGTACACACCTAGCGACGCCGTTCAGGGACTTCCATAATTAATCGCCTATTTTTAAGTACCTCGCATGTGAGTGATTGAAATATAGTAAGTGATTAAAATTACGAAATACGGAATCGTCCTAGATGAAACACATAGCGAGTCAAGCTCGCTGGGTCATGCCACCCTCCAACTTTAGCATCAGATCAACTCTTGAAATACCTACCATAATTGACAACAGGATTTGAAAGGGTGTTCTGATAAAAAACATGCTACAGGTGGCGGTCTGAGTAGGGTTGCCAACCATACTTTATAATAACTTATCCTACGTTATTTTGCTTAATTATACTTAATACTTTTAAATAAATAAAAAGTATCGAAAATACTTTCTTTCTGACTTGGAATGGATCGAAATAGATGACCGGAAACCGGAACGCGGAATCAAGACTTCTGCGAAATTTCTGAACGTGCGTGAAGTTTCATTACAGTAGGTACAGTTTTCTAAGAGCACAAAAAGTATGTTTTCAAACAAATAAATAATTTTGAAGAATACTTTTTTTATTTGGAAATACTTTTATTTTAATCCTACTCGTCAGACAGGTACACGTTATTTTCCTAAAAAAAAGTTGGCAAACCCGCCTCAAAATCATTTACGTCAACTCGACTAATCTTCTGAAAGTTGGTGGATTTACTTGACCTGTTTCACTGTTAAAGTTGGCCTCTCGAAGGTGTTATTCTGTTATTCGGCGTTCGTTAGCCTTATACGTTCGATCGTTCGCCAGAAGCCCTGCTGCCTAATTGAGAATGCACGCGCTAAAATGTGTTTTGTGCGCTCTGACGGGACTACTTAATCTCCCCGGTTTATATAAGCCGCGCCTCGTTCACTCGTTCGACCGACCGAACGCCGATTTTAAGAGAATTGTAATTGAGATTGTAAGGGTGCGGCTCCACTGAGGCGGAGACGAGAGGAGCGGAGCGGAGCTGTGCCAATATTAACCAATAGAAGGCGCATGCGGTCACGTCGAGCGCGCCTTGCGCACGTTAGTTTATATTCTATTGGTTAATATTGGCACAGCTCCGCCCCGCTCCGCTCGTCTCCGCCTCAGTGGAAAAACTTAAGCTGCGTTCGCGCCTGTGGCTCTACCTTCTCGTAAATCTACAAAAGATTATGGTTATGTACTTAAACAATATTTTTTTCCAGTGGGCTACGCATTCATACTGGCTTTGGTACACCGGGCGTACGAGGCGATGTCGAAAAACTCTCTCAAAACAGAACATAAGAAACTGCGGAGTCAATACGCTGTCTTGTAAATATTATTAAATAAAAAATTAGTAAACAAGAATTAGTCTATACGGCCGCTTCTTCCTTTTGTTTGCTTATACCTATGTACTATCGCGATCGTTAATTTGTGACCCATTTCATGAAAAATAGGCTTAAAGTCGTCAATGTCATTAGAGATGCCAAATCATTTGTAACTTAAAGGAGACTCAACCTTATTGTTGTAGAATGTCAGAATGACTTTGGACCTAAGGTGGGTACCAAATTAAAGTTCGTGACCGTACAGTATTCTCAGCTTCTTAATAGCTTTCGGCTGGCTATCGCTGTCACGCTTGCACTCGCAACTGACAGTATATTTGTCACTCGTGTGTCATAGAAAAACGAAGATTGCCGATCGCTATTAATAAAATGGTAGGACTGTAACAATCGCGCCGAGTACCTATATTGTTAAAATATTATTAATATTAATATGCATTTAATTAAACTACTTTCTTTATAATTAAAGTCTTGAGTTATCTATAGATAATTAAATAAGTTATCTGTTAGATGTTAAAGATACTTCCTTTTTGCTTATGTAAACTAATATAAAATGTGCAAGTTCACCCACATCATCTGCAAACTAACCACATTTAAGATAATACTCTTAATTATGATAATAATATTAAAACAAATGCGATTAATAAACCATTTTTTTTATTATGACACTCCTTTTACCAGTCTTTAACCTTTCATGTTATTTATTACCTCCATATATATAATATATATTTATGGCAAGGAGAAGGCACGCGAGCACTAATGCCACCTGATGGTAAGTGGGATCTGAGACCCATAGTCATTTTAATCTCAAGACTACAATCTCAAAACTGCAATCCTAAGACTTCAAATGCGTTGCCAACCCTGAGGACTAAGATTGAATGCCTCTATGCTAGTAATTTCAGCTGTTGTCTTATCCCCACACCGCAATGCGAACACTACTGCTTGGCGGTGGATAAGATGGTGGTAGCTATCCGGACGGACCCTACACAAGGTCCCACCACCACTAATTGCCTTTATTGCCTTTGGTGCCATAGTATTTCTGTGGTCTGGGCTGCTTAATAGTGCTTACACTTCTGTGGTCTGTGGAAGCCTAAGAACGCACGAGTTTTAAGTTCGCCGGTTAAAACAATTCGTGGACGAATCAAGCATAATTTTGCTGGGGAAAAATAAAATGTTAAAAAAGCTGAGTTAATGCCAAATTGTCTTTTTATCATTTAAAAGTTAAATTGGAATCAACGAATTTAGGGAAACATTAATCAGCCCGTCTTACCCATGTCTTACCTAAATTAACCTAGTCCCAAACCAAACTCTGGTCTAGTTGGAGGGTAAACTTTTAAACTAGACGTAGGTTATGGCTCTACAAGTCATGTAAATGTGGAATTTCGTAAATAACTCAAATACATAGACCACATTTAATTTTTATAGGTCCCATCGAGCCGCAATATACAGGGTGGAAAAAACGAACGCCACATGGACGGCAACTACCTTAAATTTATTTAAGGTAGGTAGGTTTTTTTTTTCTTATAATAAATAGCAAGTTCTACGCAAAGAAGATTTACATTTATTTAAAAAAAAAACCTGCCATTACGGATTTTTGAAAATTTGTCTTCCTAAACGGGAATCGAAATGGTCGAATATGACAAAATAACAAAGAAGAGTTTTTTACGGTCTTTATTTAATTTAATTTAGTATGTGTCATAGACATAAATGATCACTATCGATGACTCTTTCGATCTGTATCATAAAACACGACTTTATTGTTGTGTCATATTCATCCAGTTCGATTCCCGATTAATGAAGAGATTTTTTTCAAAAATCCAATAATGCAGTAATTTTTTGTTTTTAAGATGCATATTAACCGCTGTTAAAAAGTTTGCTCGTATTCCATTTACACACTGTATTGTCAGACAGTATTTATAGTGATAAAAAAAATAGGAATCGAAATCGGGGACTACAGAGAGCTCAGACAGGATGCACTACGCTAACGAACGTTTCTATTCGATTCGTTTTTAAACCAATCGCGTCACTGTAAGATGACGTGATACGAAAAGTCACTGCAGGTAGACCTACCTGCAGTGACGCGATTGGTTTAAAAACGAATCGAATTGAAACGTTAGTTAGTGTAGTGCATCTTTTCTGAGCCCTCTGTTAGTCTTATCAAATAAATAATACGAAAATCGCTACAGTTATAAATGAACCCGATATAATATCAATTAAAACAGAACTACTACTTAATCATCTTTAGAACCCTTTTGGCACTAATGACTTTTATAATTATAGGTAACAAAGATACCTATTAACTAATGAATGTGCTCGTTGAAATTAATTTAAACAATAGGGTTATTTGTAATTAAACTATCCTAACTAATGAGGAGTAATATACTAATTGCAACCTGCCATTTTGCATATAAACGGGCTGAATGTAAAATTTTCTTCATTCCCAAATTGGTATCGGTGCTCATTACTTCTTAGACTTTTGTCTCTGGCTATCGTGTTTCATTGCCTTGCGTTTATTAAAAAGTATTAAACAGTTCGTTTAAAAAGTAATAATGAATCATAATAAATATTCAATGACGGCTGTAGTGTTCAACAATGATCTGCTGAAAATTACAATGGGTATGTGGTTTCTGTATTTCTTTTTATTTCTTTTCTTACATACATATCTTACAGTCTCCGAAACTAGCAAACATTGCTGAACATACATAGGGTTAAATCGATAGCTTTTTAGCTGCTCTATCAGCCCTAGGCCGGTTGACTTCAATTTCTGGGACACCCCGTACAAGGTCGTATATATTTTGACTTAGCTATAGTTATAAAAAATGCATTGGATTTTCGATGATCAAGGTCGAAATTAAAAAGAAAACGATCGTAAAGTCCTTAACGCACTACTATTTGAAACTTCTTACGTATTTAAAAAACTTATTGCTAATGCCGCACTCAGAGACGTTATTTAAATTTAATGCTTGATTAAAGTTGCTGCTGTCACTTTCTTGCTATAGCAATAGAATAAGACAACACGTCAACAAGCATTAAATTATATTGACGTCTCTGAGTGCGGCAGATAGTGTATTAGGAACGAACATTAAACACAAATTATTAATAAACTTTTTTTTTTTAAATATAATCCACAGAATCAACACGGAGCTTGAATTTTAATTCCAACCTAACATTATGTAACTTTTTTACAGAATGCAGCGTTAACTGGTCGCCGAAAGCGGAAATGACTTCCACACCACATCCTTTAAAGACTGAACGTGCCACTAAAAATCACCAGGGTCCCATTCATCCAACTCCGAAGAGTCAACGAAAACGAAATGTACTGTCCATGTGCAGGAAACTGGACTTCAGTCAGCTAGAAGATGAAACAGAAAATTGATGATACCCAAATAACTGGGCATAGAGTTCGATGAAATGGCGCTGTGCGATTGGTTGATGAAATGCCATCTTGTTTTGAAAGTCTTGTGATTGGCTATTTTTTCGGCGCCAAATTTTTTGACCAACGAAGCGACTCTGGATGGGTTCAAGAAGGATTTTTCGTTTCGGATTTAAAAAAAATAATGTTAAGTGTCACGTCACGAGCAAGCGTTGAGTTCAGTGAAGTTAAATCCGTCAACTTAGAAGTTTATAGTTTTAAGTTACCTATTTAATTTAATTTGTAACGTTGTTAATTTGCTGTAATAAATATTGCTATTAATTTATTTGTCTTCATTATAAAGTAATCCCTGTCCGTTTGGCGTTTACACCAAAGTCGTAACGCCCTCGCCTCCCATAGTTTGGTCAAGTTAATATGTTATCTAACATTATCTAGATCGCTCTTATGCCTCTAGTTATAGGTAGAGCGCGTTATAGGTAAAAAACTTAAGTAAAGCTCCTCTTGCATGTAGTAGTAACACATCTGTATAGACCGTTCGGCATCATTTCGACATTCTATATTTGAAATTTGACTTAAATTCCATATAAGTTTTGTACACAACTACATGCAAGAGGAGCTTTACTTAAGTTTTTTACCTATAGTTATGTAAGCTCAATGTTGGAAAATATATTTTTGTCGGTGACCTATGAATTGCGTACTAATACACTTAAGGGCGTGCCCAGCTTTTGCCCCAGGGGTAGGGTGGCCAGTACCCTTACCTTGAGTTACAATTACCGTGCTCGCTAGCGACTCGAATGTTCTGTCCCTCGCATTCTATAAGAATACTGTGAGGGACAGAGCATTCGACTCGCTACCGAGTACGGTAGTTGTAACTCATGGTAAGGGTACAGGCACGGGGTACAGTACAGGTGTCCGGCTTTTGATCAACCCTGCCAAGAGATACCGAACGAAATAGTGTTGTGTAGTACATGTACTAAGAGCCAAAAAGAATTAATTCCCGTCACTGTACTAGAACGAACTACCGTAAACTCGGGTTACTTTAGCCCTAGGGTAACATTGCCCACCCCAAAAACTATCTTTAAAATTTAATTATTCTATTAAATGTTACATCAGATCTAAGCTACTTATGGAGTTCTAAAATTCTTGAACCAATTTATGATGACTACCACTAAAATAGTTATAATTTTAAGGGTGGGTAATGTTACCCCCTAGGGCTAAAGTAACCCGAGTTTACTGTATTCCGTGAAGTTCCTGGTTTTAGTTCGTTTAGTACACGCGGATCAAGAACCGAACAGAGCAGGCAGAGCGGTGAGTGACACTGACAGCAAAGCCGGCCATTCATTCGGTCAAAAGAGCATGTACAGACCAGTTTCTTTCAGTGTACTAGTGTACTAAAAGAACTAAAAGACCGAATTAGTACATTACAGCGATTGTACTAGTTTGGAGCAATCCGCTCAGTGAACGAGCGCGCACAACCCTAAAACGAAAGCGCCACGAGTGAGTCACTCGGACATGCATGACCGCGATCTCGGAGCCGCAGACGGGGCGGGGTTGGCCCGATGTGACTCATAATATTTACTTAATATAAAAATCTCGTGTTACGGTCGAACTCCTCAGAAACGTTTGTGATTTTTTTATCTGTTCATATTTGGTAGGTATGAGAGTAGGTCGTGCAGTATACTTTTTAAGGTTTGTATGAAAAAAATATTACACCCGGGCGGCGGCGCTCAGCGCGGACAGCTGAGTAAAAAAAAAAGTAAAGAAAAGTAAGTCTCAAGTGAATAATAGTAATACTTACACAAATAAAATAAGTTTTTTTCCAATGTGTCAGGGCAAAATGTCCAGCTTTTCCAATTTTGGACCTGGCAACAGTGGCAGCCTTACCCAAGGGGGCTTTTCGCCCAGAGTGGGAGTAAATCAAATACTTTAGCCCCCTATTCCTCCCTGGGTACGCCTTGACTACACTAGTCTAGAAGAAATATAGGAGATGGGATCTCCTTATATTTAATTTTTACTTCGTTACCCCATCTCACTTCTACTTGGTAATCACACGTAGATGTTACACAAGAGTATCTCTTGCTGTCAATTGAATAAGAGCCATAATAAAGTCATCAATATAATTACAATTTAATAACAAAATGGGCTAGCACAAAGTGGATTAGACGCTTCGAATAAAAGCGTGAGCGAGACGTTACGTCTGACGTAGGTCTTTAAGTGTCTTTCAGACGTGACATATATCGAAAGTCCGGTCTTCTATATCCTATCGACCAATGAGGAATGCAGATTCAGTCATCCTTACTAATAACCTTACCTTAACATTGTCCAATCACGGGTAACTGATGTGCAATTCGCGGCAGTTGGTACTAAATCTGTTTTTTGTGACCAAAAATATGTCGAAATGTGTCGAGTACCTAACTATGTGGGTTATGCTCAGCCAATCGATAAAATATGTCGAAAGTGATACTTTGTCGATGAACTCGTGATAAAAATGGTTTTCAAAGGGTTTGCGTGTGGATTGGCGCAATAGGTCCTCAGATCATATTGTCCCTTCTCAATTTGTAAATCATAGCTGTATGTAGGCGGTAGGTTAATTTCATTAAGTTTATTTAAGATCTATAAACATTTCAAGAGACGAAAACCGATAGACCGTACCGATATAATTCTAAAAATGTAGCCATTATTAATGTAGTCTAAGAGATGTTAACCCACTGTCTAAGAAGATACTTAATTATATTCTCTACTACAGTGTTTCCTTCTTTTAACGTATTTTGCTGTCCTGTGCTGTATCGATTGTGTCCCGAGTTATGTATATGTATTTTATCCACTTATCACCATTCTTAATAGATTTCCTATTAAATAATAGAGACTCGCTTTAATTTTAAAGAAGGACGCACTTAAAGATTTAATTAAAAAAAAATAAGAAAGCACTAAATTAATAATAATATTTGTTTATTAAGTTATAATAAATTGAATCCACGGTAAAATATGATAGCTGGTAAGCATTACAAATACATCTGCTGACACACTTCACTTTTGGTCGTCCACAACAGCTTTTATTATACAAGGAAGCAGCGTTTTAGAAGACCTGATTCCGGATGCTTCTTTAAACTGTTCCCGTCAATTTCCTCCACAAACAATCTTTTGGTGCCAACACAGAGCAGATCAGAAAGATCCAAAGGTTAAAGCGCCATTTCAGTGAACTTTACGCAAAGTAACGTTATTACATTATTTTGGTTGATGAACTATTTTTCCACGTCGTCGTCTTCTGGTTCACTGAAGTCCAGTTTCCTGCACATAGACAAGATATTTCGTTCCCGCCGACTCTTAGGAGTGGGATGAAGGGGTATATGGTCCTTTTTAGTAGATTTTTCAACCGTTAAAGGTAATGGCGTTGAAGTCATTTCCACGTCTGGTGACCAGGTTACACTGCACTCTGTAAAAGAATAGCAAAAAGATTAGAAAACCAAAGTAGTGGTAATGTTAACAGTTTGAAAATGTTTTTGTGTGTTGGTTTGTTTAACTTTGTCCTTTTTTCACACAGGGCCTCTATTCTACACGGTTAAATAATATGCATTCGGCATGTTATCGTATTGTCAACGAACTATAACTCTTATTTACTTGACAGTAATGGCGGCCTAGTTAAAAAAAAACCATAACACGTCAAAGCAATATTGTCTTACTTTGTAGAATAGACGGCCGGTTCTTATTAGAGCCATCAATCAATTTAGTAGTTACAAAGGTACCTACTTATAGGTTATAGTTTAGATACACAATACACATATATTATAGTACATAAAAGAAAGTCATTTCTAAGTTTTATTACAGGTAAAACTACGGTGATCTAAACTGAGTTAAAATTAAACTCAACCCGAGAAACGAGAACAATGATTAAAATTTCTTACTTAGTATGAATTTTTGATATTTAAATTTCAAATACATTTATCATTTTGCATAAGTATATAATTAGTAAAAATAAGTTAGAAGACTTACCCATCGCAATTTTCAGCAGTTTTTTGTTGAATACAGTGGCAGCCATTGAGTGATGATACATTGCCAGTTAAATCTTTATATACTTAACACCAATAGTCAAAATAGCCAGATATAAAGTGACACTGTTCTTGAGAGCCCTTAATGGAATGAATTTAATTTTGCATTTACATCCATATTTATGCAGATTTGCAGAAATAATTAAAATAACAATTAGCAAATTAGTTATAACAGTCTCTTTCGCATTAAATCCTTTTACAAAACAAGTGATAGGATTATTTACCTAATTAGAGTACCTAATTACCTTTCTGGGGTTTTTATTAACTCGTTAACTAAGCTATTTCAATAGTCATTAATGGCAAGAAGGTTGTAAGACAAATTAGTAAAGCTTGAACAGTCAAAATATTGGTTGGTGATGTTTTAAACAAGTTATCCCTCATTATTAGCCTCTATTTCACTTTCTCTAAAGCATAATTGTTATCGTATGTATGTTATGGTAACTATTTACTTGAAAATAGAGGCGGCTGTCTAATATTTGCTAAGGATATGTGTTTAAAGACAACAGTGTTATATAGATGCCTTAGTAAATAAATATTTTTTTCGCAGACAATAGACTAAAAAACATTTATTTCGCTTAATTCTTACATATTTTTACAGTGTGTGAAAAGAAGTGCTGCGAAAATGGGATTCACTCAGCTATATATCGACCACACATTGTAAGTACGACGCTGGTTACGCAGAGCTGTGCTAAAGACTCTACGCTACGCTGCCTTTCTAAGTTTTTCAACACAACAAATCGATTAATGTTCAATACCTACTAGTTTTATGTCTAATTTGTTCACCCTTAAGCTTTAAGTTAGCTTTCAAGCGAATGCTTCACAAGTATCATGCTGCGTGCATAACAAGAGCAGGATGGTTACCATGAAACACTAAATTCGAAACTTCGTAAGCCGAGTCCCTGTTACTCATCATTCAAGACTAATAAATCAAATCAAAAGTGGAGATAACTTAACTTCGAACTTCGATTTTCAAAGTTCAGGGGGCTTATCATGGTGGTGTTTATCGATGTGGATAAACGTGGATAAAACATCTGTCTCTTTCGGACCAGTATGTAAGTGCGAGAGTAACGGATGCTTTATCAACCGCGATAAAGGCGACCATAATACGGGTCCATATAAGCTATCTCCATTTCAAATTTCATGCAAATCCATTCAGCCCTTGCAGCGTGAAGAAGTAACAAACTAGCACACACACACATCTGTTGCCCTTGACCTCGTCCGCGTTGAAGTTGTGTAGTCGGGGTTCAAGGTATCTCTATACCAAAGTTCATCGAGATCGGTTCAGCGGTTTAGCCATGAAAGCGTAACTAAGAAACATACAAAGTTACTTTCACAATTACAATACTCGTACGAGTATTAAACATACGTATTGAAACTATTTTTTCAACGCAAATTTTCTTTGCAGCTGTCTTGTTTTTTTTCGGTTTTGCGTGGGTACTAGTTGACGTGTAGAGCATGCCATTTGTCAACAAGTCAGCGATTCGTATTTTTACTGTGCTTAGTGCAATTAAGTTTAAAAATAATAATGATTTTTACGCTCGAAAAACAAAATGTTAAACTTAATTTTAATTGTTTAGCGACTATTTTAACCCTGTCGCAGAAAGCCAATTATTATTTTTGACAAAAGTATTTTCTTTCTCGTGACTCGACGCTGTTATGAAAAGTTGCTAACCAGGAGACTAATTGAGTTATTTCCAAAAGCAATTTCGTCGTCTCCGGCGAATAAAACGGTAATACGATATAATTTTAATCGCATTACCGTTTTATTCGCCGGGGACGACGATTTGACCATAACTGAGAAAATAAAGAAGGACTGCAAAAAGTCCCAATTGGATCAACGTTTCGACAATATCTCAGACTATTATTAAACATGTTTACTTACCACCAAACATAACGGTGGTCTGGCTAGACATGCATGCTAAATTTCTGTTTTGGATAACCGGTATGTGGGGAAGTCTGCCGTGAATTCCACCTCGTTTTGCGCAAGGGTTTTCCCAACAGTCAGTTTTGGTTGTAAACAAACGAAACTCACAAGACAGACAGAGTAGGTATGTTGTTTGTATAGCTGTCTCCGTCGTTTCTGGAAAGACCGGCTCATTTGTTTGTATATCCATCTCTGTCGTTCGTGGATTCATTCGGGAACCATCGGCTTATTTCGCTGGAACGAAGGCGCGAACGACACAGAATATATAATAATAGTACCTGTGGACAGCCGAGGTCGACTATTTTTGCATCATTTCGCCGGCCGTGCGCGGGTCGGGCGACGTACGTTGGGCATCGGATAAAGTTGTGCTTTATAATATCTAATCTGTTACGTATTTAGACGTGAAGCTCGAACTTTACAATACTAAGTAATATTACAAAGTTATTTTGCAGCCTAATTATGTCTGTCGAATTTAAAAAGTTAGAGGAGGAGGAAACGGAAGAAAAGTGAGTACCTATCTGTTTCATAAAAACGTGCTTAGCTTAGGTTAACATACCTTCTTACTATGTTAACTTTCTAACTAACTATTGCAAGGAATTCGCTACCCATGTTTCAAAAAAGAAACGTGACCTTTTTTGTTTCTTTAGACGGTTCTTAGCTAGTTTTTGTTTGGACTGGCTAAGTATATCATTTAAGGGTTTTACTTAAGTTAGGTTCCTATCAGGTTTTTTCTTTAAGTTAACTACAAGGGTAGAGTAGACAGCCAAGTCCGAAAAAGTCAAGATTCTTGTTACTCCTGTATCACAATGATTGTTTGATTTTTAATAAGCTCTTTTGCAAAGTAAGTAAATTAGGTTCAATGCACGAAGTTCCGCCCCACTACCTGGATTTTCGTATATTGACGCCACCCTGCAATGTCATTTTGACGGTCGGGGCGCGCCTTCGTGGATTAATAAGGCAATGTCACCATTGTCACAGACTATGTATACAAGTTACTACGTCCATTGTGTTACCTGTAATATACTAAATATACGCCATTTTTTCAGAACTTCATGGACGGAAATGGGAACGGAATTCTTCGCGTTTACAAATGCTGTAAGTTTCAATGTTTATATCTACGAGTAGGTATAAAAAAATCAAAATGATATTTTTCAGATTTCATTTCAATTCTTATTATTTCGAAAGATTTGAACGGTATAGGTATTATTAATTAATTTTACTAAGTAGTTTAGTGCTACATTTTCATTATTATAAAAGCTTGCCTACTGAAAGATCAGCTATCTCCAATTCTCCATTCATCTGGACAAAGATATTGAAATATCATGCCAATATACATATTTACAAAACAAAAATTTGATTTTTACAACTTAGAGACCTGTGGCCCGTTTCGCGAAGCTACAAGTTACAAATTACAAGCGGAACTCCCTTTCTAGCAAAAGGAGTTAGAAAGAGACTTCCGCTTGTAACTTGTAGCTTCGTGAAACGGGCCTCTGGCGGAATGTCCTTGGATCAATTAACCTAATTTGGTTTTCAGGTATTACTAAGCATCTGTATCGTGACATGTTTGGGTCTCATCGGCTGCACCACTATGTCCCAGATATTCACAGACGACCCCAATCAGGCGTCACTGTGGTACTTGTGCCTGGAATGCGTAGTCAGCACCAGCATAATATTCGTCTTTGCTGTGTTACTCTGCCTTGGTGTATATCAGGTATATTTCAAATTGTGTTTGAAAGTTACTTTCTCGCATACATTGAAACAAGTAAAATTTGCCTTCTATGATTTGAGAAATACTATATTTTTTATCTGTTGCTAAGGTGAACAACATAGGTAGTTCTTTCACACTGGCAACACAGAATAAGCCAGTAGTTTTTACGGTCGAATTGGCAAAGAGGCAAAAAATAGGGTTATTATGACATGACGAAATATACTATTGAAACTAAAATATTATATTATTATTATGTTACAGAAAAAACCTAGCTTCCTGTTGGCATACATCATATTTGGGGTCGTGATCCTCATTCTGATAGTGTCCACGGTGGTATCGTTCGAGTATCTGGACATAGACGAGATTTATAGAGATTTTTATAAAGGAAAAGATTATGACTGCAAGTGGATTTTAATAGGAATATCTGGTAAGTAAAAATATTTGTCGATATATTTATATCACACTTACAAGTCTCAATGATAGTCGGTAAACTCGACAGCATAGAATCTTATTATTTATCACAAACTAAATTACAGACTAAAATTTACTGTCACCTAATTTTAAAGTACTATATAATTCATATAATTACCTAACTACTATTCATTTATTGTATTATTAATCATAACAAATAAATTGACAATGACTACTATGACCTGCGGCCCCTGCGGGCCTATTTTTGTAACTTTTATCGTCGTGATACACAATTTTTATCACGAGTTCATCGACAAATTAGCACTGTCGACATATTTTATCGATTGCCCATAACCCATCGTTACTCATTTAGTACCAATCCACGAATTGCACAATAGTTACCAATGTTTTATCATAAAGTTACTCTGTTTTTTTTAGCTACCCAATTCATAAGTTGTTTCTTTTTTTTCAGTTGTTTATGCATTCGTGCTTGGGATGATATTAGACACTTACGTCAAAATGAGATACAACCAAAAACAACAGAGTATAAAAGAGATAACATTATGAACTATGATACCAAGTTGCAAGATGCAACACAAAGTGTGTACAGGAACTGCAATGAAAGGAGAACTTCAAGATTAGTCGACATAATCTGAAGCCAATTCGATGAGACGTGAAATACGAGTATCCACGTGGCATGCCACTTGCGGGTAAGAAAGAACACTAAGACCCGCGTGCCATCGGTCCCTCGCGCCGAACTTAAGAATGTCCAAACCAACGAAGCATTTAATTTAAACATCAGCTTAGAAACCTTTAATTGTAAAGTCCATTATACTCCGTGGATGAATATTATGGAACTGAAATTGTAAAATTATTATCGTATTGGCATTTATTAATCGGACAAGTGACCATTTATTAGATGTTTAATTGCTTTTGTTTTAATTATTTTTGTATTCTTTGATTATTAGTATTTATGTTGATGATCTCAATGTAATTCTGTATTTTTTGACATGTGATTTATATGGTAATATTACATTGATGATTAAATAAACTAAACCAAACTAACTAATGCTAAAAATTAGGGATGAACCCTGTGACAGTCATATTTAGTTTTTTAAAACACCAATTTTACTCATAAGCAAGACAATTAATATAAAGAGGTGATTAGTCATTTAAATTACTGATCGTCGTCGCAAGATGTAGAATGTATGAAAAGTTCAAGGAACAAATGTAATATTATGTTGTTTGAGTTGTAATAACATTCTATGCTTCGTTTTATTTAGATTATTATAAATAATTTAGACCTAATTATTCTCGTTTTACCGTTAAAACAAAGTCAAAATTAGTGATTGAATATAATTTACCGTATATGAGTAAAAAATTACCTAATAGAAAGAATTGGAATTTTTATTTTTCAAGAAAAACTTTTGCAATATTAACTGTTATTGTTGTAATAACAACAAAAGAAAAAAAACTAAGTATAGATAGAACATTAGTACATACAAAAAACAAGTTACAAACAGACAAACATAAAACTAGTCTTGTAAGTAATATTAAACTACATTGATGTTAGAACAAAGACTGTCCAAAACTACACTCATACTATATTGTGATATTGATAATCAACTGATGGTTGCTAAACATATTTTATTTATTTTGAATAAATTTTATTTTAGTGTTTACCTAATTGTTTTATTTCAATCTTTAAAAGATGACGCGTTAAAATTATGCCACCCAAAATATGATTGCTATGATCCAACTGGCATAACAACGATTGACACCTTGGTCTTCGGTGATGTCATATCTTGGCGCCAACAGAATGGAAGTATTCTGCCAAAATCCAAAAAAAAGTGTTTACGCAGATTTTGAGACAAGTTTCGGCCGCACTCGGAGTCAGTTCAATGACGATTAAGTCGTTCATTACTGCATGGGTAGCACAAGTGGTATTTTCTCGCTTGTCGCTCAGTGCGCCTCTATCGTTACTGACTAGATAATAACTCCATGAAAAGCAAGCTTTAAAAACCCGACTGCCTTTTTTATACTGTCGTCGATATACCTACATATGTTAATAATTGTCATTTGGCCATTGTTGTTATTTCAATTTTAACAGTTTAGGTATCCTATGACGCTCTCGCTGCGAAGACGAATCCAATGATACCTCATTTGTCAAAATCGTCCAAGCCGTTTTTGCTGTAGCGGGGAACATAGAACTGGACATACATGACGGTGAAAAACATAACGCTCCGCCGCAGTCGGGTAAAAAGGGAGACAACAAACAAGTCGCGGGCAACTTTGTGCTAGCCGTGCTGACGATTTTTCATACACAAGTTTGAAAAAGGAATGAGTTAATTTGTCTAGGGTCGTATTAATAAACTGATCTCGACTGTAATGCTCGTCTCAAGATGCGTCAAAAATGACAGTTTTCTATGGCTTGACGTTTACGTTGACGTATCTTGTGACGGGCATCTCAGCCAAGAGGAGTTTATTAATACGGCCCTTAGTATGTCTGAGTACCGGCGGTAAGTCTTCAACTTTGTTTAATTAATGGGCATTGAGCTATGGCCCACCTGCAGGCCTATTGCCTATCACACTCGCAATCGCAATCGTTTTCATTTTGACAGTCCGAAGGCGAGTCCGGGGGTCGATTTTTGACTTTCGAGCGCTCGAAAGTTTCACTCGGAATAGCAAAATCTTCGAAACCGTTTTTTGAAATACGAGCGGTAGGATTGAAAACGAATGGTGTGGACCACTCGTCTTTAAATTTTCTATCACTCTTAATTTCAAAAATACGGTTTCACAGATTTTGCTCACTTCCGAGTGAAATTTTCGAGCGCTCGATAGTCAAAAATCAGCCCCCTGCATATAAAATGAAAACAATTGTTCGGCTTTGAAATCAATTGCGATTGCGAGTGCGTTAGGAAATAGGCCTGCAGGTCGTGTATTCAGACCGAGGCTAGTCCTAAATTATACTCCCGGAAACGGATGAACCGTTTTTATTACAAACCTTACGTTTAGTGTAATTCATATTTCATTCATTTCGGTGTCATTCTCACTGCACCTAACTTCACTTTGTATACATGCCTAAGCAAGACAAACATATTCTCTCCCACTCCCACTATCAGCTATCACAAACGCCACTGCGAAGTGCAAGCAGCTGACGCATTCGAATATGATCTTTCATTTTGTACGCGTGTGCGAAAATATATTCAGTGTTGCGAAACATAAACAATCGTTTTTTTTTTCATAACAGCAAAGAGGTTTGAGCCAATTAGTTGTGGTAAACATGATCGTTGTTCCAGCCTAGTTCAAATATACAGGATACAATGGATTTAACGTAAGTTTGACTTCATATTTTAAGTATTTTAGCCGATATAAAAGAAGAATAATAGACGTTAGTGATATACTTTACTTCCGTTTTTTTTATTATATTCGTTTGTTTTTAATCATTTTAATTAACCTTTAAACCTCGCTCGATTCTCGACTGCCAGTGACTTTATCCAGTCACAGAAATAATTATTGGATCTTATGTGGTGCACATTAGGGTTTATATTGGAATGAACGCATCTGACTTAAGCTGCTATTAAAAGACGTGTGCACAATGTTGTTATGGTTCGTATGGGTGTGACCAGTTAACTATAAATAAACAACCATGATCGATTGTCGCTATTGTGAGGTAGGTCATTTTAGAAGAGCTGCCACGAATCGATCTAATGCCTCTAATGGTTGAAAACTTGAAATAAAATACCCATACATTTGCGAAAATACTTACAGGGTACGTTTTATAAAGCTACAAGTTACAATTTTACAGGTCTAACTGGCAACACTGCTCAAATAGCTGGTCGTCATTGGTCGAGGTTGTGTGAAATTATAAACAATACCTGGAACAATGGTACACTATATTCTCTCCAGGGCTGACCACGCTGCCCTCCTTAGAAAAAAGGGCGTATGTCTCATAGAACCGCGTGTGTATTAGTGACCTTATTTCTTAAGACGGAGGGTTGAATTTACTTTGACCATCATATTGCGAATGCGTCCTTTTTATTTAGGAGGGCAGCACGGGTGAGCTCAAATTAAGCCTAGCTGTGCTCACGCCTTCTTCATTACCACCACTTTGTTGTGTATCTATGTTAAATGTCTAAATGTCATGAAATAAATGCATTTGATTTGATTTGATATAGGTATTGGTTTTAAATTAGAACTTCTTTTAAAAAGACGGCATTCATACAAGTACAGTGCTTCCAATTTCTTAATAGAGATCGGCAATTTTCGTTTTTTTATGACACACGAGTGACAAATATACTGTCAGTTGCGAGTGTAAGCGTGATAGCGATAGCCAGCCGAAGGCTATTAGGAAGCTGCGAATACTGTACTGGTGGCCATTAGATTCGGTAATTCCATTCATGGCACGGCAGCTCTTTTAAAGGGCCCTATTCGAAATACATAGGAAACATCCAAGACTCTAGAAAAATACTCTCACACTTCACAAAAATATTTGTCCATACTACCGGGAATTGAACCCGGGACCGCTAGCTTCGTGGGCATGGTCACTACGAACTAGGCTAGACACATCAAGGAAATTATGGAGAACGCTATACGTGTAGAAGACTAGAAGGTAATCAAAAGAATTTGCATTTTTCCTGCTTTTCAGTTATGAAACCACTAGATGCTACCGTTTTTAGCCGACTTCGCAAAACCAAAAATGGATAACAAGTTTAATAGTGAATTTATGTACCCGTGTATGTACTATCTCCGACTTGTTGGAGGGAGGCCTACCTACAGCTCTGCCCTCCTACGGAAAAAAGGCACAAATACTATATGAATTGTATTGCACTTTCAACCTTATTATAACCCTTGAGAATTTAATATGCTTCTGTGAATTAATTGCACTTGAGCCTTTTTTCCGTTCGGGGGCAGAGCTCGTCTGCCGGTCCGCGGACGCCACTCAAGAACCTTCTGACCCCATTGGCCATCAGTCCTGCGAGCAATATGCCCCAACGCGGTCGATGCGAAAAGCACAAGACCGGTCTGAGTGGAGAGCCTTGGGGGAGGCCTACTTATGACCAACAAAGGACGTCTTTCGGCTGACATGATGATGATGGTGTACTATCAGCCCAATGTTGCCCTGACTCACCATAGAACGTTATCAATTAGTTGGACATTTCTTACAATTGGAATCAATAACGTCACTGTGACACAGTTCTATGATGGGTGAGGGTTCCATTGGGCTCACAGTATCAAAGTGATAAAAAACTTGTATCGATTTTAATGTACAGTCGAGTTCATAAATATGTATACACTTAAGTACCTTGTCATGTTTAAACTGCCATATAAGAGTCACAACTATTGAAGTGACAACTAGTGACAAGGTACTAAAGTGTATACATATTTATGAACTGGACTGTACAAGATGTCATATCGAATCCGTCGTGAACGTGTGAAGCTATAAAAATTCAATGTTGCAAATATGCAGTCAGCATACATAAATATCAATGTACCATACATATACTTTGTAATTATTAATTGCGTGAGCGTGGGCGTTATTAACTATTGTCTAAAATATATTGTCTATGCTTTGACGATGCAGTTAACCAAGTTGGTAATGACCCTGCCTATGAAGCTAGCCGTCCTGGGTTTGATTTCCGGTCAGGGCAAATATTTGTATGATGAGCTCGAGTACTTGTTTCAGAGTTTTGAGTGTTTTCTATGTATAAAGATATTTATTTCTATATAAGTATATTTATCGGTACATAGTACCTACCAATTGTACAAGCCTAGAGCTTAGTTTGGGACTAGGTCAATTGGTGTGGGATTATCCCCCGATTATTTTAACTGTTATGATGATTTATGTAGGAGTCTAGATCAGAGGTCCCCAAAGTTGTTGGTCTCATAGACCACTTGGCATTTGTTTCGGTTTTGGGTGGACCTAATATTTACGTTATCACGTAAAAACTAAGCAAAAATCTTCGGGATTTTTCGCACGGATAACGTTAGAGGTCCAGCCGGCTAAAAATTTACACAGGCAGTGACGAGCTACATTTAAAATTTAGCTGGATTTACAATGTAATAAAAAAAATACACACAGAGAAAATTTAAACATGATTTATATTGATAGATATTTGTTTATTTATATATTTATAAGAAAGTATTACGTAAGTAAGTAGGTACCTGGTAGGTACCTACTATCTGTGTATGAATATGGATTATTCCATTAATAAAAAGCCAAAATTGGAGTCACGACCTGCTTAAATGGGGTCCACTATCTTGGACCCCCATTTATTTTTTCCGCTCACATGGACCCCTTGCAGGTCGTCATCGACCCCTGGGGGCCGATACAGACCACTTTGGGGATCACTGGTCTAGACTGTAAGTACCTATCGATCATATTATTAATTTGATGCTGTTGCAAAACTCTCTCTTGTTAATCTTTCCACAGTAAATAAGATATATTAATAAGAAATAGTTACAATTACACAGTTATTGAACAATAATGTGGTACCCAGTATGGTTCCCTGAGGAACCACACTGTCAAAGTCTATTAATGTATAGTTGCTTCTTACCTACAACATTATGAATCCAGACTATTTCTAACCTCTACGACACAATCGAAATGAAACATTTAATTTAAATGCTTGATCTGGTTAAGTTAGTAAAATAGAGATAGAGGATTTTAAAATGCCTTAGATATGTCTATGTCTCAGAAGATAGACAATGGTGTGGTGACGTGGCAGTAATCGATCCATTTTGTCTACTTTAATAGCGTGATTGGTTTTAGGTAGGCTATGTTGACTATTTTAATAATATTTACATGTTACTTCTAGGCGTAAATCGTACATGCAAAGAAGAATATGCGGAACGTCCGTGGTTAAAGCGTGTCATATCTTCGCAATCATTAATGCGGTAAGTATCCAAATCCATCGCTTTATTTTCCTCTTATTAACTTAATTTAAATCCTTTCATCGGTGATTGATTTTTTTTTTAAAACTAAAAACAAATGAAATGAAAGTTTCTCATAATAATAAATTACTTATGTTGCACTATGGTACTTACGTATTTTGTATTACCCGTCTCTTAAGACTCCCACAGACCAACAATCGGACTGATAGGCCGAGAGGGACACAGCTATTTGCTACAGTGATAAAGTTTATGTACGTCTCTCATTCTAACTAGTAGCTGCGTACTTTTAGGGCTGTCAGTCCAACTTTTGGTCGGTGGAAGCCTTTACATCGTTATGGGTCTCGAAATGTATGGTATTTTTCAGATCATCGTAGGTATATCCGTGGCTGTCACCCTTCTCGTCTGGTTAATATTCCTCTACTGGCGCTTCCAGACTGGCTTTAGTGAGACCGGCGAGGTCTTGCAGATTTTCATCTTCTTTCTTCCCGGCCCTGTGGCGGCGATCATTGCTGGGGTATTCGCGATGTTGTTGCTTCTTGGTACACGTAAGGTGGGTATCCTATCTAGTAAAGTAGCAGTAACGGTAACCCATAATCAGAGATCGGACAAATGGGCATCATTACTCGCAATAATGTGGACATCACTCCAAAGATCTTAATTAAACAAATCTTAATTACATTAATTTATTACTTACCCTAAAAATAATGTAGACCCTTTTAAGGCAGTAATAAATAAGTAATACGAGGAGTTGTTATTGTGTAGATTTATTAAAGCAAATAAACAGAATTTTTTATAATTTTTCCGTGGTTAATTTATTAATTTTCACGGCTAAAATAAACTTACGAGGTGAAAAGCTCCTTTCGCAATCCACGGATGTTAATGGAGCAAACTTAAGTAGATTAATATTAATGGCCTCCTCACGTCTTTGTATTATTTATTATTATATTACTGTTCTGCAAAGGATCAAGAATAAAGTTCAGGTAAGAAATCAATTAATGTCATTTAATTTGTTTAATTAAAATCTTCGGAGTCATGTCCACATTATTGCGAGTAATGACGACCATTTGTCCGATCTCTCCCCATAATTCATCGATTGTATAATTTCATCGGTTTCTTCGATAGCTATTTTCTGCTGGAACCATGATTTTCAGGATATCTTAAACATTAATTACGTAGGTTAGGTTAGGTCAGAATTGTGAGTACCAAATAAAATTAACTCACGCGGCGAGAAATGCGAATGAATGAATATTCTATTTACGTAAGATAATACGTTCTTTGAAATGTGTTTCGATAAAATCATAGGTACTTAGCCAGTGGTAATACTCTTACTCGGAAGCAGGTTTTAGTACTTTGTCGCTATTTTGGTTAATTCAAATTCAAACCACTACCAAACCATACAACTATGGTACTAGCCTGCAACAATAGTCCGATTTTTCATATTACTCCTACATTATTCTATATATGATAGCTTACTGCTATCATTGCTGGTTATATTATACTGTTTGGCCTAAAATCATTTGCTCTAAACTCTAAATATAACAATAACTATCGTATTTTTGCAGGCGACTATTGTTGCAGTCTTACTGTGATAAGGTACTAAAATGAACAGCAACTTCTAAGTTTGATTGTACAATACTGCCTCTAATAGAGTAGACGTTAACTTTGTGTGCATGTCGTATCGTGTCATTCCAATTTCAATTGGATGTGATTATATAGACTCGTTAATATGTAGATCAATAATCTGTTTCATAAAAGTAATTAATCGTTAGTATGTCAAAATGCGGTGGTGTGTTTTTTGTGTGTTCGCTCATCACTTGGATCATCAGATCGTTTGATAAGCACAAAATCTCTGATTTTGATAACGAAAGTGGACAAAACAACAAACACTTTAGCGCGAAAGATACTTATTTACATAACAGTCATCGTGTTGGGAATTTATTCCTGATAACGACTTGGCCAAAAGGTCAAGAATAACAATAACAGGAAACATTTCTTTGAATTAGTTATTTATTTTTTGTAACTACTACTCGCTACAAAATAGATAACATTTTCATGTAAGTAAATAACAAAGTTTCAAAAACTTCGCTGACTCGTAATGACTCTAATTATGTAAGATAAACTGCTGAAAAACTTATGAAATAAAACATGAAATTAATGATTTTTCGTGTCATGGACGTAAGGCAACAAAAATTCTGACTAAAATGATCAATATCTCCGAAACTAGTAAAAATCGCTGAACATACATAGGGTATAAATCAATAGCTTTTTAGTTGCTCTATCAGCCCTAGGCTGGTTAACGTTGAGTTTTGGGACACCCTGTATGTATCTTCGTGGGCAGCACTGACGCACATACATTTAAAGATTCAAATTAAATTATTTAAAAAAACAAAAACCCTACTGCAATAAAAAAAACAACTGAACAGCGAAAAACAAGTTCTATCCTCTATAGAAAATTGTAGGAGCAACGTAATTGTTGATATTTATAACAATTTAAATTAAACTGAATTTTGGAAAAGTTGTTCCAAATGTACAAGCTAGTCCAAATGTTAATTTTCTGTCAAGAAATAGGTTTTGTAATTCATTGCTTGTACCCGTCTGCAATAGGTACCTTATAAATATCAATAAGTACATTGCTCTTACAATTTTCTATAGATTATAGAGCTTATTTTTCGCTTTTCAATTGTTTTTTTATTTTAGTCGGGTTTTTTTTTTTTAATAATTTAATTTATTTCACTCTTTAGTTTTTATTAATTAATAATTTATTTGTTGTTCAAGTTATATTAGTTACTTTTTGTACCTATATGCCCAATAGTTTGAGTTTCGACTCTTTAAAAGTTTAAAGGTTAAAGTATAATTTAATTTTATACAGATGATATGGTGCTACTCAGTCCCTCAGTCAAAGGTCTTAGAACGCTTCTGAACGTTTGTGAGCGATATGCTTCGGCCTTCAGATCACGGTCTGAAGTATAACGTTAAAAAGACACAGGGCGCTGATTTTTGACTTTCGTGCGCTCGAAAGTTTCACTCTGAAGTGAGCAAAATCTGTGAAACCGTATTTTTGAAATTACAAGCGATAGAAAATTTAAAGACGAGTAGTCCACACCATTCGTTTTCAATTCTACCGCTCGTATTTCAAAAAACCATTTCGTAGATTTTGCTCACTTCCGAATGAAACTTTCGAGCGCTTGAAAGTCAAAAATCGGCCCCCAGTACATGGTATTCAGGTCCGGGAGGGGTCCGGATAATGTTCTCCCTGTTTTCTTCGACGGAGTCTCGGTGGAGAGGGTTGGACAGTTCAGGTATCTAGGGCATGTTGTGACAGAGAACCTCCGAGATGACCTCGATATAGAACGGGAGGGGCGGGCTACGGCGGTTAGAAGCAACATGCTCGCGCTCAGGTTTGCGCGGTGTGGTGACCCTGTAAAGCTGACACTCTTCAGAGCATTCTGTCAATGTTTCTACACATGCCAGCTCTGGGTCAACTGTACCAGACGCGCGTTCAGCTCCATCAGAGTTCAATACAACAACACGTATCGTACTCTGATGAAGTTACCGCGCTACTGCAGCGCGTCGAGCATGTTCGCGGAGGCAAGGGTACCCGACTTCTTCTAATGAGGTCCCGAATCGCGATGTTCTGGGATCGCATCAGCTCATCGAGCATTGGGATTCTCCGCGCCTTGTCCAGACGCCGGGGCTGTCGAATCCGCGAGCACTGGCTTTCTGTGCACCGTGACTATAACAAAAAGTAAGTAATAAGTTGTAAGTTAACCTGACATGTGTTGTATCGTTGCGACGTGATGAATGTATTTTCATTTTGTTTAATGTATTTTATATGGGTTCTTCCTGAAATAAATGACTTATTATGGGGTACCCTTCACCTGGCATAACTTTGTTTGGCATAATCATCATTTGGCATACTCATCATTTGGCATAATCATCATTTGGCATAATCATCTTTTATAAGTACATTCTTTCTTTCTGAAACCATATATTCAGGATTATTTAAAATATCATTGCGTAGAACCCATTAGGTCAGGTTAGGTTTATTTTAAAACAATCCTGAAAAGTATATGGTTTCAGAAAAAAAGACTGTATGCTAAAAGATGATTATGCCAAATGATGATTATGCCAAAAAAAGTTATGCACGATGAATGTGAACCATTATTTTGATTTGGAATTTGTTTTACCAAATTACATTTAAACATATGAGTTGAGTATATTGTTGTTATCGCCTTTTGATATTCTTCATTTTGATACCCTACTGGATTCATAGAATAAAAGTTTTTTTTTTAAATCACAATTTATGGCACCTAAAATCCTCCATGTTCTTTTTTTTCGACGTCACTTATCCTAGGACACTTGGGTTGCCGAGGCAAATCCAACGATAAGTGACTTGATTTTAGAAATCCGTCCATCAGTTTGGATGATAAGAGGCAATAAAGAATATTACATACATACATACATAGATACGCGCGAAAAACATTATCCTTCTTGGTAGTCGGGTAAAAAAAATATTACCCTTCTTGGCAGTCGGGTAAAAATACGAAGAGGTAGACCACCGAGAGGGTATTAGTTGGTATCCAGTCATGAAGTGGTTAATACCAGATAACTCGGGTATCCTGGCAAATATTTTCCCCTTTAAAGTAGGTATAAATGTCTATGTTGTTTTTGTTACAGAAAAAAGCTGGTTTTGTAAAGGCCTACTTGATTTACGGAGTGATTGTAGAGATCGGACTGGTTCTGGGGACTATCAGCTTCGTCGCGACGGCGCATCGAGGGGCATTTTCAATGGACCTGAGTTCCTACGTGGTTATCGCCTTTGTAGGAAACGGCTTTTGCGGTATGATACTCCATTACGCTGGGGCCACACTAACGGGACACGCCGTAAATTATGACGATGATAGACCCTAGGGCGCTAGCAATAACGTCTACCATCGCGATTATTAACGGCGTTTCCCGTTGGTGTGGCCATAGCATTATACACCGCTAAACATCTTAGGATTTTCCCGTTCGATTCTGTTTAGCCATTTTACTACTTGACGCGGTGAAATGGAAGGTTTTTCCATTTCAAATCACCGTGTTTTGATATGTCAGTTTTGAAATCCGTTAACATTAGCGTTATACATCTTGCCTAGGCTCTATGATGACTATGATCTTTGCGATTCAAAAAATAATTGAAATGGCCTGTCAAATTCCGAATTTATGGGCAAGATCTTCATAAAAAACGTGACCTTGACAGTCACTTTGACACAACCAAAGAACAAGGACTAAAGGCATAGAAACCGTACTAAATAAGCATTATGGTTCACTTCTTTTTACTTATGGTTTTCATAGTGAGTTGGAAAGAGATGAATCTATAGCTGTTCTTTCGTTATTTGGTACATCGTCACAAGTAAGGTGTGATTTGGACCTATAAGCACCTATAGTATTTGGACATCTAGACAAAGAAAGACAAATCCTTCCTATAGGAAGGACAAAGAAGTCCCTGCGTAAAACCTTGTGACAATGACAGTTAAAGAAGAAAAAACAGCCTACTTTTTGTTTCGTTTTTTCTCATGTAATACGTAATCTAAAAAGTAGAGAAAGATAGCTGACGCAAAGTACGTCTTATAGTCCGGTTTCTATGCTTTATGTCCTTATTCTTAGGACACAACCGTACACCAACATCCGTCCCTTTTGACACGTAGTACGAGAGTGACGGATGCTTTAAGGCCCAGTCACACCGGCTGCGTAACGTGCACGTTCACGTGCGCGTTCGCAATCCACTGCGTTGTATAGTATGAATTCACATTACGACATGTCACTATACAACGCAGTGGAAAGCGAACGCGCACGTGCACGTGCACGTGCACGTCACTCAGCCGGTGTGGCTCGGCCTTTATCCACATCCCTTGTGGATTAAAAACACTATGTGTTGTCCCCTGTATATGCATAATGTAATGATGAACTTTTTTTTTCAGTTTTATACGGCTTCGTGCTCTGGCTGGTGAACAACGCTCACACAGAACTGAAAAGCAAAGCCCCGAGCGTGGTGGACGCGCAAATGCTGTGTCTGTCGGAAATAATCTTACCGCAGAGGGTACCGAGTGGAAACACTCGCGTGCATTAATAACGAACGTCATGTTGTACTGAAATTGTTTACAATATGACCCGTTGTTCTGCTCGCTAGTTTATTATGACTTGAAGAATACTCAAAAAATCTATTAAGATTGCACCGAGGAAACGCCCGAACCGGCCCTGCGTTTATCGCGTGATAGAAATAGAAATATAAATAGTTTATTCATGACAAACATTAACATTAATTGACACACAGAATTTATAAAAGATAATTTGCCACGAAATGGTCCAACTCAGCGTGATGCTGGCAGAGCCAGCGCTGATCTTCCGTTGTGACCATTTGGTGAAGACACGGCGCAATGACGCCACTAGCGCACACACATCAATTTACCGCACAATTAACAAAAAAATACAGCTAAAAATAAAAATAAAATAAAATAAAAAACCAATAAAACATGCCACGCAACTACACAATGCCGTCGTGCAGTGCAAACACCGCTTTACACCGCCTTATGCAGTCTGTGGCTGGCTTATTAAAAAAGGATAACTAAACTAGGCCTTCTTATTAACGATGCGCGATTACGAATGATTAGACTAATAGAATAATCGAAGATTACTGACATAAATAATCGAGTAGGAAATTAATACTATACTAATGTTGATAATCGATCGATCGATCGATCGATAAAGTGTGGATAAGGCATCCGTCACCTTCTGACACGTAAAAGTACGAGAGTGACGGATGCTTTATCCACATTTGACAAGTGACATAGACGCAGCCATACTAGGCCCGGGGGCCTGTATTATGGTAGCCTTTATCGCAGTGGGTAAAGCATCCGCTACTCTCGCACTTACAAAAGTTACGAACTGGTCAGAAAGTGACAGATGCCTTATCCACGTTTATCGACATCGTTAAACATCACCATAATAATAGGCCCGCTGTGCAGAGACGCCCTCAATACTATTTTGTTTTTGAATAAACGAAATCTTCTTGAAATCGAAGAGTGTAGTACAGTCGACTACAAAGAAATAACACAATGCAATAAGGTGAAAAAGTGGATACATGTCTGTGTAGTCGACTGTACAAATGAAACAGTTCATAGGATATTATGACAATTGCTTAATTGCAATTGCCTTTCGAGTTAGTAATTTAACGGAAACAAGTGGCCACCTAATACTACCTAATGAGCGGAGCTAGACAAGTTGCCATCGAATACAAACGCGTCAAAAGTCTTTGACCAGTGTGTGTTGCCAGTGATGACTTACGGATCTGAGACGTGGGCGCTAACAGTGGGCCTTATAAGGAAGCTCAAAGTCACTCAGAGGGCTATGGAGAGGGCTATGCTCGGGGTTTCTCTGCGTGATAGAATCAGAAATGATGATATCCGCAGTAGAACTAAGGTTACCGACATAGCCCGAAGAATAGCCAAACTTAAGTGGCAATGGGCGGGGCACATTGCTCGCAGGACTGACGGCCGATGGGGCCAGAAGGTTCTTGAGTGGCGTCTGCGGACCGGGAGACGAGCTGTAGGTAGGCCTCCAACAAGATGGAGTGACGACCTTGTAAGGATCGCGGGAACGCGGTGGATGCGAAAAGCACAAGACCGGTCTGAGTGGAGAGCCTTGGGGGAGGCCTATGTCCAGCAGTGGACGTCTTTCGGCTGACATGATGATGATGATGATGATGACAAACGCTAGCGTTAGGTGATCACCTGTGATGACACTGACTCAGTTGACAGTTTCTTCGCATGGTTACCGCCCATGGATACCGACGTTTATATTGTGATAGTGCTCGTGTTGAATTCGACCTGTCAAGATAGTACCGCGTAACGACCGTAGTTGTCAAAACTATCACTATTTGATTAGCACGAGTGATAGTGATCGCTCTACAGCGTGTCAGTTGTGACGAGTGATATATCACGTGACTATCTTACGTCAATTCCATACATTTTTTAAAGCGACAGGTGATCACCTGACTCTAGCGTTTGTATTCGATGGCAACTTGTCTAGCCCCGGAGGGCACCACTGTAGGTACACTGTACTTTCGAGAAATTTTTAACCGACTTCAAAAAAGGAGGAGGTTATACGTTCCACTGTATGTATTTATGTTTTTTATGTATTTTCACCGATTACTCCGTCAATTGTAGACCGATTTCAAAATTTTTTTTTTGGTTTGATAGAGTATACTTTCGAGGTGGTCCCATTGTCACCAAATCTGAATCTGATGAGAGGATCCGTGAGGAATTGAAGGAATTCCTCAAATATTGTAGGCAAACATATAGCGATTTTAGTATTTTTAGTAACAAGTCCAGCATTTGCATTCAGAAAGTACCATTTGGTGAAGTGGAACTGATGATGAAGACCACAGATGGCCACCGGAACTCCTTAACGGTACCGATTTCAAGGGTGGCGATAAGATATCTCGATTAAGATAGTTGAGCGACTACAACGAAGAATATTTACTTGTTAACTGACTTCAAAAAAGGAGGTTATTGAAATATGACTATGACTTTCCCGCGGCGTTGCTTGCGGCGCGCTTGAAATAACTTAAAGTTTCATTTCAACTAAGAAGTGGGACTACGTAACAGCGTATTATGATCACTAAAAAGAATAAAATAAAATAAATGTTTTAAAAAACAAAAAACCGCCTTCAAAAACGCACGCGGTTTTTTTAATATTTAGCGGATTGATATGATACGAGGGTTTGCCGCGCTGTACATTTCCACGTATGTCACGACGGCAAATTTACGTACAGTTTTAATATTAAAATTGCTTGATGGTACATAGGTACAGCTTATTCTCGGTGCAGTCTTAATACTCGTAGATGGTGATAATCATTATTCTGGTCACTAGTCAAATGTCAAGCCAAAATCGAAGCTGAGAACTGACTAAGTCATTTAGGAACATGTAGTTTATATGGCCGACCTGTTACATGATTTTAATTTTAATTTCACTTTTGGTGATTTACTTAATTTCACTCTTTAACGGTATTTTCATATTTTGTTGAAAAATGTGATTTAAAAAATCCATTCATAGGTAAGTACTTATTCCGTATTTGGTCAGTGATGTATTAAGTACTTAATTAGTCACAAAGCTAAGTTACAATTTAAGAACTTTGACAATAAAGAAACTTGAAGGCTATCTTTGATTTGAACAATGTCTGATTAATTTATGCTGGCAATGTACGATACGTACAGTCGAGTTCATAAGTATGCATACACTTTAGTACCTTGTTACATTAATCCCTATTACAATTATTATATGGCAGTTTGAACATGACATTAAATAGACAAGGTACAGTCAAGGACTTTAATTGTTATGCCACTATGGAACCCTGTCATAATGACAGCGTCAAAGCACATGACAGAAATTACGCTTAAATGAATGATTAACGTTATGCGACAGGGTTCCACAGTGGCATAACAATTAAAGTCCTTGACTGTACTAAAGTGTACACATATTTATGGGGTCTATATTGACTGACATAATTATAATGTGGTTTAAGTCGTAATCATCGCAAGTCATAACGTGTTTTTTTATAGAAACTGTTACTTTTTCAGGGTTTTTATAAATCAAACCTAACCTAACCTAGCCTTGTCTACACGTTAGATATTTCAGAACTTCTGAAAAGTTTACAGTTTCAGCGATATAAAAAAATATGACTATCAAAAATTATGTCAACAATTACATTATGACCAATAAAATTATGGGAAACAAAGTTCTTCCATATTTATGAACTCTACTGTACGAGCACGAAATTATTCCGTATACTCGTAGGTATCAAGTAAAAAGTAACTTTATCGTATCGTATCGTATCATCATCGAGAGAATGTGTATACATGAATGAATGAAATAAGTTTATTTAGCATATAAAAAGGAGCATACAAATCTTAAGAATAACACAAAGAACTAACAGTTTGCTAAAAAAGTTCGCCACTCAGCTTAGTGCCACGAAATATGCCAATGGATATTCCATGACGCTGATTTTCAGTGACGCCTGGCTACCGAGGTGGTTGCTACTTATACATATATTTTTACATGGCGATTGGCGATTGGAACAGCACCCCCGTCTCCGCATTTAGTTGATTTTTGTCGCGTCATCGAGTAGTGTAGATCAATATAGGTATGTTATTATACATATATGTAAACGTGACTATGATTTAGGGGTTTGTGCTACGGATAGATTACACTTTTGCACACTATCCCATTCAATAGCGGCCTTTTACACGTAAAGTTCGGACCGCGGGAAACGCCACGCGCCATTCCAATCTTCGCTCCAAACCGTACATTTTTTACTATTTTACTATTACAGTTGCATTTACACTTACGGTTCGGAACGAAGATTGGAATGACGCGTGGCGTTTCCTGCGGTCCGAACTTGACGTGTGCAGGCCGCTAATGGGCGGCTTGCGTGTATGCTTACCCACCGTACGCGCCGCGAGACTGTGCCACCAGCCACCACAAGCAAACTCATCACAACACGGACCGAGCCGGTTAAAGGCCGAGCCACACCGGATGCGTGACGTGCACGTGCGCGTGCGCGTTCGCTTTCCACTGCGTTGTATAGTATGAATTCTCATTACGACATGTCACTATACAACACAGTGGAAAGCGAACGCGCACGCGCACGTGCACGTCACGCATCCGGTGTGGCTGGGCCTTTTGGGCGGGGCCAGGTTGCGATATTTGCGACGCGTATCGACACAACCCTAGCGCCCGAGTGGAAATAGGTAACAGAAACTCTTAAAGGACTGGAGACGAAATATTTTTCTATTTATACTATGAACGCGTGGAGGGTGCGTCTTCGACTAAATAGTTACAGGCACTCGTTAACTATAACCTAGGTATACCGTTTATATACAGCATACCTAGGCACTCGATTCGTTAGCTTTAGGAAATCCTCGAAAATATGTTCCATTGATAATATCACGTAGGTATAATAAGTACTAAGTTAAATTTGGAATATTATTTCCTACAAGATATTGTTTTTGAAATTTAGGTTTTTTGGAATGATAAAACAAGATTATTTATTTAGTGCGTCTCTTTTAAAACGGTATAAGAGTACGGAGGTATATTTCGCGCCTTAATTTTTTTTGTGTAACATAGTACTTAAGTACTTATAATTAGTTAATAATGTTAGTATAATTATAACAAAAATACATAAAGTACATGTTCTTAATACATAATTTTGTATATTGATGATGATTGTTTCTTTTATTTTTATCCCTCTTCATAGTCAAACTCTTCTTGCACGGAAGGGGCAATTTAAAAACATATCAGCATGATTAATTAACTGAAGAGAAAACGAGCGGACCTTCCACAGTTTCGTATCGAATAAAAGGGAATGACAAGATGAGTCATGGGAATTCTCATTAAATAAGGCCGTTTAATCAGTTTCAATTAAACCATATAAAACCCCGTGCGACCTTCGACGATATTTCGTATTTTGACGTCGTCACTATGATAAAGTTATATGGTGGACGTGCAAAGTTTTAGTGGATAAGGTAATGTTTTACTCATTAATATTAGTCAAAATTACCTACAATTTATGATATGTATGAGACGCTCTGGACTAGCATGAGTAGAAACAAGGTAATGTTGACTAATTTAGAGAATTATGACGCTGACAATTTTCATACAACATACGATAACGTTTAGCTCCCTTAAAACGTAGTCTGATTTTTACAATTTTTGAATATGTTGCAGATATGATAAAATATGTCTTCAGCTTTGTATGTTTCAAGAAAATATCTCTTAAAATGAAACAAATTTCAAAAACAAAAACAGAAATGTACAGTCGACGTCGAAGATATGTTTACACTTTAGTACATTGTCCTTTTATCCGCTATGACAATTTCATATGGCAGTTAAAACATGACGTTAAATAGACAGGGTACTAAAGTGTAAACATATTTATGACGTCGACTGTACAGAGCCAGTTGTTCACAATAAGTTGTAGTTATTTTGAAAAACGGGTGTCCCTCACAATCCCTAACAAAGTTTGTCCTAACATATCGTTTGCCCGAATTTTCATTTGCCCTAAACTGGTTTTCAGATGAGTCAGGCAACTTTTTAAGTTTTCCAATTATATCTTGGGTTCGGATAGGTTAGGGTTGTATTATAACAATACTAAAAAAATTAAAATTTAAGCGGAAATGGCGTTAGGATAAATGAAAATTCGGACAAACGATGCCTTAGGACAAATGAAGATTAGGGCTTCCATAGGAGAACCTTGAAAAACTAGGTATGTAGCTACGGCTATTCAAAAATCTTAGAAATTTGACTTGATGTAGGGGATTAGGGAAGTTATCGCCCGGAGCTAAATTTGTATGGTTTTTTTTGATAGCCGCGCGATTTAATCATCTCTTCACAATCCTCTTAGTGACGTAGAAGGCATATACAGGTGTAATCGTTAAGTGTGTCCAGCCGATTATTCCGTAAATATAACAGATATCAGAAAACTTTAAACTGATATCGAAAGTACGTTACCCAATGAGTAAAATCACATCACTAACTTTTTTTTAAATGAAAGTAGTAATATGAAAAATATTAAGTTTAAACGCTCCCATACTCATATAGTGCGACGTTCCTTGAGGCTGTAATTTCCCTACCGTAACGGATAAAATTGTTTACGTAACACCTGGCCATAATGTGAGTTTTATCGCACGCTGCGCGCACGGTAAAACTCGCATTGTGGCCAGGTGAAGACGTAAAATTGTGTACTCATCACGGGCAGTAAAAAAGAAAGCCCTCTATCGCATATTTACAACCCTCGCCTACGGCTCGGGTCTCAAATACCTGCGATTTCGGGCTTCCTTTCTTTTACAGCCCTTGTTAAGTAATGTACTATTAAGATTCATAATTTACACGAATAAACTGTGATAAATAAAAAAAAACACGAATCATATGATAATGGTGAAATAACTAGGCCTTTTAAGACTAAAGCCTCTCAAGTCTCTCAACGAACGGCGTACTAAGGGCCTGTTGTTTGATCAGTAGTTTAACTAACTAATCGATAAAAACCCTAACTAAAGGTTAAATCTCAAGGAAATGTGTCAAATTTTCGATTCTTTTTTCGAATTTTAACAATCAGTTGAGTTAACTAGGTACTGATCAAACAACGGCCCTAAATGTGTGGGAGGGTTTTAAATTAATATTTGGGATATTTCTGGATTTATTAAAAAAAAGTTAGTGATGTGATTTTACTCATTGTGTAACGTACTTTCGATATCAGTTTAAAGTTTTCTGATTTCTGTTATATTTACGGAATAATCGCCTGGACACACTTAACGATTACACCCTGTATATACCTACTACGTCACTAATGGCCTGTTGTTTGATCAGTACTTAACTCAACTAATTGTTAAAATTCTAAAAAGGAATCGAAAATTTGACACATTTCCTTGACATTTAACCATTAGTCACGATTTTTAACAATTACAATTAACAATTAGCCATTAGGATTGCGAAGAGACGATTAAATCGCGTAGCTGTCAAAAAAAAACCATACAAATTTAGCTCCGGGCGATAACGTCTCTAGGCAGGGCTCCGTCGAATTAGCAGTGGATTTATAATTTGTACAATATGGAAATTGTACCAATGTGTCCGAAGCTATTTTGAACCTAAATTTTAATACAATTTTTTAAAGTTTTTTGTTATTTCTCAAAAACTTTAAATAAAGAACACTTCATTTTATTTTTCCCATAAATGTAAATAATTATCTATACGTCAGGATTTTTTCAGTTTTTTTGGTCCATAAACTTTGGGGGGAACGTTCATTTTTTCTACATTTTTGGCTACAAATTAAAAAGTATATCACAGAAAAAAAACAAATTTTTGAAACGTGCAGATTGAGCCCTTTCATATGACACCCCATTTGCTATAATCAAACCACTTTCACTTTTCAACCCCCCATTCTAGACCACTTTTCAATTATTTATAAAATTTATTTCATATTTTTTTTACTAAAGTCAGATGCGGGCAAACAAGTTGTACAACTATGCTGAATTTCAAGTTGATATCAGTTGTAGTTGCCGAGAAAACCTGCTGTGACATACAGACAGACAGACAGGCAACGAAGTCTCACCATAAGGGTTCCTTTTTTACCATTTTGGTACGTAACCCTAAAAATGAAGAAAAACCAACTTATGTATGTCAATAAGTATATTCTTATTAGAAAAAAAAACTTAGCACTAACTTACAAATTCATCAAGTATGGCAAAGACGTACCTATACTCGAAAATCTAATTTAAGACCAAAATCCTAACCTCAACGGTCACACATTCGCTGTGATTACAGCATTTTGGTTAAAGTGTACATAGGTATTTTTATCAATAAAACTTACCCTAATATTACTGGTTACACGAGTTATCATTCATATTTTTATGAAATAATGTTAAAATAACGAAGTAATCAAGATGGGAACTGTAAAATTTTGGTCTTTAATTAGATTTTCGAGTATGGCCTTAAGGAAAGGTTTATAAAAGTATAATGATAAAGGCGTCAATCATCCAACACTGGCAAAATTTGCACCAAACAAGTACATATTGGGATTTCTCTTCCACAAATACCGGGATTGACTGACACAAGTAGATCTTAAAGTTTATAATTTGGTTTAAGGTGAATGAATGATGTTTTGTATGTATCTGTTAATTTTACACCTTTAGAAAATGATGAAACAGAACAAAACAATTCCTGATTCTGTTACTTACAATTCAAGAAAAAAAGTAAAAGAACTCGGGGTTTGAGTAAACCTGCCTCTTAAAAAATACATAGCAATACTGCCCTCCTAAGCAAAAATGCAATATCTAAATAAAATAGCCAAAGCAGATTCAACTCTCATTTGTTTGTAACTAGGTTGCAATTTCTACACATGTTTTGTCTGAGATATCGCCATTATGCTTAGTAGGGCAGAATAATCTCTATTTATATTTCTTAGGAAAAAAAGCATACACTACTCTTTAGCGGAATATCTGACACTTCCTGACTATAATATAATATTACCTTTGTACCGTCCTATAACTACCCATTGTACGAATTATTATAATTGTATTCTGTGCATACCTGACATACAATGGCCCGCAAAACTATGTATCACACTTTTAATACTACTAAGTATTAAAATTGTGATACTCAGTTTTGCGGGCCCGTGTATTTGTATGCCTAGCGGCAAAATATAGTGATACTTATAGCTAAATTTGTAACATCTTATTACCTATATTTACAAATAAATCACTTAAATTTGAATTGAATTTGAATGTTCTCGTACAAATGATGCCTAGACGCTTCTTATAGGCGTAAATTAGAGATCATGCGATCTTCGATACTTAAATCTGTTTCATCCCCTTGAGACCTATTGAATATCAAAATGAATTAATGGAATTGAAACCATCCATGAGAGAACATATTTAAATTTACATCATCAAAGTACGGTTTGGATGCTTTAGGCACGAAACCGCACTCTTTTAGTTAGCTTTCATGATAGCCTCGTAAGGCCCACCATACTATAAACAGTGAGTTTTTTGTCAGTGGGACTTTGAATCTACCATCAAGGCAATAAAGTTCAATTTCGTTTGATCAATAATGCCATTTTTAGTTTATCAAGAAAGGAAAATGAAACCTTATTCCCATATCCACACAGTTTAAATTAAATTGCCTTGCTTATGTACATCCTATTGCACACTGGGCCTTACGAGGTTAGGATTACCGAGAACCATGATTAGTTTTAGTGAACTTATTATTTTCACCTTGCGCATACAAGTAGGGCATGCAGTACCGGGCCCGGTTCCGAAACTTCCATTTCCCGGTTCTAAGCAGGGACGGTACCGGGATTCCCGGTTCTCCCGGTTCTTTATTTTTTACCTCAAATCACCGCAATCATGGACATTTGAGATAAAAAACGATTGAAAAACATTAGGAAACTTGAAATATAATAAATATGCAATAAAATCATGCACGTTTTCTTCAACAAAAACATATCTTGATTAAGTAAAATATTAACTAGAAAGTTATTTGTTCTTCCTTTTTATAAATCTAGAGATTAATTATTGCAAATATGCCACAAAATATGATGGATGTTGATGCGATGTTGCCGCTTGTGCCGGCTTCGTCGCTCAGGTGTGAATTGGATATATGTGATACGCGCCACGATATTTGTTTGGTATTCATGGAAAGAACCGGGATGTAATCTTCAGTACCGGTTCTTTAGGACCTGTGAAATTCCCGGGATTTCCCGGGAATTACAGAACCGGGATTTCCCGGGAGCATGCCCTACATACAAGGGATTAATTTCTAATGCAAATGATGAACAGTATCTAGGTTACTTTTTGATTTAAGAAACGAGTACCATAGACAAACAGCCATAGATAAAACAGATGTACGGTATATCAATTGATGTATTCTGACGTACAAGGCCTCCGAGGTTGCGTGCCTAAAGACTAATTTGCCAAATCAGCTGCTTAGCTCTCCACTAGACGGATGTGCTTTTTGAGCATCGCCCTTTGCTGCAGCTTGGCGTGGGTCTGATGCACCAGCACCAGGAACAGGGAGTAGATCACTGGAAACACAGGGATTACAGTTGTATGAGTATGCTCACACACCTAAGATATAATTAGCATTGGTCCATTTGTATTTTTTCCTCTTTTTTTAAAAGACTCATTAAGAAGGTTATTTGTATTCTCAAGACTCCTTGCCAACCCTGAAGACTAAGGTCCGTATTAATAAACTCATCTTGGCTGAGATGCCCGACACAAGTTACGTCAAAACTCAAAACAGAGAACTGACAATTTTGATTCATCTTGAGACACACTATTAGTCACCCAGCACCTGACCCGCACCGCCTCGTCGCACGGCGTCCACTCGTTGTCGACAGGTGGTCCTCGGGTGGACACCGCGTTGTCACCAGTGAACCTCGTGTGGTCAACGAGTGGGCCTTGCGTGGTCAACGAGTGGACCTCGCGTGGTCAACGAGTGGGCCTTGCGTGGTCAACGAGTGGGCCTTGCGTGGTCAACGAGTGGACCTCGCGTGGTCAACGAATTTCCGAGCGTCTACCAGCGTAAACCGCGCGCTGTCATTGCGCGGTTCACAAGTGGACACCTCGGGAGCGAGACGATCCGGTTACGCTACGTAGTTGATGTAGTGAGCGCATGCCCATACAAACCCATATAAAGAATATTAACGGATCGAGGCGAGGCGGTGCGGGTCGGGTGCCGGGTGGTTCTAATGAACTGCGACCTCGACCCTAAGGTCAGTTTCAGTCATCAGTTTATTAATACGAACTTAAGTAATGTCCGTTCCCGCGCGTTTTCGCTTAATCCGTATTAGTTTGAATATTGGGGATCGGCCGTAAGTCGTTTTGACGGTTGCCTGATAAGGTAGTTGCTCACATACACACGTTTAATATACCTCCCACACAGGTGTGTCTCCTTCTAGCGTCAGAACGTAGCGTAGCGACAAGAATTAGGCTAACATAAGAGATTTTCGAAACTGATTAAATGTATAGAATTGAAATAAGTGAGCGACGCGATAGATCCTCAGCTTAAATCAATCCTATAAATTGATCAGTTTTCGAAAATCGCTAATGTTAGCATCGTGTCGAGGTTCTTACCGCAAGCGAACAGCGTGATGATGCCCGGCTCAGGCTCGCGGGAGTAGGTGATGAGGTAGCCGACGGCTGACAGCACCGCCAGCACCGTGGTGATAACCCCGTAGATGAAGTACGCCTTCACGCGGGCTGGACGACACTGGAAACAACAGTCTATTTAATTTGCTAGTTTTACTATTAAGTCTCGTCGAGATTTTGCTTCCTGAGAGCTTTATCAGTTAGTCATAATGCCGAATTTGTTAAAATCCTAAATTTTCATAATTTCGAATGTACCAATTTTTTTTATTGAGGATGTACCTAGTTCATAGCTTTTAACAGGGGAAATCCATTATAGATACCTAGAGACCTGGGAGACCTAATTGGTTATGTATGTCAGACTTACACCGACTAAAACCCCAGAGGTGTTCTTTTTCTAATCTTGGAATAGGTCGCGGGCGTGGTATTCTATCCGCTAATAGTGTAACTTTTAACGTAACCTTCGTATGGCAATGTAAGTGATACATTTTTACTTATTAAAAATTAAACTTTAAAGGCGTATTAAGGTGTCCCCTCCAGTATAGTGAACACTGGGTGTAGCGAAATTGAAAGGACGGGATATTTTATTACGTCGTAAAGAGATTTTGTTAAATGGAGAGAAGAAGAAAACAATATAATTTTACAAATATGTGAGTGCACGAGCAATGCGATAACGTAAATACAACGCATATCAATCGGACGATGGCAGGAAAGTGCAGTAAGCAAACACGTGGTGGGTTATTACAACAAACAAATAAAAATTCGTACGAAATATTTACGTGCCTGCCTATTAACTGTGTTTAACGTTAAACAAAATCAATGTTTATTGGGGTCTAAATAATGAATGACGTATTGTTTGGCTATTGAGAGTTATTTTAGTTACACAGGGTGGTATCGGGTACCTAACAATTTTAAACTAACCAACCTCAGTCATTAGGCTCCGGAACACCAAACGCAGGCCCGCGCAAGTTGTAAAACAACGAAACAAATCGAACCCGGCACATCAAAAAGTACCGCGTGCCAGCGGCGGGCACGCATTGAAAGCTACGCGTCGCTGTCGCCGCGCACAACTCGGGCAGCGCGATGCCTGTTGTGTTGTAGTGACTGGCACGCGTTACTTTTTGATGTGCCGGGTTCGATTTGTTTCGTTGTTTTACAACCTGCGCGGGCCCGCGTTTGGAAGCTCGTCGCTCCTTGTAACACGCTTTTGGTGTGCGGGAGCCTAATGACTGAGGTTGGTTTGTTTCACATTGTTAGGTACCCGAATTCAAATTCAAAACATTTATTTGACAAAAACACTCTGCAATGTAGTGTGTTTAAGTCAAATAAATGTTTTGATTTGAATTTAAAGAGCTAATGCTCTGAACTTGTCCACTAACCTTGCATATTCCGTCGCAGAGCAGCACAGAGAAGATAAAGGCGACCAGACTGGCTATTCCTATTATCGGGATGACGATACCGATAAGGATCGCTACAAAAATGGGGTCATTTATGTAGGGATCTCCGGGGATTTCACGCTCACTAGCGTCTCCCCAGGAGTCGTACGGGTCGCGGTTGTGGGCATGGGTGTTCGTGAAGATAACCCCCGTGGCGGCGAGCGCCACACTGATCACGCATGCCAAGAAGGCCAGCCCTGTGCCGATCTGAGGAAAAATAAGGGAGCTTAAGAATTCATAAACTTTAATAAGATACCCGTTTCTAGTTTCAAGACACGTTAAGGCATAGAAAATTGGAGTAGGTTTTATTACGACTTCATCATAATACCCTGATACCTATATGTCTAGATTTCAAAACGACTTGGTATCATCATAACATAATTCATCAAAATAAATCCATAATTTCTAAGCAACTGAAGCATTTATAATATTTTTTTTGCCTTTTATATGTAGTACTTGTTGCGCGATTTCCAAATCTTGTTTAACTGGCGCCAACGTTTAAGACAGCATGCTACCTTGGTATAGGTACGTAGAGCATTTTTTCAATACAATGACTCAAGTCCACAGTTGTGGAATGAAAAACGAGAATTATTATAAGTACTTTAGTGGTTTAGAAAGTATGGATTTATTTTACATGCACTTTTTTTGGAATTATGGCATAATTCAAAACATTGCTACGTTATTAAAGATTTGATTTCAAGTTTTAAAATTACGAATTATAGGTAGCTATTTTAGCCAAGGGTGTACCTACGTCAAAGTGGCATTCTTTGCCGGTATTATTAAAACCTTAATAACACCTAAACTAATTAACAGATTGAAAACTTATTTATTCTGGACCCATAAAGAAGGCGCTTTCTTATGCCGTACCGTAAAATATGCCAACTTTGCCCAAATTAAAAAAGCATGTTTTTCGATTTTTTCCAAGAGCTATGTTTTTTATTTTTTGTTGAAGCTATATGGTCATGTGGTTCCATTCATGTTGAAAAGTCCTAAGTCTTCACTTAAACCCTGATTTTATCGATTTTAATGGCGGGCAATGTTATCTGGAATTTTAGCCAACATTGCCCTTGATGATTTTCGCCGCACATACAGCCCCTACGCAATTATAATAAGCAACAGTCACGAATTAGGGAAATGATACCGTTTATTTTAATCGCTGAGTACGAGCGTATTTTCGTTTATTTTAATCGCTGAGTACGAGCGTATTTTCGTTTATTTTAATCGCTGAGTACGAGCGTATTTTCGTTTATTTTAATCGCTGAGTACGAGCGTATTTTCGTTTATTTTAATCGCTGAGTACGAGCGTATTTTCGTTTATTTTAATCGCTGAGTACGAGCGTATTTTCGTTTATTTTAATCGCCGAGTACGAGCGTATTTTCGTTTATTGTAATCGCCGAGTACGAGCGTATTTTCGTTTATTTTAATCGCTGAGTACGAGCGTATTTTCGTTTATTTTAATCGCTGAGTACGAGCGTATTTTCGTTTATTTTAATCGCTGAGTACGAGCGTATTTTTGTTTATTTTAATCGCTGAGTACGAGCGTATTTTTTGAGTTGTGAGTGAAGTATTTCGGTCGCGTATTAATTTATGCTGCATACAAAATTCCAATTCATTTTGCGTCGCCGTGTGAATCAAACAGTATGAAACAGAATTAGCAGAAATTACGCGATTTATAACTCAAACCGGTCAAATGCGAGTCGGACCGGGTGTTCCTTATTTAAGATAATATGCTTGGTAAGCGCAAAAGAAAATACTCATTTTGTTATGAACTTTATTTTCTATGCAATAAGGTCCATTTTGACTAGCCAAAATTTTAATACAGGTTTTCAAAACCTGTAAATAATGAACACTTCATTTTATTTTTCCAATAAAATATGAGTAATTATCTATACCTGTCACGATTTTTTGAGATTTTTTGAATAATAAACTTCGGAGATAAGGGGGAGAAACAGTACATTTTTTGTACATTTATGGCTTTAAATCAAAAAGTGCATCACAGATAGTTAAAAACAAAATATAGTTTTGAAATGTGCAGATTAAGCCCATTCATAAGACACCCCATTCGCCTTAATCAAACCACTTTCATTTTTCAACCCCCCATTCTTGACCCCTTTCCAATTATTTATAAAATTATTTTCATATTTTTTTCTAAAAACAGATGAAAGAAAGAAAGAAAGAAAATAATTTTATTTCTGCAAAATGATACATTTTTCCTTATAGCTAACAGTCTGTACCTAAAGCTAATTATGGTAGAACACTTAAAACTTAATCTTAAGATGACTTAGCAAATAGGCATGCAAGATTTTAATTTTTATTATAATGTAAAAAATTGCGAAAAGTGAACCCACTCAGCATGGTGTCGCAGCACTCAGGAGTGTCACGACGCTGATCTTCCGTGGATCCAGCATTGCGATACACGGGACAGCAACCGGCAACGTAGTTGCACTGAACATATATTTATAATGTTTTCGTATCGTTTGTTAGTGAGATGCGGGCAAGCAAGTTGTAACAATACCAAATTTCAACTTTTTTCAAATTTGTAGTTGCTGAGAAAACCTGCTGTGACATACAGACAGACAGACAGACAACGAAGTCTCACCATAAGGGTTCCTTTTTTACCATTTTGGCACGGAACCCTAAAAATTACGCTCCTTTGGCTTCACCCTAACAGTACGCCGATGTTAGTTAATGTGTCTGTGTGTATATTATTGTTTATACCTATGCAATAATGATTATTGAGTGGGATTTAGCTATACGTGTATGTATTTGGGGCTTACCGCGCTTAAAATAGCCAGCACCAGGCACCCGTGCTCGACGGGGATACACATAAAACACTTCCCCTTGTAACACATCTTGAATCTGAAACACACAGTCGGCTTGATAAGGGCTGCCGATGTGCTTTATGTTTGAACTGGTAGATACTAATTCTAAGTTCTTAATAGATCGCTACCAAGAACGGTTCTCCGCCGTTCCCCCGAATTTCACATGCAATAATCTCATTTGCCCGAATGTCATTTGCCAGAATTTTATATTCCATAACAATTCATATGCCATAATGGTCATTCGCCATATTTTAATTTGCCATAATCTTAAGTGCTATAACGATACATTTGCCATACATTTCATTTTCCCTATTATCAAGTGTAGTAAAATAGTATGCCTGAAAATTCAAACGCCATAATATTTTTTTGCCATGAAACCTTCATAATTGTTTTTATTGTATCATAAAAAAAATCGGTCATCGCTTGTCACTAAGGAACTACCTACTTAATCGTCACTAAAGCTTGATACACACTACGCAGATACGGTAAGATTTTATCTGCGTATAACAGGGGAGGGGAGTTAAACCGTCCCGCTCTTAGAGAGAGACGCTTGACGTTATATCTGCGTAGTGTGTAGCACGCTTAAGGCCCAGCCACACCGGATGCTAGCGCTTTCCACTGCGTTGTATAGTGACACGTTGTATGAGAATTCATACTATACACCGCATTGGAAAGCGCACGCGCACGTCACGTCTACGCGCACGCATCCGGTGTGGCTGGGCCTTAAATCGAAACCTGTAGACAGACACGCAAACAAAAACAATATTATCCACAATGTGTTTAATAATAACGGTAAAAATCGTTTTTTTTTAAAAAAAAGGTTCTCTATAGGGTACTTAAAATATAATGTGTTAATGATTTTGTTTCTAATAATATTTAATTAATTAACCGTAAGTAAATCACTAATTCATTACTTACAGAAATTCCAAAGTAAGAATTCAGGTATCACGCCATTTTCCATAAATTCATTTGTACTAATTTCATTTGCCATAATGCCCATAATGGTCACTGGCTATAATCTTCATTTGGCCTAATATCATTTACTACTTATAATTTTTGAGTGCCATAATACTCAAGTGTCATAATGTTCCACCTCCCTAATAACACTTTCCATAATATTTACTTTCTATAATGTTCATAATCGCTAATATTTTATGCCATGTGTGTTCAGTGGGTATAATCTGGAATACGTACTATTATTACAATAACCTACCTATTCTACCTTAAGGAAAGTCTCCTTTAGGTACGACGACGAGCGAAGCGGGAGAAGTGTTAAGTAGAACTGCGACCTTACAACCGATTTTTTTATAATACTAGGCACAACAAAAACGATTCTGAGAATTTTATGGCAAAAAAATATTATTTTAGGCGTTTGAATTTTCAGGCATACGATTTTAGTACACTTGATAATAGGGAAAATGAAATGTATTGCAAACGTATCGTTATGGAACTTACAATTATGGCAAATGAAAACATAGCAAATGATCATTGTGGCATATGAATATAAATCGTTATGGAATACAAAATCATGGCAAATGTCATTTGGGCACGAGATTATTGCAAATGAAATTCGAGGAAATGGCAGGGAACCAAAAATTCAATGTCTAATTTTGGCTTCGCTAACGCGAAAACATGTGCATCCTAGCGGTCAATTATTCTCATCCAAATAACGAAAAAACTACGTAGACTTGTATTGCCCATACCAAGAACTTGCCAAATTAAAAACAATGCTTCTGTTACCAATCATGATGTGACAGCCCTGATGACGTGCAAACAGGAAAAAATATAATTAAAACTACTTAGAAACCGGCTTGTTTACTACGCATAGACCCGACCATCCACTATTTATTCCTTTCATTAATAAATATAAATAACTTACCAAGCCTCTTTGCTCAACACTTTTATATTAATTCACAACTCTTGCGCACGACCTGCGCGGTATCCACTCGCAACGCGTTTAACTATGCACTTGTGGACGATCGGACCGGACAAATTGCGACTTAGTCTTGTTCGACACGTCGAGAAGGGCGGCACCCTTTTCATTGGAGTATCACTTTTCGAGTAGAGTTGCGCCCGCTCGGTCTTTAAAGGGAGCGATCGGATCTCGGTCAATCGGTCAAAGGAACTAGTTCGGTCTTTTAGTTAATTTAGGTCCTTTAGCTCCGGAGCAAAATTTTGAGATCTGAGCAGGACGCGCGTTGAATTAGGTACTATTTGTCTCGTTAACATCGAGCGCCGTGCGGTGTGCTCTTTAAGGTCACAGCACACATATCAACTCGGAAAGGGATCGTCACCCTATCAACTCGAGCCGTTCAGTATCATTTGTATGAAACTCCCTACTGCAACGCACACTTATCGGCATCGGAACGGCAACGCCTCACCTCGCCACGAGCTAGCAGTCGTCCACTGAAAAATGTATCGTATTAACACAGGTCAAAGTTCCCTTTTCAATGTTTCACTTTGAGTTGATCCGGTGACGATCCCTTTCCGAGTTGATATGTGTGCTGTGACCTTTACTCGTTCGCTCTGTTTCGCTCATACGCACAAAAATTGCTACTGACCTAAAGGACTGAAGACCGATTAAAATCGTTTACAAAGAACTAGTTCCTTTGGGTCCGTGACGGGAATTCTTTCCTCTTAGTTCACACAAGACTATTTTCGAGATGAGTGGTTTAACCAATGATAATTTTACTATATTATATCATTGGGTTTAACCAAATTCCTTGAAAAAATCATGACATGATCTAGTCGCAAGTATAAGTATACGAAAATCATCACTATCAAGCGATTTAATTAATTTCATGAGACTAAAGTCACCGCGATTTCTTAAATAAAATTTAGACCACTACTTTCGTTTCTTCCTCGGACCATTAATTAATTGGCAGCATTGGCGCCGCTATAGCTCACGAAGTGTTCAGTTTTTTCGTGCGAGAAGCTTGCGCAGGCCAAACTGTGGTGAAGCTTGTGCGTGTGGTACGCCCATAAGATTTGGATTAGACAATAGTCAATAGGTACCTATCTTGGTTGCAAGCGCATCCCACGTTGCATCAACCAGGTAAATATAAAACTCGCCAATTGGGGATAAATAAAACACTATCTGACAAACATTGATTGATTGATTGGGATTGGGGGAGTCACCACAATGCGACTGCGGAGCACCTGACCAGACCCTCTCCCACGTGGTAAATGATTGCCCACTTCGCTGTTTTCCCCGTGACATGGAGGAGCTGCATAAATTTTCGCCTGCCGGCCGCAGCAAACTGGCTGAAACACCTGGACATCGACCTTTGATCCATGCAGGATGAGTGCCATACGCAATGATGATGATGATGATCTGGCAAACACAAAAACGCAATGTGCGTTTTGCGCTTGTAAGATAATGTTATATCAAAAACTACCTACCTAGTGTGTCTATAATTGGCGGTTCTATTTTATAAAACTACCTGATCTACTGAATTATAGTCCGGTAAACTTAAACAAAGACAAAGAAATACCTAATGTAGAAATACCTGTAAGTTTTAGAAAATATATCGAAATATGGAAGGAATCGTATAGAAATGTTCTTTAAAGACAATGAAATATTTCTGAACCAGACCAGCCAGAGTAGCCCAGCCAGACACTGGGCCTTTCCCGCTATCCTGTTTCACCATTTTATTGATATCGCGAAGAAACCCGATTGCTTTTAGCACTACGGCGGTCCCGACGCGACGTCAATCAAAAAACCGGCGCGCGCCGTTCGGCTCGCTTCGGGTGACGAGCCGAATAACATCTGTTTTTGTTTCACTCACCGTTCAAGATCGGTCGCCAAAGTGCGGCAAAAAATGGAACTAATGAATGATACGGATGCGTGAAGAAATAAGGTTGAAGTTAGAATGACGCAGACAGTGGCGCCACTTTTGAGACGTTTGGTGTGGTTGGTTTTGCTTCAGATTGTATCGGCTCTGCGGCCTGCCTGTGTTCGGGTTCTATTCGGGTCTCATTCGTATTCGTATTCGTTCGTATCGTCCTCCCACTGAGCGGCGGTGTACACCGGAGTGAAGTGAAACAAAAACAATAATCGTTAATTACATTCAGTCCATCAGTAAGGACGTGCTGTGTCATTTTCAACGTTAATAAAAACAAATAAAAAGGAAATATGCTGGACCGCGGCAGGTGAGATTAACTTTCAAAATGAAGCATAGTTGTATGTTGAATCGCCAAAAGCTCAAAGTATGGGAAATTTCTCGAAGTTACCTGTAGCGTGGACTTTAAAACGCAGTAGGGGATGATGATTCTAGATATATTTGTGCGTGGGCTCGGCTTAAGCGAGTATTGATTTTTACACGCCCTGCCCGTCTGCCTATATTATTCGCGTACCTAACTAAGAACAATACTGTGTTTTATTACTTTTCATGCTGCGTTTATGTTTTCAAGCACTGTGCACAAAAGATTTTTACATATAGGTATCTTAGGCACAGCCAGTAAAATTGCATAGAAAAAATCTCGTTATTACATAACTTAAGTAATAATTATATCCATTCCTACTTCAATGAATTCCCTTTAGGGTTCTGTATATTCCAGTAGAAGTTAAATACCCATCAGGCAGGGGCGAGTACAAAACACAAATACACAAATATCTGGTAGGTACCTATCTGAGTCCGACCCAAGCTCATACCTAGGTAAATTAAACTAAACAAGTGTCAATACATTGTCACATCTTTTAATGGCGCTTGTCTTGGTTTGGAATTTTTTATTATTTTTCCTCCCTATCGAAGTGGAAAACTGGGTGTAGTTAGGTAGGTACCACGGTTATAATTAGAATTACCATATAAAACATGCATAAAATGATTGTATAAAATGGCTTATTTTATGCTATTTATTATTATAATAAAAGATATCGTTATTCATAATCATAATAGGCACTAATGTACGCAACGGATACTTGATACTCTCGTATCTCAGTGTACTCAGTTGTATAGTAGGAACGTTATTCTTTCGAAGCTATTCAGCGATAAACAGATTTCGACGAAACGTACCTTTGTTTACACTAATTCAACTCGCTTTGCGATCGCTTCTTAGAAATTACAGTTGTGTAAGCTACAACCTGCAATGCATTATCAAGACTGACAACAAATCCAAATTCAGGATCTTGGCACCAGCATAAAAGTATTCTATTGATCCTCAGGGATTGCACAATTGCCGTCTTAGGCTTGCAGTCTTGAGACTGGCTATGTTCACAAGCTGAGGTCCACTTACCATCAAGGCCTCTAGTGTACTCGGTAAAACAATATTACTTTTGACGTGTTATCGTATCAAGTACATAAGAAATATTGTAACGATGACAGACAACATGTACAGTCAAGGAAATGTATTCGCGTACCTTTTTGACTCTTATTGTCATTGTGACAAGAGTGAAAAAGGTACGCGAATGCATTTCCTTGACAGTACTATAGGATTTTACCCTGTAGAATACACACATTCGTTTGTGTGCTTTTTTGCCTTCTCGATATCATAAAACAGCGTTAAAATGATCACTTAAATACCACTACCAAAGAAAGCCATATTTGTTTGCTGTCTGTAGGTATACATATTACAACTGTTTATATATTATTATAAGATGTATTAAAAACCGATCCAACGAGTTCAACCAACCTTTGTGGGTCTACTCTAAGGCCAAGTTCTGAATCATCATGCCAGCCCTTAGATTGCATATCTTTGCCTTAAGGCCAAGAGCAGTGATCGTTAAAAGCAAGCACATGTAGAAGATGGACTGGATTGGATGAATAAATAAATAAATCATAATTAAGTACCTATCGTACATCGGGTACAGTCATCGGGTTGAGTCACATGTTAATGCTGGTCTTGTTAAGACGACATACACCACTGCACACCAAGTCTTAACTTATGCAGAGTTGTTTATCCCGTTGCCAAGGTTCACTGGCACAAGGTCAGCTTTAAAATATGGGTAGGTCTTTTACAGTACAAAATAAACGAATGTTTCTTTTCATTTTAACTGGGTAACTTAGAACGAGGCTAACAGTACATAAATTAATGGTTTGCGGTAAACAGCAAACTTGTTGAAGAGGAAAGGAGTTAATTATGGTAATAGACAGCGAACATTGTGTTTAAAAAAAACATGCCTCGTTGTCGGCGTGCATACATGTGGAACTTTACTTGCACGGAATTTACTGCTGTTTCAGAGCCGACAGAGCCAATATTAGTAATTAGCCGTGTTTTCCCGCAGCTATACATAATATGTACTTATGCTCGCCTGTCAGCAAAACTTAAACAACTCTGGAACTCTGAAAGAATTGAAAGCTTGCAAAGCCACTAGGCACTGCTGCCTGTGACTATTCACTATGGAAAGTAAAAAAAAAAAGACCTGTTATCTCTAATCCTCCATCTAATAAGCAAATAAAGTTCCTGGGCCAAAAGTGATACAGGGAAAGGTAAAGTTTTTGCTATACACCTCGATAATGTATTTGTACCGAATGCTACTCAGAACTCAACAAGTACTAGTAGGTAGCTCCTTAAATGTATTGAAGAATCCTTTCAACTTGCTCTACCCATTAAGAAGATTAAAGTATCTGAAGTAACAGCAGTTATCAGTTATCAATAAAGATAACCAACATAGGGCCCCAGGACTGTGCCCAGGATAAGTTTTAAACACTGCAAAAATCCTGAGATAACTACCAAAAACAGCGGTATTGTTTTTTGTATATTGTATTTTTTTTGATTGTATATTGACAAGAGGCCGATTCCCGCAGTAATGGGAGGTAGTTCAGATAATAATGATATCTAAAGCTGGCAAAAATTTCAAGGAGGTGTCTTCCTACAGACCGATCAGCTTACTACATTGTGTCGAAAGTCATGGAAATACTATTCTTAAAACGATTAAACTCGGTAATAGCAGAATCAAAAATTTTACCTTACCGCCAATTCGGCTTTTTAGAGGGACGCATGGCACCACAGAAAAGGTTAGTCGACTGGTTGAAAATATTCATAAAGCATATGAAATGAACATAAAAAATACTGCTGCACGGCGTTCTTGGACATAATCGCAGGCCTCGATCGTGTTTGGTCCCGAGGACTGTTAACCAAAATTAAAACATGGATTCCATCTTTCTCAAGTCGTATCTTACTGATAAGAACTTCTGCGTCAAAAAGAAAGAAAAATAGGAGAGTTGCATAAAATCCATGCCGGAGTGCCCCAAGGAAGTGTACTCGGCCCAACTCTCTACCTGCTATTCACCTCTGACTTACCTACAACAGATGGGGTGGTATTTGGCACATTTGTTGGTGATACAGCAGCTTTAGCCGTACATAACGAACCGTCCGTCTGTCCGAAGCAAGTAAAATGCTCCAGACGTGCTTAAACAATATCACAAAATGGCTGAACACTTTGCGAATTAAAGTCATTTTAGCTTCGAGTATGGTTAACTTTCGTTACGAAATGGAAACAAATTATGGATTTTAATTGAGGCTTTAATTGTTCTTAATTAACTATGTTATTTTTTTTGAAAACGGCCCTCTTATGTAATCTCTCAAGCATTCCAGAGTTTTCTTAGTATTTTTTAAAGATCAAAACACAATCAAAGGGGTTTGGGTAAAAGTGTTATCATGTCTAAAAGTGACATACGAGTATCATTTTATAAATGAACGGCCATTTTATAAAAGTGGTATAATTATCTATGAAAATAACTATTCTCTATTCGAAATAAACATTATATTTTAAAATTATGTAATACTCTTAATTGCATCGGAACATAAATATTTATATATTAATGCCTGGGGCCTCCTTTCTACGATGCTTGTGACGTGTTATCGCATATTGTTTTTAACTCGGCCGACATTACTGTCAAGTAAATAAGAGCTATCAAAACGTTGATAATACGACAACCCGTCAAAAGCAGTATTGTTTCACCAAGTAGAAAAGAGGCCCCGTGCGTACTTTTAGTACCCTAGAGTCCTAGATAGGTACCCCAAAACACACTTTGACTACCAAGGGCTCTGATTTTCAGACAAAATGGACTCGCCTAACGGGTACTCAAAATTCAAAATGTTAAACTTAAATCTTTAAAATCTCGGCTTCGATATTATTGAATGCATTGAAATTTAGTACCTGGATGACCTTATTTTTTTAAAATTAAGTTTTTCGCCCCCCAAACCACCTGCATACGAAAGGGCATTGGGTAAATTTGTTTGAAGAATATTGTCATATTTTTTTTCAGCGGCCACTGATGATTTTTACATAGTTATTTAGAGGACCTCGAAATACACATAGATGCATATAATTTATGGCGTTTAATAATATCGGAGCCAAGAAATTAAAGATTCGAAGTATTCAGTTTTGATACTAAAAGTGTACTAAAGGTATGAATATTTAAATATTTCGGCTCCGATGCACTTAAGAGTATTACATTACATAACAAAATATGTTTATTTTGAATAATTCTATCATAATTTACCACTTTTACGAATGATTGCTCACCTTGAAAATGTATGACTTTTACAAATGACAACACTTTTACCCAAACCCCTTTCATGAAAATCGTTGGAGCCGTTTCCGAGGGGTGCGCTTCAATTTGTATAAAAACATTTTGTATAATTTCATTTAACTAACCGCGAAAAGCATAATGAACGTTTAGCATAAAACCAATTGTATAATTTTATCTGGCATACGATCGAATAACATAACCACACATAACACTCATGACAAACCAAACTATATTTTTCTTGTTATTATGCATTTTAAGTCAATTTCTTCTAACTAGGTTAGGTTAGAACCGTGACCACATTAATAGTAATGAAAGCAATTAGAAATATTTATATTTTAATTTATAAACATTATAGTTTTTGAAATTATGCATTTGCTTTTATGCATCATGACTAATTATATCGATGGTTTATTATACTGATTGAAATTATGCAATTCTTTCATTTCATTTTTTTTCATTCAATACCAATCATTAGACCATTGGTTTTTATGCTAAACATTACACACCCGTTTCCGAGATTCAGATTATATATATATATATATATATACAAGAAAAAAAAGGAAAAGGGCCGGATCTTAAGTACCCGAAACCGACGTGCATGCATGACTCGATGTATGAATGTGGAAGAAGCGAAAGAGATTTGTCAGGATCGTAGCAGGTGGAAAGAAGTGGTCTCTGCCTACCCCTCTGGGAAATAGGCGTGATTTAATGTATGTATATATATACAAGAATTGCTCGTTTAAAGGTATTAGGTATTAGATATATTTACGTGTATTTAGGGGTCCTCTAAACCTTTATAAGAAAATTATCCATTGCCGATGAAAAAGAAGACAATTATGTTCAATGGTACCTATTAAAATTAAAATAAGGTTATGTTCATACAAGTTTACCATAAAGGGCACACCTTTATATATCCATTATTTTTGTAGTACCTAGGACTGCGATACAGGTCTCCCCTGGGTTTAATAAGGTTTGAAAACGCTTGTGGGTGGGGTTCTGCTGTCACTGGGTAAAACCCGGGTCGAGATCAGACTGATAAACAACTATTTTTAAACGCGTTCTAGGAAAACCCCGATATAAAAGTCCAGTGTTCAACTAGTTTGTACAGCTTTGAAAAAATATCGCTGCAGTAATGGTTATTCTGGTATTAGGGTTTTGTTTGTGTGAATGTTTTTCTTTCTTCCTTTCTTTCTAAAACTTCGTACAAAATATTGTACGAAGTTTTAGAAAGAAAGGAAGAAAGAAAAACATTTATTATTGCTGATAGCGATGATGATGCTAAGGACAATGATTATGACGATGTTCGGGATTATGGCGATGATGGTGCTGTGACAGTGTGAATGAGTATGCTGCTATTTCTGATGATGATGACACTGATGATGCTCATAATGTCGAAAGACAATACATCTAGGTACATTTATCATCATCATCATCATCATAATCAAGGGTGGTAGCAGGTGGTACGTAGTATTTAGAAAATTAAGGACTACCAAACATTAAGGGCAAGAAAGCAAACGCTTTGATTTGGGCATTTCAATTAGCGTACCTGTATGACACCAATAGGGTCGAATACGGTTCCCTTGTTTTGTCTATCACTCATTTCATAGAACGTATCACTTTGCAGAATTTACATCTAATTGACAGGCGCTTGATGTATGGTTTGTTAGTAACTTTGTAACATTAATATCTTTTTTCAGTCTACCGGGGGCGTCGAAGGTGTGCCTCTGCATCACGATTGAGACGGCATGCTTCATTTATGCAATCATCAGCTCTGTAAGTACATCCTACCTTCGTTTACTATCTCAGGGCCAAGAACTAGCACAGAATATTGAATAGAACCGCTTTTTATTACAAGTTTTTATTTTAACATGCATTGTTTGTATGTAATGTATGTACATTTTCCGTTTCAAATCTTACAAGTAAATTTTTAACCCGTCCCCGGCAATGGAATGGGCTGAAGTTTAGACCACATAGCTATGTAAACCCGATGAGAATGCAATTTATGGAATGTGAGAGCTGATCTGATGATGGAGTCGGAATCTGGCGACAGGATCTCCGCTATACTTAACGTAGACCTACCGTGATGAGACTAATTAGTTTGGCCTTGATAAGAAGACTTTGCAAAAAAAGTTGGCAACATACTCGTAAGCTTGTCCCAAGAATGAAATTTTTGACAGAAACTTATTTGTAAAGGAATTGGACACGTGTGCAGCTGTCGCTATTTTTTGTGAACTATCAAGAACAGGGAGGTGTCTGAGATTGGCATCTCGCTCAAGATGAGTTTATCAATAAAGCCCATGCTTCGCAGGCGACACTGCAGCTGGCCTGTGTAGATGGGCAGTGGTGTCGCTTGTAGTTTGCTGTTGCAGTTTGCGGTCTGCAGCCTTCTCGGAACGCTACCTTAAACCGAACAGTTGTCCTCGCGTGTGATATCCGTGGGCTTATCTTATAAGCCCATGGTGATTGCCTTAAATTCATCATCGGCAAAATACATCTTGTTAAAACGAGAAGCGAAAGGCCTTAATTAAGGAAACAAAACAATGATATTGTTATTAATAGGCTCGTGGAAACCCACTCAACCATTAGAATCAGTACATTTTGCTCATATGATCGCCAATAGTGTAAAAACCAAACTCTCAATCTGTTTCAAACATGGTTTATGATTTTTTTGCATGGTTGCCTAACGGGTCATTGGCATTCAATACCACGGCCCGAAATACCCGGACGAGCGGTGCAAAAAAACCGGTTGTGGGGATTCACTTTTTGCGCAAAACAGATCGGCCATGTTATTCTCTTGTAGTAGTTGTAGTTGCTTTTCACCTCGGCGGACCAAATTATTCAGTCTACCAATTACGGTCATGAGAAAAACAGATGGAAGGGCGGATGGACAGCGAAGGCTGTTTTTTTTTTTAATAACGGTCCCGGCAGCCAGTACGGAAGTTTAACAAAGGTACCACGTCATGTACAATGTATACTATACATATCTTTTTTCACTTGACCCTCCAAAAACTTGTACCCCTTTTAGGGTTCCGTAGTCAACAAGGAACCCTTATAGTTTCGCCATGTCCGTCTGTCCGTCTGTCGGTGGTTTTACTCAGACGCTCTATACCTACTACAAAGCTGTTTTTAGGCTTAGTTATAACCACGTTATAACTAAGTCAAAATGCATATACATATAAAGTTGTAAAATAAAATCTTGTAATAAAATATCTGAGGCCTGCCATACAGATACATGTAAAGTTTTTTTCATCACACTTGCTCGTAAATAGTTTCCTAACATGCTAGAAAAATCGACCGTAAATCCAAAATAATACCCGCGGGCCCTTTTTTTACCATTACGCCCTATCGTTGGTAATAGCTTTTTTTTTTTAAATAATACGTGGACTCAAACTATCATATGACGTCAGGACCCCAATTCTTGTGCCATTCGATATGAAGTTTCATTCGAGAGGAAATGTCAGTTGCATACAATTTTCTAAAAATGTCGCATATAAACTATTGATCTCGACTGTCACTAGAATCGGACTCCTGAACACGTTTGACATTATCTGTGGTAAGTCATAGACAATGATGTAGTCTGCCGCTAATTTATAAATACTGATTATAAACTATGTGATTCCAAAATAATAATTAAAAGGGTGTCTTTGTGCACATATTAAAATTTATATATCAATAAAATAAATGTCGCCATCAGAAGAAAGGGATAATGCGACTCCAACGGACATCGCAAACGCGGCTAAAATTATTAGTGAGAATCGTAAGTTAAAAATATGATCTTTTGTCTGATTTTATTTAATTTCTTCGCAAATGTGATGAAAAACATTGTATGTTACATGGGTGGTAAAGGAAATACAAAGCTCGAGTCATTAAAGCCCTCTGCCTTCGGCTTCGGGCTTCTAACAGATTCTCGTTTGTATTTCTGTCTTTACCACCCTTAATACACAATGTACTATTTTTACATTATAACGTCGAGTGAGGTATTAAAAAAATATGCAGGTACATGTTATTTTCAAATCTGAAAAGTATCTTAAATGATACGAATCACGATTTTAAAAAGAAAACTATCACATAGTTGTGTTAGACTTCTTTGGTTCCTGAGATATAGGGGACTAAAAACTTAAACAACTTTAAATAGAAAATTAGTTCACTTGTGGTTTTTTGAGATAGATTTTTTGTATTTGTAGCAACGGCTTCGAAATCCTACACTGAGCATGGTCGGATATGCTCTTCCCTGATTTTTTTACTATGGCCTCAGTATATACCGTCGTCAATACCGCCAAAAGTCCTTTCTAAAAGCCCTTATTCCCTTCCAGGTACTCTCTGCCGTCATCCTCCTGGTTCTCGTCTTCCTCATGAACACGATGAACGCCCGCGTCCGCGGTCTGTTAGACGACCGCTGGGTGACGGTCTATGATCGCGGGGTCCACGACGACAGCATCCAGGACCGCCAGGAACGCGACTTCAATCTTTTCCTCACCTTCCTCGGCGTGACCACGGTCTACATCTACAGCATTATATCGTTTATCTTCTCCGTGTTCCTCTGCTATGGTGTGCATAAGGTAATAATTAAGTTTGTGTCTATATATAAAAATGAATGTTTGTATGTTTGTCCTCTATGTATTGTAGTATGCCCGCGAGGGTTCCTCGGCCAAGAAATCTACAAAAATGGACACTTTTGACTTTACGTGGCATTGCAACTTGTAACGCATGCCGGGTGCAGCCAGTAATAAAGAACAATGCCAGATCTTGGCTTAAAACACTTTAAAAAAAAACCCGTGGATACAAAGGATGTTGATATGACCACTTTGTATGAGAATTAAATTCGAACTTCGGAACTCATACGAAAAATAGAGCCAACTATTAAGATACTTTGTAAATAAGAGTAACGTGATGTTACGTTTTTTTTTTTTAGACAAGTTCTTCAGAAAAACTAGCACCAAAGCATTGTTTAAAATATTTTTCTACACCAAATAAACCCAATTCTATAAAATTATCCATCACCATTTTTTCTTAGACCAAAGCTTCTATGGGGACCTGGCATTGTTCTTTTAATAAGTTAACGCCAAAAAGTTCGCATTGTGTTTCGGTATAAGGATAAGGCAATTGTTATAATTACTAGCATTGAGGCGTTCCCTTAATCCTTACGATTGGCAACATATTTGGAATACAGTTTGGACATTGTAGTCTTGAAAATGCATAAGTCTATCACATTGTCCTTGTCATAAAAAACACACATTTTTAATTAGATTTTAACAGACAGAAGATCAGCTATTAATACCGCTATACCAACTATACGTAAAGTAGACCCACCTCCAAAAACCCTACTTGATCATAGCAGAACAGTCACCATGAAAGATGATAAGTAACTATAAAAGTTGATCTGTCTGGGAGAAACCTGGCAGATTGTGTAAACTCATGAAAACGTAGTCCATTAAAAGGAACGGAAACATTATTAAAACAAATGGTATTGATTAAAAAACAGATGGACAGTGTAATTTAAACACTGCTATTAAATAACGAGGTCCATGCATGACACAAGCCTGCGCTGTGCCCTGTTCTGACTAATGACTAATAAAAACAAACAGCTGGCATATTTCTTTTTGAGCTTCCTGTCCTACAGTATTGTCTGGAGAATTCGCTGTCCGTCCGTCCTTACGTTAAAACGTTCTACTTTTTGAACCGTAATGTATATAGACTACTACTAGCTTCTACCCGCGACTTCATCCGAATAGATTTCAATTATCGTTATTCCCTCGGGAACTTGTAAATTTGTTCGGGATGAAAGGGTTATGTGTCATAGGGTCATAGGTTATGTGTTAATCCAGGGTATAAGCTATCTCCACTCCAAATTTCATCCAATTCCGCCCAGCCGTTGCAGCGTGAAGGAGATATTTATTATATGATATTATAGACTATAGTCTGGCTTGTACTCGGTAGGAACCCTTTAGTGAGTCCGATTCGCACTTGACCAGTTTTATTCATATTAGAAGGAGACAATCGAGCATGCGGGTTGACTGATGGGAGGTAATCACGATCACTCATGAACCGGCAACTGAGGGTTGTCGGTGCATTGCCAGCCTTCGAGGGAAGGAAAAATAAAAAAGCTGACTATTGGTGTTATTTCAGAGGCGCTCCACCTTCGTGAAGCTCTACTTGATATATGGAATCCTGCAGACTACTGTGATGATTTTGTTCGCGGGGCTGTACTCCTTCCTCCATCGCGACCTGGTCGGCGGCTCCTTCGTAATCCTCGGATGTGGTGAGACTTACTAGTATATCTGACCTTCCTCAAAATGTTTACCAGTGAGTTTAAGTATGTTACAAAGACCTTTCCATTCCAAATTTTGAAATTTTTTCATACCAAGACCTCCATAGAAAAAAGGGCGTATGTCTCATATAACCGCATATGTATTAGTCACCTTATTTCTTAAGATGGGGGTATACATTTGCTTTGAATCATTTGCGCCGCATGCGTCCTATTTATTTAGAAGGGCAGAATTAGTGTCACCGATTGTTTCAACGATTCTGAAAATCTATTCCAGGCATCTACTCTCTTCTCCTGCTGATGGTGCAGCGTACTTACGAAATAATCCGCAACGATACCACCCGCCAAGCGCCTCTCCTGGACTCGAAGCAGCCCATCCAGGCTTAGACGTCTAACCAACCAACCTCTCGGCAACCTTATCGAGACCATTGATATGATGATAGCGGTGAGGATGTGCAAATTCGTCGTTCATTTCGTCGCTGATTTCGCCAAGTCATTTATGAACTTCGAGTTCGTGTCTCGATCCGTAGGTATTTAAATCTGCATAATGCCAATGAACTTACGAATCAGCTTAGGATGAATGTGATCGACTATATGTCTATAATTATACACTTGTAGAGGAACCTAGTTTGTAAGCTATCAAAACCGCTCATAGTCAAGAAAAGAGAAAAGTAAGTATTGCAATCTTAAAACCGGTGTTTGATGGGCTATGAACTTGTAAGTTCTGTAACCGTTTCTGTAGGATGTAGGATTATATTCTTGATGTTATTGGAAGATCATTTTTTCTTTGCCAAGTTTAATTTTTGTAACTATGGTCTCGAAGAAAGGCAGGCAAAGTATGCAGTATGCACATAGACGCGGTAGCGGAGGTGAAGTGGATTTTCGAATTACTATGAACAACGGCGCGTGACGATGACTGAGTCTTGTTTGGCTTGGGATCGCATCGCACCGCTTTTGCAGAATTAATATCCAACAATATCAACAAAATTATATAAGACTTAGGATGAGCTTAATGTTTTTCATAAATCAAATTAAGTAAATCTTCTATGTAACCAACATTTATTTTTCTCGATGAAACTATTTTGTGAAAGTCAGTAATTATTTAAGTTATTATTTAGTTATTTTTAAGTTATAGTCGTTAATTATCCTGATTACCACCTATAAATAATCAAACTTTAAAAAAATCAGACTTCCATTTTCGCTTCCTGTCGAAACTTAATTAATTTGTATTTGGAAGTATTAATGTGGTGGAACAATAATTTATATAATTTATATTTTTATAAATATTTTAGGACTTGTGCCATCTTAACTGATTATAAAAGGACTCCCTTAAAGGATGCCACATGTTATTCAAATAAAGAACATAATTATAAAAAGGTATAAAAACCATAAATATGTTTAAAAAAATCTATACAATCTATTTATCATGGTTCGAAAAGCTTTAAGGCTGTGAGAAGAGTTTATTTAGAACTTGCGTAAGTTAAATATAAATATGATACAACCAGCATATAATAATATCTATGCCACTTCAACTAATATCTTGCAAAAGCAGAAAGAGGCGGATGCACAAAACAATCGAAGGATACAATGAGCTATAGAGATGTTTATTATTTTCAGCTTTGTAAACAAATAAGTATATTTTAAGCATGTACCTACTCGTAAACTCGATGTGATTAAAGATATTAAATGTTTCAAACTTATCCCTCTGTTTTATTATTTGATAAACTGTTCGTTTAGAGCCTCTTGCAACCCTATTTCACAAGGGTCTTCATCTAGTGACGATGACTGAACGGTATTCTTGCCGCATGAGTTTTTTTTTTGGTTGTCGTGCCTAACCTAACCTACGTATTAATGTTTACATCAAGAAAACAGCAAGGTTTCAGCAGGAAATAGCGTTAAATGAAACGATTAGTCGATGAAGTGAAATTACATAAAATGATGGGTTACTTACCGTTATTATAATCAGTCGCTCTTGAAGTATGTCAAAAATAATAAGTAAAAATATTAGTAGATACTAGAGATGGGCAGACTAGTCGATGATTAGTCGGGAGAGCCGACTATTCGGCATCATTTCTAGTCAGTGATTTATCAGCTACTAGTCGGCAAAAAATGCCAAATATTCGGCACTTTATTGCCTACAGGAAATATCGTCAAGAAATGTCCACACACGCGATTCTTTTCGACGTAGTTATAAATAGCACTAGGTAGTTCGTTTTAATACTATAATTAGAGTTCTAATTGTTTTTTTTTTGTCGTGCGAAAAAACGTAAACAAAACTGGTCAAAACATGATAGGGGTAGGTAACAAAGCGCGACGGACGAAGCGAAACGAACGTTTCCGAGTTCACGCATAATCGTACGATCGCCATTGCCGATTAATCGGCAAATTTAAAACCGATTAGTCGGCCGACTGGCCATTCGGCAAAATCCCTAGTCGGCCCTTCTCTAGTAGGTACTGGTTTTTGCTTTGAACTTTTTATATCCAAATGTTTTTTATTTGTTAAATGTTTTTCTTCTTCTTTGAATAGGGATTTAAAAAAAAAGTACAGTACATCAAATCTTAGTACACTAAATACTACACTAAATTAGAGGGATTATAGGGAATAAACCTAGAAATATTCAGCGTTCGCATATGAAAAAATAAATGTTATGTCGCTAAAGAGCCCAATACCGGCCAAGTGCGAGTCGGACTCGCACAGGAAAGCTTCCGTGGTTCCCCTTTGTTTGGTAGATGTTTTTCGGTTAATTGTATAAGGCATAGTAACTTTTAGCAAAAGTGTCAATAAGCAGAAACATAGTATTGTTTCGCACAAATCATTACACATCAATTTAGTTTGTCGTATAATCTTTATATATGAGTCATTACGTAGGTACGCATAAAATATTTAGTCTTTAGGTCGAATAATCTTTATACATCGCATTGACGAGTCGAATGTTCCTATAGAATAAACACTGAAAAGCATAACCATTTTAAACATATTAACATAAAAGGAAGGCAGCAAGATGTTCCCGACCGAAAAGGGCCTTACAACATAACCTATCCGAGTCGCTTCTGCCCCGACCCTGTTGCTCGCTCGCTTCGCCCGCTCCCATTATGCTACAAAACATAATGCAATATTACCATAATCATTATACCTAGGTACCTATTAAACAAATTATTCGAAAAGAATTTCGGTCTCGTCAATAGTGCTTATACTTACTATTTAAAAATTGACCATTGAATAATTCGGATATTTACCAATTATACTGAATATGTTTTCTACAACGTCAACATTCTTCGGAAAAATATGATACTAAATACCTATGTTATGCCAAATACCGTTCCGTACCATTCCTGAAAAGGGGTCCTCGACACTTTTTTTATTTTTATTCTTTATTAATATAGGAGCTTTAATACTAACACACTTTTTAAAAATTTCGTGTGTCAATGAATTACGGTCAAAGAGATATGAGTACCTACAGGGAGCGATTGGTAAGGTCGAGCAAAAACGCCGAAAATAAAAAAAGTAATTTATTTTTATTATACTGTCTACCTATTACTACAGATTGACAGACAGGCAGACAGATAGACAGCGGAGGCCCTACCCTTTGGCCTGGGATCCCTAAAAATGATCAAAGACGTCTCGTGTTTTTAGTCACCCCATTTAATTTACCTACTGGAGTGCAGGAGTAGTATTAATTCTTTAGCTTTATGGATGGCTGCCAGCGCAGTATTTCTGATTCTATTAATAGGTTACTAAAATTATACAAAATGTACAAGCATTATACAAAAAAATACGTTCACTCCCATACTCCAAATATTTAAGGCAAAGCGTGACGTTGACATAAGATTCGTTGTATTTGTATAATGCCGTATCCACATGCTTGGTGCTTGCCACAAACACTGCGGGACGCAACTATATGTTAAAGTAAACACGATGTATATCTCAGTCCAACGTACAGTTGCGTCCTGCAGTGTTTTGGCAAATACCAAGCATGTGGATGCGGCTTAAAATTCGAATTGGGAGCAACACAAGGGTGCAGACAATCCAAACTCATGATAGGAAGGGTAGGTAAACAAAAAGTTTAAAAAAAACAAAAACCCGCCTTCAAAAAGCAAAAAATAACTTCTTTAAAATGGTAGGTAAATAGGTCAGTCCAACTGAAGTCTGCTTATGGTTAAAATATTGTTGGACGCCGACTTCAGTTGGACTGACCTATTTACCTACCATTTTAAAGAAGTTATTTTTTGCTTTTTGAAGGCGGGTTTTTGTTTTTTTTTAACTTTTATTTTATTTTATACTTTTTAGTGATCATAATTATGCTGTTATTCTCCCATTTTTCTCCCATTTCTCAAGAAACAATAGAACATTTCAATCTCGCCGCAAGCAACGCCGTGGGAAAGTCATAGTCATATATTTAAACCTAAATATGCTTGGTCATAGTCGCTCAACTATCGTAATCGAAATATCTTGTCGCCACCCTCGAAATATATACCGTTTAGGAGTTCCGGTGGCCATCTGTGGTCTTCATCATCAGTTCCACTTCACCAAATAGTGGTTTCCAAGACCAAATAGGTACACGAGTTACAATGAAAAATACCAAAATCGCTATAGGTGTGCCTATAAATTTTGAAGAGTTCCGTCGATTCCTCATGGATTCCACCATCAGATCTTCATTTTGAAAAAAATGGGACCAATCTGGAAGCACCAGCTTTCAAATAAAAAAATAATCTTCAAAATCGGTTCACCCGGTCGAAAGTTCTGAGGTAACAAACATTAAAAAAAATAAAAATAAAAAATACAGACGAATTGAGAACCTCCTCCTTTTTTTTTAGTCGGTTGAAAATAGGGCCATGCCAAGATGCATTACGCTAACTAGCGTTTCTATTCGATTCGTTTTTAACCCAATGGCGTCACTGTTAGAGGACGTGATACGAAAAGTCACGTGATCTACCAGTGACGCGATTGGTTTAAAAACGAAACGAATAGAAATGCTAGTTAGCGCAATGCATCTTGGCAGGGCCCTCAGAACAGGGTACCTACTAAATCTTGGCAAGTAAAATCTCAGTATAATAACAGGAGTGTTGACTGTTGAGTTATAACTTATAACATATACAATTATGTTATGTATTACAATATCAATTTTAGTTCGCACCATGTTCGAACTAAACTGTGAGTTCCAAACACAAATAACGCTGTAGACTGTTAGGCTACAAGACGCGGTACGGGTTAACAGACTATTAAACAAAAACAGGCCTTGTGTAGGTTTATCCTTGAAATTAAATAAAGCAGTTAATAATAGCAGTTTATGTGACTGGTGTCATAATGAGTAATGACAGGCATTAATATAGGAGTGTAGTTTTATGAAACGAACCGAAAGTCGAGTTTCATAATAAGATCACACGAGTGATTTAATGCCTAATTATGGGTACAGTCGCATACATAACTTTATATACATGCATATCATAAGTTTTCCACAATATGTACGAAACCTGTATCTGTGGTTGCCCTGAATCTTAATCAACCTACCTGTTTAATGTTTTCATTAAAGTATCGGTCACCGAAACCGATACTTTAATGTTTAGATTACAAGAAAACCACAGATACAGGTTTCTTAATATACTTAGGCCATTTGCTTATAGTTTCTGAACATATTATAGGAAAGTTATGATATGGATTATTAATATTATTATGGATGTAATACTTAAATATAATTATGATCGATGTCTTTTCTTATCTTGACATAGCCATACTTTCTATAACACTGTTTCTTGTGTTTTTTATGTGCTTATCTACTCCTACCCACTTCCTAGAATCGTAACGTTAGAGCCTCGGCTCACAAAAGCACATCCACTTATCCATTATTTTAGTATCTTAAACGATTTCTTAGGGAACACTTTGAAATTCCGATAATAAAACGATTATTCTTTTGTCCGATGTTTAACTTTTCCGAAAGCTATGTTATGCTGGAGCTATTTTATATTACCTACATAATTCAATTGCTATAAGTACGTTAGGTTCGGTTTGATTTATATCACAAATAAAATCTTCTATCAAAACATTTCATTCCGTTCCGACGGAATCATGAAAATTCGGACTTTTGATAAATTTGGAATTATGAATCTTCGGAATTAGATATGTAGTGAACCCGATTTCTTATCTTCCTACAATTTAAAAAGTTGAATGTATATATTATTATGGCAACTTAAAAAACTTACTTAACTCATAATAAGTAAACTAATTTCTGATCACTCGACGCGTAAACACACAAACAATTGAAAGAAACGTACCTAGGTCATAGGTAAGTACGTAAAAAAAGACTTGTCATGTGCGAGTTGGACTAGAGTACCGAGTACAAGTATTCCGTACCGCCCTACACACACTCGCTCGGTTTTTATTATTTAGGTATTCTTTTTCTTTACATGAAACTAAATTTGACGCTAGTATACCTAGTAACCTATACTTAACCGTTTTAACGATAGAACAAAAACAAAACAAAAAAATATTGAATGGGAAACCCTCCGATCATATAAAGAACGGGTAACCCGGGTAGATTGTTCAACAAGCGACTAAAACAAGCAATAATGACAAGAGATATTTAAGGCCCAGGCACACCACGTGCACGTGCGCGTTCGCTTTCCACTGCGTTGTTTAGTGACATGTCGTAATGAGAATTCATACTATACAACGCAGTGGAAAGCGAACGCGCACGTGCACGTGCACGTCACGCAAGCGGTGTGGCTGGGCCTAGCCACGCGAGCGAGTGAGCGAGCGAGAGGGGCTATAGTTCGAGTGTTAGCATGGTTGTTTAGTCTCGCGTTGAACACTCTACTTTTCACTTTGAATGCGAGGAATAAAAACGACGTTCAGTGCCGGATTAGCCACGTAGCAAGAGTAGCAAATGCTAAGGGCCCCGCGCATACACGTCTAACCTCTAAAAAAGCGCCCTGTACACGTAGAGTGCGGACCGCGGGAAAAGCCACGCGCCATTCCAATCTTCTTGCCGAACCGTACGTGTAAATGCAACTGTAATAGTAAAATAGTAAAAATGTACGGTTCGGAGCGAAGATTGGAATGGCGCGTGGCGTTTCCCGCGGTCCGATCTTTACGTGTAAAGTCCGCTATTCTCTTGTTTTGGTACTTACATCAGTATGCGTGTACTCATATCCATCAGGGTTGACGCATAAGAATAAACAATAACTACACGTAGAAGCGAATCTCCTTTACCCAGGCCCCAAATGCCGCCCTTTTAATACCTACTTCCCCCTTCACCCCGCTACGCCCCTCTGCCTTCGGCGCCGAAAGTCAGGGCTGTCACTTGTGAAATAATTTAATCGGTTTATGGATGTCTTATACAAGTTTAGTTACGAAATGTTATTTATGTTTTCCTTCAACGTGGAAACATTGTTGCAAAATGAGTTTTTTACATTTACGTTAAATTAAGTAATAATATTTTCCATGATATTAAGATTATCTCCAGAAAAATTAATGGCTTATGTGGCTATTAATCGTCTATAAAACACAGACACGAGTCTATAAATAAACAACCTTTTAAGCTCAATAAGTTTTAAGTATGGCCTGGGATCTTTTTACGTTCCTTTCCGGACCATTAATTTCAATTTTTATTAGGTTGAAAAAGCTATATTACAAATACTATTCTTATCTATTAATTCGTTTTAATTTAATTTTTCCGTTTTTTATCTTCAACATCTAGGGGATGTACTATTCAACAAATAAAACTCCTTCATTCAATCAATTACCTATTTCTAATTATTGCCGTAAATAGTCTTTCACTTTTTAAAACACTTTCTTAGTTCAACCATAAACACTAAAATCAACATAAATACGAAAACCAATTCAAGACACAATAACAATATCTTGGTTAATACATATATATTCCGTCTGTGACGCCCCTGACTGACTAGACACCTCAGGTGTCGCCAGGCGGTAGGTATTCAACGCGCCGAGCGCGCGTCTGGAGCCGGGAGTTTCGCTTCTACGTGTAGTTATTGTTTATTCTTATGGTTGACGATAGGATGAATAATCCAGTCGATATTCTCCAGCAGAATAACCTAAAACAAACCCCCACACAAAATAGGCGCATATCTAAGTCGCCCAGTTGCAGAAAAGAGCCCGCCACAACCTGTAACTTAAAGCGAACCGGGGTCTCTTTATATAATTTGCTACGGACCCCGTGCTTGCTCAATCCGGCACTGACGACGTTCTATAAAAACTACAATATTGATTATAAGAAAGTTTCTTACTAATTCGTTCCGCGGTTTTCTTATATTTTATTATTTTTTTGTACAGTGCCGCTTTAAATGCTTGCATATAATTATGGCCAACAGGTTCAAACTTGAAAACTATTTTAATACCTACTAATTGCACCGTGCATAATAAAATTAATTCATCCTTAATAATGTATTTATTTTGGTAATAAAAAGCAGTTTACAAACAAAAGCAGTGCTAGTCGCCACGCTAGGATTCCCTGTGTTGTGGCAGGTAGCTTCCGTATTTAAATTGAGAATTTATACATCAAAAAAAAGAGGGATAAAAAATATTAATAATAAATTACAAGTCTTAACATTGGAGTTCAGTTCAATAGACTATTAAAAAAAAAACAACTATAACTAACTAATGCAGGAGCAAGTAACTTACTAACTAATAAAGTAAAATGTGAGCGATTTTACAAAAAAACATTATAAATATAAAAAATTAAAATCTTTTTAAGCTTAGTATTTATACAACTGTGTGTGTGTGTGTATGTGTGTGTTTGTGTGTTTATGAGTGTGTGTCTGTCACATTTTTTGTCATTTTGTTGGTTTCAGAATTAATTCGGTTGAGTCATAGTCCAGGAGTAATAGATATTGCTTTACACATGCCTTACAGCGAACCCTATTAATTTTATAGAAGTTAAGCTCTCTGTTTAGTTTGCTATACAAGAAGGGTCCAAGGTAAGCAAAGGAAGCAAGGTAGTCGGACGGAGGGATAACTAAGGCTTAGGTAATAATAGGCACCCTTTGGATACAGTTCTCTCAAAAAACGGCTGTCGGTCGGACGAACGAGCGAATGGCAGCGGCGAGTTTAAGTAATCCCGTTCGAGCAAACAAAACACATTTTAGCGCGTGCATTCTCAATTAGGCAGCCGTATACGTTCGAGAAGCCATGCTGCCAAATTGAATACACGCGCTAAAATGTGCTTTGTTCACTCTGACGGGACTACTTAAACTCGCCGCTTGGACAATCACTCGTTCGTCCGTCCGTCCGTCGTTGAGAGAATCACACCCCAGAACAATAAAAAACAACACTGCGCCCACGCAACAACATCTGTTAGCAATTATCCGAAGAACAACGCGTAACATTCCCAAGGATAACAAAAGAAAAAGGTCACCATTGAAACAGTAAGATAAAGAGCCATTGACTAGTAGGTAGAGAGTTGCGCTTTTCCAACCTTTCTATCAGATTTTATTATCTTACAACTAAAAAAACAGTGGGAACTATCCCAATATTCACAAAAGCGAGTAAATCTTGCCAGAGTTATCTACGAGTATTATCTTATCAACTTTTGATGAATCGAGAAGGACATTTTACGCTATAAACTAAAGATAGATTATTTCTTAAGGGCACCACAGACTAACAGGGCCTCTATTGTAGACGGTAAAAATCTTACCGTCTTTGATCTGTTATGTTTTTTTTTTTAACTCGTTCGCCATTACCGTCAAGTAAATAAGAGCTATCAAAACGAGTTACGTGGTCAAACTTTTTTTGTTGGAGGTTTAGATTACGTGGCCATACGTAAAAATGGTTTTTCAAACTAGTTCCACTCTCTTTGGTACAAACAGCGTAACTATTATAAAACTTCAACCAATCTGCAACCTTGACTTAGTCTCCCAGAGTTCATTGTTCTATGGCCTTTAAGTTACGGATGCAATGATTAATGTTTAGAGCGCGAGTTAAATCGGGGAACTCCCAAGCGTTATGTCCAAGTTGGCAGCTTGTTACAGTAACATAAAGCAGAGTGCATACTGAAGCAGTAATTTGGAAACTTTATAAATTATGATTGTTAACCCCCGAAACAAAAATAAGGGTGTTATGTTTGATGCATACCTATGTATTTCTGTGGCATCCTAGTTCCCAAACGGACAAACCTATTCGGATACGCTATATAAAGCTAGTTTAAGAGGATTGTGAACCAAGGCTTAAATCGCGTAGCTGTCAAATAAAACACAAAAGCTCCGGGACGGGCGATAAAATTTCTCATCCACGATTTTTGTTTTTTTTTGTTGTTATTTTATTTTATTGAAAAAGGTACAGTAACAAATTACAGACATAAAAAGTATAACAACATAGATGTAAACTTAAAAGTAAGTAACACTCAAAGCGTGCAACTCAACACTAACTGTAAGTAGGTACTCAATATAATACGTAACAGGTTTAAATTAAGACGCATTTATTGTCTCGTGACTTGTGACGTAACGTAAGCAAGGAACTTACAACTACTTAGCTATAACAAAACACACATTAATTTTATACATACAGGTTACAATGACATTCCACTAATTGCCTGCCACTACAACATTTTAAGTAACTCTGATGAGCTCGACTAAAATTGGTTTAATGACATTGCAAATATGTCACATTCAGCACATATTCTATTGAACGAGAGACACATTCGATGAAAAACTACGTTTGTACGTTTTCTTTTTTTTTCTTTACACGAAATATCTAGGTTATTCATAATAAAAATCGTAAAAATCGAACTACTTACGTTTAATGGGAGAAAAACGGTATCGCATTTTCACGGGTCACGAATCTCCCTTGGCCTACCAGGGACACGTGGAAAATATTTTTGACTCTAAGGTTATATTATTAGGGCTTAGTTTGTCACGTGCTTTCCAAAGGAAGGACGTAGGCACGAGGTCAGACGAGGGTCTTAGGGCCATAAGATCGATATTGCACAACCGGGAAGCTTGTGAATATTAATTGTTCACAGCAGTATAACAATGCTTAAATTTTTTGTTGCGTGTGAAAGAATAGTAATAACAGCATTGTTTTACTGTTGTCAACGTTATCAATATTCAGACATAAATTCTGCCCTCAGCTCAATAAGCCAAAAGGCGGGTTACCTATCTGAACTCCGAAAAATGTTTGACCGATTTTTTGTTCGATAAATATTATTCGACAACTATGGTTTGGGTTTTTTTTACGTTTGCCCGAAAGATCACTTGGAATATTTTCATTTAGTCATTACTTGTTTAGGTTTTTTACCGATTTGACAAATTATCTATTCCGTAATACTGGTTTCGGAGTACAAACAGTTGTCCAATGTAATGGTTTGTCAATTTATCTATTTCCCATTTCTGATTTTACCTTAGTATCATTTGCCCAATGTAACGGCTACGTTTATTAATAGTTTACCTACTTTTAAATCGACTATGCTAACCTGTCCGATTCGGTTCTACCCTGATTCGTCCTGATTGTTGCATTTTCTGGATAAATTACAAGCAAGATTTTTTGGGCAGAAAAAAAAATAACCTCGAAGACCAAGGCGGGAGCTTCTAACCTAACCTATCCGTATCGGTTTTGCCCTAATTCGTCTTGCTCGGTGCATTTTCTGAATAGTAAAAAATTACAAGCGAATGAATATTTGACGTAACGTAGCGAAAACTATATGTAGCATTGATCAAGTGAAAAATGGGTTAAGAAACAAAATACGAAACGATCCCTAGGTTAGTTGTAGCACTGGTGTATTGAAAAATAGGCTTTGAAATAAAATACGTAACAATACATAGGGCAAGTGACTACAAGGAGAAAAGTTGCTCGGACTAAAGATATGTTTCCTTAAGTCAAGTGGTGAAATAAAAAAAATACGAATCGTGCCATCGGAAAAACGTTAAAAAACGAAAAGTTTTCGGTCAAATGAAATTCGGTCAAAAATTTTTCGAGTTTGCGATAGGTTACCCAAAAGGCGATATCTCAAGCCAAAGCAGAAACAACCCTCTCCTGTTAGTAATAAGGCTGCACTTGCTACAGCAGTTTTGTCAGAGATACCGCAATTCGTTTTAGCAGAGCAGAATTTTGGTGTAAAAATTCGACAAAACGAAGGGCTTCTTTAAGATGTTATACAGTGTGTAAATGGAATACGAGCAAACATTGAAACTAGACGTAGGTTATGGCTCTACAAGTCATGTAAATGTGGAATTTCGTTAATAACCCTAATACACAGGGCGCAATAAATTTTTCATCGAGCAGCAATGTATAATGTAAACTTTGATTTAAGTCTCAGTTAAGTGCAGTTTAATCGGGCTATTTCTGATACATTGCGTGGCAAATTAATTTGTATGAAAATAAATTAACAAAAAGCTAGCTTTCAAAACCCGACTGTTGCTAATCAACTTTAAATCGTTATAAATCCTAAATGATCATTCAAAATGAAAAATGATGAAAGAAACCTAAAGATGATTTTTAAATCCCTATTCAATTACTTTTATCTTTTATCTTATCTTTTGTCATACTTGGTCGACTTTTTTTTTTGAATTTGCACTATAATATATGGCGTCTGGTTCGCGCCATATTGAATTTTGATTACTGTCATATCCTCAGTGACACTCACCAGATTAAGACAAACCCATTGACATAGGAATCATCAAAATCGGACAAGGGGTTTAGTTTTTATAGTGAAACAAAGGAACAAACATACATATATAGGCTGTGAAACACATTACCCTCCTCCTTCGGCAGTCGGGTAAAAAGAAATACACCTTATGTTAACGATACATATGTTAATATGTTAATTAGGATGCATACTAACCGCCGTTAAAATGTTTGCTCGTATTCCATTTACACACTGTATTATTATGGCCGTCTATCAATTGCGTTCCAGTTTGCGGAAGCCCCGTAATAAGCACCCTTATCAGTCTTATCAGCCTTATCACTGCGCAAAGGGCATCAAGACAGTCAGTTAAATGGTAATGCTTAGATAACCTTTTAGGGGTTAGTATTAGATGGTCGTTAACGCAACTGCGCGTCTATTCTAGGCTGTAAAACTGAAATCGTATATTTGACTTGTTATGGTATTGTTTTTTTTTTGGCCGCTATTACTGTGAAGTAAATAAGAGCTATCAAAACGTTGACAATACGATTACAGGTCAAAGACAATAAGTATGGTTTTTACCACCTAAAATATCGGCCTAGCTGGTTGGGCCTGTAATGTATAACATGGTACCGAATCATAATAAAGGTGACGTAATATTTTCGAATAAATTGAAATTGTTTCTTATCAACTTAGCTTGTTACAATATTGGACGAGTTCTCACAAGGAGATCATCGACCTATGGATAAACAGAAATAGTAATAACCTATTAATTATAATAATTCTGTGTATTTTTTAAAATTATTGTACGATTATTTTTAAAGTACCTACCTATATTTTAAATGTCTCCATAAATAATCAGATGAATCATATAGGTAGTTAAATTAAAAATCATATTTAAACGCGCATCAAATAAACACCTAGCAAACCGAAAAAACCTGAACTAAATGCTCGCCCGGAAATAAACTATTCTGAAAATCCACGACTTTGTGATCCACATCAGGCCAGGTGACGTCATCGAGTCTGGTTATTTTAATTGACACACGGAGCCTCGAAATTAAGTACTCGGAAATTCATACCTACGTAACGGCTATCTTGAGCATGGATATACCATACCGCCCACTGTGATCCAGGTAAAACTTGTTGTATTTATCTGCACAACCGTTTGAAGTTTTTCCTTGTCTACTAGTAGTAGTAGGTACCTACGAGTATACGGTATTGGCATTATTGGAACCAACTGATTGTAGGTAGGTACGACTGGTACGAGTACTATAACTGATGTACCGTAAAATGGGGTGACTTTGGAAACGCGAGGTGACTTTGATAATTTTTTGAATCATCGATTTAGTGCAATGTCTGAGTTTTTATTTAGCTCTTTCGCGACATTACTTTCATATGTTTCATATGCGAGCACAAAATATTAGTAGTTCAAGTATTCTCAGACAAATTGGAGTTAAAACCCTCAAAACAAAAAAACCACACTGTTTTGACATGTTTCAGGGGTGACTTTGATATTGTGATGTAAACACAGGGATAATCAAAGTAGCCCCATTTTAAGAATCGAGATTTTAAGCTGCGTAATTATTTTTTCCTGCTAAGCCGTCTGCCGTAGTCTGCCTCTAGTTGCTTCAAGTTACTCCAAATGAGTAGTCGCCAATACGATATTTTTAATAATTTATTTTACGATTAAATGCGGGAGATACAGAAGATTTATTTTAAAAATTAATCAAACTAACCCCATTTTACGGTACCTAATGTTATGCAAATGAAATAAGGAAATAAAAGGTACTTCTCCACCGGCAAGGCGAGGGGAGAGGCGAGTTAAAACTTAAATAACAAATTAAATTCGGTCCTCTTGTATCTTTAGTGGAAATGATTTTTAGGGTTCCGTATTGAAAATTGTAAAAAAGGAACCCTTATGGTGAGACTTCCTTGTCTGTCTGTCTGTATGAATCAGCAGGTTATATCTCAGCAACTACAAATGCTATTAACTTGAAATTTGGCATAGTTATACAACTTCTGCCGCATCTGTTTTAAGTAAAAAAAGTGTGAAATTATTTTTATCAACAATTGAAAAGGGTTGTAAATGGGGGGATTAAATGAAAGTGGTTTGATTATAGCAAATGGGGTGGTATATGAAAGGGCTCAATCTGCACATTTCAAAACTATTTTTTTTTAAATCTGTGATGATCTTTTTGATTTATAGTAAAAATATACAAAAAATTACCGCCCCCCTTATCTACGAAGTCTAGTAATCGAAAAATCTGAAAAAATCCTGACTTTACGTCAGAATAAGATAATTACTTATATTTTATGGGAAAAATAAAATGAAGTGTTAATTATTTATACAGTTTTTGAGAAATAATAAAAAATATTTAAAAACTGTATTTAAATATCTTAAATACGGAAGCCTCGGTGCGCGAGTACGACTCGCGCTTTTTTTTAAATATAAAAATATACCTAAATTCTCGCACGCACCCCGCCTCGTCTCGTCTTGCCTTACCGGTGTAAAAGCACCTTAAGAATTATAATTTACAATTTCTAACAACCAATGGAGTCATTGATATAAATAAAACGTATTTTCCATAAATCTTGTATTATTCATAAATCTTGAGTTTTCATAAATCTCGAGCTCCGTGAGGTTATCTCATGTTGTAGTCACGTATAATAATTGTGTAAACTAAAATATGGACCATAATAGTTGTCTGATAATAAAAGCATTTTTTTTATTATTATTTTATTATATTTATTTACGGTGGAGTCACATTATTTATCAGCACCGATTCGCATTTTGTCTATAGAGAATGGCTGTTTTGTATGAAGATGCGTAGGTAGGTACGCATGCGAAAGCAGAATGAATGCGTGGTAAGTACGCATCTTGAATCTTGATACAAAGTACTAACTATTTTATATAGACAAAATGCGAATCGGTGCTGATAAATAATGTGACTCCACCGTAAATAAATATAATAAAATAATAATAAAAAAAATGCTTTTATTATCAGACAACTATTATGGTCCATATTTTAGTTTTAGAAATTAGCGTTTCGTTCGTACTAAATACTGAAAAAAAGAACCATTTAGTACGAGTATAAGACGACTTTTTTGTCCGTCTGTTTGTCTGTACGTAGATATGTCAACACCTTGTTTTCTGCACAAACAATCAGGCAAGGAAAAACCTGGTGTACCAAATTCTCTTAAACAACTCGGTCTTGTTCTCGTCGGACCAATTATTATCCGACGAATTAAAGTTCTCGCGTCATCGTCTGAGTGTAAAAACCTAAAAAAACATACATACAACATACCTACAGGCATATTTAAGGGCTTGCATTCTCAGCTTTACCCCTTTATACTTTGAATGAGACTGCTCAATTTTGTTTAAAAACATTGGTTTTTTACCCCACTGCATCAAAAGGATGTTTTTCGAGTGTACATAAATGTATGTACAGTCAGCTGCAGAGATAAGTATACCCCCCTGCATAGGAAACTTGTATGCAGGGGGGTATACTTATCTCTGCAGCTGACCGTACCTGTCTATTTCTTTGGCACGCTCTGCAGCCAAAATGGATTTTAACATAATTATTATGAGGTATCTTTAGAAATATCTTGGTTGTGTGAGTGACATAGTCTATAATGCCTTTATTTTAATCAAACTGATGAAGGGGGGGGTGATTTTTTTTAACATATATCCACGGCAATATTATTATCTAACAAAGTTACTCGAACCCTATTTTTTTTAGGGTTCGAGTGAAGTCGTTAAGATAAGAGCGAGAAAGAGCGAGCGAGAGAGAAGAGGCCCTACTTTAATAATCGAAAGTCGAATTTACGTTAGCTCCATCCCTTTTTCTCGATTTCGTCTCGAATGTACTTGTGTAACGTAACTTCGAACTTCAAGTTTCAAACTAGGGCCTAAGTACAAAACCGAAAGACCCTATAAGAAATGTTTAAGAACTATCACTAAACTTTTAGGTAATAAAACTAATAAAGTGATAGTAAAAATAACATTTTAGGCTGAGAGGTTATTTGTTTGTAACTAAATAGCCTCTTATAACGTTTTTGTCAACCATCAAGAATGTGATATTCTCGAATAGCGCTGTGGTGGCGTTTTTGCTCCCACTCGAGCCGATGTTTACGAAAACTCGTGAGCTACTTCTGCGAAACACTCATTGGGAAGTTATGCATTAACTGGCAGGATTAAGTCACAAGCGAAGCCTTTTATATGAGTTTAACACATAAAACCCCGATTTAAACATAATAATACACTTAGCGTTACATTACACTAGTAGGTTGGTACGTACTGTTTTATAATTCGTTTTTTAAGACCGTCCTATAATAAATAATATTAGAAGTCAATCAGAAGCTCTACCTACTTTGAAAGTCGAAGTTCGAAGTTACGTTAGCTCCATCCCTGTCACTCGTCACTCGAGACTAGATCGAGAGAAAGGGATGGAGATAACGTTACTTCGAACTTCGACTTTTCGAGTGTACATAAATGTACATCGGACTACATATTTTCTAGATTTTTTGAAATCTCCTGAGATCCGCGACCTTGGTCGGATCACGATCTGGATTGACCGTGCAATGGCTGCCGTAGCAAATGTCGTCCAAGAAAGTCTTTTACCACTTTTGGACCGTAACAGCATACAAATAGGGTCGACAAGTTAAAGTGTTAAAGGACTTTCTTGGTCGATTATACAATCGGCGAAATGGAACCGTGATCCATTATAGAACTGTCACAGTGACGTTTTGTTGGACACTTCTACGTTTTGATTCATGACGATTTATAACTTCACTGCGAGACAAGAGTTCTATGGTGGGTCAAGGATTATGCCGATTCTACTTTGAAGGATCCGTCATTCCCGACAACACGCCAGTATTTTGTCGTTTTAAGATATACTCGAGTGTCAACTGATTTCAGAGCTTACAAATTTTCAACCAACCACCGAACCACAGATAGAGAGATAATAGGGGACTAGGAGTCAAATGTCGATGTTTAAACTAAACCGAGCCAGATATGAGCACCCGCTACCGCTTGTATCTTACAATCGCCAGATGTCGGTACTATATATTTATACTGCATAATATTGCGTGTTCGAAAACATAAGTCCTAAACGCATAGTGAATATAATTTGTAATGCACCTTCTCGACATTGCTCGAAGGTTGAGATCTCTGGAAAGCTAACGTTGACTTACATCTTTACTCATGAAGATCCTTTGTGTTCACTATCAACAAAGCTTTGCCACATGTGTCGGCGCACCAATGCATTCTGTTATCGATAGGAAAAGGGATGGCGCTATACGAGTCCCATCTATCTGTCTCTTGGCCGGACAGTAATAACAACCAGCTAGCTTCGTTTCATACACTCAGAATGAGCAAAGTTGAACTGAAAACGGTAATGGCGCTGCGATCGCCGCTTGCCTCGAAAGCTGTATGGATTTGTGTAGTTCATATTTTGGCCGTCGCCGCAAATACCGTTGTAATATACCCATCAAACCCGATGGGTTTTTTTCTGCAAAGTTAAACGCGTTGCGAGTGGATACCGCGTAGGTCGTGCGCAAGAGTTGTGAATTAAAATAAAAGTTTTAAGCAAGAAGGCTTGGTAAGTTATTTATGTTTATTTACTTATATAAGGAATAAATAGTGGATGGTCAGGTTTATGTGTAGTAAATAAGCAGGTTTCTGAGTATTTTTAATTAACATTTTTCCTGTTAGCACGTCATCGGGGCTTTCATGATTGGTAACAGAAGCTTTGTTTTTTATTTGCAATTTCTTGGTATGGGCAGTACAGGCTACGCAGTTAGTTCGTTATTTAGATGATAATAATTGACCGCCATTTTGCACGTTTTCGCGTTAGTGAAGCCTAAATTAGACTTTGAATTCTTACTTTGTAACTTCTGTAAGTAATGAATTAGTGATTTATGGTTTATTAATTAAATATTATTAGCAACAAAAACATTAAGACATATATTTTAAGTACCCTATTGAGCTTTTTAAAAGTTTTCGATTTTTGCCGTTATTATTAAAGACCTTGTGAATAATATAGTTTCTGTTTGCGTATCCGTCTACCGGTTTTGAATTGTTAAATACGCTTACCCTGGTACATAAATTCCTTGTTTTCTTGTAAATGTAATACGGATTATGTACTAAGAGTTTTTCGTAGTTCCTTAGCGACGATGCTAAAACTATTAAGTGAATATGGTGTTCATTATATTTGGAACCTACCCAATTTTTTCTTTCTAATTACAATAAAAATTACATTATCAGGTTATTGGTAATGAATGTAATGATCTGTAGATTAAGAACTTAGGATTAGTCCCTAGCAGTTCAAAAATAAAGCATTAAAGTCTACAGCCTTTTATGACCGATTGTACCCCCCCTCCAGACGTCAATATAAGTTAATGCGGTACCTACCATACATACTTAAAACCATATTTTTTCAGATTCAAAATGTGTTACAAGGGGAAGTGTTTGATGTGTATCCCCGTCGAGCACGGGTGCCTGGCGCTGGCTATTTTAAGCGCGGTAAGTCCGAATACATACATGTATAACTACATACACACATACACATGAACATAATATCGGCGTACTGTTAGGGTGAAGCCAAACGGGCGTAATTTTTCAAGTTGTTTCGGTAATTTCGGTCGCGTAATTTCTGCTACATTCGGTATCATACTGAACTCCTGTTTGGTTCACACTGGACGCAAAATGAGTTGGACTTTTGTATGCAGCAAAATTACGCGATCGAAAATACGCGACTCACCACTCAAAAAATTACGCTCGTTTAGCTTCACCCTAAAATGAAATAGGTACCTACCTTTACTGGGTACGTATCAGAACGCTTAAATTTAAAAAGCCTAATGTATCATAATACCTAAAAGTTCATAATACCTAAAAGTTGTTTTTTCTGAAACCGTAAACTTTTCAGGATTGTTAGAAAACAAACCTAACCTAACCTAACGAGTTGTACACAATTCCGTTTTCAAAATTCCTGAAAAGTTTATGGTTTCAGAAAAAACAACTTTTAGGTATTATGAACTTTTAGGGATTATGATACATTAGGCTTTTTAATTTTAGACATTGCAATACGTACCCAGTTTACTGTATTCATTCATAAGAACGTGGGTAGTCGGAGAACAGATTGTTCGTTAATAGTACATTGCGCATCAAGGGCGGTAAGAAGGGTATTGCTAACGAGAGACTATTAAAAGCTTTGAATATAGGAAATAAACCTTGGCTGATTTTACACCTCCTTAGTCTGAAATGATGTACGAGTGGATTCTATATTTAAAACTAAACTCTAACTAAGGAGTTATGAAAATCCATAAAGCCCGCGGGAGCTAAATTGGCTATAACTGCCCTATACGCCTGCGTGTTATAACACAACTTCCGAGCAAGTGTGATGAAAAGAAATTTACCACAGAGCCACCATTCAACATGGTAAAAACCATTTCGTTTTGGGCCTGTTATCGTATTGTCAACGTTTTGATAGCTCTTATTTACTTGACAGTAATGGCGACCGAGTGAAAAACAATATATACCATAACGGGTCGAATATGATTTGGATTTTACCGCCTAGAATAGAGACGCAGAATGGAGGTAGAATTAGTGTTCCAAAGTTAAACGGTAAAACTAGAATAGGATAGAGGTAGCCTATTGTTAATTCAGCGGGGTATATACAGTCTGTGTCAATTGTAACTGCCAAAGATGTAAACAAATTAGTAATACTGTTTGACACATAACCTCAAATATTGTTCAAGCGTGTTTTATGTTAAATAACATATAATTAATCGTTATTTAATCTTAAACTTAATGTGAAAGTAAAGATCAAGTAAATCATTGCTAAGATCTCATTTGATCTTTAAAAGCACGAGATTATTGGGAAATATGGTAAATTGGGTTGGTCTGGTTGTTTACATCTTTGCCAATCAGTTTCAATTGGCAAAGACTATAGTCTCATCACAGTACAGTTTATAAAGTGGGGGTTTATTATGACATGGATATACAGTTCATTTTACGGCGAGCGTAAGGGACAGAGATATAGCTGTTATATATACCTGTGTCCTTTTCTCTCATATGTCATAATAACCCCCTGTTCTTGGGTTTGAGGTTATATTTTGTACATTTTGTACTGAACTGACGTGACGTCCGGGCACTAGGTATATACTCGCTATCACGTGTTTCATCGTGAAAAAGTTACTTAATATACTTTACTTAATTCTTTTTAACATTCGCGTCTTATAATTCCTACTCGCAGTGTGATTATCATGCAATAAGTACGAAAAAAAACATGCGCAGGTAGGTACTTAAGCAGGAAAATGTAACAATAATGTATTGATCAGATTTTAAACTAAGGTAGGTAGGTACTTATTGAATTTTCAATAAGTACCTAGGTTAAGTTTTTTGCAATATTCCAGTTTTATTATACTTAAGTAAGTACCTAATTATTTTGCACTCGTATAACATATCATATATCTACCTATTATGATAAAACTCTATTGCGCATGCGCATGTTGACATTATTATTTTATAAACATGAACATATCTATTTATTGTTTTATCATTTCTCTTTAAACAAGGTCTAGGTTACCTATCTCATGAACATAATTATTACGGCATAAGAAAGCGCTTTCTTTAAGGGTCCAGAACATAGTTTTAAGTTTTCAATCTGTTAATTAGTCTAGGTGTTATTGAGGTTTTAACAATACTGGCATAGAACCTGGCTAAAAATAGCTACCTATGATTCGTAATTTTAAAACTTGAAATCAAATCTTTAATACCAAACGTATATAGCAATGGTTTGAATTATGCCATAATTCCAAAAGAGCGTATTTAAAATAAATCCGTACTTTCTAAACCACTAAAGTAGGCACCTACTTATAATATTTCTCGTTTTTCCTTCCGCATTCCCACAACTGTGTGGACTTCCCATTGTACTGAAAAAAAATGCCATGTACACTCAGGCTCAGGGGCATTCCCTGTCGACCACCTCTAGGGTGATATTCGTTTGCGCGTTTGACGCGTAACGACCTGCGCGCTGTAGGATCAGCTAGCTGCAACCACAGATTAAATAAGAGTTACTACGTAACGAACCAACGAATGAACAAGCCAAAATTTCCTTAAGTGAACTACCGCGTATGTCCCGCTATACCAAGGTACCATGCTGTCTCACAAGTTGGCGCATTTAATCAAGATTTGGAAATTGTGCAACAAAAAAAGGGCAAAAAAAAAAAGTTTCACCCGATTTGGTTCCATGTGACCAAATTTCGGCTATAAATGCTTCAGTGGCTTAGAAAGTATGAATTTATTTTGAATGATTGCTGTTATTATAATATTAAGCCGTAATAAAACCTACCCCAATTTTCTATGACTTAACGTGTCTTGAAACTAGAGACGGGTATCTTATTAAGTTAATGATCTCTTAAGCTCCCTCTGTTCTTCACAGATCGGCACAGGGCTGGCCCTCTTGGCTAGCGTGATCAGCGGGGCGCTCCTCGCCGCGGGGGTGATCTTCGCGACCACTGCGGCCCGAAACCGCGACCCGTTGTACGACTCCTGGGGAAACTTAAGACATTCCTACGAACCTGAGCCCGAAACCTTGGTCGTTTTAGGAGGGATCGCAGTAGGCATCTTCATCCTGATAATAGGAGTAGCCTCTCTGATCGCCTTTATCTTCTCTGTGCTGCTGTGCAACGGAATATGCAAGGTGAGTGGACAAGTTCAGTGCAATAGCTCTTTAGAAGACCTTCCCTTCTCACTTACTCTACTCTACTTCCCACTCAAATGCTGCTCAGACCGCAGAGCCAGTAGTGCTGCTGCCGTCTGCTGCTTGCGGTTTGGTGCGGAATCACGACGGCAGACGGCAGTAGCCGGTGTCGGACGCTTGCCGTTGCCGTCTGCCGTCTGCGGTCGGCAGTGGAATGATACCTTAACTGACTACCCGAAGCCGAAATATTTTTTAGGAGTTATTTTAGAGATTGCACTGTTATAATTTGGTGTTGGTCGATTCGGGCAGAATACCAGTGCCTTATGCAGAGTCAGTGTCTTTGTTTCCCAAGACACATGGCTCTTATTATAAGCGAGAGATATAAGAGTCTTATATCGCTGCATTAACGCATTCACTGCCCTCAACGCATCCCGCTCCTGTAGCTCCGTATAAAACAAAAGATGTGGCACCTTGCGATAGTTCGAAAAACAGTGGCAGTGAATGCGTTAAACTCTTATCTTTTGTTTTGTATTTTCTTTCTTAGTCCTTAGTTTTTGTCTATGTGCTATATAAGTGGCCGCCATAAGCCATCAGACATTAATTATATTTAAATAATATGCACAAATATGTATGTTTGTGTATAATTTAGGTACAAATGACAGCCCCTTAAACACATTAACCCATCCTATAAGGCCCTTTTTAATGTTACCTACTTATATTCACTTAGCATTTACAATTAATTAAGCTCTAAGAGCATTTGAATACCAGTCTATTCATTAAAATTAGGGTTGGCAGTTTTGGTACTTACTGTATTGAGCAGAACTATAATTTCCTATACGAAATGGAACCCAAAAATCGATCACTGCAAACCCTAATAAAAATACTAACAACATTCGAAGAAACACCACCCTCCGTTGTTTTTACAGATAAAGAAAGTGTAGGTAGGTATAAGAGTGAAGATATTTGACGACAAACAATATTTTAAAATTTAAGTGGCTTCATTCAACAACGAACTTGGCTGTTAGTGTTCTTTATCAGAGCTTTAATAGACGTGGGAAGTAAAATAAATGGTTCAGTGTGTGTATGACTAATTATTGGTAGGGCTGCCATCACTTAAAGTATTCACGCCGGGCAAAGTCGTGCGAAACTTTTATATTAACGGACGCGTTTGAAAAAATATAGTATGAGTTTGCCGTTAAAGGCTCAAACTTTTTTTATCGAAAAATGTGATTGCGACTGATTTTTAACTAGTAACGTGTACCTATTTATTATACACGCGCGAGTAACACCCTCGGCCTGATCTTAGAAGAAGTTTTTTTAATATTTACTTTTACTACAATGGAACTTAAAAACGTAATGGTTTATTAATATTTTTAAACTAAAATTCAGGGGTTCCTATATTGAAAACTTAAACATCACTATAGGTACATACGTTTTTGTAAATAAAACAACAAACTTAACCAAAAGAAGAATCCTCGGTATCGGTTTGAGGAGGCACCTGGCATACCACTGTAAATACGGCGTCGAATATTAATTACCCTTTAGAGCCATTTAAACGGACTAATTCTGACGTACTTGGACGATAACAGCCCTATATTTCTGTAATCAAGCCAACCATTTCCTGCGCATATTTATATACAAAATACCATTGATATTACGCTGACGAATAGGCGCGCGGGCTGATTCTGCAGCATTACAATGTCAAACACAGTGCAAGTTACATTTAGGTTTGGAATTTTTGGGACTCAATGTGGGTTATTCCCACCTGTTACCACCAATTTGTTACCACTGGTAACAGCTGGGATTTTTTTTCCCACCTGTTACCACTGGTAACTACTGGGAATAAAAATTCCCACCTGTTACCACTGGTAACTACTGGGAATAAAAATTCCCAGCTGTTACCACTGAACTGGTGGTAGTTATCAACAAATATTTTAGTGGTAACATATGGGAAAAAATTTCCCACTTGCTACCACCGAGTACTTTAGTGGTAACAAGTGGGAAAAAAATTCCCAGCTGTTACCAGTGGTAACAAATTGGTGGTAACAGGTGGGAATAACCCCTCTAATGTAGAGGCCTCAAGGAATTTTCGGGACTAGCCTACTTATACAAAACCGTAATAGTCTGTGGCAATTGAAATTGGCAAAGATGTAAACACAACCAAATCAACCAATTTACCATTATTACTCGATAATCACATGCTTTTAAATATCAAGTATGATCTTAGCATTCTTAGCAATGATTTATACACTTGATCTTTACTTTCACAGTAAGATTAACTATTAATTATACGTTATACCTTATTTTGCTTGATGAATATTTGAGGTTATGTGTCAAAGAGTACTACTTTGTTTACGTCTTTGGCCATTTCAATTGACACGCTACCTATAGCATGATGCTGTGTTATAGTTGATATCTTTGGGTCGTATTTATAAACTCGCCTTGACCGCGACCGAGATGCCCGTCACAAGATAAGTAGGTATATCAAAGTAAACGTAAGCCATAGAAAACTATTTGACGCATCTTCAGACGGGCATTACAGTCGAGATGTTTATTAATAAGAATACCCTCGTAAGGCCCGATGTCCTAAATTTAGGACATCTGTCAAAGTGACTTTAGACTTTAGTTGACTGACATAAGATTCTTTTTCGAACTAACGAAATTTGACGTGGGCCTTGCGAGGTAAGGCCCTAAGTCACCGGAACAAATAAATAATAAGTGGAATCAATTCTTTGTGTATACGGTATCGTTAGTTAATGAGTTTTTTTTTGGATTGTTTATTCATAGCGATCCCAAATGAGATTGTTATTTGTTCGGTTATCTGTTTGTCCGTTTGTATGGTCATATTATTATGTCTGTAATATCCATTGATATCAGCGTGGAGGTCAATTGTTATAGGTATTAAAGTAGAAGGGTCGTCGATGAACGTGACCAAGATAAAAATATCTCGAATCGATGACATCTTACGGGAAATTATTTTATTTTTATCTTAAGTATCGTTTATTGAAAACTATATTAAAGCGAAAAAAATCGTCGGTCTTATATAGGTAGGATTCGAATCTACATCTCTGCACGGCCAGCACATGTTGTCCGCGACTTCTGGCTTAGATTGTTTATTGGTTATGAGACTTATGAGGCTATGACACTTAAATAAATTGTCAACAATGCCTCTCTTTTCCCCGCCTGGGTCCTGTTTTATAAAGCTACAAATTACAATTTAACGGTTACAAGTTTCTATTTGACACACTCTCGACCAATGACGACCAGCCGTTTGAGCAGTGTTGCCAGTTTAGACCTGTAAAATTGTTACTTGTAGCTTTATAAAACGTGCCCCTGGACGGAAATTCGAACTGGACGGACATACCCGCGCAATTACCCTGTTATCCGACACTGATTGGATGCTGCTTTTTTATCATTATTAAATGTCTGTAATTCATATCCTTGAATAGATCGGAACTGGCCGACCCTCGCGGTGATGACGTAGTCACGAGTCCAGACAACAATAAAATCCATAAATCACCTTTTGGTTACTTCCTGTACAGTTTCTGTAGGGTTTCGGAGGTAAATAAAAATGGGGAACTTTTACAAGTGACCATGAAACCTAAGAAGGTCTCGGCAACAAATGTATACCTACCTACTTAATTAAGAATAATCAACTTATTAAACTTACTATCCACCCGCCCTCGCTTCACTTCGGTTTGTGTAAATTTTCTGTAACACCCGTACATAAAACAGATTTTATTATCCACAAAAATATGACCTCTTGAATCACGCTATCAATTGATGAAAACCTCATTAAAATCCGTTGCGTAGTTTGAAAGATCTAAGGGTCCATTACAAAGGGACAGACGGCAGACTTTGTAAAGATTAAGTACTTAAGTAAAGTACCTATACATTTGTTGTATAGACCTTCTTCTTCTTTTTATTAATGGCCGTCTACTAAAGAAAATAAATCAAATATTAAAAGCCGATCACTTTTCAATCGGCCATCTTCCCTCCCCGAAGGTTATCGAAAACTCAATATAATTGACTTTCCCAATGCGCTACAATATGGGGCTTTTTAAAAAGGGTATCATAAAATGTCTTCGTGACCGGCAACGCATTGGTGACGCCTCCGGCGTTGAAAATGTTCATAGGCGGCGGTGAGCACTTTCCATCAGGTGGGCTGTCTGCCTGTTTGCCCAATAGGTAATAATAAAAAAGTCTACTGTGTTTTGATAATTCTATCTACGTAGGTATATAAGTTAAAAACAATGGTTCTCTATCGTTTGCCCTAATTTCAATTGCCATAATTGTATCACTTGTCTTGATATGTTCCTTTGCCGAAAAGGCATTTTTTCTGAATCCGTGAACTATTCAGAATTGTTATAAAACAAACCTAACCTAACCTATTGTGCTCTATACGATGTCATGTAAAAATTTCCTGAAACATTTACGATTTCAGAAAAATGCCTTTAGGGCAAATTAATATTATGGCAAGTGATACAATTATGGCAAATGAAATTCGGAAAACAAAATGATCCGAGTAACAATTCTTATGTAGGTAGGTACTTAAATATTTTTTATTCTGCCATTTTGTGTTTTTTTTTAGTAAAAGTACTTGCCTAGTGATACTCGCGAAGCTAAGACGGATCTAACACACCTCGCTTGTCAAAATAGGGCCATCAGTCCCGTCTCTACAAAAGACTTAAGTATCATACATGGGTAATTCTAAAAAAAGTGGCACCGTAACCTGTCAATGAGTTTTTGAATACAAAGTATGTTAAATGTTTGTTTTACAGAAAAAGTAAAAACATTCATAGATAAGCACAGACCTTTTACATCGAGGCCAAGCCATTTTATTTATTTATTCTCCTTAATTTTGTTAAAAAAAAATGGTAGGTACTATTTTTTACTATAACCTGTCTTGTCCAAATGAGACATGTTTCCGTTTTTTAGGTCTTTGAACTATTTGTGTATATTTTATTATATATATTTTACAATATATTGCAAGAAGAATATTATGACATTCAATTAGTTATGATATGGTTTCAAAAATATATGCTTATATATCAATATTAACACACGACAGTTTGTCCGGTGATGTTTTTACTTTAACCTGTGTGTCCGTGATAGTGTATCTCACTCACATACGGAAAATAATAGGCACACCATAATCCTCGATAAACATTCGGCCAGTATGTGGCTCACCACTATACGAAACGGTTGGATACGATCTGTCATACTTTTGTGGAGATTAGTGATCAAATGCAGTAATCTGGAGTTTGTAACGGGTATGTTAACTTTATCTTGTCTCAATTATTTAATGTTAACGGTATGGGACGTAATTAACTAATCATTTGAACGTGGTATTCTGATGTATATACTTATATTACTAAGAGTGGAACGTTCAAATTATCACCGGTTTAAGAGTAAATGTCTTGTAAATCTACTTTTAACTTTAACCTGTGCAACTTTAACCTGTAACTAGCATAGATTAGGTTAGGCACAGGTTAATGTAACTCTTGGCGGGTTAAAGAGACATATGTGCACTAATGTGCAGGTTAGTGTGACTATTGGCAAGCTAAAGTGAATAACTATTTTAAATAATTTTATTTTAATAACTTGCATATAATTTCCCAGAAAAACTTTACAGATGCTTTATCAAGCAGTACCCATTAACAGTGATCTACCAAAGTAAATGTAGGGAATTGCTTTTTTAAAGTAATTTGTATTTTAATATAACTCTCTTTAACCTGAAAACTTCTCTCTTCTAACCTGTCTAATGAAACTTTCACCTGCATCTCAATATTTCAACAAGCCATAATTCTTATATTTTCATGTATATTCCGTTCCCTTTTATAATTATGTAACAATTGGAACACCAGGAAGCTTATTTTAAGCAAAGAAGGTAAAAAAACACAACTTTTTTTTTGGAGAAACTTTAACCTGTCCGTGCCACTTTTATTAGAATGACCCACATACCGACATTCATAATAAGTAGTATATTACAGACATGACAAAGTACAAACCTTCTTCGGGCGGCAAGTAAAACAGTAAACCGGTTTAAATTCACTGACAACGTGAACAAACTAAAAAGCTTTTGTTTTATTCATATCCAGGCTTAGGCAGCGCGAGATCAAAGGTTCAAGGTTTCTGTTCTGAGACCAAAAGACACCAAAAGGTGTCAATATTTATCTAGTTCATATTTTGGATATAAAAAACGGGAAAGAGCATGTTGGACCATGCTCAGTGTTTCGTCGCTGTTACTAAGACTTGGTATCTCAACAAACAATAACCGATTATTTATTGATATGGCAGGATTGGCAGGCTTCAAAATACATTTCATGTATAAAGACGAAGAAAACCTTGATCTTTGTCAGATAGTATCTATCGAACTATCGAATAACTATCGAAGAATCCAGCTAAGTTTTGGGAATACGTTAATACTCTTCGTGTTAGAGGGGGAATCGAGCACAAAGTAAAACGCAATGACACTGAAAAACACGGAGCTGATACTGCAGCTGCATTTGCGGCGCATTTTGAGTCTGTGTTTTTACCTGACGAGCCAAATCTTGACCCATCTGAGGCAAGCGTTAGCGGCGATTCAATGAGTGGAAGATATATCGACGTACGTACTTTTAGCGCGGAGGATGTGCGTCGGGCTATCAAAAAACTCAGGCCAAATACAGCTGCAGGACCAGACACAATCCCACCTTACGTTATTAAGGGATGTTCGGATTCGTTGTTACTACCAATAAAATTTATATTTAACTGCATCTTAGCTACTGGAGAATACCCAACTTGCTGGAAACAATCACGCGTGACTCCAATCCCCAAAACCGGAACGAAGGATAAGGTGGAGAATTACAGGCCAGTCGCTATTCTCTGTTCTTTAGCGAAAGTGTTCGAAATGGTATTGCACTCTAACGTCTTGCCGCAGTGTTTGCCACACATCACGACCTCGCAGCATGCCTTCTTACCTAAGCGATCGGTAGTTACAAATTTAGTTACGCTTGTCAACTTCATGTCACGGGAAATGGACAAAAGGCATCAGGTAGACATAATTTACCTAGATTTCCAAAAAGCGTTTGATAGGGTTGACAACGACGTACTTCTAATGAAACTAGGTCTTATGGGTTTCACTCCGAGACTCCTTAAACTGTTTTCAAGCTATTTGCGAGGTCGAAGACAGTATGTCAAATATGGACCCTACGAGTCGAAGTCTTTTCCGACGCGGTCTGGAATAAGCCAAGGTTCAAATTTGGGACCACTGTTGTTCAACATCCTTATTAACGATCTGCCCGATGTCGTCCAAGAATCAACCGTGTTACTATTTGCCGATGACGTGAAATTGATAAGGGTAGTAAGGTGTGACAAAGATTGTGAGACGCTACAGAATGATTTAAACGCAATTTATAGATGGAGTATACTTAACAAATTGTTATTCAACTCAGAAAAATGTGAGATGATGAGCTTTACGCGTTCGCCGGTTCCGCTAAATCATTCATATTATATCGGGGGTGAAGCTGTACGGCGACAGTCACAAGTGCGCGATCTCGGTGTCCTTTTCGACTCCCATCTGACATTCCGCGAGCAACACCTTCAGGTTGCGAAAAAGGGTGCTCAAAGATTGGGGTTCATCTTACGTAATTCCCAGTCTCTCACACCTGCAGCCCTTCGTTCTCTTTATGCAGCCCTCGTTCGTAGCGTGTTAGAGAGTGCTGCGGAAGTGTGGAGTCCTTATGAACGGAAATATGCTATGATGTTAGAGAAGGTGCAAAAGAAATTTCTGAGGAACTTATACAGGAAGATCTATCGCTACTTTCCTCAGCAGTACCCGACCTTATTCTTGCAAGGTCAATTAGGATACGACTCTCTTGAGATGCGTCGTTCACTGGCGACAGTGAAATTTGCTTTGGGTGTCATGCACAATAAAGTTGACTGCATTGACTTAGTCGACTCGGTGGTGCGGCTGTTCGTGCCGGACGCGCGGCGCCGGCTGCGCGCGCCGCGGCTGCTGGCGCCGCCGCGTGCGCGCACCGCTACCTACCGCAACTCTCCGCTGCAGCGGGCACTCCACATACTCAACGCCACGCTCGGCGAGGCGCCACACTGCGATGTGTTTGCCTCAGGCATTTCAAAAGTGGTTGATGAATGCAAGAGAGCAATTGAGAGTGAATGAATGGTATAAGTAGACATAAGATATTTTAGGAACATACTGCATGTTTAATTTTAAGTTTTAGGTTAAGTTTGTAATGCAATGGATCACTCTGTAAATTACAAATTGATTGAATAAAATAAATAAATAAATAAATAAATAAATAAATAAATAGTACCTATCCTAGGATACGGTTAATGATTCTTGCTACACTTAAAAACTGTAAAAGAAAAGATCCCTTAACGACTGAGGTTGGTTTGGTTCACTTGTCAGGTACCCGATACCTACATTGAAACACTTTGTATAACTAAAATAACTCTCAATAGCTAAACAATACGTCGTTCATTATTTAGACCCCAATAAACATATATTTTGTTTAACTTTAAACACTGTAAACATTTCGTACATAATGTTTATTTTTTGTTTGTTGTAATAGCCTACCACGTGTTTGCAGTAAGCATTTTCTGCCATCGTGTGACTGCTATGCGTTGTATTTACGTTGCATTATTGGTTGCACTTAAATATTTGTAAAATTAATTCTTTTTTTCTTCTCTCCGTTTAACAAAATCTCTTTACAACGCAATAAAATACTTGGTCCTTTCAATTTCGCTACACACAGTGTTCACTGTGCTCGAGGAGACACCTTAATATGTCTTAAAAGTTTAATTTTTAACATGCACAAATGTATCACTTACATTGCCATATATACGAAGGTTAAATTAAAAGTTACACTATAGAATATCACGTCCGGGACCTATTTCAAGATAAGAAAAAGAACACCTCTGGGTTTTAGTCGCTGTGAGTCTGACATACATAACCAATTGGGTCTCCCAGGTCCCTAGGTATCTATAACTGATTTTCCCTGTTAAAATTTATGAACTAGGTTCGTTCCTCAATCAAAAAATTTGGTACGTTCGAAATTATGAAAATTCGGGATTTTAATACATTCGGCATTATGACAAACTGATAAGTAGCTCTCAGGAAGAAAAATCTCAACGAGACCTAATAGCAAAGCTAGCAAATTAAATAGACTGTTGTTTTTAGCGTCGCCCAGGGCAGGTGAAGGCGTACTTCATCTACGGGGTTACCATCACGGTGCTGGCGGTGCTGTCAGCTATCGGCTACCTCATCAGCAACTCCCGCGACGCTGCGCCGGGCATCATCACGCTGTTCTCTTGTGGTAAGAACACCTGGAGACCTAGACTGTCCTTCCTGAGCTAATAAGCATTATCTCAAATTCAATAACCAAAGCACTTTTAATTCTACTCTTTGAGTTATAAGGTTGATATTGCTGCAGGGGTTTTATTTGAGATGCTGCCTATTGGCTTGGGAGAGCAGCAGATAAGATGCTAACATTAGCGATTTTCGAAAACTGATCAATTTATAGGATTGATGTAAGATGAGGATCTATCGCGTCGCTCACTTATTTCAATTGTATACATTTAATCAAGAAACCTCTTACACTTACACGTAATGGCATCTTATATACGCCAGAAGGAGATATCTGTGTGGGAGACTCATACTACCTTATCAGGCTACCGTCAAAATGACTTATAGTAGATACGCGGGAACGCGCGGGAACATTACTTCGGTTCGTATTAATAAACTCATCTCGACTCTAATGCTAATCTAATGTCTCAAGTACCCTTACCTTGAGTTACAATTACCGTACTCGCTAGCGAGTCGAATGTTTTGTCCCTCGCAGTATTGTTATAGACTGCGAGTAACTGTAGCTTTAACTCATGGTAAGGGTAAAGACGCATCAAAAGTGACAGTTCTCTATATTTTGACGTATCTTGTGTCGGGCATCTCAGCCAAGATGAGTTTATTAATACGGCCCTTTAGTGTTCAGGGTCGACAAGGAGTCTTGAGAATCGAAATAACCTTCTGTGTCTTTTAAAAAAAGAGAAAAATCATAATAAGCAAATGGACCAATGCTAATTATATTATAGGTGTGTAAACAGACTCATACAACTTTGTAATCCCTGTGTTTCCAGTGATCTACTCTCTGTTCCTGGTGCTGGTGCATCAGACCCACGGCAAGCTGCAGGAAGGCGCGATGTTCAAGGACCACATCCGTCTAGTAGAGAGCTAAGCAGCTGACTTCGTCTTTAGGCACGCAACCTCGAAGGCCTTGTACACCAGAATAAATCAATTGAATATACCATACATCTTTTTCATCTATGGCTGTTTGTCTATGGTACTCGTTTCTTAGAACATAAATAAAGCTGATGACTGTACTATGAGAAATACATGCTAATGTACTGTCCATCATTTGCAGTAGAAATTTCTCGTATGCGGAAGTTGAAACAATACCAAGTTCACGAAAAGTAATCAAGGTTCTTGGTAATGTTATAAAGTAATTAAGAAATCTTTAAAGTAAATCTGAAAAAAAGAGTGCGGTTTCGTGCCTAAAGCGTACGAAGGGTTAACTTTTTTGTTTTATGATTAAAGATGCGATAACTTTAAATATCTCTTTAGTTCTCTCATGGATGGTTTCAATTCCATTAATTCTCACATAAACATTATTCACATCATTGCTGTATGTTTTTTTATAAGAGGCAGGTTAACTCAAACCCTGAGTTCTGTTACTTTCATTATTTAATTCTAATTAACAGAATCAGGAATAGTTTTATTCTATGTGTCATCATTATCCGAAGTTTTATAATTTAAACCAAATTATAAACTGTAAGATCGACTTGTGTCAGTCAGAGTTATTGTGTGTCCCGGTATTTGTGGAAGAGAAATCCCACTATGTACTTGTTTGGTGCAAATTTTGCCAGTGTTGGATGATTGACGCCTTTATCATTATACTTTTATAAACCTTATTTCCTTAAGGCTAGGTACGTCTTTGCCATACTTGATGAATTTGTAAGTTAGTTCTAAGTTTTTTTTTCTAATAAATATATAATGACATACATAAGTTGGTTTCTCTTCATTTTTCTCCCTGGTGTTGTCTTCTTAATTATAATAACATGTTCTAGTAGTAATATAATCGTTACTTGCTCACCGTACACACACTGCAGTAGTTTAGTAGTTATACGAGTATGCTCACAAAAAGAAACCATAGGGACCTATCAGACAGAGAGCGGTCACGCGGTGAAGGTATCAGTTTTGCGTTCTTTGTGTTATATTACGGTACATAGATAAACTGACCGCTTGAACGCTTGACCGCGTGACCGCTCTCTATCTGATAGGTCCCATATTGTTTCGCCATGTCCACCTGTCCGTCAGTCGTGTGACTTGGAGACTCTTGGTACTACAAAGCTGTACAAGTAAAGCAACCAAGTTTTTTACATTATGACATCGAGAGAGGCATCATTGGATAGCGCCTAAAATTGTACATTTTATTTTCCAATTTTGGATTTAGGGGATTGTTTAGGAAACATTGAACTCGACAAGTGTAATTTTCGCTAGAGTTAAGATTCCCTCCTACAGCTAAAACTAGAAGTCATAAAAATCCGAAAAATATCTTTTCTCAAACATGCTCGGAAATAACGGTTTTCCGATTGAAACACATGGACGGAAAATGCCTCTTTTTACTCCTAGGAGTAAACAAACCATATCAAAACACTTTCCGTCCATGTCCATATTGTTTTTTAAAAGTGCTCTCTATTGCGTATAAAATCGAATGGACCATGAAAAAAATCCCGTACACCCAACTTGTGGGGGAGCAGTGAGGGGCGGCGGCTCGGCGGGGCTCTGCGGAGCGGCGGCGGCGGGCGGCGGCTCGTTGTGCGTGAAACTAATACTCGTATGACGCAAACAAAAATACTATCCGAATTTGTCAAAGGTTTTTAAAAATACTTATAATCATGTATTTGTATAATTTCCTCGCATTGTTTGAGAAAAGCATTATGTACGCTCGGCGGAAACAAGGATTTCCTGACTCGTATTTTAACAGGCCTCGCTGTTGCTCGGCCTGCTAACCACCTCGTCAGGAAATCCCTTACTTTCCGCGCCTAGGCAACAATTTGCTATAAATGAAAGCACATATAACGAACTTAAACGGAAAACTATCAAGACTAAGTAGACAGACTTGATCGGTTCCTGAGATACGAGCGGCTTAAGTGTTTATACCTACTAATAATTATTTGAGACAGCACCAAATAACTTTAAATAGATAACTATTTTTAAATAGGTAACAACCCTCGATATAAGACCTCTTCGTTCAGAGATATCTCTCAAACGGCCCAGCCGATTTCAATGACACCTAGCCTATGGTTCTTAACCATTCCGATTTAACTATCTTACTTTAAAAAAAGCGGCCAAGTGCGAGTCGGACTCGCCCATGAAGGGTTCCGTGAAAGGTAAATTGCGGTTCACGATTTATGACGTATTAAAAAAAAAACTACTTACTAGATCTCGTTCAAACCAATTTTCGGTGGAAGTTTGCATAGTAATGTACATCTTATATTTTTTTATTCTCTTATTTTAGAAGTTTTATCATTCTCTTATTTTAGAAGTTACAGGGGGACACACATTTTACCACTTTGGAAGTGTCTGTCGCGCAAACTATTCAGTTTAGAAAAAATATATATTAGAAACCTCAATATCATTTTTGAAGACCTATCCATAGATACCCAACAAGTACCTATGGGGTTGAGAAAAAAAATGAGTTTCAGTTCTAACTATGGGGAACTCCCAAAATGTATTGTTTTTTTTCTATTTTCGTGTGAAAATCTTAATGCGGTTCACAGAATACATCTACTTACCAAGTTTCAACAGTATAGTTCCTATAATTTCGGAAAAAAGTGGCTGTGACATACGGACGGACAGACAGACAGACATGACGAATCCATAAGGGTTCCCTAAAAACCGGAGTCACGAACGAGATGTTTGCCTCAATTTTTTGACCAGTGCCTAATACAACCAATGAGCTAAAACTTAAACGGGCGCCGAGCACTACATTTTACTGGAGGGACTTCGTAACTGATTTTAAGTATTATATATATGAAATTTCTGACAAAATCGGGATCAGACCACTTAGTTCCTCGTGGTCCTACTACATTTGTCCTATTGCACAAAAAGTGCACCTAGATTTTGATCACGTTCACATTTTGGTTTTTTCAAATGCCCGAAGGACAAACCACCCGGAAACCGGAGCCCTGGGGCGGGGCTCCGTCGAAAGTCAGTAGGACCACGAGGCCATCAGACCTCGTAACTTTCAAACGGCTAAACAGATTTTCATCAAATAAAGCGATAACATTTTCGATTAAGTCACCTTTTTAACAAAAAAAGCAAAATCAAAATCGGTCTATCCGTTTAGGAGCTACGATGCCACAAACAGACACACACTTCAAACTTATAAACCTCTCCTTCTGCATCGTTGTGTTTAAAAATTTGTTCATACATGTTGTTTTTTGAGATATTTTTTTTTGTGTTTGTTGAGATGGCTTGGCATGGCCCTTTGTTTCCCATAATTTTATTGGTCATAATGTAATTGTTGACATAATTTTTGATAGTCTTAATTTTTTTATATCGCTGAAACTGTAAACTTTTCAGAAGTTCTGAAATATCTAACGTGTAGACAAGACTAGGTTAGGTTAGGTTTGATTTATAAAAATCCTGAAAAAGTAACAGTTTCTTTAAAAGAACGCGTTATAACTTGCGATGATTATGACCTAATGCACATAATGACTAAAAACAATAATGTCAGTCAATATAGACTCCGACATGCTCTTGCCCGGTTTTTTTATTTAGCCTTTTATAAATCTTTTACCCTGTTTCTCAGTAGTATTGTCTTTTCTTTTTCTCTAGTTAGGTAGGAGTAGTTGGTTTTCCTCTTTGTAGATAAAAGTTCTTCCGTTGGTTAAATTTGCCATGAGTGTTAAGGTTCCTTAGAGAGATTTAAGGTTCTATATTTATAAAGTCTTCAAGATTTTCCTTCACTCTTTCAGTATTTTCCGGTGTTTTAGTGTTAGTTTTTTGTCCCTTGGAAATCTGTTTCTCTTGGACATATTGATTTGTAAGTTGGCTGTAACCATTCAGGGGTTGCTGTTAAAATGAAGGTGTCTTGGAAATCTTTACTTTTATAGTTTGAAATATAATCTATCTGATTCGTATGGAGGGAGAAATCCATGCATCTGTCTTTATAGCGTTTTTTGTTCCAACTACCTATTACGTGTTACATTTAAGTTGTTTTCATAAGGTAGTTGTATGAGTTTTTCGCCAGTTCTTGTTCTTTATGCAGCTCAGTTTACGATGAGACATATAACTGATATAGCTCTGTCCCGTACACTCCTCCTAAACTAAATTGGTTAGCAATGTCATTATAATTTTGAATTGCATATTGCGTAGAGTAAAAGGAGACGATTTCTACTTACTTAACTGTTCCGTTGGAGAGTAGACTTGCATGATTGACCATAATTCGTCTTTAGGTGGTGGTTCAAGATTGAGTTCCACGATTCGTTCGGCCATCCCAATACTTATAGAGTTTGAATTCTCTTTTAATCTGAATTCCTAAGGGCTCAGACAAGATCACAAGATGCACTACGCTAACTAACATTTCTATTCGATTCGTTTTTAAACCAATCGCGTCACTGGAAGATGACGTGATACAAAAAGTCACGTGGTCTACCAGTGACGCGATTGGTTTATAAACGAATCGAATAGAAACGCTAGTTAGCGTAGTGCATCTTGTCTGAGCCCTCTGTTCCGTACTAGCCTGGCGGCCTCTGTCTCCTCTAAAATCCTATTAATATTATAAATGCGAAAGTTTGTGTGTTAGTCTGATACTCCTTCACACTGCAATAGCTGGATGGATTTGGATGAAATCTGGAATGAAGATAGCATATACCCTCCCTGGATACATAGGCTACTTGTCATCCCGGAAAATTTAAAAGCTCCCTAGGGAATAACGATAATCAAAATCTACGCGGATGAAGTCGCGGGCAGAAGCTAGCATAACCTCGTAAGGCCCATCATACTAAAATCAGACAGTTGTTTGTCAGTGGGACTTTAAATCTACCATCAATGCAACAAAGTTCAATTTCGATCGATCGAAAATGCCATTTTCAATTTATGAAGAAAGGAAAAAAATCTTTATTCTTATTGCAATACAGTTCAAATTAAATTGCCTTGGTAATGTACATCCTATTGCACGCTGGGCCTTACGAGGATAAGAAACCTATATTCGTCATGGTCCTCCCTCTATGCTCTTTTACCCAGGCGGCGGACCTGGGGCCTGTTTTATACATACATACATATACTCACGCCTTTATTCCCAGTTTGGAGTAGGCAGAGCTACAGAATTGCCAACAACTCTAAAATCTTGTTGATAATTCTGTAACCACATTTTGCATAATCAGGCTAAGATGTTTACCAGTGTATTAGTGACAGGTTGCAAGCCCATCGCCTAACAGTACTACAAGCCTTAAATCCCTTAGTCGACTCTTACGACATCCACGGGAAGGCATGGAGTGGTACTATTCTAAGCCGGCAACCACACAGCTGTTTACACGCCTGTTTTATAAAGCTACAAATAACAATTTACAGGTTACAAGTTTCCATTTGACACAACCTCGACCAACGACGACCACGGGCCTGTTTTATAAAGCTACAAATTACAATTTACAGGTTACAAGTTTCCATTTGACACAACCTCAACCAATAACGAACAGCCATTTGAACAGTGTTGCCAGTTTAGACCTGTAAAATTGTAGCTTGTAGCTTTATAAAACGTGCCCCAGCCATTTGAGCAGTGTTGCCAGTTTAGACCTGTAAAATTTTAACTTGTAGTTTCATAAAACGTGCTCCTGGCGTTCAGTCCCACAATTGACCACTTGATAATGTTTTAGTGCTAAGATAAGTTCAGAAAAGATAGGATAAGTAGAGAGAAGATCTGTTTGTTGCAATGTGTAATGTATCGATCTTTTGGCGATCGATTTTGGGGGTACACGATATAGATGTTGAGGTGGGTCGGTTGAAGGGTAATGCGGTCATCTTCCCCCACGGTGACCGGCCGGCTTGAGGGCATTCTACTAAAGTAGGTTTCAATTTAGTTGTGATACATTATGATTCTGTCGATATCAGTTACACAAGTTTTTTGAAGTTCGAGACAATTTATTTGATCTTCCTCGTTCAACGTACTCAAGTAGGTATATTAGTTTTTTATATTGCCGTAGTTTTTGCAAGTATGTTTGTTGGGTTGTTATTTGTGTAACTTTCTTCTGCATTGAGTTGTGTGAATCTGACTTCTCCCTTTTCCTTCTGTCTCGGGGTTTGTCGGTCGAAATGTCTTCCTTCTTGCTTTTCTTTTCGAGTTGAAACTTCAACTGCTTCCGTTGTTGTAGCGCCTCTTTGGGAACATCATCTACGGCCGGAGGAAGTTTGTAGTGGCGCTGCGATCGCCGCTAGCTTTGAAATTTGGATTCCGTAGTTCATGTTCATACCTCGCGGGGTTTCCAGTGCGGGAATGATTTGAACAGATAGGTAAGTTTGAGAAAAGTCATATTATGCCTAATAAATAACTACTACTCTGCGAATTGTATACACACTATGATACAATAAAGTCCCAAGTGTTACGCTAAAAAAGAAGAGAGAGAAATTACTTCATTTAGCTTTACTACCAAGCCTTATGAGATAATAGAGAAAAAAAAAAAAAAAATTACCTGCAGGAAATTTTGAAGTTGATGCGATTTTTAGAATAAAGTATTAATATTTTTTCTATATTTGGAACAGTTAAGCTACATCGTCTTCCTGGAAACCTGCTAGAGTACATTCCGTTTTTTATGTCAATACCTACTCTTTGGCTAATGTCAAACATTCCCTCACCGAAATCCCCGGGGTTTGCATGTTCTGGCAGTTTCCGCAAACACCGTTGTAATATACCTACCTATTCACATCGGTGGGGTTTTTCGGCAAAATTAAACGCGTTGCGAGTTGATACCGCGCAGATAGTGCGCGAGAGATGAAAATAAAAATAAAAGTTTTAAGCAAAAAGGCTTGGTAAGTTATTACTTATTATGACATGTTATTTTGTTGTTCATTATTTTGTAACTGAATTTATCATTTATGTTATTTTTCTGTTTATTACTTTGTATTAATAAACAGAATTAATCATTTATGTTATTTTGCTGTTTATTATTTTCTGTTAATAAACACTATTCATCAGCCTAACCCAAATTGTAATGTAAAATTATTTTTTTCAAAATAAGTTTTCTTACCTAGTTTAACTCGTTTACTAACTTTCTATGGATAACGTGTGGTCCGAAATAAAGTTTTAATTTTAATACCAACTTGCTTGTTATTTAGTTAGGTTTTGCACAAAAATTAGACACGGAATTCTTACAATTGTAACTTTTATAAGTAATTAATTAATGTTCTATGCTAAGTAAACTGAAAATAATTAATTTAATAAAATTAATAAATTTTAAATAGTTAATTTTAATAGCAGTACTTTTTTAATAAATTTATTTTTTAAACATTTAATTGGCTTTTTGCTATGCAATTTAACTTCTATCTTGTTTGTTTGTTTTTTTTATAAGCTGTGTTGTGTGTGTGTGTGCGTCTCCAATAAATCATAAATAAATAAATAAATAATTATTCAGATTAAAAATATTTATACATATTTTCGGTAACTTGCCTATTACCTATATTAACCATTCCAGGAAAAGTGTGCTAATTTTCCCGTTATTATTCACTCTTGAAAAACAATTTATATTAAAATCTAAATTAAATAAACCGGTCAAGTGCGAGTCGGACTCGCGCAGCGAGGTCCCCGGAAAAGAAAATACTCATTTTGTTATGAACTTTATTTTCTATGCTAAAAGGTCCATTTTGACTACCGTAAATTTAAGTACAGATTTTTATTATGTCTTAAAAACTGTAAATAACGAACACTTCATTTTATTTTTCTCATAAAATACCTATGTAATTATCTATACGTCAGGATTTTTTCAGATTTTTTGATAATATTAAACTTCGGAGATACGGGGCGGGGAACGGACATTTTTGTTCATTTTTGGCTTTAAATCAAAAAGTACATTACAAAAAATAAAAATCGCTTTGATGTGTGCAGATTAAGCCCTTTCATGTGACACCCCATTTCGGCATTTAATATAATCAAACCACATTAATTTTTCAACCCTCCATTGGGTCTAGAATTATTTCAATTATTTATAAAATTAATTTCATATTTTTTTTACTAAAAACAGATGGGGGCAAGCAAGATGTACCTAAAACTATGCCAAATTTCAAGTTAATATTTTGCATTTGTAGTTGCTGATAAAACTTGCTGTGACATACAGACAGACAGACAGACAACGAAGTCTCACCATGGGTTCCTTTTTTACCACGGAACCCTAAAGTATTTTGCAAAACTGCAATAATTGAATTTTTTGTTTGATTTTTTATATTTTTTGTTTTGCAAATTTGTAAACGTGGTTTAATTTTCACCATGTTGTTTTTTTACCTTTAGTTACCTACCTAATATGTTTGCGTTGCTGAGGTGAACAGTTGTATATGTCACACGAGACCAAAGTTATTTTGCATCTCGTGTCTTTGAATCCCTCGCTACCATCAGGATACTAACCTAGACTCACTCGCTACGCTCGTGATTCAATTATAGAATCCTTCGATTACTCGGTAGTCGGGATTCAAAATTAACATTCGCAACATATACCAACTTTGCTCCCAAATGAAAGCTAATAAATAGCCCATTCCAAATATTACATATATAACCCATAATAAATATTATAATTTTGACAGGAAAATCAAAAAGTACGTAAATGTTAAGATTCAATACTGAAATAAACTAAATTGTTAAACAAAGCCCGTGCTATAAAAATATCAACTGAAAAGCGAAAAACAAGCTCTATAATCTTTAGAAGATTGTGCGAGCAATGTACCTACTTACGTATTGATAACTTGAAAAAGGGCAGGTGTTTTTTCAAATAATTTAGTTTGTTAAATTTCATTTTAGTTGAAATTGGCAACATGATTCAAATATTAGCCAAAAATTGCCGCGCCACTTATGAATATTGTAGGCCTTTTGTACCTTGTCGCATTAACGCCTTTGACAGATTAGTGCAGCAGTTCAAACATAAAGTTAAAGTGACAAAGCACTAAAGTGTGCAGCTACTTATGAGGCTGACCGTACCAATAAATATAAGAGGTACCTACATCCTTAATTATAACTATTTATTTTTCAGATCCAAGATGTGTTACCAAAGGAAGTGTTTGATGTGTATGCCCGTCAAAACAGTGGTCCTGGTGCTGGCTATTTTAAACGCGGTAAGCCCGTAATACCACTAGACTAGACTACTACTACATACACACAGACACATGAACAGAACATTAACGTACGTACTGTTATAAGAATTATAATCATTTTGGATTACATACATCTTCATACCTAGTTAGGTACTCCGTTTATAGATAAGAACATGGGTAGTCAGACAGATGTTTTGTGAAAACTAGAGGCCCACCAGCGCCTTCGTCCCGCTGCAAGTTTTCGACGTTCCCAGTGGATGTCCCAGCTGTCCTGGGGTGTGATTCTCTCAACAACGACGAACGGACGGACGAACGAGTGATTGTCCAAGCGGCGAGTTTAAGTAGTCCCGTCAGAGTGAACAAAACACATTATAGCACGTGTATTCAATTTGGCAGCATGACTTCTCGAACGTATAAGGCTGCCTAATTGACAATGCACGCGCTAAAATGTGTTTTGTTCGCTCGGACGGGACTACTTAAAGTCGCCGCTTCGATTCGTTCGTCCCTCCGACTGACCGCCGTTTTTTGAGAGAATAACACCCCTGCGGGCCTATTATGGTCGTGTTTATCGATGTGGATAAGCGAGGATAAAATATCTGTCACTTTCTGACCAGTATGTAAGTGTGAAAGTGACGGATGCTTTATCCACCGTATCCACCGCGATAAAGGCGACCATAATACGGGCCCTGACAATAACGAACACAACAAAAAAAAAGAATTATCCAATTTGGTGCAGTGGTTCGGAAGTTATGCGCGAACATACATTTCGAATATTCATTTTTATTTATTTTATATATATATAAAGATTGCCTCATTAAGTTTAGAGCTCAGGTATTTTAAAAAACGTTCAGTTTACGGTGAAACTGGAATGGGATAAGAGAGAGCCTATGCGGTAATTCAAGGTGTGACCAGAAAAATAAAAAACCTCGAATGGGGTCGCCACTAATACTTTTTTATCTGTGTTTTGTGAATTGCAATAGAAATGACAGTTCATATAATGTCCGCAATATGGCGAGGTTTTTTATTTTTCTGGTCAGGCATTACAAATATACCTACTATAATAATCATAAATAAAACAGAGTAAAATTGATGGATTTAAAATAATCTTTCATGCGTAATCTAGCAGGAAAATGGAGAATAACTTATTTATCAAATTGTATAACTACATACACACAGACACATGAACATAACTTTAACGTATTTACTTAATTATAATCATTTTGAATTACATACATCATATGAAATACCTAGTTACTCCATTTATAGATAAGAACTTGGGTAGTCAGTGAACAGATGCTTTGTTATAAAAAATTACCTCATTATAGAGCTTAGGTATTTTAAAAAACTTCAAGTTTACACTAAAAATTGGAATGGGATGCCTATGTGTTCATTCAAAGTGTACGCTATCTCGTGTTTCATCGTAAAGAAGTTGCAAATATACAATTTATAAAATTATTTAATTATAAATAATATTACAATTAGGTATCAGAGTAGAATTATAAATATGAAATAAACTTTCATGCGTAATATATTATCACGCGTAGGAAAATGGAAGAATATTTTATTTATCAAATTGTTATTTCATTTTAAGGTAAAACTGAAGTAAAACCAAACTAAAGTGACATTGTTTTAGGAGTTATTTAATTTAATATTTTATATTGAATTAGTAGTTTAGGTTGTTTAATGTTCCATCTGTATTGATCAAATGACGTCTGTTTACATCGATCAGAGTGTACCTATAAGTAAGTCAATCTCTGAGCATTTGGGATGATGCGAAATTTAACCGAAATGAGGTCGCTTGGAAAAAAAGCAGCTGTACCTAACTTTATTTATTGCCTATATGAAGTAGTGCTTGTTGTACGATTTTAAAATCCTGATTAATTGCGCCAACTTTTGAGACAAAACCTACCTACTTGAACAAGTCTTGATAGTTCAAATGCCTATGGAGTATGGGTGTCAGGTACCAGTTACCATCATTGCCGCCTTGCGGCCTGTGTGCTCGCGTGCCTTCTCCTTGCCACAGAGAAGGTTATAAGTCGATCGCATGACATTGTTCGCTCGATCGACTGTTCGCAAAAAGCCGTTTTTAACACCTCTGTGGCCCTAGTCACCCCTAGTCAAGATGCTTTGCGGGCACGTTATCGTTATCGAAAATGTATATGGATGACGAAGCTATCGGACGGCCGCGCGTCGAGCGCTTGTGTCTATTCCGTACAGTTTTCGACTATCGATTACGTTAGCGTTAAGCTTCATATCTAGGGCCACTGGTCTTGAGTGAAATACCCATTTCAAGGCACGTTTGGTGATACCAATATCGAATATTCATTACTTTTTTCACAGTTTCAATAAAAGCTGATTCTTGTAACAGAGTTGAGATTTTTTTTTTAAATATTTATAATAATAACCAAGATATAAGCCGACAAAGATTTGGTCCAAAATCTCCATCGCTTTCTAGCAAAACATGATGTCACAGTGCATATCGGATCTCTCTGTCTAATCGCTGTCTAATTAGCTGTTTAAAATGCTTGTATCATCCGTGTTTCTTGGCGGATTTTAATTTTAATGTCAGATTTGGTGATCTCTTTAACGGTATTGTTAAATTTTGTTGAGAAATGCCATTTAAAAAATCCATGCAGATTCCCTATTTTCTATGGTTTAACGTGACCTAAAGCGCGCATCTCACCCAAGTTTATGAATAATTAAGCTCCCCTATGTTCTTCTCCTCAGATCGGCTCAGGGCTGATCTTCTTGGCAAGCGTGATCACTGGGGTAATCCTTGCCGCGGGGGGGATCGTCGTGAACTCCGGTGGAGGTGGCATCGCTTCGACTCTTCTGCTTTTAGGAGGCTTTGCAGCCGGCGTCGTCGACCTCATAATAGGAGTAGCCTCTCTGATCTCCTTTATCTTCTATGTGCTACTCTGTAACGGAATATGCAAGGTTAGTGGACAAGTTCAGTGCATTAGCTTAAAAAGACGTTCCCTTCTCGCTTACTCTTCTTCCCGTACTTCACACTTACTCGCTCTCATAAGCTCTTACGCTAGTTGTTTCGTCTCCGTTTAACAAAATCTCTTAACATCGAAATAAAATACCCGGTTTCTTCAATTTCGTTACACAGAGAGTTTTCACTGGAGGGGCAAAATTAAAATGCAGATTTATTTTTTACCATAATTTTCTTCTATCCGTATTTAATTTTTATACAAATACATCGTTTAAATTGCTATGAATGTAAGGTTAAGTAACACTATGAATGGATGGAATACCACTCCCGTGATCTCTTCCACTATTGGAAAAGGAACACCTCAGGGGTTTTACATGGTGTAAGTCCGACATAACCAACCTCCCCTAGGTCGCTATATAGGAGTCCATAATGGATTTCCTCTTATAAAAATAGTTAGAACCATCTGCATTTCTGCAATATCCAAAAAATAAAGTCTTCGAAAAAAAAAATACGATCGGAATTATGATAATTCGGGACTTTCATCAATTCGGCATTATGAATAAATTTATTTTTCTTTTTCTTATTATGGCTATCGCTCAGGAAGCAGCATTTCAACGAGACCTTATAGCAGAGCTAGCAAATTAAATACACTGTTGTTTCCAGCGTCGTCCAGGCCAGGTGAAGGTGTACTTCATCTTCGGGATTACCATGATGGTGCTGTGGGTGATGACAGCTTTGGGTTGCGCCATCGTCATCCCCCATGCCGGGCCGGCCATCATCGCGCTGTTCAATTGCGGTAATAAAAACTTCTGTAACTTTACCACGAGTTAAAATTACTGTACTCGCAAGCGAGTCGAATGCCCCTTCCCCTTGTCCATGTCCCTTGTCCCTGTGCCCCTTTCCCCCTATAAGAATACTGCGAGGTCTGCGAGGGACATAGACATAGCGAGTACGTTAATTGTAACTCATGGTAGGGGTACTGAAGACTAAGACAAGGTGCACAACGCTGACGTTAGCGAGTTTTGAAAACTGATAAATGTATAGAATTGACATAAGCTGAGATCTATAGCGTCCGTCGCTACATTTTGTCAGTTTCGAAAATACGTTAGCGTAATGCTTTTTGCCTCTATAAAGATACACCGTGGGAGAAATAATAAGACAACCATCAAAATGACTTGTTAAAGCACGGATAACACGAGAACGCGCGGGAACGGAGTCTTCAGGGTTGGCAAGGAGTATTGAGAATGCAACTAACCTTTTTAATGGGTCTAAACGGGTAAAAGAAATAACTCATAATAAGTTACAAATCAAGCTTGATCAAAGCCCCTATTTTTTTAAGATTGTAAATAAATATAAAGTTACGAATGGACCAATACTATAGTAGATTGTATAACTAGGGTCTAAAATAAGCCATACCTAGTACCACGAGATGGTTATTAAAATTGTTCGAGGGGTACCTACCTAATATGGCTTTTAGACCCGAGTTATACACTCTAATTTTCACTTCGATTGTGAGAAAATAAAAACATTATAAGTAGGTACAAAGGTAAAAAATTAGCAAAGATTATCCACCTCAAATTCCACGGCGAAAATGTTTTAATTTGGCGGGATGTTTTTTTTTAAACTACTTTGACACAGATACAAAATATAGACACTGACCGTGTGAGTATTTAGCGCTTCAAAGCGTTGCACAATCGATTTAATCATATTTTAACGATTGTAAAATAGGGACTAAAAAAGCTAACGTTTTGAGAAATGAATTCTGTTACCTGATTGGTCGATTTTAACATAGCTGTATTCTGGTTGGTTGATACCAAATACAGTGTTTTTTTTAAAAAGTTAAATTCTTGGGTTAAATTAGTTAAAGAGTATATGTACCAAAAACAACCTAACGTTCCGATTGACAGTCGATGTGTATTGTGATTGGTGGATTTAATTTCGTGAAGTATTTTGATTGGTCAAATTAAACTGTTTTGTAAATGTAAATCATTATATTTTCCATTTCATATTTTCCCTAGGGAAAATATGAATATATTCTCTGTGGTTTACATGTATTACTTTGGTCTCGCTTGATAAGTCTAATATGACACACTTTTTGAGCATGAGAAGTGAAAAATATATTCTAGGTGTGCATGTATACAACTCGGTAATCCCTGTGTGTTTCCAGTGATCTACTCGCTGTTCCTGGTGCTGGTGCATCAGACTTACTTCATTCTGCTGGAAGAAGCGGCCCCCAAGCACTACATCCCTCAAGGCACGCAACCTCAGAGGCCTTATCCATAAGGATAAATCAATTGAATATACATTACGGGTCTCTACCCTTGAGCCGAAATATGTTTGGCCGAATGTATATTTACAGTTACTACAGTAAAAAAGCGGATTGCCAAATGAAACGGTTGGGGAACGATTCATTCGGACAAACTTATTTCGCCCAAAAGCCAGGATACCATACAGTACAGTACACTTGCTGACTATACCTGCTGTAAATGTAGCCACCATTTCACCATTTGCAGTAGTATTGGTTTAAGTTTGTTGTTTTATGAATTTTATGATCGAAGATGCTATTACAGATTAAAATATGTTCTCTCACAGATGCTTTCTATTCTATTATTGCATTTCGATGTTCATTAGGCCTTACGGAGAAAAAATAGAATCGAACATAACATGATCTCTTATTTTCACCTATAAGAAAAGTCTAGGCATTATTCTACATACGACATCCTTTTAAATTATTATTTAAATTATCAATTATTTATTAATTAATATTTTTTATTACATTATAATGATCTTTGCCTGGCGTGTTTGTCTTGATGTTGCTTTAGTCTAATAAACGCTTGATTACTTACTTACTTGCTTATAATACTGCAGTGACCCATAGTGGATTTTGGTTTCAGACACCAGATTACGCAATGCCACACAGTCTTGCGTCAACTCTCGCCAATACTCAATACCGAGGCTCCTTCCTTAGGTCTTTCTAAACCTTATCGTTCAAGCGATGGTACACTCGACCGGTCTTTGCCATCCGGTCGTCCCAAGTAAGCTCTCATAACTCACGGTCCTTACCCATTCTGTCTAAGTAGGTACCTAAGCCAGCGGAATTTCGTCTACATTTGCCTCGTCTCTTTAACTACATTTGCCTCGGATATCAGATCTTCAACCTCTGAGTTATTCTTTAAGTTTCTCCCATTTCCCCATTTCACAATTAATTAGATACTGAAATCTGTCCTTCTGCGTATAAGCTTGGACACCAGGACCTCATGGAGAGCAGCCGTACCCACATCTGAGAGCGTTTTGACTCCATAAGTTGATCTCATTTTCTCTTTGATTGGCGTCTGTCATATTTTATCCCAGGTATTTAAACTTGTAGCTTCCTTCCTTGTGTATTTTCGGAGTTTTAGTTTTCTGCTTCTTTGTGTTTCGATACCGTTACTGTGAAATAATCCCGTCTTCACGCGGTTAATTCGAAGACCACCTAATCCTCCTATTCCTAGTATTCTTCTATCTAATGCGGTAATTAATATAAATAACTTAATTATGGACTCTGTTGGACAAATCAACAGTAGGAGAGGGCTTAGCTTAATAATTTTATATTGTACTTACTTACTAATTATATTAAACATAGGGTTATAATGTTTGATTATTATTTTGTATGACTAAATTTTATGATATTTAACTATCTGACTCGTAATTCTAATACAAACTAGTATATTTTTTAAACTTTTTTCAGTCTACCTATATAGTTACGAATTATGAGTACTATACATATAGGTAGACTGAAAAATGTATTGCCTATGATAGAAATGTTTGTGTTTTAATAAATCCAGTCTTTCTAAGCCTGTTAGTTACAAAGTAACGAAATAAATGTGTCTTCAGCAAAAACCGCTTATCTGCACCACTTTTATTATTAAAACATTAATTTTACCTACTTGTTTTGAGGAAAGAGGATAACCTCTAGCATAGTGTTTCCTTATCGAATAACATATCTGTACAAAAACATACTATTAGAAATTACCTAGAAATTTTAACATGCAAACCTTCAAATGCGTTTTTCTCGAAACTATGAGTATCCAGTTACTCGGTTTTTGCAGTGAGGGGACGTTATGTCCTTATTGGCTAGGTATGTCACTGTCATACTTGATTAATTCGTAAGTTAGTTCTAAGGTTTTTTTCTAATAAATAAATATTGAAATGTACTCTTACATAAGCTGTTTTTTTGTTAAATTTATATGTATAAAACCCAGATGTTGCGTTCTTAACTCTACATTATTTACTTATATCATTTTAATTAAAAAGTTACCTATATGTTTAGAAAGAAGGAAAGATAGGTACCTAAATATTTTATTGGATGCTCCAACTGCCGATTTTATACTTTGTTTAGATGTCTGTTCTTTGGTCGAGCATCACGCAAAAGCATTAAACTTATTTTGATGATATATTTGTCATTACAAGTTTTTGATTAGACTCAAAAACTGTTGCAGTATAATACAATTTTATCTCGCTCAATAACGGGACCCGGAAATAAGTGTATAAGACTTCCTAAATCCGAGCACTTAACGTCGCAGGCTAATTACAGTCACGAGATTTAATTTGGTACCTACCCACCTTAGGTTCAAAGTCAATTCTACAACAATAAGGTTGAGTTTCCGAAAAGTTACAAATGAAATGACATCTCTAATGACATTGACGACTTCAAGCATATTTTTCTAGAAATGGGTCCCAAATTAACGCTCGTGACCGTACCAAGTTCACCACACGATGTTAAATGTTAATTAATGTAGGTACTAATCGACTGTTAGTTCATACATTTCGACAGTTTTTACCACTCTAGTCGTCTGTTTAGTTATCGGTGAAAGACATAAACCTAGTAAAACAATCAAATAACATTACTCTCTCGCATCGAGCTAAAGGGCATCACAGACTAATATTTTATTTTACACAAATGCTCAGGGCTATAACGGTTCTCACGCCCTAAATCAAGTCTGATCTCTTCGATTTTTGAATATGTTGTAGTACCTAGTACGAATTTTATGACGTGGCCCGATCAGGAAACAGATGTATTAAATTTAACAGATCGGGCCATTATAAAAAGTTAAAAACCATAACGAATAACTATTAGATAGATAAATACCCCCTATACATATAGTAGTGACTCCTTTCACAGCTGGGGCCCTAGTATAAGATCCACCGCTAGAAAACATGCTTTCAAATAAAAAAAAACAGTCAAGTGCGAGTCGCACTATCGCACCGAGGGTTCCGTATTTAAGATAATATGCTTGGTAAGGTAACTGTAAAAGAAAATACTTATCTGTTATAATCAAACCACTTTCATTTTTCAACCCCCCATTCTAGACCCCATTTCAGAATTCAACAATAATACTATTAATAATTAAAACTAAACGTATTTAAATTAAAATGAAACTAAGCTACTAGAATATTTTCTTTTCATATTTTATTTATTTTATTTCTTTTTTTTTTTACTAATAACAGATGCGAGCAAGCAAATTGTACAACTATGCCAAATTTCAAGTTGATAGCATTTGTTGTTGCTGAGAAAACCTGCTGTGACATACAGACAGACGGACAGACAGACGACGAAGTCTCACCATAAGGGTTCCTTTTTTACCATTTTGGTACGGAACCCTGAAAACACTCTTTTAAGAGCTACGATGCCACACACAAACAAACACGTAGCGGTCAAACATGTAACACCACTCTTATTGCGACGGGGGTTAATACTAACCATTACGGAGATCCTTGAAAACGTTAAAGATTTCAAAAAAAGAAATGGCTACATAACTTACTTGTTTTATCGTCGGTGATACTGCTAAAACCGCGTAACGACCAATTTTAATAAGGAGCAAAATGCACCTTACTGACTTAAAAAGTACGGTGCATTTTGCTCCTTATCGAATTCGTTACTTACGCGGTTTAACAGTATCGCCGACGATATGTGACATTGTGTCGTTAGTTATGAAGGGCAGATCGCGTGGCGGCTTAATGAAGCCTCAGTCAACGTTAAGTAAAGATGGCCCGAGTGCGACAGTGATGACACGAGAGCGTAAGACGCAGCACTGATGGCGTGTATCGAGTTTACTGTGAACGGGGAGAAATGTTCAGGTAGGTAATAAGGAACTTAGTATAAAATAGAGAAAATAAAATAAAAAGTTATTAAGGATGTACGTAACATAAAAAATACTGGTAACGTAATGTTTTCTTTCGCATTTAATATGATCGTTCTAAATTCCGTTTTTCTGATAAAAGTGAGATCGGTACGCAAAAAAAAACTCCTGGATATGTTATTGAAAATTAATTTATTATAAAAATGAAAAAAAAAACATAATTATTTATTCTATTTCGTAAATAGTAAATTTTACATAGATTGATTCAAAAAAGTTAACGAGGCCTAAAAATTATTGCCTCATAATTACTCTTAAAAAGATAGTAGTGAAGTATATGGCCACTATGGAACTATGTTGTGTTATGGACATTCGTACGTCGCGACGAACCTACTTATCCATTCTATTAATCAAGTTTTTTTTTTATTTGACATATTGCGGTTTTTTGATATGGTTCTACAGATGATAGTTCTGTATCGAATTTAATTTTATCGAATGCTATTTTCTGCTGAAACCATGATGTTTTCAGAATATCGATATCGCTTACCATCAGGTGATCCGTCTGCTCGTTCGCCCCCTATACCATAAAAAAATTGAAAACATTAAGAAATTCGTTTTTCTAGTTTTTTTATTTTAACTGAGAATGAACGACACCTTGCAAAATAATTTATCATTTTCATAGAAACTCAGTTTTTTGGCCTCGTTTGACCCATTTCAATAATCTTCAAATAAACTATAAGGCGCCTTTTTTGTTTTGGAAATTACATTGTATTTATACTCAAAAAATTTATTGAAATGCAAAATGGATCAACCCGAAAAGCAGTAGAGCCGGTAGAACCCGTTTATTATCATTATCGACGTGTATTAGCCAATTAGAAAGAACATATATTCGTGTATTTTCAAACCAAATTCCTAGTTCAAGACTTATTCATTTTTTAACATGAAAATATTGTAAAGTCTAACATGGCTCACACTTAAAATGGTCATTTTGGATCCGATCCATAATCATTAAAATGTTGCCAATTTACATTTCAGTAACCGAACCCATTTTTTATAAAGTACTTTTTGCTTTCTGTGGACATTTCCCTGACATCAAAAATATTATGTTCAACAATTCCAATATTGATACCATCAACAAAGATTTCAATGTTATGAGTCTAGATACATGGCAATCATCATTGTCATCAAGTCATCTGCATGAGAACAGCCTTCGGCGTACTGTCATCATCTGGCAATTGTGTCATTATCATTAACTATTTCTAAGTCAGCGTATATATGGAATTGCTATTTAATCTAAAGTGTTTATTCTACTTGTCACGATATGCTTGTATTTTAGCTTCTTTAACAACTACACTTTGTTTTGTTTGGAATGTATTCGGTGTTTATATATTGTTTAGTTTTAGATAAAAGCCTTTTATGCCCTTAGTTTCTATATCACATTGTAATAAGAGACTTACCTACTTGATCTGTTTTGAAACAATGAGTGTGAAATCAAACAACTGTAGTCTACGAAGTTTGGTATTATTTACTCAGTACAAGCTACTTTTAAGTACAAATACAAGCTTTAGGCAGGTAAATTACGAGATATTGTTATAACTGTGTCAAAAACAAATCAATAAATTAAAAATAAACAAATTGGCAGGTAGTTAAACGAATTTAAATGCTAGCCGTCACGCGTTTATGCTATACCATTATTCGTTTTACTATTTTTAATAGTGATTAAAATGTAGTAAACTAGCGACCCGCCCTTGCTTCGCTTCGGTTTACATGTAGTTTTCTGTAACACCCGTACATAATCCAGAATTTATTATATAGAAAAAACCTTCCTCTTGAAGCACTCCATCTATTAATGAAAGCCGCATCAAAACACGGTGCGGAGTTTGAAAGATAAGCGTACACGCAGCGGGAGGACGGCGGCAAAAGACTTTGTTTCATACTTAGTAAAAACGAAAAACCCGACTGCAATGAAAAAAACAACAGGGCCCTCAGACAAGATGCACTACGCTAAATAACGTTTCTATTCGATTCGTTTTTAAACTAATCGCGTCACTGGTAGACCACGTGACTTTTCGTATCACGTCATCTTCCAGTGACGCGATTGGTTTAAAAACGAATCGAATAGAAACGTTAGTTAGCGTAGTGCATCTTGTCTGAGCCCTCTGAAAAGCGAAAAACAAGCTATATAATCTATAGAAAATTGTAAGAGCATGTACTTATTGATATTTATAATAATTTAAATTTAACTTGAATATTGGAAAAGGTGTTCCAGGCGGGGACAAGCTAGTCCAAATGATAATTTTTATCAAGAAATGGTTTTTTTAAATTGCAAATCCTTTTCCAATATTCAAGTTAAATTTAAATTATTATAAATATCAATAAGTACATGCTCTTGCAATTAACTATAGATTATATAGCTTGTTTTTCGCTTTTCAGTTGTTTTTTTCATTGCGGTCGGGTTTTTTGTTTATTTTTAATAATTTAATTTATTTAACTCTTTTTAGTTTTTATTAATATAATAGTGGTTTAATTAATGATTACTAAGTTATATATGAGCTCTGGAGCTTAAATTTTTAATGTCGCGAAGCTACAAGTGACAAATTACAAGCGAAACTCTCTTTCTAGCGAAATGAGTTTATTACTTAACATTTACGTATTTTTTGACTTTCCTGTCAAAATAGTAGCATCAAAGTGTTATAATTTTATATATTTGGAATTATAATTATAGTGTTATATATTTGGAATGGGTGATTTAATAGCTTTCATTTGATACCCATATTGTTATAATAAAAAATAAAATAAATTATTCCCCCTCCGTATTTTTTTTCGCGGACGCCATATTGAAATATTTTATACCCTATGTCACTTCGGCAATTAAGACGAATCGAATGACACCTCGTATATTAAAATCCGTTCAGCCGTTTAGGCTGCAGAGCGTGCCCAGAAAGAAGAGCGTGATTCTGATGTTACCGGGCTGCGTGATCCCCTGTTTAGTATGAAAACCTACTTATATTATGTGGAGCGCAAACAAACGCAGGCGTCCTGGTCGCGGCATTACCTTTTTATTAGCGGAGGAAAGAACAGCACTATTAAAAATTAAATAAATGGTAACCCATCATTTTATCAAATTTCACCTCATCGATTGTATCATTTTATCGAAATTAATTTCATCGAATGATATTTTCTGCTAAAACCCATGATGTTTTCAGTATACTCTTAAACATGAATAACCTAGGATAGGTTAGACTAGCGGCTACCGAAAAAATATTACTCATGCGACAAGGAAGTACCTATCGATGAAATGAAAATTTAACGTAATAATACGTACGTACCTACGTTTAAAGGTGTTTTGATAAAATAATACCTACCTCAAATAAACATTATCAGTGAACGAATCAACTCCCCGGGAAACGACGCTGAGCGCGTACCTGCGCTATGTGCTCGCGCTGCCCGGGACCAAGGCGATGTGCCGCGAGGGCGGCTGCGGCGCCTGCATCGTGTCGGTGCGCGCGCGCCGCCCCACCAGCGGGAACGCTGAGACCTTCTCCGTCAACTCGGTAAGTTGTTTCAAGAGGCCACATATGCATAAGTCGGGTCGGGAGTGGAGTGTTCCGTGATCTGGATCTCAATAACCCTAACCCCTATGTGTCTGTTCTTTGGATATAATAAACCATTTTTTTAATCAACTCAGTTAGTTATTCTAATTGTTGGCCTTTTTGAAAAACTTACTGAGTGGATAAAGGCCTAAAATCTCCCGTGATGTGATCTTGCGCTACACGGGACCAAGCCACAGCCACGAGGGTGGGTGCGGCGCGGTTTCTGCGACAACTCGGTGAGATTAAAAGAGCAGGCTTAGTGGTGGTAGGACCACCGATAGTTCGACCGGATCACCATCTTATCCGGCCGGCTACTGCCACTGTACTGGGCCCTCAGACAAGATGCACTACGCTAACAAACGTTTCTATTCGATTCGTTTTTAAACCAATCGCGTCACTGGAAGATGACGTGATACGAAAAGTCACGTGGTCTACCAGTGACGCGATTGGTTTAAAAACGAATCGAATAGAAACGTTAGTTAGCGTAGTGCATCTTGTCTGAGCCCTCTGGTGTATTATTGAAATACTAGGGTAGAGGCATTCCATCTTAGTTCTCAGGATTGGCACCGTTTTTGCGATCGTGATTGCAAATGTCTATGTCTCTAAAAAACCGTTCTACTATTCAGTTTACTCCAATTTAGTTGTTTCCAATACCTTTTTGTTCTAGTGCCTGGTCCTGGTGTTCTCTTGCCACGGATGGGACATCACCACGATAGAAGGTGTGGGCAGCCGTCTGCATGGATACAGCGAGGTGCAGAAGAGAATCGCCGCCTTCAACGGCAGTCAGTCAGCGTCAGCGGGTACTGCACGCCTGGGTGGATCATGCACATGCACAGGTACCTTAGAGCCGGGTGCCGTTTAGTAAAAAAATAAATGGTAGTCTGGAGTATTGGTAGAGCAAGGCAACACACCATGTAATTAGGGACTATATAGATAGGCCAACCCCGTGCGACCGATTAAGTACATTGGGAATCTTCTAAGATTAGGGATCAAATACTTTTAGGTGATTGTAGGCAACTTAAGATCACTACACTGGTTCGTAATAATGCGGTTGAGAACAATTTTACCCGAACGTTGGGCTCTATCCCAGTAAATTATATTGTTGATAATAGTCCTGCTGACATGTGAAGTAAACAAGACCTACCATAGCGTCAACAACATGCTTATAATACGGCTGTAAGATGAAGAAGAGAATAAAGTATCCATTCAAGTATTATTTGTTAAAGCTAGAAGGTATTATTAAATAACACTTAATAAAAAAATACCAATTAAATTGCAAAAGCAGTATGAATTTGATTGTTACAGCTTGCAAGACAAGCACCTGACGATGGCAGAGCTGGAGCGGTCTTTCGGCAGCAACACCTGCCGCTGCACGGGGTTCAGGCCGATACTCGACACCATGAAGTCCTTCGCAGTGGACGCGAGCCCGCAGCTCTGCCAAAAGGTTCAGCAGATAATGTTTAACGTTTCAAGATCTGACTGAAGACATTGCATTTTGTAAACTGTCATGCGCTGTGGTCGCATAATATCCATGTCATACGGTTTGTCAAATTTCTGGAGTCACTAGCATTCGTAGGATGCATCTCGGCGTTAGAAATGAAACTGGAAATTATAACCTAACCTAACCTAACCTAACCTACTCCTACTATGAAGGAGGCACAATGCCGTTTATTGTGGCGATCCTTGGTGAAGGCTTGGTGCAATAGACGGCTATCAGCTGTTATGATGATAATGATTCTGTAATGAAGATATAAATTGTACGTTTGCCTTTAAATAGTGAGTTATAGCTCAGAGTAAAAAGACGACGAGAGCAAGTGTTATAATACCGTGAAAATATATCGAACGCTTAGGCTACCTGTCGACTGGAGCGGAGCGAGGCAGTAGATTGGTGAGCTAGGAAAAGATCCACTAATAGGAAAACTTTATTTTCCTAGCCTCGCCCAGCGCAACTTTCCTATTGGTGGATTTTTTCCTCGCTCGCCGCTCCGCTGCATCGCTCCGCTAGAGTGGATAGCCTTATTAGCCTTACTTGTAATTGGGAAATCACGTTAAATTCCTGTAGTCCTGTCAAAACTGATTGAATATAGTTTCGTTAACTGGCTATTTCCCACAGGTTAATGATATTGAGGACATCAAGATCTGCATTAAGACCAAGAGTAAATGCAAAAGGAAATGCTCAACCTTCAGCGAGGACAGTGACTGGAGTGTCATCAGCGATCTAGAAAATGTAGGGAAGAAGACCGAAGATGTGCTTGCTTTTAGTTTTGGAAAACAGAAGTTTTTCAAAGTTTTTGAGGTGGATCAGATTTTTGACGTTCTTAAGAAACATGGGGAAGATTCATATATGTTTGTTGATGGGAACACTGGAAAAGGTAAATTAATCAAATATATTATTTAACTCCTTAGGGATAGACGTACTTCACATACTTAAAAGGCACTTCTAAGTATTCAGATAAATATGAAAGACATTATAACTTAAAAAAATAACTGATGTACATCGAGTTCATAAATATGTCGTTGTGACAATTCATATATTATGGCAGTTTAAACAGGACAATAAATAGACAAGGTACTAAAGTGTATACATATTTATGAACTCGACTGTACATTGATAAAAGTGCTAGAATCATACCGGCCTGCCTTTATAGCTTTATATGCACATTATTATTATATTATAATAAACATAATATCTTCTGTTGAAGCATCTGTTGTTGTTTTACGATGCAACAGAACTGCAATTAGGTATTTGAAACGAGTGCTAATTACATGAATAATTATTCAACCGGATGGTTTTGACATCACTATGACTTTTTAAACATCTATTTTACAGGAACTGTGGAAACTTTCGAATACCCTCGTGTTTTAATTGATATCAGTGCAGTAAAGTCTTTGAAGACGTATGAGTTTGACCAGAATTTAATCCTCGGAGCCAACATGGCCTTAGAAGATTGCATGAACCTATTCAAGGAAACTGCTAAAAATAACAGTGAATTTTCGTATTTGGCTGAATTTGTAAAGCATTTTGAACTCATAGCGCATATTCCAGTAAGAAAGGTGAGTAAAGTGAGCAAGAAGTTGACGTGACAAAGTCTTTTACACCCAAAAATTGTAATGTTGAAACATCAAAATTAGAACAATTAGGTACTTTAGTAAATAGTCTGAGATAAAAAATGTTCAGAAATTTAATTGAACTAGAGAGCCTCTGGGGACTTCAATAGATGTAATGAATGTTAAAGATGGTGATGTTTAAAAACCCATTGAGTCCAATTAAAATGTACTATACGATCAGGCTGATGAGGTTGAAAAAGAGAAACTTAATCTTTGTATTTTTGGAGGTATTAGAAAACGGATCACATAAGTTATGTTGGAAGAATCCATGAAAGAAAATCAGGGCAGAGCAACATTCCTGTTTAAAATCGGTAATTTAAAATTGCTTTTCCTCTAAGAAATTTACTGTTATATACTTTTGCTGTAGATTGGCTCCCTGGCCGGTAACTTGATGCTGAAGCACGCGACTCCAGCGTACCCATCAGACATATTCCTTCTATTTGAGGCCCTTGGGGCTTACGTTACAGTTCGTAAGTATATCGACAATTGATGTTAAATAGTGTGACACAAACACATGATGAAAAACGTGTTGTTGCTTTGTTGTTGTTTTCATTATTAAGTATTATGTAGGTAGCTGAACAAACATTATGCTTAAGGCGTATGATACAGACGCTGATAATTACCATGTTGTTAAACATACAATAACTGCGGTATGTAAAGCTGTAGAAAATAGTGTTGTTTACGGATGATCATGAAATTGAACTCCTAAGGCTGTTTTGTTTGATATCTTTACTGCATTGAAATTCCTGAATTTATTGCAGAGAATTATAATCGGAAGAAGACAACGTTGGCATTGTCAGACTTCCTTAGTTACAACATGGTAGGGTCACTGATGATGTCCCTACTATTGCCACCTTTAGGCAGCACTCACATCTTTAGAAGCTATAAGGTAACAAATCTTAAAGAACAAAGGACTTTAAGCACTTTTTCTTTGGAACTTAAGTATTCTACAATAATTAAGTGGTCGTGTCGTACTTAGAAACATAGAAAAGATCCGAGGAAACGGGTCCAGAGATATTAAAGTTTTTTTTTTAATTTTACTTGTATTAAGTACAAAATGCAACTATTATTTAAAACTGAAAACGTTTTACTTCCAGATAATGCCCCGCAATCAGAACGCATTAGCCCTCGTCAACGCAGCCTTTCTCTTTAAAATCAACTCAAAGAGCAAAATTATTGAAGACGCCTCCATTGTATACGGAAATATTTCACCCACTTTCAACCATGCAAAAGTCACGGAAAATTTCTTGAAAGGCAAAATGGTGTTCAATAACGCTGTATTACAAGCAGCTATTAAAATTTTGGATAAAGAAGTGGTGCCGAAATTTGATCCTATTCAGCCTTCCATTGAATTCAGGAAAAAGTTGGCCATTGATTTGTTTTACAAGGTAAATAACTTTAGAAGATCAGAATATTCACTTGGAAAAAATACTACTTACTTAGTTGAAATTACATTAAGGACTTTTTAGATCCATGTTAAATAATCTATTCAAATATTCTATAAGAGGTAAATAAAATTCTAGCTTGTGGTATTTATCCCCTCCGCTCCTAACGATGCTATATGTCTGTATGTATATGTATGTGAAGACGGAGTTAAAAATTCAATAAGGTAAGTTATTGGTTGTATTTGCACAGTTGTGAGCACTGTATTGAAAGGAGATAATAATACATAAACGTTTTTATTATTATTTAATAAAAAATATTAAAGAAACAAATGGTTACAATATAACAGTAGAATATTGTCTCTCAATACTATATACACAGTTTGACAGGGAGATCATTGAGTCTCATATAACTTAACTTAATATTAACATTAAAATTTATACAATACTAAGTAACTGAATAATTGAACAGTCTTCTTTTAAACTTTGCGTTATTGCCCTCTTACCTAATGTCTGCGGGCAAGCTATTAAGAATGTAGGGTAGACGTTTCTGCAGGCATCTGTCACCATAGTAGTTACACAGCGTGCTTCCCCGCAGTTACCGACCTAGTGTAGTGCCGCATGAATAGTTAACAAGCGATAGATTATGCTTTTGAGCGCCGTGATGATTAAGTGCTAACAAGAATTTATGCTTAAGGCTAACCAGGATTTAGGATTTGGAATGAAAAATAGCCTATGTCTTAATCCAAGGTATAAGCTATCTCCTTTCCAAATTGCATTCAAATCCAGCCGTTACATCTTGAAGGAGTAACTAAATACCACACGAACTTTCGCATTTATAAAATTAGTGTTTTTTTCTAGGTGATCCTCAACATCTGCCCCATCAACGCGCTCAGCGCGCGGTACCGCTCTGGCAGTTCGCTGATCCAGCGCCCTCTCTCCCATGGCACCCAGGAGTACCAATCAGACTCTTCCCTCTTCCCTCTCAACGAACCTGTGCCCAAGTTGGAGGCTATCATACAGAGTTCTGGAGAAGCCAAGTATGCCAACGACGTACCCCCGATGCCCAAAGAAGTCTTCGGGGCGTTTGTACAGGCCACCATAAATAATGGGGAACTGGATACAGTAGCTGATGACGTTTTGGTAAGTAACATACATACATCTCGAGCCTCTTTTCTAGAGAAAGTTAATAGTAAAAGGATTGTAATTATTCCCAGACAAGATGCGTTCGGCAAACGTTATCGTTATCGCAAATGTATAGAAAAGCTGACGGACAATCGTGTTGAGCACTTATGGCATTGCCATAAATTTTAACAGTGTTCAAAAATGGTTTACGTCAGCACTAAGCAGCTACGTCTGATATTGATATATTTTCTTGATGATATTAGTCATACTTTGAAATAATTTAGCATTCGAACTTTGTTTTGTAGCAGCTTGCAGTTTATTATAAACGCCTTACGTCGAATACAAAATGAGTCACTCACACGCCAAACATGTTTGCTATGCTATGCAAATTACAACTTAATTGATACGAAACAAATTATAATTTTGAACTTGTGACGGTTGTGACACGACTTTCAGTTGACGGCCAGAGCCGTCTTTGGCGTCCAAAAGATTAATGAAGCAGCTGTTTCACACAAAAATATTTCATTTTGTTTGTACGGTATCCAAATAATGACATGTCGAATATTCATTGAAGTTCAATAGCACTTATAAAAGCTCTTCTGAAAAACCAAAATAATATTTCCACGTTTAATTAGGTTTCCCTTGGATGAACCCTGGGCTTGCCTTGTATTTTGCCAGGCGATGGTTCCATTATTTTAAAACACTTGCCGTAACCAATCTATAGTTTTTTTGACAAAGTGGTTAAGATTATCGCCATCACCCTCTGTTTACACACCCCGTGTTGATGTTGCCAGTAAGAACCGGTTGGTTATTTTTCAGAACATAGACGGTGTTCTGGCGGTCTTCACTGCAAAAGACATTCCTGGCATAAACTCCTTTTCCGTTGTTGGTTTCCAATTCCTTACAGAAGAGGAAGAGATAATAGTTAGCAAAAATATCCTGTACTACGGCCAACCGGTAGCTATTGTAGTCGCTACGTCAGAGGACCTTGCTGCGAAAGTTGCCAAGAAGGTCAAAGTGACTTATAAAAATGTCAGTTCAGCGGCTCCTGTGTTGACTATTGATCAAGCGAAGAAGGATAGTAAACGTTATGTACCTAGTGATGTTGCTATTGAGCCGAAGGGGAAGGGAACTGACGTGAAGATGGTGGTAAAGGGTGCGTACGAGATCGAGTCGCAGTATCACTACTACATGGAGCCAGTGACTTGTGTGGTGGTGCCGGTGGACCAAGGGCTGGAGGTGTATGATGCGACGCAATGGATGGACCTGACGCAGCGGGCGATATCGCAGTGCTTGAATATGAATGAGAGCGAGTAAGTTTTAAGATGGACAGCAGACCAACAAGAAATAATTGGATACTCGTAGCGTGGGCTGTGACTTACATAACAAACTCTTTGAATTAAGTATTGGGCTAACATTTTTTGTATAATTTTTATTTCGGTGGCGGTTTGACAACAGTTCTTAAAAGCAGTTTTAAAATAGAAAAATCAATAAGCATTTTTAGGCTAGAAAATACATTTATAGGCTAAGTGGTGCTGCAGCTCTGTGGACTGACGACTTAAAAAAATCTTTGACTTGGGGAGGCAAATACTTCTCTAGGCGCCTGGCATTGCTGATGTTCCAAAACCGTATCTGCTTTTGTGTCTTGAAAAGTTATAAAAATAAATACGTTCAGCAGTGGACGGCGATAACCTAATTGTTATATTCTAGCGTTCACATTAAAGTACGTCGCATAGGCGGCGGCTTCGGCGGCAAAATCAGCCGCAACGTGCGCGCAGCGACTGCGTGCGCGCTGGTGGCGCGGACGCTGGACGTGCCATGCCGGTTCATTGTGCCGCTGCAGACCAACATGGCGGTCAGCGGCGGCCGGCTGCCATGCCAGTGCCAGTATGAGGTGAGCCTGGCGCCAGTTTTTATAGGTGGAGGAAGCCAGAAGCCCCCCCAGAAATGTTACCTTACAGAAGAAGAACGGATGGTTGTCCAAGATTGGAATACGAATATGTGAAATGTGAATGGTACCAGTAATTTCGTAAATACAGAGTAAAGCGTCTTTTCCAGTATCTTTTAGGTTTAGCCAATCATAAAATACAAATCTAAAACAAATTGGAAAAGAGAAAAGTATGGTGGGCAAAGGAACTTAACAATTACATGTATCATAAATTAAGCGATATGCGTTATAAAACTTAATATTATATAACAAGAGCTACCAACTGCCTTCTCTCATTTTAAGGATATCAAATCACGTCATTAGAATATAACTCAAGTCTCTGATTAAACCGCAATGTCCAGTAAGATCACCTGGTAGGATCCCCTACCTATTAATTTTGTACGTAGGGGATCCTACCAGGTGATCTTACTGGACATCGCGGATTAAACGACTTTGCAGTCTGTCACGACTAAAATATTACGACCAAATCCTCAGGTCGGAGTGGATAGCAACGGCAAGATCCAGTACCTAAACGCCACCGTGGTCGAAGATAACGGCTGCTCAAACAACGAAAACCTTCTGACGTACATGATCTCGGGCTTCAAGAATTGTTACAACGCAGACTACTTTAACGTCAAGACGGCTACAGTCACCACAGACACGTCGTCTAATACGTTTGTTCGAGCGCCAGGTAAATACACACACATACCGTCACGCCTTCATCCCAGAGTGGGGTAGGCACAGCTATAGAATTACCAACAACTCGAACAACTTGTTGTCAATTCAATAACCACATTTTGCATAAAAAGGCTAACATGGAAAATAAGTTGTTGTAAATAGATGTAATGCAGCAGAATTATGTACATAATGCCATGAGGCACCACAAGCCTTGGGGTTTTCAGTTTTCGCTACTTTGTTAGATAGTCACAAACTTCATAAAAAGTCACTCAGTATAATAAAGTCATCATAATTTGTAACATGAGCCAAGCAATGTGATTGCCGCAAAAAAAGATGCGCGAGTGTATAGAGTATACTCTGATGTGAGTTTATCACCGTTTTATATAATGATTTTCTTACAATTTAAATATGTTTTGAATAAACAAATAAACCGAAGATACACATACAACGACATACATTACACACACACATATTGCATATTACTAGAGAGTCCGTTACAAAACAAGGGTAGGTACAAACAGGGGTAGCAAAACCTTTGCAATTTGTTTACTTGTTATCTTATTCCACTCTCAGGGACTTCCGAAGGCATGGCTTGCATAGAACATATCATGGAGCACATCGCCTTCGCGGTGAAAAAGGACCCAACTGACGTGCGCATCGCGAACATGCGCACCGATGACAACGACCTGCCACAACTCATCGACATGTGGAAGAAGGAAACTGACTACGAAAAGCGACTTCAGAGCATCAAGGAGTTCAACAAAGCCAATCGCTGGATGAAGAAAGCAATCAAAATCAACATCATGAGCTTCCCCGTTGAATATTTCGGAAACTACTCCGCTATGGTATCTGTTTATAGGGGAGATGGGACGGTAACAGTGACTACGGGGGGAGTGGAAATGGGCCAAGGGGTTAACACCAAAGTAGCTCAGGTGTGCGCCTACGAATTAGGTATATCTTTGAACAACGTTACTGTTCTGCCGCATTATTCATTTGCAGCTGCTAACAATGTGTTTTCTGGGTCTAGTATTGTTAGTGAGAGCGTCTGCTACTCAGTCATAAGAGCATGTGATATAATAAAGAAGAGGTTGGAACCGATTCGGCTGAAGCTGTCGAATCCGACTTGGAGTCAGCTGATCTGGAAGGCCGGAGAAGACGAGGTAGATTTGACCGCAACGTATATGATGACAGATAAGGAGGAGGATCTGAAAAGCTACAGCGCGTTTGCTGTGGTTTGTCTGGAAGTCCAGTTAGACGTGCTGACGGCGAGATATGAGATACTCCGCTGCGATATTCTGGAGGATGTTGGGTTGAGCACGAACCCTACCATTGATATTTCGCAGGTAATTTTGGAAGTGGCTAATTTTGGAAAATTTTGGTGGTAATGAATGACTAATTAAGAAGATAATTTAAGTATTACGATACCAAGTCCAAGTCCATTTCAATTAGAAGTCCTGACTTCATCTTCCTTTTAACAAGACCCGTAAACTCCAGCACCAATAAACTGTTCCATTCTTTGACTTAAGGTTGACCATTCTCAATAATAATAATTAGGAAAAAAGTTGGTCTCAAAGCGTCTCCCTGCGGAACTCTGTACTAAAGTTTTCCAGGAAACTATGACATCAAGGTGATTTTCCTACTCATTCATACGAACACTCTAGGCAGGGTATTATTTATATTCAGGTTCATTTTAATCGCTTGTATGTCGCTAGCTGGGTGGGTCATGTAAACCTTTTATTACTGGAGCACAGCATATAAAGTGGTAATGTCACTCATCAGTTAAGCTAGTCGAAGGCAACTATTAGTAAAAGAACCAGTAGGCCTAGCCAAGATCTAAGCGATGTTAGAAGAGTTTTTCCATTCCATCGAGTTGAAGTGTGGGATGACAAGTTGGTCACGTGGTATTCTCAAAGAAACGCTAAATGGCTAGCCAGCGGCTCTCGTACGCGTTCGCAAGGAATATCGAAACGCCCAAAGTAGCCAGGGCAGTATAAAACTGGAGTACTCACTCGCCTTATGCCTGCTTATGCCTTGTCTATCGGTGACTAACCATCTGCGGGTTATGCACTTCTTATCATTAAACTTGTTTAAATCTCCTCATTTTAGGTGGAAGGTGCCTACGTGCAAGGTCTGGGATACTTCACGACTGAGAAAATTGTACATGACCAAAAGACCGGCAAACTGCTCAGTAACCGCTCTTTGACCTACCACGTGCCTCTTGCTCTGGACATTCCGGCAGACTTCAGGGTCAAACTGCGGTTCAACTCAAAAAACAACACTGGAGTTTTGGGTTCTAAAGGTTAATTTAAGGCCGTGTCTCTCGATCAATGCCTTAATCTTAATTTATTGGGGCGGTATTAATACGACTCATTTAGGCTGATATCTTTGTCTTAAAAAACGTCAGAAATTAAAATAAAATAAAGTAAATAAATATATAAATGTCAGGGGACAATTTCACACCAATTGATGTGGTCCCAATCTTAGGTCTTACGAGACAACGATAAAAAATATTAATTATATATGTAGAGAAGAAATAAACACTTAAATACATAGAAAATATCCAAGACAAAGAAGCGCTCATCACACAAGTATTTGCCCTAGCTATGGTTTTTTCTTGTAGGTTTTCTTTCGAAGTTTGTTCCTGTAAGTTTAATGGCAGAATCTCGTGTGTGATTTAAGTTTAGGGAAACTTAAGGTCATGTAAAGGGTGATTTACGTATATTAAAATGTGAAAAATTAACACCCGTTCTAGCGAACTCTAGTGTTTGACACCATTTTATTTACAGCGGTAGGCGAAATGGGCATTTGCACAGCGCACGGCATAACGCACGTACTGCGGCAATGCATATATGAGTCGCGCGGCGACTCTGGCTACAACACTGAAGAGTGGATCAACATTGGTAAGGACTGTCTATCTGTCTGTTTGACCGTTTACTTCTTCTGAACTACGCAATGGATTTTGATGCGGTTTTCATTATCATTTAGAGAATTTTTTCCACTCCGAAATCTGTTTTATAAACTTGTTACAGAAGAACTTATGTAAACTAAACCGATGCGAAGGGTCGCTAGTTGGATTATAAAAATAAATTATGCAAATGATAATTTGCCAGAATTTGCCACGCACCGTGTGCTTAATTACAGTCGAGAATTTTACGCGCGACAGTCATGCGGGCTGACATACGACGGCATGGACGAGACAAGTTAATATGGCGTTATCTTTTATGAAATTTTCTATAAAAGGGACGGGATAGATCGGTGGGTGTACTGGACGTTAACAATTGCACTCGACATAAATTATAGCATTACGCTGAGTGGATCCATTTCGTGACTACATTATTTTTGTGTGTTGTTGTTGTCGGTCACGAATAAATACTTTTCTTTCTTTCTCACACACTGTGCCACGTAAACACATTAATACGCCTTTGCTACCCGTATTGCTGACCAATAGTGTGCTTCGACACTTTTCTAGTTTTAACTTGTTTCGCTGGATAGAGTATGGGCGTTTTTATTTATGCATTAACCGACTGCATATTCCAATGAAGTTGTAATTTTAGAACTCAATTTCTTTCTTTAGATGTTCCTTACGATGCGGAATCCATCATGAGCGCATTGGACGTCAAATTTGGAGAATTCCTCATAACAGAGTCAAGAAAGGTTGAATAAAGTAAAAAATGTATTAAAATTATGAAAAGGTATTTCATATTCAGGACATGTTTTCAACAGTATACCTATAAGGTCAAACGTTGAGCTTTATATATTTGATATTAGAAATATTGCTGTCTGTACAGGACCTGTATTGTATTAGGTAAAATCATATGGGTATAATTTAATCGATCAGCAAAATATTCCTATTTTGGTGAACAGAAATATGTATGTGGTCAGCCAAAATAGCTAGTTGGTAAGCAACTTATGGTAAGCAAACATTTATAAATCTGTCTGCAATTAATGAAACCTCTATACTGAACTGCTCTAAATTATTTTGGTCAGCAAATTAAATATGATTGAGCTGCATTAAGCGACCCACAGTTTATCAAATTTTGATAAGCAATCAGTAGGTAAGCAAAATATTTCATTTTGTCCATCAAAAACAGGGAGAAAATTTACTGCCGTGCCGGCAACGCAATTGTGCTAAACCCACCATCATATTTACAAATTTAACAGTCGACGGAGCTCCGCGTGAGCGGAGCCGTTTATTTCTGGGTTGTTCTGGCCCTCCGGGCCTGATATAAAAACGAACCTAACCCTCATATTTATGATACAAATTCTGGTTAAGCTAGGCTGTGATTGTCATTTATACATTTGTGTGACCAAACTTAACTTGTAATTACTAGCCTCAAAAATACCAATTGATTGGGTGTCGCGTCACGTGGTCTGATTTCGCTCCGCTTACACTAACGAACACTGCTGATTTTTCAAATTAAACGTAATCCACTTATTTATAAGATAACCATTATTTTAATATGCACACCTCTCAATTAAACTGCTTACAGACATGGTTTCTCTGCTGACCAATTGTAAAATCTTGCTGCCCAAGTAATTATTTTACAGCTCGACTGTTTATTAGGCAGACAAATGATAAAAAAGCAGATTGTATTGGGTAAAATGTTAACCGTTTGTAAATTGTTTGCTGAACAAGAGTTGTTGCCCGATTTTTATTTATTGCCAGCCAAATCTTTGTATGCTGCCCAAATGAGTTAATTGCTTATTTTTTTTGCAAATCAATTTTAATAACGGCTGACCATTTAATTACTTCCCAAATGGTATTGCCTTTGACCTGTTATAGTATTGTTAACGTTACGATAGCTCTTACTAACTTGACAGTATTGACGGCCGAGTTAAATATAATACAATAAAAAGTCAATGATAATATGGACTTTCCCAGTACAAGGAGGCCCAAATTTAAAACTTACCCGCATATTCTTCATTCTCCCCGTGATCAGGACGCATTCAACTGTTTTAAATTAGCGGCAAATCAACATTAAAATCCAACATTCCGTTGAATATTATTTATATGTCTTATATAAAATTAACCGAAAAGTTTGAAAGCTCTGATAATGTCTGCCTTATAAATAATATTTCTAGTTTTTTTGCCGTCTAAATATCAAAGATAGTTAATAAAAAATTATAAATTGTAAGTAAATCAAGTTTTATTTTTTTCTCCTGTTACTGTGTGTTAGGAATAAATAAAAAATATTATTAATTCATTAATACATGTTTATTATCGCATCGTCAAACAAATTTAGTAAATCACCATAATTCCAAAAATTAGGCCACGATTAGGCCTCAACAAAAACCAATTAATCAAATTAAAACAATCAACCGAATCCAAATAAAAACAAAATTAATAAATACTTAAAACAATAAGTTACTTCTATAATACAATTTAATTCTTAATTTAATACAAATCATAATCGTTCCTAATCAAAATTTACACTAATCTTTACACATTTATGCCAACGGTTAATTAAAGAGTGTATATGCAAAAAGTGCAGTAAAAACTATTTCATATAGAGGACATTTACGTTGCATCGAAAATAGAAGAGGCCTGGCCTTGCTCCGATACCAATAGTAGATACGAGTAGATTGACGCTAGTACTATTACTACAAACTATTTTTGAGTCTAGATTGTCGCATAACATACGACTTGCTTTAAACTAAAGACCCCATCTAACTAAAGTAAATCCAATCACTTTTTAGCAATAAAATCGGAAACACCTATCCTATACATATAAGAAGGGGTCTTTTGTGTAAGCCCATTTCAGATCGTCAGATAATCTCAGAAAAATAAAGATGCTAAATGATTTTAGACAATTAGGAATTAAAATTGTATGTCCAATATATTTAACAAGTTTCATTGTCATTTGAAATTCAATTCTATCTACATAGCAATGAAATTATACATATCATCGACGTCAACTGCGACAAAAGATGGTCATACATATACGAGAATAACTATCTTTTACTAATGAATGAACTTCCTATTTTATACATGGCTATTGAAAAAAAATACAACTTTACATAATAAAACTCTTTACAACCCTTCGAATGGCAACTGGCAAATAATCGGACATGTCAAAATCTAATGATTTCTAGAGTCGTTTTGCCACTCGAAGGAATAAGCACAAATATACAATGTCATTCATTAGTAAAAAAACTGATTCCGTCAATGTAACAGTTAAAAAATTACCTCTAAATTAATTAGATGCCGTTTCGTAGCGTATTTAGCCCATGTTTATTTAGCAACTCCATAGCGTTAACATGTCCAAAAGTAATCTAAAATATTTGCCTAGGTATAGGCACGTACTTATAAAAAATGCGGGCCAAATAATACGCATGTCATGTTGCCAGCTTGAAAAAATAGTTGCCCTATTGAGTTGTTATATACAATTTTATTTCGCAGTAACTTTAAACCTTAAAATATAACCAACTTAATACATTAATTAAGAGATTCCTAGCAAAATATATAAAGCTGGTAACAAAATATATTGTGGATAGACATATCTCTATTTGTTATGTTTAGCTCCGAACAATCGTAAAAAAAATCTAGCTGTCTATAGTATAGCCTGTATTTACCCTATTTTTCGAGAATCATACAAGTCAATAAACGTTATCATTTTCTATGAAACAGCACAGAAATAAAAGAGATACATTACAATCTGTTTCGATGAATTAAATTATGATTAAAATATACAAGAGTATAACTATATACTATAATAAAATGCCCATCAAGTTGCTGTACAATATTAAATGGAATATTGGTATTATAACTAATAAATGAGCGCTGATAATTATACATAATTAATATAGTAAATTATTGTAATACTGAATAGTTTTGGTATAGCAAAATCATTAACAGTTCAAGACATTATACTTTAAACTGTCTTGGCTTTTCTGGGTGAGTCGCCCATATGTCTTCTTCTGTCTTAATTATATCAACTTCAGATGTGGTTGTTTACGATATTATTCATTGAGATTTATATTTAAAAGAATTACTAAATAATTACATTGGCAGCCCAATTTACTTAATAATATTAGAATAACTTCAAATAAAATCTTCGAGTCCATTGTGATATATTTCTAAACGAGTATTTATTTGAGATTCTGTGGAAATTTATTAAGAAAAAATGTGATGTATTGAAATATTTCATATTATTAGCTGGAGAAATGCTGCACTTGACAAACTTCTGTCATTTTTGTAGTGCAAAAAGAGGGTGCTGTGCGGTTCTGACGATATTAATATGCAAGTCTAAATCAGCTACTATGGTATATCCCTTTTATTTCATTAAGTCCACTTAAAGAACAGACTTCTCGTTATACCATCGTATATTCTATCTACCAGCCCTTGAAATACCGTCATATAATACGCGCTCAGTTTGTCAAATACAAATTGAACTTTCTGACATCAATCTCGAGTAGTACTCGTTGATTTGGTAGCTCTTGGACTCGCATGTTACAAAATTGGTATACTAAGAGTTTTGCGATACTGTGGCGACTTTGGTGTAAGATTAACATATATGTCTAGTGGATGTAAAGTGGACAAATATATAAACACAGCTAACGACTTACACAATAACTTACCTAAAGATCAGTCGCCCGACTATCCTATAAGGTTGGTAGATTCGTTGAAGATCTTACATTAGAAATTATATCAGTCGATACATTAGCTTCTAGATGCGTTAATCCGTTGAAAAATCTACATTCGCTAGCATTTTTGGTGTTATTGTGATGACTGGGATAGTAATTAGTTTTAAAGATTTATTTTAGGTTATATTATTTTGTTGTTTGTTACATTCTTATTTTCTTTACAATGTACAACTAATCCCGTTAAAAAAGGTCTCAGTTCATGTTTTTTGTTGGCTTATATTCGTTTCAATACCTTACTACATTCAAGAAATTTTACAGTTTGGTTGTGTGGTTACCTATAAATGGTTTCAAAAAGCATTCAGCTACCAAAACATTCGTAAATTTCCGCTATTTCAAGCCTTAAATCATTCGGCCCTATACCTCTAATAAGTTTCCTACAGCGTGTGTATACCCTGCACATTACAAGCTAGAGCTGAGACTCGGCTCGGTCAATTGACTAACCAGATATATGGACATGGGTTTATTTTGTACAGAGTTTCTGTTGAATAAACTAGTGGAGAATCAAGGAAGTGAATTTGAAGATTATTGAAGAAGGATAGCCACAGAATGAACATGGATAATGTATACTAATAATGACGAACTTGACGAAATAAATATATTTGAGTTTTTCTGGAAGGGATGATAGATAGTTTGAAAACAGACAAAGTCGAATAAACATACATTTTAGGCGAATTATTTATACAAAAAGTAACTCTGTACAAAACCGTTCAATTCGACTCGAGCCGCGTAGCTAAATAGCAACCGTTCAAAAATAAAACTAGAACACTAGCCAATCATACAAAATAGGCCGAGTCCGCTACAAAATAGAGGTATCCCGGAACGATCGTCGGGAAGCGTCAAAAGTGAAACTCCTCACCTTTCACTAGAACACCGGTCAGCGCCTGGATCACGCGACGCCGCTGTCCTGCACGTGGGTCCTCTTCTTGTCGCTCCGGTGGTGGTCCGGGGTGGACTTGAGGATGTCGGGCTGGCCGTGCGACACGCGCGCGTCGGCGTGGCGCGTGAAGGTGGAGGCGTGCGAGCTGAGCGTGAGCGTCGCGTTGCGGTCGGAGCCGAGCGTCATGGTGGTGGTGTGCGAGTTGAGCGTGTTGTGCGCCGTGTGCGCGTGCGCGGCGTGCGCGGCGTGCGCGGCGTGCGCGGCGTGCGGCAGCGTGGCGGGCGCGGCGTGCGGGCGGCGCCGGGCGCTGCCGGTGCGCGTCAGCGAGTTCATCTGCGGCGTGCCCGGCAGGCCCGGCCGGAGCACCGCGTTCTTGTAGTCCGCTATTAGGTGGGTCAGCTCTACCATCTGCAACAATATACACTCGTTAAGCCTGGAGATGATCGCGGGATAGCCGAAGTCGGGGACTGTTTTAGGCTTGAATATGAGTTTTTACCGCGAGTCGAACCAAAAAACGCATGGCAGGATTGTCACCAACTAAAATTTTTTTTTAAATTAAAATTGTTTATTTCGTGTAACCCACAATGACACATTATTTTGTTATTAAGAATACTTAATCTAAGGTGTTAGTAATACTTATTAAACTAAACAGCACTAAAACAATATAACACTAGTAGGGCAATGCAGTCCCCCGCAGTGAGACATATATGGACAGTCTACTCTGCCCGCTATCATGCGCAGGATGGTGTTGGGGCTGTCGCGCACCCGGCGCACCAGGGACGCGCCGCGCTTCCGCATGGCCGTATAGAAACAGTCTACGCGCGCCTCCGCGAACATCCCTGATGCGCTACAGAAGCGAGGCAGCCCCATCAGCACCCGGAACGCATTATTATACTGGACCCGGAGGGCCCCATAGGCCCGTTTCGTGTACCGCTCCCACAGGCTGCCGGTATAAAGAGAGGCACAATAGGCTCTGAATAGTAATATTTTCGCCCCTCTAGAGCATCCGACAAACCTGCGCGCAATCATGTTTGCTCGGACCGATAAGGCCCTTCGCTCCCTCTCAATGTCCATATTATCTTTGAGATCAGCCGCAACCACATGACCCAAATATTTAAAATGGTCCACTCTCTCCATTGGAGTACCATTAAGGCAGACACGGGGAACCTCAACTGTCTTATTACGACCGTTTTCAAACACCACATATTGGCTCTTCCTAGTATTATAAATTAGGCCATGGCTAGCCGCATAGGCTTCACAAATGTGAAGCAACTTACGCAACCCACAAACCGACGCGCTCAGCAGCACCATGTCGTCCGCGTAACTTATATTATTAATACACGTGCTATACATATGCAAAGCTAAGCACGTCTTAATTTAATCTACACTTTTACGTGCCGTTCTTCATAAAAAAGTAACTCTTATTTCGTGCGTCGCTAACAAAAAAAAAAAATGTTTATATATATTAATTTAGTAAACATCAACACTTACTTTAATATTCATTTTAAAATTCTAAAATAACAATAAACCAGAACGTATTACAATTTAATAATTATGTCTTTTCCTACAATTCTATCATCTATACTTGATATAAAACAATAGTTTTTTTTATAGCAAGGAAAAGGCACGCGGGCACTCAGGCGACCTGATGGTAAGTGGGATCTGAGACCCATAGTAATTATAATATCGATTGTACAATAACCATAATGTTAATGACTCACTTTTGGTTTGTTGAGACTAATTAGCATCTTATGCACGGGGCTGACGCCATCCTCGGCGTCTGCGTCTATCAGCATCATTAGGTCGTCCTGCACCAACACAAATAAATAGCAATGACACAAGAAGAACGATTTATAACAAATACGAGTAAATAGATACAAAACCTCCGATATAATAGCAACCCCTATTTTCAGGACTGGTATCTCTTAACCGACCCAAGGAATTTTCTCGAAACAGCCTAACCGCGAGCGCCCTAATGACAGGCACGAATACCTTAAGAACTAATTATGAACCGTTGCATACATAACTTTTTCTACTAGCGTAAAAAGGAAGCTACAAAGTTTGTCTTAGTTAGTTATAGTTTAACAATTAAATTGTTGTAAAAAGAGTTTTTGACAAGAATAATATTAAAAAAATTAGATGTCTGTTCATCACCAAACACAATCACTGACATTGCACATGCGCGTAACCGTGGTAATAACAATGCTACAATAATTATTATAGAACTGTTATTACCATGGCAACGCTCATAATAGAACTGTTTTCACGCTTCGGTTACGCTACAGGTAGTATTCTGCTGCTTTTAACGATATCAACATTAGTGGTTAATAGTACGCGAGTAGAAATGTTTTATTAAGTAAGTGTGTCGGTACCTGAAGTCCTCCGAACAGCCCGATGGAACTGAGCGCGTACCGCCCCACGACCGCCATGGAAGCCAACTCCAGCACTGTCACGCCGTCCTCGGACACCGCCAGCCACGCCATAGACAAGTCGGGCTGCTTTATCTACAATAACAATCATCTTTATCGAACTAAAACTGTTACAAGTCATTTGAAATTCCAGAGGAAGGAGAAACTTGTATCCGAACATGTTATATTGAAGCAACGTTTCTTTTTAAAATATGATTTTACTTATTGACTTGTATGTTTTAAATTATGGATTCTTTATATTTCAAGTACACTTACCAGCAATAATATATTATCCAACGTTGGGCTAAAAATATGTGATACGTCTTTATTGCTAGAGGTATTAGAACGTGTCAGATATTTTTAAGCGCTACGTTGGATACTATATTAATGCTGGTGACTGTACGTAGACTTTAAACATACAGGTATGCAAGTTAAGATGGGTCAGTGAGGGCAGCTACTGGAACCCTCGACGCCACGCGAAAATGACCTTAAAAGATCGTCTCTAAGGCCCTTGTCCCACAGCCGACGTTCAGCGGAAAGCGAGTAGAACCAGCGATCCGATGTATGTGTCTCCTTTATTGACACGGAATGTATATTTTTTGTTTCGACAAACTAGTGGAGATAGTTCCCTCGCCAGCAGTGTGAATAGCTAGCGATCAACTATTAATATAGGTATCATCATCATCATCAGCCCACATCAGTCCACTGCTGGACATAGGCCTCTTCCATAGCACGCCACTGAGCTCGGTCTTCAGCTCTTCTCACCAGCTACCTTGCGAATATCATCGCTCCACCAAGTCTAATATATGTGTCTCTTTTATTGACACGGGATCTATATCTATGTGTTTGCTTTCTCGCTGGCAGTGGGTGAAGTGCCTAAGTCTTTAAGTTATGTCAATCGATACACTATACATACATTCTGCATTTTTGAGTACTCTCCTGGTCTTTATAATATTTGTCGTAAGTATACGTACCCTCGCCTGGAAGAGCGTGGCGCCGAAGAAGGGCCACTTGCGCGTGCAGTTGAGGTAGATGCGCACGCAGTCCGCCGAGCTGCGCCCGCGCAGCGCCGCCCACTTGCTGCGCAGCTTCTCCTCCACCTCCCTGGGGAGACATGGTCATTAGCAATATACGCGAGACGACCATTGAAGCACGAAAAAGACAAGAATAGGTTTATTTCAAAGCTAAAAGTGATGCACATAAAACACCAATAAATAAAGATTTTTTCTTTCTGTAAGTAGTCGTCTGTGTAACGGATATTGTTTACTTTGACGGAGTAAAATAGTTATTTGTGCACCAAGAGCGAAAAGTGGTTTTTTGCTGCGAGTGTTGATTTGTTGTAATGCCGAGTATGCGAAGGATTCTATTCTATTCTAGCTTAGAATCCTGAGTGAAGCGAGGAATTGAAAGACAAGAGATGTAAACAACTTTGGTCTTGTGTTGCACATACAACTATTCACATTAGCAGCGAGAGCGTAATACAAAATGGTAAAAATTTCAACCACATATTTCAGCCAATTCATTCACTTGCTCTACTAATTCACCATTTATATTTATCACGCACTCAGTCATCTCCTCGTCCTTCTCTATCACCATGACCTTGGTCTTGGCAACATTAATTATTTATACATGTAAAAGCATATTAGTAAATTTATTATTATATTAAATAATAAATCAATACTAAGTTGACATGAACCCGAGATCCCTGTATGTTATTTCTGAAGGTCGCTAAGAGAGTTAGTATTGATCGATATCTCAATCGATCGTAATAATTTCGAATTTTGAAGGATTTAGATCAATAAAAGAAACGTAAGAGTGGCCAGCCACGAAATCAAAAAAAGAGGTTATAACCGGCTTGTTACAAGTTGAAACTGTAATATGATGTGATCCCCCACCTGAGCTCGTTGTTGGTGAGCGCGGCGCGGTACCGGTAGGGGTAGAGCCGGTGCGCGAGCGGCTGCGCGTGCGCCGCGCTGCCGGCGCAGTAGTCGCCCAGGTCCAGCTGCGCCATCAGCGCGCCCAGCTCCGCCGCCAGCTCGCGCGTCACCGGGAACCGCCCGGCCACCACTGGGGCAAACATACGGCTTACATTATTTATTCCTACATACCTACATAAACTCGCGCCTTCGTTCCCAGAGTGGGGTAGGCAGAGCCACGGAATTACCTACAACTCTAAAAACTTGTTGACAATTCCGCAACCACATTTTGCACAATCGGCTAAGATGTTTACCGAAGTATTAGTAACAGGTTTCAAGCCCATCGCCTAACAGTACTCCGAGCCTTTATTCCCTTAGTCGCCTCGTACGACATCCACAGGAAGACATGGAGTGGCACTATTCTAACCCGGCAACCGCTCGTCTTCCTATGCCGCTTACGTTTCGATTATAGTTATTCCCTCGGGAACTTTTAAATTTTCCGGTATGAAAAATAGCCTATGTGTTAATCTAGGGCAGAGGTTCCCAAACTTTTTTGTCTCGTCGACCACTTAGCATTTTTTTCTGTTTTGGATTTACGTGCTTACTTAACCCTTAATTTGGCAATGTTCGTCACAGTGAACATACCATAATGTCCCCTTTTTTGTTTGGATTGTGTTTTTATTTTTCTGCTAATTCAAAATCAAAAAGGGTTTGAATTCCCGACCTTTTTTATTTTTGCCAAATTAAGGGCTAATATTAAGTTGTCACGTAAAAACTAAACAAGAAATGTTCGGGATTTTTGCACGGATAACGTTGGAGGTCTAATCGGCTAAAAATTAACAAAGGTTACAATTTAAATTTGACGCGTTTATTTATTTACAACATTTATATAGATAGATACGTGTATATTCACGCTGATTGAAAGTCACGACCTGTATAAATGGGATCCACTATCGTGGACCCCATTTTCCTCTCATGGACCCCTTGCAGGTCGTCATTGACCCCTGGGGGTCCATATAGATCAGATCACTTTGAGGATCACTGATCTAGGGTATAAGCTATCTCCATTTCAAATGTCATCCAAATCGGTCCACCCATTGGAGCGTGAAGGAGTAACGAACTCCACATACAAACAAACTTTCGCATTTATAATATTAGTTGGATAACTAACCTTGTTGGTTGACCTGGTAGCAGAGCAACAGCCGCTCCTTGTCGGTCTCCGTCCGGACGGTGCTCTTGAAGTAGAGCCGGTTGCGGTACGTGAGCCGGATCACGCGCGAGTTCTCGAACTTGCCGGAGCCTTTCTCGCGGAGCGCGGTCTCCCACTTGGATATCACGTCGCATAGCTGGGGAGATGTAATAGAATGAGTAACATAACAAGAGAGCCAGAAAAAGAATGCTAAGGATCGCATTTAATAAACAGCAGGCCTTTCGCGTAAACACACTCGCAATCACAATAGTTTTCATTTTGAAAATCGAAGGCTTGTCTGCATACAAAATGAAACCAATTGTTTTGGTTTGAAGCCGATCGCGATTGCGAGTGAGTTACGCGAAAGGCCTGCTGATCTGTAGTCCCAAGAAATTACTTCTTTCCAAAGTAGAAATAATTATCGAGAGATCAATTTACACAAATTGACCTAGTCTCTAATTAAAATCACGGCTACACTATGAGACCTAAATAACTTTAAAATACCACACACACATACACTATAACTTGACGTTTTCTTTGACGTGTCTTAAAACGGCCTTTTCACTAAAGATTTGTTTGATAAGGTCCTTGGATGCCTTGTCATGAGAAAATTGTAAAAAAGGACAGAGGTACAAATTCCATAATAATACTATAAAATTCCCTTCGAAGTTACCTTCTTATCCGGTTTGATGTGATGTTCCAGGTCTTTCTCGATAGGATCGTCGCTGAACAGAGCGAATCCTGACGCGGACGCCTCTCGACATCCCAGCTCCGTACTCAGGGTTGAGAGGAACTCTTCTACGGTCGTCGATCCATCGAAGCTTATCACCTGGGAAATAATGAGAAACTTTAGACTAATGACTTAAGACAGCAAAAAGTACTGGTAGTCTCTAGCGAAAGTAAAGTTGTTAACAAAAAACGTGATCATGTTTTTATATACCACTGGTATCAGAAGTCATACTTTTTTTAAATAGATACGAACAGCGCTACCCTGAGTGTTGCAAAACTTGTGCAAAATGAACTGTCAAAGTTGTCTCACGGATTATGCTTTAGACTTGTATTTTGTGTTAGCTTCATTCACCTGGTAGGTGTTGTTGAGCACATGCACAGGTATGGCGTGCGGCAGGTTGTGGTGGTACGGGTTCTTCAGCAGGATGGACAGCACCTCCATGCGCGAGGGCTTGTCCTCGCGTCCTCCGTTACGGATGGTCCGTTCTAGGGCGCGCGAGCAGTATGCTGCGTATTTGCCGCATTCCGTTCTGGAAAAATACATTTTACATAATCTTCCTCGAAAATGTCATAATGATAAAAACTAGGTCAACGACTAACTGTTGGCGTAATGATTTGCTTTTAAGCGACAGAGGATGACTGATATTGAGAGATGTTCGCCTCGTCCCCTACAGTCTGTAAAGGAGCTATACATGTTGCAACGGTTGCATAGACAGTCCTACAAAGTTCGGCCGTGACGACAAGTTCTATCGTGAAAGGGTTGGTTGAAAAGCAGATCGTTGTTGGACTGTAATACATATCACATTGATTTTTTTTGGCATGTCTAAGTGTACCACTGCTGAGGCATCCTTTCTCACCAATTGTCTATTAGTGCATGCTAATGCCAATCGCTTTAAACTCCGTCCTCTGTCATTCCGCTTCCTCCATTATTAACCTTATTTCACTTAATTAAAGCATAAGGGAGTTTTCCAAAAATTACACCAACTCCAAAACAAAAACGGACTTACTTTCTACAGTCCAAATAATACTACCTGAAGGATAATTATAGGTTTGTCCTTTTTTGTTCGTATAACAAAGAAAAGGACGAAAAACTAACAGATAGGTAGGTATTGATTTGGCGCTTGTGAAACAGGCACTTAGACTAATAAATCCAAAAGACAGAAAACATCAGAAATACTTACTTAGAGTCAGAATGCCTGCTAAGGTGCAGCTTCAAGTACCACAGCAGCCTGTTATTCCGCGGCACGAACAGACTGACAGCCAGCGCGAGCAGCTGCCATCCCTGCACGAAGCTGTACGTAGGCGGGTTGCTCTTGCAGTCAACCGATAGGAGAGGTGCCTGGAATGTTCCATGCATTTGGTAGATCGAGGCCTACTGTACTTGAGGTATACAGGAATCTACAACTTGTGTATGTGACGTTTTTAATGCGGGTAACGGACCGTAGGTAATTTGTAATAAGAACTAACAGAGTTGAGTGTTAGGCCATTTAATACATCTTTGGATATATGAGTAGGTCCTCTCTATGGCGAAGAGGTTGCGATTGGGAAATATACCTTATTGTAGAGTAATAAGGAGTATTTTTCAAGTGGTAGCCCATTTTACCATAGCAACTGAAACATATGTCTGCAATGGAATAGAATTCAACTGGGTGGCTACTGGCTATAGTGGAAAATGTGGTACACGCCTATTAATGATGCCTGTGATGAGAGTACCGACCATAGATCTGTCGACCTTTTTAAGGGAGGAATTCTGGCCGAGGGGAGTCTTATTTCAGCGTGTAGTTGGACCATTTTGACGCACAGTTCTTTCAGTTAGTTCTAAATTTAAACTCGTTCTCTTAAATGTACTCTCTGCCACTATAAGGTTGAATTTCGTTTGCAAGTCACATAAAAATTCGGACTCCTATTTATGTGCACACGATAAAAAGGTTTTATGCCATAATAATCATCAGTACCTCTAGTTAACTTTGTCTATGACATGGTTTTTAAATAGGGCAGCCCTGATTTAACTTACCTATTCAAGTTCAAACGTAATTTAAGTTATTATAGGTAAAATCTTGGAGATATTCAAGTTTTTAATAGATTATTTGGATAAACCGCCTTTAGAAACCTTCATATTCCAAGATTTTACTGACTACCGCTAAGCTTCTCACATCTTTCTTAATTTTAACAATGCCAACAATAAATAACTTATTGGCTTCTTTCGGCACATCAGTGCTTTGTCACTTTAACGTCATGTTTTGAACTACTGCAGTAATCTGTCAAAGGCGTTAAAGGGACAAGGTACTAAAGAGTACAGCTACTGAAAATACCGCTTGCTTTTAAAGAAAATACGTACAGCTTTAGCTTTTCCGAAATCATTCTACATAATCAATACGGGTTCTAAACGGTATTTTGAAACTTTCGTTTTTAAAACTGCGCCTTTAAAAATCAAATAACAACGCCACCTATCTGTTTACAGTTTCTACAATAAAACGCCATCTATCCGTTTGACTTCGAACCACTTAGATGTACAGTATACCACTAGCGCCATCTATCCCTGAACTCCGGAACTACGATTACCTGTATCGAGCTCGGCGACCCGGCGGCGTTCTGCGGCGCGTCGCTCTTGTTGTCGCCAACAGATGACGCGCCGGTGTCGCAAGTGAACAGCGATTGCGTCGCGCAAAGCAGCAATTGCTGTACAAATGAAATGTTGGTGTCGGAATTCGGGGGGGCTACTGGGTTTGTTAGGGGCTTATCTCTGTGTATCCATAAGAGCTTAAAAAATGTATTTTCATACTCATGATTGGCTTTTACTACGTTAGATAGGATAGGATGAAAGTACTTTGAATATTGTTGCCCTTTTAGTTTCTTAAAGGTCGAATAGATAGAAAGGACCATGGGATTATTAACATCTACTCTGTTGAACTATTGTTAGTCTTAGACACAAATAACGATACACTTGATAGTTTATTTCACATCTTAGCTGACAAAAGATCTTGTTTTCTTCACTTGAGATGTATAGAAATGCTTGCTTTCTAAAGTCCAAATAATGAACTCCAAATCTTCTTTCCTAGATTTTGGCAATAGAAAAATGTTTTATAACTTTCTGAGGTACCTCTCTGAGGCAAAGAGTCAGAGAAAGGGATAGAGCTATAGAAGTCGTATAGCTATGTCCCCTTCGCTGCCTGGAACTTGGCTGGATAGAACACTAATAAGGCCTCTCTGTATTGACAAAAAACAATATACAAACTTTATTAAGGCCTTGATTACAATAATATAAAGTCTAGTACATTAAACATCGCGTAATACATACCTTTAATCCCAAAACATTACTTACAAATTCGGTGAGTTGAAATAAAGAAACCATAAAAGCATTTTTCCAAAACCAAAACCCAAAAAGAAAATTTTGGCGCTAAAAGACCTCTTCATATTCATTATAAGAAAATGAAGAAGTACTTCTAGCACCATCGTCACAGCAAAACCATTTTTTTATTAACATCTGGACTGCACCAACACCACAGCAATTAGAACAGATTCTAAATTGCATTTAGAAGTAACAAAACTGCACTGAGCAATTACCGACCGTCCAGTGGCGATCATCACTATTTTTGTGTTTTCTAATAAACTCAAGTATTTTCATAAAATCGAACAGATTATAATAACAATTAATCTTCGAGTGGGCAACTTAGCGGAAAAAATCCATCTTTATCACTTGTACTATCGAGGAATTGGAATGTTCAGCGAGTTGACAGTTGACATCATACGTAAGTTTGTCGGGTTGTACATGTCACATCCGAAATGTATAGCACGGCTAATTAAAGTATTATGTCAAACTGCAAAAAACTCAAAAATAAAGTTATAATTTCCGTACAATTGCTTATATATACTTGACATTGGCAAAATTACATAACTTGTAGACGCCATTAAAATAAATAAATAATAATAAGTTATAATTTGAATTGAAACTTTATCTGGTGTTAGACAAACTGGCATTTGAACCCAAAAAGTAAAAACACAATATACTATCGTTTGTTACGGCTATTGGTATAGTTCACCAAGAAACATACATACATACATACCACTTTAAATACCGTCCAAGGTTCGATTATACAATAAATCAACACTGTTCTATTTTTAAAAAGTAGTCAAATTATTAGAAAACACGGTAATTGTAATGAGTTCTGTATGAATAGTCCATTAAAGAAAATCCTTTACCATATACGAACCTTAACGTCATACTAATAGAGTCCAAAAGTGTTAAAGGACTTTGGTCAACTATAAATCCGGCGTATGCTCGGTGCAGTAAAGTACACCCAAGGGCACAAATATGTATACACCACAAAGTCTCAAAAATATGTACACGGACTTTATTGCGGTAATACAGTTTATGTATACATATTTTTGTATCCTATTGAGGATATTTATTTTTACCCTAAACATTTTGAAATCCACCCAGTTTTTTCATTTAACAGTATTTCTGTACAAGTTTTAGTGCCGGTGCGAGTCGTGTATGTATAGTGCTATTTACCCAGACCAGAGACCATATTACAGAGTGTTCTGACAAGTTGCAGCCAATGAAAGAGTCAGAAATGTACAAGGGCTCTATTGTAATCGAAAAACCGTATTGCTCATATTTACTTGGCAGTAATGGCGGCCGAGTTGCAAACAATATTATAACATGTCAAAGTCAATATTGTTTTACCGAGTGGAGTTCCCCTTATGTAGTACATAATCATACGATATCGCGTTTTGTCGGATAAGTTCGTATCTTCCTTCTCAATTAACTTACGGGTACTAAAGCTGATTGAGAAAGAAAGATAAATACGTTTTTTTCTGACCAAATACGATCTAGTATGATGATTCAGTTCACTTGCTTTTGAAATGTTATGGTACTGTTTTTAACTCAGTCGCCATTACCGTCAAGTACATAAGAGCTATGATAACGTTAGCAATACGATAACAAGTCAAAATCAATATCGTTTTAGAATTAGAATAGAGCCCATGTGACTGCTATAACGCTGTCCCTTTCATTGTTAGAACAAGGTCGGTTTTGACACTTTATAATACAGAATAAATTCTCTAGATTGACACCTTCAGTGATTTTTACAGATGTGCTATCCCATGTGTGTTGTACGACTAGGAAGAGAGGGAAGAGTAAAAGTCAATATTTAAATGTCGTATTTATGTCGAATTTCATCAACAACCTAACACTGCCCTTCTGAACATAATGGCGATATCTCAGACAAAACATCTGTAGAAATTGCAAACTAGTTACAAACAGAAGAGAGTTGAATCTGCTTTGGCTATTGTATTTAGTTATTGCATTTTTGCTTAGGAGGGCAGAACAGGCGGTTAATATAAAAGATGATGAGTGACCATCGATTAAGATTTAACTGTCTGTTAGTCATTGCTTATTAAAATTCGACATTAGGGTTTTAGAGCGTTTATAAGTATGATTCTGTCAAGCTGGTAACGTCTGTAATAAATAATCATCAAATTTCAAGTATTTCTTATACATTGTATATATTTTTAATAGCATATTTTACCAATTCCAATTGAAAATACGACATCATTAACATCGATTTTAAATTGTCAGCTATTTTAGACATTCACATCATGAAAGAATTATCGTAATGAACCCTCTTAACGGTAGGGCTCAGTTTCTATACAAAATGAGATCGATTTTTTAATGTTAAAGATGTTTTAATCAAATACGTACCCGCGCCTGCGTCGAAGTAAATGATCAATAACGCATAAATCGCGAAAAATCTATAGCTATTTGATTTTGGATGTCACTTTAAAAATAAATAAATATTTACTACACAGAAGGTTCAAACACAAATATAAAAATAATAAACTAAACAATATAACAACAGAATAGAAAACAGTACGGAATGCGTGTCCTCACAGCAGTGAATCGGAAACTGACTCAGCAATATACTGTACTGTAAACCTCTACAGAGCTGATTTTCAGCCAGTACCGTCTGCGACTCACAAAACGCCATTCAACCATACTCTTCAACTACTTATTTACACTTTGATATAGTTCTATGGACTCTATGGTGGTCTACAAACCAAATAAGTACACCACACAATAAAAAAAAAGTCATTTATTTTTAAAACCTTGTAATAAAAAAAAACAGATACCTAACAGACAAAGGAATATGGTGTCAAAGTATTCAATAGGTAAAATTTTAATATCGATCTTATTTTGTATAGCAACGTAAGCTTACCGTTTCCCATTAAAGTTAATCTCCATTAAATTTAGCCTTTTAATGCAACATTTAATCTATTGACCTTTTTAATAACAGTAAGTGCGACTGCGCAGTATGTCTTTTATGTCTAAATATAAATGAATACAGGTTTGCTTTCGAGTATCTATCAAATACCATGTAAGGCAATCAAATCTGTGAAAATGACAGAGTTGCATTAGAGTTGCAATTAATAAATGCAACTTTATTTTCTGAAAAATAAGATTTCATTACACTTCGAAATAAGGATAACATGGCTTGAAATACTAATCAGAATATAAAATAAAACCATATAGCGACACTTCTAAAGTGATTTTAAAGAAGTGCACGTGATAGTATAATGATACATCAAGTTTCGGTAAGTTGAGAATCCAAAACTGGCAGCTGTCATCTTAGTACAAATTATAACCTCAAAAACAAGAATAGGTCATAACTTGTACCTACTGCGTTGACAGATGTCACAACAGGCTTCTTATTTTGCCGATAGTATAGTAAATTCAATCATTAATTATGAATATAATGAGAATTCACGATAAAATTAAATAAAAATCCTTTTACTATAGGAATAATAAACTTAAATGTACTAAATACACACATAAATAATTTTAAATATTACTTATACTACATTATATAGATAGACATACTATGCAATCACACTATACATATACTTACCGTGCTTTCCGGAAGATCTTTACACTATAATAATAAGGTATATAGTTCACTAAACAGTAAAGGAGGCTAAAACTTGCAACGTCAACCTTTCATTACAAAGGAAGATCTAGTGCGAAGGGGCTATGAAATAATGGATGACAACATACAACATTCCCTAGTTCTAAGGAGGGGGTGACATTCTTGGAGAAATAAATAAAATGGAGGGGGAAATTTACACCAACATTCCATTTGAAAGTTTGCAACAATAAAAACATCGCTTTCACTGAACTAGCAACACTCAAACCAAAGACACGCATTTTCTTGTCTATGGTTCGATTTTTAAACGCCTGTTGCCAGAACTAAACGATCAAGTTGGAATACAACTTTCTATATACCAATTTTCATACGTCAATATTCTTACCAATTGCATTATCAAGAAGCCAATAATTTATCACGTCCACAATTCCAAATTGATCAACCACTTTAAGCTTTATTATTTACATTTTTCATATAGCAACACACAAAGCTGACGCTACAATGGCTTGTTAGTGTATATTTACAATTTCTGAACGCAACATAAGGTTAGTTCCTTTTTTGAAGCTTTTAAAAATAAACGCGCTGTCATTACTGGCCAATGTTAAGCGCGAATAGAAAAAAGTATTGACTACAGAATGTGCTAATGACATATAGAAAACCGGTGTCTGGATGAATGATGGTATGAGAGAAGCTTAGAAGCGTCGCCCGAAAGCCAATGCGAATATAAAGCGAATATTGAGAAGAACCTTTGCAGCCAGTATTCATCAAGGAAAGCCATAATACCCCACAGCTTTTTTTTCTGGCTTTGTAAAACGCTGGCACATTAATGTACGTGTAGCTTATATGTTTGTCAGTTACAGCCGCGTTTTTGTTGCGTGTGCGTTGCGTTAACGTCTGTTATAATCTTCTATGCCTTTCATACGTTCATGTTATATCTTGATACTTGACGAATACTGGTCATACTTTATATTCAATGGCTGCTTTATTACCCTTTCTTTTCCAATTGAATTATTTTTTAACACTTATTAAAAGCCATGCCACATTAGTATTGAACAATAATACAAACAAGTTTTATTAGTGAAATCAAACTTATTTGTGACAGCAAATTAAAATAATCTTTATGGAGTACTTTTGCTTAAAAAAACTTTTCATATACATTAACTATAATAATCATTGAATACTTTAAAAGAATCACGAAACTTGATAATTACTCATTTGAAAAGCACTCCATATTTTACGCAACAGTTAAATGGTAAGGGTGGTAAACGGTAAATTAGGTACTTGAAATACCATTATAGATCCCCATTTAATGAACATTTACGTACTATACGTTCTAGTATCGCTATTTACGATCGCAATACCAAAATAATGTTTGTACTAACAAACATAAAACAGCATTTATGTGCAAGAGTGTACTAGGAATGGGTCCCAAAATTTACAATAAAATACCAAACTGCATAAAAATACAGAAGCATGCCCAATTTAAGAAGCAGTTGATAACATACTTAGTAAAAAAATGTTATTATTCTGTCAATGATTTTTTTGACGACATTTAGGAAATTGTATTTGACATTAAGTATTGTATTTGACATTAAGTATTTTCTATTGATGTAATGTAATAGATTTAGTTAATTTTATGAACATTTGTACGCCAACAGGCAAAACGCAGAGATCTGTATTCCTATATTTAAGACCTAATTTAATACTTGTGATTTACAAATAAAAAATATTCTATTCTATTCTATTCTAGTAATTATTTAATTTTATAAAGCCTACAGAAAATAAGTCTTGAATCTTAAGACCATTTCTTTAATATTTGTTCGATACCTATATAAATTACCATTAAAATAAATATAATGCGAATTGTGTAGCTTTAAGAGGGTTCTATTTGATGTTATCTAAGCGACATAAGAAGCCGTGTGAGACGTACTATTCGAGAAAAATGAGAGTTTTCCCTTAAAAAAGATGTAAATTTTGTATAAAAGCGCCCTAACCGCGAATCAGACAACATGAAGAATTAGCCTGCAGTCTAACTTTAACATCTGTGCTAGAGCAAGAGAGGTTGAAGACAGCAGCCATCTTCTACAATTTTTATCGCTCCTCTATAGCAGCTGTTAAACGATCAACTTTTCACGGCAATTTATGGTCGCCGACTGTCGCTGTTTTTACTGGAGCAAGCCCATTATTGCCATCGACACAAACGCAAAATATGTTTTCCTTTTTGCACCTTATTCCATTGAGATAAGGTAAAAAAATTACCTTGACAGAAGCGCTTGGATCCAGAATAAATATTTTTTAACCGAACAATCGATATCAGCTGTACGTTGCCGACGTTGCCGTGAAAATATTGCTCGTTCAGAAACCCCTAAATCCCCGCTAGATTCCAAACCCTATAACGAAACCGTTTACCACCCCCCCGTCAGCAAAACAAAAACCAACTTACATTCTTAAGCTTCGCAGCCTTTATGTTTATTTTGGCGTTTCGGCGCGCGCCGACGGGCGTTACCTGGACGCCGTGCTTCGTGTGGGTGTGCGGCGTGGTCTGCTTGGCCAGCACCGACACCAGCTCGTCGGGCAGCTCGGGCACCTCCAGGCACTGCTGCAGGGCGTTCTGGGCGAGGACCACGTGGTAGTCAATGCCTGCGTGCTCTACGGCCACTGACATGAACAGTTGGACGCACTGGAACATATAAGTTTAATTATGGAACTGTGGTGGAATTCATAACGAGAGGACGCCGATGAATTAGTACGAAATAATTAGTTTCCCACTACTCCCCCTATTTCAACCCCTTAGAGAAAGAATTTCCAAAAATCCCTTCTCAGTGCACCGCTAGGATATCCATGGAATAGTCCCTCCAAACTTCAATTCCAGCGGTTTCGGCTTTGCGGTGATCGATCAGCCAGTCAGTTTCTTCTTTTATATATATGTAATACATATGAATAAATACATACATACATACATACACAAACTCACGCTAACATTCGCAATTTCGAACAAATATCATGAATATTACTTTTGCAACTGCAGAAAGATATCACGAAAACGAATGTAACTTTAGTATCAATTTGAAAATATAAATCATGATTCTTTAATCAAATTCAGTAATTACTAAAAATATTAGAAATATCGGAAATATCAGAAAGCAATAATCAAGTTGGAAGTCGTCAAAAAAATCAATATTCCAACAATAAGTCTGCACATGTTGCATCAGATGACTCAAAATTAAAATATAAAATATACGTAGATGATATTCTACAGTAGTGTCGATATCTATCACCACAGGACCCTTGCAGCCATACCAACTGCTTTAAAGCAGAGACCATAATGGTATAGTTTAGTTTACCTTAAACAGTTTTAGCGCCTCGGCCTGCAGTGCCTCAGATGTAAGGGAGGTAAGAGGTGACGTGATGTGCTCTTTGCTGTATAGGAGGGTGGGGTGCCGCCATAGCACGCAATCTGGAAATTAGATGTTATTCTGGTTAATATTATGATTAAATGAACTTTAAATTCAAGGCATAATCATACTAAGATCGTAAATGAAGTCTATAAAGATTTGAATGTTTATTATAGGTCGATTCACAAGAACCGCTATGAATGGATTGAATGAATAAAAATATGTATGTGTAAAATAAATACAAGATTTAAATTTGAATAACGTTTAAAAGGACAACATTTATTTAATCATGATAATAATAAAAATGTTTCATTTGTGGCACCTTTTTTGTTTTCACATAAACTCAATCACGCATCAACGCTGGGATCTTTGATTGACACCAAGGAAAATATTAATTTAACGTGAAAAATACGATAAGCAAACAAAAAGGAAAACGAAAACAATGTCGAAGGAATATTAGCTACTACTCCAGTAGCAGCAGAATAATATATTTACAGTGTAGGTATATTTTGAATAGTATAGTAGAATCCGTAGTGAGAGGTAGCAAGGGATCCAAAGAGAGACTCTGTTAACGAAAACAATGTTTTTTTTTTAAATAAGGGTCCGTTAAGAAAACGTTTTAATGTCTGTGCAGTAAGTGTGAAAAAGGCGTCGCTCGGCTCGGCTCGGCTCGATTCGGCGTTGCGGTCGGAACGACTTCGTTTTCGCTCTTATTGCATGGACATAAAGCATTTTCTTACCGGCTCAAGCCGATTCCGCGTCGATAGGTCTGGAGAGACCCTAAAAGAAGAAAAAAGAGTTTGTATATCTCACTAGGATCTCCATCGGTCTCCATCAGTTTCTGCACCAGCTGCTCGAAGTGCGAGCCCTGGCCTAACCCGGCACCAGACACCACGGTCAGTTGGTACAGCCACGAGTCCTTGTCGGCCTTGCTCTCGAATAACAGGTACGTTGGGCCCTGGAACGAGAAACTTTGAAGTCAATGCTGAGGTCTACATTTATAACCAGTGATCGGAATAGGTAGAGTATATTTACCTAAAGTTCGCAAAATGACATAATCAGTGATCGGAAATAGGTGAGCTAATTTTCAATTCAATAAAGTATTCCCATCTCTCTCACGCATGAATGAATATGCGTCAAGTTTAGGTAAATTAGCTCTACCTATTCCGATCACTGGACATAATATAGAGTGGTTACAACCGGATGAAATATTAATTTCTTTTTATTGACTTCCGGATTTCCGTTATTGTTAATGCTAAATATCCTTAATCACTCACGGTATGGGATATTTTATGTCCTTTTGTGATAAAAGGGGCCTTTAACTCATTTATTTCAAGTACTTATCTAATTAATAGGTGGAGTATATTTACCTAAACTTAGTAGAACAGAGACATAAACTAGACACTTCCTTGCGACTACATTTAGTAGTACCAGAAAAATACCAGAAATCCGGAATTTAATAAATAAATTAATATTTCACCCGGTTGTAACCACTCTATATTATGTCCTTTTGCGAACTTTAGGTAAATATACTCTACCTATTCCGATCACTGTTTATAACACACGCATAAAAAAACCGCCGCACTTAGTACCAACTTCATCAAACGATGTTAAATTTAATCAACGTTAATCGCCTGTTAGTTCATACATTTCGACAGCTGTTAACGCTCTAATCGTCTGTTAAGTGGTTAACATCGTTTGGTGATATTGGAACTTAGAGACAGTTAACGACGATTAAGTCATTTCAGTGACAATCTTACATACACAAGTTTGAGAAAAGGGACAAGTTAATTGTCTCTATAATGTCTCTGAGTATGACGTTAAGGTATACGTTGGTATTTTGTTTGGTTTAGTAACAATTTCACCATACGATGTTAAGCACTTAACGGACGATTAGAGCATTAACAGCTGTCAAAATGTATGAACTAACAGTCGATTAACATTGATTAAATTTAACATCGTATGGTGAAATTGGTACAGTCAACAGCATAAATAAGTGATCATTTATGTACCTTGTCACTTTAACGTCGTGTTTGAAATGTCATACAAAATTGTGAAACGATTGAAAGCGACAAGGTACATAAATGATCACTTATTTATGCTGTTGACTGTACTAAGGTAGGTTAGATTAGGTTAGTTAAATATTGAGCTGGAAGGCCCCTGGTGTGTTCCACGGTGCCCTCAGTGGAGAAGGTGAGGGGCCTAGTAAAGGCCGATAGGATGCCCCGCTTTTGGGGGGCTACGTTTTGGCGCTGTAGCGGTCCCGGAGCCCCGCCTAAAGCGATTGGCCCAACGCCCCGGGGTTTGAGTCCGTGCAAGTCGGAGTTAGTCGTTAGAGTACCCCGGCCACGTGGTGCTGCGGGTAGATGGCGACGGTGAGGTGGTCGCGCGCGTCGCTCTTCTCCTCGCCGTCCGAGTCCGACACGTGCTCCACGTCCTCCACGCGCGCGTCGCGCATGTTGATCTGCCCCGTCGGGTTCTGGAATCACGATGGGGGGGGAAAGCTTTAGCAAATCTAATCAAAATCAATAAGGTTCTGTAATAAATTTAAAAAATTACGCTTTTCCTATCGGAACAAACTAGAGTGTAAGCTTGTGGCTACCAGCTACCGACCCCTATCATCAGATCAGCTCATAGACACCATAATCATCATTGTCATAAACGTATCAGCGAAGAGACTTCCACTGCTGGACATAGGACGTCTTCAAGCATGTCCACAACGGTCGGTCCAGAATAATAAGAAATATTTTAAAAATATCATGCGACAATCCTACAAATTGAACTAGTCCATAATATTAGATTGTCATCGGAATTCCATGTGTTGCAAATTCCAGCCTATTCCTTCAACGGAAACAGATTCAAATTTTACTTGCAACATGCATTATAATAAACTAGCGAACCGCCCTCGCTTCGCTTCGGTTAATATTAGTAGAAATAACCCAAGTTCATCTGGAATAATATACTTTTCAAATGGTGAAATATTTTTTAGATAGGTGCATTTGCATAGAAGTTTGCAGAGGAATGCAGAATTAACCATATTTGGCCATAAATAACTACCTAGGAACCCATTTCCCTAATTTAATAATTTGAAAGCTTGTATTTATTTATTAATATAAATATAAGTAAGTAACAGGAAAGCTCCGGTGCACGTCTTATAATTTCAATTTTTTTGTTTCTATACGATACTGTAGGCTGTAGATACTACTAGAGGGCAAAGCACGGAGCTATAGGCCCGGCCAAGCGTTTCGTCGATAATACAGATTTAGATTGCGCGTAATTTTGAATCTACATTAAATGCCCAAGGTAACTAACGTATTTCTCTGATAAGATATAAGATAAAAATAGTTACTGTGAGTCAACCTTAGGAGATAGGCATATGCCACCGCGGACTTTTCTTTAGGTTTTTTGAAGAACTACAATTCTTCAGTACATTATATTGATATATCTCTTAAGGTTTAGCCAGCGTAAGCTATGCAAGCGCCCGAAAATCGACTTTTCGACGACTTGGTAAAAAAATATTGAGTTTTCTCAATTATATTAAAACTTAATTAGAATGAAAGATACATATAAACCATCCGGAATAAATTATCTAAACGACAGTGAAAACCGTATCAAAATCCGTTGCGTGGTTTAGGAGGAGTTAGCGGAAATACAGACAGACGCGGAGGGCGACTTCATTTTATACTATGTATATATATATGTATGTACGTATTGATTGATAAACCATCCGGAATAAATTATCTAAACGACAGTGAAAACCGTATCAAAATCCGTTGCGTGGTTTAGGAGGAGTTAGCGGAAATACAGACAGACGCGGAGGGCGACTTCATTTTATACTATGTATGTATACAACGTGTCCCAAAACTCAACGATAAGCCGGCACCAGAGGATGGAGCTGCTTATGATTAGTCGAGAAAAAATAAAAAAGATAAAAAAGATAAAAGAAATTTATTTAGTAAGTAGGCCGCTCGGGCACTTTTACAGGTCAAGATACTACCAATACCAATACCAATAAGGAAAAGATATATTTTTTTCCTTATTTTTTCTCGACTAATCATAAGCAGCTCCATCCTCTGGTGCCGGCTTATCGTTGAGTTTTGGGACACGTGGTATACAGGGTGTCCCAGGAAGTAGTGTCAAGCGGAAGTCCAGAGGTAGTGCACCTCAAGGGGCATCTGAATCACCCCCATGTATGTTCCGCGATTTTTAGTATTTTCAGAGATATCGATCATTTTAATCAGAATTTTTGTAATTTTTCCTTATGTCCATGTTATGAAAAACACTTGAGTTCATGTATTATTTTAATAGTTTTTCATTGGTTTCTTACATTGATAGAATAATTATGAACTTAGGATGTTTTTAAAACTACATGCCAGCTTTTTTTTCATGATGACTTTTTATGTAATCACACATAGTTACTTTCTCCATACTAATTGTACCCCATGTTTGTTTTTCAGCTAGTATGGACAAACAAACTTTGTGTGATTACACAAAAAGTCATCATGAAAAAAAAGCTGGCATGTAGTTTTAAAAACATCCTAAGTTCATAATTATTCTATCAATGTAAGAAACCACTGAAAAAATATTATAATAATACATGAACTTAAGGGTTTTTCATAACATGGACACTAGGAAAACTTACCAAAATTCTGATTTAAATGATCCATATCTCCGAAATTACTAAAAATCGCGGAACATACATGGGGGTGATTCAGATGCCCCTTGAGGTGCACTACCTCTGGACTTCCGCTTGACACTACTTCCTGGGACACCTGTATATATGTATGTACGTATTGATTGATAAACCATCCGGAATAAATTATCTAAATGACAGTGAAAACCGTATCAAATTCCGTTGCGTCGTTTAGGAGTTAGCGGAAATACAGACAGACGCGGAGGGCGACTTCATTTTATACTATGTATTGATAAGCACTGGCCGGTTATGACATGGGTGCCTTCAAGAGGTAGCTTTAATTTCCTAATGGACCGGCAACGGGCCGAAAACTCTTCTTGAGTTGCTGGTGTTTATGGGCGTTGGTGATTACTACCCATCGAGAAACCTGGATGCTCGTTAGCCAAAAAAAAATCAACTGACCTGGTCTCCTGGGGACTTGAAGTAAAGGAACATCTTCCCGATAAGCACGCACCAACTCTTCTTAGCGTGCCCGTTCTTGACCTTCGTCAGCCAGCCCTGGATGGTGGGCTTGTTGTCTTCCTTGCTGAGCAGGAGTTTTGTCGCGTTGCGTCTTTGTACATTCTAGAAAAAAGATTTGTATTTTGGTATGTAACGCTTAGAAAGTACACACGGAAGGTATGAAAAAAAAAGACGTGATATTTGATAAAAATATCTATACCATGTTAGTGTCAGTTTTAATAACAAAAATGCTCGAGGGAAATCGACATCCTAAGACAAGATTTTAAGTAAAAACATCTCTTTACTCTCATTTTTCAGTTTATTCCAAATCCAAAATCCCTTCCCATCCTATCCTAATATCAGAACAATCAGAATAAACGCGGAAAACAGTATGTTACTGCCATCAAGCTGTATTGCTATGCTACTAAGGTCGTGTTTCGCACTCTCAGGCGATAATTCATCTTAGGGTCAAGCAAAAGACGTGATACGTTACCTGTAAAACCCGGATCCAATCCTCCATGGTAGCGTTACTATCAGCAGTCAAGTAATAGGTTCGACTTCCCGTGAATATCTCGAAGGTGGCTGCTCCCTCATTCCTGGATATCTTGCAGGCCTCGCCCAGGCCGATCTGACCCTGGGGCTTCCTGGCCACTTCGGACTGGGACTTCCAGTAGGATAGGGTGCCGTTTTTGAGGACGAACCTGGAGGATGGAGAAAACATGTTGGTGTATAACGTGGCTTTTAAGTGTTGAGGCGACCAAGCTGGCATGATTAAGAGTCGACTTCTTGATCAGTAATCAACTGGATTATTGGTGTTAAATTTTCGATTCGATTTTCAATTTATAATTATAAAATCGTCCCTTAGACGTGTCATTGTTTAAGCTAAGTATAGGTGAAAAACTTAAGTAAATGACCTCTTGCATGTAGTTGTAACCCATCTGTATGGACCGTTCGACATTCTTTATTTGAAATATGAGGTTAATTCCATACTAGTTTTGTACACAACTACATGCAAGAGGTCATTTATTTAAATTTTTCACCTATAACTTCGGCTGACTATGCTTATGCAATCTCTTTGGAAAGCTGAATCAAGTGGAGTACTGCGTTATTGGTGTCTTTTTTGACCGGGAATGTAGAAATCATTCAATAATAAGTTAAAATAACAAACTGATGCAGTAATATTTAAGTTAATCGCAAAAATACAAACAAACGGGTGAAACTCGGTGTTTTTTGGAATCTGATAAAATATTGGGGTTGGTGAATAACTTGGAGAATTTGTTGTCATTGTTGGTAGGCCAATACTTGCCATCAAAACATCACAGCGTAGGTAGAACCCTGATTCAATGTTTTCGTAAACTCTATTGTGATGATAACTATTATTTTCTTGAGTGGGAAACAATACAATAGGGAATGTGCATGGATTTTTTCAATCGCATTTCACAACAAAATATGAAAATAGCGTAAAAGACATCGCCAAAAGTGAAATTTAAAGAAATACGAGCATTTTAAACTGTTAATTAGAGATTCGATATTCACTGTGACGTCATGTAACAGGTCGGCCATATAAACTCCATGTTAAATTCTGTTTTGTAGAAATAGATAGGAACATATGTTTGTTATCTTATATTTTGGTTATTTTTATAGTCATTCAAAAAATGATTTTTAACAACTATTTTTACATGAGTCAGCTTTTATAGAAGTTGTGAAAATCATGAATATTCCCTATCACTTTATGTAAATACTAAATGGTAATAAAAGGTTTTCACCGATAACAATCTCGACAATAATTAAGATCGAGCGGGATAGTGCTGCAAAAGGAGTAAAACGCATAGAGTTAAACGGCACAGGGCCGTTTCACGTACCAGCGCTTGCGCCACGTCTTGAGCTTCCCGCCGAGCTTGGCGAGGTGGCCGCTCTTCTCGAGCGCGTCGGCGCGCGGCGCGCGGGCCAGCGACGCCAGCGACGGCGACGCGCTCGTGCCCAGCGCGTCCGGCGGCACGGCGTAGTCGTCCGACACGCCCGACTCGAACGACGTGTCTGCACCGCGCACACTTCGATATCAGGGGGGCCGTGGACCCGATTTGGAGCAGATTCGACACGGTAAAAACTATATAGTCTTTGACCCGTTCTCGTATTGTCAACGTTTTGATAGCTCGTGTTTACTTGACACTGATAGCGGCCGAGAGAAATACTATACCGTAACTGAACAAGTCAAAGACGATGTGGTTTTTACCGTCTAAAATAGAGACTCTAGTTTTCTCAACTTTTACAAATCTAAAAATTTAAATTTACATACGTCAAACTCCATTTTTGTTAGAAAAAATCGAATTTTAGGATTAGACATATTTAAAATTAGAAAGCATTAAGCCAAATTGACGGTATATTTATCGTGTCAAGCCATTATGATAACAGTGATAACACATAATCACATGGAAAATTGTATTCCAAGTAAATTAGTAAATATTATAACTGGGAGCCCTTTGTTTCCCATAATTGTATTGGTCGTAATGTAATTGTTGGCATAATTTTTGATAGTCATAATTTTTTATATCGCTGGAACTGTAAACTTTTCAGAAGTTATGAAATATATAACGTGTAGACAAGACTAGGTTAGATTAGGTTTGATTTATAAAAATCCTGAAATAGTAACAGTTTCTTTAAAAAAACACGTTATGACTTGCGATAATTATGACCTAAAGCACATTATGACTAAAAATTATTATGTCAATCAATATAGACCCATTATAACTACATGATGAGTTTAATACCTTAATACTTGACTAACAATTTCGTATAATAAATTCAAAAATTGGTAAAGGAATTGCTTGGTCGTTTAAACATGCAAAATTGAGTTAATAAATATCAAACTCCAATATGTCCTTGAAATTCGGTATACGAATTTAAAACTTAATTTGTTCGGTTTAAATTTTAAATTTGTATACGAAATTTCAAGAACATACTGGAGTTCGATATTTATCAACTCAATTAATCTCGTACTTAATACTTTGGTAGACTGCACGTACCTCTTGTTTTACTCTGCTTACTAGGTGACCCACTGCTGGACCGCTTGGCCGGGCTGAGACTAGAACTGGTCTTCACACTCTTGGAGGGGCTACTCGCACTAAGACTAGTGTCTGACGAGCTACACTGCCCGTTGGCACTATTAGTGAGCACTAATCCATGGCTTGACGTTTGTTGTATGGACACTGGTAGCACGTTGGTAATATTCACGTTGTTGATTGGTTGGTTGGAGGTTTGAGCTGTGGGGTGGGTTAGGTTAGATTAGGTTCGGTACGGTAGTTTACAGAGTGAACGAGCTAAGTGCTATGATTGTTATTTGACTGACTCGCTAAATTATTTGCCATGGTATTTTTTTAATTAAGTACAAACTCATCACCAGCCAACTCAACGCCAGTCCGCGTAATACCCACACGTTAATGGCGGTAAATAAATGTGGATAAAGCATCCGTCACTCTTGCACTTACATACTAGTCCAAAAGTGACACATGTTTTCATCCACATTTATAAATGCAACTATTATATACCCGCTGTATCAATAGGGTTATTAATAGATATATTTATATGTATTCTTGAAAATAACTGACCGTTAAAGCGCGAATTACGCAAAAGCGACGTAAGGCGAAAATACGGCACAGGCACAACTTTTTGTATGAGCAGGTTTTCTCGCAGCGCCGTATCCTACCCTTACGTCGCTTCTGTGTAATTCACGCCTAAGCCAGACACACAGACGGACAAACAGTCTGCACTTCATAACAATAGCTAATCCTATATTGTTAGTATTGTTACTGACCGAAGATATGATGCGGCGTGTTATGGACGGTGACGCCCATGGACTCCTCTCCGTCGGAAGAATCGTCTGATGAGTCGCCAGTGAACGGCATCGATCTGATCTGACTAGCTCGCTGAAATGAAAAGATAATCGTTTGGTGGTAGTCTAGGTAACAACAGCATACCTGTATCCCATTGTAGTATCTATATTTATCCGTCTTCTGTACAATAAAAGGACCATGGGTACTTTTGTTAGAATTCTGCTGGCCAATAACCTAAAGCACTCGCAATCGCAATCGACTTCCAAACTTAAAACATTGGTTCCACTTGTTCCACTCTTTTAATTTTGTATGCAGACATTGCAGACTCCGAAGGCGAGTCTGTCAAAATGAAAACGATTGCGTTTGCGAGTGCGTTAGGCAATAAGCCTGCTGGTCCTAGAACCAACTGAGCTGTGGTAGGTCATTCAATGCATATGGAGGTCGACATCATTAATGCACAGCCAAAACCGCTGGACCCAGGGTCTTGAAATTTGGAGGGAGTATCCCATGGGTACCCTAGGGGTGCACTAAGAAAAGAATTTTCCGAATATCGACCCCCCACGGGAAGAAATAAGGGGAGTAGCAGGAAATGCGTACGAAATCGCCGGCGCCGGCGTTGTAAGGTATATTTTCCAAGGTTGGTACTGCATTTGAAGTGTATGCAAATCCTTATTTTATGACCACCACTCAGCTCTGATGGTTCGTGGACTATTTTGAAGGCAAGCTCTTTAATTACATAACAAAAATATTTTCGAACTATAGTAGATTGGGCGCAGTGCATAAACGCTTTAAGAATAATTTAGCTAACCCCTTTGACAGTGGCGTAAACCGGCACAGAGAGGTCCTGGTAGCTGGTCGACTCGTGCATCGGTCGCGGGCACGGCGGTGGACTTAGTTCTTCTTCCACGGACTGCTGGAGACCATCGTCTGCCACCTGACGGGAGTAACAAACTTGTTAATATTATAAATAAGGGTTTAAGAGGATTGTGAAGCTTAAAATTTCCATACAAAATGCGAAAACATTTTTCTCCCCTTAAACCTGACCGATTTTTTTTTGAATAGGTTGTAGATATCATGAAAAACTATGTTTGTACGTTTTTCATTACACGAAAATATTTCTTAGAATGAAACAAATTGAAAAAACAAAAAACAGAAACGTACTGACCTAGTTCTTTATAATAACTACAACATATTCAAAAATCGTGGAAATCGGACTTGATTTATGGGGTGAGAAACGTTAACGCCCGGAGCTAAATTGTATGGATTTTTTTTGACAGCTACGCGATTTTAGCAGCGCTTCACAATCCTCTTAAGGTTATCAAAGGAACAATATAGTGGGGTTATTTTATCTGGAGGTTACTAACATCGTTTGAGCAAGTGTGATACACCTGTTATTTACAATGTAAGCTTTCCTAATCAATATTCTGCAGATAACCTTTAAATATGTTACATTATTGAATGATTTATATAAAACATAAGATATGCTTTAAATTTGATTTCTAGAAGCGATGCGAATTACTACGCTTTCTCATTTATTTATCATTCAGTCTTAGACGTCAGAAGTCCGATTGGAACAGCTAGCTGACACTTTAGTTTAACTGGTGCAATTGTTAATTTTGTTTCGACATTTTTGAGTCAGTTTTTGTCTGGTAAGGTTTTCGAAGAGTTTCAACAGAGGAGCTAGTTCATTTTGTATTTTGCTTGCATGACCGGGGATAAATGGAGTATTTTATACAATACAATATAAAATACTTTATTGTACACCAAACAAAAACATTACAGAGAATCAGTACAATTAAAAATAACACAGGTAAACAACAGGCGGTCTTATCGCTGATTAGCGATCTCTTCCAGACAACCTTAATAGGGATATGGTGTCAAATTAAAATATTTTACGCAATAGTTCACGCAGTACGCGGAGTTCACGGAGTATAGTTGTAAGATGAAACAAGGGGTCGATTTTCACTGATTTCCATAGTCCATATATTTTGAACTCACCGGTGAATAAAATTCTCGCACCTATGATATTGAATCTCCCTCCCCACTCGTAAACAAAATCACCCGTGACTATTTAAATAACTACTTGCCACTGATAGCTGATAGTTTTTATAACAAACCACAGATTAATAACCAGTAACACGGTATTCATAGATACGTTTCATTCTACGGTCAACTCCAGTGACTACTAATAAATAGGGATTGGTTATGACAAAAACAGTGGTAATTTGAAAAATCTACGTAGGACGGGACTCAACTAGACGCTTGTCTATGACAGAAACGGCAGGTTAGCTGCATGTTGGTAGACAAGGTATTACATTCAAAAATCTAGAGTAAGATCTAGAATATTTTCACTAGTAATTTGAAAGATGATGATTTCATGTGGAAGAAGCGAAAGAGATTTGTCAGGATCGTAGGGCGTAATTTAATGTATGTATGTATGTATGATTTGAAGATCATCAGTGAGATGAAAAAGTCGACCATCTGATGGTGGTAGTAGAGATGGGAGCGGGAGGTACCTGGTAGATCTTGGCCTCCCAGCTGGGGAACCGGTGCAGCGGCGGCGTGGGCGGGCGCGGCGGCTCGGAGCACGACGAGCCCGACGAGCGCGAGCCGCGCGAGCCCTGCACCACGGGGCCCTGCCACGCCGGCGTGCGCTCTGGAAACAGTACATAATCTTAAAACAAGTCTAAGCTTTAAAAACCCCACTGCTCTTTGGATAATATCGTCAATATAAGGTTCATTATCATGTAAAGTCTGTTCCTATTCGTTCCTTCACTCTTATAAACAAATCAATTTACCATTATATTCGCGTACTTTTGAAGGTTGAGCCTAGTCATATTATTTCTTTATACACTTTATCATTATCTTCATGTCCATTTTAAGGTAGTAATTTCTATTTAATATTTTATTTTTTGATGAAAAGCACAATCGCTGAAAACACCATTACACTGACAGTCTTGTCATAAAAAATATTTTTGGAACTAATTCTGACATTGAAAATGTAGTGAGGTTTGATAGACTTGATTGATAAGTGAGGTTTTCGTCTCTGTCGCACCCAGCATAATAACACGATGATGATGATGAATAAACATATATTCAACCTTTTTAATAAACTAATTAGAGGTAACATTATTCTCATTACTATTTCATCCTCTATCTAAAGACAATTACAGTCAGGTATACTGAATAGGAACAGACTTTATATATTTTTTATATCACCAATTTCAGATTTAAAAAAAAAACCGTAACACCCGCAACGCTAAGACGAATCTAACGACACCTCGCTTGTCAAAATCCGGCTTTCCGTTCAGCTTTTAAAAGGGAGCAAAGAACCATGTATGTTTGATACTGTATGTAATGTTTGTAATGTAATGATTTATGCATGGACTTTTGGCCAAAATATGTTTGGCCGAATGTATCGTTTCCCAACCGTTTCATTTGCCAATCCGCTTTTTTTCTGTATCCGTAAAAAAAATTCAAAACTAAACTAACGTATACTATACACGGTATACACGATGGTACTGAAATAAATCTTGAAATATAGTTACAGAAAAAAGCGGGTTGGCAAATGAAACGGTTGGGAAACGATACATTTTGCCAAATGATTTTCGGCCAAAAGGCAGGATGCCCCTTTAAACGCCCTTAGTAGACAGGCGTGCGCTTCAAACCACTGGCATAAATGTTGGTTTAAAACTTGTTTCAAACTGTCTAGCTGCTTGTTTCAAAACCACGCGAACAACAGTCGCGTCTCTGCACGCACCTAGCGTAGACGCATTGCGCACGGTCAAAATGGCAATGCCACCGAGCGGCCTTGAACGTAAAGTTATCACGGAACTTCTTGAATTGTCCTGTCTTATTGGGAAATCATACAAAGTCATCCACCCAAAAAAAATGCTTGAGATATTTTATCTTTAAAACCTACATCATTTCTTACAAAAGTGCAAGACTAACTCCAACTTTTGAAAAGTTTGATAAAGAAGAAGCCATGACTTCTTTAAAGAGGTTTAACACGAGCGTCCGTACACGTCTATTCAGCACAAGCGCTTCGAACACACTGAAAATTGGAGTTTGTTTTAAACCGTGTAGCCAATAGCATGTGACTCGCTTATACCAAGGTCACCTTGGTAGAAACTGTGGTTTATGCCCACCACACACCTTTAAAGATAGATCCATGGGTCGCGGCCAGCGACTGAGCGAGCGGCTAACCACAGAAACGGTGCCATACGTTTTCATAGTACGTTCATACTGTCGCATCGACTGCGACTCACCGAAGTCTACCTTTACATGACTGACAGGCTAATGTAACACTGACTAATCTGTAAAACGAGATTCCTCCTGCTCCCACAGATCATGGGAAGGATCCACTGAAGAGTCATAGTGACGAAAGTGAAATGTTTCATGGTCTGGTAGGTACTTTCAATAATCCTGTCATATCATATTAAGAAAGATGGAACTCAATCATTACCTCTACTAGGCGTGTAGATTTCAGCGTAATCGTGGGTTGTGTCGCCATCGGTGGAGGTGTTAGGCGTCGTTGGCATCACCACTAGATTCTCTACAGCGGCCTGGAAAACACATATTAAGGAGTTAGTTTTTATTATTAACATTGGAACATAACTCTCTCTCATCTACAGAATTTTATTTGAATGCCCACATATACCTCTTAAAACGCTCGTATTCATAAACGTATAATAAACCTATTTTTGTTAAAGTATGCACTGTCCCTTTTCAAATCCCATAATGACAGATAAGGAATAAGGAAGAAAATATTTCAAGCACACTGAAAAAAATAATTAGTCGCTTCTAACAAGATTGTGATTGTTGTGCATAAGCGTCATGATTCCATACAAGCCTAACAAGACGTTAGATACATCAACTAAGATGTTAGTTGAAACACTGAAGAACTTGCTGTTGTTACTATCAGCTTTGGTTGATGTAACTAATATCTTAACTATTGTATTCATTTTTTGTCAACTAAGAGAAAATCTCTCTTTGTTGGCTCCCATTTTTTTTGAGTGCACACTGTAGCTATTACTTGTTTATGAATAAGAGGGTAAGCATATAAATTAGGCCTGTACATTGCAAGAGGATTTAAAATGTCTTTTGGACTAGGGTAAAGAAGTTTAAACTCTCATAAGAGAGAAGATCTCATCCAAAAGTCATTTAAACTCTCATAAGAGAGAAGTTCTCATCCAAAAGACTTTTTAAGACCTAGTGCTCTGTAATAATTTAAGTATGACGATTATGACCTAATAAGGAATGAAATTACTCACAGCTAAGTCGTCAGCCAGCAGGCTAGCTGTGGTCCGCTCGTCCATAGTTCTGTTCATAGTGGTCAAAGTGGGCGGAGGGGGCGCCGCAGCGGCTATGTTCGGGGTCCCGATGGAGAGGTTCCGTCGATGCCGAACTGGGGTACTGTAGTGGGGCTCCGTTGTGGTGATTGGTAACTGCGGGGAAAATATATTCAGTGCCTGGTTGCTGTCTTCTATAAAAATCGAGTTGATATGGTGTCGTTAGATTGTGTGAAAGTTGGGTGTAAAGCTATAGTATTGCTAAGTTAGTTAATTGTAAGAAGAAGAGTTCTGTCTGTGTGCAGTTGTTTTACCTCACGAAAGCGGGTGGGCCATACCTGTAGTTGTAACGCGTATATTATTTTAGCTGACATGCACCAAAAATAAACACTTCACTCTTATCCAATTTCATACGGTCCTAAATGGATTGTTGCAAAACAAATGAATAACCCTTATCTTCTGTAAAATAAAGATAAAGATAAAGATAAAGAGACATTTATTCGCAACAATACAGAATTACATTACATAGATACAAAAAGAGCAAGAATAGGAATCAAGTGTCCATCATTGGGTTCTTGTCCATTACTGGTTCCACCACCCTAGACACGCACACTACGACGACACGTAGCTACGACAGCTGTGCACTCAGAGACAACGTGCACGTGCGTCTACACACACCAGTATGGCCCAACCGCTTTAATGAGTAAACGACTGTATCAAAAATAAACTGGTGAGTTTCAAGTGGCGCTTTGTCTCAGCAGTAGTCGAAAATACAAATGAAAGTGCCTAGAGTTATGTACAGAATTAAGATTCTTTATTTTATTTTCATATAACATTGGCTATTATTTATCGATTATTGGGTGGCGATGGTCTAGGAAATATAGAGAACTTTGGTCGCAGATTTAGATTTAGTAAAATAACTAGTGGCCCAAGACAAGATACATTGCGACAACGTTATCGTTACTGAAAATTTATAGGGTTGTACGTAATCTGCTGGACGTTGCCGTCGAGCGCTTTGCTTATAGCGATGGGCAATTTCTGAAACATTTCACATATTACCTTAACTGTGACATATTACAACTTTTGAAAATTACAAAATTGACAAGAAACGTTTCTGGCAGTAATGTTACCGAATAAACTACACTTAAATTTCATGTCACGTGTCCGCTACTTCTGACGTTAGTAGAACGGGTTATGATTATAAAATTCGAGACTATATGTCAGTGGCCGCTTGGCCTAGGGGTGTCTGTTCCCAACTTCCCAGTTGATGTACGAAGGACGGAAGTTCAAGACCAAGTTAAGAAGTGCCTTGTTTTTTTTTGTATTTATTTATTTATTTAACCTTTAAATGCACTAAAAAAAGTACAAATGGCGGACTTAATGCCTAAAGGTATTGGTTAAAATGTTTTGTATATGTTAAAAGTAGGAATATTGTGTTATCTTTGTCTTAATAGAAAACACCATAAACAGAGTAATTAAAGGAATTATGTTAAAGCGGTGGCTGTGATAATTAATAAGAATGTTGTTGTTCATCGGGGAGTATAAAATTACTCACAAACAGATAATTTACACCTGAAAACTACAGAAACCTAACAGAAATTTTCCATTTGAAACTTCCAGTAACTTACATGAAATTTAAATGAAAGTTTCACTTTTGTAACTTACAAGCTGCCCATCACTATTCGCTTATGACAATTCCATACATTTTGACAGTTTTCGAAAATCGTTTACGTTACCTAACTTTACGAGTATGCTTCTTGTCTAGGGCCTCCGAGATGTTTATGTTTGTGCATAATTAAAATTGTGTATGTATAATTATTTACAATGTGCTTTCTAATTTTTGAACATTTAAGGCAGACTAAAAATAAAGAATGTATAGAGAAAATAAGTGTGTTGTTTGGTCCAGCAACCAACATAAGAGAGGAATTAAAAAAGTGACAAATCTTCAAGTTTACTGCAAAAATTCACCTATAGTACTCGGTAATCTGTGTTAAATATTATTGATTTATACAAAGAAGTATTTTTTATACAGTGACCTTTTACAGTAATTAGATCAAATAAAACAGGGCCTCTTTTCCACTGGGAAAAATCAAATTGCCTTTGACATGTCATCATATTGTCAACGTTATGATAGCTCCTCTTTACTTGACTTGACAGTAAAGGGTGTGATCTATTCGCGAGCAAACCCGCCGGTACGCCAACGAGCACGCCAGTCAAAGGTCTAAACCGCCAATGGAGCGCTTAAAAGTTCGCGGTCTTAAAAACCTTGAAATCTTAAATCCACGGTCGAGAGTCGACTGCTTTCTCGCCAATGGATCACTACGAGAGTCGGCGAACAAACGAAGCAATTTATGCCGTTAGCTCGCCGACTTGCAAATGGATCATCCCTTAAGGGCAGCCCAGTTTAAAATAATAAACAATATCAATTCACAAGCAATATGCTTTTACCTAGTAAAATAGAGGCCCAACTGACATTTTCTCGACTTGTGAGCTCTTTTGTACAGCAACATAAACCCTAAAACACCAGAAAAAAAGAGATAACAACAAGGCAACATAATCCAGGGCATCTAAACTACCTGTGGGCCTTCAAGGCTTTCTGATCTCCGTCTACTGGCAGCCAAGAGGCTGGTGGTGGCCCTTGAGGAGCCGTCCTCGGTCCTCACTTCGAGGGAGAGACTCGCTCGAGTGGGGACAAACTGGGGGTAATGGTTTATCACTGAAGGGGCTTTGTTTCTATTATGATAGCATAGCGATGAGTGTTGTCAATGAAATGGATTATGATATGTGGATTGTGGAAACCCCTTGTAAAGGTATGATTTTTTGTCCTTGTCCGTGAGTATGTTTGAAGTCGGATATAATGATAATTATTCATTAAAACTAAATGTGAATATGATAGTTTGCAGTTATACAAAGTAAACTAGCAATTTAAAAGTTGTATGAGTCTTCATAAAGCTAAGAAATTTGTTTACACCCATGTCATCATGTTAGATAATTTGAGATACTCATTTTGACAGTCTCAATTTTATCGTACATACAAAGTTTAATTACGTTTACGATTACACAATATTCCTAGAAGAATTTAATTATATTCAGAAAGTGATAATTGTCAAAAAACTGTTTCTTTAAATGTGTGTGAAGTATATTTTTTTTACAACACTGTCAAAGCCTATCATTCAGTAAATCAACCTAGTCAATAATAGATTGACACTACTTTAAACTATCAGTGTCAATTCATAGCACTAAAAATAACAAAACCAGTTTTAACTAGTCTAATTCAAACTGCGGTAAGAACACATCTTGTTAATGTTAAGAATAGCATTGGCATCACAACTTACATGGTAGGTATTTAATAATTATTTAATTAATAAAAAATGTTGTACACTAACCTTACTCACCGCAGAATTCCTCGTACCCTGGGTGGCTATATGGTTCCGGAGCAGTTCCAGCTGCTGGTTGCAGCGCTGGTTCTGTTCTCTGAGTTGCTGGTTCTGCTGTTCCAGCTCCTTCAGTTTGTTGGTGACCCACTCCTTGATGCGGGCTGCTTTCGCTTCCACCTGCTTCGCGTCCTGGAGTCGCAACTGCTTCTGAGACAAATAAATGTGTTAATATTTTATTTAATAAAAAACTAAACCACTACGACTTTAGGTACTAAATAATTATATTTGTAATGGTAACTTATATGGATGAATAAATATTATTAATATAAAAAGAGAAAATTCACACAGAACAAACATTCAGCAAAGGACTTTACAATGTTGACAATGACAATTTGATAATGTGAGTAGTTGAAGTTGTTTCTAATTTCGTTCTGACTTATGAAACTAGCAGTACCTGAGTAATGTGATTTAACATCACTTCAGTACAGTCTGTGAGAACTTGGAATGTGCTTCGGGTTTGTACTTCTCTCTCACTCGCTCTCAATAAGAGCATATGAGAGCGAGTGAGAGACAAGTACAAACCCGAAGCATCTTCTAAGAGCTATCGCTCTGTACAGTATTAAAAACTATATTGTCTTAATAAGTATAGTTATTGTATTAGTATTTGGTAAATTTTGTTTGTATCTAACAGACTTTAGAACAAAACTAACACGTTTTTCGAGCAAATTCGAATGTTCGGAAATGTGCACCAAGCTTAAGCTTTATTTGAATTGCTTGTGTTATTTTACATTTAATTCTTTATCTTTAAATTAAAAGCCTGAATAATAATATAATGATGTGAAAAAAGTATTTGGACAGAATGTAATGTAAATGTAGAGTCATTTAACGGTATTTAAAACGCTACTTTACCAGTGCACCAAAATAGAAAAGGATTACTAATTTTTGAATTTCAAAATGAACACCCTACTTGCATTCTAACTAGAAAATTTTACAAAGTAAAGAAAAGTCACTAAACTTAGAATATACAGTTGATCACCGAAGGCAATAATAAAATGTCACAAGAAGGTACTTAACAAAGAAAACCAATTTTCCCATAAACTTTTCAATGGTTTACCTCCATGTTAATAAATGTTGATACGCCCATAAAAATATCATTTCTTCATGAATCATGCACACGATTTGATACTACACTGTAGCCTCCCACGCAAACCATGTCGGAATAAATTTATTACAAGTCTTTTCATTCATAAATTTACCGAAAACGAAACAATAAACATCGCTGCTAAGCAAGCAAACTCCATTTTGACGTCACTGACAGGTCACGGGTGACGTTTGAGGCGTTTTATTTACTAACGTTGCGTTACGTTCCACATTTTGTTTTGCGTTTTGTTTAGCCGGATGTGACGAATGTAATTTATGGGAGCATTCATAATAATGTAGCTGCATATCGTTACGATTTAAGGCGTATATTAGATTTAACTTAAATTGCTATCGAAACTCCTTAAGACCCACATATAGTATGATATTTTGTGCGATTTTTTTCAGTTGCGTAGATGGAGTACATTAGTGACGATGTTGACACTGTCAAGCCGCGTAATAACTGTACATGTGCGGTCCAAGAGTTTCGAATAAACTTTTATGCGAGTTCAACCAAACTAGCATAAAAGGGTAAAGGAGCGAGTGGAATAGAAACATAAACCCAAAGGACGTTCTAAGAGCTATCTTACTGTATCACAATTTTACAGAAAAGAACACAATAATGGCGCAAGTGGGCTGGGCTGATAAAATGAAATAAATACACTCTCGTTAATTCAATTATTCTCAAAATGATTGACGAGTCCGACTGGGGCTACGTTTAATTTAAATTGCTGGTAAATTGTGTATTTAAGGTACTGTGAACTTTTGCAAATTAATAAAAAGGTTCAAAAAAGAACGACCATTTATTATTTTACCATGCCATCAAGACACCTTTATCTATAAGTTAGACACCTTACATTACATAGAGAATCGATTTTTAATTCGGTTACAATCTAGCCAAAATATATTTCGTTCTTTCACACACAGTTTGATTTATCGTCCAGTCTTATTTAAAACGATATGAACTAACGTGTATGGTTGCCTTAAGAAAAATTAAAAAGATGCGGTTCGTATGAAGAACTTAATTCAAGGAAGCTTACATAATGGACTTCATTATTTGTTTAGAATTTCTCTTCATCAACCAGGGGGTTAATTTCAAATTAAGTACCTGTTCCTCGATCTGTCCTTCGAGGCGAGTGATGGCTTTGGGCGCGCCGTCAGCGCCCGCCGGCCACTCGCACAGACGCTGCTCCATGGCGCGGACCTGGAACAAATAGGTCAGATAAAGAGGTTGAATGATTTTATAAACTGATAAAGTAGTAGCTATCTTCGGCATTATTACCACGGAAATAAATGCCACGAGCTTTTACTCAGAGTCCCAAAATAATCGCATTCCTAATATCGCCGTGGCCACATCTACAGGCTTCGTGTTAACATCTCTATAAGGGGTGATAGACGGGCGAGTAAGTACGCCGTACTTGGGCATTCTCACGAAAAAGTGTACCCAATTAAGGACTGAAATTAAGGAACTTTAACTTTGTCAGTTTTGTGACGAAAATTAGCTATACATTGACGGCCGCCAAAACTGACAAAGTTTAGGTTCCTTAATTTCAGTCCTTAATTGGGTAATTTTTTTTTCGTGAAAATGACTAAGGACAGCGTACTTACTCGCCCGTCTATCACCCCTTTTACATTAACACAGAGAAAGAATCCTGAATCCTGCAGATGTGGCCGCAGCATAAAAAAAAGGGGCCAAACATACTATAGTCAAACGGAAGTCGTAGCGTTGGCTGATGACTAACAGTATACTAACGCTTATTTAACATGCGTATAAGTTTTACGTTAAAAATAACATTTCAATTAGCATAACTAGAATAGTACCTGCTAAATTGCAACATACTAAAGCCGCAGGAGCTCAAATTTGATCGCGTTCACAGCGCGTTGCAACATTGTTCTAGCGGTATTCGAATACTGCGACATACTTCATACCCAGATTAACCGCAACCTGCGCTATCGCAAACTAAATAGACCTACTTACTATAGTTCTCGAGGAAGTAGAGCTCAGTTACTTTGTATTAGTACTGAAGTTATAGTGAAGCGAAAATATGAAACGATAAATATTCGTTACAAGATCCAAAATTACCGTATTAAACTATTATATATGGGAAAGTAACTTAGTCTGTCTGTATTTCTGTTACGCTTTCACGGGTAAACCAATGAAATGATTTCGATGAAATTAAATTACAGTTAGTTATTCTATACTTGACCAACTCGTGTTATATAAAAGTACCTACTTTACTTAAGTAAAAGTATTCATCATTCTACAAAAAAAATAAGGTTCAATGTACTGTTCGTTCACGCAATCAAATCTATTTAAAAATTACCCACTCCAACGACAGTTTTAAAGACTGACCATTTCAAATATAACCACTAATAATTTAAATGTAAATTACCAGACGGTATACAAACAATTTCGGTACATGTTCCGGTATAGGGCGCGTGGATTAACCAATCGCAAGAGATTAGGGTAAAGCCCCGAATTGAAATAACTGAGCCGGTCCTACCCGGGATTATCGTCGTATCGTGTTAACATTGTAAGGTCCAATTACAGATTGGCATCCTGTTTCGTTCTTACTTTATTACAGAAAATGTTGATAGTGAAGCTTTAATTAATAAATAATGTAACAACTTTACGCTCCCCTCTCGTACAGTCAAGGAATTTAATTTGTGACCCACCTTAGGTCCAAAGTCAATCTGACATTCTACAGCAATAAGGTTGAGTTTCCTATCAATTACAAATGACTTGGCATCTCTATTGACAATGACATCGTCAAGCAGATTTTCTTTGAAATGGGTAGCAAAATAATTTCCGTGACCGTACAAGAGCCAGTTATTATCCCCAAGCAGGCAATACTAGTCATCTTCTGCCAAAAATATTATTGAAAGTAGAAAGGTCAATTGAGACATAAGAAGTGCATCTTCAGAAATTCACTACCAAGTTGAAGGATTAAAGGAGGGCGAATAATGACTAAGCCATATAACTATATGAAAAGCAAGCTTTAAAAACCCGACTGCATTTTTTGTACTGTCGTCGATATACCTACATATGTTAATAATTGTCATTTGGCCATTGTTGTTATTTCAATTTTAACAGTTTAGGTATCCTATGACACTCTCGCTGCGAAGACGAATCCAATGATACCTCATTTGTCAAAATCGTCCAAGCCGTTTTTGCTGTAGCGGGGAACATAGAACTGGACTTACATGACGGTGAGAAACAAAAAATATAGGTACCTAAGCTATTCAATTGTTATATCTAGATTTAAACCAAATAGGCATTTTAATTTAAGATCAACATATGATAATTAAACAGCATACATATGGTAGTTACTGCGAATACTTAAAACAAACAAAGCTTATTGATTAACCTATTTCGCGTGTTAGAGATATATCAATACAGCCGTTGCTGTTTTAGTCTAATATTTGAAATAGTTATGCGAGACTAAAATGAATAAGGTTCTTTTGACAAAAACTTTGCCATACAACTTAACCCATTAAGATGCGGAGCGTGGAAACAGTTAACAACTTTGAAAAATAGTTTTACTAACAACGCCCGCATATTGAAAACTTTACCAACTTGATATTACATTGACGATATTCATAAAATTCTTTACCAAGTGTGTTTCATTAAGCTCTGACAGGAAACACAACATAAAGACGTTCTACATTATGATATTAAAATTATAATAGTCTTATCGCAAATATTATTGTGTAGGTAACTATCTGTAAATTGTGTATGAACGTAAATAAACTCCTGCGGGCCTATGCTACTATGGGTGCGTTTATCGCGCGACAAAATCTGAGGTCATAGTGAAAAAGGGTATAAGTCTTCTGAAGATCAAGTGAAAAAGGGTGTAAGTCTAGTATACTCCGTTCATGTATATCTGTATATATATATATCAGTCGGAATTTTAATATATTATGATTTTATTTCATTAATTAATTATTACTTTGACTATTTTTATTAAATTATTATTATTATTGTTTTTGACATCCATGACATGATTTTATTTTACAATTATTTTTAAATTTGATAGTTTAGTTTAGGTCAGTTCAATTTTATTTTATTTAACAATGTAATTAATTAATGTACCTAGCTATGAGTCTTGTTACTTGAAATAAAGAAAATTATTATTATTATTATTATTATATACCCTTTTTTATTACGAGTTAAGTCGAGTTGTACCCTTTTTCACAAGGACCCCAGAAATGTGAATAAAGCATCACTCTCGTACGTGTCAGAAAGTGACGGATGTTTTATCCACATTGTGTCATGCTATAAACGCAGCCATATTAGGCCCCGGTCATGTAAAGTCATGATACAACGCTACTCCTTCTCTTAATTACAAATTGCCCATATCACACCAAAAAGCTAACTGCTAAAACATAAACCAAAACATAAATCATCTTGTAACACAACTCCTTGTCCCGACACCACCGTGGAATATACGACATGACTACATAGAACTACTTAGCTATGTCGCGCCATGAAACCCACACGTTCGAGGCATTAGCTGTAAACGGCATGCCGAGGAATTCACTCCTTTCTGTCTGAATCATCGACATTCGACCAGTTATCAGTCATTTCAGCGTAACGTTAAAATAGGGGTCATAGTTCAATGCTGGGGAACTAGTGAAAAAGGGTATAAATCGACTTAACTCGTAATCAAAAAGGGTATATACGTAAACGGAGGATACTAGACTAAAACCGTTTTTCACTTGATTTTCGGGAGACTTATACCCTTTTTCACTATAATCCTTTAAAGTTTTTGCAGCAGTGGATAAAGAATGCTATTTTTTGAAATTGAGCACTTGAGTTTTAGCAATGATATTAAACCGACACTCCATCTTCTCGCAAAGACAACAAGTAGGTAGCTTGAACTGAACGGTTAATACTCTGAACTCTGGACTGATCGATCGATAGTCCCTGACAGCGAACTCCACTTTACAGGCAATCTTTCTTTCCAAGTATCAGCACACGAGGTTTCCTTAAGAGCGGTTATAAACCACGTGGACTAGATTTACGAGCTAAAATCAGGCCAATGACCTGACGCACAAATTTATTTCACGATGGCATAAACGTAATCAAAAGTAATGCAGGAAATAAGTATAAACAGATTTAATTAAAGACAAGACATTGTCGTAAAATATGACAGCCCTAAAAAAGGCACCGTTGGGAAAAATTCAAGTTTTTATTGAGCCTGAAATGGCTTTGCCTTGCCGCCTTTGTGGCCGGATAACTAGCATTGCTGGTTTCATGCGACAAACTGAAACGATCATTTTTTAACTCCTGGTATAAAGCAAAGTGTGGGTATATTACTATGTACCGTATCTACTTTTCCCCAAACAAACTTCAGAATTATGTTGCATTATATTTAACATGACATGGTGTTAGGTCAAAACAAAGGAAGGATACACCCAGGAATAGCTCACATTAATCACAAAAGCCGTAATTTGCCTGACTCACGCTGCGAGGGGACGCCACTAATATCGTGAATATTCCAGAACTTTCTAAATCCGGTAAAGCTTGGGACAAGGAAAATAAACTACAGTTCGCACTTGTACGGAAGAAATAATTAAGTAAGTAAACAAAACTCATCAGGACTTGGGCTCATCGCAAACATCGGGGATATTAGGGGGGTATCGTGTAATAAATAAATCACACCAGTGATCCTTCTTTCGTCACCACCACATGAGTAAAATACTACAAATAACAAATACCGGTCCCATATTAAGAGTCGTGTTTGAGTTTTATATTGTCAAACAAATCCAGAACGTAAAACGTATATTTGAACATCACAAAGTCAACACCGACTGTTTTATTAGCCTTTCATTCATAAATTGCATTTGCACTCGCGGTCAAAGTGTAAATAGCGCGTAGGAGAAAACATACGAGCTCGTTCATTACTATGCTCTGTCTAATTAAACAGTTGGCAGCGACGGATTGTTCAGTAACAAACTTCCTTGTTAATTCAATACTAAAACATGGTAGTTAATTAAAATATTACTTTATACCTTACTAAGGAAACGGGTAATAAAGTCGGTGTAAAAATAGTAAGATGAAAATGTTAACGCACTCGGCCCTTATTTTTATATCCACAGTTAATAAAATATTTTAACTGACGAAACCTCGTCAATATTTAAAGTCAGTATCCGCGTGGATTTTTATTTTGAAATAAATCTTCGCTGAACGCATCCGTAAGCGTGTTGCACCGGATGTGCGACCCATGTTTTGATTTATTTGCTATAGTTTAAACCTTAGGTTTAAACTATCAAGGTAAAGCAAATGTAAAAATATTGAGATAACATTTTTTATAATTTTAGTACCTATCAGCATCAAATTTTAAAGTTCTTTTATTTAATTCAGATTTCGGCGCCTCTGTCGAAAACTTCGAACCCGAAGTATATGGTTAACTACTTAGCATTTAAATAAAGAACAGATGGTTTTTAATTCAAACTGGCCACTTTCAGCTGATTCAACACGCGAGCCACCGGAGCCACTCCGAAGCCCTCAACGGTTTGTTTGTCTCGCCTTAGCGCAATCAATCTAAAATGTTTACAAGCGACGCGTTCCATTTGCCGCTCGAAATAGATCAAAGTGACGAGTTGCCATCGGAAGCGATTTTTTAACACTATCGACGTCAAGTTGACGGAATGCAACATGTTTTACGGGGAAATTGGGAAAAGGGAATCTATAGAAAACAGCTGATTTTATCTTAATTCCTGGATCTGTGTTCATTCACAAATCTTTTGTTAGTTATGATGTAAGGAGCCATCGTTATTTCTGTTCATTTCGCGGTAGCAAGAACTAGTCAAAAAAAGAGCAAAAATAGGTGAATGATAAAACTTTACTTATTTGGAAACTAAATTGTTCAAAATACGTTTGTTTTTTTACTACGCGGAAAGCTTATAGACTTATTAAATGGTATCTCTGGACATCATCACTATCATTAGCCATTTAACGCATAACAAGGTATGCGAGAATCCCGTATCAAGAACTCAATAACGTTAGTTATTAAACACGTTCCGTATTTGTCAATCTCAACCGACTGGAACACGCGTCCCGCTCCATTTGGCGCCAAAAACAGATCAAAGTGCTTACGCGAGACATCCGGACTCTACGGTATTTAGGCCGAATTAATTCACTCTCCTGCCGTTCTGAATTTGAAAAATTTAAATTTCGTACGGAAATTTAACGACGTACGCGCGATCATTCGTCGATGGTTTTTTGCGAACGATTCGGAAAATTGGAGCAATTTGACTGTTTCTTTGTACCAAATTATTTACTTTGAAATGTTATAATAGCGACCCGATTTTGTATGAAAGCATTCATTAGGAACCTAGTAAATCGATAGTATTTGCAAATAAGAAGTAATCGTAGGATTTACCGTCCAATATTAAGAAATTCAACTGTATTCAATTGTACCCTTTCATATTTTCTTGCTCAACTTAGCGAGTGAGTTTGGCAGACCCGTGAAATTGGCAACTTATTTTGAACTTGTGTAACAGTACAGACCGTTGCGTAACCCAACAGAATAAAGAACCCCGAACTCTGGAACGAGCTTTTTACTTTAGAATGTTTATTACGGTTTTGTTGGCTATATGGGTAGTATTTTACAATAACAAGCTTATCATGTCTTAGGGACCGAATACACTACAGCCCTTTATATTTGGAGTCAGCGTTAATATAATAATTATACCTAAGAGTAACACTTCCTGAATTGTATTTTATTGTAAAGTGTCTTTCCTCGCATATGGATAAAGATACATGATTTAAAAAAGTAAATTAAAAAATGCTCGTGAAAAATTATTTAAATAATAAATAAATACATAATATCCAATTCTTACGTTTCATAGAGACAACTCTCCTAGTCAAGATAACAATCATACAATCCTTACAGGAGGCATAGGTATACCCAATATAACCAGCAGTAAGTACACGTCTTTTTTACTACTTGGAGTGTACTTGAAGTAAGCTTACATTACTGAACAATGATATTGATCCTTCCTAAGCCCCATATTTATTCGGTATAGCAAAACCACAAATCTGTAAAGCAAGACGTCTCCGTGTGTTCTAATTACATCCTGACTCAAGTTCTAATTAAGTTTGCGAGTCCGGGTTAATAATTAGCTGGGTTCCAACTTGCCTTTGGTGGAAGTAAGGTGTGGGTTTAAAACATGGAAAATAAAAACGTGCCGGTTTGAAGGTATTTTTTTTAATGTAATGCTTCAGCAAATCCAGACAGTGTATTTTAAGGTTTTGCATAAGTATTTTCGAGTAATAGACACGTTTTATATCCTTGTAACACGAATTTTAAATTACATTTCAGATTGAAAATCACTGAAAAATTGCATTGAGAAAAAACACTGAAAGGGATGAATGACATTGTTTATTTGTTTATGCAATTAGAGTTTAATATAAAAGCGTTAATTATAAATAAACAAAGATTTAATTTATTCATGACAGCTCGCTTTCAACAACAATAAAATTCTGTAAAGCGATTAGTTTGACACTGAATTTCAGTGAATTATTCTCCATATCTTTAACAATTTAACTAAATAAAGAGATTTATTCCTATCCCCTAAAAAAATACCTTCATATTCCGCAACCATCTTGTCAAATTCCATAGATATCCAATTCATAAAGTCACATTCACACTTAACGGATAATCCCTCGAGTATAAACGCAGCGGAATTTAAGTCGAACACTATTTGAAATTCGAAAAAGGAACGCGACGTGCGCGCCCGATGCGGCTCTGTGGCAAACTAGTGCGTTCCTGCAGGACGTGGTGGGTTTACGTATAGGATCGATATTTACATAGTGCTTTTAATATGCAGTTGCATGTTTATTTTTAAGCTAACGATGTCTTGTGGTGAATCGGGGAGTGTTTACAAGCTGTTAGATTTTGATTATTATTTAGAGCAGGGGTTTTCGATGTGTAACGGGTAAATAGAAGAATTTAATATAAATACTAAAGCTGCTTCAATTTATCAACTATTTAACGTTTGTACTAAATGTACTACCTATAATGTTTAATTATATAATTTTCCTAAAATATCTCAAGAGTTATGCCAAGGAACAAGATATAAAAAATAAGTAATTTCACTTTAGCATATCTTTCAGTGATGGATGATGAAAATGACAGCTAAACTAAACAAAATAAAACAGTATTAACTGAGCCTACTGTTCACAACGTCACTCTATTACTAACACTTATAAATGGATCGGTGAATCAACTAAACACGGACAAATCACTCGACAGGACTCCTCTATTTTTACGACAAACTTATAAATAAGTCGCATGACTGAATCAAGTGAGTTCCCGAGTTAGTCCCAAGCGGACCGACTAGCATACAAATATGAGTGGAAACTGTAATGAAGACTGTAGGGCTGCCAAATAACTATCACTTATATATAAAAAAAAATATAATGTTGGAAAGTTTACGTATTTTCGGCAGGAATTATTCTTCAGAGCCATCTAATTCACAAGGATGCTGCTCTCCGACCTAAGTTTAGAACTGATAACCGCTCCCCCTGTTATTTAGCCCTAACTTTTGACTACTACTTCTCATTCACCAATGTTAAAAAAAAACTACATAAAAATCACAAGCTGATGATGACTTAGTTACGGTACCAAATTTGACCTCCAAAAGTAAAAATATTTTTATAGGGGTAAAATAAAACATTTAAATGACGTTAATAAATGTTTGTAAATATAGAAAGTGTGCATATTCGAATTAAAATATAACGATTTACATATCTCCCATTTTTTATACCGATTCTAAAAACTTATTGATCAACCCTCGTATTTATTTGCTACACTGATTCTAAAGGCAAAGACATTATTCTAAGACAGAGACTTAATTGTTTTATCTAGCATAACTAACTATGTAGCTGTAGGTATGACTTAGAATTATAATTCGGAAGATAAACTCAGCATAGCGGCGCGAGCTTCATTCAGCGGCACAATAGATGTATAAAATGAGGACATTCACATTCATTACTGTTATGAACTATGTGACTGTGCTATGAATTAAAAATATTTGATTAAGCTTTTTCCGCATCTTGTCTCGCAGCTTCACTTTTCTAGTTTTAATAAATATTAATATTGAGTTAGACTCCGACCACCGAGTGGTGACATAAAAAAAGGCGGCAAATTCAAAATTTTACTAGCTGGTAACACGACATAGCAACTGGCTGGATAGGTACCTACTCATAATGTGACAGCTTGTTTCATAGGTAAAAATGTTGCCATATGAATAATTTGAGAAAAATGCTTGTGTTACCACTCGCTGGTCGGACTCTAAGAAATGGCGATCACAAAAAGTACCGTAAGCTGTTCCATAATATTTTCAAAGTTACCTTGTAATATTAACAGTATCAAAGTACATTACTTAATATAGGTAGTTAATTTTCAGATTTTATGTTTAGAGGCCCTTACACGCGTCATAGACTTGGAGCTGGATATACACAAGTGAGTAACGTTCGCACGAATCTCGAAACTTGTTACAAATACCATTTTGTAAATTCACAGACGGATTTAACGGAAATATTAATTAACTACAGTGTCATTTATGACAACAATGACTAATAACAATTGTAGAGATAGAATACGCAACATAATAAGTCTAAAACTCAAGAGATCGTGTATTTCGTTAAAATAAAAAAGTTATACTTGGCAACAATTATCTAAGAGCATTTTGAAAGACCTTATATGTATTATAAATGCGAAAGTGTATGTCTGTTTGTTCCGTCTCAACAGTTTAAGTTTAAGACCTTAACCGATCGACGTGTTCAGCACAGATATCTGTGTGGGTAGGTACCTTCAAAATATCTCTAGATATCTTTTAAGCCCTGAGACAGATAGGATATTTATTATCTCGAAAAATCAGACAGGTCCTGAGGGAATAGCGATAAACAGTTAAAGCAAGCATACATCTTCTCAAATACTTAAAAAATGCCCTTTTGTCTATTAATCGGTATAAATTCTTGAACACACATACTTAAAAAAACTCTTAACTTTAGAAAGAATAACCTAAGTTCCATATTTCTCCGAGGGTATTGATTTTTATATTATAATGCATTTGGTAAACAACTAAAGATTAACTAGATAAGATTGAAATTGCGATAACCTAGCTACAGCTACATGTTTTATGGCGTAGACAACATCGTGACGCATCTTGGACGAGGTCCAGGAAAGCCGTAACACACACTGCCAAGGCTAGAGCCTTGAAATGATGAGGTTTCTTGCCAAAACACGATGAAATTGGATTCAAGTTTTTTGGTCATGTTATACAGTTTATATAAAGGATATAGGGAGCTTTCTTTACTTGCCATGGAGATTTTGGCAACCTATTACCTAATGAGAATGAGTTTGTGATTATAAGTCAGATCGATAGATAGGCTAATTATTACATTATATTGTATTATTTTGACATATAACGGGCTCGTGTGTGAGCTGCAAGACGAAGGAATGAACTAATTTAGAACGATCAAAGCCAACATTATTGACCACTATTCGTATGACATTAAGCATCAACAATACTTTTATTATGATAAGCAATTAGAATAAATAACAATGAATCAAAATACTTACTAATATAACGTTACTAATATAAATAGCCTAATCGATTTATAAATATTTTCTCAACGATTTATAACTCCAGTGAAAACGCACCTTTACAATGAAACTGCTATAGTTCGGTATTGTGACAGCTCCTGCCACATCACAAGGTAAAGCGTGTCACACACGCAGTGTCTAAATCTGTCAGTGTTATCGCTATCTACACGAGTTCTAGTAAAATGTGCACACTGCAGCCCATTGCTTCTGTAACAAACGCTACACGCTTCGATAAAGACTTGCTTACACAATGGGCCACCATGGAAGTCGAAGAACAAATACATTACGTTTAAGTGATATTGAAAGTTAAACACATTAAAAGGGACAGTAAGACAGCCAACTAATCACACAATGTAAAATATCTATAGTAAAAATGGTCCATGGATTCATAAAACAAAACCGCCACTTTGATTAGGATTTGGGTAAAAAAAATGGATCACTTTGCTAATTTTACCTACTCCTAACAGCGTTCTTATTTTATCCCAGCTATACTTGGCTTTTGGTAGACCAAGAAGGAGGTGGCATGACGAACTGAACCAATGTTCTGCAAAGACTGGGCTCAGGAGCCACTGGATAGGGAATCATCAATAGGCCTGAACGAGGCTATTGCCCAGCAGTGGGACAGAAATAGCTAAATAAGATAAGATAAGGTACTTATGGCTTTTCAAGGCATCCTAAAAGATCCTTAATCTAGATGGTATAGGTATACGAATAAGGCCCTTGAGGAGCTCCAGCAGATTGAGCACAGGAAAGTACGAACGATATTCCTTGCCGTAATGTCCTTGTCCCTTATGTCAGCTCACGTTGGCCTATTGTGTACTGGAGCTTAAGCCCGTAACACATCCGGCTGAACGCGTGCCCACTCGCTGCCTAATCGCATCTCATACTGCGCGGCACTTTGAAATTAATGCAATGAGCTTACCATGCTTTATGTTCAGTACCACGCAATTAATTCTTGTATGTAAATGTTAACACGATGGTGTGTCACGGGCGGTGAATGTGAAACGTGTTGAATGCCTAGACCTCGATATGTGGTCAGTTTCGCATGGTATTCAGGAAGCCCGGTAGATTAGAATATGTTAATGTGTTGGAGTTAAATCGGTTATGAGCAACCATATAAATGCAGGCAAGGCAGTAGGTACTCGTATTTTATGACTGTGTCTGTTTCTCAATAACGAAGTTTAAAAGTTTTTTTGTTTTAAATAAGAAAAATACCCCGGACCCGCTGGATGCAGGCCGCTTCCAACCGGGTGAGGTGGAAATCTTTGGGAGAGGCCAATGTTCAGCAGTGGACGACCTATGGCTGAAATGATGATGATGATGATGAAGAAAAATACTCCTCTTACTGGAGGAATATTTTTATTGGGCAGTCGGGATGAAATTATGTTTGAAATTCAACATGCCTATTGTAAATGATCGTGTGTGACTAATTAATTAAAACTTCACTGTTAACTTAATGTACCACTGTAAATAGCGTCAAACCGGGACGAGAACACAACGGATCTCTCAAGTCCACAAGGGAATTTGATCTCAAAACATCATGATTTATACGTAGCATAAAATCTGATTTTTACAGAGTTAGTAAGTGCATTTGCTATCCTTCGATGGAAGATTCAATGCGCCTCCCTGTGACTCGAGCAGAATAACAATTCTGGAACACTTCCAAAGTTCCAAGCTGAAATTGATACTTTATCGAGTATTTTCTTTATTGCTTTGAGAGCTCCTGTGGCTTTTTAAGATGTTTAACATGAGTTTTCTTTGTCTCGAGTATCCCTGGAGTGTTGTTGGTATAAGGCTATCATACCTATTCGAATTATGTATGTTTTCCCCCCTCTATCTACTATTTTTTACTCAATGTGCCGGTTAATAAGTATAAATGTTGCAAGTCTACTTTGAATCAGTTACATTATTCCGGATTGACATAGGCTATTTTTCATTTGTTTGAACTGTAGCAAAGGGCGGGACGCCATGCCGATAAAACAAGAAAAAACTCACCTCTAAAACTTTTTCTTGTGATTAACTATTTTACAGTACCTTAATCTCAAAGTTACTTCGCTCTAGAAGTTTAGAGCTAAAAGAGAAGAATCATACTGGAAAAGAAGGATCTTATAATAACATTTCATACTTAAAATATGGATCTTCCAACACCCAGGTCATGGTCGTCACTGGTACCCAAATTGCAACTAAACTTGGCAGGGGCTGCTAAATTTTTAGGCCGCGACCTATTTCATTATATTTAGGGTAAAAATATCGACCAATGACTCAGAGTCAACCCTTATAATAGGGGAACTGTTGCACCCTTGTTTTGATGCTCTACTGAGTCACAAGGGACCCAATAGTTGGATATTTTGAACCTTATACGCTAGTTATTGTGTGGACATACGGGATCAAATGTTTGCCCATTAGTTTTATTAAAGACGCCGCAATTTCATTAGCAAGAAACTATAGTAAAATCTATAGCAAAGACAATTGGCAATTACGAACCCTCACCTATTATAGTTTTGTAAAATTGCTTTGCTTTGCTTTATCGTATAAGCATTCAATAAATGATTCTTTTTATAGAACCGTGTCCTAGTGAAGTGATTTGTCGATTCTTACGATTTGATTTAGAAGTCAGTGTGACACTGACACGATGGTGGGTCTTATATTATATCTTCCATTTTGCCAATTGCCATACAAAACGCGCTCGCTTCGCTTTGGTTTGTGTAAGTTTTCTGGAACCCTCGTACATAAACCAGAATATACAGGTTGTCCCAAAACTCAACGCTAATAGAGCGCCTAAAAAGCTATATCATTACGAATCTGTGAAGTTTTTAAACCTATTTGCCCGTTTTTTTTTATCAACTGTCTTAGTAATCGCATAAAGTTGTTTTTTCCATACATAGTAAAAAACAAACACTGGGATACCTAGTATGGAGAAATAAACATTATATTGAGCTAATAGGTTTAAAAACTACGCTGATTCGTAATGATTCTAATAATGTAAGATACCACTGAAAAACTTATGAAATAAAACATTAAATTAATGATTTTTCGTGACATGGACATAAGGGAAAATTACAAAAATTCAGACTAAAATGATCAATATCTCTGAAACTAGTAAAAATCGCTGAACATACATAGGCGTTAACTCGATAGCTTTTTAGCTACTCTATCAGCCCTAGGCGAGTTAACGTTGAGTTTTGGGACACCCTGTATGGACATAAAAACCTTCCGTGAAAAATTGTCTTCAGATGAAAGCATCAAAGTCCGTTGCGTAGTTTAGGAAGAGTTAAGAGGCTAAACAGACACACAGAAAAACAGAATAACTTTAACAAAAAGCAGGCTTTCAAAACCCGACTGTTGCTAACCAACTTTAAATCGTTATAAATCCTAAATGACCATTCAAAATGAAAAATGATGAAAGAAACCTAGAGATGATTTTTAAATCCCTATTCAATGATACCCCACTTGTCATACTTGGTCTTTTTTTTTTTAAATTTTACTGTCATATCTTCAGAGACACTCACCAGATTAAGACAAATCGATTGACATAAGAATCATCAAAATCGGACAACGAGTTTAGTTTTTATAGTGACACAAAGGAACAAACATACACATATAGGCTGTGAAACATATTACCCTCCTCCTTCGGTTGTCGGGTAAAAGCAGACAAATGCGGACAGCGACTTTGTTTTATAGTATAAAATGTATGTAAACTATCTAATAAAGAAAGAAGATTTATGAAGATGTGCCAATATACAAAGCAATAATAACGAAATAAAGGGTGTCCAAAAATGGTTAATGTGTGCAAATATTTTTCTACCGAAAGAAACTAAGGGTTCGGTTATCGGATAAGAACAACTGTTGGTTGAAGCCCTCGTTTGGTAAATTCAACAATACTTTTTCTGCTCCATAAACAACAAACCTTTGAAAAAACATATTCCCTTTTGTCTTTTTGCCTTTGATCCGATTGAAAGGTAGCTGATAGCAATCTAAAGAGGTTATATTGGCTGGCCGAGTCTTTTTAAGTCGGGCACTGGGGCAGATCCCAATATCGGGAACAAAAAGGGGTTATCAAAAGGTTTGTTTTTTAATACAGCCCGTATTGACATGAAAGATGGGGTTAGACTGGTTGGAGAATGGAATTTGTGGAATAGATACGTAAGTATGATAATTGGGTGTTATACAAAAAATAATCTATACATAAACTGACCCATAGAAAACTATTGTTCTCCTACGCTAGTAACACGAGAACATGAAGCATATCCCTTAGTTCACCTTTGTCCTTCTTTTTTTGAGTTGTTCCCGAGTTTCGTGAGCTTGTAAGACAACGTTCAGTTAGAAAATCCTTTGGATTTGGAGGCAGTTTTTAGTATTTTTTACAGTTATTATGATCAATGTAATTTGTAGATGGAGGAGTTTTATTAGAAGATTAACAACGCTTAAAATCGAGTGTAAGCGGAAATGATAACTAGTACAGTCAAGGACTTTAATTGTTGAGCCACTCTCATTAATTTTAGCGTAATCTATTTCAGGTGTTTTGACGCTGTCATTATGACAGGGTTCCATAGTGGCTTAACAATTAAAGTCCTTGACTGTGCTCACAATAGGGTCTACTATTTTTTATTTCCAATTCGAAAAATTAATTTTAATTAAAAGAAAATACCAAGACTAACAAGATACTAAGCTAAGTGGAAAAAACGTTAACCCCCTTCCCCGTAATATGCAGTTTAGTCTTGTGTGAGGCCGGCTTTATGCTTTCAGCTGCGATATTAAACCCAAGCGCTGGGAAATTTAATTAAAACTAACTAACTAGCTGCACATGCACTTGCATACAATCAACTTAGATAACAGCCTATGCACCAGAATAATCACGCACGTTTTTCAATACATTTTGTGCTAGATTCTTGTATCACTAGTAAAAAGTGTTTGTTTTTATATTACAAATAAGGTAGGGTGGGGAAGGGTTCCTTTTTGGGGCCAGTTAGTGCGTTTTCGGATAGAGAGTGTAACACTTTTGTAGAGAATTATCAAACTTGATCTAGCAGGCCAAATACAACCGTTGGATTTTGCTGACACTTTTCCCAATAGAAAACGCAGGAATTATGTGTAATAATAATTATTATTAATAACTATTAGCAACGAAACTTAAATTTAACTTAATCAAACACTCAAAATATATTGTGGGTTTTAATTCTTGTTAGTTGTTATCTTTCGACAGACTCGGTTTCAATCCGGTTCATTAAGGTTTATGCGGTTTTGGGACCTTATCAGCATTTACCAGAGTGGATTGAAAGTTAAAGATGTTTGCAAATATTTACATCCATATTCGATAATAGTTCAAAAAAGCTGTAATATCTATTTACAGTAGGTAATATTCACTAGTTTTAAGAAGTTACGGCAGTCACAACATCCCTTTATAAACAAAACAAACTAATCCAAAGGAAGTTCTCACCCGAGTAGAACGAAAACGTTCGTTTATTTCCAAGTGAAATGGCTCTAATCTTTGGACTCCCGTGTTTAGTTAAAGAGCCTCGGAAACTCGATTAAGTTTCGAATCTTGTGCAAGTTTTAAAATAAGGTAACTTTGCCGCTGCCACATCAGCCGGTGCTAGTGGCACAGTAGGACGTACAATTTGTGAAGAGATAAGGTAAACTTGTACGGTGAAATAGTTACGAGTACAGCGCCTCTATTTATTGTTCTTAATTAAGAAGATTATGAAGCTAAAAATTTCCATAAATGGGCATTTCTTTAAAAGTTTGTACCTAGTTAAGGACAAAAATTAAGAAACGTTAACTTTTTCGCTGAGTTACGAAAATTAGTCGTACATTTATATACTACCTCTCAACGCCAATTAGCAGTATCTCAAATTCAATCAATGGAGTAGATTCAATCCTCACCCGTTAATAATATGCTTGCACTTGCTGCAGGAGTTTTGTCTGAGATACCACCATTTATCTTATAACAAGTATAACTAATTTTCGTAACTCAGCGGAAAAGTTAACGTTTCTTAATTTTAGCCTTTAACTAGGTACAAACTTTTAAAGAAACGCCCAAATAACGTTTCGCTCTCCTTAAACCTAGTCCGATATTTACTATTTTTGAATATGTATTGTAGATAATATCTATAGTTTTTCATGATATTATCATGAAAAACTATGTGTTTACGTTTTCCTTTCCAAGATAATATTTCTTAAAACGATACAATGGGGTTTGGGTAAAAGTGTTGTCATTTGTAAAATTCATACATTTTGAAGGTGAGCGGCCATTCGTAAAAGTGGTAAATTATGATAGAATTATTAAAAATAAACATATTTTGTTATGTAATGTAATACTCTTAAGTGCATCGGAGCCGAGATATTTAAATATTCATACTTGGGCGTACTTTTGTACTATTAACTGAATACTTAAAATCTCCGCTCCGGTATTATTTAACGCCATAAATTATATATATATATACCTCCTCCAAAATATATATATAGAAGTCCTCTAAATAACTACGTAAAAATCATCCGTGGCCACTGAAAAAAAATATGACAATATTCTTCAAACAAATTTACCCAATGCCCTCTAAAAAACCAAAAAACAGAATGGTACAGACCTAGTTCTTTATAATAACTACAACATATTCAAAAATCATGGAAATCGGACTTGATTTAGGGGGTGAGAAACGTTATCACCCGGAGCTACATTTGTATGGATTTTTTTTGACAACCACGCGATTTTAACGGCCCTTCATATTTCTCTTAACGCCTTTCACTGCTCCTTGTTTTCACAAGGTGTAATTTCACCAGTGCAAGTGTCGAGTTACCAAGGACCAATTAGAGAATTTCTAAATCCAGCGTTTTGGGCTGTGCGTTCATATGTCAGTCAGTTATTAGTCGGTTTCTGATTTTATATATTTAGACTTAGTATGGATATAGTAGACTTGTAGTCCTGATATTGCTTTAGCACGATCTGAGCCGCCCCCACGTCGGCTCCATAACGCGTTCTTTCACCCGACGCCGGCGTGACGGCTCTTACTAATTTGTCGACGGATTTGTACCTACTTTTAAATGTAATATTACTCGAGAAAATGTATGGTAGTGGATTAAGTTGTAGTTCGGGACCGATAATTAATGTTGCCATAAATCTATATAATGTTTTAATTAGACACATCCCTTCTAAAAACTGCTTCATTACATTGGAGATCGAGACAATAACAAATAGATAAATAAATAAATAAAAATAAATAAATATCAAGGGACGATCTCACACAAATTGACCTAGTCCCAAACTAAGCTCTAGGCTTGTACTATAGACAACGATATCAATACTTATATAGAGAAATAAATACTTAAATACATAGAAAACATCCAAGACTCAGAAACAAATACTCGTGCTCATCGCACAAATATCTGCCCTTACCGGGGTTTGAGCCCAGGACCCAGGATATTTATCTACTTACATCCTTATCATAACTTCCCTATAATATGTTGAGAAACGATAACGGCCTATATTAAGAAACCTGTATCTGTGGTTGTACTTTAATGTTAACATTAAAGTATTGCATGTCATTAAAGTATCGGTTATCGATGTGGTTGCATCTTTACTGTCAAGAAAATGAGAGCTATCAAAACGTTGACAATACAATTAGATACTAAACGTCGAGGCATACATAGGTATATAATTATGTATCATGTTTTAACGCGATTAAGTCCCGCTTTAGATTTATAACAGAGGGCCCTGCAAAGATGCACTACGCTAACTAACGTTTCTATTCGATTCGTTTTTAACCAATCGCGTCACCGGTAGACCACGTGACTTTTCGTACACGTCATCTCCCAGTGACGCGATTGGTTTAAAAACAAACAACGTTGGTTAGCGTAGTGCATCTTTGCAGGGCCCTCAGTATGTGTGAACGTCGCGAAAGTTTAAAACAAACAATACAATTAGGTTTTACCTTGGAAAATAGATCCACTGCCAACAATCAAATTACTCGATAGCACATACTTATGTGTCAATTGGTTATAGTGCAACAAAGAGTGTACATACGCAGAGTGTGTGTGAAAGAGTGTTGTGTTCTCCGATCTAAATTTTCATTTTATTTTGTTCGTTTCCTTCCGACCACAAACTATTTCTACCAAACCAGTCACTTCCCCATTTCCCAAAACGTTGACGCGGACGAATAGCTCCATTTTTCATTTGAAACATATCACGGTTTTTAGAAGGTATTACTCATCAACGTCTCCCCGCCAAACCCCTTCCTGACAACCCATTATTTAACACGCAAACTAAAGGTGACTAACTGGACTAACTTTATGAATATTTTTATGTGAATAATCATTTATAAGTATAACTAACATTTTATGTAGGTAGGTACCTATGCGATGCTTTTGAAGTTCACCGGTTTCACCTGATACGATACATAAACCTTTCGAAAAAAAAGTCAATACGAAGATGAATTTGTATTAAGTCTAAAATCGGATTATTATAACTCTGTCCTTTAACTTAGCCATTCAACGTTGCCAGCATCTTTGGTACAATGCCGCAGGGGGCATTCTTAAATTTAATATTTTAGTTTATTTATATATGATTAGTCTTATTTAATTTTAGTTTTAATTTTCAGGTTTAATTTTTTTTTAACATTTTTTGCATTACTCCATCCTTGCAAAAGCGGTTACCGCTTTTCCAACGGAAACTGTTTGATTTTCTGTAACCAGTCACACCCTACCGTCCACAGAATCCAATTTCCACATCGTTTGATTTAGGTGTTGAATCATAAAGACGGAACGAACAAACTAACTCTCGCATTTATTATATGTATATATTAGTAATAAATAAAAGAGTAAGAAAACTAAAAATGGGCTACTACAGGCATTCATAAAAGTAGAAATAGGCTTTATGACCTATATAGAGAGAGGGAGGAAAATAAGAATGCTGACTTTCTAAATTATGTTAGGAATTATTCAAGGACCTTTAAACAAGTTTGTTTAACTGCCAAGGCAAATTTTCTTAGTCTCAAACTTAAATCATCTGACAACAAGGTAAAAACTGTATGGAATATTATAAATAGAGAAACGGGAAAATCAAAAACCCGTGATAATCAAGTCACTCTGAACACAGGTGACCAACAAATCACGTCAAATAAAGACGTTGCCTTATTTTTCTAACATAGCCATTAATACTACGAAATGTCTTAAATCATCCGCGGTTGAAGCTCAATCATTACTTAGCACTAATGTCAGTAAATGTAATATAAACTTTGATTTCAGCCCTGTAAATTCAGATTCAATAGTCAAGATATTTAAATCACTTAGTTTAAAAAAGACTGAAGATTTGTGGGGCACATCAGTTAAGGTACTCTTTCATATCATAGATGTAATTGCACCCCATCTAGCATTAATCTACAATAATTGCATATCAGAGGGGGTCTTTCCAGATCTCATGAAATATAGTAAAGTAATACCTCTTTTTAAATCGGGCGAGATGAGTGATATAACGAACTTTCGTCCCATTTCCATACTACCAGTTTTAAGTAAAGTCTTTGAGAAAGTAATGCTAAAGGATATGTTAGGTCACTTTAACAGAAATAAACTACTTAACAATAACCAGTTTGGCTTTACCAGAGGTCGATCAACAATTGATGCGGCATCTGTACTCATTAAACATATATATAACAGTTGGGAGAAATCTTGCGATGCAGTAGGAATATTTTGTGATCTTTCTAAAGCTTTTGATTGCGTGGATCATACGACCCTTATTTTAAAATTAGAACATTATGGATTGTCCAACAAAGCTTTAAGCCTTATGTCTTCTTATCTAAGTGATAGAACTCAAACAGTTGTTGTAAACAAAACGCAATCTGTTGGAGCTACAGTGAAAATAGGTGTGCCTCAAGGCTCTATTTTAGGTCCTTTTTTATTTTTGGTTTACATAAATGACTTGCCACCAACAGTAGATAAACTTTGTGATATTGTACTTTTTGCTGATGATACTTCACTAATTTTCAAGGTAGATAGAAAATCCGTAGACTACAGTAGGATTAACACCACACTAGTTAAAGTACTTAATTGGTTTACTAGCAACAATTTGCTACTAAATGCTAAGAAAACGAAATGTGTTAGGTTCGCTTTGCCTAATGTTAAACCGGTACATTCTAGTATTTTTCTAAATGACGAGTGTTTGCAAATGGTAGATAAGGCAATTTTCTTAGGCATAACATTAGATAAATATTTGCAATGGAGTCCCCATATAGCTGTACTGGCAGGTAAACTAAGTTCGGCAGCTTACGCCGTTAGGAAAATTAGACAACTAACCAATGTTGAGACAGCTCGCTTAGTCTATTATAGTTATTTCCATAGTGTCATGTCGTACGGTATTCTGGTTTGGGGTAAGGCAGCTGACATACAAACTATATTTGTGTTACAAAAAAGGGCCATTCGTTCTATTTACAACTTAAACTCCCGTGACTCTTTAAGAGAACTTTTTAAAGAAATTAATATCTTGACTGTAGCGTCTCAATTTATTTATGAGAATATTATTTACGTTATTAGAAATTTAGATTCTTTCACCAAAAATTCTGATATACATAATTTAAATACCAGAAATAAAAATAAAATCGCTATCCGAAAATTCCGCGTCCGTAAAGTATATAAATCATTTGTTGGTCAATGCATTCATTTCTATAATAAATTACCTGACGAAGTTTTAAAGTTACCCTTTCCAGCACTTAAAAGTTACTTGAAAAGGTCGTTAATGTCTAAAGCGTATTATAGGATCGAGGACTATCTAACAGACAAAAATGCATGGCCTAAATCGAAACTTAGTCAATAATAATTTATTCAAATGCAAAATCTTTATCTTGTCTAGGGGACACCGTTGATGTAGGAAAACATATCGAAACTTTTATGTGGTCGTCTCGCATAAGTATGTGTTTTTTTTTTCTCTATCTCTCCCGTAAGATTCTTAATTGGCATGTTTTCCTGCTGAACTACGCATGTTATTTAATACTATATTTAATTTAATATTTATAGCTTTATATAATGCTAGACTAAGTAGTACCATTGTAATAAGAAATATGTTTAAAAAATGACTGACTGCTGAGTTTCTTGCGGCGTTTCTTCTCGGCAGCGGTCTTCTCTTGGGAAGCGCTGGTAGATTCTTGACGTGTAAAAGTGCCCGTGCGGCCTACTTACTGAATAAATTTCTTTTATCTTTTTTTATCTTTTAAAAAAATCTGAAATATAGTTTCGTTAAACTTGAGTTACATATAAATTCATACCTTATATCACCGAGAACGTCATAAAAGCTGAAATCCCCTTGAAGCGAAAGAGCAAACTCGTCTGAATGCCATTACCATAAATTTACAATAAATTAGACCATATCGTCATCCGAATAGAGGTCACAGTCGCATAACAATGAGGAGAGAAGTGGAGCTCGGGTGATACATGAGATACGTTTTAATGTTAATGCTATTCAAAGCTTTTACAGTGTTTGAGCTTAGAAATATGTAAATAAAGCTTTGTAGTTCTGATATTAATTTTAATGGGGTCAAATGCAATGTCAAGCTCTAAAGTGTAATGGCTCCTGGCCACAACTCAGTGATCGGTAACAAACAGATGCATATAGCTGTATAAAGCATGCCATAAGCTGCCGCGGAGGCGATATTATAGCGATTACTGTAAATTTATTTCCACCGCACTCGCCGCTCTGTCGCGCCGCAGAATTTGAGGTAGAAAGGTCATAAAAGAGTCTTTTATACTTCTTGGGTAAAGACAATTTCAACGATATCTTGCATTTTAAAATCCGTCAAGCGAGAAGGTCACGGATACTCAATACATACCCACATACTGACATACATACTCCCAAAAACGTTACCTTCCTTCTTGAGCAGATTCAATCAATCCAAAATATTACAAACAACACAACAACTATTGATTCTCACTGTTTTACAAAGCGTTCAAAACTTCTAACTACGTGCGGAGAAAACATGATAAGAACAAGTTAGCTATTATTCCAGCCGTTTGTTATCGTGTTTGCCTTTTATTTTAACACTAGGTTAGCGTTAGCACTACAGTATTTCTATTAGCTATTCCCCACCACCATTGTACGGGTACCCATTCTAAATACAAACACCTCCTCAGGGATACCATGAAGATAAACAAGCAAAGTCTAAGTGCCAAGACCTGTACTTAAGTGTTCTTTGGAGTGCATTTAAACAGGGTTGCAGTAGTGAAAAAGTTTCCGTAAGACACTAATTTGAAAGTTTAAAGTGTTAAGTTGGTGAAGACTTCAAACTTCTTCACTAACAAAAGTGCTGGTGTCTAGGGTCTACTGGTTTATTTTTGACTTTGTGCGTTAGGGTGATTTCAAATGAGTATGAAGAAGAAGATTGCTAATAATAGAGACCTAATTAATTCAAGACGAAAACAATTATTCTGCAGTACCTGGGAGACCAAGCGTCTTGCTTGGGTGGGTTAAATGAATTTTCCCGAAGATGACAACTTGATAAATCGATTTCTTCACAATCTATTTCATGTTCCCTTTACTCGTAACAAATATGCGTCAAATTCACTTTTATGTAGAACTTCTAAAAACTATAATAGCACATTTTGTCACTTAGATATGTTTAGTCTTTCCCTTCTTAGATTTAAAATTGCGTTGTCTAAGCATTAACTGTTGTCTGTACTTGAATTGAATTTAATACTAAGTAAAAACACATTTTGACGTGTTACTCTGTACTGTATTAGTTAATTGTGGCAACTTCACTGGTCAATGTGTTTTGTAAGTTTTTCTGTAATAATTTTTCTTTACTTGTACCGTTTGTGCCCAAATAAACATTAAACATTAAACAATACCTCTATTCCGCAATTTTCATTAAAATCTTATAAACCGTTTTCGAAAACGGGGTTACAAACAAATATTAATATTAACAGATTATGTGTACTTATTATGTGATTTTAATATTATCGTCTCTTTAACCTAAAAGGTGTCAACATTAATAACTACTGCTTGCCCTACGTCCCTATTGTTTGCGACGGTAGGTAGTAGTAAAGTCTTGCCTGTACTCATTCTAGTTCCTTCAGAACATGAGTATTTTTCTTGGAAATTCAGGTATCTGGTTTTAAATGTGTTAATACGTCCAGCTGGCCTTTTGCCTAACGCACTCGCAATCGCGATTGACTTCAAAGTGGAACAATTGTTTTCATTTTGTATGCAGACTCGCCTTCGACTTTCGAAATGAAAACGATCGCGATTGCGGATCCAAAGAAACCAATATAAAAACGACTCCATAAGGAGTACTTGGCACTGGTCGTGTTAAGAATCCTGTAAAGTATTTCGATTGCATGCCTCATACACCCTTGCGGTCCCCTTTAGCACTATTTTACGGCAATTGCCAATAAAGTGTCACGGTACACCTACTAAAGTTACGCGAATGGTTGCCGAAAGCTGCGTATACATGGGGTTTCTTGATAGAAGTTACAGTAAGTTAAACATTTGAAGTAGGCACTGGGAAATCATAACTTATCGCACCAATTGAGTCTTTGCAGTGGCCATAGACAAGACGCATTGGGAAAACGTTATCGTTATCGAATATTTATAGGATTGACGTAAGCTACCAGACAGTCGCTTCGAGCGCTTATGTCAATTCTAGGGCCTCTGTGCAATTTTTTGTGCATATTGTACCATTTCCAGGCCAGTAAAGATTTCTATCAGACTCATATATCTTAACAAGCCAAATGTGGTAGTTACGCGTTCTATTAAATAATGAATTAGTCAGTATATTCACGTACATCCTTAATGTCATGATAAATTAAACCCATAACAGGATAAACAGATCAACGGTTATTTTAAATCCAGACCAATGGCGCTAGAATACTTAGAAACTACAACAAAACAAAAACAATGCGCAATATGTAGTCATCCTAAAGGGCAGTTCACATTGGCAACGGAGTGAGCATGAATGAACTATGAACAAGGTTATGACCAAAGCACTGGTTCAATGCCAACTTGAAATCACTGATCATATCAGTCATCAGACAACCACTGGGCCATATGCGTTTTCCAAAAACCCTCACAAAGACTGGATCTGTACCATCCAGATCTATGTATAACTCCCGCAAACTTCAATAGGTTGTCCTTTTACAAAAATATCCTCGCTTAATGACATTGGGATTGGGCCGGTCACGTGTGCCGCATGCACCCAGACCGATGGGCTAGCCTAGCGTGGCCACCAAGTGAATGCCGCGAAATGGACGACGTAGACGGGGCAGATCTAGACGGAGATGGTGGGACGAATTGGACGCATTCCTCTGCAATTAGCCGGAAGAGACAGAATAGGCACTCATGGAGATCAAGGGGAGAGGCCTTTGCCCAGCAATGAGACGCTCATATATGCTAGTAAAAAAAGGACAGTGCAGAATAACAGTCCGCCGGCCTGACTAATGGCCTGTTAGTCCATTATTATTAGATCACGACTATCAGTTTTCGCACGCGTTTGGACAGATTTTGGCTTATAAAGCAGTTTGACAAACTTGAAGCTGCAAAGATAAAATGTTTTCCAAGCATGTTTCTAAAATACTTAAATGTGTAAATGCCCAACAAGGGGACTCTAAAGGAAAAATGCTGTTGCCAAACGAGTCCGTATAAATGTGAGAAACAGGCAATTAGAGGACTAACTTTTATTTCCTTCTACACACAGTAGAGAACAAAACACGTAGAGTAGCTGATTACCAAAAGCATAATCAAGTGCTTGAAAAACCGTAATAGACTAAACATTCACGTTTACTGATTGAATATTACTATTCAATTAATTTACACTATTTACAATTTAATTTACTGTCAAGGCAGCAAATTTGGCCGCAAGCTTCAACTGTTTTTGGACCAGTAACAATTAGTTTCGATTGTTAGGCAGGCACATCTGCCAGATCAAAACAGTAGTAACTGTATTTTAAAATCAACTTTAATACAACTGCAATGAACTTGAAACAAAACTAGCAAGGATTTTGAGTTGCTACTGTTTTGATCTAGCAGTGCGTATATGCGCCGTAGTTTGATGCAAAACAGTGAATGTTCATGTTTTTTCGGTTAAACATACTGCTTTTTTTCAGTGATAAAATATGGCAACTGTAATAAGAAGCTTGGAGCATTATACCCAACAGATGGAATTTAAATGAGGGTTTTTAAATATCTGTAATAGTGTGACCGAGGCTCAATGTAGATAGTAAAGTAAAGACAAAAAGAATGCCACCACCGGAGCTACGGTCTGGCGAGTGTCCAAAAGCAGACGCGTCCAAACGCGTGATACGCTCCCAGATATCGCGGAGCTTATCTTTTAACGCTGCAGTCCTATTTTTAGATGGAGATTGCAGGAAACATGGGTGAAAGTATTTAAAATACAAATGAAAGTATTTAATCACTTTAGCGGATACCAACCAGCAGTACCGACAGCCTACAATGCGTATGTAACCTCGACGCTGAGGTACGGAGTTATGTTTTGGGAAAATTCCACCGACCGAGAAATGGTTTTTTATCCCAAAAAAATTGTTTGCGATCGGTATGTCGAATTCTACCAACAGAAACATGCAAAACATATTATATTTATTAGGCTTAAAATACTTACACTACCGTGCCTTTACATATATGAGGTAGTAATGTATGTTAAAAGAAACACGACCCGTTTTTCAGTTTTTAATAGTGATCGGCATAGAAATAAAATTTTCACTCAAAACAGCTCTACACGCAAAAAGTGTTTTGAAATGGCAACGAAACTCTACAACAAATTGCGAAAAAATATATCGAGCCTGGATGACTTAGCGAGGCTCAAAAAAACTCTGTTTTGCTTGCTTACAAGTTATGGTATATTATATTTAACCCAGCCCCCAGTAGTTCCAAGTAAATAAGAGCTATAATGACGTTGACAATATGATAACATGTAAAAAGCGACAAGTTAAGGGCCTTTATGTGTTCTTCTTTCTTTTAGTTACTAGAGGATCCCGGGCCGTTTAATCGATAAAAAGTATTTTATATCAAATTTAATATGTTAAGTAATATATGGCGAATAGGTAGGCTGAAAGAAATCAGTCCAGGATATAATCAATTAACAATTTAAAAATGAACTATTTTTGAAAATTGCAATGCTTGGCTTGTTTCAAAGACAAATTACATACTAATCGAAAGCCTATAGAATATGTAAACGTTAGGTTGACTATTTTTTTCCTGTCATAACTATTGGGTAGGCTGGTATAAACAGGTAAGTCGATATAATATAATATATAATACTAATAATTTGCACCGGTCTGTTTATTGAATAAAATTAATACCAATATGAACATCATTTCATTGAGAACACAGTGATATAGGTCTGCGAAAAATCAGACTAAATTCCAGTTTTAGAGTTTTAAAAAACGAAATATTGCTGCGAATGAATACGTGCGACGGAGAGCTCCCAGCGAAGCATCCAGTGCGATAGAAGAGGAAAATAAAGGAAAAGTAAAATACATGTTTAAACCAGCATGCTAAGGTATTGGCCAAGTTAAGAAGGTGATCGCCTGACACCTAGACATAAACTGAATGCCATAAAAGTTTATGTGATGTTTAAGGGTTAGTCCAATTTTCCTGAGACTGCCACCAGTATCCTTACCATGAGTTACAATTACCGTACTCGCTAGCGAGTCGAATGCTCTGTCCCTTGCAGACCTCGCAGTATTCTTGTAGAGTACGAGGGAAAGAGCATTCGACTCGCTGGCGAGTACGGTAATTGTAACTCATGGTAAGGTAGGTCTAATCGTATAAACGGCTTTCTGTCGAACGGTCGATAGCGCGAGCGAGCTCATTCGAGTGAGTTTTGTCTTAGGCTAAACTCTTTATAAGGCAGAGAGAATATATTTCCCACCATAGTAAATGTAATATGAATCTTAAGAATTACCAGTTTGGTTCTATTTCCGAATACTATGACAGTTGTCAATAACCGGTAAAGGGTTAATTGTGAACGCACGCCCTTAAATGTTGTTGATTCGCTCTGACGGGATTACTTAATTTCGCTGGTTAATAAGTTGTCTGTCGATTTGTAAAGCGAATTGGTGACATGTTATCGTATCATGTCAAAAGCAATTAGGTATAGCCCGAGTAGAATAGAACCCCTGGCATATTACCCATCCCATCCCACTAATTTATAAATTGGAAAGTTTGTGTGTGTGTGTGTGTGTGTTAGTTTGTTACTCCTTCACGCTGCAACGGATTGATGAATTTATATATATATATATATCCCGGAATAACACGTAGGCCACTTTTCATCCCGGGAAATTTAAAAGTTCCCCAGGATATAACGATAGTCACAATCTACGCAGACGAAGTCGCGGGCAGAAGCTAGTAATGTATAAAATGGCGCATTGTATCACGATGGCCGCGCCTGTACTGTCGGATGTGCCGATAAGGGCTAGGCTAGCTCTACTTAGCAAAAACCCAGCTACTATTTCTATCCGTATAATAGCTATGGTTTCCTCTTGGGGCTTCTTTCCCTGAGGTGTTACTTTCTTAAAAAGGGGTGTCTGTGTAACGGTCAATCAAGTGAGCGAAGTACGAGCGGGCTCACTCGACTGGTAAAGCGGGTAAGTTGAGAATGGACATCATTCACTCTCACAGACCGCAATCCTTAATTATGATACCTGTGTTTCGGTTGAGCCGGTCGTATACATACAGGGACTAAAACCAGGATAGGTAAAAAACTCTTGCATGTATTTGTGTACAAAACTTATATGGAATTTACGTCAAATTTCAAACACATGCAACTACATGCAAGAGCAGCTTTACTTAAGTTTTTTACCTATAGATACTCTGATCCATTTTGCGCATATCCTTATCAAAGCATGTGAACGGTTATCTTAGCTCTTATACACGTTAAAATAAAGAAGAATAGAGACTTCGCTATATAATCACTCTCAATTGGTGTACAAATAACACTAAGTATAGTTTGTGTGTATATCCATTAAGAAAGTTGGTTTAGGGTTAGATTTAAATTATAATTTTACGATACTTGTATTATTGTTACTACCTATAGCAACGTTATAATATAAAAAGAGGTAGATATATTACCTATACGGTATTCCGTGTGTAAAAATGGCCCGGCTTACGCACACATAATCAGTAAATATTGCAATTACACACTAATTCATAAATGACAAGTGAAAGTAGTATGGTATGCTAATTTCCGGGAGCGAAACAGAGGTGAGTGTATGTTGCTCTGCAGACTAGTTCACGGTTCCGTTGACGGCGCAAGACTAAGTAAAGGTGTACCAATTGGCTTGGTTTTAGGGTGCCACTGATGCCACTATCGAAGTGCGTATAATATATTTACCTCTTTTTACTACATTATATCATTGACCTATAGTTGACAAGTTAAGAATTCTACGAACGTAGGCAAAAATAAACTTTACTTACTATTATGACATTACTATAGTATGAGAAATAAATATTTTTGAATTGAGCTCGCTTGTTTCGTTGATAAAGCAATTCATCATCCCCCAAACTCACGCAGTACTAGGTACCGTAATATCAAAGAAAGTTGCTAACTGCAATGTAGTAGTCGAAGCATTCTGTGCTCTATTGGCTACTACATTAGATTTAAAATGCTTATACAACTACTATGCAGTTAGCTTCCTTCTTTGGTATTACGGCTAGGGTTACCATTTAGGACTTTGAAAAGTCCTGACAAAAAGCCTGACATTTAGATAAAAGTCCGGACTTTTTAGTCACATAATGGAAACATTCAAATTCAAAATCAAATTCATTTATTCCTTTGCCAGAATGTAGTATTACAATGTTGTGATGGTAAATATTAAATCGTCCAATACATTCTGCTTCAGTTAGCATGCAAAGATTAAGTAAAATTAAAATTAAATTAAACAATTGGTACAGTTGTAGGTAATTAAATTATACATATTTGTGGTTAAAATATTCCTTAAGTGAGTAAAAACAATTTTGTAACAACCAGTTCATGACACTCTTCTTAAACCCACACATCTGCATATCTTTAAACTCTGATGGGAGCTTGTTATAATATCCGTATGCACATGAAGTATACATTTTTTTTACTGTAAGCGAGACGACAATACTCACTTAGTTACAGTGGTATGGTAGGCATGACATGGCATGGCAAGACTTATTTGATATTACTTTATTATGTAGTTTTATTACTCATTTTCCATCTAATTAAAAAAACCCGGACAAATCAAAAATCCGGACAAAGTTTGGACTAGATTCTAAAAGTCCGGACATGTCCGGACTAATCCGAATGGACGGTAACCCTAATTACGGCAGAGTAGCTCTCAAAGCTCTACAAAAAGTCATTTCTATCCGAAGCAGAAACCGTATCCACTATCCGTGTATCCAGGATGTCACGTACCTTCGCAGGATGTGAACACTTCCTCCAACACCTTATCTATATTCGGAGCCTGTCTGTCTGTCACCGATCCGAATGTAATAGGATTGTTATTAGTGGGGGCGTGATTGGAATCAGCTAATTGAGGTATTGATTGAGAATTTGAAATGTAATTATAATTTGAATAGTCGATGTTATTAGAAATAACTTGTACCTACTTAGTTGTTTTGATTCTGTAATGAGGTATTTCTTTTAAAGATTCAATATTTTAAAATTGAAACTTTGTTTTCAGATATAGGTGACAGATATAGAGGTACGTACAAGTGTACAATATAATTATATAAGAGTTTGCAAGAATTAAGTTTTTAGGGCCTTTTTCCACTCGAACGGATTTACTGCTGACGGAGTGGCTGCTGACCAGGTGATTCTCTTAAACTCCACGGAGTACGGACCAATTATTAACCAGCGAATTGAAGTTGTCCCGTAAGAGTTTAAAAACAACATTTAATGGCGTGCATTCTCAGCTTGCCTGCTTTTCCCATCTCTCTCCCGAGCCGTTTTTAAGACGATAACACCTCTGGTAATAAATAAGGTCTTAATTGCAGTTGGATACACCTAAAATGAAATGATTAAATATAATCGCCATAATCAATCCCTTTTTATCCTGGTTACGGAACCATCCAAAAATAAACACCGCATTTGCGTAATAAAATTACCCTAAATTTCTCCCAAAACCATTTTCACAGCAGCACGTCTGCACCCATAGATCACACAGCATACAGAATTGATTTCAAAAACTGCCATTACAATTTCCATACCGGTGTAAAGATGGGTAATTCTAAATGTATTGCCTCGGCAGCTGTGCCCGATGGCGTACCGGGAGTGTATGGAAATGCGCAATGCGTCATAGTATGTGCATGCTCATGAAATATTGAGAAAGGATAGGGTTGCCGCGTGCCAGATCTTATAGCAATCAATGTGCCCTTGAGTTTTTGGCATGTCTTTGTGAACTGAGACTGTATTTTCTTGTTTGGCAAAGGGATTGTTTTCTTTTTCGTAAAAAAATACAGTAATAATGGAATAGATAGATATGTGCCTCTATTTGATTTTGTTCCTAATCATCTTGCTCTTTGTTGTTTTTTTAGGTATTTAAGTATTCCATTCCAAGTTGTTTTACGATTATTTGGTATGCTTTTGTTTTAACACCGTTCGATAGAAAATGGACATCGAAGAAAACAGTAAAAATTGGGTAACTATTTCTAACTTCACCAGATGCCACTTGAAACCTGTGTGCAATAATAAAATAATGTGCAAGCGCAACCCTATTCCAGCTGTTCTGCGGACGAATAATGACAATGTCGTTACAGCCGGATACTAGCTTCGGCTTTACGTACGTTAAATAGAGTTATGGTGTTCTGGCTAAAGCTTACGTAGCTCATCGACGATTCGATAATGTCGTTGGTATATGGCTTCATTCATACTCGTAAGACTGCCTTAGAATAAAGACAAAGACTTATTCATAAATAAATATACAATAGCTAAAATGTGCTTTGTACTTATTTCTCATTGTACATTTGCATCTGACAGAATGTGATAAAGCATACTTTAAGTAAAGTAGGTATATAGTGCGTTTATGAATAAGGGGCATAATGTTTAGGTTGGTGGTTTCATCGATTGATCGAAATAATATATTTGAAGATGCCTAAATTGATGAAGTGTTTTTAATCAACAGCGCATACCCTCCACTTCTTTATTAACCCTCGACAATAAAGAGGGGCTTAATATGTGTGTGTCTGTGTATCTGTGGTCTGCGTATGCCATCGTAGCTAGGGTTACCATATCTCAGGATTTATCCTGAGATTTCAGAATTTTTGGACTCTTCTCAGGATTACGGCCGGATTTTGCAAAATCTTGGATATCTCAGGATTTTTAGAATTTTCAATAAAATACAGTACATTTTGAAGATCTCTTTAATAAAAAGTAAACCAAACTAATAATAATCTTCCTAATAGACAAAATAATTGGTAAAGACTTTTTTAAATTTGTTAATTACGTGTGAGAGAAAATGCTCAAACTCCAACAAAATCTCAGGATTTTTCAATAGAAATTACGCCTTTTCTCCGGTTTTTTGATTTTTTCATCTGGTAACCCTAATCGTAGCTCCCAATCTACTAGACCGATCTCGAAAAGGTCTTTTTAAAAGAAAGCTAATTTAATCGGGATGGTTTTTAGCTAGGTTTCATGAAAATCACTTCAGCCTTTTAAAAGATATCAGCTCTGAAGGAAGGAGTCGCCATTATATCGCGGTTTTTTTTTCTATTTAAGAGGATACGAAATTTTGCCGGTTTTAATTATTTTTGTAATTTTACAGTTAAAATACTGCTTTTCTATAAGTTTTAATGCTCAACATTAAATGTCATTTTAGTTATGATCGAATAAATGAGCCACTTTTTTATTTTTGTCGAGTATTATTATTAGCGGTAAAAAGTAATTCATACATTATTTAGACGACTTTCACAGCAATACATTGTAAATTTTTCATACCGTTAAGACGTCAAAACGATTCATGAATATGTGACATTCTAAACCTCTTCCAGCAAAATTCACATAACAGTCGCCGGTGTCAGGTCCATTAATCAAAATAAAATAATAGAAACAAAAAAGTAGCTCATACATTCGTTAAAATTAACTTATCTTTCGTGTTGTGCATTAAAACTTGTAGAAATACAGTATTTTAACTGTAAAATCACGTAAATCAGCAAAATCGGCAAAAAATCGTATACGGCCTCTTAATGGTTATATAATGTTACTTGATGTTACACGTCAAGGATTTAGTAAGCGAGTCTTGGTAAAAGTAATAAACATTTGAGATGAAATTTGACTAAACATGTTTCATTTTCAGAATAATCGGGTTTTTTAAGTTCACTTTGGAATAAGGATACACTGAAGTAACGTGCACACACTAGTGTTACACTACAACTTCGAGTGGTTATAATTACACAGCACAAACAGAACAACTTCGACAACTCACGTAGAAAATGGCGGAACTTGCTTCTATTCTAGACTTATCCGGGGTTCTCTAATGTTGAGAACTGTCCAACTTCCGTTGTTACCAAGTTTCGAACAACAACACTTGTATTTCTGTAAGTTTCTCGGAGTAGCAACGTGCTGGGAATTGCATGACTTGTCGTCCGACAAGTTAAGGGTTAAAATAAATACGCGTTTAACGCGTAGCAGTCGTTTATCGCTGGTCCCTCGAAAACTGACATATTTCCGGGATAAATAGTATCCAATGTCCTTCCCCGGGATTTACGCTATCTCCATATCCATACAAAATTTCAACGAAATCAGTCTTTTTTTTTATAAGAGTGGGAGGAAAACGAGCACGTAGGTTACCTGGTGGGGAGTAATCACCACGCCCATAAACACCAGCAACTCAAGAAGAGTTGTCGGTGCGTTGCCAGCCAATTAGGGAAATATAAGCTCTTTATCTTTATTAGTCTGATAGAGTTGTGTTCACGTTTATAATAATAGTATTGATTGATCTTGAATGTCAACCAAAGATTTTTTATAAATCTATCCATCCTGGTACCTTGAAACTATGGAGACATGTCCTTCTTTATACGCGGCGTAAAAAGATATTCATCGAAAGGCAACCAATTTGCTGGGCCCCTGGCATTGGTGGGTTGTGATTCTCTCAACAAGCAAAGGTGATCGTTCGCTCGAGTGAAGGTCCAAGCGGCGAGTTTAAGTAGTCCCGACAGAGTGAACAAAACACATTTTAGCGTGTGCATTCAATTTGGCAGCATGACTTCTCTGATGATAATGGGCGACGGTGACTGCTTACCATCGGCGGGCCTAGTATGGCTGCTATATCGCGCGTCAAATGTGGATAAAGCATCCGTCACTCTCGTACTTATTTACGTGTCAGAAGGTGACGGATGCCTTATCCTAACTTTATCACGCGATAAACGCATTCATATTAGGGCCCCAGGTGATACGTCTTCGCATTTGCCTTTTAGGGCTATATAACAAAAGCTTTGCTATCCACAATCAAACCGCTTCACTACAAAACCGATAGTTAGTTATAATATTAGCCATATACAAACATGTCAGTTACCCACGGTTTGAATATCGGGAACGAACGCGCATTAACGAACTATTCTATTCAACTACTTAACAGTCAACTCTTTACCCCATATCTAAGATCTTGCGATGAATCCGCAGACCGATCGGCCAACCAGTCCGCCGTCTGGGCGACGGGGTTAGCGCACTCTGACTCATTGCCAGCTATACTATGTTAGTATGTTTAGGTTGATTTGCACTGTTCATTTTCATACATAACGTATGTAACCGAACGTTATCGTTTAACAACCATTCTCAATTTCTACTTATCTCTTATTGCTCTACTAAAGATACAATATAAGTAAGTAGTTTACACATTTACATGTCAAAAATATACCAGCGCGGGATTTTTCCAACTTAACCTGGTTTCTTAAAGTTTTGTACGTAAGAATATAAATAACTAAAAGAAAACTGACTTAAGGGAGCATTGAAATTTGATTATGGGTTCTGGATGTTATACTTCATTATAATATCTTAATTGATTCTGCGAAATGTGACCCCATAGCGCATTCAGAGGCATCACCTATTCGGTAAATTCGTATAATATTTTTCCAGAGAAGTGTTATGTACTTAGGTTAGGTTTATTTCGTAAATATAATTTAGAACAAAACTAGAAGAGTAGAAATTTTCGTTTCTCAGTCAATTTAGTTTACCATTCGTTATAAAAACACAATTCTACGAAATCTCGGGATAGCGTGTAAAAAGCTTGTAAACAGTAAAATTAACATACCAATCCTAGAAGTACCTACCTTCAAGTTACCTGATTAAAAACATTATACTCTCTAATCAGGATCTTATACCAACTTATATTTTACCCGTCCTAAAATATACAGGGTTACACAAACTAAAAAAACAAAGGAAGTTAAACCTTGTGTCATTGCAGTTGGAAGCTCAGTTAAATATTACTGACGGTAGCTATAAGTTTGTATTGTCGCTTATTTACCTTGAGTAGTCACACGGTGTTTAATTTTCTTTATTTACGATCTGAAGGTTTAGTCCGAGTTTTACGAGGCACCTTTTTGTTAAAAGAAATCGTGACTTAGAGAAAGATAAGGCTAGCAATACAACTTGACGCTCTTAGGAGTGGAAAGGAAGTCAGTAACATCCATTACTCTTCTTCCAGGATGTCCACATGAGATGTGGAAAGAAAATTAAGACAAACTTGCTTTTGATGCCTCACTAGGTGCCTCTCTATGCCTCTGCTGTACTTGAGATACTACAAAGCTAGCATTTTTTATGAAATTTCAACAAGCTCGAATCGGTTCCTTCTAAAAGACTAATTCTGTATTCGTTTATTTTTGACACGTCTGCTTAAAACCATAGTCGTCTTCCCAGTTCTAATTAAATTCTTAATAACAGCTCTGACTTCTTATCAAGGAAAATATAGCACAAGGTCGCCTAGCAATGTTATAGAGTCTTCATATTTAATGAAAGGAAGATGGAGGGAAACACACAGCGCGTGCGTGGTGCGAACAGCTGGGGCAGCCATGTTGGATCGTAGTCATGTGCTGGCTACGATGCTTCCTAAAACGCCCTCTTATAACCTAAGCGTCATAGTAATCGTAAAACTGTTCTAGGTCATAAGATGAAATGATTTAGGTATATGGTTCTTTTGTATCCAGTTTATTACTTGATTATCATTTAGAAAGACGTTGAATTAAGACATCTATTTTGATGATCTGTTTTTCAGTTGTAGTAATGTAGTAATTTTGAGAAGGTACACAATATTGAGAAATTATTGGCACTACTAGAGAATTAGATGACACTTTAGTATAGTTGACACTCGAGTCCCATGTCGAAATATCCTAGGCCAATATTATACTTTCAAAATGACTACCACTAACTTATAGAGAAATGTAAAAATGTTATAACGATATGCGATTCAATCATAATAATATCTAAGAGTGATATCTTCCATCAAAAACTTGGCTTTGAAGTACCAAAGCGTGGAAGCAACAGAATGATATTAGAACATTCATTTAATTATGTCAGGTCAGTTTTAATTATTTGAGGTCAGTCATTATTCTAGGATGCTTGTTATTATCAAGTACTTACGGCTGGCTGCTATGAATTAGCTGGGTCAGCTTTCTTCATTGCTTGTCGTTTCTCTGCAAACTCCGCACTCAGTCTATGAGCCTTCAACGTATTAGGCTTGGACATCTTCACAATTGACTCTTAGGATAACACTTAGCTTCTAAATATCTGCTTAAAGCATTCGTTGTCTCAACCTACAATAATATCACACTCGCAAAGCAAATTTGGTAACACAAATAATTAAAGAGCGTCTATTGATCAAGTGTATCGGCCCGCGAATTAACACGTTTATAAATGAGATATTGTTATATTTGACTATTTTCTAACGTTAAATAGATTTGTTTTTAATATAGACGGAATTTTAGGATGTTCCACGTAGTATTTTTTGGTTGAATTGAGAGGAGATTTTGTTATGTATATACATGATTTGGAGTGAAGTTGCCGCGGACGCTAGTGGCTTGAAGTCTCCACAGCGCATGCGTTAGGGGTGGCAGGGAAGGGCGACGTCCCATTGTTGCCAGCGTTGATATAAAAATTCTATAGAAAATCAACACCACATTAAACTATTCGCTTACAATTAACGAGCGTGGCTTTTATTACATTGGTATAAAGAATATTACAGTGTATTTTGTATTTCACTGAATGGCGTGTGTAGCTAGTGCAACGCAAGGGGTGAAACGTAAAAATCACGATGTTATTATGTCATCGATGTAGAGTATTGGAATGGGCATGGTTCAATTTGTACAATGCGTAATTACATCGCTGTTTTAATAAAAAAAACAGAAACTCTTGAAAATATACTATGTCTACATTGATGACGATACATTAGGAAGGCATCTAGGATTGGTCGAAATACATCAGCGCTTCAACGCGAGCTTAAAGTTTCTTAAATTCTACAACTTTGTCTACCAGTTGAGCTAGTTTGTAAAAATAACACCTGCCTACTTAGAAAATTCTACTTAGAACTTCTCTATTCTTCAGTATCTTTTAAAATATATTATCTATCAACACTGGAATGAAGTCGGCAGTTATAAACTGCCCACTGACCTTATGTTAGGCAGAACTCTGGGACTATTTACGTTAGCAATACCAAAATTTAAAAAGTGGTGCTAGCGTAGCAAATTATCGTTTTTTTTGTTGCCTACTCAAATAGAGTACGTAACAGTTAAGGGTCATTCTAACGTAACACACATTACAGCTACTTTTTATTAAAGTTTATTTCGATATTGTAATAAGAAACTAGAAAAAGGACTAGTGAATGGTCTACTATTTGGATGATATTTTCTTTTCATTAAGAGGATTGTGAAGCGCCGCTAAAATCGTGTCGTGTAGCTGTGAAAAAAAATCCATACAAAACTAGCTCCGGGCGAAAACGTTTCTCACCCACTAAATCAAGTACGATTTTAACGATTTTTGAATATGTTGTGGTTATTATAAAGACCTAGGTCTTTCGTTACGTTTCTGTTTTTTGTTTTTCTTGTAAAGGAAAACGTACAGACATAGTTTTTCATGATATCTACAACATATTCAAAAATCGTAAAAATCGGATGAGGTTTAAGGGGAGAGAAACGTTTTCGCATTTTGTATGGAGATTTTTAGATTCACAATCCTCTTAACACGCATAATTAAAAGTTTAAGAGAATAACGGGAGAATCACTAATAAAAAGTAGCTGTAACGGGTGTTACGGTGGAATGACCCTTAAGTACCTATTTCCAGCGTTCAAAGGATTAATCAATACAATGGGTTTAAATATATGTACGTAAACTATTTTCGATCACGTAACCACATAACGTATGTTTTAAGAATTTCATCTACAATGAAAGTTAATAGTTTATTGTCAAAAAACCGAACATATTTTCTATCCAACCCTTCGCTGGTGTGGTGTAAGTCTGGACGAATAATTAAATTAATGAAAAGCAAGCTTTAAAAACCCGACGGCATTTTTTATACTGTCGTCGATATACCTACATACGCACCTTCAGAACAATAGTGACCTAATTGAGAAATTTTAAATTTCGAGTTAGGTCTCTATGATAATAAATTTATGACTCGAAGTTTGAAAGCACAAATTTTGAATTAGGTCATTATTGTTCTAAAGGTGCGTATGTTAATAATGGTCATTTGGCCATTGTTGTTATTTCAATTTTAACAGTTTAGGTATCCTATGACACTCTTGCTGCGAAGACGAATCCAATGATACCTCATTTGTCAAAATCGTTCAAGCCGTTTTTGCTGTAGCGGGGAACATAGAACTGGACATACATACATACATACGTACATGACGGTGAAAAACATAACCCTCCTTTTGGGCTCCGCCGCAGTCGGGTAAAAAATATTAGAAGACAAATGAACACTGTCCCAAATTTAGTGATGAGCTAGGCTAGGCCAGCAGGCCTTTCGCGTAACTCACTCGCAATCGCGATCGGCTTCAAAACAAAACAATTGGTTTCATTTTGTATGCAGACAAGCCTTCGATTTTCAAAATGAAAACGATTGTGATTGCGAATGTGTTTACGCGAAAGGCCTGCAGGTTGGTCACTTTATGTAAGAACAAAATACCGCATCCCTCAAATGATTTAGGTACATACCTAAGCTTGAGATTTGTTCCAACGTAATCTCCCTTAACCCTTGTTATTATGTTATGACAGCCATCTCATATAAAGCCCATGTGAACAGGCACATGGTTATTGGAAAAGGGACGCCGGGAAAACAACGGAGTGAGTCATAATCCTGCAATTTGGAAAATCAATAGCCGACTGGAGGCTGCACTCCTCACAATGAAGTAACGACAGCAGCAGAAAATGCATGAAAAGAAATATTACTCAGTTTTGTAACAAAACAGTTTTTGTTGGATTTTAATTGTTGCAGCAAGGTATATTTGTATATAAAATGAAAGATGTTTTGTTGGAGGTATTACAGTTTCAGCTGGTTGGAAAAACAAAAACTAAGAAATGAGACAACCCAAATTATATGTATAGCATACGTTCTGCATACTCCTCGGGCGTCCTGTATATCGTATGCAGAAACATTTTTATAGGTAGTCAAAACATATTCTCGCCAGTTCGACTAATGGCCGAATCCTATATTCAAACCGCGACCAGATAGGCTGGCTTCGGATTAAAATTTGACACATTTTATATGGGCAAATGCAATGATATTTTATATTAAGATCGTCATCTGAGCGCAAAAGCGTTCCTCGAAGTGGAAGGTAATGCCTTACTATCGTTCAGTCGCGCCGTGGCCGCTGACACGCACGCGTCAAAAACAGTAAAGTTTTATTACTGAAATGCAACAAATATAAGTCATAAAAAATGATGTCTTATGTTATAAAAGGAAGAAAGGATGTCTCATTTCATTCGTAAGTACCGTAATTTTTTTTTACATTTTGTTTTACATCGCCATACTTTGTTTAATTTGCACCGGTGGCGTCACTGTCACCTGTGAAACATGAGATACACAATTAGATATCGCATAAGTGCGATAACGACGGGTAGCTATATGGCAGCCATGAGCGGGCACGCCGCGTCATTCGGGTACGCAATTTGAAACACTAACAATAGCGTTCGCTACGAATTACCGTCTTTGTCTGTAGAAATATGGCAATGTAGCAACTGTCAGTAATTTCCGACGGTTTTCGAATGCGTTTAGTATGAGCATAACGTATCTAAATATAAAATATCATTGGGCAAATGTCAATTTTTATGGCGAAGTAAGCCTTATCTATCCGCGGTTTGAATATAGGGTTCGGCCATTAGTCTATATCTAAGTAAAGTAATATAAAAATAACAATAATACTAAGTAAAGTACGTATGCCATCAATATTTTTTGAGCGTTTTTATTTATTTTAAAACTTTTCAGTTTGGAAAATCAGTAGAGTCAAACCATTTCAAAAAAAATGTGTGTCATGTAAATACTCGTAATAGGGAATATGCATGGATTTTTTAAATAGCATTTTTCAACAAAATATGAAAATACCGTGAAAGAGATCACCAAAAGTGAAATTAAAATTAAAATCGGTCAAGAAATACGGATGATACAAGCATTTTAAAATGCTAATTAGACAGAGAGATCCGAGGTGCACCGGTGACGTCATCGTGCAGTACGGCCATATAAACTCCACGTAAAATTCTGTTTTGCTAGAAAGAGAAAGGAACAAATCTTTGTTAGCTTATATCTTGGTTATTTTTATAGCTATTCAAAAAATGATTTTTCTCACATTTTTGTTACATGAATCAGCTTTTATTGAAGCTGTAATAAAAAAAATGCATATTCCCTATTCAATGTATACATTACATGAAGAATCAACCAAAACTCTACTAACAAATAAACTGTTATGTCAACTGTACGTAGAAACGCTCCCTAAATCCCAAAACTGCCCCATCACAGTCGCTAAAGGGTGCTCCATGACGTGTCGCTTACATTTGTAACGATAAAATGACGCAAGGCTAACGACGGGTAGATTATTTAATTCAGCTATACTCGAAACTCTAATTAAAGACCAAAATTGGACAGTTCCCATCTTGATTATTTCGTTATTTTAACATTATTTCATAAAAATATGAATGAGAACTCGTGTAACCAGTAATATTAGGGTTAGTTTTATTGATAAAACACCTGCACTTAAACCAAAATGCCGTAATCACAGCGAATGTGCGCCGGTTGAGGTTAGGATTTTGGTCTTAGATTTTCGAATATAGATGTTGGTAGGAAGCATTACTTAAGTTGAATCTAAAATACACATGCCTTTTATTTGGTTGTGCACATCTAGTTACGATATTACATTGTTGACGTTAAATAGCTCTTACTGTCAGGTGAATAGAAGCTGTCATAAAGTCAATAATTATCATATCAAAGCAATATGGGCTATGGAAAGAGCTATGCTTTGTGTTTCTCTAAGGGATCGAATCCGGAACGAAGTAATTCGACAGAAAACCAAAGTTACCGACATAGCTATTATATGCCAATTAGCAAGCTGAAATGGCAATGGGCTGAGGGCCCTGCAAAGATGTACTACGCTAACTAACGTTTCTATTCGATTCGTTTTTAAACCAATCGCGTCACTGGGAGATGACGTGATACGAAAAGTCACGTGGTCTACCAGTGACGCGATTGGTTTAAAAACAAATCGAATAGAAACGTTAGTTAGCGTAGTGCGTCTTTGCAGGGCCCTCTGGTCATGTTTAATAGAATAGAATAAAATAGACTAGAAAATATTTATTCAATACACAGAAGAAGAAAAACAATAGAAGAAATATAAAGTAAAATGACGACATTATGTTGAATAGGACCCTTCTTAGCATTGTGCCGCAGTGGAACTGGAGAAGACGGGTTCAAGAGTGGAGACCACGAATTGGCAAGCGTGGAGTAGGGCGCCCTCAGACTAGGTGTTGCGGGGATATTCGCAAGGTAGCTGGTGGTAACTGGAGAAGGAGAGCTCAACACCGAGCTCAGTGGCGTGCTATTGTAGAGGCCTATGTCCAGCAGTGGGTTGATGATGATGATGATGATGATGGGCTAATACACTGTCCACCTTAAGTTCAAGGTCTTCAACCGACCCGAACGGGAAAGTAGTTAGTTTATTTATTTGATTGTTACGCCTTCACAGCTAAACCTCTGAACTGATTTTACTGAAATTTGATATGGAGATAGCTTGAACCCGAGGAAGAACGTAGGATTATTTTTATCCCGGAAAATTTAACAGGGTCAACGGGATAATAATAGGTCATAGCTTGTTATTAATATAAACTTGTATAAATAGAGGCATTTCGCAAATATATCTGTACTCAATCATAATAATAAAAAACTACAGTAGTAGCAGCATTTTAATTATGCCCAAATCCGTTAATTAATAAGCTGCCCTTAAAATAATTGATATATATCACTTTCCAGTTTCTGTTAATTCCCATTCTGACAGTTTTATTAACGCACTAACTGAACATAATGGCAGTTATTTACTGCGTCACTATTGGAACTGCTATTCAATAATTACTTTAACAAGAGAATAATGTGTTTTGACTGTTTTATAGTTGTTATGAATTGAAGAAAAATTAAGCCATAAACTGGAAACTTATGTAAAATCTAAGCACTTATTTTATCGTTTATGCTTTTCAAGTCTTGACCGCTCAATAATTCTATCAGTTTTAGATGAAATGAAAACTCCTTTAGTACCGTTTGGTAACCAAAATTTTGTAACCACCTATAAATTTGATGTAATTCTGTACCTGGTTACGAAATTTTGGTTACCAAACGGTACTAAAGGTGAAAACTATGACTGATTGAAAAAATATTCCCACTGTTTTGAAAACATCTTTCAAACCCCTTTCGTCCTTCTAAGCTGTTGAAAAAAATAACGAATCAAAACAGTTTGACGAAGGTCCCCCGCACAAACAGTCAGGATTAATGGAGCTGCCGACGGGCCTGACACATCAGAATAGGGTGAAAACAAGGTATTGTAAGTGGGAAAGTGGGGCATAAGTTGGTTTTCTTGAAAATCGTATTTTGCATAGAAATTTAATAATAAAAATCGAGATCGAGAAATTATGTTGTTTTTTTTTTGCAAAATTATTGAAGAAGCAAAGCTTATTAAGGATTGGATTTGAAATGAGATCCTATTTCTTTATCATATTTTGTTTCTTAGGCTTAGTAGAGCGTTTTTTTATTTATTTACCTTGTCCTCTGCCTCTTCAGCGCGGCCCTCGGCCTCCAGCACCCGCTGCTCGAGCTCCGAGAGCTGAAACAAACAGAAAACCACATAAATATCACAAATGATTACAGAAAAACCTCAGAAACAGTAACCAATTTTTAACAATTCAATCGCCACTACTAACGCCATCTACCAACATGTTTGAATAACTCTACAACTCAAAGGCTCGGAGTCCCAAACTTTTCCCAGAACCTCGTCTCTAGTCCGTTCGCGAACTTAGTAGTTCCTCTCCCACCCGTAAGATGGCGCTGTCGCACCGCGCATACTTTATTGAACCACGTGGCGTACGTTATAGTTAGCTATTCATCATGAAGGCTGTAGAAAGGTATTATTGTTATGTAAGATCCGTGCGGTTTTCAGGGCGGCGTATCGTATCGGTGGAAGGGTGGTTCGCAAATGTTACTAATGTAATACGCGCGTTTGATAAATATGTACGTTTTGCTTGATGTACGGCATTGTTTGGATGGTTGTGCAAACACGAATGTGGATTTAAGCGATGGTAAAAACATTATGTGCGTATACTTGTTTAGATTGATACTGGTACATTTATTAGATGAATTTAACTCTTATTTACAGTTAAAAATGTTACAGTTAAGATTTAGGGAAGTTTTTATTTATTAAGGTTTATACTCAACATTTTATATAAGAAAGTAAATAAATCTGAACATTAGATAAGTATTGTAATAAAGTGTCACATAGTCTTTGTTGCCTCATATACCTCAGTACTCAGTTAAATTGAAGGCGTTTTGGAGATCTTGTCGCATTTTTAGCTACGGTTTCAAAAAGGTTTCAAAATTATTTGTTCCGAATTTATAATTTATTATGACTGATAGTGTTTGGATGTCTGTATCGCGTAAATTTGATAGACTATTCCTATTTTTACACAAAGGATACATTTCGTACACGAAAATATATGTGATATGATAGTTCCCAAACTTTAGGAACTATCATCTAAAGAAATAACGACTTTTAAATTCAATACAAATACGCGAGCAAAATATCTTTCTTTTTCCAAATTTTTGGCTATTTATTCAAATATTTCAAACAATAAACACCTCAAACGAATTCCGAACGTATACAAACAAACAAACAATATTGCTCGTCAAAGAGTAGTCCAATAAACTCTGCCAAAGCTCCCTCTATGGAAAAGGTTGTTTTTTTATTTCTCTTTACGTACAGAAAGCCGTTCCAATCTGCTGAAACGTTGCGCTGAAAATATGAAATGAAAACTGTTCTTTATCGGTATGTATTGATGGGAAAATGAAATTTGACATGATTGAGTTAAAGGGGCTGTAGACTGCCAGTTTTACTGATCGTCTGGTATCTTGATTCTGACACGATTTTTCTTAGGGCCTGTTGTTTGATCAGTAGTTAACTCAACTAATTGTAAAAATTCGAGAAAGGAATCGAAAATTTGACACATTTCCTTGAGATTTTAACCATTAGTAACGTTTTTTGACCATTAGTTAGTTTAACTACCGATCAAAGAACAGGCCATTAGTTAATGGTCTCACTCCTTTGTTTTGGTAAAAGAGTATTTACTCTGGTGGACTATACAGAAGCACATGGGGTCAGCTCCACGCGCTTTTGTAAACTCCCTTAGTGTCTTATTTATAAATCTATTTTGAAGTTATGAAAATTTTGTCAATTAGTTATTAGAGGTGTTAAATCCTAAAACTACTCATACTTTAGGTCAAAATCAACATAACCAATAAATAAATCGAAATAAACTGAGTCTGACTGCGGCGTTACTCGTGTAAGGTCATTGATGGATCTTAGGTCACACAGAGTCATTCTAGGGTACATATCTAGTGAATAATCCTTTCACATCGTGAAAACTCGCAACTCACGTCTACTTCCGAATGGTGCCGACGTGTCTATGAATTATTGAACTATTAAGTGACATTTTTGTATGAAATAAATAGAGTACTTTAGTTATCAGTGTCAAATGTTAAACCACGAGTTTGAAGTATATCACACCGAGATGTTAAAACCACCACGATCAAATATATAGAAATTAGGTGTACGTAAACAAGAAGAAATATAAATAAATGTTGAAAATAATTTCACGGGCTTGTCGATCTAAACGTTTCCCAGGTCTTAATGCTTTCGGCATGATTATTAAAAAGAACTGAAAACAAATTTAATCTTAATTAACAAAAAATAGTCTGGTATTACGATTCTATATCGATTAACACTCTCGCGATGCGACGTTCCCCCACGTTGTCTTGATGGGTACTAAGTCAGACTGAAGTAGCATGACAAATACGAACAATTCCGATAAAATACGATGTGAAAGGATATTTCACTACATCTGTATCCATTACACTGATTGATTAGACACGATAAATAGTTGTTCTAAGTAAAGTGTCACTTAAAACAACATTATGTCATTTTAAGCGTATGTCCTCGACATAACCTTTGCTAACGTTGTCCTTCTAAATAACCTAGACTGATATAACATTGTATGAAAGCATTAGTGTAGAAGCTGAGCTCAGTCGACGAAATGTTTAGTAAAGTGGTATTTGTGTTATCTGCTACGTTATTCTCTTAATCATCTTCATTCGTCGACCAAATTATTTGTTGTCCCATCAGAGTGTAACATTCAACCTTTATGGTACAGTCAAGGACTTTAATAGTTATGCCACTATGGAACCCAATGACAGCGTCAAACCACATGACAGAAATTACGCTTAAATGAATGATTAACGTTATGCGACAGGGTTCTATAGTGGCATAACAATTAAAGTCCTTGACTGTACTAAGAAGGCAAATGAGCACACAGAGTCCTGATGCTAAGTGAAATCTATGACCCATAGACATTTGCATTCTCAAGACTATAATCTTAAGACTGCAATCTTAGGACCGTAAACGCGTTGCCAACCCTGAGGACTACGACGATACGTCTATGAAATTACTAGATTTCACCGGTTGTCTTATCCCACACCAGAACACAACAATGCAAATGCTGCTTGGTGGTAGGTTAACGAAGATGGTGGTAGCAATCTAGACAGACCTAGCGCAAGGTCTTACTCTTACCACCACCTTCGGTCGCAGGTTTTACGCAACTAAATATGCGCCGGTTTCTCTTTTACTTAGGCAGTGTAAAATAAAGTATGTATTATGTGGTTCAAACCCTTATGTTGGGTAAGTGTTATTAAACACGGAATGATGGAGTTTCTTGCGACGCCTCTTCTCCGCAATGATGGTCTTGTCCGAAGCGTTAGTAGATTCACTCCATATTACCAACGTGTAAAAGATTCATGTGGCCAATTAACTGAATAAATATTTTGAACTTTGACAGCAAGGTAACGTGGTTTAAAAATGCAGTAGGCAAAGGCATCCGAATCCCCCGCAATACCACAAACAAAAACAGATTTCCGAGACCCCTCATATAAACTCACAAGCCTTGTATCACAACAAAATGTCAATAAAATTGACATTTACCCCTCCACGAGGACTTGTCAGACGATGACCTAAATGTGTCATTATTATTGCTCCAGAAATATATCGTCGCCAGTATAAATAGAGCCCTGTTTTACGGCGTGGATGTATCGCCGTCCGGGGTCAAGTTTAGTGGGGGGTTGTAAGCTTGGATGGCTATTACGTCGATTTAGGGACGATATGTGACCGCGGGCGAAGTCACGCGTTGGCCTAGTGCTTGGCTAGATGGGGCTAGGGACGTCGAAAGCGTTGGCTCGTACAAACGGACTAAATAAAATTATATGTAACATTTTTATTTTATATCCTGTTTTAAAAGACATCACCCTGTTTACGTCAGTCAGTTACAGTAATATTAACCTAACCTAACTAATATAAACGTGGTGGTAGTTGGTTTGGTGTCTAGTCAAAATGCAACTGTGAGGCCAGAGAAGATGCAACTGATCTGGAACTGATCAACTGACAATCTTATAAATTTTCGATAACTATACTGTTCTCGCAGTGCATGTTGTCTAGGGCCACTGTTCAGTTGGCTATAGCTATCATCACTAGCGCCCGCAACTGACAGTTTGTGTCTCGTGTTTCAAAAATCAACGAAAATTGCCGATAAATACGAGTACCTAATAAGGAAATGGTGTATTTCGATATTTTCGTGTAACCGTTCATGTTACGTTACGACACATGTTGTATACAATCGTAGAGTGGAGGATCTACGCCCTACTTAACTTATAGTTTTGGAACCTTTGATCTCGATAAGCAGCGGATGACTCCAGGCTGTAATTTTAGTCTGAAAATCAAAAAAAAAATCAGTGCTTTTCTTCCACTTTTTTAAACTAATATGTGTTTTGTATGCCAGCCGGCATCGTGGCCACAAAAGCATTGGAGGCGGGTACACTATCAATCACTAAACTGATGTTTGAGCTCGTTCGCTTGACTGATTGGAGTGTATGCGGCGCGAGCGACACCGCATATTGTTATAGATATCCAGTATTTTTGGTGAACCTTAATTTATAAAAAGGTTTCCGTGCTGATTGAGACAACACACATATTTAACTACTACATGTAGGATAGAGATGTTGATAAATGTATTTGTGTTAGTGGAGCAGAGGTGCAAAAACAAAAGGTTTTTCGGGAACTCGTTCAATATCGGAATGCCTCAGGGTCAGGGTCCACTCCTAGGAGACTTTTCTTTGTTATTCTTTGAATCCATGGGATGAACTTCCCAACGCAGTGCTTCTTTAGGGCTTTGACATGTCCTTCTTAAAACGAGCTTAAAATAGTATTTAATGAAAAGTAGCCACTTTAACATCGCTGATGACTATGAGCGACAATGACGGCTTCCCGTCACTTGGTCCGTCTGCTTGATATTAATGACTATAAAAAATAGACGGGAAATATATTATTATTTTTTTACAACTTTATTTTACGGTCGTTAGAGAATTCTGGATCAATATTTTGAGTACACCACCACAAAAATCGCTAGTCAGTGAATAATTTTAATAGGTTTTGTATTTATAAAACGCATGTTAAAATGTGTACTACGAGTATTAAGTGTTCTTAATCTACCAGATATTTCCGAAAAAAAAAACGTGGGACCATCTCACACTAATTGACCAAGTCCCAAACTAAGCTTTAGGCTGTACCTCGTGCTAAGCAACGATAAACATACTTATACAGGAAACCCCTGAAGACTCGGAAACAAATCGCGTTCATCATATAATCCGAAATGAACGTAAATATAATATCATAAAGTAACAAAACTGTTTCCCAAATCAAATTCAAACCCCAACTATGTTTAATCCGCATGAAAATAATCCTCGATTCCTTGAAGGAAAAGCTAAATCCTTGCCAATTTTCTGCATCACAGCGGCCGGCAAATACTCTATGACTCGCATTCCATTTGGTACCTTTGAGTTGCCCCGAGCGGGGGCATCCAGGCGGGTGCAACGGGAGTATAGCTAAATAGTGCAACCGCATTTGAAGTTTACGATTGGAAGTCAGTGAAGGATGCAATTTGTTTGGAATTGCTGATTGAGATTTGAGGGTAGAGAAAACTGGAATATTTTTGGAGCGTTTTGTAAGCCAAAATGTAGGTAATGAAAATAAGCTAAGATGGGCATGGCTGTAAGGTTGAATTTGTTCAATCTTTGTTATCGATGTCCTAGTTATGATTATTATTTCGTAAGATTAGCTTTATACTGTTCGGACTACGATAAAAAAACCGCAAATACTTTAGGTTAAAACAATAATCTTCAGCGGTTGTTCTTAAAAATATTCCCATTCGGACAGTAATGATGTCATATTTTTTTTCTATGAGTATTGTTTTTTTTTTCGAAAACCTATCGTGTAATATTAATATTTTTAAAATCGCCTTGTTATTTTTCAATGAGTAACTAAGCCATAAATAAATTAATAGGTTTGGACACGTTCTTGCAATTTTTCTAAATAGTTTTTCGGCTTAAGTCTTGTTAGCGTTTTTTTGGAATAGGCAAATAACTTTGGGGAAATATAGGCTTTTATGGCTTAAATAATTCCCTAATTATAATAGGATCGCATTTAAAAGTGTTAATTCATTAGTTATTAAATACTTTTCAAAATCCATAATAGTAGGCCATCCAATAGCAATAACTGGATCAAACACAAAATCAAAAAATTGGGTACCTTAGAATTGCCTGTTCCTTCGAATAAAGAAGTATAAAGTGCATTTTATTAAGTACTTATATCCCGAATGCAACTATGCCCAACGCCAACCACACAATAATGCATAATAATTCCCTTGATATAGCGATAAGGCAATTAACGCCTCCTGCTGACCAATTACGTCGCATCAATCATGCCTAACCGTCATCCGTGCAGTCATCCGTCATGGTCATCCGTCATTAGTCGTTACAGGCAATTAAGTTATATAGTTAACCAAATTTGTAGGCGTCAGCCAGTTAGAGTTAATACAATAGCGCCCTCAAATTTGCCTCTGGAGGCGGTACTATGTCATATATGTAGATGATCGCTTCTGTACCTTGTCATAGATTTGAACCAGGGCTCGGAAAACGGTATATTTTTCGAAACGGTTTCGTCTTAAATACCTAAGAAACGATTTGATTCGATTTCGTTCGAACGGAACGTTATGGAACACGTTTTTGATCAGGATCAAAATTTGAATCGTTTTTGATTAATAAAACGTTTTTTTTTCGTTTTCTGGGGTGTTCGGTAGGCCTACTAGCTACGAACGAATATTACGAATAATGTCATGCTTGTCGCTGCACGCTGGGCGCGCGGCGCGTCCTGTTGATTAAACCGGTTTTTGAAAAAGTTCCCGTTTCGTTTTCGTTCCGAACAAAGTGTTGTATAAGAACCGTTCGAAACGTATTAAAAACGTTATTTTAAATAACGTTTCCGAGCCATGATTTGAACATTCTTACACAATATTTTCAAACAAGCTAAGACAAAAACCAGAAATGATCTATACATGCCTATATGTAAAAGTTAAATATTGGACGAAAGAAAAGTGGCAAATGAACTAATAATAAATCAAAAAAATCTCGCTATATTACTCGTAAGTTCGTCTAAAAACGGCTAAATTATTTTAAACGCATTCCTGTACAAACGTCAGCTACAGATGTAAATAAATATACGATGCGCCTACACCTACCTACTGTTATAATTTGCAATAGTTTCTGAATAAAGCCTATTTGAGACAATCTTCAATAGTACCTAATAGAGTCTATAAATACACTGAATGTTAAACAATCCCGACTTAAGAAGTCCGCCTTGGTCGTTGGACGGTCGACGAATGGCCCTTTACCCCAATAGCGACGCGCGCTTAAATATTAACCAACGCATTAAGAGATTCGAATATCTATCTTAGTACTTTCACGACTTACACGAAACAAAAAAACGATATTTATACTTTAAGCAACAAAAATACAAAACTTGACTTTAAATAACTAACTCTTGGTAAAAAAAAATACACGCAATCCATCGATAACAACACATTACCATATTGACGGTAACCTATCGCAAATCTGAAAATTACATTTAGCCGAAAATTCCTAAGTTAGAAAATCATTTTATTCTGAACCCAATAACTTTTCAAAATGTTCAAAGTGATATACCTACAGAACCTATGGGTGAGGTTAGGTTTGTTTTATTAAGAAAATTTATTTAATCATGGAAAGTTTCAGAAAAAAAATCTTACTTATGAAAATTCAGATAAACGAAACAACAACTTTGGCATCTGAAATTCAACCCCGTGACAATACCCAAATTGACTAAACAAATCAGATATCGTCCATTTTCAGCCTATGAATAACAATTCCATCTCAAGACGTCCGTCTCGCTCGCCGGTCGGCGGACGAATGGGCCTACGCCCCAAAAGCGACGCGCGCTCAAATATTTACCAACTACCCGCGTTAGGGTTACGAACGCGCCGTTTATGGCTGTTGATGGCCTGCCAGTGTTTGTAATGTTCGCTAAGCAAAACGACTTGGTTTTTTGTAAAATATATGTTCTAACGAGTTTTTAGATACAAGTCATCTTCGGAGGCTGCGCTCGTCCAATGGTCGATGAGTAAAAGTTTTATCCCATATATTTATAATTACTTATAACGAATCTAATTCTAAATAAGTAAATTTATTCATAAACAACAACACAACTTTAATGTTTATAAATCAAATATTTTTTGAAAATTAAAGGCACATTCTCGCCTGTAATCCCAGAGAGGGGTAGGCAGAGCTACAGAATTACCAGCAACTCTAAAAACTTGTTGATAATTCTATAACCATATTTTGCACTATTAGGCTAAGATTTTTACCAGCGTATTTAGTGATAGGTTGTAAGCCCATCGCCTAACAAGCCTTTATTCCCTTATTCGCCTATTAAGACATCCTCAAAAAAAACAAGATTTCACTCTAAATCAGGCAAATAATTTGAATAAAACAGCTTTTAATATAGAATTTCACAGAATCATATGAAAATTTATTTTTAATAACCTACAAAGAGAAAACTTAAACTTAACTTAGGCTTTGATTTAAACCTAAATTAAATAAGTTTTTTTTTAATTTGACTTGTTTTATACCAAGGGCCTTAAAGTTTTTTTTGGTAAGTAGATTGCATTTAATTTAAGGTTCGAATTATTCATATTATTTTTCAAAGTTTTGTTATGCTAAAAATAGGTATTTATTGTGATAAATGCATAACTGCGTTAATTGCTATTAGGTCAAGTTAGAACTATGAAAACTGTCAAAAATTCTTTAAATAATGATAAAAAATCATGTTGGGAATTATGAACACTCTTTTAATTAATTCGATATTATGACTCTTTGAAATTGTGTAGGTAGGTAGTACCTAAAAAAATATCTTGATAAGGCAAACAATAAGAATAATATACATCTTATTGCATTTTAAGCCATCTGATAAACTAAATAAAATCCAAAGCTACCTACAAAAGCTGTGAAACTTTACACAGATTTAACAAGAAGCGTGAATGCGGTCTGTTCAAATATTAACAAACAGCGCCGCGGCGCAGCAGCAGTTTATAGCTTATTAAAGTTCTATACAGCTTTGCGCGAAAGCTTAGCGTTTGCAGGACTTTATATTTGATATAAAATGTTATTTTATCAAATATTGACTTGTATTTTTTTAATAATAACTGAGGTTTATGAACTTTTATGAACTGTTAAATACTGACGAGTCCCAGGAAGTGTAAAGGACAGCTATATGACTCCTAAAGCTCTATTCCATTCATGGAAAGGGTTCCTGAGTGGAATGTGGCAAGTTTTAGGAGTTCATTATTTTGCGTTTGAGAACTGAAAAAATGAAATAAAAATAAGATAAAAACAATTGCACACAAATTGACCTAGCCCCAAATTAAGCTTGAAACTTGTGTTATGGGTGCTAGACACTTACATACATACTTAAATAGAGAAATAAATACTTATATAAATAGAAATATCCAAGAGTCAGGAGCAAATATTTGTGCTCATCACACATACTGCCCCCGATAGTAAAAAGGGCGCATCTAACACTTTTGTCAAAAATGAGTTAATTATACTGCCGTGATCAGCAGAAAAAGACCCACCTACTGATATTTTTAGTTTTTTCCTAGGTAGGCTAGATTAGAAGTTACCATAAGCAAAAAGGGCGTAACTTCAGTCATTTTGTTACATAACCTTAATTAAAAAGACGCATTCCAGAAACATGTAGGTGGTCTTCGTAAAAAAGACGTAACTACGTATAATGCGCCCTTTTGTTTTGTCAAACTTTTAACACTTTAATAAAAGAAAAGACGTAAGGTATAATCCATCACCGTATACTTCAATAAAAGGACGCATCTAAGTACTTGTGCCTTTTCAACTAAGTTTTGTCTTAGACGCATCTAACATAAATACTTAATGAAAAGGGCGCTAGTGACCACTTGCGCCTTTTTAACTTAGCCAAAGCTCGATCACATTATATTGCCGCGGACGCATCTACACGTAAAACTAAGTAGAAAAGACGCAAATGACCACTTGCGCCTTTTTCAATAGTGTATTTTGCTAATTCACTAAGATGTTCGTGGTATTTGTGTCTGATTTTGATGTAGGCATATTTTATTTTTGCGATAGTACAACTAAGTTAGTGTCATTATTTTTTGGGGTGTTTGTTACTGGAAAAATTATAAAAAAAATCTTTGTTAGTTTAAAATTGTTAGTTTTCCAGAAAACGTACATCAAGTATACTGGACAAGTGGACATTGCCAACTTTGCGGAGAATAGAAAGTCGGCTTAAATTTCAAGCATTATGGACATTACCAAAGATATTGTAAATATTTTTTAGTCCAAATATTAGACAAAACTGTATTTTTTTTTTAAGAAATAAAACATTAGTAAAAATCCGCTTGCAGGTTTAATTTAATAAAAATTGAAACATGATAGTATTTTGTACTTTAGTGTTTGCTGGTGAATTGGTCCGCATGGAACTGGTTTATTGAGTTTTCCCGTAGAAATTATTATATTTCCAGATAAAAAATCATATTGTCATGTCCATCCCCGGGACTCAAACTATTTTAATTTCAAATTCATTTCGGTTCGGCTGATGAGCCGTGAAGAAGAAACAAATAAACAATCAAGTTTTCTGATGGCAGCGTTATTTTCCCGGCGTCGGTTAAAGAACTTAGGAACAGCTAAGCAAAGTAAGCTTTGAGTTAGGACTACTAATAAACATGTCAAAGACCAAGTTAATTTCCAACTGCATCAAACAGAGCATTGAAGTCTTCCCCCAAGCTCTTAAACACAAGTTTAGTTGCAGACGTTTACGATGACGACAGAGTTGGCGGGATGAACAGCAATTATTTGGAAAATATTGATCTGTCACCGCTTTGTGAGGAGCACCATGGGAAGAAAAGGTCTTTACCTAATAATGGGGCAGAACATGCTGATAATAAATACAGAAAAATAAATGGCGTTAAAAGGAACAGATTCCCAGAGGAACGCTGTACTATTTCTCCTTTATCTGAATTCTGATGGGGCATTGAGTTGTAGAATCTATTTTCTTTTTTACGTCAGGACTTTTTTCAAAGATCTGAACATAAATTAGTAATCTTGAAGATATAGGAACTGTGGTTTTAACAAGGAAATAACGACATTGACACCCGAGATACATTGTTTAAATAAAGTACTGCACTAATATTTGTGGTTTATCAATATTTCTAGGTTCTCATTCCAATCTTTCTGGGACCATATCGGTTTGCATCGAATAGTTTGATTAAGCCTTATTTTGACGGTCAAGATAGGATAAAAAATACAAAACAAAGCAATACGGAAGCGATTAAGATAGTATAGCTTGGAGCAGGGTGACCTGAGAAACGCCCTAACACGGTAAAAGCACTCACTTCCTTGTCTAAATACGCTTCAGTTAAGCAGTAAAACCTAGGCGAACAATCCTTATTTTATTACATAAATACTTTATTATAAGACTTAGCAGGAAGTATAAGTTTTTTTTTTTTGTACGAATTAATTGGCAATGGGAAATATGCTGGACGTAGAAACGCAAATTAGAACACTGTGAAATTAGCAATGGGAAGTACGGGAAGTTATTTTTTTATACGTGTTATTTGGCAATGGGAAGTATGCAGGATATTATTATTTTTTAATGTATTTTTAAAATAATATTTTTTAAATATTAAATTAAAATGTATGTAAATAAGTCATTATGTTGTCATATTTAATAGAAAAACATACAAAAAATCATGTACCGAGGATAAGTGAGAAGCGTCCTTTCCTCATTCATATTCTGACGGCAATTGACGAAAAATTACCGTCCGCACTGGCTTGTTTGTATTATATTAATATGAGATTCCATAATCTAATAATTTTAGTTTTTGTCTTTACAACGTCCAGTATACTGGTCAGCGTCAAATTAAGGGTTAATAAGCTTTACTTTTTCATACGGTTTTTTGTTATTGTTTTTCCTGATTGTACCTTAGAACATTGTTAATGTGCAAATTATTATTTCACAGGTAGTTGAACTACCTGCATGTCAAAGTAGTAGAAAAAGAGAAGATATACCTTTTTTATTTGAGTAAAAGTAGTTGTTTAAAATATCAATTACTATATTGAAAAGACGCTTGTGTCCAAATGTGCCCTTTCATCTTAGGAGAAAAGCAGGAAATATCTGTCAAGCACTTATATTAAAAAGAAGTTTGTGATTGTACTCAGTTGAAAAGGCGCAATTGGTTACTTGCGTCTTTTAAACGGAGTATCGAGTATTTTCCAGACATTTTTTTGCTAAGATGAAAAGGAAAAACTTAAATAAATAAATAAATAATTGCAAATAAAAAAATATTTTAATACCATATTGACAATATGGTACATATCTATATTACTTCGATTACGGAAAGTGTTTATGTCTGTTTGTTTAGAGACAGCATACATTTCTTTAATTTTCAACTAAATCATTTAATTTCTCGATTTCGACTTCATGTTAGATGCGCCCTTTTTACTATCGGGGGCAGCATATATTTGCCCTTACTAGGATTCGATCCCGGAACCGCTAGCTTCGTAAGCAGGGTCAGTATTAACTCGGCTACCTCGTCGTCAACATCACGCACGAAATATTAGAAGATTGACAGTTTAGTTCGGATAATTAATTTACGATAAACAACAAAGAACTTACTTGATTTACTAGTCTAAAAGTGAATTTTCCTGAAATTACGTGAGGATTATATCTTAAAAGTCAGAGGATGCACACAGCACACATTTACTTAGTCCCAGAAAAATTTGATACTTTCAAAATTAATAACGATTTATAAGAGTTTTATAAGAGAGATTTATAAGAGTTTTACAGACAAAAAAAATAGACAAGCAAAAAAAAATTTCTTTTCATAAGACACGGAGAAATTAACGTACAAGACCAAAGACAAAGAGCGCGAAGCGAGCAAATGGAAACTTTAAGGAGCTTAGTTTTACTTACTAGAGTTTCCCGAAACAAAACAACTTAAATACTTACGTTAAAGATAAAATTGCTCATGCTGTTTGTAAAGAAAACTAGTGAAACTATACACAATTGTACAATTTAAAGCCAGAAAATTTTATATCTGTACCACCGTAGAGAAAAAGTGTTTGACCAGTTCTGTTTTCAAAATCACTTTCCGCCCTAGGGATGTAAATGCCATTTTCAGCCCGCTAATGACATATGGAAATTCTTAGGTACCATCGGAACAGGAGAGATGAAATATATTTATTAAATTTAGAATAGAAATAACATTTAAAACTTCAAAGTTATATTTTCATAATAAAGAAAGAAATGTAAAGGAAAACTAAAATGTGACATCGCATGTAAGTTCACCTACACAGAGCTACTGAAATTTAATTTATATGTTATAAAACTTACAAAGAAGTGCCAAACTTTCCTCAACAGTAATTCTGAAGAGATTTTAACGAAGTTTTTAGTTCCGAAAGTTCTAGGTAAAGTTCGTCTTGAATTGATCCATGAAATCGGAGAGAAGTTACTAGTTGGAGAATTTCCAGTGTTAGAGAGGAATTTTTACGGATTATTAATGTTTAAATATTTTCAAAAACTTTGACAGTTGATTCCACAATTAAATTAAACATGCAGTAAAATCAAAAGTGTCTGGAGCACGTCCTAAACTCGTACACAACTTTAGGGCGTTTTAAAACTTGTTTATCTCAAAATGACTGAATTGATTTGGATTAAATTTGGCACACAGGTAGTTTAGTACTGGATACTTTGCATTGACGACACATTAGCCTAGTTGGTAGTGACCCTGCCTACGAAGCTGGCGATCCCGGGTTCAATTCCCGGTATGGGTAAATGTGTATTATATGAGCGCGAGTATTTATTTCTCAATCTAAGGTGTTTTCTATGTAAATATTTATTTATCTATGTAAGTATATTTATCGTTAGCTAGTACCCGTAGTACAAGCCTAGAGCTTAGTTTGGTACAAGGACAATTTGTGTGAGACTCGCTGCTGATATTTTAATTTTGATTTCATTGACGTATGACCACTACAACCTAAAACTGCATTATAATCCTTATAATCTTTAAACTTGTGGATAAATCTAGATAGCGTAACATAATAACTGAGATGAGATTCCATGCTCCTCCAGCTGTGCGGACGTGCAGCGGCCATAACTCGTTTTGATTGGAGGAAACTAGAATTCTTTCAACATTGAGCAATCGCTATTGGTCTAACTTTGTTGATAAACGATCCAGATTTGCCGGTGGAAATTTTATGTTGATAGTTTAATATTTTACTGAAGTATTGTGTGTTGTTCGTTGTAATTTTATTTTTAACCGACTTCAAAAAAAGGAGGAGGTTCTCAATTCGTCTGTATTTTTTTTTTTTTTTTTTTTTTTTTAATGTTTGTTACCTCAGAACTTTCGACTGGGTGAACCGATTTTGAAGATTCTTTTTTTATTTGAAAGCTGGTGCTTCCAGATTGGTCCCATTTTTTTCAAAATGAAGATCTGATGGTGGAATCCATGAGGAATCGACGGAACTCTTCAAAATTTATAGGCACACCTATAGCGATTTTGGTATTTTTCATTGTAACTCGTGTATTTGGTCTTGGAAACCACAATTTGGTGAAGTGGAACTGATGATGAAGACCACAGATGGCCACCGGAACTCCTAAACGGTATATATTTCGAGGGTGGCGATAAGATATTTCGATTAAGATAGTTGAGCGAGTATGACGAAGCATATTTAGGTTTAAATATATGACTATGACTTTCCCATGGCGTTGCTTGCGGCGAGATTGAAATGTTCTATTGTTTCTTGAGAAATGGGAGAAAAATGGGAGAATAACAGCATAATTATGATCACTAAAAAGTATAAAATAAAAAAAAAGTTTAAAAAAACAAAAACCCGCCTTCAAAAAGCAAAAAATAACTTCTTTAAAATGGTAGGTAAATAGGTCAGTCCAACTGAAGTCGGCGTCCAACAATATTTTAACCAAAAGCAGACTTCAGTTGGAGTGACCTATTTACCTACCATTTTAAAGAAGTTATTTTTTGCTTTTTGAAGGCGGGTTTTTGTTTTTTTAAACTTTTTTTTTACTTAAGAAAAATTTACGCTAAAGCCGAAGTTATCATTTAATTTAATTGTAGGGTCGGCTAAGAAAGTGGTCTACCAGTTTTGATAAAAGTTTCTGTGAGATCTAATCATCTCTAAGGTTTACAGTTGTCACTGTCATAATATTATTGCAAGGGAAAATCGAACTTGTTGTATCATGACGTGCAAATGAACTTCAACCGTAGGGTGGCAGACCACATTTGTGGCCGACTGTACATACGATGGTTAAGCTTTACTTGGTTTAAGTATGGTATGACATGAGGTTTTTTGTGAGTGGCTTCGGTTAACGATTCGTAGAGTAAGGAACGAACCAGCTCCTGTTTTATAATTGATTTTCATGGATGTAAAACGTTATAACAGTTGTAACTTAGATTTGAAACATATAAATTTTATCAAAATTTACCAATTTAACGATGTTCTTCGATATTTATATCATCAACGTCTCGGTTATCGCTCATTGCTCACAAATCACACGCCTAACATTCTCATAAATATTCAACAGAAACTCATAACGGGAATGATTAAATAACAACTCAGAAAGGAGCCTAAATAAACGACAGATCCACTCATCGCCTTAATAAATCGAGTTTCCTCCAAGCAGAGCTGAACTGAAAATTCCATTTCCCTGAAAAATTTAACACCTCCCGGCCACTTAGTTGTTATATTATCTACCACGAAACGGGTTGGCAGCTCTTTCAAATTTGTAATATTATTATTAAGTGTATAAAATTACCAGACCTGGGATTCTTTACTACTTGGTAAAACCATGGTGCTGCAGAGATGTTATCGTGCTGTCAACGTTATGATAGCTCTTATTTACTTGACAGTAATGAAATGACAGCCGAGTTAAAAACAATACGATAACATGTCAAAGGTTGTATCGTTTTACCGAGTAGAATAAAGCCCCTGGTAGGTTTTAGGCAAGCTTTACAGTGTAATAAAGAAGAATTTGTTTTTTGTTTTTTTGCTGTTTGAATCTGAATGAGGCACCAAGATACTGCGAAGAAAAAATAAAGACGTTTATTTTCAGGAATGTCAAGTTGATAATGATGATAATGATGATGATGGGAATGCCAAGGACGATGATGATAAAATGGACGCTAACAAATTCGCATAGGAATACAATTTTGTGAGGTGAACATATTCGACAAAAGAAGTTTAGTTTTTTTTTCTAAGGAACGGAGAAGTTGAACGAGGACCCAGGCCACATGATAATACCTAAGTGGATTCTGAACCCCATAGACACTTGCAATCTCAACGTTGCAATCCTACAAAGACAATTTCAAAACTGCGAAAGCGTTTCGTTCTGCGGTCACTACTCAAGAACCTTCCCGCCCTAACAGCCATCAGCTCCAAGAGCAAAGTGCTCCGGCCATTGCCACTTAAAACCGTGGATAAACATTACCTACAAACATTTTAAATCTACAATTGTAACTTGTCTCTTTGGAAATGGGGGCCGCCGCTGACACTATTGACAGTGCAATGCTCCCCATTGTAACGACTACACGCGTTGTCAAATCATTGTTGCTATTTAAATATCGAACAAAGTATCTGATTGACAACTGACAGTCAGAGTGTGTAGCGACTCGAAACAATTGAACACCGAGATGTGTTCCCAACGATGCGGAAATAGCGTTCAACACATCTTAGCTTTGGATAAATGTAAAGGGAAATCATTTTCTGAAAGTTTTGTGGAAATAGAGATTGAATAAAAGACGATATGGAAGCTTTTGATCATGTTGAAGTAGAAAAGTTAGAGGCGTGGTTTATATCTGCGACCTATCACAAAAATACTTTTTCATTCATTTCTGTGTATTTGTTTTCTATGTAACTAAGAATGTATTTCTCTATACAGGGTACCGGAACATAGACATCCGAAAAAAAAATTTTGGTCCCTCGTGTCGTGGGGTATCCGAATCACCCCCATGTATGTACCGCGATTTTTAGTATTTTCGGAGATATTGATCATTTTAATCAGAATTTTGTAATTTTTCCTTATGTCCATGTTATGAAAAACCCTTAACTTCATGTATTATTTTAATATTTATTCAGTGGTTTCTTACATTGATAGAATAATTATGAACTTAGGATGTTTTTAAAACTACATGCCAGTTTTTTTTTCATCACAACTTTTTGTGTCATCACACAAAGTTTGTTTGTCCATACTACGTGAAAAAAAAACATGGGGTACAATTAGTACGGAGAAAGTAACTTTTTGAGATTACACAAAAAGTCGTCATAAAAAAAACTGGCATTTAGTTCTAAAAACATCAATCAAGTTCATAATTGTTCTATAAATGTAAGAAACCACTGAAAAAATATTAAAATAATACATGAACTTAAGGGTTTTTCATAACATGGACATAATGAAAAATTAAAAAATTATGAGTAAGATGGACAATATCTCCGAAAATACTAAAAATCGCGGAACATACATGGGGGTGATTCAGATGGCCCACGACACGAGGGACCTAAATTTTACTTTTGGACGTCAATGTTCCGGCCACCCTGTATAAGTAAATTTGTCGTTGTCTAGTACCCATAGTTCAAAACTATAGCTTAGTTTGGGCCTAGGTCGATTTGTGTGAGATTGTCCACTGATATTTGATTCATGCACACTGTCTAAGCGGAATAATTTTACTAACATATTCAAATGTGTTTTTTTCTTACTTTATGACGTTTTCATTCAACAATAATACAATATATTCATTACTCATAACAATAAAAGCTAAATATCATACATTAATTACCTATGTTTATAAAACCGTTGCGGTTTTGTATGTTTATTTATTTAATTTTCAGTAGCGTAATGTTAACACAATAACCTACAACATAAATCACAATTCACATCAATAAAGTTAACAGCAGTAATTTAAGTAGCAGTATTATTTTTAACTATGTTAACAACATCATCGTTACTGTACCCAATTAAACAATACAACAAGCGCCGAATCAAACTAGTTTCAACATGTCCATGTTTTGCTTTAAAGGTTAGCTAAATCAATAAATAACCCGTTAGTTGCCGACATCACAAGCTCATCTGAAAACGAGGTCCATCCAACCGCTCTGCAGTTTTAAAACGAAACAAAAACAAAACTTAGTTGACAGTTGACAAAAAAAATCGTCCATTCGACCGCCAATCCGAAGAATGGGCGTAATCCATCAACATGTCAGGGTATTTCCAATTTTCATGGAAGTTTCATCAGTTCGGAAAGCTGGAAGCAATTAAAATATTTTCTCGGATGGTTCATTTATCATCTTGAGCTTGATGGGTTGTTTATTGAATTTTGATATTATAATGGTTATAATATAACTGTTTCAAAATGAGGCGCTTTTTGAAACTGTTTTGTGTCTAAGTCTATATTATGTATCAGTATCAGTAACAAAGCCTCTGTTTTACTTTATTTAAACCCATCTTTATCATAATCATAATTGTTGACGTTGTAGATCTTTCTTCGGGTTCGATCCCCGGTAAGTTTGATGAGCGTGAGTATATTCTTGTGTCTTGGATGCTTTCTATGTAGTAAATATTTTTATGGTTGCCTAGTAACCATTTGTACTCGTAAGTCCAAGCCTAGAGTTTAGTTTGGCACTAGGTCCATTTGTGAAAAGTAAAACAATCTAACACAACGTCAATAACATAATTAAGATTAAAAAGCAAAATGCGCTAGAACCCATTGGAATAGAGATCCTAAAACATATTTGAATGAGCAATATGTACTACAGTACTAACACAATTTGGTCAAAGTTCATTTTCACAGACTAAAATATTAGTAGGTAACTGTAGCTAGAGTCTAGACAATTTAAAATAAGGCTAGTGTGATAGTGATAATAGTTAAAGTAGGTAGGTAACGAAATGAAATTTAGGTTGCGTATAGTGAGGTCACAGTCTCTATTAGACTTAAAAGATTAGCTAATTGTAAATATTAGTTAAAGCTAGTTAATGCTTAACTAAAGTTACTAGACAGGATAAATCACTTCCTATTTTTAAGAATCTTTTAAAAGAACACCTTTAGTCTCTTCCTTAGTTTTTTTCTCCTTACCTTTTATTTTGTATTTATGTATTTCTTATTTACGCACCTATGTGTATTTACTTAAGGGATATTTATACATACATACATAATTTCACGCCTTCGTTCCCAGAATGGGGTAGGCAGAGCTACAGAATGACAAACATCTCTAAAAACTTGTTGATAATTCTATAACCACAATTTGCGCAATTAGGCTAAGATGTTTACCAGCGTATTAGTGACAGGTTGCAAGCCCATCGCCTAACAGTACTACAAGCCTTTATTCCCTTAGTCGTCTCTTACGACATCCGCGGGAAGACATGGAGTGGCACTATTCTAACTCGGCAACCACACGAGGCTATTTATAAGTATATTTATAAGTATTTTTAAATTGTTTAATTCAGTTTGCACCGCCTGCCTATTTCTAATGTTTACATTTAACCATCTCTTCTTTGTAAGGTTGTCTGGAAGAGATCGCTATTTAGCGATAAGACCGCCTGTTGACTCACTATGTAATCTGTATTTTAGTTTCTTGTATATTCGTTACTTGGTGTATGTGGTGTTTCAATAAAGTGTTTTGTATTGTATTGTATTGTTATTAAAATAAATGAGGATTGCGAATTTCAGAAAGATAACTGTGAAGCTATTAATTCAATACAGCTGGTGCTTCATCTCTTTCACTAGCTAGTAACGACTCAATCGAGAGACAGAAATGGAGCGACATTTTAAACTTCGTTTTTTGCTGTAGAGCTGCGTTCCTCTTTTTGTGTCTGTGTCCACATAACGCTGAAATGGTTGGCAGTTGGTTATGCGTTTGTGCTATTAGAAAAAAAAGTCTTGATCCTCTCAACCAAGTTCTCGACAACCCAATATTCCAGAAAAGGATGAAGAAAAAAAAGAAAAGAAAAGGATCAGTGTTCGCATTGCTGTGTTCCGGTGTGGGGATAGGACAACCGCTGAAATTACTAGCATAGAGGCATTCCATCTTAGTCCTCCGTGTCGGCAATGCATTTGAAGTCTTAGAATTGCAGTTTTGTGATTGTAGTCTTGTGATTTAAAATATCTATGGATCTCAAATCCTACTTACCATCTACATGCCATAAAAAAAATGTTTGGTCTTAATGTGTCAAAGGCCAAATCTGTTTACATCAGAAACAAATTATAGCCGGCCCGGTAGCACCCTTATAATAAATTATATTACAACTTAACTAAGGGCTGGGTATTTCTCAGATATTTAGCTCTGTCCTTTTCTTTTACATGACCAAGATAAGCGGCAACATTAAATGACAGATAATTTTATATAATTTATAGGATTGAAAAAATCAGTCCTAAGGGCAAATATTTGTGTAATGTCCCCGAGTAAATATTTGTTATCGTTGTCGAGTACCTATCTTTAGTACAGTACTTAGTTTGGGGGAGGATCAATTTGTGAATTTTGTCCCCTGATATTTATTGATTACAATAACTACCAAGTGAAAGTTAAATCTATTAAGATCTTCCAAAACAAAGTTTTTAGTTTCAAGAATTATCACGACGTTAAGGCTTAATTTGCGATGCACGTAACATTGGCAAACGCATGAAGTTCGACTGTTAACCGTTAAACAGAACGACTGTCGTTCCGCGGCTTAAATGCAAATCTGGGCTTAGAGCACTAACTTCATATTACAATCCCATACATGATACTTTGCCGCATTAGAATCCGAGATTTGTGCATTTGGTTTTGCAATAGTAAGTAGGTAAAAGCCGGTAAAGCGTACCCTTTTTATCAAAGAAAGCTGGGTAATACAAAATGGAGACAAAAATCAAATCGTTACGAACGAATCGATGTAATAAAACGTTTTTCGATGGACAGATATGTTTCATTTGATTGTGTTCATAGAAAAAAATAACTGCGTGTCCTTGTTCCGAATAAAATGTCAACATTTTTCGAAATATGTAGTTTTTTAATTGCTATTTTTTAGAAGCAAAAATGAAAATGTCGTAAAAGGAACAACAATAATTCATCAATTTTGAGTTTTTGAATTTTTAGCGTGTTTTCTTATCAAAAGTGATTCCTTTAAGGAAAAAACGTTAATTATCATACTTTTATAACAAGATTTACAAAAACCAGTAACTAAACAAGGCATAAAACAAGTGAATTTGTTATTTACTGTGAATTAACTACGAAACATTTCCTCCAAACACTTACATTTAGTTGCAAAACGAATGTTTTATTTAAAATAAAACCAGTATCCCAGCTAACCGCGGCTTGAAAGAGCTTAATCTAGAAGTTAGTGGCGAGCCAGTTTCAACGCGATACGTTAACGTAACGGTCCTTGAAGCCTCGGTTGCTCGTAGTTTTAACGGCCGCTTTCATCGACTTTAAACGCCGATTTAAGACTGTGCGCTACCGGCTCGAATGAAACGGTCCGTAGCGGGTGTATTTTTTATTTTATTTAAAATAGTTTTTGGTAGTGTATTTTTATTTTAGTTAATTTTCCCTGTTGATGCGTTATTGGTATATTGGGATGGGCATCATTCTCAAACTAAGAAGTCTAAAAGGTTTATTTTTTCTAGTTTTCATACGTTGAAATCTAAACTTAATAAGTAGGAAAGTGGAGAGGAAGAAATTTGAATAGTAGACCAAGATGAGAGGGAAAATAGGCCTATTTTTTTTTAAAATAATGAATCGTACCTATTATTCTAGTTTACACCACTTTTCTGTATAGGAGACATGCAACTCTACGATAAGTGTACAATTATAGTAGTAGTAAGTTTGTCTGTCTGTTCGTTATGCTTTTACGTCTAAACGTTTTAACGAATTTAGATGAAATTTTGGCATGAATTTAGCTTGAGCCTTGAGGAAAGACAAGTACAGTCAACAGCATAAATAAGTGATCATTTATGTACCTTGTCGCTTTCAATCGTTTCACAATTTTGTATAACATTTCAAACACGACGTTAAAGTGACAAGGTACATAAATGATCACTTATTTATGCTGTTGACTGTACATACTTTTTACTGTTTAATAAAAAAACACTCGCGAGCAACATCTTTCGTTTAGATATGTTAACCCAGGCATGGTTTCTTATTATTGTTGTCGATTGGCAAGGTTAGTTCCAGTAATGAGGTACACGTGAAAGAAGGTCGTAACGGGAGCTTGTACTATTCCCAAAAAGTTTTCCCTAACACGGCAAGTGTAGCTAAAATGATGCTTTTTGGGAGCTCCCAATTAGTACCAACAGCTTGTTACATGTTCTGGGCGAGTAGTTGTTACTGAAAGAACAGAAAGCTTGTTAGAGTAAATGCTACCTGTTTTAACCTCGTAAGGCCCAGTGTGCAATATTACCAAGGCAATTTAATTTGAACTGTATTGCAATAAGAATAAAGTTTTTTTTCCTTTCTTCATAAATTGAAAATGGCATTTTCGATCGATCGAAATTGAACTTTGTTGCATTGATGGTAGATTTAAAGTGACAAAAATCTGTCTGATTTTAGTATGATGGGCCTTACGAGGTTAAGGGAAGCTTATTATGTACAGTCAGCTGCAGAGATAAGTATACCCCTCTGCATACAAGTTTCTGCGATAACTAGTACATAGTCATCGCAGACACCGAGTTGCACAAACGATCGTTAGCACTAATGTCCCATTAACACTTTCTAATTCGCTAGAAAGGTAGATAATGACTTTAAATTTAATGGACGTGTATACAACTAGGCAAGAGGCAATAGGAAAGTTATGAAAAACGAAAGAGACGTTATAGGTTCCATATCATATCCTTTCTTCTTATGAAACATTAAAATTGGTAGGTATATATAGGTATATAAACATTTCGTCTTGAACCTATAATTGATTGAATGAATGAATCAGTCTATTACATGTATTGACAGTTGTGCCTATTACAATTCTACTTGCGTGAGCAAATACTATTACGTCGGTGAAACTGCAAAACCGCGTAAGTAACATTTTTAATGAGGAGCAAAATGCACCTTTTTTCTAAGACGTTAAGGTTTATTTTGCTCTATAATAAATTTGTTGGTTACGCGGTTTTGCAGTATCAGCGACGTACTTTTAGTGCATACTGCATTTATATTTGTCATATTTTCCCTTCCCGTTTTTATAATACTTCATAGTTTTATTACTTTCACTATACTTACTACACTTAATCGGTCGTAACGATTAAAAAATCATAAAATAACGCTATGGTCCTAACTCAAATACGTTTTTTTTTACACAGGGCGTCCCACGGCTATGCCACATGGAAGGAAAGTACCTTAAATATTGTAGATGGAACATTTTACTGGAAGAAGACATTATTTGAATTTAAAAAACAATTTAAACTGCATTCATAGATATTTAAATAATTAAATGGTTGAACCGGGAATCGAACCCGTTACACGAGAAAAATAATTACCCTGTAGCTTTATCATACCGATTGAAAGGCTTCATCATAAGGATTATTTTTTGCTAAATAACATAGTGTCAAAAATAAAAGGAAGACCATGAATTTTAACATTTTTACGATCCCCAGATCTAACCCCGTTAGATTTTTTTATGGGGTTATGTAAAAAATTTAGTTTACCAGAACCAGTATGAAAGTGTCCACGAGCTACAAACAGAACTTAGTGGTATTATTCTAAATATCCACCACAACAAGATCAAGAAGAGTGCGAATTTCTATTCAACAGGAAGGGACTCATTTTGAGCATTTGATAAATTGATTAATTTTGTGTTAAAAATGTTAAAATTCATTATCTTCCTTTTATTTCTCACACTATGTTATTTAGCAAAAAATAATCCTTATGATGAAGCCTTTCGATATTTAACGTACTTTCCTTCCATGTGGCATAGCTGTGGGACGCCCTGTATAAATAGTTGGTAATTTGCTAAATAATAGTTGTAGAATGAAAAGGTTCGTCACTTTTGAACCTTAACTGCATTGAAATAGAGTTGAAAAGTGACGAACCTTTGCATACCGCGACTATACCTACTTATACATAAATTATAAAATCGGCCTGTTGACCACGGACAATAGGAACAGCCAGTCTGCCACAGACAGACAAAAGAGCACTACTGAAGGTACGCGGAAAAAGTAATTTCGTCGTTCAGAAAAGTGCCACGACATCGTTTGCCATGGGCATTTAAAATGGGCAAAGAATGGGGATTGCAGAAACGACATGGGTTGGTATTTACATAATATTACTTGATAATTTAGCTAAAGGTTCATATTTATATCGGATTTTATACAGATGACTTTACAGTTTTGCGCATGATGTAGATTTTTGTTATTATTTTGTTATTGATTTTTTTAAAGATTCGAGGTGATGGCAAATTGCCATACTACATATTCAAATTTACAATTTTAATCTGAAATTACTAAATATATGCTCATCTGCATCTGCATCTGCTTTAATACTATTGGAAACCCTTAAAATTTTTATATAGCCTATACCACTTTCATGTTCTCGCGGAATAAAGTAATGCAAACACTGTTGCTTGGGGGTAGGATAAAGAATAAAATGGTAGTAGCCATCCGGATGGACCCTGCACACGGTCCTACCACCACTAATAAAATAACTATAGTGGAATTAACGATACCTAGACTTTTAAAAACTAAACAGTACGTATTTTTTACTATGGTTAAAAACCGATAAAACTCAACATTATGAGCAGAGAACGATCTGACACGTTTAAAACTCCTTAACGGCCGCACTCAGAATCAGTTAATGAAGATTATTTCTTTCTTATTGACGTTTTTTCATAGACAAGTTTGAAAAAAGAACAAGTTAACTGTTTAAACTCTGTGCCCGGCGAAAGAGTGCGTTCACAAAACAGAGCCTAATCATTATGCTAAATTCCAAGCAATAAAATGGACAGATACAAATAACGCCTATAGCTCTATCCTTCTCACTGACTAGAACTCAGGATTTAAGAGCATAAAACAGCCTCAGAAGCGATACATCATGCTTTTAGTCCGACCTAATCCTAACTCAGCCGAAGTCAAATAGCTAGGTTATCCTAAGCTGACCAAAACGTATGCGCCAATCTGTCCTTTTGATCCGTCCCATACGCTCAGCCTTTTTGCAGTCTGTTGCGACAATTTATTCGGCGGCCATCTTTTTTTTCTGCTTAAATAATCGTCTGTGTCCTTTGTTTTACTTTTCCTTTTGAATGTCGCTGCGCATTTGTTTCGGGGAGTAACGGCGGATAAATCTAGCCGTCTCGTTCTGGGGCTGGTTTATGGGTCTGATAATCTATTCGAGCTAAAGACCTGAAGAATGCTAAGAAATTAGGGTACGAGTACTTAAAACATGTAGCGGCTTTAAAATAGTCAAAGAATTGATATGAAACCATTTTTCATACGCATCTCAAGTTATATGATGTTATATTTTTATTCGTGTGGTTGCCGAGTTAGAATAGTGGCACTCCATGTCTTCCCGTGGATGTCGTAAGAGACGAGTAAGGGAATAAAGGCTTGTAGTACTGTTAGGCGATGGGCTTGCAACCTGTCACTAATACGCTGGTAAACATCTTAGTCTAATTGTGCAAATTGTGGTTATAGAATTATCAACAAGTTTTTAGAGATGTTTGTAATTCTGTAGCTCTGCCTACCCCACTCTGGGAACGAAGGCGTGAGATTATGTATGTATGTATGTATATTTTTATTATCTAGTAAATATTTAGCAAATTTCGGTCGCGTTTATGTGTTTTTTTTTAATAAAAAACATATTTGTTTTCTTATTTATATGGCTTGGTATGATTTTGAATGACTATTGGTTAGTCTAGTATTTAGGTACTTTAACATCGTGTTTTAACTGACATACAAAATTTTAAAACGAAAAAAGCGACTAGATTCAATCTATAAATAGATGATGTTGATGTGATTGCGATTACTTATACCTTAAAATAAATTTAAATGTGAAAGTAAATATATTTTCACTATCGATTTTCGATCGTAAATGACTTAAAAAAACTTTTGTGTAAAACTTCGATATCAATTAATCTTTGACTGAGCATTGCTCCAGCAAATCTCACAAAGGAAAACCTAATTTCATAAAAACAGAACCGCAATTTCTGCAAAATTTAATAACACCTGCAATTCTATTATAGACTTTACTAAATTAAAAGATACAGAGCTTAAACGTGCGTAATTTTTCACGCTAAACCCAGAATGAATTAGTTTGGGAACTGGGTCAGACCAGCGTTTGCGTTTCCGTGTTACATTTTTTTTGCATAATGTATTTACTTCACTTGTTTGGAGTTTGCGAGGTTTTTCAACATATATCTAAACGGTTAATGGCGCTCGCGGATTGTATAAGGCGTTTTTTTAACCCTGCACAGTCTCAATTTAATATTAGGCTTTGTGAAAAGAATATGTATAAAGTATTTACAGTTTAACTTTACACAATTTTTCTTTTTTGGGATAACAAACGTACTTCAGATAAAAAGCATCTCAAACCAATGTCTATTCCGAATTCGAAATTCATGTTCGAAAAGCACGCCGATTTAAAATCAGAACGCAACATTTTTCTTTTCCACTCCAAGAGGTGTTTTTCCTGTAAGAAAACACGCGCGTTACATATATTTTTCACGGGATTCCGAACATTAATTCCGCGTTAACTTACGCGCTATAAAGTGGGAGCGCGCAGGTGCGATGGCGGCGAAGTGGCCAGTTTCAAACTTCGCGATTTACGATTGAATAACACTTGGGTTTTCGTCAATAGCGGTTTAAAAGAGGAAAACGTTCCTTAAAACGCTTCTTAAGTAACAAGTTTCGAGTTTACTTGCGTTGAAAACATTTTCAAAGTATGAATTTCAACGTTTTTACGAGAACTATGTACATAAATCAAGTTAATCAATTTTAAAGTACCCTGATTCGAGTACAAATACAACGTAGTTATAATTTGTTCGCTGCTAAGTTTAATCTACACTTGAATAATAAGATTTGTGTTTTTATATTTTTGCGTCGTGCGTTTCGAAATTTACTGGCCCTTATTTGAAAATTCGTTAAACAGTAGAATTCTATATTATCAGATTATCACTAGGGAGGCTATGATTTATTATTCTACGCGAACGGAGTTGCTAGTCTAATATAAAATTGAAATGTAATTACTCTTTTACAAAAATGAATCCCAAAAAACTGGTCTGCGACGTCCATTAACCTCGATGACGTCATCCGATCATTTATCACTCGCGCCTTGCCATGTTCGCACTTTCTTGTCTCTGTTTAAAAAACGCCCCAAGGCGTCACATCGATTGATGCTGGCTGGTGACATCAGGATGCCATTTAATTCAGAACCATTAACTTATTGGTAAAATCCAAAATGGCCGGGGATTATAAACATTTTCAGGTCCCAAAAAATCGTGAAAATTAAACATTCACGTTGCTTGTGCCAAGATTGTGATTGTTGTGAATAAGCATCGTGATTACACAAGCCTAACAAGATATTAAATACATTAACTGAGATGTAAGTTGAATCACAAAATAACTGGCTGTTGTTACTACCAACTTCGGCTAACACAACTAATATCATAGGTAGTTGTTTAATACAATTTATATCAACTAAGAAAAATCCACTCTTGTTTAGCTCTAAAGTTCTAAACTAAACACTTACTCATACATTGAACGTCATATAAAAGTATTTGACGTAAAACCAGCTGAATAAAATATAAAATGTCCGGCAAAACCCGATAAGTTTAGTTTTAGAGCAGTGCCAGACAGAGTTGTCAAATTCCTAAACGAGTCAATTTCCGCCGAGGATTCTTGTTCCATTTACGCTTAAGCTTTTGTACTATCGCTTTGTGCTCTTTGAAAATATATCATTTGAAGTATTACAAGTACTGATATTATAAACTCTAAATAAAGCCATTTCGTCTATTTGTGTGCAGATAAAATACTATTATATTAATGTTTGCCTTAATTCACTTCGTTTATTAAGGCGGCACTCAGAGTCTTAATGTTAATGACAATTAAGTTGTTCTTTAGTGAGGATTTTTCATTCACAAATTTGAAAAAGGACCGAGTTAATTGTCTCTAAAATGTCTTTAAATACGGCAGTCACTCTTTTGCGATAGCACTGAAAATAATTGTCCGAATGAGGTCTAATACCGCTGCCACAAACTCGTCGAGTGGCATGATAAGTAGCTAGGAAAGGAGGCAGAGACATTGCTCGTACTCGTCATGCCGCACGTCTTGCTCCTCGTCATGCTCACCGCTCCCTGTTTTGTCGGTTTTTTGGGCGCAAGTCAAAGGACCTAGTGCGAAGCGTCACGAATAATTGGGCAAGTAGAGAAGTGTGTAGGCAGAGAGGGTAAAATCGCGGCAGCTTGAGGAGCAGAGCGATGGCAAGCCGCGGAGCATAGTGTGGCAAATTCGGAACAGCGGAGGTGTAGCGGAGCGTTCCAGCGTACATTGTCAGATGCAGCATGCAGTGCACGGCAGTTTTCGCTGAATACGTTGCACGCTCGAAACAACGCCCCGCTGCCTGCCCGCGCCGCCGATCCGAATTTGCGGCCAAAGAGTGGATCGAGATGGTGCGTTCGTTGGTACCGTCGTTCGACAAAGTTGAGTATTATTGATCAGATCTTTATGATATTTGGAACAAGAGTAGACGAGGCAAATATAATTTTTAAGTTCGAACATGAGGAAGATCGGTCAGGGAGTTACAGAGTCACGGATTATTACTCACTATAATGTATAGAAAAAACTATACTAAGCTGTGTCTGTGACACGCTTTAGGGATTTCATTGCGGGATCTATAGAAATAAAAATAAATACATAGTTAAATCCCATAAATGCCACGCGATTCCGTGTTATACATACATTGCACATGCAAGCATTAGTTAGTGATTCACGTGCATTATCTATCCATGCACATGATGCACAATCGGGTTTAATCATCCGAATTTACCTAATTCGCGTTGCATTTGAATTCGCTTATTTGTAACCAATTTTGTTACATAGGTAAACGCCGCATGTATCTTTATCACATGTGTGTAAATAGAGGTTGTATTTAACAATTTCAGCATAACATTGGAAGCACAATAATGTATCTCTGTTCTATTAATTTCCACGGCTTATGCCCCGTTGTTTGATCAGTAGTTAAACTAATTAATTGTTAAAATTCGAAAAAGGATTGGAAAATTTGACACATTTCCTTGAGATTTTAACCATAAGTAACGTTTTTTGACCATTAGTTAGTTTAAATACCGATCAAACAACAGGCCAATTAACAGCTAAATGTAGATTGACAATCGACGAAATATGTATATATGTAAACTCTTTATTGCACAAAAAAAACAATTACAAGTAAGTACGGACATACACTTAAGATAACGAGTACAATGGCGAACTTATCCCTTTAAGGGATCTCTTCTTCTCTTCAAAATAAACTGCTTCGTGAAGAGAACGGGAATATAAGATTATTTCGACTAGTTTTAAGATAATGTAAGTTACTTTGTTAATAATACTTAAATTTGTAGAGTAAAAACTCCTTCCTTGGAGAAATATTATTAATGTAAGTACCTACTTGACAAAATCCAGTGTCCGTATTCTTTGCAAGTGTCCGTATTCTTTATATATTTCTTTGTTTTGTAATCGCGTTTTCAAAAACGGCTATATTTATTTTTAAGAAAATTGTGGAAGAAGGGTTTTCGGGTGCAGAAATCAATCTGGCAAGTTGTCATCTTCGGGAAATCTCGGTTTCAACCCGAGAGACACCAGGTCTCCCTGGTACTTATATTATTAGCCGCCCATAGTTTGGATAAATTACGTATTTGCAAACTTAAAAAATGTTGGTATGAGTAGTATGGTTTATTAAAAAAACCATATATGCTCTAAGACATTTTCGACAAGATAATCTTCGACTTAACAAATTGCAATATTAAAACCCAGGCCGAGCGTCAACCAGGCAAGATCAAAAACAACCAGTTAAAAAAAGCGCAAAGCGTTTTGAAAACCTTGAGGTTAGGTTAGTCTTAATAAATAAAGTCAAGTACTAAATAAAAATACATTTCATTTCACTACAACAAGAAAAATACGAGGGAAATATTCGGAAGCCAAGAGCGCTTTATCCTAAGGAGCTCATAATAAACCGGGAAATCTTAATTTAGCGCCGGAAAATGTTAAGTAGTGTTTTTTGCGAAAGATTTCCGTCTGCGGTTTCCAAATGGAATAAGTGAGGATTCAAAGGCTGAATAAATTGAGGTGTTTACCGGATTTAACTGGAGTTGAGGATTAGTTTGGTGATTTAAAAAGTATTTAATTGACTCAACAACATGGTAGTCACACCCGTCTTAATTCTCAGGGTTGGATCGTGGTCTTGAGAATTCAAATGTCTATAGGTCTTGGGACCGTATTAATAATTTCATCTCGACTATAATGCCCGTCTCAAGATGCGTCAATCAAGACAGTTCTTTAAGGCTTGACGTTTACTTCGACGTAGGGTGACGGCACCAATGATGGACACTTTTAGCTGACAGGCACCAGTAATGGTCACTTCACTCTTAATTCAACGAGAGATCCGTATAATTGCTATTGCTCTGTCCCTTACACTCGACATAAACTGAATTGCTTAGCCATTTCATTTTTTTTTTATAAGAGAGCAAACCAGCATGCGGGTTACCTGATGGGAAGTAATCACCACCGCCCATCAACAGCAGCAACTCAAGAGTTGTCGGTCCGTTGCCGGCCAATTAGGGAAATCAAAGATGGCCTCTTTTATAGTGTAGTTACATCAGTAGCGGTGGATATACCAATAAATTTTGTGCGATAAAGTTATAATAAAGTGAAAATACAAGTATTATCAATCGTCATACTTCGCATCATCCATATACATGCTAAAAGAAAAAGAAAGAATAACATTTATAACAAACTACAAAAAGGACAGAAATAAGTACAAAAATAATGGTCCCAACCCAGTGTCTGGCATTAAACTCAGCGCTGGTCTTCTATTGGAATAAGAACCATCTGGCGAAACTACTAGCATACTCGTAATTATAATGGCGAGAGAGTAAGTCTGTTTCCTTGTTACGCGTCCACAGCTAAACTACTAAACTGATTTAAATAATATGTTGTATAGAGATAGCTTGAACAAAAACGAGCGACATTTGGTACTTTTTAGTTTGGAATATTGAAAAGTTTCCGAGGGAATAGCGATAATAATTATATAACAAATTGTATTATGTACAAGTGCCTCGATTTACTCTATTACAAGTAAGTTTGTACCTAATTATTGTATTTTAACAGATAAAATCGTATGGTTCAACATGTTTAATATTTCCTTCTCTTAAAGATAAAATATTATCGATAAAGTATCAACGCCCTCGGGATACTCCTAAACGGAAACAGATATGGGAGGTATTGGGAAGGTAACAGTTAAATAAATTTTTAACGAAGCTGATTTCCTCATGGCCCCAGCCTCCCTTTTTATGTTCATGATTGGCTTGATTTCGAATGATCTTAGGAGGAAAATATGGGGGTGGTTTGGGGATAAACGGATTGGTCGTTCATCGATGTGATGATCAAATGATATTGAGGTTCTTATTTGATATTAATTTGAGTGAATGATTTACGATACGTATGGTAAGTTATGTTGTATTGTATGTCAGTTTTATTTTTGAATTAACATTCGAACATACTAACGTAAAATATAATACAGGATATTCTTATTTTTAAGTTTTAATATCTTCATGGAACACCCTGTGTCCAGAAGTGGGAGTTCACCGTGGCGCATTGTTTTGACGCATAACTTATCTTGTTTTGGAACGAGTCATAAATCATCGGCTAATAAAGCTTAAAGTTTGAATTAATTTACTCATAAATTACATTAATATTATGTACCTACTTACTTACTACTTTAGTCTATGTTAACAGTCAGTATTACCTAACAAATAAAATTAATTCTACAAAAGTTAAACTGAGAACTATTTGACTAGTTATTATACCATTAAAAATAATTTTCCGCTGTAAAACTGTCCATCAAAAGCCTTGATAAATCAATTAACTCTAACAGTGGCATTTAGAAAAATTGAAAAACAAAACGAAACCCCGAATACAGCATGTTCGAAAAACAAAAAAATTGTGATTAAAATCCAGCGTTGCATACAGAGTGAGATAGTTTTGCGGACTGCGCATACTTTTTGTCGTGAATTTTTAATCCAATTCCAGAGATTACTTTTTGCGAAAGTTTGGTCCACTATGCTAGTGCGTTAGTAGTATAATAATATAGCAAAATGCAGTATGTAGTAGTTAGAGAGTTGGTAGTTTAACGAAAAACTTTATTTGAAAAGTTAAGGATAGCCTTTTTGTAATTAGAGCAAATGAGCACGTACATACACGAACACAAGGGATAGTAAGTAGCTAGTGACTGTTGTATTTACAGCCTTTAATAAAAATACAGCTGAGTTAGCTCAGTTTTATTCAACAACCCGTACAAAGCAAAAAGGAAATCAAATCTCCCAGCGCAAAGTATTCTCCACAGAATAATGGATGAACCATGTTAAAACCTAAACTTTTAAGACCCAATAAATTATAAAACGCGGAAACGTAAACGAATATGAAAACGTAAATCGTAAGTGGGGACTTTCACCGTGCAATACTTAGTTTACTGCGTTTTTACTGGCGGTCGTTTATTATGAAATTTATGGTGTTATAAAGGATGAAATAATGACGCATTTTTACAGCCCCGAGCGATAAAACACCCTTTATGCTTGTGATAACATCGTTATTGAACTGTTTGGCATGGGATTCACATTAGTATTTAGTTTTTGATTTTGGTTTAGAAGCCTTGTTTCAGATGGAACCACGTTATTCCCCGCGCCAACTCATTTACACTCACACACTTCATGACCTCTGACTAAACTCAGCCAAAAGGGGAGACATATGTCCAGAAGTGGACTTTATGAGGCTGATATTAAGATGATAAGTACGGTGATGATAAATCAAAACGCTCATATTTTTGGTTATCTAAATCCATAAGTAACCCAGGTAGCTTTCAGGAATGTTACATCATACACTTGTAGACAACACAGTTGACCTTGACACATTGTGCACAGTGTGTAATGTTCCATTGTTGTTCGTCGTTCGATTATTACACTGAGGTCAAAGCTTGGTGAAAACGGTTGCTTAATGTGTAATCATACTGTATAATGTTTATAGGGCCCGTATTATACACGCCTTTGTCGCGGTGGATAAAGCATAGCATCCGTCACTCCCGAATTTACTTATGTACGTACTGGGTAGAAAGTGACAGATGTTTTATCCACGTTTATCCACATCGATAAACAACATCATTATATGCCCGCAAAGGAAATACACCCTTTGCAAGGGAAACGGACACTTAGTTTTCGATTTTGTCAAATAGTTTAAATATACTTGTACTTACATGAATATAAATGAGTTATGTTACACATTGAAGAAAGTATAATTTACAAAGAAAAATCAAATTGAATAAAATATTGATTAAATTCTTATTCCTTTACAACTATGTTTACGCTACTGTAGAAAATTTTCCCCGTTTTATCTGAAATAAACAATCCTTTTTTACGTATTACAAAATACTAATTCGTACCTGAGATACAATTGATTCTGTACTACCAATTTTGAAGAATAATCATGAATCCAATTTGAAACAAAGGAAAAATATCGCCAACGCAAAACCCCTCAGAAGAAAGAACATGTTCACAATGTTACAATGTAAGACTGAGTGATATTTCAATTCAATCTAGTACATGCCATTTATATCATAAAGATACATTTCCATCTAGACCGCGAATAGCCGAGAAGCGAATAACATTCCCGTCGATATAACATTGTTTTCATTCAATCTATCGCATTCGCTTGTTCGGGCGAATACATCAAAATGCCGGGGATACCGAATAACATTGTAATCGCCGCTTCAGGCATCTGCGCGGGCATAGAACATCAAATAATAGAAGGACGGGGAAAAAACGAAGATAAAATATTGAAATACGTTTTTACAAGCACTTGAATTAGTTTTTTTTCAGTTTCCTTTCACAATCATCAACGTAGAAGGTTAAACATCCCGTGGCACATCTCCGACGAGATGGACTGACCATTTAGAATACAAGAGCAGTAAGTTAGCTTCGTGATGTGGTCAGGATGGCCACTAAGAGAAGCCGATGAAAGCAAGTTGCTCTTTCAAAAAAGTTATGGCCTCCAGCAATCATCCAATCACGATCACAATCATTACTTACGATGATTCAAATAAACAAACGAAAGCTCGTTTTTAAAGTAGGTATAAGATAGCATTTAGATATGAGATTTTTATTCCACACGCCGCGCGTTTTGCGCGTTTTTCTTATATTATTAATTTAACCTTTAAATGGTTTTCTCAGAAAAAATACATAGCCTAATAATTACTTATTGCTGTCTCTGTATAATGTACAAGAGACTTATTGGGAGATAACAATAAAATAATCTATCGAAACGCGAGCCTTATTTTATATAACACTTAAAAAAAAACTAATCATTCACTTTTTCGTGTTATGTTGCCTTGAACCGGAAAGAATAAAACCTGGCCTCCATGATCTCCCTTCCTTCACTAATTACTCCTCAGCTGTCTGCTGTGCTTTCTCCGCTGTGGCGTACGAGCCACATTTCTCATTCTCATTCTTCGCCGTGATATGACGAAGCAGCTCACTGATTCTTGTTTAAACGAATCATTTGTACAACATTTTTCTGAGTGGTTGAATTTCATGAATTTCATTTGTGCAAATTGTGGTTATAGAATTATCAACAAGTTTTTAGAGATGTTTGTAATTCTGTAGCTCTGCCTACCCCACTCTGGGAACGAAGGCGTGAGATTATGTATGTATGTATGAATTTCATATTAATTTTGGAACGATGAAAACTGATCCGTCAATATTGCTTGTTGCATTTTGTGACGTGTTTTAAGTAAGGACATTGTGACGTGGTGATTCCGAAATTTCATTTCGGTTGATGTAGAATTTGTATTAGTTGAAATATGAATGAGAAAGTATGATGAAGTAGACGTGAAAGCAATTAAAAGAATGAGAGAGTACGATCACAACCAGAATCATCAGGCATATATTTATGACGCAATTTTTTTCTTTTTACCTCTATATTGTCCATCATACTTATTTTTAGTCAATATCTGTTTCCAGTCATAATTATTGCAAGTCATAAATTATGCATGTTTGGTTGAAATTTGTTTTTTGTAATGTTATAAAACAACCCTTTACTAACTGAGATTTATCTAAACGTTAGATGTTTAAGAAATTCTGAAATAAATACGGTTTCAGTTAAAAAATCTAAATTCTTTGATTTGTTATCGTATTGTCAACGTTTTGATAGCTCTTATTTACTTGACAGTAATGGCGGCTTAGTTAAAAACAATACCATAACAAAGACGATTTTACCGCCCAGAATACAGGCCCTGATAGAAATGGTCAAAACACCAAAAATCACGATTGAAACCTACGCCTTAATTCACCGTCATAACAGTATACACAAATACATTATATTGTGACCAAAAATATATATTACATAGGAATATTTTATGAATGACCTTCTAAAATAATTTGAACCTTATTATGTCCCTTTTTCCGTAAGCTGAACAATCTCGGGTATCACAATCAGGGTGCAATCTGCGGTGGTTTACCCGACAGCCTTAACCAGGGGCACAATTTGCAGTTTGTTATCGGTCCTCCCGCTCTAACTAGTGCAGGAAGAAAAGGATACATCTTGCAAGAAGTAGGAGGCTAGACTAATTCGGTCTAGGACTAAATAGGTTAGTCTAGTGACGAGAGCCTTTATAGTGTAATGGAAATTGAAGTATTGGAGAAGAATTCTGTTGTGCTAGCGACTTGCCCTCGCTTCGCTTCGGTTTAATTGAGTTTTTCTGTAACACAATGCTGCTGCCTTTACCAGAATGTATATGGGTACGGAAACTATCATTTGCTAAAAAAGATTTCACAAACTGATTCATTTCACAAACATAGTTTTATAAACGCCTTGCACGTTTTGCAAAATGATGTTTGTGAAATTAATCAGTTTGTGAAATGTTGTATAGCAGAGTGACTCTTTGTCACATACACAGATATAAATCACATAGATAACGTAAACACCTCAATCTGTATAAAAACCAACCGTGTCACTTTTAACTACCAACTGAGACACACCAAGAGAAGAGAATTTTCCATTTTCTGCGCATGATCGATTCAAAGTCGTCGTTTTTTGGGCTTTTGCAGTTTATTATCACGCAACGAGGCTGTTCCTTAATTTTCATGACCGACAACTGCAACAACAAGCGCGCGGAGCGTCAGTAGCGACGGCCAACCCCGACGATTGGTCGGGGTTTAAGTCCGGATTCGGACACGCGAAATAGACGCATTTTCGTTATCTATGTGTATGTGGTCACATACAAGATTGAAAAAGGAACGAGTTGTGTCTAAAATGTCTCAGAGTACGGCGGTATTTGATAAAGCGAATCTATTCGTACTAGCGATTCAGAAACGACCAACATTATTAACAATCTAAAAGAGATTCCATCCTAAAGTAAACTTGCTCGCTCATTTGCAATCGCCTCATTTAAAGGAACCGAAACGTATGTACAAAACGTATAAACGTCAATTTAAAACTCTTAATTTGCCTAATCAAAGTCTTTTACCCAATTTCTGTACAAGAATTTGATTAGATGCATTAAGGGCTATATTCGTATTTCTGTTTCAAATTGAATCTCATAATTAGGTGGCTGTATTCCGATCACGCACCGTCTCTTTCCCCCGTGAGGCTGGCCTGATTCTTCCACTCGCTCAGTCAAAGTTAATTCATCAAGACAAAATACATTCATGACTTGACACAGGAGATAAGGAAAAATGTAGAATCGTGGAAATCGTGACGGTTTTTAAGTTTGACTGCAGAATTGAAATACTTTACGGGACTAAGGAACAATGTTATTTTTTATTGATATAATTGTTTGCATAGTTAGTTCACTTCATACTACTTGTATAGTTAAATCAAATAAGTTGGTTGCGTTACGTTTCATATTTTAACCACAGTCAGCCACAGAAATGAATAGCTGATCAGACAACGGGTCAACAGTGACCAGGGGGATTAACATGACATACTAAAGCAGATCAGTTTAGGTTGAGAGAAAGGGACAGATCTATAACAGTTGTACAGCTCTGTCCCTTTCTCTCAACCTAAACTCAACTGCTTTAGTATGTCATGGTAACCCCCCGTCCGTTTAAGCAGAATGTCGTCATTTTTCACATATTTTCTATAAAATGTACCTAACCGGGGCTCTATTCTACGGGTTCCATATTTCCTTTGACAAATTATCGTATTATTTTTATTACAGCCGCCATTACTGTCACGTACATAAGAGCTATCGTAATTTTAACATATCGTTAAAATCTATTCTCCTGCAATTTTTCTTGTATGTATGAAATTATTAATAAAGAAAATAAGTTCAATTTAACCTATTACTATAATCTTATAAGATACCCTTACAAGAAGCGAAGTCTTCTTCAATCCTTAAACTTCTTTTTGATTACCTAAGTTTTTATGCTAATATCGTAAGTTTTTGCTCCATTACAATGATAAATCTACGCCTGCGGCCTAGATCCTCGCCCTAGATTCAAGCCGTTAACATAACAGAAGTCTAGCCAGGCTGACAAATTGGCTGGGCGAGACTTCGTTTATGCATTACAGTAGTCTAGGTCTCTAGTCTTTTATTAGAATCTGGAGATTTTCTAGCTAATCTTAAGGCAATAATAGCTACCTATGTCTGTTGCGATTGTAATATCGAATTATACCAACCACTTAACAGACGATTAGAATGTTAACAGCTGTCAAAATGTATGAATTAACAGTCTATTAACATTGATTACCGTTTAACATCGTTTGGTGAAATTGGTACTTAACCAATTAGAAAACTCGATATATCAGAACCAGAGCACCTTTTTTAGAGTTCCGTAGTCAAACTAGGAACCCTTATAGTTTCGCCATGTCCGTCCGTCCGTCTGTCCGTCCGCAGCCTAGCTCAGAGACTTTGAATACTAGAAAGCTGTAATTTGACATGAATATACATATTAGTCACGCCAACAAAGTGGTAAAATAAAATATTGTTTTTTTTTTTATTGTTGCCCTACACGTAACGTGGCGATGATTTTTTTTTTCTTCTATCCCATAGTGTATGGTGTCGTTGGATAGGTCTTTCAAAAATATTCGGGTTTGTTAAAACAATATTTCGATTGAGGGATCCGTTTCTGAAATATTAAGCTTTAAAGCGCTAATTTTTGAAGTCAAGTGTGCACCCCCTACAGCCAAAACTACTAATAGGTACTAACAATCTGAAAAATATCTTAAATGAAAGCACATATAACAAATTTTAAAAGATAACTATGACGGATAATGGCCTGTTGTTTGATCGGTAGTTAAACTAACTAATGGTCAATAAACGTTACTAATGGTTAAAATCTCAAGGAAATGTGTCAAATTTTCCATTCCTTTTTCGAATTTTAACAATTAGTTAGTTTAACTACTGATCAAACAACAGGGCCTAAGTAGACTTGATTTGTTCCTGAGATACAGTTGACTAAAGTGTTTATACCTACTAAAATGACCTAAGACAGCACCAAATAACTTTAAATAGAGAATCACTTCATACTTGTGGTTTTTTGAGATAGTTTTTGTGTATTAACGGCTTCGGAACCCTACACTGAGCATGGTCAGACATGCTCTTGCCCGGTTTTCTTCTATCGAATAAGTATCGTTAACATTACGTCATCGTGAAAATTATATGGTGATTGGAATCAGCGTCCTGTGTTCGTATTTAGTTTAAAAACTAGGACGAATTTTGAATGGGTGAGTTGGTTTTAGGGGATCGTGCTACAGATATTTTCCGTAAAAGTACACATGAACGTCAAGGACGAATGAACTTTAAATAGAAAATTAGTTCATACATGTTGATTTTTCTTTGTCGTAACGTCTTCGGAACTCTTGCTCGGTTTTTTTTTATTACTTGATAATGGTGGCCGCTTTAAAAACAATACGATAGCAATAACAAAACACTCAGAGACAACACAAAATAAGACCCGTTCATTTACAAATGCTTGCGGACGAACGGTCGGAGGTGGTAAGGTACCACGTTCGGTTCAGTAAAAACTAAAGCTAACATTAGGCTTGTCTCAATTCGATTCCACGATTCACACCTCGCAATGAATAAATCCAAAAGACTAAAACTTGGGTATTCTCCGAACGGGCACAAGCAACCCATTCAGCATTCAGCTCACAATCTCCGATAGAAAATTTTCGCTAGAAAATAGGTTTGCGGGCGAACTGAAGACAAACAATCGATCAGTTCCTGAGGTACTTTAATTGATTGAATTTCTAATATTATTGAATAAAAATGAGAAAGATTTTACGCTAGAAGACGAAATAGTGAATGTTTATTTTGATCTTTAAATATCAAACTAGGATTTTAATTTTGCTGCGTTATTTTAATAGCAACCGAGTTATAACATCACAGTTCCTAGGATTCTACTTTTTTAATACGATATTTTGCTTTATCTTGGTTTTCCTTACTACTTTAAGTTTGCATATAAATGATTTTACAGTGAATCATTTTTGCCAAGGTATTATATTATGGTAAGTAAATGTAGACTCAGCATAGATTCAGCAAAAAATTTACAATCCTCAAATCTTTTAATCGATAAATACCTTTTCCACGTTTCCAATATTTTGTCGAGGGTGAGTAAATCCAAAACATAACGTCGAATAGTTTTAATGTAAGTAGTGGTAAAGCCAAAACAATACATATAACTCAAAAGCTATTTTGAATATATAAGAAATTGGTTGTAAGTAATTTAATAACTTAGTGAACGGATTACATTAAAAGGCCAAACAAGGGAGTATAATTGGAAAACGATGTAAACAAACATTATAATTACTCTGAAGATGCAAATTTCAACGAGACTAAGTCACAGCGCGGTCGGTAGCACTGATTGCTGAGTAAAACCCTAACGAATTTTCAAAACTCATTCGTAAAAGATTGTATCATTTAGTAAGTTAAATGGTTTACTTATAAACTGGGCTACGAGTAAATACTTCTTTACACTATCGCAAGTATAATTTCAAATTGAAACTCAAACTCACAACCTTTATTTGTCAAAAACACACTGCAACACAATAAACATAATCAAACATTTTGACAGAAAAATCAATTTACCTACATGATAATAACCTACCCACAGACTTTAGTTAAGCCGTGACCATGAGGACTGTCGAGATATCAAGAACTTGTCCATCAATTGAAACTGCGCTAAGAACCCGTTTTTACCATATCTACTGGTTTTACGCCTAATTCAAAGGAGCACGTAAGAGCCATCGCCAAGTCTTTTTCAAAGCCATAGACACAAAAAAAAACATATAAATAGGCTTTCCCGAAGCACTCACGTTCGCCAACCTAATAACACGTTATTACAGGTGTTCCACACAAGCCTATAATGCGTTTGCGCTCCTTTCAAACGTGTGAAAGGACTTAATAAAATAAGTGAGGAGGCGAAAATGCGTTTATTTTGTTTTGGCGAAACACGAGCTGAAAGGGATTACCTAAGTGGACACAAACCAATATACTGCCCTTTTGCAATGGTCGCCAAATAGATTTCGGTTCTAAGTTGAATTAAGCCCTAATCTTTTAACCTACCGCCAAGCAGTACTTTTCGCATGCCGTGTTCGTGTGGGGATAAGAGAACTGATGAAATGTCCAGTATAAAGGCATTTCACACTCCTCAGGGTTAGTACAGATGTACTGAATAATGTTTTCCCATCGTTTTTTGTCGGATAAATTCGTATTGATCTTCCTTTCTCGATTAGCTTATCGGTGGGTACTAAAGTTGAATGAGACAGCAAGATAAAACGAACTTTTCCGAGAAAAAACGATGACAAAACATTATTCACTACATCTGTAACGCATTTGCAGTCTCCTTTCCTACTAACCATCACAAGCCTAGTATGGTTGCGTTTATTGCGTGATAAATGTTGATAAAGCCGTCACTCTCGTACTTATATAAACGTGTCAAAAAGTGATTGATGTTTTATCCACATTTAGTCACGCGATAAACGCAGACATATTGTATCAGGCCCGCAGGTGGCCATGAGGCGTAGCCAAGATGCAAACGCTACTAACGTTTTTCTTTTCTATCGCTCAAAATGTATGGGATGACATCGTCGTGCGTTACGATAAATTACGTGGTCAAATGTGATCTCGTACATATTGAGCGATAGCAATTATCACCGTTAGTGGCGTTTGCATCTTGGCTACGGCTCATTACCCTTGTTTGATTTCTCTAATGAAATTTCTCTGAAGAAGTGTAACTTAACCAGCGTTGAGCTTTGTCTTTATAACTCTATACCTAAATACCTGCTCGGAGAGGGCAAATAAACGCAAAGGCTACCTAAGATTTGTAATTTCAAGGCTATCTCAAGAAGTGTTCAATTGTATTGTCTCGGCGTGATAAGACAGCCGGCACAATGACTAAATGACCCAATGATTAGCGTAAGATTTTCTATCTCAGGGTCGGCAGCGCGTTAGTAGTCTTAGGATTGCAATCTTGAGATCGCAAATGGGCCTCAAAGCCCACTTATTATCCAGGTGACCCGTACTCGTTTGCCTTCTCCATACAATAAAAACTATTTTACGAATTAAGTAGCATAATTAATTTACAAAGCCTGTTTACATAATTGTTAACAAAGCCGTGAATGGAAAAATGATGGATGGTACTTAATTGATATAGTTATTTTTAGACGTTCTACGTCAATGTTATTTACAGACAGCCCACAGACTTCTGCTTACGTATTCCTTTTCAAACTGAAAATAGAACGCCCCACAAAGTATCAAAACACCTCGTAACGGACTTGTTTGTTCATTGAACACTAAGGTTTCCCTCTACGAAGGGCTTATTTTATTTCTTCCATTACCGAGGCTGTGTTTTAGACTCTTTAGAACCTGAGATTTGAGGAGATATGTATAATTAGCTCACTTGGAAGTAAATAGAGGTTAGAAAGCACTTTCAGGTAAGATAAAGGATGACACCGTGTTTTTTTGTTAGAATGTAACGTTTTATGTCGTGTGTTGGCAACGTATTTCAAGCTAAGCCAAGGGTATCTACAGGGACAGTACGTCTACCATCAATATCTATTATTATCTTAAAGCATTATGAATGTTTGACCAACTTTAGAGATATATAATTGATGATCAAAAACTTCGTTAGGTATATTTAAAAAATCTTTCTGCCAGCTTCCGCCTTCTTGCCTGATGGAAATTGCTAGAAGTCACACACGGCATTTGCCACAAAGTGTTTAAGTTTCGAGTAAACAGACAGTTAATTTGACATTTTCAAATGCTTTAAAAATAAACTTCTAATTAAGTACATAACTCGATTTAAAAAATATGAAATACAATTTGACTTCTTTGCCGATGTACATAATGCCGAGTGGAAGCGGGATGAAATGCGATCTAACGACTAACGAAGTCTTACCAAGGCTGATATACTCCATATATCCATGTTGGTAGGTACCTGAAACAATAATTAAATAGTTAATTAAAATTGTTTTATTAAATTAAAATTTAATTTTAATGGATGGCTTCAAAGGAAACTGTCATGAGGATCCTACAAATACTTACATAATAAATGTAAAAGATTTTAATAATGCTTGAAGCCTTGATTAACATTTTGTTTTTTGTATGAATGACTTTCATTCGAACGAAGTCGCAGGCTTTAGCTAGTAAGTACAAAAATCATAGTCACCCTAACTAATGGACGGCACAAATAAGTACAGCGCCCTTAGACAAGATATAAAAAAATCTAGGTATCACAATGCTTAAATAAAGATTAGACAGGATAATCCAAACAATTTTTTGAGAAAATTAATTACAAAATTAGGGATAACGTATAGTACAACAGCCCTTTTTTATACAAAGTATTTTTAGTATAAATATAAAACACAGGTATAAAATAAATATTACAGGAATTCTTCGACGAAAAATAATTGTAAACCTTGGTCTGCCTCAATTCCACATATTGCTAAGTCACAAAATATACATCTACAAAAGACGGAACAGACAGACGTATTTTTTTACATACATAATCTCACGCCTTCGTTCCCAGAGTGGGGTAGGCAGAGCTACAGAATTACAAACATCTCTAAAAACTTGTTGATAATTCTATAACCACAATTTGCACAATTAGGCTAAGATGTTTACCAACGTATTAGTGACAGGTTGCAAGCCCATCGCCTAACAGTACTACAAGCCTTTATTTCCTTAGTCTTACGACATCCACGGGAAGACATGGAGTGGCACTATTCTAACTCGGCAACCACACGAGGCAATTTTTTTACATGGTATATATAAAAACCGGACGGTTCCAAGGGAAAAGTATGAACAAATAATATCGAGATAAAGTTGCATTTGAGTGCTTGTCCTAAATAGTACCACTTCCGTTCCGTTACTCAATGCAAATTAAGTGGGAACTGTTTCTTCAAAGGAATATTCAATTTAAAGAGCATCATTCATAAACCATTAGATGCTCCCCTTCCTTTCAAAATGTATGGTCCTTATTAGAAAGCAGCGTTGGATATAATTTTGTGAAAAAATGTATAATGTTGATTTTAGTTTGATCAGCCACCTTAAGGTCGTAATTGGTTTGCACGTTGTAATTGTAAAAAAAATCTTATCGCACAAAATCAATATTTCATACTGACATAATTTCTTTCTTGCGATTTTATACTAAGTTATTATGAAATGGTTCTATATAAACTCGACGGTTAAAGTTCGTAACTGAAACTGATTTAATCCAATCACTTTTAAATCCAACCGGCGCGCTAATCATCACTCCTGATTGGCTGGCTCGTGCTACGGCGGCGCCGCTCGGCAATTTCCGGCTGTTTCCGTACCACGCGTCAGTCATCGTGTACGATACGAATGAAGTTGATATAATTATCTCTAGCTCTGTATCTAATGTATTTATATGGTATTTTGTTGCTTGTCGGTGTCGATACTCTCGGTCCATAAGGTATGTATGTATGTATGTAAATACTTTATTGCACAAATGGGAAAATAGCAAACAACAAAATAGACAGAAACACAAAAGGTATGTACAAAGGCGAACTTATGCCTTTAAGGGGTCTCTTCCAGTTAACCTTTGAGCGATTGGGAAATGTTTAAAATAATAAATTGCCAAACGTACAACACTGAAAGGGACTAGATGTTTCATTAAATAAGCAATTTAAATTACCAATATTAAATAAGTAAATAAATAAATATGAGCTAGATCTTAGTTCCATCCAAGTGCCGAAAAGTTTTTCTGAGCTAGTCAAACGCTTGGTCTATGAGACGGATGACCAAAGAGCTAACAGCTTCCTGGCTCAACGTATTTAGCATTAATATTCAGCGATGAAATGCTGCCAGCATCATTAGCACTATCCTACTTAGATTGAATTTAGTTTTTTTTTATGATAGAGGAAGCAGAGAAGCTAGCAGTTCACCTGATGTGTAATGATCACCGCCGCCCATGGATATCTTTAATTATTAGTGATAAGTTTGTGTGGCTGCCGGCTTAGAATAGTGCCACTTCGTGTTTTTCAGTGGAAGTCGTAAGAGGCCGACTAAGGGAATAAAGGCTTGTAGTATTGTTAGGCGATGGTCTTGCAACTTTTCACTAATATACACAGGTAAACATCTTAGCCTGTTTGTGCAAAATGTGGTTACAGAATTAACAAGTTTTTAGAGTTGCTGGTAGTTCAGCGCTGCCTACCCCTCTCTGGGAACCAAGGGCGAGTGTATTGTGTGACGTGTGTGTGAAAAGTTTTTATTTAATTAAATTACGCTGTATTGTTTCGTTATTATTCATGTACCTTTAAAGGTAGCGTAATTTGAAGACTTCTGCATTACGCCTTGGGGACCAACACCCGAGCAGTGTTAAAATACGACCATGGTTGAGACCCTCACTTTATTGCACTTTAAAGGTACTGACGGGTCAAGTTATGCTCGCCAGTAAGTTATTTTTAATACTAACTAGGCTGAAGAAATTTCCCGGTAGGTTCTTATACATTGCTGACCCAATAAGCCGTGTCGACGGTATTTTTATGTAAAGCTAAAAGGTCTCCAAAGATAATGACAGAGGCTCCATTGTGTTACGAAACTTCCTCGTTTAGGTTTATGAGATAGTCAGTACTACAGGTAGAATCTTCCACAGTGTGTATTTATTTAGCCGTTATAACAACAAATAAGTAAGTAAAAATAAAAATAAAGTCAAATATTATGTGTTTTATCTGCGTTTATTGAAAGATGGTGCGGAACCCTTCGTGTGCAAGTTCCGACTCGCACTTTGCCAGTTTTATTGATAGATATCTAGATGCTAATGCATAAGTATGTTTATCTCGCTCAAACTTGTACCAAAACTAGTGAATTGCTATTTACATACATACATACATAAAATCACGTCTGTTTCCCAGGGCATGTCTTTCGCTTCTTCCAAATTGCTATTTTTTTTTCCAAAAATTATGTACAGTCGACTACAAAGAGATGTATCCACTTTTGGACCTTATCAGAATGCAATGAGGTTAAAAAGTGGATACATCTTTTTATAGTCGACTGTACTATCAGCCCAATGGAACCCTGACCGACCAAAGAACTGTGTCACAGTGACGTTATGATTAAACTAGTAAAAAGTGTCAAACAAATTGTTTCATAATGTCACTGTGACACCGTTCTATATCGGTTTAGGGTACCATTGGGATAATAGTACGTTAAAATTATTACAAAACTTAATTAAACATCACAACAAACACCGCTTACCGAACCCATCTTAAAATCTATAAATTAATTATACTCCTCAACTTATTGAGCTGTTTATTAAACTTTATTAATGTATAGGAAAGTGGGTCACAGGTTTTCATGGCAGCTTAATTAGAAATTCATAAAGGGGACCTTGGGAAAGGTATCTGTTGCCTGTTTGTTATGCCTCCAACAACGGTTTTCGATGAGGGGAGAATTTACGGAAATATGTCCAATACAGACGCGTGGAAATGGGGTGTTAGCAACCCGATTTTGTTGGTTAAGCTTTTTGATGAAAATTATGTTTTGTTTTTTTCATTTTAATTACGGGTATATTTTAATTATGAAGTCATAGCACAAATTACACCAAAATAAATCAATAGATTTCTTTTGCTGAAGGTCCGAATATGTTTTTTCTTGTTATTAAGATGGCCAGTAAAGCGTAATTTATTTTATAATCTAAAATCATATACACAATCCTACAACATTTTATTTAATAATAATAATATTTTATTTTTATTTTTATTATTAAATAGCCAATTTAAAGTACTAATATTAAATAAATAAATAAATAAATATGAGCTGGATCTTAGTTCCATTCAAGTGCCGAAAAGTTGTTTTCAGAGTTATACAAACGCTTGGTTATGAGACGGATGACCAAAGAGCTAACAGCTTCCTGAGTCAACGTATTTAGCATTACTATTCAGCGATGAAATGCTACCAGCATCATTGGCACTATCCTACTACTACCTAATTATATTGAATTTAGTTTTTTTTTATGATAGAGGAGGCAGAGAAGCTAGCAGTTCACCTGATGAGAAATGATCACCACCGCCCATGGACATCTTAAATTGAGGAGTGTCTTTTCAAAAGGGCTTATTTCCATTTTTCTTTTTTGTTTAACTATTAATGTAGTTCTGCCTAAAACAGAAAAATACATATATTCTGTGACGTTAAAGTTCTAAAAAGTCTCTTCTCGTTCTCTAAAAAAAGATTCAAATATGAAAGTTTGCATCAAAAGGGCCTATTTCTTCTTTATATACACTTATTACCTATGTTGAATTTGAATTTATTGTGGGACTGGAAGTCCACTTTTTTGGACGTTGCCACTAAAAATAAACAGGTTAAGGAAAAAAAATTGCATTTTGTAACTTTTTTTTCAGCTAGAAATGTAATTGGAATAATTTCCTGATAATAAATAATTATTTTTATTATGGCACCAAAATCGCGTTAAGATTTAACAATGATCTTAAGAGTTTATTTCTGTAATGTACAATTAAAAAGGTTTATTTCTCAAAAGGCCACAACAAAATGGCTTAATTCCAAAAGTTCGCATCAAAAGAGCTTAACTCTGAAAAATGTATGGCAATTTACAAAATTATTCAGATAGATAAAGCAATGTATGTAGTGCCATAACATTTATGTCAACTTACTTTAATAAAATATCGAAAATAAAATAATAATTTCGAAATAGAAACCGTGGATTTATGTTTTCCTCGATTTCCCCAAAAAAAGTTTATAGTGGAAATAAGCCCTTTTGAAAAGACACTCCTCAATTGTAGGTATTATATAGTGTAAACAAGACTCATAGGTATTTTATTAGCATTTTTTATTAACATTGTGTAGATAGATGATATGGCTAGAAAGGGAGTGACTACCGAGATGACGACTGATAGAGAAATATGGAAGAGAAATACATGTTGCGCCGACCCCAAATAAGTTGGGATAAGGGACGGAAAATGATGATGATGATGATGTTTTATGATTAATGAATACAGTAAAATTAAGACGGTTTACTCACAGTTAACTGACAATTTGCTCAAGATCCATCAATTTAATTCTCATAAATGATGGGCGCTGTCATCGGCTTTGTCGAGATTACATGGCCACTGGATCAAATGACAAGAGGTCGGCTTTTAAACCAGTCGATAAGTTATGGTAAATTCATTATCTTAGTAACAAAACATTGTCATTGTCCTTTCCATGTTTCTCTTACTAGCCTTAAAAGGTTATTAAAATGTAAATTGTTTTAGTATCCTATTTTTTTTTGTTTAACAGCATCTTATATTGTCATCTCTAGTGATTCTTCACTTCATTTCCAGTGTTAGTTTAAACTTGCGCATTATTTTTTTATTATGTGTATTCATTAATGAATCTCCAGGTCTTTTTGATACTTATATTGTTTAGTACAGTGTACTTCTATATCGCATTCGAATATGACTGTATGCGTTCTAATAAAAAAAAAAAGAATTTTTATTGCTATGCCTACCCCTCTTTGAAACAGGCGTGATTAAATGTATGTACCTAATAAGAGAAAGATTTACCGAAGTATAAGTCATTTGTGCAATAACTTTATAATTAAAATATGCGACCCACGCCACCTTTAGAAGTGTTAATGAAAAAAAAAACAAAACATAATTTTCATCAAAACAGAATTCCAACCAATACAATAAAGAGGCACTCAGCAAACAATCCATCAGCATTTAATAAATTTAAACCGAATCTCTCGCTCCGGTAACAACGGAATATTCCATACATTTTGTATTAACCCAATCAAATGATCAAAGCCGAGGGTTGGAACACGAAATTTCCGAATCGACTGTACTTTTGCCCTCGTAACTCATTTAGGAAACCAAAAACACCCATACACTCTACAATATAGAGTCTAATATTAAAGCAGCTAAGTCATACAGTCGCTCAAGTGACGCTGAAAAGCTTCATTATAATCCATTTCGCTGCAACTTCAAAGATTTCTTGTGGACTAGGGAAAAAAGGTCACATTTTGAAATAACTCCTATTGTAAAAGCGTTTTTATTTCTAAATAGAGACAATTGAGTCACTTGGGAAATATAATGGGAAAAATAAGCCAAAGTCTTGTAAAAGAAAGGTAGTGAAACATGACGACTTCGTTGATTGGTCTATAATTCGGGATTACTAAATAATATGGATTATACCCATTTTCAATGTCTCTATTCTACTCGGTAAAACAATATTGCTTTTGACTAGTTATCATATCGTCAACGGAATGAGAACTCTCAATGACTTGACAGTGATGGCGGTCGAATTAACGATGCGATTACATTTCAAAAGCGATATTGTTTTACTGAGTAAAATAGAGTCCCAAATGGAGTGCATAATCATACGACATCGTTTTTAGTCGGAGAAGTTCGTATTCATATTGCTTTCTCAATAACCATATGGGTACTCTGCCCTATTAATCCAATACGCAGTATTTCAAATAAAACTCCTGTAGCAATATCAACCTTATTACTAAAAGAACAGAATTAAAACTGCTTTGGTTATTAAATTTGGAATACTGCTTATTAGTTTAGTAGGGCAGTACTAAAACAACAGTTGTTTTATCTCACGAAAGCGGGTTTGCCATAATTTGTTGTCTCTGATTGCGTAGCGGTCGTTGCTAAGCGACGCCGTCGTAGTGTGGGTGTCTATACTTGTTACCATTACAAGTATAGCCAACCCGTATTCATGAGATAAAACAAATGTAACGGACAATGTTATATGAATATGAACCCAAAAATATTTCGTATGTAGGTACTTCAGCCCAATGGTACCTACCCTAGGCCACTATAGAACGGTGTCACAGTGACATTATAAAACAATTTGTTTGACACATCTTAAGACTTGAATTAACGTCACTGTGACACAGTTCTACACATTATTCCGTTATTTAAAAGTTCTAAACTGCCTCTGTTATTGATGTTGTCTGTGCTCATTCACTGCCACCAATGAGCGATTGTATACAAGTTACTTTACCATAGCTGTCGCCGGTATAGAACGTACTAGGTAACAAAGGAACTGGGTCACAAGAAACGTTGCAAAGGTCCCATATAGCACCACTACTACCTAATATAGGATATTGACTAGTTTTTCTGTAGGTATCAGTAAATTATAGGTTTTAATCGCTATTCCCTCGGCATCAGCACCATTTTCACGTTAAGTACACTATCCGCCGTACTGAGAAACATTATAGGAAGAGCTAATGCTCGTTCCTTTTCCAAACTTGTGTATAAAAAAATAAAAATCGTCACTTACTGCTGCACTTAAGACGTCAATTAAATTTAATGCTTGTTTAGTGACGTGTCGTCATATTCTATTGCTATAGCAGAGAAAGTGACAGCAACAACTTTAATAAGCCATTAAATATAATTGACGTCTCTGAGTCCGGCAATAAGGAACAGTTTATAATCGTCATTAACCGACTCTCAAGTGCGGTCATATGTTTGCCTTTGGGGTATAAAATTACCTTTATACCTTTTACCACAGTCGGTTGAGGCGTTGAATCGTGAAAACCAAACAAACAAATAAATACAGTTTCGCATTTAAAATAATATATATATGCGTTATGGCATGGGCAGGACTCGAACCTTCATCTTCTCTTGCCATCCAGGCTCATAAAGTTTGCCACTACGACCTGCTAAAGAGCCAAGACTTAAAACTTTTTATTTTCCTATCCTCTTGCATTGTTCTCACTCACTCGAAGATTAACCGGACATGAACACTGGGGACCTATCCGTTATATGTCCAATTAACATATGAAAGCAAATGTCATAATTATTGTAATGGTTTATAGTCTATAAAAAAATACATTCAAACACACTATATCTAAAGGACATATTGACGTCATTCTCTTTATCGTTACTTAAACTTCAACTAAATGAGACTTATCTATGGAAAGGGACCTTATTGTTGATGGCGCTTCCGTCATTATTAACGATGCTCCGATATAAATACAACGTCGAGTGACGCAGTGCGGCGTAAGCGCATTCGACAATAAGGTCCCTTTTCATAGATAATGCCACAAATGTGCGACAATATGTTCTAAGTTGCATTAACATTGCAGATGCAGTGTAAAATAGGTATAGGTCAAGATATAAAAAACAAAAACCCGCCTTCAAAAATGCAAAAAATAACTTCTTTTAAAATGGTAGGTCAGTCCAACTGCATTCGGCTTTTGGTTTAAAATATTGTGGGACGCCGACTTCAGTTGGACTGACCTACCATTTTAAAAGAAGTTATTTTTTGCATTTTTGAAGGCGGGTTTTTGTTTTTTAAACATTTATTTTATTTTATACTTTTTAGTGATCCTATTTATGCTGTTACGTAGCTCCACTTCTAAATATTCATGAGAAACTATAGAACATTTCAAGCTCGCCGCAGACAATGCCGCGGGAATGTCATAATCATATTTAAACCTAAATGTGCTTCGTCATAGTCGCGCAACTACCTTAATGGAAATATCTTATCACCACCCTTGAAATAGGTACCGTTAAGGAGTTCCGGTGGCCATCTGTGGTCTTAATGATCAGTTCCACTTCACCATATAGTACTTTTCAAAAGCAAATGCACGAGTTACAGTGAAAAATACCAAAATCGCTATAGGTGTGCCCATAATATTTGAGGAGTTCTCTTGATTTCTCCAAGATCCCATCATCAGATCCTGATGTGTTGACAATGGGACCAACTAGAAAGTATACCCATTCGAACAACGAAAAAATTTTTCAAATCGGTCCAGTAGTCTTCGAGTAATCGGGGAACATACATAAAAAAAATAAAAAAAATATATCCTGACGAATTGAGAACCTCCTCCTTTTTTTGGAGTCGGTTAAAAAACGCAAGCTTATTTAACACGTTCACAGCTCCCCCGGTCATTCCTTTGTACTCCTTTGCCCTACATTTGGCATAGACCGCCCTTCGACTGATCTAAAATTGTATGTACTAAAAATTTTTGGTCGAAAATGTTTCTTATTGAATGGCATAAGTCTTTTTTAGCATAAAGATTTTTTTGCATACATATTTTTTGTTCTAAAGCACATTTGGTCTAAAATTGTTTTGTCCAAAATTTTAATCACTAAAAGGCTAAATCTGTAATATTGTATAAAACACCTAGGTCTTAACTAATCTATAGGTTAGGTTAGGTTAGAATTGTGTTACAACTACGCGGAATAGGAGCTCCGCAAAGCGGGGCTCCGTCGACTTCGCCTCACGGTCAGGGTTATTCCAAACAAATGTTATACTAAACAATTTTTCGACCAAACAATATTATGCAAAACAATTTCGATCAAACAATTTTCGTCATTTAAATCATTAGACAAAACGTTGGAATGCAAAAAAATATGTGGCGAATCAAAAATAGGCCAAACAATTTTAGACCAACCGATATACACCCGGCATAGACGTGTCGTATGTCTGACACACAGTTTAGTCACATCTAGGGCATTCAGTCCCGAGGTTGTAGGGGCTGGTTTTGTAGAGGCTGTTGCAAAAAACACTCAGTTCTTTATCGACATTAGGTCACCGGACTACGAACCCTAGTCACAAACCTTTTGATACACCAAATACTTTAATGCTTTTACTGAAAGTCGTGAATTTAATTGATTTGTTTAGCAAAACGATACAAACAAACACAAAATCTGTACACACTCTACTTCAATAGGCTATTTGACTAAGTTTACAAAACCATTTTAAATGATTCTTTATGACATAACAAGCACACTACATCGATATTTCCTTGAGATTCGACTGTATTATCAATAAAAATCTATGTTAAAGTTTAAATTCTCAAAACCGCGCTAAAAACGCTGTTTCTATCGTGGCGATGACCATATGACAAGTGTGACGTCACACGCAAGTAAACAATAAACAATCATTTGAAGAGATATGCCCTTATGATCTGTGGTTACTTGCATGTGGCGTCACCAGCAAGTAACCACAGCTGCAAACCAATTCATAGCGTTTCTGCCACAGACAAGGTTTCAAAAAATATTACAATTTCTTTCGTGTAATTTCCAAAAAAGTATACATAATTTAGTTTAAAATAAAGTGAAATATGTTGTTTTACGCTATTATCTGATAGTATGACCCCAATTCGTAGTATATTTTCAATGTTGTCAAATAGCCTATCCAGCATCACAAGCGAAAACGACACGCATTACGTTCTCTTCATCTTTCTGCCAACGGCTCCCTTTTCAACACTAAACGCATAGAACTATAATGTATTCTACTCCGCATCCTACCTATAAAATATCACCAAATACTAGTTTTATTTTCGCAATAAAATTATTAATACCGGCTGCATCGAAGCCCGGTTAAGGTGCGCCCAAAGCCCGTAACCCGGCCTAACCGATTGCGCGCCTTAAACCGGGTCGCGCCGTGCCGCGCATACATTAACCGGCATAACCAGCTAGGGCTGTACAGCGGTTGTTTACCGGATAATAACGTTACCATAATATATTTAAGAATACGTATGAAAATGACAGTGTTTTGATACAAATAGATTTCTTGACATGGAGATTTTTCTGAAAATTTAACTAGACATAAGAGAGTATAACTGATCGGGTGACAGATAGGGCTACAATACTATCGGCAACACTAGCACCACCATATTGAAAGTATGGTTTTAATAAAAATTAAAACAGGTTTCGAAGTTCACTCCAAAACCCTTTTTACCAAACTAAAGTTTAGAATAAAAGTTAGACTTGAGTCGTAGAAATAAATAACTTATCGAAAAAAAGCTTTACTAGTTTTCAACACAATATTTACAATTTTACGTTTGCTTAAATATTTAATAACTAGGGATATTTATCGCATAATTCAAATTCAAATTCAAATTCAAAATCTTTATTGCATATCACATTACAAATATAAGGTGGAAAAAAAATATAGGTATCCATATGACGCCCTGCAAGGGCACAGCAATTTTAGAGGGCTAATTATGTATTTTAATATCACATAAAATATTTCATAATTGCATTATAAAAACTTAATTGTGACTTAATCTTAAACAGCTCAAAGATAAAATCTTTCGTATTGCACATTCGCTTACAATAATAATTACTATATCACTTACAACTATAGTTTATAAAATATTAATTCATTACATTACTTATCATTAAAAAAATCGTTTAAATTATAGTAGCATTTATTGATAAGATATATTTTTAATTGTCTAAGAAACAACTTTGGTTTCTCTAAGTTTTTTATGGAATTAGGTAGATGGTTATATATTTTAATAAGCATATGGTGAGGGCTAGAAGTTATTATTTTTAATTTGGAGAAGGGCAATTTTAATTTATTTAGGTTTCGGTCGTTTCGTCTGATTTCAGTTATGGGTGTATAGAGATTTGTATGATTTTTGACAAACTTACATGATTCCAATATGTAGATTGAGGTAAGGGTGAGCATTTGTAATTTAATAAAGTGGGGGCGACAGGAATCCATTTGGTCAATATTTACTAAGATTCTGACACATTTTTTTTGTAGTTTAAAGATTTTATCAATATCGGAACAGTGTCCCCATAGTACGATGCCGTACGACATCCTTGAGAACGCGTAGGCGTAATACGCGACCAGCGCGGTCTGCAAGTCCGCGGCCCGTTTGAGATGCTGGAGTGCGTATATAAATGAGGATAGTTTTTTGGAAAGTTTTAGTATATGCGATTTCCAGTTCATATTGATGTCCAAATCTATGCCTAATAAAGTAGCCGAGTTCACAGTTTCTAGTTTGATGTTATTATGACTGTATGATATTTGTAGTGCAGTTTTCTGGTGGGGTTTGAAATGGATTACTTTAGTTTTGTTTAAGTTAAGCTTTAGGTTATGTGTATCAAGCCAATCTACAATTTTATTAAGTGTTAAGTTAAGTTTAATTTCAGCTTCATAATTATTAGAGCAGGGCAGGAGAATCGATACATCATCGGCAAATAGCACACTATGATTGTCCAAAATATTAGGGAGGTCATTGAATAAAATAAAATAAAAAAAATAAAATAAAAAAAATAAAATTTATATAGACAAGAAATAGGCAGCATCCTAAGACGCTACCTTGGGGGATAGAACCAGTGATGGCTAGTCTATCAGATCTAACGTGATGTATTGTGCCAGTCCCAAAGTCTGTATATTCAATCTCGACACACTGCGACCGATCACTTAGATATGACTTAAACCATTCATGAGCCAGTCCTAAAACTGTCATAAAACCTATCACATTGTGGATTGGGCATCATATTTACAAAATAATTACTGCGTTCAACATTCGAGGCCTTTGTCTGATGCTATGATAAATAATAATGATTACTGAGCATTGGACACGAAAACACTGCCATTAGTACATTCATCAATAATGCTGTAAAAGTTAGACTTGCACTTGCACTTAATTCCAAATGGTTTCACTTGGTTCAACCTTGCATACGAACGAAGCGAATGCTATTTATATTTTCACCCGGACGAATCTCCAGTCGTCCCATCCCTATTTAGTATAACCCAGCATTTGCCAGATTAAACGTGCTCGGCGGATATATTGAACTATACTGTTTACAGGAATCACTCGTCAACGTGGGAATAATACTTTAATCTTAATCAATTTATTGTGACAAAGCCAGCTTGAAATGTTTATACTGAACTGGTGCCGAGTGGTTGCAGGCTTACAATAGTGCCACTCCATGTCTTCCCGTCGAAGTCGCAGGAGGCGACTAAGGGAATAAAGGCTTGTAGTATTGTTAGGCGATGGGCTTGCAACTTGCCACTAATGTACATTGGTAAATAACTTGGCCTGTTTGTGCAAAATGTGGTTACAGAATTAACAACAAGTTTTTTAGATGTGTTGGTAATTCTGTAGCTCTGCCTACCCCACTCTGGGAACGAAGGCGTGTGTTTATGTATGTATGTAAAAATAAACGTTAAAAACAAGAAAGAGTGCGTTATCAATATGGTCTATATATGATTTGTTGAAAGTACCTATCTGATTGTTGCATATTTTAAGCTCTAAATAAAGGCGGCTTTCAATAAGCGAACGTTTTCAATAATCATAAGGAAACAAAGATAAATGCCCTGCTTAATAGCTAAACGTTAATAAATCAATACAGCGAGCTGGCATCATTACCCGGCCGGATCAGAACCAACCGGGCCGGATATAACGCAACCCAATTGTGTATTTTTAGTGTAAAATGTGGTAACTCTTTGTAAGTTGGCGGGTTTATATTTTAAAATGCGGATATTGTTTGAAGGAAAATACTCGATGCAAATTATGCCACTGGGTTTTAAAGAACACACCATTTTATAATAACTAAATGTTTAAAGTATATTTTATAACAAAACCGAGGGAAACTTTTAAATTGATGTCAATCTTCCGATTGTTGCCACAATTAACTTTAGGTAAAGGTAATACAGGCGATTATTCTATAATCATTAAATGCCAATAACGGGTATATTGAATTGGATGTTCTACATTGATTATAAAATAAATGTTTAAAAAAACAAAAACCCGCCTTCAAAAAGCAAAAAATAACTTCTTTAAAATGATAGGTAAATAGGTCAGTCCAACTGAAGTCTGCTTTTGGTTAAAATATTGTTGGACGCCGACTTCAGTTGGACTGACCTATTGACTTTTTAGTGATCCTATTTATGCTGTTACGTAGCTCCACTTCTAAATATTAATAAGAAACTATAGAACATTTCAAGCTCGCCGCAGACAACGCCGCGGGAATGTCATAGTCATATTTAAACCTAAATGTGCTTCGTCATAGTCGCTCAACTTCCTTTATCGAAATATCTTATCGCCACCCTTGAAATAGGTACCGTTAAGGAGTTCCGAGGGCCATCTGTGGTCTTCATCATCAGTTCCACTTCACCATATAGTACTTTTCAAAAGCAAATGCATGAGTTACAGTGAAAAATACCAAAATCGCTATAGGTGTGCCTATAATATTTGAGGAGTTCTCTTGATTTCTCCATGATTCCATCATCAGATCCTGACGTGGTGACAATGGGACCAACTAGAAAGTATACCCATACGAACAACGAAAAAATTTTTCAAATCGGTCCAGTGGTCTTCGAGTAATCGGGGAACATACATTAAAAAAAAAAAACCCGACGAATTGAGAACCTCCTCCTTTTTTGAAGTCGGTTAAAAATAAATAGTAAATACACTATTAACATTTTTTTCTTTAAATTCCTTTTTACAAAATAAAGTACCGACCGTAGATATTATTCATTTCTAAAATCATATTTCCTAAATGTTTCGGAAATAAATCCACGTCTTCGTATTATAACTCAACGTGTTTGAGTTTAGGTCTCGAATGTGAAACTGTAATGTAACTAGCCATTTCTAAGGCCATGGCCAAAGCTACGCCATACGTTACTTCCAACTCGGTTAAGGCCACATTACTGTGAAAAGTCGGCACGTGATGATTAGTAAGTCAAAGGTTAGCTTACTATGGGCCGTATTAATAAACACATCTTGGCTGAGATGCCGGTCACAAGATACGTCAAAGTAAACGTCAAACCATAGAACACTGTCATTTATGACGCATCTCGAGACGAGCATTAGAGTTGAGATTAGTTTATTAATACGGCCCTATGACTACTAATGAACCTACCTACGAAGCTAGTGGTCCAGGGTACCATTCTGGTAAGAGCAAAATATTGGTGTGTTGAGCGCAAGTAATTGTTCCTGAATCTTGGACGTTCTTTATGTATTTAAGTATTTATTTCTCTATTTAGTTAAGTATGATTATGATTATCGTTGTCAATAGGTACCCACATTATTTGTTCATACCGGGTATCGAACCCGACACCGTTAGTTTCATTGGCTGGAACGCTACTAATAAATTTATACGCGTCGTCCGTTTATAGTATTTAAATGGCGTAAAAACCATACCGTTTCTGCAAATTAGCAATTATTAATGACGAATAATGCCACGGTCATAAATCAAACTGTGCCCAAGATTAACCGGGCATATCTTTTACACCTTAACCGGATTTCGCCCGGTGTCGTTCGACGTGAAGCGAATACATTAGCGGTTATTTTCGCCCAGGGCCACTTTTATCCGGATATGGCACATGATTATCCGCGTTTTCTGGTTACTTCGTTTGGCCGTGCTTTGTTTTTAATATTTGACAGTTACTTCCTTTCTTGGGCTGTTTGCTGAACTATTTTCGGTATTGTCGCGTTGTATCAAAGCTAGATACTAAGAATTGGTTGATTATCATAAGAATAAACGTGTCAAATGCTACATATATTTTCTAGTGAATATAACGTAACATTTGACTAAGTTATGCCCTTTTATAAACTAGCAAATCCGTCATTAGGTGTAGTTGTTTTATCGGAATAAAGCTCTTGTTAAAACGCTTGCACGCCACGGAACTTAATGGAGTAATTTTAAGCACGTCGTTTTTAAAGCATTTTGCAAAATACTATTAACTCATAATAAAACTGAATAATAAAAGGTGTCAAATAACTTATTCAAGTTGGTCAGTTTGCAGTCGAAAGGACTCCTATTTCCGTAAAGGGTACTTATACTTAACTGGTTAAATCCAACAAGAAGATTAATTACTTTGTCAGAAACGTAATATTGTTTCAATAGACAGAAGACTCATCAACACGTTAATTGCGCATTTTGCAGATCGTTAGCCATCAGCAATTCGTCCGGGTATTCCGGTTGATTTGCATTTGAACCGCGTGGCCGGGGGCAGCGGCAGGGTTGGGTGTTTGTTGAGCGTGTTTGATTACTTGAGGGCATTTCCGGGTTATTGGAAGGTAGTAACTTAACACTGTAAATGCGCAGAACTTAAGGGCGGATTATAATATGCATTTATAATATTAAAATGCGATAGATTATACGGATAAGTATTATCCACGAAAGGTAGAATTATCATAGGACTGAACTTCATCTAATCATACTTTATTATTTATTTTAAAAACGAAAGTTTAGATGTTTGTTACTCACTCACGCTTAAACTACTGAACGGATCGGGATGAAACTTGGCACACATATAGGTTAGGTCCTGGAATAGGACATAGAATACATTTTATCCCGGAAAAATTAAAAGTTCCCGAGGGAATAACGATAATCGAAATCTACGCGGACGAAGTCGCGGGCAGAAGCTAGTTATTAAAAATAAACGTAACATTTTCTCACTAATTCCGACTCAGTCAGACTAGCAGTTATGTTTGCCAAGGATTAGCACGATCATCTAAAATATATGTATACACATTTTAATTAAGTAGGTACTTAACGGAATTTACAAAAAAAGGACTTGTTTTTATGATAGTTAAATTGGTGGATTTTTTTGAGGTCGTAGGGTGATGTGATACATATAGAACGGGTACACTACATAATCTCGAAATATTTTATTCCGAATTTGATAAACACGAATTTCAGAATTCCGATTTTGAAATTTCCGAATCATCACAATTCTGAATTTTAGTTTCACGAAGCATCATAATCACGAATTTTTTAAATTCCGAATGTTCACATTTCTGATTTATTAAAATCCCGAAAACTACTTTTCCGAATATTCCTATTCCGAATCCCGAATATTCACTATTCCGAAATTTTAGCAGCCCGAATTCTGTATAAGATTTCTTTATTTCAAATAAGCGCCTAATAAAATATTGTATACTTAATACCGTGTATAATGTTTAACATGCATAATGCTCAAAAACTGGACGAAATGTCATGTCCGACAAAGTCGACGGAGCTCCTGTTCCGCGTAGCTAAGGCGCTTCGCGCCTTGATGCAACTCTCACCTAACCTAACCTATCAAGGTGAGATTTACCAAATTTAGTAATGTGCTCGTCATCGCACCTACCTTTTGTTTCAAGTAGAATACTTCAAATCAATTCAATATTTTACATTACCGATCTGGTTTGCGAAGTTTGGAATTCAAATATTCAGAATTATAAATTTCGTAAAAAAGAAAATTCGGAATTGTCAACATTCGTAAATATAATATTCGGAAAAACGTTTTCGTGATTTTCATGTTCGGTAAAACGTTTTCGTGATTTTCATATTCGGTAATATAAAATTCGAGATTTTGATAATTCGGCCTTATATATTTTCGGTATTGTGAAAATTCGGAATTATGAAATTCGGTATTTTCAAATTCGGAATTAAATAATTCGAGATTTTAGGGTATTCCCAGATAGAACCATGTCGCAGAACTACAATGACTGAATTATTCTTCTAATCACGAATAAAACTTAAACAAAAGGCTAATAAGATTTAGTCCTTTATGTAGCGAATGTTGTTAGTGTTATCGTGATCAACATCTAGTTCCTAAACAGGAGCAATTAAATTGACCTTTAATAATTCCACCTGAAATCAATCAGGCATCCCAATCTCGACGTGACACGGTCGAACATAATTGGACCCTCGATATCGATTGAGAAACGTATTCGACATGTACCTAGTCAAGGGCGTATTCTCTAAAATAACTCACTTTTAAACTCGTAGACGAAGTATTAACCGGCGAACTAAAGTTGTCCTGAAGGTCTAACAAAGATGAAAACGCTAATTAACGTTGAGTGATAGAAAAGAAAAACGTTATTAGCGTGTGGACAAGTAGGCACGTAGACAGGGTTGGACAAAATACATGATTTGCTTAAATTAAAATACAAATTATAAAATACTTTCTTACATACATTTAATTAAAATATTAAATACAAAAAAAACTCAATTGTGTAATTGAAATATAAATTGGCGTAAGTGTCCTCATCTAAGCATTAAAAAAAATTACAGTAAAAAATGTAACAAAATTATTTTTTTAAGAAATAAATACTGCGAAACTATGCAACGAAAACGACAGTAACATTGATGTTTTGAAATATACTGCTATGGATTCTAGTGTTTTTTGTTTATGTATTTTGATGCAATAATATTTGAAATACTAATTACAAAATACCTTAAAATACCTCAGCGTCAGGTATTTGAATTACCAATCACAAATTATATTTTTAGGAATATAAATACGAGAGGGTCATCCCAAAAGAAATTAGATACTCCATGCTCATTTGATTGATACTGGCCAATTATACACCATCGTGAAGGCTGATTAAAAAGCTATAAATTAAAAAATGGAATACTCCGGAAATCTGCGTAATATTTTTAAAATATATTTTTTCTGATTGAATCTGGCGGGAATTTGCGGTTACAATGGAACTTAGTCGACGAGATTTTCGGGTTATGATTTATTATGACTTTAAAAAAGGTTTAAAGCCCCAAGAATGTTTTGAACTTTTAACCACGACTTTTGATGAGTCTGCTTGTTCTCGTGCAACTGTCTTTAATTGGTTTGCTGAAATTAAAAGAGGGCGGGAGAGCTTTGAAGATGAGGCGAAGTCGGGGCGACCGCCAACCGCAGTTGCTCAAGAAAATGTGCAAGCCGTGAAAAAAAATATCCGTGAAAACCGAAGAATTACATATGTAGAGCTTGAGCGAATTCTAGGCATGGATCAGCAGCACTGTAAACCATAATTCATGGACAACTGTCCCTCCATAAGCGTTGTTCGAGATGGGTGCCGCCTAAACTTAACGATTTGCAGAAAGAACGCCGCGTGAATTGGTGTAAATTTATGATAAATAAATTCGATGCTGGCGAGAAAAAATCTGTGTATGATATACCTACTGACAGGTGACGAAACATGGTTGTATAACTAAGATCCTGAAACAAAGCGGCAGTCAACGGTATGGTGCTTTGAAGATGAACCGACTCCATCAAAATGTCGCCGAGCACGAAGCACACAGAAACAAATGGTTGCCTCATTTTTCTGCAAGACAGGGCATATTGCGATTGTGGTGCTAAAGGATCAAAGAACTGTCAACTCAGAATGGTATGTGACAGTTTGTGCTCCACAAGTGTTGCCAGCTTGGTGTGCCAAGCGGCCAAAGTCAGGAACCCAGCGCCTGCTCTGGCACCACGACAACGCCGCCCCGCACACTTCTGCCAGAACACTCGACTATTTTAGTTCGAAAAATGCACTATTCTCCCTCACCCACCATTTTCTCCTGACCTGGCTCCCTGTGATTTTTACCTGTTCCCGAAAATTAAAGAAAAATTAAAAGGAAGGCGATTTGAAACCAAACAAGATGCCCTGGCTGCCTATAATTATGAAATTTCTGAGGTACCCAAAGAAGAATGGTCATTGACATTATCCAAGTGGTTTAGCCGGATGAAAAAGTGTATACGTGCTCACGGTGAATACTTCGAAAAAAAAGATAGCAATAATAAAGGATAAACTTTGTAGTTTTTGTATATCTAATTTCTTTTGGCATGACCCTCGTACATATTTTTATTTCCAAACTGAAGTCGGCTTCACACAATATTTTTAACCAAAAACCGACTTCTGTTGGAATTACCTTCCATTTTAAAAGAAGTATTTATTGCGTTATTGAAGGCTGCTTTTTTTTTAAACATGTTTTTAATAGACTACTTAGAAAGGGATATCCGAGCGACAATCAATTCGCCATCCAATCGTAGTACTAAAGTAAAAAAACGTAGCAAAACGGTGCATCTTCGTAGCGTTTGCGGAGACCAAGACACGCGTTTCTATATCGACTTCATGCACGAAATCGATTTGGCTCTGAACAAGAATACACCACCAAGCAGAGTACTCGAAATCCGACTTGAGAATAGGACCCGACAATTTACTAGGTATTAATCGGACCTTGCTTCGATTTGGTTGAAAGGGGTGATTAAATTGAAGTGCCACAGTACAAAACGTCCTTATCGCATATGTCAATATGTATTTATTAAGTAGTTGGGTCATAGGTAGAATCGTTTGGCGCCAGACTTGCTTAATATCAAACTACATTGACCCTAAAAAGAGTTCCCGGCACTGAAAGGAAAACTTGAACACTATTTATTTATTGTATTATATTTATTTATTTATTGGCTGTTCATGCAGCAACCGTTTAAGATATTTAATTAATTACATTATTGTTAGATTTTGATAACAATAACTCCACTAGTAGAATAAAAATAGGTAACTATGCAAAATCCTATTGTTTTAACGTATTACTCGACAATGATATTCGCAGACTTTAATTAATATTAAGTTTATGAAAGCTTTTGGATAATTTAGTTTGTGTTATCTTATCTTATCTTGTAGGTGGGGTCCTTACGGATACACTTCGACCCTATGGGATCTTTTGTGTAATTACCCCTCTTTTAGCAATTAGACCAATGCAGCCTCCACCCCTTCCAGAAAGCGGATAGTGGAGTGCAATGGCAGTGCCTTGAAGTCGTTCGGTTCTGGGTAACCACAAGCGAGGATTTTCATTCTTACTCCGGCGAGGGCATCACATTCGCACAGTAAGTGTTTCATTGTTTCCTCCTCTTCGCCGCATAATCTACAATCTGTGTTGTCGTAGAGGCCCATCTTTGCTAGGAGATTTTTAACCCCAAAGTGCCCGGTAAACGCTCCGATAATATATCGGAGTTGTCTTCTGCTGAGTTTCCAAAGTTTTTTGGTTCAGCACTGGTCCACTCTTTCTATGAAGAGCTTTGCATGCCCTAAGCCTACCGTAGTTTTCCACTCTTTTTGGTGGTGTTCTAGGGTGTTATTGTTCAGGGCTGTTTTTATGGTGCCCAGTGAGGGTGCCACAAATGGTTCAGGTCCAACATATACGCCCTTGGACCCTTTCCTTGCCAGTTCATCCGCGGCTTCATTACCGGGAAAGCCCTCGTGTCCTGGAATCCACATCAGTTTCACTTTGTTGTGCCTACCAAGTCTGTTTAAGGCTTGGATTCCATTGTAGACTAGTTTCGAGTCTACTTTTGGCGCTGTCAGCGCCTTAAGTGCCGCTTGGCTGTCGCTTAGAATATATATAGTTCTCTTCTGTAGAGGCCTACCAATATTCTCCTGCGTGCAGGCAATTATCGCATACATCTCCGCCTGGAAGACCGTTGCGTAGTTACCCATACTTATACTACTGTTATAGTCATTGGCATAAAACCCGCCCCCGTACCGGAGCTCATTTTTGAACCATCCGTGTACCATATCGCGTTGTCTTCCTCCGCTAGGTGCAACCCATCCTTCCATTCATCCCTAGTTTGTGTTTCTAAAATCATTTTAACTACGCAAATGCGCTAAATTTTAGTAAATATAACAAAGCAAATGCCGGCGAATAAACGAATTACTACATCAAATGAATATAATCTACAAACTACCAATTAGTTTCGGACAGCTGCAATGACAGACTTATTTAATAGTAAGTACGTTCTAATTCTAATGCATACATAATTATAAATAATAACATAATTACTTCACCCGACAAACGTTGGACTAAGATTACTCTTTATTGAGATTTTCTTTTTAAATAACAGACTGACACTGCATAAAAATCCGCCTAAGATCGAAACAAGTACGTAAGTGGTTTTTTTAAGCCATTTTCGCTCTGAGCTAAGTTAGATGAACCCAAAAATGACATTTTCATCGCGGTTTTTAATTATTCCTATCTATTCATGTTTACTAATCTCGATTAATCTATTTTACGTACATACATCGTTTACAAAAAAAGTTCATCTTTACTAGTAATTTTACACGTTGCTATGTTATAAACTCACAGACACCCAATGCCTCAGAGACCGAAGACAATAGACCTCTAATTCCGTCCCGGGCCGACTGTGTAAAGCGTGCTTTATATTGAACTTTTCAAAACGTCAATCAATACCTACCTATTCACAACACTAAAGGTAACACAAATTCTTTAAAGTTGCGGAGAACGTCATTAGGAACCTGTTTACTCTCTATTTACAACCAAATTTTACTCTTAAAGTATTTCACATGTAATGCAATAACTTCGAGACCAAAGACAAATAGGGAATATGCATGTTTTTTTTTACAGCTTCAATAAAAGCTGATTCATATAAAAAACAGGTGAGAAAAAACATTTTTTGAATAGCTATATAAATAACCAAGATAAAAGACAACAAAGATTTGTTCCTATCTCTTTCTAGCAAAACATAATTTTACGTGGAGTTTATACGGCCCAACTGCACAATGACGTCACCGGTGCACTTCGGATCTTTCTGTCTAATTAGCAGTTTAAAATGCTTGTATCATCCGTGTTTCTTGACCGATTTTAATTTTAATATCACTTTTGGTGATCTCTTTCACGGTATTGTCATAATTTTTTTTCCATGCATATTCCCTATAGGTCTTAACGCGGTCCCCGGTCAACTGTGTGCTGCGTGCTTTATACTGAACCCTCTAAACGTCAATCAGTACCTTTTTAAACCGATAAAGGCCACACAAAGTTTTTACAGTTATGGATTTGGATCGTTAATTGGTCAATGAGTAAGTAACCATAGTCTTTTAAATAATTTAAAACCAAACAATATTTCCTTCTTAAAGTATTTCACATGTAAAAGCGTAGACGTGCAATACCTTTGAGACCAAAGACAATAGGCGTCTAATGCGGTCCCCGGCCAACTGTGTGCAGCGTACTTTATATTGAACCCTCCAAATGTAAATCAGTACCTTTTCAAAGCGATAAAGGCTTCACAAAGTTTTTAAAGTTTTGGATATGGACCGTTTATTGGTCAATGATTAACTAATCATAGTCTTTTAAATCATTTAAAACCAAACAATATTTCTTTCTTCAAGTATTTCACATGTAAAAGCGTCGACATGCAATACCTTTGAGACGAAAGACAATAGGCGTCTAATGCGGTCCCCGGCCGACTGTGTGCAGCGTGCTTTATATTGAACCCTCCAACCGTCAATCAATAGCTATTCAGATCGCTAAAGGTCTCACAAAAGCGTTATAGCTAGTATAGGACCTTAATTGGTCGTATGTAGAAGATGTACCGTGGTTTGATTTGTTTGATAGAGATGTGCGAATGAGAGATACTTTAGGAAAGGTAGTACAATACCGAGGGTCAATTTCATAAATTAGAGCTTTGTCCTTTTCTTTTATATGACATGGAAAAGGAAAGCGGTTTGAAGTGACAGGTAGTATATTACCTGGAGATTGGGAAACAGACCCTAAGTTGAATTTAGGAATTCCACTTTTTGCGGATATTATTGCGGTTTAGTTATAAACGACGTCTAAGTTTTGTAATCTCAATCAATAGGGAATATGCATGTTTTTTCTTACAGCTTCAATAAAAGCTGATTCATGTAACAAAATGGTGAGTTTTTTTTTTGGAATAGCTGTAAAAATAACCAAGATATAAGCCAACAAATATTTGTTCCTATCTCTTTCTAGCAAAACAAAGTTTTACGTGGAATTTATATGGCCGAACTGAACGATGACGTCACCGGTGCACTTCGGATCTCTCTGTCTAATTAGCATTTTAAAATGCTTGTATCATCCGTATTTCTTGACCGATTTTAATTTTAATTTAACTTTTGGTGATCTCTTTTACGGTATTTTAAAATTTTGTTGAGAAATGCGATTTAAAAAATTCATGCATATTCCCTATTGAAAAAACATATAGTTTTGTAAACTAAAGGAATGACTAAAATTATGGATCACAATTAATTATTTTACTTGTATGATCTTTGTAATGAACAAAAGTTGTTTAAAGCATTACAGAACGTACCTACGTTAATGGCTAATGATCACCTTCATCTTTCCTGTTTTATGAGAAGATTTATACGTTACTAAAGTAATCAAATGGTTCACAAAAAGTGGTGTGTACATAAACTATTCTAAGAATATATTTAATGGTTACATTTCTAAAACATGTATTAAAACTAACGAAAGCGTTCTTGACTTGCCAGCTCTGTAAGATCTAACTGGGAGTGAGCAGCCAAATTGACTGAACTCCGACAATCAGCCGCAGTTAACTCATAGAGGAATAAGGAGCAGCTCCGTGTAAAATATCGCAGGTACTCTTAGTATACTGGGCTGCAAGTAAAGAGTGAACAGAGATCTTAAAATAATAATAAATAAATTTATGAGTCTCATACCTTATAAGGCCCATCATACTACAAACAGGGAGTTTTTGTGCTTTGAACCTACTCCCAAGGCAATAAAGTTCAATTAAGTTTGTTCAATAATGCCGTTTTCCGTTTATGAAGATAGAAAAATAAACCTTATCCCCATTGCAACACAGTTCAAATTAAATTGCCTCGATTACGTAGGGTAAACCCACCAGTCAATGAACCCCCCCCAGTGAATGAACAAAATCACATTTTTCGCCTAAAATAAGAAATATAGCCATTTCTACCACTTGTCGTATTTGTTTTCTTATTAGCAACTCGGTTTCCTATGCAATGGCAACACTAGATCAATTTATATTCTACCAATTTCAACATAGCCGGCTTTTAAGTTAACGTGTTTCTGTTTGAGATGTTTTGTATGGGGAAATTAGATCCCAGGTAAGAACAGTGCAAATATGGAGTAACATTAGAATTGCTTATTTGATGTATAACAGTAGAAAGTTTAGTTATTTGGTAAGAATAAGATTTAAACCTTGTATTAATGTACACTTTGGTGGCTGTTTTTGCGATAAAGTCGTCATTTTTAGGTGTTCCATTACTGGCTTATCAAATCTTCTAAAACCAATAAATGAACAGTGTGTTCATTTACTGGTGGTGGCTCAATTTTGATTTTCTTCTAAATTTAAATGTTAACGTTATCGTTTGAAGGTTGCTTTTTGAGATTCTGCATAGAAAACGATTCTGATTCTTTGAGCCAGTATTGGAACACTAGTGTTCATTCATAGGCATGATCTAGTGAATGGACTATAGAAATTTCGCTTTGTTCATTTACTAGATACCTTGTAATCCTATGTGTGAACAACGTAACGACGAAGTTGTTTTTGTCCATTTTTATAAGTTTTAGTTCCTAAATTTAGCTTGTTAAGAAATTATTCATTTTCTTAAATTAATTATTTTAAGAACATTTCTCTTTTTTTGCCACTAATTTTCAAAGTTGACCGAAAAGAACGTAAAATATAAAGTTTTTTTAATGAAATTTGATAGAATATTCAACAAATTTTTAGATTTTGTGCAAGTAACCGCTTTTTAATAGGTTTTATTGTGAAAATATCACAAAATATTGAGGGAAGGTAGAATTTGGGTTCTTATTGTGTTACTTCTCTCTTGGTCAGTATCATAAAAAATTGCACGTTATATACCTCAATGAATGTATTATATAAAAACATAAAATAAATTTAATGTAATTAAGCGAAAAAAATACGTTTAATTATATATTATTTTTGAAAAATTCGTAGTGAATATTTTTTTGTGTTACCTTGACCGCAAAGTATACCTCAAGTTTAGATTAAGATTTTGTATTTTAAATTGTAATTGTTTAATCATTTGTTTAATTGGTAGCCGGTTTATTTATTTTTATAGAATAGAAATGAAATAAAACGAAAATAACGTCAGTGAAAATGTTGGGACAGTAACAAAGAAGGACATTGGTAACAAAGGAGGAATTGTAAGGCTATGTGTATTATGTACCTCAAAATTAGGTTAATATTTTTTATAAATACTAGAGGTGAAATTATTAAATAAAAAAAACATTTTTTCTCTCTCACTCTTATGTTCATTTACTGGGTAAACACTATGTTCATTCATTAGATTTTCTGTTCATTTACTGGGTTTTTGGGTACTTTTTTATAAATTCTCCTATAACTCAAATACTATAAACGTAATAAAAAATCGAAGAAATTACTTTATTGCTTATTAAATGATGATTGATTAAATTACTTGAAACCATTAAAATTATTGATAATTACAGAGTAATGATTTTTCAAAGTTGAAAAAATGCTTAAGTGTTCATTCACTGGTGGGTTTACCCTACATCTTATTCCACATTCGGCCTCAAACTATACTACTAGGACTATATCAAACAAATTGATATAGTCCAAACTGTGCACGCGTTGCAAACGCATATAAACGAATAAATATAATGCCCTAATAAGCCAAAACGCGTTATCTCTAATTAAATAGCCAAAGCAGATTGAATCCTTTTCCGTTAGAAATGAGGTTGCACTTGCTACAGGAGTTTTGTCAAAGACACCACCATTTGTCCTAGCAAAGCAGTCTAGGTAAACTAAGTACAGCCTTTATACCGACATAATGTTAACTTTACAACTAGGTGTTACAAATAGCTAACTCCTGTGTCTTACGCCGCCAGCAACTTCTTGGCGTAACGAGCTAAACGTCTAAATCGTCGCTATTTGTTCTCGTCGAGTCGGCGTCGGCACCCAATCCACTATATTAAACCTGAACACTAAGCTAAACTACGTACTTACACACATGAGTACTAGATTGTGACTTACGTTAGTACTCAACGCGACACTGCCTTATTCGCCGTAGTTCCTTAAGCAGTACTTACCTTTTAGTATGAAAATAGTAGTCATATTTTCTTCAAAAGGAACTACTGCGAATAATCGCTTGTTTCTCTGTTAACCGTCTCGTGACATGTACACATCGGTAACTCGTGGCATTTTGGTAGCACTTGACAGTTTCTAACATACTAGTGATGTGACAATGTTCTTCCTGTATGAGTCGAGAAAAGGAAACCAATTAGAAAAAAAATATTTTCAATCATATAATATATGACATTCGAGATAAACAATTAATATTTGTTCTAAATTTTTACAAGTCAGCCTACGTCTTCTACGTGAGAAAATCCACTTTGTGTAAGAAAATGATCTTTCAACTTCCACTGACGTAATGGGTAAAAAAAGCATTCTATTGTAAAGTTGCAGCGTATTTTTAATTGATGTTCTCTTCGATTTCAACTTCTTTTATTTTGTAATAAGTTATTAATATTCTTTGTCGTAAGATATCCTGGATTTTTTGATAATACTATTTTCAGATTTTGATAAACAGGTTCACCTTTGGGGTGCAGTCTCAGTGATGAAAGTGACTTTTCAATTTTAAATACGATCTCCAAAGACTCTTTTAGTTTAAGGCAACTTCTTGGACTTCAAGTGCTTGTTCATATTAAATGTCTTGCAAACTATATAAACAAACATCGCAACGGGTGCATTTTACCTTGTCACCTTGTAGTAGGAGTTCTGAATGCTCTCTAATGATTTCCTCTATTATTTGGAAAACATCTATGTTTCGCAACACGTCTCATAATAATTATTACGAGTAAATTAAGGACAATATCATTGACATTGACATTTCCTATGACATAACATATGACCTACTTCGTCGTATGATAAGATTAAGACTATGTAGGTAATATTTTATTATTATTTTATCTTGTCTGAAAAGACACTTAGAAAACTTGTCCCATCACTAATCTGTCAAGGGCTACCCAAATGCCACGAGTTACCGGTGTGTATGATATGTCCATATACACATGTTCCTATATTAATACCAGAATTATAAATGCGAAAGTAACCCTTTTTGGTATGCTTTTAAAGCTAAACCGCTAAGACGATTTTAACGAAATAGTTAAACCTGGAGAAAGGAAATAGAGTAGGTAATTTTTGTCAATTGAACACTGCGCGAACTGGGTCGCAGAACTCGCAGACAACAGATGGTTATAAATAATATATGCTCGTAAATAAACTGCGACATAAATTGAGGCACAAAAAGCACGTTTTGTTTTTAATCCATCGTTAAGAATTATAGGTATTTCATAACCGAAAACGGTTAAATGTTTGTTTAAATTGATGGTGGACTTAACACGAAGTAGTAAACGTTCCTCTGTGTCGTTGCTTGCTTTCGTACGGGTATATTGATCTGCCAGACGACAAAAACTATTTTTTAATGTAACAAGTCAAAATACTGGCTTATTACTAACCCTTTAGCAATCAAAGATAGAAAAATTTTTGGTCCTATAATACGCCGCAAGAAACTCAACAGTCAGTCATTCTTTAACATGTTAATTAATCCTTAATATAATCGACGTTACAGTCTTAAACAATTTTAACGGCGTTATCCCAAAACTCGGGCATAATTCCAATTTCAAAGACTTTAATCACCGACTCCACGCCCCCGCCAGTTTGCCGATATAGCGCAAAGTCTACAAGACACTTTATTAAGCCGACCTCTTTGATCGCTGGCTGTAATAAAAAAGTAAAAGACAAAATTTCGAAAAAGGAACATCGCGTTCCATTGTACGTTGACACCCCCGGGCGACGGAATTACGCTGCATTTTGTTAAAGAGATGCGTCTCGTTTCACGAAAACGATTTCATTTTGTTTATTCATGGCTCGTCGCCAATGAAATTAAGTATTTTCTTCGAGCCACAGATTTGAAATATATGTATTGAAAAGTCAACTCCAAAACAGACACGTAATTACCTATAAATACTCTAAAGTCTGACACCGTTCTTAATTCGATCCCATAACCAATCCATCCATTACTGCAGTAGGTAATTACCAAAGGCGAAGGATTGGTTATAATTTTTGAATGCGTCAAATAAACACGGCCTCTAGATCAGATTTCTATCAAAAAACTGGCGCACACGTTACTTCACAATAATGTTACGTAAACATAAAAACAGTGATCGCCTATTATGTTGTAAGGTCGCAGATCTTTTACGGCGAGCGTAAAACGTAACGTTAAGAGTCAAGCGTAATCGTTAACGGCTGTTTAGGTTGTTGCTCGAAAGTTAATCAAATGCCTTATTGCGTAAGTCGGGTCGCTGAGGGGCTGGTTTACACTGAGATACGTACTCAGCCTTTTTTAATATAAATAAAATCGGTTTTGTACTTACCTTAGTTTAAATTTAGAATAGTAGAGATGAACCGTAGCCCATATTCTAAATTGTATTAGACAGTCTTGTTTCGATACGGCAATCATATTGTTGACGTCATAATAGCTCTTATTAACTTGACAATAAGAACTTTAATAACGTCAACAGTGCGATTACGATATCAAAGTAATCTTGCTTCGAAATAATTGTATCGCTGGCCCTGGCTTCTATCCGTATTTTCCTAAACTTTCACACAGTTCAAAAGTAATTGCTAATGAGGTTACTAGTTATAAAAAAGCGTATATGTCTTTGTTAGTCTTTTGTTTTACGTCATAACGATGCAACAGATTATATTCTATAACATAACAAAAAACCCAAGCTAAAATATAAGAAAAACATTTCGCCACATCAGCAGAGTCACAACGCATTTATTTCCAACTCAGGCCTATAACTGAACAAAAACTTTGTCCCCAAAGTGGCTGAACTATTAAACCGAAACTTAGCAGGGGGAGTTACTGAAGCCATTTTTTCCCCTTTAACTGCATTATTGCGTGTAAAATAGGCATTAATCGGCGGAACCCGGCCAGATAACGTGTGGACCTGATACGAAGGCTGTGCAGTCGCGCTAGGTGTATATGTAATTTGGGCGGACTTTAAACTGCAATGCAGATATGTAGATGTGGCTATACGTACGGAGGTGAATACGTTTTTAATTTGAGGTTAGGTTGTGTTGTCAGTTTATTACTTAATTGTAGGATTTTAACTAGTTAATTGAGATATTCATTTGACAACCTAGTTGATATCTACCGGTCTTATTTAAATGTTACACTGGTCATTTTCATATAAAAAAACTGATGTATCTTATTGTAGCACTTCAGTTGGCCATGTTTGCTAATTGATCTCTTAAATCTCTTTTTGAGATCCAACGATAGTATTTGGCTGTTCTTTAAAAGTTTGTACTTAGTTAAGGACTAAAATTAGGAAACGTTAACTTTTCCGCTGAGTTACGAAAATTACTTAGTCGTACATTTATACGCTGTTTTATTGTCTGAGATACCAGCGGAACTCAGCGGAAAAGTTAAATTTTCTTAATTTTAGTCCTTAGCTAGGTACAAACTTTTAAAGAAATGCCCATTTGACAAATGACGACGTGAAGTGCCAAGTTTAAAATTTTAACGAATTTTTAGCAATGTTGTAAGTCAGACTATCTAATTTTCTCCAGAAGAGAATTTTAATGATAGGAAAGGGTTTTTTTGGAAATCGACTCCTTACTAAAAGAAATAAAGGGAGCCCGCAGGGAAAACAATTCTACGCGAAGTGCTTTATGCACTTCTAGGTTAGATAAAAAAAAAAAAAAAAAAAAACTTGACAGAAGTTATCTATACGACATAAACGACTATCTGTTTGGCCTAGTGGTTGATTGATAGAGAATGACTTATATATAGACCGTCATTTGTACTTACTTTTGTACTGTGCTACAAAGTTTAAAAATAGAACGACTGACAGAAGAAAACGGAAAGCTTACCTTAACGTAAATAAATAACCGATAGAAACTTAAGAACCTCTCTTAGAATTAATGACACAAAGGTCGATCCTTTTAAAAAGTATAAAAATAAAACAGATGCAACTCGATACTGTCTTCGTGATTTAGCCAAAGATTTAACAAAATAAGTAACTCAATGTTTAGTATAAAGTTATACTTCTTTTTAAAGATAAGAAACAATTAAGGAACGATTTATTTCACTCGTGTTTAAGAAATACGCCCACGCACTAATTTAACTTTTTAGTTATAATTTGACGGGACACCTTAGGCATTAATAAGTTTAAAAAAGTTTTTTTTTAAATAACGCGCTTTACTGCCGACTGTAATTTTTTACTGTCATCGGAAATGAATAAGTATGCCATTTTTGTAGTTAATAGAAGTCAAGGTTAAAATTGACTTCTAAGATTTGATAACATTGTCAGTTACAAAATAAGCTACAAATGTTCTTAACAGACATTGCTTGGGCATGAAAGTCATATTGTTTACATTTATTCGTATAAAGTAATTTTGTGAAAGCATGCAACGATGATACTAACGATTATGATGATTATGTAGTTTAGTTCATAATCATTATAATCATACTAAATGTAGTATACCAATCCATACTAATATATAAATGTAAGAGTAAAATTGTCTGTCTGTAACACTTTAAAAACTAAACCACTGAAAAAAATTCAACTAAATTTAGTATGGAGATAGCTTGCATTTCCAGAGGGAATAACGATAAAAAACTCCTAGGCGGACGGAGACACGGGCAATTTCTAGTAATAAATATTTAGAAGTAGCAATTCAAATTTAGAACATGCAAAACTAAAATAAGTAAAGCTAACCCCAATACTTGGGTAGAGTAAGAACATTTCCCTCTAAATATAAGCCTTTCAACAACTCAATATTGCTAAAGGTATAATTCCTAAAAGTACATTGAAATATCTCTTATTTTTTAATAACATATTTTTCAACACAACGTTCAAGTAAAATCAATTAGCAATTTGTGCTTACGATAAACTAAGCTCGAACACTTGAGTCCCAAGCTCCGGGCCATTAGAGAGGCTTTGAAAGCTCTCAAAGACATCGTCTTAAGTTTTTACAGCAGACCTTAAAAGCTGCAAATCTTCGTAAGTCTCGATACAAAATGGTGACACACCTATTCTGGATATTAAATGTGTTGTAGGGAATAAAAATAAATAATTCGTACGTATTTTGTGTATTACATTCATACCTTCCATTAGGTATATTATAAACTAGCTTCTGACTTCGTCCGCGTAGAATTTGTATTTTTGTTATCCCACGGGAATCGTTCATTTTTCCGCGGTAAAAAGTATTCTATGTTACTCAGGCATAATGTAGCGTTCTAATGGTGAAAGAATTTTTGAAATCGGTCCAATTGTTTTTGAGTTTATTCGTTTAAAACATACAAAGATACAAATCTCCTCTTTTTAGACTAGCGCTGGTTTTAACGCCAGCATAACGCTGAGTTGGACGTGGAACCGTTTATGTATACTGGCATAGACAAAATACCTGCGCCTCTATTCTAGGTGGTAAAAACGATATCGTAGTTTGCCTGTTATGGTATTGTTATGACGTCAGCCGCCATTACTGTCAAGACAATAAGAACTATCAAAACGTTGACAATACGATAACAGATGAAATGCGATATTGTTTTTACTGTCTTGAATAGAGGCGCAGGGGCACGTTTTATAAAGCTAAAAGTAACAATTTTACAGGTCTATACTGGCAACACTGTTCAAATGAATGGTCGTCCTTTGGTCGAGGTTGTGTCAAATGGAAACTTGTAACCTGTTAATTGTAATTTGTAGCATTATAAAACAGGCCCCTGCAGGTTTGGTTGAGTTTTGTTTGTCTGTTTGTCACGAATAAATGTTTTTTCTTTCTTTTCTTTTAATATTAGTGTAGATGTAAAGAAGTAACTTTGTATGTATAATGTGTTATACTTTCACGGCTATACCACTAAACCCATTTTGATGACATTCGGTATGGAGATGGCTTGAGCCCCGAGGAAGGACATACTGAGGCCCTACTTTGAAAATCGAAGTTCGAAGTTACCTTAGCTCCATCCCTTTCGCTCGATTTATTCTCGAAGGACGAGTGACAGAGATGGAGCTAACGTAACATCGAACTTTGATTTTTAAAGTAGGGCCTCTGCACTTTTCACTTGCGAGTAGCGATAAACGTCTTCTACGCGACAGACGCGGACAGAGTCACGGACAACAGCTTATAGTTTATATTTGTTGTTTAATTATTACATCTTACTGTGTTGTGATTATTATTTACAATGGTCTTATTTTCCGAACATGGAAACTGTTTTCTAATTTTCTGTCTATGACAAAATCTTTCTTACCCCAATATTTGAATATTTCTTCCTACGTATTGATGAGCGCCATATTTATTGTAAAAATATTCTTAATTTCCACGTCCAGACGTACTACATGTGTTAAAACTGAAATACCCGTGACTGCTCAGTATCTTAGTAACATACTTTTACAGGTTACAGGTTATATTTTCAATAACACTAGCTTTGAATAAAAAAATATATACGTTTTAAACTAGTTTCGTCAGAATCAGGAAACTTCCCAGACAAAGCCCCGTTGATTAACCCGTCGTATCTTATTTGGTATCGACACTCAGGTAAAACGGTAGCACTTTGTACGTAGGTACAATCTTTGTTAGGACAAACTGACAGAATCTAAACGCTTTTAAATATTAAAAACAAGATTTTACACGCTCTTAAAACAGCTTCTTGCCTATAAATACAAAGTCTGAGATCTAGATCAGCACCTCTATTCTACTAGCAACAGTATTCACAAATAATAAATAGATATCAGGGGACAATGTCACACCAATTCACCTAGTCCCAAACTAAGCTCTAGGCTTGTACTGTGGGTACTAGACAACGATATAAATACTTACGGGTGATTCCACGGGCGTTTCAACCGCCGTCAGTCCGCTGTCATAAATATTGAAAGAATGAGCTACACCAAGCAGCTAACCTTCACACAGAGCTCTACTGTTATCGTAATTCTTGCCAGATTGGATCGAATTTGAAGCATCATCATCATCATCATGTCAGCCGAAAGACGTCCACTGCTGGACATAGGCCTCCCCCAAGGCTCTCCACTCAGACCGGTCTTGTACTTTTCGCATCCACCGCGTTCCCGCGATCTTTACAAGGTCGTCACTCCATCTTGTTGAAGGCCTACCTACAGCTCGTCTCCCGGTCCGCGGACGCGGATTTGAAGCATATTATCGCCTATTTCTTAAATACTTAGGACACCGGACTGACGGCGGTTGAAACGCCCGTGGAATCACCCTTACATAGAGAAATATATACTTAAATACATACAAAACATCGAAGACTATAATTATATTGCTTTTGAAGTGTTATGGTATTGTTTCAAATTCGTAGTTGTTACTTTAAAGCAGCTCTTGGGACAATTACTCACAAAGCCGGGTAATTATTCATCAAGCTCACGGGTTAGTTATTTTTTAAATCACACCCGAAGAAGAAGCGTCCAACATCCAGGTAGTCTAAAGTAAAGAATTATAGCAGTCCTATAGCTATCTCCGCTTGGAAATTGACTAGTTTTGGTAGTTCATAATGATTGCCCAGTATGGATCAGACAGACTAATAATAGAGCAAATTGTAAAAATTTTGGAGAGGTATATACTCAACAAATAAAAGGCTGCAGAAGAAGAGAGAACAGAGAGAATGATGATGGCATAGTACAGTGACCCTAGACTAGACAATATCCATGTAAACGTCAAAAACTGTCATAATATATGGAATTGACATACTCGTAAGCGCTCGATGCGCCGTGCGGCGGGTTACGACAATCCTATACGTTTCAAATCCCGGTACGGACAGATATTTGTGTGATGAGCGCGAATATTTCTTTCTATGTATTTAAGTGTATATTTCTCTATATAAGTATTTATATCGTTGTCTAGTACCCATAGTACAAGCCTTGAGCCTAGTTTGGGACTAGGTCAATTTGTGTGAGATTGTTCCCGGATATTTATTATTTACATTCAGTTACTAATCCTTACCCAAACCCTTCCAAAAATTAGCGATTCAAATTCAAATTTTACTTGCACGCGTTTCCCTCAAATCTGACCTCTGTCGCGAACATTTGTATTAAAAGTTGCCACGGCCCCCACAGGAGCTACCCGCTTTATTATTTATTGCCAAGCATAATAAGTTTCACCCCGAGCTCCTTTATTTGTTCTCGGAACTCGTTACCGAACAGATTCGGCCTAAATTCGAAAACAGGATTACTTATTCATTCAGAACTGACGCGGAGTGACGGCCGATTGAACAATGTGCTGATTTAATCAGCTTCCGAACGTGTTATTTGGATTTAATTTAGGATTTAAAGTATTTAACGTTTACGTTGTGTGGGTCATTTGATTCTCACAATGATTTGTTCACATCTAAATCAATGTCAAACAAAGTGTTGAGTAAATAAGTAACAACTTACAGTGTAAAAAGTTAAAAAGTATAGAACCTAAACTACAATTAGGTACCTTTACCAGCAACAGTTGATCGTATGTAGAATCTAAACTACAATTAAGTACTTTTATCAGCAACTGTTGATCGTATGTAGAATCGAAACTACAATTTGGTACCCTTACCAGCAACAGTTGATCGTATGTAGAATCGAAACTACAATTAGGTACCTTTACCAGCAACAGTTGATCGTATGTAGAATCGAAACTACAATTAAGTACTTTTATCAGCAACAGTTGATCGTATGTAGAATCGAAACTACAATTAGGTACCTTTACCAGCAACAGTTGATCGTATGTAGAATCGAAACTACAATTAAGTACTTTTATCAGCAACAGTTGATCGTATGTAGAATCGAAACTACAATTAGGTACCTTTACCAGCAACAGTTGATCGTATGTAGAATCGAAACTACAATTAAGTACTTTTATCAGCAACTGTTGATCGTATGTAGAATCGAAACTACAATTAGGTACCTTTACCAGCAACTGTTGATCGTATGTAGAATCTAAACTACAATTAAGTACTTTTATCAGCAACAGTTGATCGTATGTAGAATCGAAACTACAATTAGGTACCTTTACCAGCAACAGTTGATCGTATGTAGAATCGAAACTACAATTAAGTACTTTTATCAGCAACAGTTGATCGTATGTAGAATCGAAACTACAATTAGGTACCTTTACCAGCAACAGTTGATCGTATGTAGAATCGAAACTACAATTAAGTACTTTTATCAGCAACAGTTGATCGTATGTAGAATCGAAACTACAATTAGGTACCTTTACCAGCAACAGTTGATCGTATGTAGAATCGAAACTACAATTAAGTACTTTTATCAGCAACAGTTGATCGTATGTAGAATCGAAACTACAATTAGGTACCTTTACCAGCAACAGTTGATCGTATGTAGAATCGAAACTACAATTAAGTACTTTTATCAGCAACAGTTGATCGTATGTAGAATCGAAACTACAATTAGGTACCTTTACCAGCAACAGTTGATCGTATGTAGAATCGAAACTACAATTAAGTACTTTTATCAGCAACTGTTGATCGTATGTAGAATCGAAACTACAATTAGGTACCTTTACCAGCAACTGTTGATCGTATGTAGAATCTAAACTACAATTAAGTACTTTTATCAGCAACTGTTGATCGTATGTAGAATCGAAACTACAATTAGGTACCTTTACCAGCAACAGTTGATCGTATGTAGAATCGAAACTACAATTAGGTACCTTTACCAGCAACAGTTGATCGTATGTAGAATCGAAACTACAATTAAGTACTTTTATTAGCAACTGTTGTTATTTTCTGATGAAAGCCTTTACCATTCAGAAGGTGCCAAAGGATAATTCATACTTTCAGACAGCAATAAAAAGTACCAGCAAAATAGCTATAAAAAGCCAACATAATATTGTATGAATGTATGAGATCTGAAATAATTAAAACCAAACAACGTGATAGGTCACGGCAAATAATTATAATTTTGTATGACGAATAATTTGCTTCGCCGAGAAATTACAATGAAATATTATTTCACAGAAATAAAGGTCGAAATGAAAAATGAATACGTGAGTTTAAAGTTAAAATAATCTTAATAGAGTAAAATAATAAAACAATATTACCTGAACAAGCTCGTTAAAACGCAGACGAAACAAAAGAAGTTAAATAAAAATAATGAGTGTTCTCCAAAGTTCAGTTACTTTCAAATAACAAGAACACTTCGGATAACAAGCCTTAGCCAAGATTAATTTTAAAATAAGAACGATTGTTTTCACTTATATTTCACTTCCATTATTTCTTAAAACTATTTGAAGTTTTTATTAAATACAATGGAACATTATGATTTACAAAAAAAACAAAGTAAATCTAAACTATAAATAAAACTTAACTAAGATATAAAAATAAACGGTAAATCTATACATGGCCCCTGTGGCATTTTCCCAAAGATGCTGGCAGCATTTCCTTGTTGAATGGCGAAACTTATTCGCTGAGCGAGGCAACTGCCAGCTCATCCTTCTCCCACAACGTCAATGAGCCTCTTTGAAATTTCATTATTAGATCTAATTGGGATATACCTGCGTTTATACCCAATAATAATATCGGCCCCTGATATTATTATTGGGTATAAACATAAGCTTAAACATAAAATATACTAGTGTAGAGTCACCTCATTATATGGCCTACGCAAACCTAAGGGTGAACATCCACCAGAGCTTTGCGAGGTACCGAAGCGGTGCGCGAGGAAAAAATCACCAATAGGAATACTTCATTTTGCTAGCCTCGCTCAGCGTAGCTCTCCTATTGATGGATTTTTTCCTTGCAACCCGCTACGTTACCTCGCACGTACAGCGACACCGACCACACGTCTATAACATTTTCACTTTGAATTCGAAATTGTGTCAAAATTGAAAGATAACTTATTTGGCCAACTGGACATAGACGACGAAAGATCTGATTGCTGCATGACGTTTGATTTGTCAAAGTCATGGTAAATGTTAAATGTTTAAAATAGCATAACCCTTTAGACATAAGTCATCGGTACACTTGAATTGTGTCCGTTATCTCTTTCTTACTTCTATGCCATAATACCTATAGGAATTATTTTTTCACTTGCACACATTGGACGTTCATATGCCACTAAGTTTTTATCTACTATCTACAATCCTGGATAACCAACATACATTATATTACAAATTGATACATGGCTATTAAATTGTTAATAATGAACAAATATTCATATCCGTACGTAATTTTAAAAGGTTCACATACATTTAACATTAACGAGACTCCGATGAGCAAAAATAATCGGAATTAATGAAACTGCGTCCGTCGATAAACGGATTATTTAATTACCAACCCTCTTGTTCGTTACAGCTGAAAATTGATTCTCACGCTCATAACGTAAATTAACCAGTATTTAAATAAAACGTGAAATTTCATCAGCCTGTATTTTCATGTTACACTCTATATGTATTTACTGATCTTAACTAAATACCTATACCGTGTTCATTCTTACTTGTCTAATATAGTAAACGACTTTCTAACCTCAAAATAACCTTTTTGGTGAAAATATATCTTTTATCATAAATATATAAAGTAAACTGAGTAAACATTTTGGACATCACTTGGCGTCATCACACGTCTGTAATTGCTTTATTTAATTTAAAATAGCTGTTTTAGCCATAAGAGGATCGTTTTGAGGTTAGAAAGTTGATTAATATATTAGACAAGAAAGAATGAACGGGTATATATTAAACATCGACGCCTTCAAATTGAAAATATCTAGGCTATAGTCATGAGTCATGAAGCACAATTTAAAACATTACAGTATATGTATTGTTGTAGTGGTTTAGATACACTTTGACCCTTTGGGATCTTCAGGGTAATCTCTCACCTTAGTGCCTGTAATTGTACATGCTCTAGACAGCCACTCTCTAGAGAGCTCCTCTGTCTATCGGAAACAAAGAGCTAATGACTTAGATATTTTCGCGATAGTAGCAACAGGATCAGAACTGATCCTTCTAATATGATCAAGAAGTTTTAGAAAAAAAAAGTAAAGTTGTTAGTAGTGATACCTTGTGTAGGGTCCGTCCGGATACATCATCATAACATCTTACGCCCGAGCATAATGCCAAGAAACCGAAACGGAACCGGAACACTCCATTGCAATAAAGTTATTCTTTTTACAGCGCTCGGTCGGTCGAACGACTCAACGCGCCACACCGGCGAGTTAAAGTAGTCCCGTCAGAGCGCACAAAACACATTTTAGCGCGTGCATTCTTTAGGCAGTAGGGCTTCTGTCCATAAGATCGAACGTATAAGGCTGTTTTGGGTAAGAGAGGTGGTGAAATAACTAGCATTCCATCTTAGTCCTCAGGGTTGGCAATGTAATTCTAATTTTAAAATTGGAAATGTCTTCACAGATAACCTCTTTGTTCGTTTAACTTGACTTCTCCCCACCATAAAAAAGTCACAACCTCCCCAAAACAAAAAGGCAGCTCACGCATATGGACTTCATGCTCTTTTACTGCCTTTTTTAATTCCAACGGTAGAATAGCACATGAATAAAACCCATTGAGTACTCGACTACGAGTAGCCCATAAATTGTAATCCAACGGGTCAAATGTAATTCGAGCGTCATCGTGACGGATATTAAATTTTATGTCCCGGTTAATTTTTACGCCGGTTTAACCCGGGTATAACCGGATGTGATGAAATGTACATCCGTATTGAGGGAACGTCTAATTCATATGCGAATGAGTAATATAAAAGGTAGCGAAATTTTATTAAGCACGACAAAGCGTTTTTTTGGCAGGTTTTATTTCGATATAGGTTTTTTATTAGGTACCCACTTTTATTAAGGACATTGTAAGTATTGATTTCTCCTTAAAAGCTTTATTATTCAAGGACTGTATTATGCCAAACGCTTGACGATTTAATTAAAATTGAATTAAGTATGCCGTGCTGTTCCGTGTGGTTGCCCGATTAGAATAGTGCCACTCCATGTCTTGTCCATGTCAGTTAATAACATCTCTCGTATAATGTACATAATTCGACTCCCACTTCATTCAGAATTAGTTTCCATGTATGTATATAATCCTTCCTTTATTGCATGTCTCATGTGATACGACAAGTATACAGATGAAGGATGGACGCCCATTGGAGCGAAACTACCTTTATTACCCAAGATAGCTAGCTATAATTAGCACGATATCTTAAACCATTAATCAAGTCCAACAAGCTTTAAAAACCGTTTGGATATCGTCGTCAAGATAATGTTAGTTATAATCACAGATATAAATACACCTGGATAACGCAAATTTATCTACTTCGCGTGCCCGAATCCGGACATAAACCCCGACCAAGCGTCGGGGTTGGCCGTCGCTGCTGCCGTTCCGCACACCTGTTGTTGCAAAATTTAAGAAAATGCCTCGTTGCGTGATTAATAATCAACTGTAATAGCCAAAAAAAGCGACGACTTTGAATCGATTTTGCACGAAAAACGGAAAATTCTCTTCTCTTGGTGTGTCACAGTTGGTAGCAAAAAGTGACACAGTTGGTTTTCATACAGATTGAGGTGTTTACGTTATCTATGTGTATTTATATCTTGGTTATAATGTGTTGTATTATTTATTTAGCAAATTTCACATTTAAAAAACAAATAAAGTCCCCACTGTCCCCAGTGACATCAGCTACGCTAAGAGGAATCTAACAACACCTCGCTTAGCGAAATCAGGCCATCCGTTCAGAGTTTACAGAGCAACAAAGAACCATACATCCATACTAACAAAAAAATTCCCTCGGTAGTCGGGTAAAAATAAGAAAATGATTATTTTTTATTTACATTAAGAAATAGAAATGAAACGAGTGTTCTTTCAATATTGCATGTACTTCCCTTTTATGTAGAATTGTTTCTTTACACCCTGTATAGTATATTTTTTACTATTAGTATTTAGGCTTAAAGGTAGTCTATCACTTTATTAGTCAGTTTGTCCATAGAATATAAAATATTAAGAACACAGAATAAAAGCCGCTTAGTTAAAAACCACAAGAGACTTAAAGTAGAAAACATCATTTTAACTCTCGCCGTACAATAAAGTTTCAAATAATTGTTGCGGTGATTTATCATTAAGTTTTTCTAATTTGATCGAGCATTGTTAGCAATGTGTTCAGTATTCAAGTCAAGTTATTTTTAAAAATAAAGTAACAAAAAAGGTTTTATTTCATTGCTGTTCAACCTTTAATGCATTTTGATAAAAAGTATATTAAGTTATCTTGGTCCTGAAATATGAGTGCAGCAGACTTGATCACACAATTATTGCACCTGTGAGCGCATCAGACGGTGTGACGTGATAATAAGCGGGCGAATGCACGGGGAGAGCAAGGGACCCGTATAGATTTTGCATTTGCATTGGAATCAAAGGTAGCTAACCAAGGTAACTAGCCAGTTTCAATCGTAAAATAAAATACTCTCAGAAGGTTCAGTAAGTTAAAATATGTCATCTCCACAGTTGTCTTGGAACATTAAGTAGGTACCTCTTTTATACCATTTTTTCTTTTTGCTTCCATTAATGTATGCCATGCCCATCTCTTCAAGAAAAATATGAGTATATAATGGTTAAATTTAGAATGTAAGATTGTTATATTATATATTTATAAGTGTATTACACTATTTTTAAGATTGCTGTGCCTTAGCAGAGTTCACGTTGAACCTTATAACCTTATAATATTAAACATAAGACCTTTTATCTACACACATGTCATAAGTCCTCTATTATGAGTTCAAAACCGGTAGGCAATGACCAGCATTACCTGTGGTAGTAGGTGACAGTGATGACAGCTGTTAATTTTGGAAGATGTTCCAAATTTGCAAAAAAATCTCATTACCTTACAATATTCGATAACGTAATTTCAAACTACGTTACAGCTGTCATCGCTGTCACCTACTACCACAGGTAAGGTAATGCTGGTCATTTGCCTTTCGGCTTCTGAACCCATCTTAGAGTACTCATAATATGTGTGTAGATAAAGTATTGTACGCGACTCTGCGTAATTAGCATTACAACACTCGTGTGATCTATTATGAAACTCGCCTTACGTCTCGTTTCATAAACCACACTCATGTTGTAATGCCTGTCACTACGCAACCGTCACGTAAACAACTATTATACAACATATCGCAATAAACGTTTTGATTTGATTTGATTTGGATCGCTATACTTAAAGTAAACCACCCGATTGGTTTGGGACTTATGAGTTTTTTCTTGATAACTAGATATAGATTGTGAAAAAAATACGGTCGGCATTAAAAGCTAAGTTATAGAACCATATCACTATAATGACTAACAGGCAAAGTTCACAAATATAGAAACAATTGATTTAATTATATTTATGTGGTATGATTCACTATTTAATACATATTTTCCTGCAGAACCCTAACAAAACCCAGCCACGGGCGTTTCACACTTCGATATTATTTTTGCATTTCCGCGCGACATTTTTCATTTTAACGAGAGATATCGAACAGCGATATATTCGACTAGTCTGCCACTTCATAATGCTAGAGCGTTCGAGGAACGTCGAGAAAATGAAGGGAATATTGCAGTTTTCAACATGGCGTGTCTATTAGAAGATGTAAATGTGTCTGTAGATGTCCTCTTCGTTTAGAGGCACTTCAGAGCGTTTCCAATTACATAAAAAACTAGCTTTTGCCTACACTTTCGTCCGCGTAGAACTTTTGTAAATAGTGTTTTCTCCTGAAATTTATTTTTAAATCCACAGTTTGATGAGTCAAATGTCATCCAAAACTAACCCTAATGCGTCAGTAACATCCTCACAATTTACGAATCAACATACGAGTAAGTTATTGCACCACAGAAACTACAGATGTAGGTAATAGTAGTGTACGTGACGGTTGCGTAATGCCAATTACGCAGAGTCGCGTACAATACTTTATCTACACACATATTATAAGTACTCTAAGATGGGTTCAGAAGCCGAAAGGCAAATGACCAGCATTAATGTGGTAGTACGTGACAGCGATGACAGCTGTAACGTAATTTCATTACGTTATCGAATATTGTAAGGTAATGAGATCCAAATTTGGAACATCTTCCAAAATTACCAGCTGTCATCGCTGTCACCTACTACCACAGGTAATGCTGGTCATTGCCTACGGGTTTTGAACGCATAATAGAGGACTTATGATATGTATGATAAATACACATCGTTTTTGGTGTGAAAAGTTCATATTTATCTTGTTTTCGCAATAAGTATATATGTATAAGTAAAAGGCAATATGACTTTACCGAGTCCCTGGGCCCGTATTACACTGACCGTTATAGCGATGGATAAAGCAACCGTCACTCTCGCACTTACATGCATGCATACACGGGCCAGCAAAGGACAAATGTTTTATCCACGTCATCATGAGACTATAGACTTCATAATAGAATTATTATTATAAAATTGATCCGGTATTCCGGCGGATCCGGCACCTTTTACCCACCTACCGGATCCGGTAACACCGAAAAAAGTATCCATGGCGCTATATACCTATATATATTGCCCAACGAAGTGCGCACGGGAACAGCTAGTTAATAATAAAGATGATTATTGTACACTTAATGACCGTTTTTTTTGGAAATTTGGAGTAATATCCCTTTCACCTTATTTTAGTTCGCCGAATTTGCGAAAATACGTATTGATTTTAAAGAAATAATATAAAAGCACCAAACCGGCCGGATTGAGAATCATACCGGATTGCAATCCCTAATTGAAGAGCACCTTTCATACGTCATTTATTTAGACATATTTATTAAATAAAACAGGATATTATTGCTATTTCACAATAAAATATACAACGGAACATTTCCCATTGTTCAATATGGCCGTTCTGAAACGCTCTCGAAACTTCGCCGCTCGGCTCTGCATCAGAGTATATTTATCAAGTTTTCTATTCACCCTCGGTGTAAGTTTTTGAACGCTTTTAATTTGTTCGCCTTACGACTGTTTAAATATTTTTTTCTACTCGCGTACTATAAACCGCTAATATTGATATCGTTAATGGTATCAGAATACCACCTATAGCGTAACCGAAGCGTGAAAATAATTCTAAAGTGAGCGTTGCCATGGTAATAACAGTTCTATAACAATTATTATAGCATTGTTATTACCATGGTTACGGTCTTTCCGGATATCAGTCTTGGTGTTTAGTGAACACTTGACATCTTAATTTGTATAATAAACCGTTCAAGATATTTTAATACCAACTGAAATTACCTACTTGTTTTAAAAACAAAATTAATATTTAGACTAAGTATGTGTTTAAAATTACATTTTTATTAAATTACTAAAAATAGATGATTACTATCCATCAATTTGTTATTCGGTTACCATGGTTACGTTCAATATGGATGTCAACAAAATGGCGTTTCGGTTGGCATTCCAACTTTGTAAATATTTAACAATAACATTCGCACACTATTAACGCCAATCGGAATAATGAGAATTACTTTGCCGACAAGTAATTTATGAGCAGAAAAATCGAGGAAAGTATACAAGAAAAGATAGCGATTATTTATTTTTACCCGACTGCGTCAGAAGGAGGGTTATGTTTTTCGAGCGTATGTATGTATGTATGTATGTATGTATGTCTAGTTCTGGGCACGCTTCTGCACCCTAAACGGCTTGACGGATTTTAACATACGAGGTGTCATTCGATTCGTCCTAATTGCCGAAGTGACATAGGGTATATAATATTTCAATATAGTGTCCGCGGAAAAAAATATGGAGGGGGAATATTTATTTATTTATTTTATTATAACAATATGGGTATCAAATGAAACTATTAAATAGCCCATTCCAAATATATATACATAATAACACTTTTATGCTCCTATTTTGACAAGAAAGTCAAAAAATACGTAAATGTTAAGTAATAAACTCCTTTTGCTAGAAAGAGAGTTTCGCTTCAAATTACAAACGAAATCACTTGTAGCTTCGCGACATTAAAAATTTAAGCTCCAGAGCTCATATATTGCTTAGTAATAATTAATTAAACCACTATTTTATGAATAAAAACTAAAAAGAGTTAAATAAATTAAATTATTAAAAATAAACGAAAAACCCGACTGCAATAAAAAAAACGTCTGAAAAGCGAAAAACAAGCTATACAATCTATGTCGCAGTATATCTTTGAGAATATTATGTATGTACGCAAACACATACACGAGTTTAGGCATAACCGCGACGTTCATAATTTAAATACTAGAAATAGGGATAAGCTCGCTCTTCCAGGTCACCGTCTCCGTAAGGTGAGCACTTCGTTTGCAGGGAACTGTATACGTTTCTACAATAAGATACCATCTGATATCGTCAATATGCCGTTCAATAAATTTAAGTCTCACATCAAGCGCTGCTTGTTGGGTAGGGCATACTATACTATAAATGACTTCATTGGTGACCAAGATGTATTTAAGTAGTGTCTAGGCTATTACTTATTTAAGGTAATTTTTTTAAGTCTAGGTTATTTCTGATATTTCTATCTTGATAAAAATGCCTTTAAGCAAACTGTATATTCAAACACGAAATTGTATGTTTACTTTTGAACTTTATCTTTATTAGTTCTTGTGTGTACAAGACGCTTTTAAATGAGAGCACACTGTGATGTTTCTCGCCGGACAGCTATATCACACAATATTACTTTTATGTTGTCCGGCAGCATGAGCACGTCATGCTCGCTCAAAGGTCTTTGCTTACGGCGGCGTCGTTGATCGGGTCGCCACCTTCCCGAACACATGGTTGAGGGAGGCGATGGCTGAGATATGCGTCATACTCGTGAACGGGTGCTGTTTGTGGGGTCCGGTCTGTTCACGTCTGCAAGGACTTTTTGCTCAGTTAATGATTCCAGTTATGGCTTTTGACGTAGAGACCTCGTCGTGTTGTTCTCCTAGTCATTATTTTTAGTTTCATGTATTTGACATGTAATCTTGATAATTTTTACATTTATTTGTAATGTTTTTAATTTTGAATTTGTATTTTTTTTATATGTGATAGTTCTAATAATTTATATTTGTTGCTTTATTACCTTGTAATGTAACTTACTTTTAAGTATTATTGTATTTTATGTTTGAAAAAATGACCTTCTGCTGGAGTTTCTTGCGGCGCTTCTTCTCCGCAATGATGGTCTTGTCCGAAGCGCTAGTAGATTCACTGTATATTACCGACGTGTAAAAGAGCCCGTATGTGGCCAATTTACTGAATAAATATTTTGATTTTGATTTTGATTTTGATTATAGAAAATTGTAAGAGCATGTACTTATTGATATTTATAACAATTTAAATTTTACTTGAATATTGGTAAAGGTATGGCATTGCAGGCGAGGACAAGCAATGAATTTCAAAACCTATTTCTTGAAAAAATTTAACATTTGCACTAGCTTGTCCCCGCCTGGAATACATTTAGCAATATTCAAGTTAAATTTACATACATACATAAACTCACGCCTTTATTCCCAGTTTGGGGTAGGCAGAGCTACAGAATTGCCAACAACTCTGAAAGCTTGTTGATAATTCTGTAACCACATTTTGCATAATCAGGCTAAGATGTTTACCAGCGTATTAGTGACAGGTTGCAAGCCCATTTCCTAACAGTACTACAAGCCTTTATTCCCTTAGTCGACTCTTACGACATCCACGGGAAGACATGGAGTGGCACTATTCTAAGCCGGCAGCCACACAGTTTCAAGTTAAATTTAAATTGTTATAAATATCAATAAGTACATACATGCTCTTACAATTTTCTATAGATTATATAGTTTGTTTTTCGCTTTTCAGTTGTTTTTTTTATTGCAGTCGGGTGTTTTGTTTATGTTGCAAATAAGGTTCTTGTTTCCATACGAGTCTAACAAGACGTACATACATCAACGAAGTAACCTTAATCACAAATAAGCTTGATGTTGTTACTATCTTTTACTTTGAATGCAAGTATTATAATAGCTTCAGAAAAAAACACTCTAAAATGACATTTATTTTTTGAGTAATACCTTCAGTTCTCAATGTTTTGCCGAATCCTTTGTCAAACTAGTTCGTCTAAATAAAATTTGTAGCAAACCTACCAATATATATACCAATATATATATTACCAATGATATTTTATATAAAGATACGTCATCTGCGCGCAAAAACGTTCCGCAAAAAGGAAGGCAAATTGCCTTACTTTTTATCTATTTATCTCTTTCTAACAATAGCGTTCGCTATGGATTGCCGAGTTTGTCTCCGTCAGTAATTGGTCACGGGTTTTGAATGCGTTTAGTATGAGCGTAACGTAGCTTAATATAAAAAATCATTGCATATTACCATAAATTACTGATATCATGTTAAATTTCAACGTCGAGCTAAATCTGCAACATACAGGCGGGTAATTAATACACGGATAAACATGCTAATTGAATTAATTCGGCGCAGGCAGCCCGCCACTTGAGGCGTTCGATGCCGCAGACCCGAAGGGGAGTCCGCTTTATATTGGGATCTGTGTGTGGGAATATGATTGATCGGGACAGACGTGTACTGTATGATTACCGCATTAATTAGAGACAGGTGTATCAGTTCTAATTATTATGTAGATGTTAACAATATGCAATGGTTATGGGAATGGGATAAGTAGGTGGTCACATAATTAGAAACACTTAGGTTTTTTCCCACACAATTGCTTACAAATATAATATTTCAATTTTACAATCGACCAAAAAGTTCTTAACCGAACTATGTATGTATCAGATAAGGTAAATCAACGAAAAAATAATTAGGTGCTATACGGGATTATTTCACCTCAGCTATTTTCGTCTGATTTAACTTAAAGTTAGTCATCTGTTGCAAATTGTGATTTTATACGACTTGTAATTTATTAAAGATTGTATGATACTAATCAAAAGTTGAGTGTTAGTTAAAACAGATCGCTGTAAGCTAGTTATAATATAAAGTATATGGCTTTGTTATAAGTATACAATTTTAATACGTACTGTTCATATTTTTATGGCTAAAAGTAATTAGAAATGTTGAGATTAAATGCCGATTAAAAAATACTCATATGCAATTATAAATTAGATACGTCGCTAAATTATACAAGTATTAGAGATCAAATACCGTTTCAAAAAAAAAACACATTTGGAATTTAAAGTTGAAAATTATGCTATTTGTATGGCGCCGTGTAAAACCTATAATTTCCTAAAAATATCTTACCTTGCGAAGCATTTCCTCGAGCGAATCCATCTCGATGTCGGCGGAGGCGGGCTCGCCGCCCGCGCTGGTCTCTCCGTTATTGTTGTTCGTCATAGGTGAGCCGCACCTCCCTGCCCGCGCCACCGCATGTGAATTCGACGCACATACACCGCACTTTATTAACCGATTTATCCACTCGACACTTCACGTTCCAAATTTAAAATTTCATCGTTGGAAATGCTGGCCGGTTGACACTGTTAACTAAATTAGTTCGAAAAAGGAACGCTACATTTTTTATTATCTATAGGTCGTGATGTGACAGCCAAGCTCTCGTTAAATTGTGGAGTTATAAAATGCTCCGCAAAATAAGTATTCATGTAAGATGAACATGACATATTACTTGATGAATCCAGGTAATAGGCATGTCATGTTCATATCGGCATGTAGTTGTTAAGCGAATTGAATTATTTCGATCAATTTAGACACACGTTATAACGTTTGTGCAACATAAAATGTTAGTAGGTACTAACTCCTATCTATTCGTACAAAACCAGTTGAAATACAAAATAAACAGCAAATAAAAATATAGCATTGGAATTCAATATGTCGGGTATGTTTTCTAAATCTGAAAGGCAGACGTCTAGGAAAGGATAAAGACTGATGTCTTCTAAAAGCAAAGTACGATACAAAAGGGTTATAAAATTTTGACGTATCGCAACGATTTTATACCATGTAAGGTTCAAGATAAAGAATTTATGTTTTTTTGTATTTGTCATGTAATAATTAGCTAGAAAACTAGGTACCGTAAAACAGGGTGAGTAGGGATTATAAGGGGTGAGTAAGGACTCAACCTAAAATAAGTCTTAACTTGTTACAAATAAGAACAATGATTAAATGGACTATAACGTTATGTATATTGGAAATTTCAGTCTTACAATTAGCAACATATGCTTCATTTCTCACCCCTTAATCCCTACTCACCCCGTTGTATGGTACCATAAGAACTATAGTTCCTAATCCTTCCTCAAGAAATGGTTTATAAATATGGTTATGATGGATTAATGTAATCAATCACTGTATAGTTAATTAAATCGATCGAAAATCAATTACTAATATCAATCAAGAAGGTCTCATCCCATCAAAGTGTGAAGCCGTCAGCGACCGGCCGCGGCGAGTCAACGTACTACGGGTTCTCATTTTATTTCTCACGATGTGTAATTAGATTTTCATTAAAATTAAACCCCGGACAACATTCCACTTGTTAAAATCGTATTGATTTTAACATATCGATTTTTCAACGTTATAATAGCTCTTATTTACTAGACAGTAATGGCGGCCGAATTAAAAAAATACGGTGACATGTTTATGGTTTATAATATGGGTTTACCGAGCAGAATAGAGCCTCAGACTATACGAACGCACTAAAGACTTAAAAAAAGAAGACGTTGTTAACTTACTAAAATATAACTTTCGTGAATCAGGCAGAATGAAGCTAATTTGTTACACATGTGACTAAATTTTGTTGGTTTAAATACTTACTTTTTATTACTTCAAATTCGAATCGCCGTTCTGAATCCAAAGTAATAACTTTAGCAAATTAAAGTTTTTATCGGTCTATTTAATAACGATTAAACCGATTAATGGCATGAGTTATGGCGTTTTAATAACTCCGGAGAGTTTTTATGGCATAAAAAAGCAAACGGGGCCGAAACCGCAAAACTGCGGCGAAACCATGATGTTAAATATGAAATTAAACTCTATTTGCGCAACTGTATAGCTTTGCTACCACGGTTTGGGGCTAAGGTAATGCTACCGGATTATGACCTACATATTGGAATCTCATGAAATCTCATGATTGTAAATGTATTACCAACTCAGAGATCTAAGAAGGAATGCACCTACTTTAGTAATTTCTCCGACTCTCTTAAAGTATTGCGTATTGCGGCCGCGACCGGAAACTGCTTTACGACCAAACCATTAAGTAACACTTATCGCATACGGCCAAAGTTCGTGAGACGGTATATCCGAGCGTCGTAACGTGAATGGCCCCTTTAATGCAAGCAAACCGCGTCGGACCCTGCACAAAGTAACCACAATATCGTAGAACAAATGAAATCTGCCGTAAAACAAAACACAAACAAATTCTGCCACCAACATGAGATACAATCGTGTCTACCAGTGAGTATCCATCGAGTAAACTTGGTACCGTGGCTGGTCAAACAGAGATAGCAAGAAGAGCAGGCGTGTGTTCCCGCATACATTAAGGGGATTGGATGATTCGTATTGCGACTGGCGGGGGATTGGGATGATGATACAGTGTTTTTGGAGACAAAATGACTAATGCGTCATTTTGGTGACCAGTTTTTGTCGGCAGCGTAGTTGAGTTTAATTGTTAAGCTAACACAAAACCATATCACACTGACGTAAAATTGAATTACAAGAACTTTAAAAAGGTAGAAATTAATAAGTTTTACTCCGACAAAGTTCAAAGCCTCAGTAATGGGCAATGGATGAAAATTTTAAAAGTGCTTGGATATTTTTATATCGGTAGGAATAACGTTCCTTATTAACAGGAAAAAAATACAGATTTTTAGGTATTGTGTATCATTAATAAATAAATAATTTGTTTAAACTCAACAAATTGGTCTCCTATACGAAAGTATGGTATAAACTCTGTGGTCCGACACAAAATTAAAAAAGAAAATACTGCCATTGTTATACTGTCAAGTGTCAAGTCAACAGTGTCAAAACTACCAAATCAATGTAAACAATGTAATTTTAACCTCTCCCTGGGCTTATTTATAAGAATTGAATTGAATTGGGCTTATTTATTATATTATTTGCGTTTGAATCTTGTTTGGATGCATCTTGTATTGTATTTTACGTTATTAGTAGCCTTTACGACAGTCACTACACACGTAAACAGGACCGGAACTTATATTTCCGTATTAAATTAGTTTCGTGTTTATTACCATGGATTCTACTGAATACAGAGAACCAGTTAAGTCATGTTTTCTGCAGACATGTCCTCATAACGACGTGAAAAACCCGGGAATGAGATTCTTTACTATAAGAAAAGAACTAAAAGAGAGCTGGTGCCTCATGATCGGTAGAAACTGTCCGAAGCGTCCTCTTTTTTGTTGTGAAGACCATATAAACGTAAGTTGTAAATATATATACGTATATGTTTAGATCGCCCATTGTTAAATTTGTGGTAGTAAATTTTGATAATTCGCTGAAGCCCTTAACCTTTATAGCATCATTACTGTCTAACTGCTGCACTCAGAGACGTCAATAGTCCGTGTCGTGCGCTCGGAAACGTGTAATTTTTAGGATGAAAATAAATACTCTTTCACTTTGGGATATTTTTTGTTGTTGTGTTCTTTATTTTAATGAAATCCCTTAAGCCAGCAGCTGTTTTAGCATGATTGAGTAAAAAACTTGCATGTTTTTGCATTAATTAATACATGCGTGCTTAATTACAGTACCTACAGCGTTATTTCAAAAGAAAACTATTTACTGTCTAGATAGATATTAAATATATACAGGAAAACCATTATTTACTCGGATATCAAAAAAAACAAATATACATGAAAAACACAAAATAAATTAACATACCGAACTTCACCAAAAGCACATTTCTGCGCCCCAAAAGATACAATGTTGATACAAGATGGTAAATTGAAATTCTAAATGAATGTTTGCTACAAACAGATTTTAATTAACGAACCCGTTACACAAAACAAATATCTGCAGTCGACATAGATCGATGGGGAGGTTGACGATACATCTGGAAATGTCAATATTTTCTAAAAGAAAATTGCTTCGATGATTAATAGAATATTTTTAAAAACAATTAAGGAAAAACGTAGGTAAACAGCGGTGTTTCAACAGAAACATCTGTTACGCAAATTAGATTAAAGGCAAAACCATTTCATGTATATATTAGCTTGCGCCAGGGTTAGCTAGAATCCAACAGCTTTGTTTTTTTTTGGTTTAATTGTAATCGGAAATACATAGAATTTATGATTTGAAGATGTGTAACTGACTTAATAATGTTTAGTTAGCCACAAAGAGCAAGGTACAATTCAAAGAGCTCTGTTTCTGTAGCAATTGCTTGAAATGAAGATCAACTATAGATGTCATTGGGTGGTTTTACAAGCTTCATACTAATAGTTCGTTTTATGCTTCATACAGAGGAAAATAAAGTTGGTTAGTTGTTAAACAAGAAGTTAAGCACAGGTTATTTTTAAAACATTAAAGGTTATTTTTAAAGTCGTAGCTTATGGAAAGTTCCATAAGCTACGACTATCATCATTATCATAAAGTTTTTTGTTTGATTTTAATAACTTTGTTTACTTTGAACGGTCGAGACAGCCCTGTGTTACGCTTGTTTTGATTATTATCTACGCTAACTGCGGCGGCGGACACAATAACAACGCGTTAGGGTTGCCACCGCCATTGTTTAATTGTTTTTAATTATAAGTGCTACCACCGACTAAGTATTATGTTCCATGAGAGACCCTGTCATAACAAAGTAACGTGAATCACTAGACACACACTATGACAGAAGACAGCAACAAAATAGATAGATTTTGTTAGTGTATTTAGTCACCATTAATTATGAATAATAATAATAAACTAAATAATAAATATCAGGGGACAATCTCACACAAATTGACCTAGTCCCAAACTAAGCTCTAGGCTTGTACTATGGGTACTAGACAATGATATAAATACTTATATAAAGAAATATATACTTAAATACATAGAAAACATCCAAGACTCAGGAACAAGGATAGGAATTTTCTAATGTTGGACGTACTTATTTATCATCACCATAGTAAAAATCCAATTACTTGACTGGTACTTTTCGTACGTAGTGTTGTATAAAATAATTTTTAATTAAAATTTGTAGTGCAATCTTATGCGAGGGCAAACTCTCCTAATGCCTGTATCAGTAGAGCATTAGTACTCGCACATACCTTAATGTAGGTACATCCTAGACTACAAATAGTTGTCATAAAACAATAACTCCCCACTATTGTGGCACCATCGCACTAATTAAGCCACGGCCAGACCGTAGACGATTTATAGCTCAAGCTATAAGCTAATCAAGTAAGCTATAGCTCAGCAGGCTAATGCAAATGTAAATAAGGTGTTAGCGCGAGCGAGCTAAGCTATGCTAGCTTGAGTTATTGGCAGAGTAAACAGTAGGACGATGAGACGACGTTGCATAACAAATCTTATTTAATGAAATATTAACAGATATATTTGTTGCTTATTTTAAAACGGATTGTAGTCATTTAATGCATAGAATTAGTTGGATACCTAATCAGAAAGTAGCTATTATTATACCGATACGTTGGAGTGATACACGAAAGAACAACAAACGAATTAGAGGCCTATGGAAATGTGCGTGTAAAATATAAAGTGCTTTACTTATATATTCTATTATTAAACTCTTTCGTAACTGACCGACAGATAACGCATACGTACGCGCATACATATAGGATGCGTGTTTGTTTGTGTCATAAAACTAGACTTTTTCTCCAGGTAAAAGAGTTTCATAAGCGTCCTCAATATCCTAATAAACTATAGTATGTTCCGCTATGAAAATGGTCACTTCTATTAAAAAATATTCTTCTTTTTTTGGATTTTTTAAATTATAAATAGGTTTTTTATATGCCTGGAAATGTAGATTTTAGTGATATTTACATGTAAACACATTTTCACCTTAAATCGTGTAAAATAAATTTTCATTTCTAAACCGCCGAATTTTGATACACGCCCCCTGACAAATTATAAACCCGTTTCAAAACCTAGTAACTAACCTTTTTTCATTTAAATCTTTAAACCCGTACGTCGCGCTTTCAAAGAGAAACGTTTGAGCGACAAATCTCTTGAGCGAGTTGAGCGATAATTGTGTTTGCGACCCGTCGCGAGTGTTTGCCCCAGAAATTGTTTCACGGCGCTCGCCGGCACCTGTGTTTTATTTGACTATTAGTTCTTGATTCTCTTATGTACCAAAAATCAGGACGTTTCACATGTTAAGTTATTTTGAGACAAAATTAAAAAACTAGGATTTAGCCTCGTGTGTTTTTACCTCTTTACACAATTTGATTAAGGTAAATAAAAAAACGAAAGATTTAACTTAATAAATGTTGTAGAAATTCCTATAAAAAATACTTTCAGGGTAAACTAGTCTAACAAAAACCGAGTTTTAAAAACTAGGGCCTCTATTCAACACGGTAGAAACCAAATCGTATTTGACCTGATATCGTATTGTCAACTTTTTGATAGCTCTTATTTACTTCACAGTAAGGGCGGCCGAGTTAAAAACAATACCATAACAGATCAAATACGATATCGTTTTTACCGCCTAGGATACCGGGCCTGACTCTGTTTTAATTTTTTCGTCTACATACGTATTTAATATTGTTTTAATCCGCATTTTTTTAAATTTAATTACCGGATAACACTCGCGACTTTAAGACTTCTAACAACACCACTTTTGTCGAAATCGAGTTGATGTCGAGAACCAGACTAGAAATTAATAATCTCAGAGAACAGTCTGAATTTACGGAACTGACATCAGCGGCCGACTTACGTAAATTTTCTACATTTTCTTTGATTATGACAGTCGTTAACGTTTGCAGAATCTAGGCCCACATAAATACTAAAGTAGATAACTATAGCAGTAAAATAAATTGAAAGGAGATATCTAGTTTTGCGGTGAAACCCAACCGCTCAGTCTCAATATGCTTGCACTGGACCAACGCCGAGTATGTCGCACTACCTTATTGCATTAGCGAATGCACGTTGCATAATGTAGTAATTATGATAATTGATTATGTATGGGATGGTAAGGTGAGGATAATGATTAATAATGAAAATATTGTCAAAAAATATGTGTAAACAAACGTACAATATTAAATAGAAATAAAAATCAAAACAATCTCACACCAATTGACCTAGTCCCAAACTAAGCTCTAGGCTTGTACTATGGGTACTAGACAACGATATAAATACTTACATAGGGAAATATATACTTAAATACATGGAAAACATCCATGGCTCAGGAATAAATATTCGCGGTTATCACACAAATATCTGCCCTTACCAGGATTTGAACCCAGGACCGCTAGCTTCGTAGGGTCACTACCAACTAGGCCAGCGCGTCGTCAAAATCTCACGGTATAACTTCATACAAATTGATTTCCAATCGATTCCCGAAGTTTGTGCTATGAGTCATAATCAACGATAAACAAACATAGTTATAAATATACAGAAATAAATACCTAAATACCTAATTAACACGGATAATTTTTTTTAAAAATAAAAAGCAAAAATTAAAGCCCATTTTATTTGGTAAATTTATGTTAAAGTTTTGGAGAACTTAAATGACAAACGTGAAAAAAATACTGATGAATACTTACAACACCATGTACCTATGTATTTTCTTCTGTCAGGTAAAGAATTCTACCAGCAGGCTGTTCTGCCTGTAATACCTATCCGATCAATGTTAGGGTTAGAGATTGCATCATTGTAATCGGTACAAAAATAATGGAGAAATTCTATACGCAGACAAATAAAAACCTAACTGGGAAAGATAAATCCCCGACATTTTCTCGTACAAAAACCGTTGACCTTCAGAATATAGAACGGCCGCGTCCTTGTCAGTTCGCCTGTCGCCTATCGCCCGTCTGTCTGTCCCACCAGCCAGATTACTATCAGCCCTTCCTTCCAACTTATTAGGCCGGGCCGGGTGCTCGCTAGCGACTAAAACTAAAAACTTTGCAGTTAATCGAGACGAACTTGCGCGCTATGATAGAAAAATATACAGGGTGTACGAATTTGTTTATCGAAAACTGACAAAGCTGTTTCATGACACTATTTTAAACTAAATATGTTCCGGTATTTCTATGTTGTTGTATATTTTTCGAGGCGGAACAAATTTTTCAAATTTTTTAAATTAACTTTCCGACTTGCTAAATACTTTAAACGTTAAACATAGCAGCTCAGGCCTGGAAAACAAGGCAATAGTTCTGAAACTACAATGTCTGATTTTTGTAGACATTTTCTTTTCAAGTCGATTGCTGTGAGAGTTTGTGAAGATCGCGGGAACGCGGTGAATGTGAAAAGCACAAGACCGGTCTGAGTGGAGAGCCTTGGGGGAGACCTATGTCCAGCAGTGGACGTCTTTCGGCTGAGATATGATGATGATGATGATGATGATGATGATGATGATGATGCTGTGAGAGTTGGGAGCAAGTATAGTTACGAGCTTCTTACGAAGAGCAGACAAACGAGTTAACATTTTAACTGAAATAATTGCTTTTATTACAATTTCAAGAAGTACACGAATAGATAATTGTGATGGTAATAGATTTAAACACACGATAAATCAACTGTGTTCAAGTAACATATAATTGTTCTAGGTATGTTAATTTTTTTTTAATACTATAGACGCGAAGGGATCACAAGGGATAAGTAAAGAGTTGATAGAAATTTTGCAAACCGTCACTATTATGTTCTCATCTTATCATCAACTAAGCGGTTGTGTCATTTCTGTACTAACAAATATGAATCTAAGGCGTTCGACTTAAATTAATTTGAATTTGAATTTGTAGAGTCTCAGAAATATCCATGGAGTATCAATTATTTTACTGACCTATATGGTTTTGCCATATGTGTTGAATAGTTTGCTCAAGGATATCCGACATGAGCCAAGTATACGTAGATTTAAGAGGCTAGTCAATACATTTTTATTAGAGTCACTTCCATACTAGACATACTGTAAGACATAGCTGAGTATATTAATATTGAAAAAAAAAAACAGATTTATTCACGGACACATTCCTGCAGTCAAACTGTTGTAACAGTTTTGCAGGGCCTTTAATATTGTATCATGTTGTTTGTTTTTAATAAATAAATAAATAAATAATAATAATAATAAATTCAAATTGTTGATTTTTATTACACGATATACGTTCTACGCAACGGCAACTACACTTAGGTTGCTAAATGTTAAATTCCAACGGTTTCAAATGGCCAAAATTCAAAATGACAGCTTCTAATACTTTTTAAAAGAACCTATTTACTTCCCTGTCGCAGGGTAGTGTCATCCCGGTGCCAAGTGTCATTGACACCGGTACGAGCTCACTTCAATTTAATAACGATCGTGCTCTATGGCAATAAGGTGCAAATTTGTTTGATTACTGCGACATGAATTGATGCAGTGTAATATTCTGTGATAGCTGTACCGATAGAAACGTATGGAATCTAAATACACGATACGCGTGCAAGTTAACTTTAAACAAATAAAATGCTTACAATTTGTGTAGGTACAATTGTTTTAAAAGCGGAAATATTGTATTAAATACCTGCTCATACCTGTGTTGACGAAATAAATATATTTGATTTGATTTGATTTATAAAAACATACGCCTAACAAATATAAAACAATTTTAGAAAAACTGTATTTAGAGTATAAATTTTTATTTGTTGACGATTTGTTGGTAATCCAATGACTTCGTTTTTTTTTAATAGATTAAAAACCGATTATTTTAACTCCAAATTTGAATGTAGGTCAGTCAGTTAGCTATTTATTCTTCGATGAGTTTAGAACTGTGCAAATGAGATGTATCCGAATTAGTTGTTAACTAGTTAGTTGTAAAAAGTATATATTTACCTAACCTAACAACCGTTCCCTATTTGAAAATGACAAAAAGCATTTCAAATGCAAATCATCCAAACACATCACCAACGGGACTCCGACATAAATGTCATGCTGTTACGACGTCTAACACATAACAATAAAGCTCCAAATGACATAACACGCCCACATTCTAACCTAGATTCAACATGGCAACGTACCTTACACTACCAAACTATTGTGTGAACTATATCGCTTCGGCCTAGCATTTTCGCTTGTGTGTGTGACCATATTATAATTAAATAGATGACAATCGCAATTTATATTCCTACACGAGCTCTGTGAGGTATCTTTCGACTTTTACCCGACTGCTCAAAAAGAAAGGGGAGGGGATATGTTTCTGACCTCTTGTAGAACAGCAATGATATAATATAAAAAGAGGTAGATATGTTACCTATACGATATTCCGCGTGTAAAAATGGCCCGGCTTACGCACATATAATCAGTTAATATTGCAATTACACACTAATTCATAAATGATAAGTGAAAGCAGGATGGTATGCTAATTTCCGGGAGCGAAACAAAACGAGTGTATGTTGCTCTGCAGACTAGTTCACGGTTCCGTTGACGGCGCAAGACTAAGTAAAGGTGTACCAATTGGCTTGGTTTTAGGATGCCACTATCGAAGTGCGTATAACATCATCTACCTCTTTTTACTATATTATATCATTGTAGAACAGTGCTTCTATGGTACTATGCCTCGAAGAGTCCCAACAGTTCCATATTTCGGGAGGTCGTTGTTTTCCACATTTTTATGGTCACAATGTCATTGTTGACATAATTATTGATAGTCATAATTATTATAAGTAAATTTTAAGAGTTTCTGTAATATCTAACGTGTAAGGCTAGGTTAGGTTAGGTTTGATTTATAAGAAACCAAAAAGTAACAGTTTCTTAAAAATGCGTTATAACTAGCGATAAGTATGACAAACACATTATGAGTAAAAATAACTATGGCAATATAATTCAGCATACATTGAACAGTTAACAAGTTTTTACATCACTGAGGGCTGAGACAAGATGCAATACGCTAACTAACGTTTCTATTCGTTTCTTTTTTAAACCAATCGCGTCACTGGTAGACCACGTGACTTTTCGTATCACATCATCTTCCAGTGACGCGATTGGTTTAAAAGCGAATCGAATAAAAACGTTAGTTACCGTAGTGCATCTGCCCTCTGGAATTCATATAAGCTACCTACGCCATGTATACTGAACTTTCTTTGTCAGGATTGTAAAATAGGGGCTGGTGGCTTAATTTCGATAATGCGAGTGTCACTGTGTGTGGGTGGACGCTTTTACTTAAATAAATGCTGAAAGACAGTGGTTAAAAACTTGATGTTTAAAAAAACCGTACAAGAGACAGATATAAACTGAGGTTTTACTGCCATCTAAACATATTCGTAACATTCATTTGTTTTAAACTTTCACGACGTCCACACCTATTGTTATAAATCTATTACGGGACTTAATCGCGTAAAAACATTCCATATACCTCGACGTTTCAACGGTCGTGGTCACGAGCAGACTACTATAGTATATTCGTAACATCTTCGCTACTCTTATCGCGACCAATAGCGTGCTCGGTCACTTTTCTAGAATTAACTTGTTTCACTGGACAGACTATAGTTGATTTTTGTGTTCACTTCACAAATCTAGAGACCGTATCCTTCACTAGGTTTAAACAGATGTTAGAATAACTAAAGATATACCATATATCAAGTGCTTAAGGTGCAAATCTAACTAACGAAAGACACTCGTCCCCTCGGACATATTAAGGTGTGTACGAATATATGTTGTATACTAAGAAGTTAAGGTGCAATTCGGAATAAAGACTTTATTTTATTGTGGTCAAGAAGACAAACGTACTCGGATACTTGAACTTCAACGGCCATATAAGAACAAGGTCAAGTTGATTGTTAACTATTGTAAACCCAAAAATAGTTACAATGCAATAACACATAATATTTACCTTCATGTTCGTAATTCTTACTCACTCGCTCATATATGCTCTTATGCTCGTCTAATCGACTCTACCTTAACCCGAAAAACGAATGGAAAAAATAAACACTGAGAAAATTAACTATTTACCTATTACGGTTCTTAAGATACAGCCTGCTGTCAGACGGACGGACTCTCAACTTATCGATGTAATTTTGTAAAATCTTGTACAAATACACCTAGTTTATACTAGCTTTTTCGCGCGACTCCGTCCGCGTAGAAGTCGTTTATGGCTATTCCCTCGAGAACCCTCTAATTTTTCGGGATAAAAAGTAGCCTATGTGCTATTCCAGACTGTAATCTATGTCTGAGCCACATGTTATCTAGGTCCACCCAGCCGCTCAGGCGTGATGAGTAACAAAAATTGCAGCTTTGGCATTAATATTAAAACCAGTTGTAGCTCACGACTAAGTCCGCGCAAAAAAATTGCTTATGTTACTTAAGGATAATGTAGCTTTCTAATGATGAAAGAATTATTGAAATCGGTCCAGTAGTTACAAACATAAAAAAATACCAAATCTTTCTTCTTTATATTTAAGTGTGGATTCTGGCGGCAACCTTAAAATATTTATACGTCCCAAAGGACTAACTAACCATAAACAACTTCTATGTATTATACGCTGTTTGATTCCCCAAAAAGCTCGTCATCAAGATATTTACAAGAACAACACCGCAGGTACACTAGGTCGCTCCGGGGCATCGAACGCGGCTGTTTAGAATGCAGGCGGCGCGCGCGCCGTCTCGGTTATGCAACCATTACGCAGACTGCAGAGAGTTGCGGTTGTGAATGATTTAAGTGTGCCGTAGGGTCACACTTGTACGGTGATATGACTTTGGTCTTTTTGGAGTCAAGTCTCAAGGAATCCAGTTCGTCAAGCTGTTCTAATTTGACTATCATTCAGATGAGGGAGTTTAGTCATTCTATTACCAGGAGTTTAGAACCTGCAAGGGTCTGCTCGAGAAATAAATTTACATGAAATATAGTTCCATCCAGAGTTGGCAATGCTTTTGCGGTCTTAGGATTGCAGTTTTGGGATTGTAATCTTGAGAATGCCAATGGCTATGATTCACATATCCCACTTACCATCAAGTACTTTGTGTCGCATCGTTTGCCTTTTCAATTACTTGAAACAAATTCTTAGTTTTTGATATTGCTTTTAGTTTAAACTAACGTAGAGCAAAATGATCCATTTAATGTAAAAACTTTGTGAAAATTACTCTACTGGTTAACTTGAAATTAATATTTAACAAACAAATGTATTTCATGGAAAACAGGACCTATCGTAAGTACACACAGGGCTACCTGATGGTAACCATAGATATTTGTATTCTCAAGACCACAATCTTAAGACTGCAATCCTAATACCGCGAATGCGTTTCCAACCCTGAGGACTATGATAGAATGCCTCTATGCTAGTAACTTCTCCAGCTGTCTCATCCCCACACCGGAACATAACAAAACGAACACTGCTGCAGTAGATGAAAGGATAAGATGGTGGCAGCGATCCCGCGATCCATAGAAAACCCTATTGTTTTACTGATTAATTCTTAGAGGTTACGCACGACAAATTTATGCTATTCAGCAAATACCAACATCGCATAGCATTTGTCAATGATCTATTGTTACCTTGTCAATGGCTACTTCGAAAACATGGTGCATTAACGCTTTGTGCCTACTAATCGACACATAGATTATTAGTGTCCGGCTTGTCGGGACGTCGACGCGACCTGCATTATTCACGCACCCAGTCCATTCACGTATGCATCCGTCAACAGCGGCAAAGGTGTACAGGTGTTATAATGTTTTTGTTAGCGAAGTATAGGCGGAAATGTGTTAATGTACGGTGACTAGACGAGTAACTAAAAGAGAAGCCGAAATAATGCGAAATGATATCATGGTGTAGTGGTAGTAGTGTTTGAGATATGCCTACCCAATCTGTGGGGCAATGTCATCTTGACAGTGTGCTGACAGTAGTTTATCGCTATTCCTACGGGAACCGTCCAATTTTGGGGGACAAAAGTCTTCTATGTCCTGCTCTGGGACTCAAGCTATCTAAATACCAAACCTCATCGAAATCGGTTCAGCGATTTAGAAGTGAAAACATAACAAACAGGCGTACTGACAGACAGAGTGTACCTGAGAGACCTTTACATTTAAATTATTATTATGGATGATTACCAAAGTAATATTATGTTTTTCACGTAAACAAAAGGTACCTTTGCCTTTGTAAATCCCGATATTGAAAAAAAACAATAAAGTATTTCCATACATACATTTAAGAAAAACATAATGGGTTATAGATTTAAAATAATCATGTGTGTAACGAGTGTAACAACACTTTTAACATAACGTAATAACTAACTGGTTTATAAATTATAATTATTACAAACCATGATGTGTTTTACAAAACAAATAAATCAGCCCCTTAGGAAACATTCGCGATCGCCCAAGCATACGATAAACACAAAGTATTAAAGCCACAGAGCAACTTATTATCGCAATTAATGTTTAGCAAGCCGCACGAAACTTTCTAGCTTCTTATGGACTTTACTTTAGCTGTGACTCCGGCAAAATAATACACAGGTACGAGGGCTACGTCGGGGAAAACTTTTTTAAATTGCTTCGAGTTTTTACGGAATTGTACGTTGCTTGTTAAGTTAATAAATACTACGGCTAAGTTACGTATAAAAATTAATTTAGAGAAAATTAAAAGACGTGTGTGTTTAGTCTCATATGATATTTTTCAGAGCGGTATGCCTTTATGTTAGTCCTAACTGAGTTAGGCGGTTTGTTAGATTTAATTTGTTTGCAAGGTCGATGTTAGTTAAACTCATAATGGTCTGATAAATTGGGTTAAAATAAATTTACTTATAGTAGATTCCATATTTCTTTTGGCAGATTTGGAATAATAATAAATTTCAAAATTGTTTTTACGAAAAGTCTTATTAGTTCCTAAGGCAGTTTTACTGTATTTCCTACAGTATCGGATTTCCCCATGCTGTCCCAGTTAAAAAAAAACACGCTGTATAAAAAACATACAAGGTGTGCCAGGGGGTCAAGCGAAATCCTAAGGCTACCTTACTGGGACACCCTGTATAATATATAGTTTTTCATATGGTGTCATTTTAAAGCTTGAATAAAGAGCGAACTTACCTCAGAGCGTTTTTTCAGGAAACGCTGCACATCACAGACAAAGGACTACTTTTTCACTCAGACTTTCAACTAGCGACTCAATAACTTGGAACCAGAACTTCGTACATCCATTACTAGGGTTAATTAATAGCAGCGACGACCAAGTTTGTTAACAGACAGTACCTACTCTATTTCTTTTTAACTCCTTTGAGATGTTGCGACAAATTGAAGTGGCACTCGTTTTATTTGACGTTTAATTAGAGAAGTGGCAGATCGATATTGGCAGGGTTTTCATATCTAACTATAGTTATAAGTATAGTGTAGGATATGGTTAATTATTTTTGTAATGCCACAAGCTTTTGGAAGCGACTCCGTCCGCATATTTGTCTTTTATTGCTATTACAATGGGAATTATAATTTTTTTTCGGGATTCAAAGTATTTTATGTATCTTTCCATTTAGGATAAATAAGGAATGCCTCGTGTGGTTGCCGAGTTAGAATAGTGCCACTCCATGTCTTCCCGTGGATGTCATAAGAGACGACTAAGGGAATAAAGGCTTGTAGTACTGTTAGGCGATGGGCTTGCAACTTGTCACTAATACGCTGGTAAATTGTGCAAATTGTTGTTATAGAATTATCAACAAGTTTTTAGAGATGTTTGTAATTCTGTAGCTCTGCCTACCCCACTCTGGGAACGAAGGCGTGAGATTATGTATGTATGTATGTAAGGAATGTCAAATAAAATCCGTTTAGCCGTTTGAGTTTAATTGAAATACATAATTACAATTATCCATAGAGACTTGCGTATTTATCATATTATCATTATGAATTGCACGGATTAGATTATCAATATTATCGTGTGATCCACGCATATCGCGAGCCATACATATCACAAAATATTGATGCGGATCACAGGGATATCCAAACATTTTGAAATCCGCGATAAAATATTGACATACCAGTATCGTGATAATCAGAGATCGGAATAGGTAGAGCTAATTTGCCTAAACTTGACGCATATTCATTCATGCGTGAGAGAGATGGGAATACAATATTGAATGAACATGCATCAAGTTTAGGCAAATTAGCTCTACCTATTCCGATCTCTGGTGATAATATTGATCGTTTTGGATAATGTTCTTGGTGTATGGTTGAGCTTGTAAATGAATCTTTAAAAAAATATTGTACTATAACCAACCAACATTAACGTTTGTAACTGGGACTCGAATTCAAAACAGACGCAGAAACAATTAGAACACCCTAAAAACGTCTCAATTCCTCGCCCAACGTTCGAAATTTAAACGAAACGAAACAAAAGACGTCCGCAACAATGGCGGCCCCCGGCAATTCTCGTCATAAAAAATGTCCGCGCAAATCTTCGTCAAACGCAGAATGTATAAAGATATCGTTGGAAAGGGACTTTTGGATAGAATTAATTAGATTCGTTCCTATTGTTATCTGGTTCCAAGGTTTAGATAAAAATGCCTTTGATCCTCGTTTAACCCTTACTGATAACACTCCTTTAATTATTACGGGTTTGCGGTTCGTTGCGAATAAGGTACAATTGAATTTTGCGATCGGCCGTTAGGTCACCGATTATATAACTATATTTGGGGCTATAACAGTACAGTGTGATCTATTTTATTGTCCTTTGTGACCGGCGATTAGTTTGGGTAAACGAGTAAAGTAAGGTCAATTTGTATGGACCGTTTTATGAAGCGACAAAAATTCTTATGACCTGTACTTTACTTTGGTAACTTCAGATATCAAGGGTTAATGTAAAAAAAAAAAAATCTCAGCTTTTATATGTATATCGTGTAAAATATGAGATGCTTTTGACACACAAAGAAACGTACTCCTCGCCTCCACGACTGCACATAACTATGCTTACTAGTACATAGGTGGAAATCATAGTTAAAGCATCAGTCTCAAAATAAGAGGTTATCCGAATATTCGAATCTAGTAGGAACAAAACCCTTGACCTCCGACGTGACAACCGGTTGATCAACTGTATTTATAACACTGATGTGTGTATAAGTTGACCTTATGTATAGTTTTGCATAACAATATATCCTACTAATAAATAGAGACAAACGCCAACGTGGGTGCCTCGGGGGCGTTGACCTCACTTACTTGACTAGTTGTCCTTTTACTTAATACTAGCTTTTGCCCGCGACTTCGTTTGTAAAGAACTTAATTATTAATCACTATTTTCATCCAAAAATCTCATTGTCTGTCTTGGCGATTAATACTACCTCTGTAATGTTACATCGATATTGATTGAACCGTGAAGACAAGTTTTTGCATTTATCCCTGATTTTAAATAAGGATTCGGATTTATTAGAATTAGGCACTCCTGTTCCAAAAAACCGTCACAAACTTCTAAACAGGTTGTAACAAGTTGCGATTTCGTATATACAGGATGTTTAAATTTTGAGTATCGATGCTGCTTCTCAAATACACTTTTTTTGTTGTACAATAATATTTTTTTTTATAATGTGATGTATCACCTATCTTTGAGCTTTGAATGTTGCTTAATAATTTCACATATGCAAAATTAAACATAAAACTACCTATCAAAAGAAAATACAAATTTGACGTATACGACCCATTATTTTGTAAATGATCGTCGGCTGCTCAAATGCCTCGGGTTCGACTCTCGACCCTTGCTGCAAGTGGCACGCTGGGCCTTTGAGCCAGGGTCTCGTTTCTGGTTCGATGGGCAAAGGGCATCCTCGTCTTGGGTGCTCATGCATAAACACGAATTGTACCTATATTGGGATATGCTTCAGCTATATTGTAAATTATGTTGAGTGTGTTTATATGTTTTTCTGCCATGATTCGTAACAGGATGTAGTTTGGAATTGAATATGGTGTCCTAAACCTATTTATGAAGCTTCTAATTATTGAGACAGCTTGTTTGTTTTTCTTTCAAGCCAAAGCAATTTTGGGCGCAATTTTGGGATTGGGACTTTTGATTTGGTTTGCTGATACAGCGAAATATTGTATAATTCGTAAATTTTTAGGTGTGATAAACGGTTAAATTACATGAGTAACAAGAAAAAAAGGTTATGCATGGACATTGGACGTATTATAAAAATATTAACAAAATTTTAGCAATGTTTAATGAGACGTTTTTATACATCACAAAAATATTATAAACGTAGGGAGATTTTTTATTCGTGTAACTCATTTTGGCAACTAAATCATACGGTCTTTATTATTATAATAATACCTGCATAACACATCAAACAAGAAAACATTTAACAAAAACATTTTCTCCACGTATCCCATTTATATCTACAATTATATGAAAAATCCGTAGTTGCATTTGTTTGCTCATGAACAAAGTAAATGCACCTTGTTTACTCTCTGCGCTGTCAAGTTTTTTATAAACACTCGTGCACGGTTAACGTATTGTTTATGGCATGGAGAATCTTCAGATCGTAAGTAGCCTAGGAGGCCTATTGACATTGTAGGAATATATTTTTTTTAGGAAATTTCTGCCTTTAACCAGTTATCGAACAGACACATTTGGATACAAAAAAAATCGCTACTCGACTGAATTGCAAATAAAGTATGTACAGGCCTTTAAGAATATTGTTAAAAGTTTATAGATAGGGTCGATGTATCCGACGAGATAAACGAACTAACGGATTAGGACGTAATTTTATTTATTAACAAATTAGTTATTGTTTCGGAAAAGCGTTGCCTCCCGAAATAAAATCATAAGTCAGTTCGAACGATTTCTAGTAACGAAACTTAAATGGATCACTAGAATTTTAAACTTAAAAACAGTTTTTTTTTTAATAGTTTCTCAAGTGATATACCTTGTTTTAAATACCCTAAGATCTTCTACTTTTTTTAATGGCGATTCCTTCGTGATTTCGCCAACATCATGCAAGGGAGATTATAATCAATAAATAAAATAAATCAAAAGTAAAAACCGGATATTTTGCAATCGGCCATCTTCCCTCCCTGACAGTTTCCAAATCTACCTCAAGTCCTAGTCATTAAAAACAATAGTTTATATTAAAACGGACCTCATAATTTGTATGTTAAATTGCCTCAAGAACATTAAAACACAAATATGAACATACAGAATATTCACCCTGTATAGAATCGTAAGATATTCGATAAGCCTGCGCTTTGTCAAAGGCAGAACAAAAGCTGTAAAAATAGCCTTGTTTGAAATAACAGAGCACTGCACTTTGCAGGGAAGGTGCATCTTGTTAGGTCGCGTTATGTCACAGACGGATCCAATTTATTCGCAGACATTTTAACCCCGTATTCACTTAATTTGATACTGAAGGAATTCTGTTCAGGTAGATTTTATAAGAAATTGGAGGGAAGTTTTCTACTTTAAATTTAAATGTAGTTTATGTAGTTGTTTAAGTGTTTTTTGTAATAAATACCTAATGTTTATTATTGAATGTGACTAACCCTTAACACCTAACTATGCCAAAAAACAGCAATGGTATTTTAAATGATATATAATTTACAACGTGCCTATTTAAAAACACCTAACGTATTCAACTCACGTTTCATATTGAACTAAAACTCTTTTTTAACAAAACATACACGTATACCTAACACCTATTCGAAATTTAAAATCACACTTACGAGAGTGAAACCTCCATCGTATGAAAACCTTACGTCAAAATTTCATTCGCATTCACTTGACAACTTGCAAGCCGACTGTAAGCACTGCCAAATTAAAAAGCTGCAACGAGCACTGGCCAGTAACACAAATTAAAAATAAAACACCGAAATCACAAACAAAACACGCACACACTTGAATATTTTCACATTAATTAAAAACGCCTTTGAATTTTTCAAAAGAAAATTACGCGGGTGTTTTCCGAGCGGCGGGAAACTCGTAGCACACGTCTTGGCGGGACGCGGCCTCGCTTCAGACTGGTTGCTATAGCACCCGCCTACGCCCGCCCGTAGCCAGGCGCTACGTAGCTACGCCGTAGAGGCTTGGACGTGTGAAGTGCGTTCAAAATGGATGATTTTACACGTTGTGTGATTTAGATTTGCGTGTTTCAGGAATATTACAGTTTAATTAGCAGCTTTGAATAAGTAAAGTATGGTATTCTTAGCACTAAAACACATACCGCCTTAATCTAAGCACTAATACACAATAAAACAGTAGTTTTATAGAAAATTACGACCTTCGTGAACTATATTCTTAAATAGATTTTTAAAGAACAAACACTCTTAAAAATATGTAGATAAAAACGCCCCAACGGTATTTGGTTTCCAGTAGTTGGTCGACCTAGTTTATAATCAGTTTTTATTCTTTATTACATTGTACTTTGGGTTGTAGTGGCAATTTGAATTGACACTCACTGTAGAATCTGGGTAAGATGAAAATTGAAAAAAAAAAAACTGATTTCCTACGATTTAAGTAGGTATTTAATTTTGACTGTGAACCTTTTTCGTGGCAATAAGATTCCGATCCAAAAGCGTTAGTTTAAGAAATCCAAATTTTACGTTACAAACGACCCGTCCAATTTTTCTTACGGCAATTTTATTCAAAACAAATGCTAGTTGCGCGTTGTAGCGGCATTTACACATAACTTTACGTTTAAATTCTCAACTGTTTCATTTAAAATTCATAATTTATCCAATAACTTTAAAACAAATTGCTAATGAAAATTTGGACAGATAAAAAATTTCAAAACTAAAATTACCACAGAGATAACATTTCAACTAGTCTCATGATAAGTAATTTATATCCTATCCCCCTTACTTATAAACGTTGAGTTAGCTATACAATGTTTTGTCCTTATCTGTCAAATTCTGTCACAATGACAGATAAGGACAAAACATTGTATAGCTATACCACCGTTACTCAACGTTTATTAGTAAGGGGGTATAACTGCAGAGCTTCTGTCTATATCTAACTATATATCTGGCTAACTTACAGGTTAGTTAATAAGGCAGTGATCAGTCAACTCATCTCGCGGGTCGATGAACCGCGGACAAATTGCTTCTGCATGAATCATGTAATCCTTGACTATGTATTAAGATCAGGGTTGGGAATACGTGGACGATGTTATTAGTTAATTAATTATAGGGGAGATAATAACCTAATATTACTGATTGTGTAACAAGGGCATATTATAAACCTATTAGGTATATCATAGGTTAATAGATATATACTGACGTCGAATTATCTTTTCAAACATTACTTATTTTATTCAGAAAATGACTTCCGATTTGGGATAACCTGCGCCTCTACTCAACACGGTAAAAACAATATCGCATTTGATCAGTTATCGTATTGTCAACGTTTTGATAGCTCTTATTTTCTTGACAGTAATGGCGGCTGACGTCATAACAATACCGTAACAGGCAAACTACGATATCGTTTTTACCGCCTAGAATAGACGCGCTGTTTTTGTAAATCAATAAATCGAAAATAGAATACATAGTGTTCCGAAATTCGCTGCACAATCTTTACTAATGTCTGTATAATGCTCGAAGTCTATGTGGGGATGTAAAATTAATTATATTTCGTTTATGTAAAGATTTAGACGACGTTGTACCTAAATAGAAAGCACATCTTGATATTATTCTAAAATTAAATAGGTGTATCCTACAACTGTCGTCTTATATTTGACCTATGTTTAAAATACAATTGGTACGAAAATCAGGCAACTTTACTATAAACAACGTAAGTATTTTGTAAAATTGTAGCCTTGTTGATTACATGAATCATAAATATTTAAGACCAGTATTCTATTGCATACATACGTGTATTGTCATCCGATAAAACTTTTTCTCTTAACCAAACTGTTTCAATCATCAGCACAGTACCTGTAACAAAACAATAACCATTAAAAAAACTAATCTTAAATATACATTTCTGGCCGCAGTTAATGGGTGAATCAACTTTTAAGGTACTCCTTTTCTTTTGCAGTATTGAAAATTTCCTGGTGACTTATGGTTAATAATAATGTATGAATATTAAAAACTTACCCGCAAATTTACAGACCTTACATGTTAAACACCTCAAATATTTTTTAATCCTCGGAAAAACCTGGTAACTCAGGGGAAATTGCACATTTTCCATACAAAACCTGCGTTACCAATAATATTATTATTTAAAACTGTACTATTTTAAATCAAATAATTTCAAATGTTAGCCTATTTGTCTGATTTAATAAGCGTGCAAGCCACGTCATTAACTAATATATAGTTTTTCTAAAATCATATAATTTGTGAAACATGTCGAAAAATGGGGAGTACCTTAAAAGTTGATTCACCCTAATCTTGTTTACAACAGTCCACACGAAAACAGGCCTTTAGAAATAGCCTTAACGATATTGCTTTTTTGCCTATTGCTTTCTAACAATTAACAAATGTTTCATTTCTTATTTCTGCCTTTTTCTAGGTATGGCAAACGTAGTACAAAACATAGTGATATATGTAAAAAACGTTCAAAAATAATAATTTATATAAAGTCTTAATGTTTTGCTGTTTTGTTTATTACAAACAGCAAAACATAATAAACCTTGCGCAATCTTTCCTAAAAAACGTGATAATAAATTACCGTTAATGCAACTTAAAATAAATCCCAAAGTAATCAGTAAATCTTGCGACATTTATTTTATTTTCAACCTCCTGTATGTCATTCAAAGATTCAAACTTCTACGTAGCTTTTATCACAACTTAAGACGTTTTGACATTAATCTCGACTACGTAATCCGACTGACTCACGCGCAATCTATCGCCCACTGCACTATTATCCAATACGCTGCAGTTCAACCTTGACCTCTTAACCATTGCATTATGAACCTTATAACACACATTTCAAAGTTCTATTCACCTTCCCTTCGAACTATATTATGGAACAGTGGAACTTTAGACGGTATTATAGTATATTTTAGGTCTTTAATAGTTTAAAAATGTATTTGAGAGATCTATGAATGAACGAGTGCGCCCACGCACTTAATAAAGGCCTTGAGTAAATCAGATGTTTGGTTTCCAAACGCATTAGTGTCTGTTAGTTTTAACACGGTTTAGTAACCGAAATGCTTAAAATAATTTAATTTGATTTATTAATTTGGATAAACCATTATTTAATTACAATGTTGTCAAAAATTAATTTACAAATGATATTGACTTACTGACCCATTATATTGTCAGATTATATAAACATGATATTTAAACCTTTTTATTGGTCTTTTAATATAATCAATTCACTTATAATACTTTTTATTGAACACCAAAAAAAAACGGAAAAGCACATTTTCTTTCCAATTCACCTTATACTTTAAGTGAGCTCAACTTGTAATATCATGCCTCGGTTTTCCGGAAACGGGTCCAATGAATTATAATAGAAATTTAATTAAATAAATAAATATCAAGGGACGATCTCACACCAATTGTCCTAGTCCCAAACTAAGCTCTAGGCTTGTACTATGGGTACTAGACAACGATATAAATACTTATACATATAGAGAAATATATACTTAAATACATAGAAAACATCCATGACTCAGGAACAAATATTCGCGCTCATCACACAAATATCTGCCCTTACCGGGATTTGAACCCAGGACCGCTAGCTTCGTAGGCAGGGTCACTACCAACTAGGCCAGCGCGTCGTCAAATTGGTTTCAATTGGTTTTTAAAAGACGGAATTAAATAAATTAATAACTTTTTTTAAGAGCCTTATGTTTCCCACTGCCTCAACGCCTCCCCGTTTTCCACGTTTCTTTTATCTTAGCAGTCTCTGGCCAGTCTAACTGTAACTTAACTTTCCAGAATACGGATATAAATATTGCGGACCAATTTTGATGACAACGAAATAATAAAGATAAAGCTGTCTTCATTTGCAGTAAAAAAACACCAGTAGCATCTTGGAAGCAAATTTAATCCTCCATTCTTAACACTTCACATTACTTATTTAAAAAAAAACCTTAGGGTTGAAAAATGCACGTTTTGTAAAACCAACTTTAATAAACAAATTAGTGCGAAGATAAAGACCATAATTGCACTAGTATCGCGAAACACGGTAACAACAATGTTCATTGCACTCAATTAATTAATTTTATTAATACCGTTACTTCACATACCACCCTGTACATAACGAGTTTACCAAGTTATCACTACACCAACACAGAGCAAAACAACCCTTGTTACAACGAACTATGGATTATATTAGAGTCATGAATAAGTTGGTGTTTTGTCGTCCAGTGGTTGGCCGCTTACCAAACCAGTGGTGTTATTCCCAAACATTGCAAAGTGAATTCATACGCGAGGTCTATATCAAACCAGCGAACCTTGACCCTTGTGCTCGCTGGGAATGCGCGGCAACACGTGTCTATTACGCTGGTCGCGCTCCACCTAGCTGCGAGACAGAATAATGCTATGGTATGGTTTTTGTAGTAGCTAGCAATTAGTGCAAAAAAATGTCGCGGAGTTCGGAACATCTGCGGCTGCGTGAAATATGAATGTTTGTTATCACTGCAATAGGTGCTGTGGCTGGCGAAATACCGAACTGGTGTTATTTACATAGCGAAAGAGTTTTTCGATGGAACACATTAGGAAATGGTTTGTTTAGTTCCATGTTTGCCTACCTGCAATTTCATTTCAATTAGACGTGATACGTGTAAGGGTTTATTTAGTTTGAATATTGGGACATCCTATAGGTAAATTACTTGTGAGATGCAGTATTTGGGTAACGATACGATATTAAAGGCCATATTGTTTTCCCGAGTAGAATAGAGCCTCAGAAAGAACTTATTATTATTATTATTATTATAAATTCAAAATTCTCAGTTTGTCTGTTCCTTGATAACGGTTCAAAAGCTAAACTGATCGTTAGGGTGCTTTGTATCCCGGAAAATCTAATATTTCATACAGAAACCCCGATAAACTTCTAAAATAAGACTTCTTTGCGGACGGAGGTGCGGGCTGAAGCTAGTTATACTATAATTATCATTTTGATTTAGTATTGTATTTTTTAGTCTCAAAAAATTTACAAAGTAATTTAAATTTTAAAGTTAAGAAAAAAATATAGAAACGACGACGCGCTTTAAACGAATATTATTTTATACGAAAAAGGTTACATGATAACGAAAATAACAGCACCTAAGATCTAAAATTCTCTAGCAGATAACGTTAACGGTACCTAACGTTATGGATCATATTAGCGAGAGAACGATAAACGTATTTTCTCGGTGCAAACCGCTTTAATATAACGATATTCCACCGAATCAGGTGTTAACATAGCTAATTTAGCCTCCAACCGCACGAGATTGCAACAACTTGCTGCCGAAGCACTGATATACAACCTTTATACGACCAAAACTATGCAATATCTAAGATTATTCGGATAAATTTAAAAATCGAAGACAAAATTGTTTTAGTCATTATTATAGGGTTCCCACACTATTTAAAAATACTTACCAGTATAGTACATGAAAAGTTTTCTTTGTTTGTTTGTTCCAACTTCATGTTTTAACGGCTCGATTGACGTGTAATTTGGTACTGAAATAGTTCATAGCTAGGAGACAGACATAGGCTCCTTTTTATCCCATAAAATTGGACGATTCCCGAGGGAACAGCGATAAACGACTTCGAGGTGAATGGAGTCGCTAGGAGCTCGTATTTTATAATAATAAACCTATTTGTTTATTTAATTTTTATTCCACAAAGATACAAATTTGAGTACAAAAGGTGAACTTAATGCCTCATGGCATTCTCTACCAGTTGACCGTTGTGCAAATCAGAAACTTGTTGTAGGCTGTGCAATATTGTACGAACGATAGCATTAAAAGCAAATACCATGCATCATGACGCATTATAATATTTTACAACTTTTAGTTTGACGTGTAATGTGAGTTGTTTTGTATTTATAATATTTGAATAAAAAAACTTGTATCAAGTTGCAATAGAAAAGATATTTCATATATTATTTTGCCTAAAATGGCGTGGTTTGTTTAAATTCGCAGCTTTCTACAGTTTAAGTATTCCTTTAACATAAACTGTTCGGCTTTTGCTCTTTAGCGGGTTATATTTAATAGTTGGCAACACTGCAGTACAGCCCAATTAGCTTCCCTAGCAGCTATTAAGCGCTTACTTCACTCGGCAACAGCTTAAATATTGTGATACTGATGGACTTTTAATTGGTTTGGTTCGGTAAGCGTGGATTAATAGAGTTTCCAGCTTTATTACTAGAGGCGTATTAGTATAGTGAGACGAGTTTTAAAAGCTGCTTGAATAGTTTAAGTAAAAGGAGTTTGTTTAGTAGGTAGGTGCGTATTCTTGTTTTTATTTTAGTGTTGTTCTTTTCATGCAAAAAAAAAACAGTCCTTACTTTATAAAAACAAATAATGTTTAAAAAACAAAAAAACATAAAATACTGAAAAATAACATAAAAGTTTTCTAGCAGAGCGTGGTTTCGATCCACGGACCTCTGGGTTATGGGCCCAGCACGCTTCCACTGCGCCACTCTGCTCTTAAAGTGAGCGGCGAAATATTCGTTCAGTTACCACAGCCGATGACTAATGCGCGCATGCGCGTGACGTCATTTTACGTATTACGAGCGACCTATTTGTATTGCATCATTCATCATAGCGTTTCGTACTGACATGATAAGGTAAATATTGAACTCGTGTTTATCGTGTCATTTTTGTGTGCGTAAAGTAAACAATCTAAGTAAGATATTATCATAAATATATCAAAGGAGCATGTGGTTGTGTGTCTCAAAATTGTTTTGAAAAGACATTTTGTGGCAGGCACGGTAGAAATGGAATCAAATAGAATCTTTATCTGGAATTTAAGAAACCTACCCCTCTATTATGAAGTAGGTACTTATACACCGTGCCCGGGATGTACCCGAAGGATTTTAACCATCGATTCTAGACCCTATTTGGAGTATATAATGTGGTATATAACATGTAGTCCAATAACGCATAATTTCCGAGATTTTTATTATTTAAAAAACAATTCCATAGTTAATTTAATTTGAACTCTGTCACCTTAACCTATAGCATTATTTACTAAGAAAGATTCATGTTGTAAGTAGCAATATCATCAACGTGCAACGTACAACATAAATTAATTTAATCAATTTAATCAAGTTAAGGTGACAGAGTTCAAAATAAATAAACTATAAAATTGTTTTTTCAATTATAAAAATCTCGGAAATTATGAGATATTGCACTACATGTTATACCACATTATATACACCAAATAGGGTCTAGAATCGATGGTTAAAATCCTTCGGGTACGTCCCGGGCACGGTGTATGTATACCTAGAAATTGTATTTTGTCAGATAAGATTGTATTTATCTCGCTTTCTCAATTATTAAAGCTGAGTGAGAAAGCAATATAAATACGATTTTTTCCGACCAGAAACGATGTCGTCATTACATCTGTAGCAATTCTTATACAATTTCTAATTCAAATAATTTTATTCAATTAATTGGCTACATCAGAGGCCCGTTTCACGAAGCTACAAGTTACAAATTACAAGCGGAAGTCTCTTTCTTACTCCTTTTGCTAGAAAGAGAGTTCCGCTTGTAATTTGTAACTTGTAGCTTCGTGAAACGGGCCACAGGGCTCTTTTATAATTTGCTAATATGGATTGAATCTACTAGCACTTCGGACAAGACCATCATTGCACTATGTCTTTATCATTGCTAAATGCTAAAAAGAAAGAAGCGCCGTAAAAAACTTTAGCAAATGTTTTTAAATAATTAAATACATTAATACAAGAAGATATTAAAAGTAGCTAGACGACGCAGTGAGCCTAGTAGGTAGTGACCCTGCCTTGGAAGCTAGCGGTTCCGGGTTCGATTCCTGGTCAGGACAAATATTCGTGGGATGAGCGCTAGTATATGTTTCTTGAGTCTTGGGTGTTCTCATTGTATATAGGTACGTATTTATTTCTCTACATAAGTATGTTCATCGTTGTCTAGTACCCATAGTACAAGCCTAGAGCTTAGTTTGGGACTAATTTATTATTTATTTAATATCACAAATAAATTATTCATAAATAACGAAATAATGATACTAAAAAGATAGAAACAATTCAAATCCATAGTTAATTTATAATTTGTATTCCATTCCTACCGGTGTTTTTTTTATAAACCTTCTTATTTTATGACACGCATGCTACAAATAGGCACTTAATTGGAACATTTATTTGTATTGAGCTTAAAACATATTATTGTGTCGTAAAATTTAGGTAATAGCCTCATTACTTATCCCTTATAGGACGTTTTTATAATCGAATGGTACCTATATGTACCCACTAGGTAAAAATGGCCAAAGGACATTACGGGGTAAACCGTCGCATCACACTTGACTATGCAAAAAAGGACCAAGAATTTTACAATCTAACTAAAATAGCCTTTGTGAAAAATACATAGTTTTATAACAAAATCAAAGTTAAGTACCGTAAACTGGGGTGACTTTGACTTTAATAGCAACTAACACTCTACGCAAACGTTTTTATGAGGAGCTGGAATTCATCTTAACATATATTTTTTCGCTAATGGCAACCATGATAGTTGCTCCATCTTAAGGTGTCGCGTGTGTAAGTCTTCTTTCGTATAGAACAATATATAAATAGTTAATAAGCGTTTGGCTTGATTTTTGAGGTAATAAGTTTCTGTCAAAAAAATCATTTTTGGGATAAGCTTTTGATCCCGACTGTACTTATTTTTGCAAAATCTTTATCTGCTTATCACGACCAAATTATTGAGTCGTTACACGGTGGGTCTACGTTAAGAATAGCGGAGATCCTGTCGCCACCTTCCGAGTCCATCATCAGATCATCTCTTAGATACTATAATATTGCATTGTCATAGGGTTTACATATGTGGTCCAAATTTCAGCTGCAGCAGTTAACAGGAAATGGGTCAAAACAAGCTTGTAAACAAAACTCCACTTGTACCTATGTTAACCTAAGCCGTATGTGATTTGTATTATGTCTTATGATAAGCAAACATGATTGGTAATATCTATTATTTTTTTATTTTTACTTGTTTTTGAGCGGGTTTACTTGAGATGTTCATTCAAATATTTAGTGGTATCAAAGTAACCCCATTTTTAGTTTAACTTAGATCATGGTGTTTTTTTTCTTTAAGGAAAATCGAAAGAACAAGAAAAGTTGATTATTACATAATTTTATTCTATGATTTTCAAATATTTTCTATAAAAAATCGTGTCAAACTTTGAATTTGATCAAAGTAATCCCAGTTTACGGTAGGTATACATTATTCTTGAAAGTCTAGGTGAAGGCGTGACATTTGTTTTAAATCAATGTATGGTATTTTATTTTCCTCATGTGGTTGCCGAGTTAGAATAGTGCCACTCCATGTCTTCCCGTGGATGTCGTAAGAGACGACTAAGGGAATAAAGGCTTGTAGTACTGTTAGGCGATGGGCTTGCAACCTGTCACTAATACACTGGTAAACATCTTAGCCTGATTATGCAAAATGTGGTTACAGAATTATCAACAAGCTTTTAGAGTTGTTGGCAATTCTGTAGCTCTGCCTACCCCATTCTGGGAACGAAGGCGTGAGATTATGTATGTATGTATGGTATTTATTTATTGGTACAGTCAAAATTACTTCAGTCTATTATTATTTGCTTCAGTTCATCACTTTGAGATAGTTTAACGGATACTAGTGCTATAATAGTCAATCAAGATTTCAAGGCAAAGAGTCGAACTCCACTAGTCTAACTCCACTACATTTTGTATTAAATAACAAAAAAGTAAACTTAAAACAACAGAACGGATATAATGTATACATTCAAATATTTTCAAAATTACCTATCCCGTAATAAAAAATCTTACATGACATCGAATGTGAGCACAAAAAAATCATACCTACGGTCTTATCGCCAACTACATTATAATCACGGTGAATTTTTTTACAAAGTGACAAGTTATTTTGTATATTTGGAATAGTACAGATGTAGGGCATGATCATATTGATCATACGTCATTGAATTTTGTCGAATAAGGTCGTATTCGTCTCGCTTTATCAATTAGCTTATCGATGGGTCCTCAAGCTGACTGAGAAAGTAAGATAAATACGACCTTTTCCGACCAGAAACAATGTGGTACCTATTTTTATTCACTACATCTGTTGCAATCTATACTATTAAATAATAAAGAGAGAACCGGAATGCGCGTCACTCATCAACGCCCAGCCGAAACTACTGAGGGCTCAGACAAGATGCACTACGCTAACTAACGTTTCTATTCGATTCGTTTTTAAACCAATCGCGTCACTGGTAGACCACGTGACTTTTCGTATCACGTCATCTTCCAGTGACGCGATTGGTTTAAAAACGAATCGAATAGAAACGTTAGTTAGCGTAGTGCATCTTGTCTGAGCCCTCTGAAGCTAGAAACATGAAACTTTAACAGTACGTATGTTTTTTGACATTAGCAAGTAATAAGAAGGGATTTTTCGAAATTCAACCCCTAAAGGGGTGAAATAGGGGATAAACCATTGTATGGAAGTCCGTCATTTTTAAAGCGACGAACATGATATTTAGTATTAAGGCTTATAAATATGAGGCTGTAAATGTACCATGAAATGGGTAGGTTAGTTAGATTGAGTTTAGGTTTTGATTAAAAGTAATTGTACTTATTTCATATGTTTTGAATACATTGTACTGTAGGTAAATAAATTAATTTGTGTAATAGGTAAATAAATTAAGTTTTATGCTTTTGGCATAGCCTGGCTGGCGTTAGTTTTTTCCCTGTGTTTTTTTTAAAATACATATTAGGTTATCAACGAGAGGTAGTGTTTTTTATGTAATTTTGTGGATTTTATTAAGGGATAAAACTCCATTTTTCTTATTTTAAGGTTGTGTTGTAAATATTTCGAATAATATAGGTACACTTACATATATTTTCTGTTGTAAATTTAAAAATAAATGTCAACTTATATGCTTTTAGCATATTACCATAGCCTGGCGGGTGTTAGTTTAGTAGCAATTTGTTTTTGTTTGTGTAATTTTGTGGATTTCGGTCAATAGATTTTTTGAAGTGATAACTTCTTATGGGAGGGTAAACCGCTTCGTTACGTAACGCGTTACAGCGCCAGTATATCTGGCTTCCCTTTCTCTCACGCATACGGCAGCGCGGCGGGGCGGGGCGGGGCGGTATAGTTCAACTTAGATTAGTTTAAGTTATCACTTCTGTCGGGCGTCCCGAGACGCACACGTTATTTTTAAAGTAGAAAACTCAAAATGAATTATCCCTCTAAGAAGTCGTTCTAATATAGGTTGTCGAACTAGGGATAATAATAGAAACAATTGACGTCTTAATGACGAAATCGAAGAAGAAAGGGAAATCAGGTTTTGAAATAGAAGAGAAAATAATTCTTTGCGAAGAAATAGAGAATCATCTAATGAAATGAAATGAACGTGACGTTCGTCTGAGAGTTGATAAGGATAAACAGATCTCAGAGAGCCAAAGAATGTTCTACTGAACATCCAAGTAGGCCGAACGTAAGTCCACAAGAACTTCTAATTTGTGGCCAAATAAAGTGAATTCTGCATCCCTCTGCAAACCTCTATGCAAATGCACCTATCTAAAAATTCTTTATATTATTTCAGATGAACTTGGGCTATTTTTACTTATATTAACCGAAGCGAAGCGAGGGCGGGTCGCTAGTTTTTAAATAAAAGCGAATACAAATTATTTATACACATTACTTGAAATTTGTGTCTCTTTCAAGCATAACGCCATCCTAACCGCAGACAGGATGCATGTATCAAAGTAATGTATCCAAAATGAAAGTGGGCTCCAATTTCCGGGCAAAAATAACACCTGTCCCTGCCCAGCGCTGGGGTAGCTGGTAATGGGGAGATTTATCACGAGGCACGACAATATATCATCAAGGTGCGTTTAAAGTATGGCGCATGTCTATTTAGTTTATGTAACTAAAATCTTTTCTTAGGTTTCTCAGTGAAGTAGGTGAAGATTTTCTGAACAGTGAGGCTAGACAAGTTGCTTAACGCTGACGTAAACGATTTTCGAAAACTGACAAAATGTATGGAATTGACGTAGGCGCTCGATGTGACCGTCTGACAACTTACGCCACTACTATACATTTTTGATAACGATAACGAACGCCAAATGCATATTATCTAGGGTCAGTACCGGGCCCAAGTTTTTTTTAGAGGTTAAAGGCAAATGAGCAGACGAAAACTTTAAATTATCGCCGTAGCTCATAAACATCAGCAATGCCAGGAGCACAGCCAAGTCGCCGTTATTCAGTGAATGAATATTCTTTTTAGACCGCGTTTAAAGGAGGACATGTAATAGTCATAGTGCTGAGGAAATACCGTGGAAATAAGTATCGCTTTGAAACAAAGAAATAAATAAAAAACATTTATAAAAACTTAAAGTATGAAATTCTAAACAAAAAAAATAAACATATATAATATACCTTTGAAGCCAAAAAAGCTACGCAGCACAGCTTTTATCTAATGCCTTAGTGCTAGGTTTCAAGATGGAGGTAAGTAGATGACATAAAAAAGTACTCAACGAGTTTGTTTTGTCTCTTTAATCCTTTCTGTTTTTAGTAAACCTTGGACACATTTTCTGGTTAAAGACAAAGAAAATCTAGTTAGATTTACATAACTTTAGATATTTAGACTTGTAATCAGTGTGCATTGCACTTCATTAATATCTCCCTAATGACCCCTCATTATTCCTCGAGATAACAGTTCCAGGGTTAATACAGCATCCTCGTCCAAAAGCGATCCATAATTCAGCGGCATTATCACGACTTCTCGAGCCACTGACCACCATTCTCCCCAGACCTGCCACACAAATCACTGCACAGAAAACTATTCGGAACAAGCACAATGTTGCGGAAAACGGAGCTCAAGTTACAGTGGGCACGTTGCCTAAAGTCCAAGATAAAGAGAGCTCCCGCGTCCCGCTTGCTTGGTCTGATTTGTATTGCAAGAGGGGGGACGGGGAGGAACATGTGGCGCAGGTTATGTTGGAAGTGTTTTGCTGTAGTAAGTTACATGGTATGAGTGACGTGGAGTGGAAGTAATGGGTTATTGGGTATGGAGTTATCTGGACCAATCACTGCTAATACGGGATATTTTGTACTTACGTCTAGTTGAGATATGAAAGATATCGTTTGGGAAAATTGTTTTTTATCTTGATATTTATTTAGGGAGAGGACTAATCTCTCAAAAACCGGTCAAGTGGGAGTCAGACTCGCGCACCAAGGGTTCCGTGCCGCCGCGCAGTAGGTATTATTATATTTCGATTTGGATTCGATTTTGGAATTGAACCCGGGACCGGTAGTTTCGAAGGCAAGGTCACTATCAAAGAACTAGCCTAACTGCGTCATCAAAACGTCGTCAAATACATTACTGTGCAACAAGGGAGCACAATTGGGAACATTTTGGCGTTCTCGCTATGCTCGAGCGTAAAAATATCTCGTATGAAATATTCGTTTGCGTCGTTTTGCGGGCCAGTGTAGATGCCTTTTATCCCTTAGTTAACAATCTACTAAGTATTTTCGAACAGTTTGAGTGAAAATATTAATTATTGTAAGTCCTTATAAAATGGATACATCAGAACGATGCAACGGAACCGAAATCAAAAAGAACAGTCTTTTCCAATAAAATAACCATGTAATATGACCGAATACATCCAATATCAAATATTCTTTTGAAACAAATGTGACATCTAACTAAATTTATGCCAAACATCTGTAAAGTCCCAGACCAAATAACAGAAGATTAAATGCGCCGCGAAATTTCCATAACTCTCAATTACATATGGATTTAAAATGGCCGTCACGTGCGAAAAAACGTAAAAGCATACACATGTGGGGATGCAGACGAATAAAAATGGTTTTTATGTATTTCGAATTATTTATGGCGATTAAATAGTGTTTTGTAATGGTTGGAAATCTGGTGAAACAGATTTTCTCTCCGATAGTATTTCAAAATGATATATTTTCGATGAATACGTTCGTTGAAAGGTACGCTGCACTGTGGTCCCGTCGAAGGCCATAAGTCCACAGATTGTTGGTATAGCCCAGCCATAATTTCTCTATGCCTAATTACTTACTAGTAGGCATACATCCGTAAACTATTAATAGTTTGCAAATTATTTCAAATAATCATTACATTTGTTTTTTAATACACCATTTAGTAATTAGTTCTATATAAAGCTAAATAATATATAATATACTTGTACTTTTGGAGAAATCGAATTTTGCCACTTTTTCCATACAAGCTGAACCACAGTGCGCTGGGATGTTATTCTCTCAAAAAACGTCGGACGGACGAGCGAATCGAAGCGGCGAGTTTAAGTAGTCCCGTCCGAGCGAACAAAACACATTTCAGCGCGTGCATTTTCAATTAGGCAGCCTTATACGTTCGAGAAGTCATGCTGCCAAATTGAATACACGCTCTAGAATGTGTTTTGTTCACTCTGACTATTACTACTTAAACTACTACTACTTAAACTCGCCGCTTGGACAATGACTCGTTCGTCCGCCCGTCCGTCGTTGTTGAGAGAATCACACCCCAGTTGGTAAGCAGAAATTTCATTTCATTGAAAGGCAATTCTCGCCGCATAAGTTTTTTTTTGTAGTCACTAGTCAAACCTACCATAACCTACATAATTACCCCCTTACTAATAAACGTTGAGTAACGGTAGTATAGCTATACAATGTTTTGTCGTTATCTGCCAAATTAAAATGTCACAATGACAGATAAGGACAAAACATTGTATAGCTATATCACCGGACTTGACAGAAGCGCGTGGCGCTAACCCCATGTGCTTCTGTTTAGTCCATTAGAGAAAATACTCTTTTACCGAACAATTGTCTTCGCGAGTGATATCCATGGACTTATTTCTCTAATAAGTCCATGGGAGTGTCTATAAATAACTCGACATTGGCGAAATACACCTTAACAGGAGTGAAAGCCATTAATTAAGATTAGAATTAGAATTAGCTATACCACCGTTACTCAACGATTATTAGTAAGGGGGTTAATGTTTAAAATATCCTGGAAACATTATGGTTCCACCAGAAAATAGAGTTCGATGAAATAAAATTAGAAGAAATGAAATGATACAATCGATGAAGTGAAATTCGATAAACATTTACCTAATTTCTAGTTTGTTAACGTTGCAGTTTTATAACGCAACCTAAATAAATATTTATAATCATTATTGTTGAAAAACACCAAGTATTATATTATCTTACAATATTATTAAGTTTTCTCATGCATCACGTAACATCATGACATCCGTGATATCTTAAAAATGAGTTAGGTACAATTGCAATACAAATTTATAGTTTACTTAGCCAAGGAAAATGACAACAATAAAAGAATAGTCAGTCATTTGAAATTCAATGCGTAGCTCATGAAAAAAACACGAGATTCGAACAATAATATCAGCCGTGACTGTATTTAGTTATAAAAACCATATAATTTAATTTTATATTTCAACAATCGAATCGAAAAATTACAATAGAGTTTGCCAAATAAAGCAGCCAAATAAGAATCTTAATGTAACTTAGAACATGTTACAAAATACTCAAACAATATCTTAACTTGACTCCATTGTTCAGCGGGTTAGAGCGAGTACTTATTTTTTTTGAACACCCTGTAATGTTCTATTATACAGGGTGTCCCAGGAAGTAGTGTCAAGCGGAAGTCCAGAGGTAGTGCACCTCAAGGGGCATCTGAATCACCCCCATGTATGTTCCGCGATTTTTAGTATTTTCGGAGATATGGATCATTTAAATCAGAATTTTGGTAAGTTTTCCTTGTGTCCATGTTATGAAAAACCCTTAAGTTCATGTATTATTATAATAGTTTTTCAGTGGTTTCTTACATTGATAGAATAATTATGAACTTAGGATGTTTTTAAAACTACATGCCAGCTTTTTTTTCATGATGACTTTTTGTGTAATCACACAAAGTTTGTTTGTCCATACTAGCTGAAAAACAAACATGGGGTACAATTAGTATGGAGAAAGTAACTATGTGTGATTACACAAAAAGTCATCATGAAAAAAAAGCTGGCATGTAGTTTTAAAAACATCCTAAGTTCATAATTATTCTATCAATGTAAGAAACCAATGAAAAACTATTAAAATAATACATGAACTCAAGGGTTTTTCATAACATGGACATAAGGAAAAATTACAAAAATTCTGATTAAAATGATCGATATCTCTGAAAATACTAAAAATCGCGGAACATACATGGGGGTGATTCAGATGCCCCTTGAGGTGCACTACCTCTGGACTTCCGCTTGACACTACTTCCTGGGGCACCCTGTATTTACTGGCGACTATTACCTCTAATACATCTAAATAATTTTCAGTATATCTAATTGTTAAACAGGACGAAATATAGTTTCAGGGTTCTATAAAGGCTGTATCCACGATATCAAGTTAACCCCTCAAACTTAGTTGTGAACTGCGGTCTTCTGCAACCAACCCGCCTACAGTCCATATTTGTGCCGTGGCTCGGACGCGTTTGCAAACAATCAATATGGTAATGCTGTTAACACCCCCAGAGTGCACGGGTGCACTGTTTAAACACCCTATACAGCTTTGGGGAGCTAGTCTTGGTATTAGAACAATGTTTATGTTATGGATATTATTGAATTTAAACAGGGTAAGTCATTTTACCAACAAAATATGTAGTGCTTTTTTGTTAATTTTGAATTTGTTGCAGAAAGTTGACTAGTATTAATTTAACGGTTTTTTATTTATTTCGGTTTATATGTTTCTATTTATTGTTTTTTTCCTACAAAAATATGATTATGATTAAGTACAAAATCGGTACCTCTCATTTGTAAATACACACTACAATCACTTTTATTAAGGAACTATTATTATTAGTAAGTATTTTTTTAGAAACATGACAGTTTCCTTAAACTTTGACACTTTCACAACCATCACCATCAATTCGTATCTCTTGAAATCTCCATTATATGAAAAGCCTGAGTGACACCGATCTTGCGTCGCATACAAGCGCATATCGCCCATTCACTGTCGCAACCTCCTATCTCATTCTATTAATCATAGCAAAACAGACCTTGTTACTTGCAGCATGGAGAATAGTTTAGAGTCTAGCGTTACTGTCTGAGTAGAAGAAAGTAAGGATGCGACATTACAAGCCTACTAATGGAGGTGTCATGTTACACTCTCGCATAATAACGTCCTTTTGAAGGCTTCCTCGAGGTCGATTGTTGACGGCTACAGAAAGTCTAGTACCGTCGGCCTTGTAATTAGCTGCATACTTTATTACATTGTCAGTTTAACTTCATGTTTGAACTGCCGCGCTAATCTGTCAAAGGCATGAAAGCGACAAGGTTCAAAAGTGTGCAACTACTTCTAAGGCCGACTGTACCTAAATATCCATAATGATAAAATATACTACAACTAGAACCAAAATAATCGCAGACAGGAATTAAAAGGGTTAGAAGTTGTACTATAAAAGGGCATTTATTCAAATTTCGAAGAGCTAGCTTTTCCAGCGTATGCGTGCGAGCGGACTAATAAATAACGTTTTTGTGCGCGTCTTGTGACCTTCCATTGGTCCGTGGCCAATATTCTTTGAAATGCTCATTTGCTGTTATTTTATAATACCACTACCATCTTTCACTTACAACTGTACAGGGCAAACATATTAACGGGTGAGTATGAGGAAATCCAAACTATAGGAGATAATACGAAAGTTTCTGAAAGTTCTTATCGTGTTTAGAATATTTAGTAATAACCGCGAGAATTTAAAAAAAGTGTATGTAGTATAAGATAATTTGTTCAAAGGAGTCAATTTGTACAAATAGTAACTTTTTGACCCTTAGTCTCCGGTACATGCTCGGACTGCCATCTTGTAATAGTTGTTATCTTATGAACATTAAATTAAATGGTAAAATCCCAGTGGTACTTACTGTAATTGCAACTTGCAACTCGACGGCACGCGGCGTTCACGCTAAAATGAATCGTTACTTGTTAGAGTACATCTTCACTTACATGAAAATCTGCAAAGTTAGTAATCAAAACGTTATTATCCCAACTAAATTTTGATCGCCAACAATGTCCAGACACAGTTAACACCCCCGCTGCCATAACTCACCTTTGCGAACGCAATTAACCGGTTAGATGATAACACTGCACTGCCGCACTGTTTTCACCTAGCATAACAAACGATCGGTGTTTTGCGGTTGTAGTTTGCGAGTTTATCGTGGACAAGGAATGAAAGGGAAATTGTGTGGTATATTAGTCAATACAAATCAGAATAAGTAGTTGAAGTTTGATCCACTTTTACAAGGGATCTGTACCCTTAGCATGAGTTACAATTACCGTACTCGGTAACGAGTCGAATGCTGTTAATAGAATGCGAGGGACAGAGCATTCGACTCGCTAGCGAGTTCGGTAATTGTAACTCGTCGTAATGGTATTGATTCTCTAGCGTATCACTATTCAACTCGACGCAGCTAATATTAACTGGCAAGTTTAAGTAGTCCCGTCAGAGCGTACAAAACACATTTCAGAGCGTGCATTATCAATCAGGCAGCTTGATACTTCTCACCTCGCGTTGAAGTTGAATTTACCTACCAGTATTTTCCATGAGTAGTACTGCCCTGTTGACCAGAAGGTATAATTAAGTATCGTTACTGCCTATTTGCTTTGGACATGAGAAGAAGCGCAGCGAAAAACATTTATACTAGGTACCAATCGACTTGGTCATTTTCGTCGTTGATTCAGTATCAAAGATTTTTGAATTTTTTAACCATTAAGTATGCCCGTACCGACAGATTTTGACAGCTCATCCTACATAGCCTTGAGACAGCTTCTATTATTAAGTATAGCTGTTGCCCGCGACTCCGTCCGTGCAGACAAATGAAATATAGCCTATGTTCATCAGGGATAATGTAGGATTCTAATGGTGAAAGAATTTTTCAAATCGATCCATTAGTTTCGGAGCCTATTCAATGCAAACAAACAATCAAATCTTTCCTGTTTATAATATTATTAGAGCACGCCCGCGGCTCCGTACGCATAGAATTAGTTTCCCGCTACTCCCCCTATTTTACCCCATAGGGGGTGAATTTTCAAAAATCCTTTCTTAGTGCTCACTTACATCATGAAAGGAACCCCTGTAGAAAATTTCAAGTTTCTAGATACCGTAGTTTCGGCTGTGCGTTGATATATAAGTCAGTGAGTCAGGTTTGCCTTTGCCTTTTATATGCCTTTTATATAATTATTATATATATAGATAGTATAGACAACAGTCAAGCAAAGGAGTTCAGGTTCATATTGTTATGCTTTATGTAGGAGATTAGACAACCGGTGAATTTTTTACGCATTCTATCTCATTCTCCAGGGTCATGCAACGCACTTACAGTTTTAGGACTGCAGTCTTAAGATTACAAATGTCTATGGGTCTTGGATCCCATTCTTTTTCAGGTGACATGTGTGCTGCCTTGTCTATGCCATAAAACAAATAGAGACACGTATAGCATTATTGTGTTGCTTGTGTGAAGTGAGTGCTATAGCTGTACCGTTAAGAAAGGAGAGAAAATAGGTTATGCCGACTCGTATTTTATGCTCCCAGCACAAGTTGAAGACGCAAGACAATACATTAGCTAATGAGAGGATAAAACGGGGACAAAGGTTTCTGTTTTTCCTTTTGTTTACTACACATTGTGTCAGCTCCTTTGTAATGTTAAGATAACGACAAACTAACAGACTCGAGGTTTTATTTAGAATAAAAAATAAAATCATGCTGTATCTAAAAATTGCAAAATTGCTGACTATCTAGATTGCTCGGTCAAATGACATAGTTTTATAGGTATTAAAAGGTACACGTCTCCAGACCTAAGGCAGTAAAACTTAATTCTAGCCTCTCAAAGCTAGCATTTAAGTTAGCTTTACGATCATAAGAAAAAGCTTTGTTGCAATTGTCTACAATAAAATTGACGTCGTCTTCGCCGTAAATGTTAGGATTTAGTTTCAGTTTATTACACCCTGTAGAATCCGTCAAACGTCGTATTTGTAAAAAGCAGGGGCTTTATTCTACCCGGTAAAACCATATTGCTTTTGACATGTTATCGTATTGTTCTACCGCCATTACTGTCAAGTAAGTAAGTAAGAGAGATAATGGAGCCCTAGTTCTATCAGTCTTTTATTTTGCAAACATTAAAGGTTCGAAAAAATTTAACAATTTACATATTTTGGACCCTCACACCTTTGTAGTTTGGAAGTCTGTACCAGTTTCTATTTCGACATTAAATAAATCTCTGGATAAGCATGCAATACCATCGACCTCAAAATCACTTACTAACAGGTAAGACTGGACAAAGGAAAGCCAATTTAAAAAAACATATTTGTTGACTACGAAAGTTAACGACTATAAGGATCTGCCAAAATGTACGAAATTAACATAGACAAACGCAATACAGCTTACTGTTTAATCTGTTTTTCTTCGTACTTAAGTGTGTAAAACGCAAATTGGTTAGTCCCATTGAATTAATTACGAGTATTGCATGTTTTATATTAGCTTGGTAAAGGTTTAAGTTTCATGAAAAAGATTTATGTCTCCGCCGTTGCAAAAATGCATTTTATTATGTAGATCCGCTGCATTTGCGAAATTGCTGTTGTATCACACATCACAATCTGGGTCGTATTTTATGTAAAAACCTACCATGCCTTTATTTATTTCTTAAAGAGTTTAAAGGTACTAAGTTTCTCATAAACCAATTTTATGAACAAAGTATGTAGGTACAGTTTTCATACTATAGCATGTTTAGCAAAACGACTAAAAACAAAACATTGAAAACTTTTGCAACGCAAAATAATAGAAAAGTAAACAAAATCACGGAAAATTCTGTAACAAGTACTTCACACTTGTGTCGCAAACAATATCACCCTGTATCTATAACACTCTTCTCATATCGAAAAGACATATCTTATTTTAATGCTTTAGAATTTTTAATCTTACCTATAAGCAATAAAATTGATAATCTAATGAACATCCCTGACGTTACGCTGTTTTGGTCTACGAATGTTATGAGAAGATTCTATGTGGTGTTATATTTGAGTTTATGAGATTCAAGTGGGGGTTCAATACTCGGTTGGAGTACTTGAAGTGTTCACCAGCCTACGTTGTGATTGTTTGTTCGGGGAATGTTCTAGTAATTGTGGTTATTATTAGCAGTAACAAGTTTTCTGAAGTGGTAGCGAAATTTACAAATGGTTGAAGAAATCTTTCACAAGTACGCTATTTATATGAATCAGTTATTATTTTCACAACTAACTAAATAACTATATAAAAAGTTAATAAATTAATAAACACGAAGCGCAATCTGGCGTATCCACATTTACAGTAGTTTTTAAAGTTTTATTATTTACTCTGATTACTTTAACTTAAAAAAAGACTTCAATTGCATATCAAAACACAGTAGGTACTATGCTACAGTATTTAAACACACGTTTTAAAACTAAAACTTGGTTCGCCATAAAATAGCACCATTTGCCATCACACTAACCGTTAGAACAACATTTTGTGAGATTCCGCGCACCTGCCGCGATGTATGTTATCACTTGTGGAGTACCTATCTTATCACTTGAGGCAAAATGGCGCTAACTGGGTTCAACATGACCCTAGTTAGCATCTTGATATAGTCAAATATTAATCTTACTCTTACTAATATTATAAATGAGAAAGTTTGAATGTTTGGATGTTTGCTACTCAATCACGCTTAAACCACTGGACGGATCGGGATGAAACTTGGCACACATATAGGTTAGGTCCTGGAATAGGACATAGGATAGTTGTTATCCCGGAAAATTTAAAAGTTCCCGAGGCAATAACGATTTTTGAAATCTACACGGACGAATTAAATAAATCAATTAAACGTAATGTTATTCACATAGTTTCATAATTTACAGTACAATATTTTACGTATGGTCTAAGCAGAAACATAATAACCGACCATTTTGGTTCAATAGTACGAAAATAAGAAAGTCACAAGCTTCTTTTGGCACTGTTTGGCACTCTCTTGACTTGAGATAAGTCTAGATTTTTTCCACTTGAAAAAATATTTTCATGATCGCTTTGAATTACATTTCAAATATTGACACACCCTTTATAATCAATCATTTCAAGATCGTTAGACAGTTTTCAATAAAATATTAAAGGGCCATTAAGACTAAACTCATCCTCGCTCCCCTCAAAGATAAACTTTAGTGCGTGGAACCCTGAACAGAACCAACGGGCCGCGAACAGAAGTATTGAAAATTTATTCTAAGTACGAGGGAGCGTGATAGTTAGTTATTGGTACAGCTAAAACCGTCCAAAACCTCAAGAGCCCTAAGAATCTTACATATTAAACCAGCTTCCCAGATTTCCATATAAAACCAACTCCTTATTGAGTCTTTGGCATTGAAGGTACAGGAGTTAAATCACTTCGAGAATGCGCGCTTTGAGTGTAGTGGTAAAGCGACGACAACAACGCTGTAGAACAAAATTAACGCACACACGTCACTGTGTCTGTGTGGGGTAGAATTTCACTCGTAGTTTCTACATGCATTCACACTTATGCTAACGAAAGGCCATAGCGATTCAGGTATAACGTTTCGACGCGTTGAATAACAACAGATGCGAGCGAACGGGGATGCGGAGCTCGTTTTACCCCGGTGGAATATTTACAAAGGTGCTTCGCGAATAAACGCTTAAGAAGATATGTGGAGTTGTGGAGTACAGGTGGTATTTTTGAAGACTGCTACATTTTGTGTTGAGGTGATATGTGAAGGGATTAAGGAAGTGTTCGGAGCCCGTGGAGAGTGGTGTATGGTGTTATCTCTCGTGGTGTTTTATGCGTTGGGGGGAGATTAAATTATGGTTTAACACACACTGTTTTTGTGCAACGTTATTTTTGAAGCAAATTGTAACAAGTTAGGGATAGTGTTATGTCGTGATAAAAGGAACAATTGACGCTTTTTTTGCCAACTATTCGTAACTATAGTAAAGCGTAAAGCAACTTAACAAAGATCAAAAAAGAAGACTTCGAAGATGTGGATGAGTTTGTGCTAACTCACTCAGATTTCTTATCAGCACTTAATTTAGTAAACAATAATAGACCTGGGGGTTGCGAAAAAGGGACAAAGCTGTATAACTGCTATAGCTCTGTCCCTTTCTCTCAACCTGAACTGCTTTATTATGTCATAGTAGCCCACCTGAGGTGTGATTCTCTGAAAACGGCTTCTTATCGAAGGTCGATCGACCGAGCGACGTTTAAGCTACCTAATTGAGAATGCACGCCCTAAAGTGTTGTTTGTAAGCCCTGAGGGGACAACTTAAACTCGCCGGTTAATAATTCGTCCGTTGAGTTGAAAAGCGAATCCTGAAGATAAAACATGGCCTTCATTCAGGGGTAACTAAGCATGGATTATCAGGAACTGTCAATTTTCATGAAAACATCGTATATCGTCGTCATCGTATCGTTCATAGAGTAAGTAGTGTTGTCTAGTTGCATGTTTGTAATGTTTTTTCCTTTTTCCTTTTGCGGTTAACTCCTCCTATTGTTGTACCCACGCTTCCTTTATTTTTAATATGTTCCTGTAACTTATGGTAACTTCGCTGGTTGATGTTAAATTCATGTTTTATTTTACCTTTAAGGTATATTGTACCGTTTGTGCCCAAATAAACATTAAAACATAGTCATTTTCGACCAAAAGTTAGCTACATTACCTATCTACTTAATTAAACGAAACCTACTTCTAAGGACGTTGTTACTCCAAAATAGTGCAACGCATATCGTCGGGCCAAATTAACAAGGAGGCAACTGCAAACTTTTCAGGCTAAGCCCGCGGCGGTTCCCGTACAAATAACCGTAACTAAAATGCACTGCAGTTTCGAAATGCATAATTCCGTTTGCCCGTTAATCGCAGTTGCATTGCAGCCGGCAGTTTCGCAACGCGGTAATATTTAAATCACGACAGTAAACGCGGTATTATCAGTTTGATATATATTTGCAATTTTGTAAAAAAATTGAGAATTTTACGGATCCCTATTGGATCGCATAATTTTTCTACGCATAACGTATCTTTACGTATAAAATCGTTTGACCTACAACGGTTTTACAATAGAAATGGTTTTATTTTAATTATTATAAAAAATTAACCTACTGTAACCTAACCTAATCTCTAAAAAGACGTTCATTAAATTCTGCAATGTAAGCCTTAAAGGGAGTTATGCGAAAAGTAAATATACGTAAACAAATTAGAAGTTCCAAGGGGATCCCGAATTTTACACTACAATAGGTACAATGGTAAAAAAATGTAGTATTTAGGAATTATAAAAATACTACCAAACCAAAAATGAAGTAGGTATGTTTTTGTAAGAACTCATTCTATATACGAATGTATCATAAAAAGCCTAAGAATATCCTACTTTATGTTTAAAGAATACAAAGCCCATAAGTTCGTAGTGTTTTTTGTATACTAGCTACTTCTAGGTCTTTATATAGATTTTCGTTATATTCATTAATCATTGCCAATAAACTGTTTCCTGTGAAACTTGCGCTATGATGCGACAGGCTGGAAACTGACTTGACGAAGATTCACTTCCACATAAGGGGTGTTTGTCACAAGCAAGTTAAATTAAATTCATCTCAGTTTCGAGAACGAGCACTAACTTCATTTGGGCTAAATTTATATCGGAGGGAGGTAAATAAGAAGAGATGTTAAGAAAATAATGCTGTTTTTATAGTGTTTCTCATACTTTATCATTAATTGATTATTTACTAGACCTACGACCTAATTAGTACCTACTTATTTAATTAGGATATTTCACGACCTTATTGTTTTATTCAGTAATTTAAATAACCAACGACTTTTAACTGCCAGCCAACTTTCTACTGTTTCATACTCACTCATCCTCATACTATTGACAACGTACGCAAAACAAAACAACTCGAATTTTAAATTTTGAATATGCTCTGATTACAAAAGTTATAACTGGCCAGTTTTTACCCGCCGAGTTATGATGTTGATCGTCAATTATTCCAGGGGCGCCAACTTTTAAATGATTCGCTCGCGGCCGCCTTCGAATTCGGACGTGCCGGCCGAAATTAGCTTACCAACTGTTTACGACCTTTATAAAGTTGATAAAACATTTAAGGTAATATTGTCACGAGGTTTCTTGAATTTAGGGAGCGATAGCGTCTTGCCTTATTACATTGAATTGTACGTATTGCTACTGAATATATTATTGTTTGGATTGTCGTAAATTGCCGGACGTCGCGTCGAGTGGTTATGTCAATTCCATACATTTTGAAAGTTTTCGAAAATCGTTTACGATAGCGCTTATGCATCTTGTGAATACCCCCTGATCATAAGGTTTATTTTTTGATGCACACGATAAGAGATGGGTCTTCATTTATAAGACCGTTTAACTAGAACGTGTATTAAAGCAGGTAAAAAGCTCAATCGTTAGTAGTTTAAGAAGTTGATAGATATAGGCTTGGTATAACGGAATGCTTAGTTTCATTTAACACAAATTAATATCTTCGTTACTACTATACGTTAGTCCAACCACAGAACCACATATCATTTCCAAAAAAAATTGATCGATTGTGAAAAATCTCGAAATCTCCTCGCGTCATTGCATTACACCCCCTCGAATGCGAGAAACATGTCGGCCAGTTGTGGGTATCCATCATAAATCACGCCGCTTAGAATCCCTCCCCACCTCTCATCACAATGAGCGTTATTTGGATGGATTCTCGAGAATACGGCTTTTTGAAAATATTTTCAGCCAGTGTCTGCGGTATTTAATTGTAAATTTTAAGTTTATTTATTTTAAGTACTGACCGATATGGACAAACGACCTGTCTACTGATGGGAAGTGATCACCGCTGTCCATGGACACCTGCAGCACCAGGAGAGAAATTGCAGCTACGTTGCAGGCCTTTGAGAAAAGAGTACCTATGCTCGTCTCTTTAAGGTCGCAAATTTATGTGAAGGACATGAATATGCAATAAAATACAATACAAGAAGTACACGAAACAAAAACATTTTAAAAAAAATAGGTAAACAACAGGCGTTCTATATATTTGTTTCTAAGTCTTGTTTCAATATTACTAAGTTTAAATTTATAACGTCAATCTTAGACTTAACTCTAAGCTATCTTAGATAAGCCAAGGGCTTAATCTAAGATTTCATCCTGATTTTTAATTAATTAACGCACAGTTATAAATTAAATAATACCAGAGGACAAAAGTTGTATGATTATATTGTTACTCAATAATTATTTGATAATAAAATTAAGACAAATAGAACAAATTACTCGACACTTACCAACAATGAGTTCGCAAACTCATTTTCCGAAACTCAAACCTTCAAACGAGTTTCCATCATTACCCCTTACAAAGCGTTTTAACTAATTGACGGCTTGACGTTCCAAATAGTTTAATTTCATTCCGATTGCCCTAACCCTTACCTGTCTTCAAAGAAAAGAAAATGGCCGCCGTTTCATAATTAAATTTGTGACGTTTTGCGAAATTAGAAAAGTTTAATTGCGAGTTGATATTGTTTTGTCGAACGGCTTTGAAGGTTTATAGGATTCGTGTTGGTTTTGACTTCTTTAATTTATTTTTTGACCTTTTTCAATAATACTTTATCGACTTCATCTATTAGCATCAGCTTAAGGTACACTATCAGCAAGATAAAAAGGTAAACTCTGTCAGCTTTCTTCTCGGTTCAAATTACTAAATTATAACTTCATAACATATGCATGTTTTTAGTTATTTTTTCTCTCCATAGTAAAATCTTAGTTATCAATCCAGGAAAGCTCTGTTGCGTAGATGCGCGTAGATTAGGCCTTGAAAACGCAATATTTAAATTTCTTATTTGGATAAATTAAAAAATATTGCAGCAGGCCAGGTAGTTAAGGATTTAATTAAGACAACGGTAACTTTCTTTCATTCAGTGACAAAAATTGCTGAGTTGTGACATCAAAATTATAAAATTGTAAAATTGTACCAATATTAAAGTTGAAGACTATATTTACATCCAACTAAATACAGAATTCAATATTAATACAATTGAAAATTAAAACTAAACGTATAAAAATTAAAATTAAACTAAGCTACTCAAATATTAAAGATATAAATAATAATCACCACTATAAAAAGAACACCCCCTCTAGCAGGTCCGCTCGCGGCATGGCTGCATTACCTCTCTGAATAGCTAGCCCAATCCTTTGGGAGAGGTAAGCACCAGCTCTAGGATCTCCGGAGGAATCTATGAGCCGGGAGGACAAGGCCTTAATAAAGCTTTTCATATCAGCTGACCAAGGTCCCATGGTAAAATTATAAAATTGCTTATATAATCATATGGTTAATTTTTGATACCCAAAAAATAAAATAACGTTTTTTAAGTAAGTCCTTATTTTTAAATACTTTTACTATTTCGTTTTTCGCAGTACGCATATTATACAGCGTAACATACACATTAAGGCAAATATGCTATAAAATAAACCCATAACAGTTTTTGCTCAACAAAATTCCCATTCAAAGTAACCCAATACAGGTGCGGCGGAGTGCATATTAGCAAAAGTTACCGTCGAACAATGTATGCACCCCTAACAATACACTACGGGCATGCTGCGCTTCAAGCTTTATTCCTCGTGTATAAAGGCCTTTATAATTCATGGAGCTAACGCACTATCAAAATTGCACCCTAACTTGATATTGTTTGAGTGTAATTTTCATTGAGTGAATTTCGGTGGTTACGTTATTGTGAAGTGTGGTTCATATACGGCCAGTTCTCAATGGTTGGCGTTTAGTTGGCAGTGTTTAATGAAAATAGTAGGCGATTGTATTGTCTAGTGAAATAGCATGTTGTATCGAAGTGAGGTTTCAATCGCGTACGGGGTGTTCAGTTAATTTATTTTGGAACAAACTTCTACGAACATTTATTGAAATCCTTTAGCTGCATACTGTCACTTTGTAGGTACTTTGGCGAATTAGAAAAAGACAAAAGGTGCAATAGCGTGTAGACTAAAAAAGCGATACATAGCGAATAACTGAACGTCACGCGTAATAACTATATAGCATTTACCTCAACACGCGTATTTTGTCCAGGTAAACTTCGTTTTCACCCGGTTTTTAAGTTTTCCGAGAACATACATTTACATCTCTCTTATTACTATCCAACTAAACTATCCTTGTGCAAATAATACACGTCAAGCTATTACTATATTATGATCTAACACAGACAAACAAATTATTATACAAGTGAATTTTTCCTTTTCATTTAACTCGACACAGTACAAGCTGCCAATTGTATATTTTTAAAAGCACAACTCACTGAAAGTTAGAAATTCAATGCGTTTTCAAACTCGCATCAAACTACCCGCAAAACTAGCGAAATGAATATGAAAGACGCCCAAAAAGTAAACATGTGGAACTTATAACAAGCGAGTAACGGAAGTCTGTTAACTCCACCAAACTTAGTAATGAGGTATCCCTCAACCGGGATTTACCACCCTGTATAAATAAATGGATACGGTCATATACAGGTTGGTTATGTTTGTATTAGATTATTTTGGACTTTTAATTAGCTTTTTTATGTAGATGTTTCTGTTCGTCTGGCTGACTTAATCAGTAGATTTACAAAAAGAAAAACAGCTTATTTTTTTACTTCATTATTGACCTAAAGAAATCTCTTGTTTTTCAAATTCGACGACATGCTTGCCTAGTTGGTAGCTCCCTGCCTTCGAAGCTAGCGGTCACAGATTCGATTCCCGATATAGACAAATATTTGTGTGATGAGCGCGAGTGTGTGCTCTGAGTCTTAAATGTGTTAAAATGTATCAAAGTTTATATTTCTCTATAAAATTTAATGTCAAAATCATTTTTTTTATGATAAAATGTTTTTTCAACACTGTTCTAAAATAATGATATCCGACAACATTGATTTTTTTACTGTGTTAATTTGCTTTAATTTTTAACAATTATTTGTTTTAATATTTTTAATCCTCATTTTGATTGAAGCGGAAAATGTTGCAAGATGAAGGTATCTTCAATAAAAGGAGATACTAATCACAGGTGATCTCAAATAGCGAAAAAAAATCAGCTATAGCGGGTGTATAAACACTTTCATGAAAATGAGACTGCGCTATGAAAAATTACCCAATGTTTCAACGTTTGGCAAGCTCTATTCTTGGTTAGTAAATAAAGCTTGCGACCGCCAACAACGCAAATTTGCCAGTAAAAAATATGTTGAAGAAGTAGTGACTCTTTTTTAAATAAGTAATTAATACTAACAATATATTCACCTGCGAATAGAGCTGTAACAAACTTGGGCAAAGTGAACTTATACGTTTTTTTTTTCAAAGTTACTGTTTGATAATATTTATTATGTGTCATATTCAATAAATACGACTTATTTCATCCAAGATATTTGTTTGTATCAACCCTTTTCTCTTTCTAAGAGCATCCTATTTACCCCAGTCTCCCCTTCTGAATCTGTGTTCCGATTAAGTAGGTGTTCCTCGAGATGCATTAAAAGAGGGGAGCTAACGACCGAAAACTCTCATTATGGGTATTCAACACTTTCCCAACTAGCTGTATCCTGTGGTTTTGCTTGGATTGGTTTGCTGTGGGGCGCTTGATTAATGAGTTAATGAATAATTTATTAGTATTACACAAGATTTTCATTTTTTACAAGACTTAATGTGATCTCAACTACCTTTTAATTTTAGAATTAATAACTTAAGATACTTGTCCATGAATGTGTGTATAATCATAAGAAGAAATAAACGACACTTGCATTTCAACTGTTTGATATTTAATGCAGATTTAGTTCTGAATCTTAAAAATACTTTGCAAATTGAACTATTTTGTTATTATTATCCCCAGACATTTGATCATGTAAGCGTACAGATCGAAATTTATTGCATATTTCTTACCTTCCCAATATATAACAGTGACAAGCCATTCTATAAGTAAGAAATCTGTTATGAGAACTCTATTCCCCAGCCTCGATAGGGGTCGATGCCCAGGCCGAGACTATTTCCAACCCTTGAAGAAGGCAAAACATGTCGATAAATCAGGAAGTTTCCACGACGTGTCAAAACGAAAACTGCACACTCTGTATTTTTTGAGGTATTATTTTTATGGTGGTACAGGGTGAGCAAACTAAATGCGTCAGTCCGGAACTATAAACATGAAGGAGAAAATTAATTATGTTAGCCGATAAAGACCCCTTTAGTTGTCCCACTCTTGCCGTTTAACACTGACAGCTGTCAACTCAGTATAACATATTATGTGTATAGGGTTATATTTTGTACTGAGGTGACAGCTGTCAAATCGGGCCTCTAAGAAAGGAGCAACTATAGTCCCGTCATCGCTGTCTATTGAGTTTCCGTTTTCAGCTGTTGGGTGTCTATCCTGCGGCAACTATGTCCCAAAGCTACCTCGGCATGAAGTAGATACCAGCCCAGTCCCACTTTAGCCTAAATTAATTAATTGTATGTTTTTAACAATCACAGGATGGGAGTCCCTTTGGAAAGCGTACATGGAGCCGAAGCCAACATGCAGAGATCCTATAAACAAGTTAAATTAATTTATGACTGTTATTATTAAAGTACGATTTGATGACTTTTGTAATTCAATTTTACTTACAGATTTACTGTATTAAATTAACTCATAACTTCTAATTCATAATGCAGTTAGATAAAACTCTAACATCAGACGCTGTTGTTTTAAAAATAACTCACATAATTAAAAAAATACTAAAATCATGAACCCTACACTTGTAACAAGTACTATTCACGCAAGAAATCAAGTTAAATTCCATTAATTACCCTACGTTTAGAGTAAACAGCCTTCATAAGAAAGGATATCGCCATTAGTTACTGTCGACCCGCTCCCCGCGAGATATTGATATTTGGCCCGCATGATAAATGATCCCCTCGGACATATTGTAAATATCGCCGAATAAACGGCAATACTTGCTCAGTACGTCTAGAACAACCTGCTAGGTTCTCAACGTCTTTAACGTACAGTACGTCTTACTCTAACTAGTCAGCAACGTATGAAACACACTGAGCGAAAAGCGAGGAAAATCGTGTGCTAGCCGTACGAGCTAGTATTTGTCACCGAGTCTTTTTACGCGCCGGATTTGGGTGATTTTTCTCGAGAACTAGGTTTTCGAGGCCGTCTGCGAATGGGTTCAAGGATTATCTGTATAATAAATTGTACACTAAAGGTTCTTTTTTTATACACCAAAGTAATAATGTTTAAGGTAATATGAGTTCTCATAAACGTTTCCATGACAATTAAGTTACTGAGACAACTTAATAAGCTAATAACATAATTCACTTGCGAACAACACTTGATGCTAAGAAGCTAAGGGCCCATTTACAATCCCATCCAGACAGTACAATCATAAAACAGTCGTTTCATCCGTTGTCTCTCAAAAACCCTAACCCTTTAATACAAAATGATGTCAAGAAATATCCCTTAAATGTTCACAAAGTGGCACTTAACGCCTCTTCCATACTGTAATTGGATACTATAGCATTACCCTTTGACAGGTTGAGTAGACGTCAATTATGCCATGCTCCGCGAAATGGTATCTCGAGTTTGCCTCTTAGAGGCTCATCTAAATAGGGGTAGAAAAGGGATATGAATAATGACACCTCATTTTTCGTAGTGCTTTACAAAGTGTTCTGACGCCTCACGATGGGGGTTAGGAGCAGGTTTAGTGCGATTTGGTTGTACTTTATGAAAAAGCATTAGTTTTAATTTTGTCTTGAAACTAATTATTAAATAACTGGCTACTTTTCATTATTAAATTTGCTCTACCTAAGACTGAAGTACATTTACATGTCCCAGAATTCAGTATATTTAATATTTTACCCCGTTGAGTTGATATATTGCGACAAAATGCTTGTGAAATTTTTCCAACACGAGAAGGACATTAGCAATGGTTCACGAGGGCGACGACGTACGGACTACGGACATTGTCGTGTACTCCTGTCGCTTGCATGTGCCAGTTACAGCTGGGTGAAAGACGATCATATTGCGAATAGTGGAGAGATGCATAGAGTAAGTGCAGGAAATATGGTGTCGCACCAATGCAAATGTTTTTTGTTGTTCTTACTTCATCCATTACAAAAACTGGTATGTATTAAAAGGTTTCGAAATGGAACTAGAATTATATTAACTACCATAGTAGGTAGTTGCCATAGTAAGGCGTTTTTGATAAATACAGTTATGTTATTGAGAAATAATAATATTTGCCGCGTTGTTGATATTATTGAACGAAAACAAAGTGTACCTAATATGATCTCGTTTGAAAAATACCTACCACTGCGAAAATATTTTTATAGCAAGAAACCGTCTAAATAAAATAAGAACGAAATCAGTCAAGTATTGAATTAAGTAGATACGTAGATAATCAATTATGAGAGAAGGCCTTTATCAACATTTGTTTGTATAATAGTAACTTAGGTGCCTCCACGATAACGGCTGGTAAAGGAACATTAAAATATATAAAAATAAAATTATGCGTTATACTGCTTGCAAACGACATAGTTCAAAATATAATGACACTGCAATTTCAAATTGCAAATGCTTGAAAGTTTAAATGGAAAACGCGAACCATCGCAAACAAGTTGTATTGTGTTTTCATTCCAATTCGCTAGCACAAATTTATATTAAGAGTTGAAATAACTATCAAAAGCAATGTTCACATTAATTACGTTGTCGGTCGGTCGGGAAATGAATTATGCGTTTGACAGCAAATAATGCTTATTTGATAATTTAAATTAAGTTGTCATTTACAGAGAATACTTCGCGGACACAAAGCCCATTAACCCGCAAAATAAAACACCCTTTGTGCATAAATTGCTGATTAAAATCCTACATGAAACGTTTTTAATAAAATTAAAGACATACTTTTGGGTGCGCTTTTTAGTTCATAATTAGTATTTCATTATAAGACCAGCTAACAAGTTTCAACACAGACAAACCCATTCCTAAAACCTACGACCACTATACGACTGTCTTTTGCCTCCAAGTTTCAAAAGAACGAGTAGGTAGTTAGATTTTCTTACATTGCCACAAAGTTAAATACGTTAAAAGTTACAGAAATAAACGGTACCGAATAGTCATTGTCGTCAAACTTTTCTCGCATCTTACTACCGTCTTTGTCTATTTCACTGCAGTTCAAAGCGATGAAAACTACATTTACTGCTAATAAAACTATGAACTATTAACTCGGAGCTCTACAATGTTATTCCGATACTATTACCGAAGTTGCAGTACGTTTAGGAAAGTAAATACACCCGCTATAGCCCGGGGGCAAGGCAAAAGGAAAAGCGATTTCAAGAGCGAAATTGTCATTGAATTATATATTTATAGAATACAATTTAGAATATTATATTATTATTATATTTATTTTTCCCTGTCCTCTCGGCTCATAGAATCCTCCGGAGATCCTAGAGCTGGTGCTTACCTCTCCCAAAGGATTGGGCTAGCTATCCAAAGAGGTAATGCAGCCAGTGTCATGGGGACCATGCCGCGAGCGGACCTGCTAGAGGGGGTGTTCTTTCTATAGTGGTGATTATTATTTATATCTTTAATATTTAAGTAGCTTAGCTTAATTTTAATTTAAATACTTTTAGTTTTAATTATTAATTGTATTAATGTTGAATTCTGTACTTAGTTGGATGTAAATAAAGTTATTTACAAAGGTCGGAATAGGTAGTGCTTATTAACCTAAACTTGTTGCATCTTCATTCAATAACGTATTCCCATCTCACTCACGCATGAATGAACATGAGTCAAGTTTAGGTTAATAAGCACTACCTATTCCGACCTCTGGTTATTTACCTTGTTACAGGAGGCTGGAGAGCTGGCAGTTTCCGCGCCTTAGTTTAGCCATTCAGCAAGGAAATGCTGCCAGCATCTTTAGTACAATATCGCATGGGTCATTTTTAGATTTACCTAGTTCAGTTTTATATCATAGATCTAGTTTTAGTTATCCTTTTATTTTTTCGTTTGCTATTTGTTTTAGAAAGCTAAACATTAAAAAAAGCTGATTAAAGGGGGGGATTTCGAAAATCTTCAAGTATTGCCTTATAATGATGATACGAAAGCGCCAAGCATAACACGACTGCCCCTTGAAAGAGTGCTGTAATGAATGCGTGGTCATCGTCATCAATCGCAAAAAAATTACCGTTATTATTTTCTAGTTTTGCGACTTTCACTTTTCTGTTCTCAGCATCAGATAAAAAATAAAAGAATCAGACATAGTTTTGCGTGAGTCCACTGTCTGCATTTCACAACACATTTGACACAACACAGACCCGCATTAGACACTTATTAAACTAACAAACAGCAAAATAAAAGATCTTATTACAAAAACCACCATCCCAGCTCGGTGTGAACATCTGGTTTGTAAAGTACTGCGCAGTTACCGCCGTCGCTGCTGCCGCGACTCTGCCCGTTCGCGACTCGCCAGATACTTCGATATGGACATTAAGGACTTGTTATTACCTGCACTGCCACGGGGCATTCTGGTATTTTAAAAGGACTGGGAAATTGGAAATGCTAAATTCATTGGGATTTGATCGGATTATAGAACGTTCTATTTGCGTTGTTATGGTTGGAAACTTGGAAGATCATGGCTGATACGTCTAAGAACAAAGTAAAGATGGGCATATACAACTTTGGGCTTTATTCGAAAAGGACCCGTCGTTCATTAGGGTGAAACGAATGCAAGACAATATGCTTGACACATACAATTAGCGCAATGCTTAGCAGATTGTAGGTTTTGAGAATTCGTCTTGAGTTTCTTATAAGTTTACTTGGGCCTGAATTTTTAGTTAAGGAAACAATTTGGAATGTTTAACCAAAGATTGATAATCAGGTATAGACTAATGTTTATCAGTGTTTGCACCCAAGAAAATGGGTAAAGATTAAAATATTCCATTCCTTTCTGCGTTTATCCGAGACTATCATAACCGTCCAGCTCTTTTATATCTATCTCGGCAAGCACTTCGGAAACTTTCGCTGCCAGTTTCATATTATTATCCGCTTTACAAGATTCTCTTTGCTCAGAATTGTGTAAGTTTTCTTCATTTTGCTTGCTTACTTCTCCTGCGGCTTTGACGTCATAAACATCGTTATATATTTCAAAAGACTCTCCTGACGTCGTTATTATGTAACAGACTGCACAACTTTGTGGCTTTAAAGCTAGGGCCCACATTTTTTTCCCCTTATCTAAAAAGAGAGGTGTTATTAGTTTGTGTGTATCTGTGTGTCTAATGTGTCTATGGCATCTAGCTTGTTAATGTATGTATGTAAACTCTTTATTGCGCAGAAACAATTACAAAACATTTTTCCATTACTATCTAGATAATGGATGGACTTACAAGCAGTTTTTTTTAAAGAGGGCTAGTTTAATCAGGATGGTTTTTAGTGATCCGTACCCCAAGGAGCCCAATGGGACCATATTAATATATGCCTACGCTGTCCGTGCTATACTTAAAGAGCTGTTTCTTTTAAACTGTAATAGATAGCGGGTTATTTTTATCAGAATGAGTTTTTAATATAAAAACAAAATGAAATCATAAAGTATGGGGATCCATAAAAGAAACGTTTTATTCAAGCCTATTTTTATTTTAGATATCAACTCTGAAAGCGGGGGTCACCACTATATCGGGCGTTTTTATCTTTTAATAGTTATTGATGAAAGTTTCGACTCGAAACTTTTCGAGCAGGGTAGGGTATAGGTAGAGTTGATAAATGTCAAATATAACATCCTCTAGTGAAATTTACTAAAACATATGAAACGATGTCATTTAATAAGCAAGTGGTGGTGATAGAAATAATTCGCGAAAAATCCCCAAAGTTCTTATTCCAGATGCTCCAGTTTCTTAATTCTTTTGCAACTGTTCTTGTTTGCTATACAAAGAGAATGTAAAAACGAGGCAAAAAGGTCATTTAATTTAATAGCATTAGCGGGCGTTTTATATTCATGTCGACATCTCTATAACACAGCATTTCTTCCATTTTTCATACTTTGTGAAATATTTGCTTAATTTTGTTTGTTCTTAAGCAACGTTGCATGTAACACGCCAGTTCAAAGTTGTGGGTGTTTCAAATTAAATTGTAAAGTTTTTCTTTTTAGAACGATCGTTACTCTGTATTTTCGTTTTTTTTTTCATTTATTAGGATTATTTGAAGTATTACCTTAATCGCAGTCGAATGTATTTATTGGTCATTATTCATCGTCAGAAATTTCTGTTTCTACATCACGGTTTTTCACATACAAATGATAAAAAAAATGCAAAGAATACGTGTCAAAAATGAAACACCATTATTTTGCCGTCCGTACCAAAGTTAAGCACGGAACCTCGTCACATGTCCCCAGCCGAGCGACCGTTGCCATGACAACGCGACCCGTAATGCCTTGCAAAGCCTTATTATACATCATGCTCCAAAAGTTACCGTCGCTAGAATGGCTAGCGTAGCACTTTAACTGTTTTCGCTCTTATGATGTTAATAAATAACTTTGAACACTGTAAAAATATTGATCTTTTCGTAAACTATAGCAAACCCTAATATGTACTAGACATCGATACTAATAGGTAGATAAAGGCAAGAACTTAAATAAGGGAAACTTCCTTAAATATTGAAAACAGCATGTGTTTCTAAAATAGTTGTTATTAAGTTGTATTATCTCATCATCAATATCATAATATAAGCCGAAAGACGTTCACTGCTGGACATAGGCTTGTTTTTTTCTACACCAAAACGGTCCAGCTCTATACCTAAACAGGCTCTAAACTCTAAACCAATGATTCACTTATGAAAATAATAATAATGAACAATTATATTTGTAAAACCCTTGGCATGCGACTTCCTTATATTTTGTCCAACGCTTTTTCTTCCTATACCTGAAACAAAGAACAAATGCATTAAGAAACTAAACATTACGAGCAAACACAAGACTCCCATCCTACAACAATAGCCCAAGCAAATCAAAATAATAGGAAACGTTTATTTACAGAAAACCGCGGAACGTTATTCTACAAATTACAAACGAAATGCTTTCCTTTGATTTTCCCAGCGCCCATAAAACCAACAGGAAAAATTGCCGTTACACCCCCATTTCCCCATAAATAAAACAATTTATGAATCGGTCCGTTTTTCCCCGTGCTCCCCGATATTTTTAATTAAATCTACTATTGTTGCACCTTGGCCTTTCATAACGACAAGTGTTCCGAGAGGAACTTGTTCCGCAGTGGCTGGGCTCCCCTAATGACTGGTTTCCCCGCTCTCCCCGTAAGTACATGGCAGTAATTGAATGCGTTGACGGACTATTGTCCGAACGCTGAGTGGTGGCTGTTTTCTTTATGCTTACTCATACTTATATTGATATATTTTTATCTCTGGGTGGGAGATGAGAGGTTTTGTTTTTCTTTTTTTCTTTCCTTACAATCACAAGATCGGATGTTACGTTGTTCTACCCACGCGTCATTAAAAAGGGCTTTTGAGTTTTTATCTTGCTAGATATAAAGACGCACTTACTCTATACTTAGCGTAAGTGATGTATGTCCGACATTTCTTTACGACATAATTCAAGAAAAAGTATTTTTTGATTACATTTTTAAATTCGATTGGTCTACTTTAAGCGATTTAAACGTTCCCATGACCCCTAACATCTCCATCATCACAACAGCTCGATGGTACCACATTATTGTATTGTCATCGAAATCGCATTAGCAAGAAAATTTTCAAGTTAATGCGATGACTTTTAAGTAGGTTTAAATCAACTTCCAGTTTTGTCTCCATTGTTAGTAACTTACAAATGAAACCAAGATAATATACTGGTACGTGTGTTAAAAAGGTACACTAATATTATAAAAAGCAGAGAGAGAGTATTTTTGGTAATGAATAAACTAGTATGAAAAAGCAAGCGATCACTAATTTCGTGGATCTTAAGTAGGGTCTTGGTGGCATAAGTGGTAATGCGCCTGCATCGTCCCGGAGAGCCAGAGATGTAGGTTCGAATCCTACCTAAGAGTCCTAAGACCGACGATTTTTTTTCGCTTTAATATAGTTTATCAATAAACAGTAAAACAACTGGACCGATTTTGAAAATTATTTTACCAGAAGAATGCTAGGTATATCTAACACAGGCTCATCATCATCATCATCATGTCAGCCGAAAGACGTCCACTGCCGGACATAGGCCTCACCCAAGGCTCTCCACTCAGACCGGTCTTGTGCTTTTCACATCCACCGCGTTCCCGCGATCTTTACAAGGTCGTTACTCCATCTTGTTGGAGGCCTACCTACAGCTCGTCTCCCGGTCGGCGGACGCCACTCAAGAACCTTCTGACCCCATTGGCCATCAGTCCTGCGAGTAATGTGCCCCGCCCACTGCCTCTTAAGTTTGGCTATTCTTCGGGCTATGTCGGTAACCTTAGTTCTACTGCGGATATCATAATTTCTGATTCTTTCACGCAGAGAAATCCCGAGCATAGCCCTCTCCATAGCCCTCTGAGTGACTTTGAGCTTCCTTATAAGGCCCATTGTTAGCGCCCACCGCTCCGTAAGTCATCACTGGCAACATACACTGGTCAAAGACTTTTGACTTCAAACACTGCGGTAATTTGGGCGAAAAGGTGCTGCGAAGCTTCCCGAACGCTGCCCAGCCGAGTCGGATTCGACGAGTGACCTCTTTCTCAAAGTTGGACCTACCTAACTGGACAGTTTGTCCCAGGTAAATATAGTCGTCAACAACTTCGAGCGCACAACACGGGCTATATTTTAAAATTTTCCCTAGAATAAAGCTTGGAAAGCGTGGTATTGTATTTACTGTAAAACCTCAACAATTTGTCCCGCCAGCGCCAGCGACTTTATGAAAGGAGGACAAACAGCTGGGTTTATTTAACTTGCCGGCACTGTAGCTCAGTAGGTACCGCTATTCTCTGACTGCTTATTTTTTATTAGCTTTGACCCGAGACGAAAGGAGACATGTATTTAGCTATATTTTGAGAAGTTATAAACTAACCCTCTTATTCATACATGCACTATAAATAACATGTCTTAGAAAAAATACTACTCTATCTAAAACGAGGATGTCGAGCATTCCAGAGACCTTAGCCAAGATGCAATCGCTACTAACGTTTTTCTTTTCTATCACTTAAAATTTATGGGATGACAATCTCGTGCGACCACGTGGTCAAATGTCATCCCCATAGATTTTGATTGATAGAAAAGAAAAGCGTTACTAACGTTTGCATCTTGGCTACGGCCCCAAGGAGCTTAGACAAAATGCATAATGTTACTTATATTCGAAAAATAACAATGTTTGGAATTGACGATCGTCATTGATTGTCAGCTTACGTCAATCTTATACCTAAACTAGTTTTTTTTTGAAAATCGCTATCGTTAGCTTTTTGCATATTGTCTATGTTTTATTATAGTCGTTTATGAATTTAAAATCGTAGAGCTGGTCGACATACTGTAAACGGTTGTGGTAAAGAATAGTATGGCTGTGCTTGGTACAGATGGCGTGACCTTACTTTGTCAATAAACGGAGAGATTGTTGGACGAGACAACAATTCGGACAGCTGGAATTATTTGCTGGAGGAAAGTATTGTAAAACTGTGTGACACTGAGAAATTTTGAAAAAAGTAGGTAGCATTTAATGAAAATATAAAAGTTACAAATCGTAGAGATACAATCGTGAATAAAAGATCATATCCCCATTAAGTATCCCATAAAATTGCTTGGTCTCATTTGATCAGCCGATGATGACCGAGCGAAATGGTCAGCAAAAAAAAAACCAGCTTCCAGCTAATATTTTATTTATTTATGGCAGAAACTATTTCTTAGGGTGGAGTCTTACTACAATCACCAACCAGTCAGACAATATTAATAAATATAAGCATAGAACTACATTTAAGTGAACAACAGTATGGGGTACTTTTAAAAGCTAGATATAATTAAAACGAACAGTATCTAAGGGCGGAAGCAGACTCGGCGGACGCGCGCTGCGATACCGGAAAGTGTCGGCCATATTGCGTATTTATGAGTGTTGCTAGTGCGAAATAATATACACTGGCAACATTGAATAATTTTAAATCAAAATTTTGAATTATATTTAAAAGAACTTTAGAGTAACTATGAAGTATCGTAACGCTGAAAGAAAAATATTTACTGTATACATGTTAGTACGTCCTAATCATATAATCTCGCCTTGATTTCAATTGTAAACAAGGCGGTCACAACTTCAACTAAAAAAAAAACTAGTAGAATCTTCAGGCAGTTTTATTACAAAATGTATGTTACAAACTACCACAGGATTTACAGGGTACGAGTAGTTTATTCGACAAACTCCTTTTGAAGGGACCTGTGGCTCTAAGCAAGATGCATCCTACGAACGCTGCTATCGTTATCGAAAATATATAAGATTGACCGTTTCCGAAAATCGGGTCAATCTATATCGGTTGATCTAAAATTGTTTGGCATATTTTTGTTTCGCATCATATGTTTTTGCATATCAACGTTTCGTATAATGATTTAAATGTCGAAAATTGTTTGATCGAAATTGTTTTGCATAATATTGTTAGGTCGAAAAATTGTTTAGTATAACTTCTTTTGTCGAATGATATTTTGGTATGATGTTCACCGTGAAGCGAAGTCGACGGATCTTAGCCTTGACGTATTATTTACAAATATTTTTTACAAATTAAAAACATACACACAGAGAAAATTAGAACATAAATTATATAGATAGATATGTGTAAGTATATTTATATATTTATAAGAAAGTATTACATAAGTAAGAAGGTGCCTACCATCTGTCTATGAATATGGATTATTCCATGAATGTAAAGCCAAAATTAAAGTCACGACCTGTTTAAATTTTCCTCTTATGGACCCCCATTTTTTTTTCCGCTCACGTGGACCCCTTGCAGGCCGTCGTCGACCCCTGGGGGGTCGATATAAACCACTTTGGGGATCACTGATTTAAGGGAAAACTTTCCAAGATGAATAGTACAAATTAATTTTACCTGGGCCTCTATTCTATAAAGTAAAACCATATCGCTTTTGACGGGTTATCGTATTGTCAATGTTCTGATAGCTCTTAATTACTTGGCCGAGTTAAAAACAATACCATAGTACGTCAAGGCTATTTTACCCAGTAGAATAGACGCCCTTCGCTCTATATTTGTGTGTTAATGTTTCTTAATTTTAGTCCTTAACTGGTACAAACTTTTCAAGTAACGCCCAAGAACAACATTTCTATTCTCCTTTTAATTTACAAACATACCTGTTATTTAGAACTGAATAAGTTTAGTAATAAATCCCTTCTTCAGCCGGCGCGGGCGCGGGCTCATCTGGCGCTGGCTTGATGAGCGCAACATGTGCGTCTGAAATGTAAATGCCAACTACACGGCCGCAGTACTCGTGTTACGTTGTTTAGCTTAAGCAATCTAGGGCTTATAATATTATTTTTAATATCACTTTTTTTTTTAATTGTTTATACATTACATAAAATGTATAAACAATTTAAAAAAAATAGATGCATTCGAACGTGCAATAACATGATCATAGCGGTCTTAAATTTGACACTGACAACACAACATCATCTATAGCACGGGTCGGCAGCCTTTTGAGTCGGAAAAGTCTAAAATGACAATTTACAAAATTTCAAAGTTTTTAAAGAGCCACAAAAAAAAATCTTACCAACAATAAATAGTATTTACATAAATAAAGTTGCATGTCGCTCGCGAGCCGCAGGGTGCTGACCCCTGATCTATAGGGTTGTTTAATGCGGTTTAACAAGAAGGAAAATGAGCACACAGACCACCTTATGGTAATTGGGCCCCGACGGCCCTGAGGTCTATGGAAATGCGTTGCCAACCCTATAGGAATCAAAATGGACTGCTTCTACAGTGCTAACAGTTTCTTAAGACCTTAGTAGCCATCGGTAATCTTCATTAATGGAACGCGACAAATATACCCACCTATTGTCAGTATGTCAGCGATAGCCAGCCTAACGCTATTAAGAAGATGTGTACCATGTGTATACATACCCTTGCATGGCCTTGGTAAATACTGTAGATAGGTAGGTATAAAGTTGATGTCAAGTTAGTTAGATCTATCTAGCAATGTACAAGTTGCAGAACATTCTCAGAAGTTAAGAAATCTTCTCAAGAAATTACTGAGAATATTATCGGAAACATTTGAGAGCACTGAGAATGTTCTCTTTTCATACAAAATTTCAGAATATTCTTAGAAATTTTCGAGAATTTCCCATAAGAAACTTTCACAATTTGAGAAGTTATTTTTCGGTACAATGCTAGATCTATCGTAACGTTGGTAATACGATACGATAACATGTCAAATAACATAACAAGCCATATGGTTTTACCTAGGGTGACGGCACCAATGATGGACACTTTTAGCTGACAGGCACCAGTAATGAACTTCACTCTTAATTCAAATTTCATAATGGTCCTAAATTCATAGTTGCAAAACAAATGAATAACCCTTATCTTCTGTAAAATAAGAATCAAGTGTCCATTATTGGTGCCTTGTCCATTACTGGTTCCATCACCCTAGGAGAATAGGCTTTGAATGGAACTACTGACTGGCTGTGTACTGCGACTGGCTGGTAATTGCCACGTATCTTGAACAGCGGCATCATGTGCGTCTGCCGGGTAATAGGTTCTAGTGACTGTAACTACTCTGTACCGCATCGTATTTGTCACCTGAGCCCCAATAAATCGTCTAGACTAAAGGCGGTGTTTATAAACGGATATCAGTTGAGATGCCCGTCACGATATGTCCGATAGAAATAACACATTTCTATAACTTTTAAAAAGGAAAATGGGCAAAAATGTATGAACGCTGGCCTAGAAACCAATAACAATAAGCACTATATCATCGGATATCCTTTTTAATTCTTCAACGATTGTGTGTAGCGGGAAACCTCAAATAACTGTGAGTTTATTTTTAAATCTGGAACATCGGGACGCTTACATAGACGACTTTAGCATAATTACTATGAAATACCGCCGTCTTTGCATGGCGATAACTTATTTCACACAAAGATTTCGAACTACCTGCCGTAGTAATAATTTTACAACGTAGAATTACCTATCCGGTGACATATCGCTTGTCCTTATTGGTCATTAGGCCTATTTGCCCACCCTCCTTTAATGTGACATGGATTGAAATAGGCATCTCAGTAATTATCACTTAATAAATACAGCTTCAAGCAACGTTCATTATTTGCAAAAGTTCATGGGCTTCCCACACCCATGCCACCTGACGGCAAGAAGCCTCTCTTGCCGTCAGGTGGCATGGGTGTGATTGTTTGCTTAAACCGTGCCATAAAGAGCACAAAGGAACTCTAGGAGTGAGACAACTCGGATTCTTAAATGAAAGAAATCTTAAATCAAAACTTTTAGACATCAAACACATCAAACGACTGTATGCTCCTCACATCCCTACACACATACCAACCATAACAATAACAAAGTAAAAAAACCTTCGGAAAACTGCAAAAGAACAACAAACAATTACACAAAAACAAAACATAATCGACTTATATTATATTATATTTTTCAAATCACCGTCATCATTACCATACTAATCTTACATATTTCCTCACAAGAATCACATTAAGCCTTCAAAAGCCAAGAGCTCAGAACAAACAGAGGGCATAAATATTCAAGAGGTACGACGGCCGTAATGAAAAAGGCTGGGTTTAATTCAAATTCTCGTGAGGGCTTGTGTGGCGACACGTCACTTAATGACACGCTTGGCTAATGAACTGCGGGATTAGAAACGGTTGGAGTTAATTCAAGAGGCTGTCGAAGACAGTTTGAGGTTTGACGTTTATAGGAAGGTAGGATGTCAGGGATGTTGTGGTATTGAAATAGCTAAAAGCGTTGGAAGACGTTGTAACAAGTGACAAAGGATGTGTCCATTTGAAGACCGCAAAGGTAACAACTTAACAACTTATAGGTATTGTTTATAAGTAAAGATAAAGATGTTTATTCAGTTAGTACGCTGCAAGCAAGTTTTTTTTTGTTAGGAAAAAAAACAGGATACAAATATAGAAAGTAAATATTAAGGTAGAGTAGTACAATCGTGACGGAAAAAATTGACTCCATGAACAATTGAAATAAAGACCCCATGTTACAATAAAACAGTGAGGATTGAGCATAAACTAGACGAGAAGCTTTTAACCATAATTGGTCAACGACTTACGCATAATATAACATTACAGAATAAGAATACATATTTGTGATTAAAAAAACATAATTACACTTAAAAATCTACCAACGCTTCCCAGAAGAAGACCACAGCTGAGCCAAAGAGCCGCAAGAAATTAATCTTTAATTACATGATACTATGAATATAAAATATCATGCGTAGTTCTGCAGAAAAACGTTCTGGTGTGGGATTAAAAAACTTATGAATATCCCAATCTAAAATTTTAATATATTAAAAAACTGGCCCAAAATATACCGAAAGTGTTCCATTTAACATACGAAAGGGATCGAAAAGTAGCCAGAACAATAAATATGGAGCGCGGAAAGTTGGCCCACTTGAAAGAACGAAAACTGCGGGTTTCACGCCGAAATCTTACATTGGTGAATAGCGAGAAGAAACTCCCGCCGTGATATTGGTGAGTGAAATGGCACAGTTAAGTTCCTTACTATGAATTTCACGCTATAGGTTCCCTAAAATATTGTTCAAGCCATACAGTGATGTTTAATTTTAAAAGCATAGTAAGTACTTATCGGAAGTAAACGAAGTACCTAATTCGTAAGACCTAATAATGAAAAATATTCGACTGCCCAAGAAGGAGAGTATTGTTTTCTATATATTTACTTCTACTTATTACTGATTAAAACGGCTGTGAATTGCTTCGCTACAAAATGACGACTCCATTTAGCATGAAAATCGCATAATGCCATCGTTATCACACCATTCTACATTGCAGGCACATAACAGCGATAACTTTTACAAAACGTTAACGTTATCGAGCATTCCACTCATATCAATTGCCTTTCAACGCCAGCAAGTTTGAATGAAAAGCTCTGCTTTTGGAAGCTGTGATGCGTGATTTAACGTTTAAAATGAAAGCTTTACCCAAATGTGCGCCGTGTAACCGAATGAAGCTCGAAAATACCTCATGGAATATTGTTCGCTTTAAAATAATATTTCATGCAGGATTTTATATTATCAACAGGCATTTTTGAAATTCCTTTGGATGCTAGCATAGAAATGCGGTCCTCATAAATATATAAGTAACATATTCAGACATCGGCGGAGGGTCTTTGTGACAAACCTTGAGGGAGGCCTATGTCCATCAAGGGACGTCTTTCGGCTGGAATGATGATGATAATTCAGACAAATTAAAACAGTTCGGAATCAATATTCAGTCTTGCTTTCGACACTACGCTTTGCGTTTCTAGTTTGATATTATACATTGCCGTTGTTGCTTATTTGAAGCACTTTGATAGCATACATTAAATACTTGATAAAGTGAAGTAAATAAACTGACCAACTACTTCTTCAGAGGCGTCAGATAAAACAACGCAATCACAATTTCCAGGATAAAACAATCATCTATTTAAATCGCAAAAGTAAAGGGGAATAAAAAGCGAGGATTCATAGTATTCCCCGGGCGGTCTTAGAGGAAGAGTTTTTATCTAGGTTACTCGTCCATCGGTCTGACTGTAATATGAAAAGTTCTAGCCCAAGTTGCACATCAAGATTGCACCAGTGAAATATTCTATTTCCCCGGTGATTACTCTTCTGTGAATGGACTTCTGAGGTTTGCCTTTTAAAACGCGTTTAAGTTTGAATGGTAAGAATGTTTTTGAGAAATTCTAGCTTATTTTGCTCTGAAGCTCTAATTCTTTGTTTTGAGATTTGTATTAAATCCTTTGCGGTATTTTACTGGTACTTTAGGACTATACTTTAACACAAAAAATAATGAAGCATCTGCAAGCTGTCCTCTAGCTTCTCTAAATACTGATAAAGAAGGCATTACAATTATTATCTACACCATCACAATTGAGATTGTTTTGGACGAAACGTAAATTGTTGCACTCTATGCATTAACAATCATACCTACCTGTGAGATGCTTATACGCCACACGTGTGGGCGAAAGTTACACAATATTCACCCTAATCTTATGTGTACCTCGTTGTACACATATCGGTTGTACATTTACAGTTGACTGCCAAGTTAAATTGAACTGGAAAGTTTTTTTTTTTGTGGAGGGTAGTCAAATAATTAAGTTATAAATATTTTGCTCAATACTTTAATTAATAATTAAAAATACACATTATAGTATAAAGGGATTATTTTTACAATTAATGTGCTGATTTAGCCTTAATTGCTGCCCTCAGCTGTTATCTTGGATTTCACAACAACTACATATAGTACTTACTAATACTCGCACTTAGCTGTTGATTTCACTGAGTCATTTACACTATGGACACCTTGTCACAACTGAAGCAAAACATGGACGAAATGAAAGAGTTGTTCGCTGCAAGGATGGCTTCCTTCGAGAGTGGCTCCTCCTCGGTTGCTCCCCCTGCCTCGGCTGACAGTGACTACCAGGTGTTCAAAGCATTCATTTGGAAAATGGTCTCGAGTCTGCAAGCACAAATGGAGCTGGTGGCCAAATCTCTGGATGACCTGGAAATGAGGTCTCGATCGAAGGTGCTTCTTCTGCATGGAGTTCCTGAAGTAGCCAGTGAAAATACTGTTGAGACAGCTGTTGCTATCTGCGCCCAAAACCTGCAGTTACAAGGCTTCACTACAGAGTCGGTTCATGTGTGCCATCGTCTAGGGAGACTGCGTGACTCTTCCAAACCCAGGCCCATATTGGTGCGATTCCACTCCATAGTGCTCCGAAATGCAGTTTGGACCGCCAAAACTAAGCTGAAAGGTTCGGGCATGACGCTATCGGAGTTCCTGACCGGCAGCCGGCACGCAGTATTTGTTGAGGCACGGAAGTTATATGGTGTTAAAGGCAGTTGGACGAACGAGGGGCGGATTGTGGTGTTGTGCCTCGATGGCTCCCGTCGCCGTGTTACCACGTTGCCGGAGCTCCGTTCGCTGCCACCTCCTGCCGCCGCGTCGAATAGCGGAACCTCAACTTCGTCTGGTGTCCCGCAGTGTGCCGCTGGTAAGCAACCGTTGCCGGCGCGTACTAAGCCTCCAAAGCGCGTAGCCGCCACTAATAAGGCGAAATAAACGGACTTTTATATTACTCGCTGCGCAGCTATGTCTTCCTGGTTCTCGGTTTCTCTGTTCCCTTGTTTACACTGTTTACAGTTTATCCAAGGTCAAGTGTGCTGTTCTATGAATAGATCTTCATTTCGGCGTTTGCGACGGTAATACGTTCCTTCTATGCACTCGTTGGTTGACATTCATGACATTGACATTGACAGGAATGACGGGCAGGCTCGAGTGAGTTTTGACGTTTATGTTGCGTTTCGTTTCGTGCTAAAGTATTTATACATTCTAGTTTATGCTGCGCTTAAATGTTGTAATTTGTAGTTGTAACTTTTTCATGTCTTTTTTCTTGTATACTTTCTGTTTAGATGCAGTGCTATTAATTTTCTTTTGTTTTTTAGATTTGTAAAACCTAATCGGTAAATTGCATCTGACCAGCTGCTGGCGAGCGATTGGAGTTATAATCGCATCCGGTTCTAGTTTAGTACTTACGTTTGTATTTATTACTATACGTTTTATTTCTTATTTATTTTGTATTCTATTTATTTATATATACTATTAGTACTCAGATGTCTGATGTATTGGATGCTAGTCATGACAGTGTATTCTTTTCCTTATCTTCGTCTAGTCAATATGATTCTTTAAGCGACGAGTCTGACATGCCAGATCTTTGCGAACGGTTAAATAGCACTTTTTCCGTGTCAATTAAAAACTTCAATGTCGTGCACATCAACGCACAGAGTATACCCGCCCACTTCCCTGATTTTCTTTCTTCTTTCTCTTGCAAGAATTTACATGCAATTCTCATCTCCGAAACTTGGTTGAAGCCATCTCTTCCTTCTACGCTCTACCCACTTCCCGGCTTTCGATTAATTCGCAATGACAGGACTGGACCCAATGACAGCGGACTCGGTGCTGTGCGGGGTGGTGGTGTTGCCATTTACTTGAGAAGTGACATACCCTGCGAAATAGTTGCTCAGTCGCCTACCCTTTATTCTAAATCCCCTGAATATATTTTCCTTAATGTCTCGTTGCATCACGCCAAAGTCTTTCTCGGAGTATATTACAGTCCTTCCTCAAACATTAATTATTTCGATGCTCTTGAGAGGACTTTGGGTGATCTTGTCCCTCAGTTTGACCACACTATTATTATGGGTGATTTTAATACTTGCCTCGTTAAAGACGACTCCCGTTCCTCTAATCTTAAATCTGTTACAAACTCTTTGAACCTTACTATTCTTCCCCTCAACCCCACTCATTTTCCTCATAACGGTCCCCCATCTCTCTTAGATCTCATTATCACGTCTTCCCCTGACTTTGTTTCCAGTCACGGTCAATTTAACGCCGTCGCCTTTTCTAACCACGATCTTATCTTCGCTTCTTTTAAGATCCGACCCCCGAAACGCAGGCATAAATTCATTCTTCGCCGTAATCTTGGTAATGTGGATCGGGAGGCCTTGCTCTCTGATTTGCATAGTGTAAATTGGCAATCTATTGATGCTCTCGACAACATCGACCTGAAGCTTGAGGTGTTTACCAGCAGGTTGCTTGCGATTTTCGACCGACACGCGCCTTTAAAGCCCTTGCGGGTCAAACATTACCCAGCTCCGTGGCTTACGCCTAATATCAGGACCTTAATGGCTAAAAGAAATCGTGCCCGCCTAAAACTGCGTCATAACCCTTCGGAGGAAAATCATCGTACCTATGTTGCCCTACGTAATCGCTGCAATAGGGGATGTAGGGATGCTAGGCGCCGCTACATCCATGAACGTATCGAAACTTGCCCCCCTTCAAAATTATGGAAGTTTTTAAAGTCTTTAGGGGTGGGCAAACCTCAAGAAAGTTCGTCTAGCAGTATATCTGACCTCAATTCCCTTAACATCCACTTTAGCACTTCTCCGGTCGTCTTGGACCCGTCCTTAAAAAAACATACTTTATCTCTTCTCGCCAACTCTCCAAGCCCCGACTTTCCTCCTTTTAATCTAGGCCACATCTCATCGGATGAAACTCTTAATCTGCTGAAAGGTATTAAGACGAAGGCTGTTGGTGAAGACGGCTTGGGTTTGGACATGCTTATGCTCATCGCGGAACCTATTGCTCCCATCCTTTCAAATTTAATTAACTTTTCCTTTTCTACAGGATCCTTTCCTTCCCTGTGGAAATCAGCGCATGTCATTCCTCTCCCTAAATCCTCGAATCCCACCTCTTATTCTGACTATCGACCTATTTCTATCCTCCCAGTCCTCTCCAAAATTAGTGAACATTTTGTAAATAGAAGGTTGTCCCGCTTCCTTAATCAACACAAACTCTTCAATTCTTTTCAATCAGGGTTCCGCCCCGGGCATAGTACTGTCACTGCCTTGGTTAAGGTCACCGACGACATTCGTCTTAATATCGAGAACAGGAAACTCACTGTTCTTGTCTTGTTAGACTTCAGCAGTGCTTTCAACACTGTGGATTTTGACATCCTCCTCGGTATTCTCAAAACCTACAATATCACTTCTTCCGCTCTCTCGTGGTTTCATTCTTATCTTCTTGGGAGGCGCCAGCAGGTCAAGGTTAATGATGATGTTTCCGCGTGGAAAGATCTTTCTGCGGGTGTTCCCCAAGGAGCTGTTCTATCCCCTCTCCTCTTTTCGATCTTTATTAATGGTATCACTTCTTCTCTCCGATCTTCTTTCCATCTTTATGCAGATGATTTGCAGATTTATGCGGCGGCCAGTATTGATGATTTTCCCTCGCTAATTGGCCTAATTAACTCCGACCTTGCCGCTATTCGTGATTGGGCGGCTAAATTCGGGTTAAAGATCAACGCGAAGAAATCGCAAGCAATTATTGTTGGTAGTCCACACTTCATCTCAAAGTTGTCTGACCAAGTGTTACCTAAGTTGCTATTTGACGGTACTCCAATTCCTTATTCTAGCAAGGTCAAAAACTTGGGTCTCACTATGGATCGGACGCTTTCGTGGTCGGCTCATGTTTCAGAGGTTAGTCGGAAGCTCTTTGGATCCCTTCATTCCCTTCGGCGTCTGCAGAACTTCCTCCCCCTTCGCACCAAGATTACTCTTGCACAATCCCTTCTTCTTCCTCTTCTTGACTACGGCGACATCGCATATCTCGACGCAACCGAGGAGCTGCTTGATAAACTGGAGCGGCTACAGAACGTATGCATTCGGTTTATATTTGGCTTGCGAAAATTTGATCACGTGTCTGAATTCCGTTCTCAGCTGAATTGGTTGCCCATTAGGTTTCGTAGAAACATTCATATCCTGTCGTTGCTATTTAGCGTTCTTTTCTATCCTCTTTCCCCTCCTTACCTTTCGGAACGGTTCAGTTTTATGGCAACTGGTTCCCAGAATCGATTGCGGTCGAGCGCCAACCTATCCCTTGCTTTTCCTTCAAACAAATCTAAGATTTATTCTAAATCATTTTCGGTGCACTCTGTGCGATTGTGGAATCTACTCCCAGTTGATATAAGGCGGTCTCAATCTGTTGCATCGCTTAAATCAAGATTAAAAAACCACTGGTCTGACTCTTGTCCTTGAACGAAGACTATCATTTTTATGTCCTTTCATCTTTGTCTATTCATATATATATGAATTATATATGTGTGAATTTATATATGTATATATGAATTATTTATATATATGTATATGTGTATATATATATATATGTATATAAATTTATATATAATGATATATTTATATAAGTATATTTCCATCTGTCTATTTGGCATTGTATTAAATTATTTAACTAAGATCTAGCTCATATTTATTTATTTATTCTTAGAACTTTAAATTGGTTATTTAATATTAACGTAATTATGAAACATCTAGTCCCTTTCATTGTTGTACGTTTGGCTATTTATTTTTTCAAACTTTTCCCAATCGCTCAAAGGTTAACTGGAAGAGATCCCTTAAAGGGATAAGTTCGCCTTTGTACATACCTTTTGTGCTTCTGTCTATTTTGTTGTTTGTTATTTTCCCGTTTGTACAATAAAGTATTTACATACATACATACAATATGAACATCCCATCTAATTTCCGAGTAAAACACACTCCAATCTGTATTTGTATCTCACGGACTGAAAGTGATCCTCACGACCATCCTAGAATAAATAAAATTATTAAAGTGATAGCCGCGATATCATGGCGACCCTTTCTTTCAGAACTAATAACTCTCAAACAGCCGAACGGATTTTCAAAAAACCTAGCTTAAAACTATCCCGATTAAACTAACCTTTCTTTTAAAAAATACCACGGATACACACAAAGTTACACAGACACAAATGTCCACAGACGCACAGATACGCAATCCGAACTTATTTTGTTTGTGGTTAATAATCAAACTTGTTGATACGAAGACTCCTCCGTATGTAGCAAATAATGTACCCTTTCCAATTTACGGGAGTTGTTCACAATAAAGGGCAAATAACACGAACACTAGTTGCACATAGAATCAGGAGCTAATCCGTTTAGGGTCTGAGCGAGGCCATAAGCTCCGGGCCTCATGAAAATGTATCAGAAAAATCAAGTAGCAGCGTCCCGACGTCTCCTGTTTTAAGATGTGACTCAAGTTAGAAGAGTTTTAGCTTGAGACCCGAAGTTACCAGGCCTGAGAAAGGTTAAGGTACTAAAAATACAGATACATAAATAAGGAATAATGATTGAGGAGCTTTCGAAGAGGATTAAATATAACAAGGTGTCTTAGATAAAAATAATGAAAGCGACGATTAACGAGGTACATAAACAGAAGGATTAGTGAACTCTTTTCATAATTGGAAGAAAATTATTTGAAGTGTTGGTATAATAATGAGTAACGAAAATAGATTGGCGTCCGGTTTATGACGGTTAATTATTTTACAACTACCGGACTGTAGTTTATAAACTTTATTAGGTTATTTGAAAGACCTTTCATTAGGTACTTTACTACCTCTACTTTTTGTAGATCATGAAAGATGAACGACAATATCAGAATGTTATCCTCGTAATAATTTCACAAGCACAAGTTACGTCTAACTTTGGATATCTTGGGCCTCTTGTTAAACATATTGCATCGTTTTGTGTCAAATTTTGGTTAATAGTTTAACGTGTGTATCTGTGTCTGTACGTGGCATTGTAGCTCCTACACGGATGGACCGATTTGAATGCGGTTTTGTAAAAATGTATAAGCGGGATGGTTTTAAACTATTTTTATGAAAATCGGTTGGGCCATTGAAGATACATCTAAGAGGTCGGTGTGCACCATTATAACGGAGGATTTAATCTATTTAAGGGTTACTTCAAAGGAGTATATGCGTTATTTTATCAAACTTCGCCTGTAACTTACACCGTCTCTCGCAGCATAAATATTCAGTGTGTGGCGAAGATCTCTTACTAATGAAAAAGGGTCACGAGGTATTTTAATTCAACTACGTGTTAAGGATTTGGGCGAAATACCCACGTAGGGGACGCGGTGACTGCTGAGATGAATTCTTGGATCACATTTTTAAACTAACGTAACCCTGCAGCTAATATAAAACCATCATCCTTTATACAGGGTGTCTTGTATTTAGAGGTCCAAGATCAACCTGTATACACTATCTGAACCTAACGTGGGTTCAATAAGTCTTATAGTACATTTTTTTTCTTCACCGTGCTTCAAAGTTCGACCTTATGTTTGACAAGTCCAAGATTGCAATTTTAACAGGCTACCGATACTCTCAAGACGCTCTTGTGGGTCAATCCGGATGGCTAACATCTTGTTGCCTGCTAACATGCTGCCAGCACTGCTCGCACTGTGGTGTTTTGGTGTGGGGGTAGCACAACTAGTGAAATTAGGTACTAGTAAACAGGCTACCGAGTTCGCGATGCATTTGCAAAGTATTTGTATAGAATATTTATTCGGTGTTGCCGTTTAAGAATTATTATATTGATGCATTATCAAGCGTGCCCTAGGATACGTAATGTAGGGTCAGTATTGTGACGTAGCCGCAAAAACATCACAAAAATATACTAACAACTACTGCCTTAGGGTTTACAATGGTCTTTAAAATCACAAGTAGCCTAAGCAAACGAACTATTAGGTAGGATATTACTTATCGTATCTTAAACACCCAAGTTTAAGTACTACATAATAATAAAATTTGTTTCTACCAAAAAAACATTTTTGGGACAATCTTTTTTTGCCAACTGTACTTCTTTTTGCAAAGTCACCTTCCGACTCAGGCCAGCTCTTAGATACCATAATACTGCATTGTTATTGGGTTTACATATGTGGTCCAAATTTTAGCCCATTCCATCAACGGGAACTAGGGGTTATTACGACATAGCTATGCATTTCATTTTACGGCGAGCGTAAAGGACAGAGCTATAGCAGTTATATAGCTCTGTCTTTTTCTCTCAGCGTAAACTGAACTGCATTGCTATGTCGTAATACCCCCCCCCCCCCCCCCCCCCCCTTTATTCAAGGCGGTAAAATCCAAATCGTATTTGACCTGTTATGGTATTGTTTTTAACTCGGCCGTCATTACTGTCAAGTCAATAAGAGCTATCAAAATGTTGACAATACGATAAAAGCTCAAAAACGATCTGGTTTTGACCGAGGCCCTGGTTTAAAATTGACTTGCAAGATTTGAAGCGAGCAACTTATGTAAGAAAAGGTTCCTCACTTTTCGACTCTATTTCAACGCTATTAAGGTCCAAAAGTGACGAACCTCTTCTTACGTGACTATACATACATACAAACAGTCCAAGTTAAATAAAATCTTGTGACAACAACCTGCTAACAATAAGCTAGAACTAAAGCCGAAAAGCACCGAAGAGCTTATCGCCAGAAAGTAACTCCATTATTCAGTCTTAAACAATACAATAATCAAATTAATCTTCCGCTAAAAAGCCTGAGCCATTAACGCTGGAGAAACTAGGGCCTAAAATGAACGTCAGAAACTCAAATCGGCGTTGCGTGAACGTCGACGCAGATTACGCCAAACTGGCCGCTTTGTTGAGTTCCTGAAAATGGCGGGTGAAATTCTGAAACAATCAGGCTTAGAGTCGGGACTAGTGAAATGTTGAGTAAGGTTAATCACAGATATTTTTAGTGAGCAGAGGGATTCTTATTTATAATTGCGAACGTATTGTACCTATTTTGTTTGAAGCAACGTACGTTTTGTGTACGATACGTACGCTGCTTACGTCGTTACGTTTTTCTGCACACAAGTCGATGGAAGCGAATGAAAGGCGTTATTCAACAAAAAAAAATACACCTACTGTTATAGTATTGTTTTTAACTCGATCGCCTTTACTAATAAGATTTATGATAATGTTGACAATATTAATATAGTTAATAATAATAGGTACAATAAGGTCTAAGGCTAACCAACAATACAAAGTTTCCGACACAGGAATATAATAATATGTAAAATAAATGAATGTTAATAAAATCAGTCAACGTTTACAGCGAAAGTAAGATTAAAATCCAAGTCGAAGTGAGAGCAAAAATAGAGGTACTGAGCATTACGAAACGTATATAGCTGTTTAATTAAACAAAAACTGAAACGCTGCGCTATATTAATAAATATGGTTAAAGAAACTTTATTCTCATTCGAATTACAATTCACTTACATGAGAACATTTAAAAACTAAGTTAATATTTAAGGTTAAACGCACAAAATTATTTTAAAAATTAGTAAATGCAGGTAGGCAGACAATTATCATGCAACGTAGTTCGTTAGCTTACAAAGATAAGAAGCTTGGTAACATTCATATAAGAATAACATTTCATTGGATGCGGCTTTAACGTAACATTAGTGTACATATTTGTTATTGCACAGAGTTTTCTAGTTAATACTAATAAATACTTATTTGTTTCAATTATGTATGTAGGTACATAATTCGCACAACCAAAAAAAAGGTAGGTATTGTGTAGGTATATTATATATATAGCATTTTTTTAAAATTTTACATATATATATTAAGGTAAAAGGTTTATTAGCTATTTATTTAACGTATCGTTATTAACAGCGATGTTAATCATTAAGTGATTTTATTTGGTTTTAAACGTGATTTGAAATAAATTTCTAATTGAATTAGGTATATTTTATCTATTGATATAGTTTGAAATTATTAAGTATGTGAAATTTTAAGTATTTTTTGAAGCTATACATAGACTTGGACTCTTTTATATCTTTTGGTAATTTATTATACAATTTAGCACCTTCGAAGAGTAAGCTGTTTTTTCCATAATTCGTTCTAGGAGCACGTAGTGTTAAATTGTCGGCATTTCTAAGTTTAATTTTTTGAAAGTTGTGTTTTTTGGTAAAAGTTATTTGTGTTTGTATGTTTTTATTGAGGATTTTGCGGATAAGCAAGCAAGTGTAGTATATATACGTTTGTCTGACATTCATTATTTTTGTTTCGGTGTAAACTTTTTCCGTAGATGTAAGGAAGTCAAAGTTAAATAAGACCTTAATCAATTTATTTTGTGCTATTTGGATTTTGCTTATATTCGTTTTGGCGGCGGTTCCCCATACTTCAATTAAATAATCAATATTTGGTTTGACCAACGAGTTATATATTAAGTTTTTAACTTTACGTGGAAAACAACCAGCAATGCTACGAAGTGCCCCCGTGAGAGACGCTAGTTTTGCCTTAACTTTCTCTATATGCGGTTTCCATGTAAGTTGAGAGTCTAAAATTAAGCCTAGATATTTTTCATGTGTTTTCCTATTAATCACTCGCCCATTTATTGAAGGTTGTATGAAGTCGTTGATTTTTTTGTTTTTTGCAGAGAAGATAACGTAGTTAGTTTTTGCAATATTTATAGTAAGGAGATTTGACTGATACCACTGGTTAAGGAGTGCTAAATCGTATTGTACATTCAGAATAATATCTTCAATGGAATTTGCATGGTAAAATAGACTAGTATCATCAGCATATAAAGTCAAGTCCCCTCTTAATCCCACTTCTTGGATGTTGTTGATGTAAACAAGAAACAAAAGCGGACCCAAAATTGAACCCTGCGGTACTCCACAAGTGACTGGTAGGGGGTTGCTTTGATACTGGTCAATTTTAACTACTTGCTGACGATTTGTGAGATAGTTTTTAAAGATATCATATGCTTTATCTGCTATGCCTAGGTTACTTAGTTTTTTTAGTAAAATATCATGACTTACTGTGTCAAAAGCTTTTCTAAGATCTATAAATACTCCTAAGACAATTTGCTTTTGATCAATTTTGACTTTTATTTGTGTAACGAGGTCTATAGTTGCTGAAAGGGTATTTGATTTTTGCCGAAAGCCGTATTGCTTAGGCGATAAAAAATGTTTAGCTTTTAAAAAATTGTCGAGACGCGTGTAAACAACTTTTTCGTAAATTTTTGATAGTAGTGGAAGAACGGAAATAGGTCGATAATTTCCCGGGTCAGTTTTATTTCCCGACTTATAGATGGGGGTTACTTTTGCCAATTTTAAGCTGTCGGGGAAAGTACCGAAATAAGTAGTTAAAATTAAAAAAAACAATAATATAAAAATTTATTTATTCAAAGTTAAGAGTAACAAAGCGAACAGATTATCCATTTTTAGGATAATAAATAGACATACAGTATTTAAACATAACGAATTCCTAACATCGTTAATTATATAGGCGGTAATCCCATCAAATTAAATAATCACAATTAATAATTAAAAAAATCTTATATCAATAAATAAATAGAAGAAATATAAAAGAAAATAGATACTACGCTGAACATTAATTACCCTAACTCGGCAGAAATAACCATATTTCTCTGAGTTTATTCGGTTATAATATTATTCCATACAGCGAAGATTAAACGATAACTTTGGACAAAGGCTCTACATGCTCCTGACATGGAAGACGGTTTATTTCATGATATATTAACTAAGCAAACTGACACAATTTAGAAAACAATAGGCTTGCCTGATCCCTTCAAAGCCGCTTAGAAATAAGGTGTGTTAAACAGAGCTACATCGTAATTTTAAACGCATAAACCAACGACATATGTATTCTTTTGTTTATAAGTTTTTGAAAGAATTTTGTTACTAAGCAGTTGCTTTTTCCTCTGTATAGGGTTTGAGTTTCGAATCCCGTTTTCCCCAGAGTTTTGATACCTACCATCAACTTTATTGTGAAGTGACAGTGGTTCATTTTAAACCAACACGTGGGCCAAATCCGTGGCTACCGGTTGCTAAAACAGCCTGGTAATGTTAGTCGCGGTACGATTTTTCCTCAGCCTCAGAGCTGAGAGCACACACTATCAGTACGCCTTTAGAACTTTACTCAAGTTTGTTTTTATTTAGGTTATGGTGGAAGAGTAAATAAACGGTACTCGGAATAATGGACGTTGGTGTAATAAATAACATTATGTTATGATATGAAGAATTTCTATGAAGGACATTGCATCATAAACTCTACACTAAGGGATAAGAATAAGATGATCAAAAGTCGAAAAATACGTATGCTTTAGTACCTTGCTAACTTCAAAGTCCTTATATACATACATACATACATAATCTCACGCCTTCGTTCCCAGAGTGGGGTAGGCAGAGCTACAGAATTACAAACATCTCTAAAAACTTGTTGCTAATTCTATAACCACAATTTGCACAATTAGGCTAAGATGTTTACCAGCGTATTAGTGACAGGTTGCAAGCCCATCGCCTAACAGTACTACAAGCCTTTAGTCCCTAAGTCCTTATATTATTCTACATAAATCCAAAGTAAAAGAAGAAAAAGAAGAAATACATTTATTCACTACACAGACACACGTCAGACATAAATTAAAGACAACAATCAATGAGACTGACACAACTAATAGTGTGTGTCGGTAATACTAATCTAAAAGCTACCAAACAACATAATTTCAAAAGCAAATCAAACATGAATGTCTACTCCACTATAAAGTACACGTGTACCTAACACCGTGCGACACCCCGGTGACTTCTCTCATAATGGATGATCCGCCGCAAACACGAGGCGGACTCGACACTAATCTATATTGCTCCGGATAAGCTTTACTCTAGTTTGTTTTTCTCTAGATTATGGTGGTAGAGTAATTAAACGTTGGCTGGGAATGAACGAGGTTTTTGTTTCAGTAATTCCTTTATACGTTGGAGTTATTAATAATAAGTTATGTTTTAATATAAAAGACATCACTTAATCTACAGTTAAAGAAATCGAGAAAGTTTGGTCCAATAATCAAAATAGAAACACGGAGTGTTCGTTATTTATCGAGTTAAATGACAGCTGTCAAGAGAAAACCTTGTCGGACGTTTGAACCGCGATTTTAAATAAATGTATTTACTCTATTTAACGTTTTATTCTTGTACTAGGGAGGTGTCCCACAGTGCCTAGCTTTTTCTCAAGATTCCTCATAGGCTACACAGTCCAAATATTTGCATTAGCAAAACGTGACTGACTGAAACGTGGAAGAAGAAACTTAGGCTTCAAGAAACTTAGGCAGGTTGCATTGCAATAATTGGTTCCATATAGACCAATTCATGTTTTTCATTTCTTTCAATTCTTACAGTCGGCAGGACACAACTAGTCTCGGTGGACTGATAGCAAATATTATCAAATCAAATATCACGAGATATGACAATAATTCTCCAAAGATCCGTATGTTAACCACAATGGTAAAGTAAAGTCAATTACTTCGAGGGCTAATACCTTCTTCTTCTTTTTTATTTATGGCGGAATCGTAATGATTTTGCCATTGTAAACTGACTGAATCACAAACAACAACGCAAGTGTGCCTACTTGTAATAAACACGCATCATCTCAAAGAGCTGCTAGGGTTTTATAATAAATAAATAGACCAATAAATCGCAAAAACATTAAATACACATACAGTAAAAAAAAAAACGTTTTTTTTTCTTCAATTTATTTACTATAATCAGCAGTTACAATTCTTTTTAAACTAAGACGCGCTTCGGAAACATGTGAGAGGTTTATATGCAGCGCGAATGAAATACGCCTCGCTCACAGAATAAGAAAGTACCTATAAATAATTATAATAGTAGTTAACATAGTTATTATTTCTTAATTATTTCTTACAACCACTACCAGTAATTACCCATTTTCGTTGAGTGCCGTAGTGTAATATTTTTTGATTGCGTTCTTGCATGAGTTCTTGTTGTTACTATTTGATATACTATTTGATATAGCTACGAGTCTAAACATTTAGATATTGACTTTTGCACAAACCGCTGCACATAATAAAACTAAACATCAGATTTATATAGTACTCTTGTTGTTTAACCCAGCATAACAGAGCAGTTCACCTCGACCCGTATTTCACAATATCCCGCAATAGACCACGTTAAGATCTCGGCCTCAATAATTACGGAGGGCTAAGCGTTAAGACCCGAATTCCGTGTTAAGCGTCCCTCAGGGATACACAACGAACGTACATTACCACCTCACTACTTAGACCTCTCTAACGCCATACAACATCCCCTAATCCGCCTGATTTCAACGACGCTAAAAGGATGAGGAAGGTCGAGTTACACTGGCCGCACTCATAAAGGTCCTTACAAAATCTTGGGACGAGCTCCTAAGGTCTTACTCAAATAATGTTACAGGACGTTACGATGAAGTGATGTCATTGTTTCGTCGTTGTTGTATTCTAAATCGTATTACTCCGTAATAGGGTGAAGGCTGGACTGCTGCCACGCTGGTAGGTAAATCAAATTGAAAGCGCGTTGAATTCGTGCTGCGCGAGTTCCTCGAGGGACGGGAATTGTTTGTGCAGTAATTGTAACAATCACAGCGGCTAACTTTGTCAGGGCAATCATTTAAATAGCTAAACGTTTGAGTTGCGCGCTTCTTGGGATGAGTCGCGGGTTAATCGGAGATCGAGTTTATTGGATAAAGGATTGTTTTGAGAAGCTCGTTGCAGATTTCGCACTTATTCCGGCTTAAAAGTGTGGCACTTTCACGTCCTTTAAAAAATCATTAAAGAAGAATACATTATGACAAAATATGGAAAACGTATCTAAAAAAGTATTGATCATAAGGTTTGTTTATTCTTACTTGTCTTATATAGTAAACAACTTTCTAACCTCAAAATGGAACCTTTTTAGGCTAAAACCGCTATTTTAAACAAAATAAAGCAATCACAGACAATTTGGCCAAACATTGGCCAAATGATGTCCAAAATGTTTATTCAGTTTACTTTATTTACGACACAAGAGCTGTTTTAGCCAAAAAAGGTTCATTTTGAGGTTAGAAAGTTGTTTACTATATAAGACAAGTAAGAATGAACAGACCTTAGACACTTCTACGATAATCTTACACAGCTACACGTAGTCAACGTCAACTATCTATTTACATGAAAGCAAGTTTTTTTTTAACATGAATTAACTGTACTACTGCTATTGAGTGGTTCTTTAACAAATACTGGAAAATGGAACCCTTATAAGATGACTTGGTGATATGTCTGTCCGTCCGTCCTTCTATCTGTTGTCTGTCAAAACCCTTTTAACCTAAAAATGCCAGAAGTATCAGGGTAAAATTGAGAATATATATGTAGTATTTTGTGGTCTAAACAAAACTTTGTCATTAGAAATCTGGAACTAATATTTTTTGCAGTAAAGTACACGAATTGAATATTATTCCCGTCATTTGGTATACATATAATTTAAAAGCTCTCTAGTTAAATAGGATAATCAAATAATGAAGATTTTTTTGAGATATTTGTGTTTAACGTAGAAATACAATTTAATTTTTTTCTGAGAATTCTTTAGTATTCATCCTTGTTAAATAAGTATCATATCGTATTCAAACTAATTAAAAATGTGGTAAAATAATAAAGCGTAACCCAAAGTCCTTCTTTTAGTCCTTCCTCAAAAATTTACAAATTAATCTACGGAAAAAAACTTTTACATTGAAAGAAGCCTAAGTAAACTTTGCAGAGTCGGCTCATTGCACGAAAAAATACCTTGGCTACCGAGGTTCTTGAGAATTCCAACATTTCACCCTTTGTACTAACATTTATGATTTTTTAACCAAAAAAAGCACAAGCGTCAAAAAAATATACGAACAAATTTACCGTACCGTAAACTCGGGTAGGTACGTATTTTTCCGAAAACTTACTGGAGAAGAATCCTTAATTTTCTACACAATTACAAGAAACGCAATCAATGTTGGGAATTTCATGACAAAAAATACATTGAAAACCTTTTTTTTACGCCGAAGTGCGCAACAATCGTCTGAATAGTTGGTCAAAGTTTGGAAACCCTAAGTTGAGGAGAATGAGAAAATCAAAGGCTTCCCTCACAAGTCTGAAGCGCTCAAACTTTCAACCACACTTTAAAGTGCTACGTAGTATGAATCTCTGGCGAGATGTGAACCTACGACCCCGTGCGTGGCAGGAAACTTAGAACCGCGATAAAACGTGCTTGGAACAAAATTCGTACAGTTTCTTTTGCAAAATGTCCCGATTTTTTTTTCTGACTATGCGATGTTGTATTCCATTTGTCAGCTGTTGGTATCATGCAGTAATGTAAAACATCAGAATATCAGCCGAAATAAATGTTAATGAACATCTCATTCGTCGCTTTTAAACAATTTTACAAACAATTTCTAGTATAAGTATATTTAATTAATATTATGATTATTTTAAACTACAAAAAAAACTCCATCTCTAAAGGTAAGGTACATTTTTTCTACTCCATATTATACACAACTTAAACACAATGAAAGAACAGTTCTTCTGTAAGTAATACTAAACCAAAGAAGGTGGCTACCTCCACTGTAGTGGTTAAATTATTCTGTTCGCTATTGGGTAACCACATAAAAAAAAAAACTTATACTGGTACTAAATACGCAGAAATATGTCTTGCCCTGCCGTCTCAGACTATTATTATCCAGACCAAATTCCTTGTAACTGTCCATTCGTAAATTAACTCCCGGAGCATTGTCCGGATATTTTGCCGGTAAATCTCGTCCGGGACGATAATCTACCGGCTGCATAGTCAGCCTTGAGCCCGTACCAGCATATCTAGAGCTTCCCTACTTCCTACTTTAAAGACATGGAGGAACAAAATGATCTGCTATTAGAAACAGCCAAGGGTCAAGTCAAAGTTGACGGTGGAAAGTGGATTCCGATTCTACTATTAATACTTGTAAGTGGGTCTGTCAATACGAAATGGCGAATTTTGAGGACGCCTTTTTGATCAAACTATACGAGTATAGTATAAGTAAGCTTAGTGACACCTGAAATGTTTAAACACGCAGTCTTCGTAAAATTTAAGTTTCGGTACCGGCGGCAATATTTCAATAATTTGGCAAGGAACAACTTAAAATACACCGCTTTTCCAATTCATACTAGAATTTGCTTTTAAGTTATTTATTTCTTCTATCCGCAAATCCGGTTATTAACTTAAACCGTTTTTTCTGATGATTGAATACGACGATTATTTTCTTATTCCAGTATCAAAGTTTTACAAACCAATAGATTTTATTCACGACTCAGTTCGAGTTTTAATATATGCTTGTTCCATTGGTCCATTGGGATGAAAGGCATCCAAAATAAATACCCGTTCGTTCTCTAAAAAAACAAGTCAACCTGTTGATATCAAAGAAAAAAAATACTTCTCTAGGATTAAAATAACTAAAATTATTACTTTAACCTGTCCTACCTAACCTAAGAAACAAAATAACAAATTGCCAATTCATATTCAAAAGTCATACGTGACATTTCATAATTTTATATTCAACGAAGCCTCTCCAGCAGTACCTACTAGGAGATAAGCACCGCCGAGGTAATCTTAAATTTGGAGACGCTCTCAAAGGCAGGTGAGCGTATCCTGGGGCATCTTGGGGCTTCGCGGTAGGGTGGACTGACAACGAGAATACTTTTCAAGTCCTTGATGATACGAGGTTGGAGAAATGTTTGTGGAAATAAATACATAGCTATTCGGAAGAAGTAAAGGACGTTGGCGGAAAAGTAACAATAGGTTTAGGTAACATGACCAACATCAATAATACCTAATAAATAATGAATATTTGTGTAATGAGCGCGAGTAGTTGCTCTGAGTCTTGGATGTTTGTGTGAGATTGTCCCCTGATATTAATTTATTTTTGAAAAACACGCATGGAATAAACAATGTTCCAATGTTTAATGGCGTTAGGGGTACACAGGTATATATTTTGTAAGCAATGGACGAAAAAGCTATTAAAATAGCTTTTAATAGTATCCCACTTCTGGACTTGTAAAGTCGACGTCATAAATATGTTTACACTTTAGTACGTTGTCTATTTAACGTCATGTTTTAACTGCCATATGAAATTGTCATAGCGGATAAAGTGACAAGATACTAAAGTGTAAACATATCTTTTGCGTCGACTGTACCTTTATTAGTTTAATGTTTTTTTGCAGAACTTAATCAACGAAGAATTTTGTAAAACAAAAACAAAACTCAGAGTCGCAAACACAGTAGATTCATAACAAAAATATTCAATAATTAACAAATAAAATTTTAGTTCCATTACAATGATTTTAATAAAAATTAGCATAAAGCTTTGCATACAATTTTATTCAAAAGGCGTGTCAATTATCACGAATGACATCACAAACATTAATAAACGTCAAAATTATGATGTTTCTATTCATAACCTCCAAACTAAACCCTCCGGGGCAGCCGCACCTAAGCCAACATTTATTTACAAGTACTCGTAAAAAACAATGTTAATAACTGTTTAACAAAGGTTTAATTAAGTGATCTTTAACACGCGACGTAAGCGCACGGTGCCAGTCTGATTCTAGTGGCAGTAAAAATGCTACTTTACTGCAGCGCAGTTTTAAGATGCTGTGAAAATGTAAAAACTTACAGCGTGGAATATTTAACGTAAGCTATTTTAGTAACGTTACCGTACGTAACGGAGCGACCGTAGAGAACTTGTGTGGCTAAAATATTTGAGTTCCTAGTTGTATGTTTATTAGTTATTACAATCTAGCTTCTGAACCGCGGTTTCGTCAGCGTAGATTTCGATTATCGTTATTCCCTCGGGTTTTTTTCTGGATGAAAAGTAGCCTATGTATTAATCCAGGGTATAAGCTATCTCCATCCCAAAGGGGTTTGGGTAAAACTGTTGTTATTTGTAAAATCCATACAGTTTCAAGGTGAGCGGCCATTCGTAAAAGTGGTAAATTATGATAGAATTATTAAAAATAAACATATTTTGTTATATAATGTAATACTCTTAAGTGCATCGGAGCCGAGATATTTAAATATTCATACTTGGGCGTACTTTTGTACTAAAAACTGAATACTTGAATCTTTAAAATCTCCGCTCCGATATTATTTAACGCCATAAATTATATATATCTATGTGTATTTAGAGGTCCTCTAAATAACTATGTAAAAATCATCAGTGGCCGCTGAAAAAAAATATGACAATATTCTTCAAACAAATTTACCCAATGCCCTTTCATCCAAATCCGTCAAGCTGCTGCAGCGTGAAAGAGTAACAAACTAACACACAAACTTTCGCATTTATAGAAAGATAGATAAAACGTTTATTTGATGCTTCAATCACCACATAATTGTCATTTTACACACGAAAACATAACGAAGTAATGCTACGAGTAATAGGATGTATTATACTGATGCGCTGTTCGACGAACAAATCTACTAGGTATTTATGATCTGTAATTAAGTAGGTACGAAATACAAAACGCTTTCGTGACTGACCACTCTGTTGGCTGAGTGAATCTTTTTACGGTAGCCTAGTAAAGTGAGAAGGAAGTTTATAAACAACCCCAAACGGGAAGAGAAGAACAAGAACAAGTAGGTTCTGACACGTAAGTGCGTCAATTTTATTCTGAATAATTGTTTTGTTAGCACTTCTTAACCCGAAAATGCATCCCTTAAGTGTGATCCTCTATAACTTGTCTTATTCCAGTTTATCTTTTGATTGCCCTCTGTATAACAGAACCTGGCCTAGCTTGCTATGTTGTATTGTAAACTTCTCTTTTTTTTTATTCCAATCACAAAGACTACATTTAGAACTTTATTTCAACGAAATAAACGGATTATTAAACGGCTGCCAAATGCATCCCGGACTAAATTTACAATAGACTGGGTCACAATCAGAAATAACGGTAGCTGAAGACCTATAAAAAGACTGCGGGATGATTTAGACCAACTTTATTACTACTAACAAGAATTCGATAAATTTAGAACATAGAAGAAGCCTTTGATCAGTATTAAGATGCACACTAATGGGCTGAAGTTTGATCGGTAGTTAAACTAACTAATGGTCAAAAAACGTTACTAATGGTAAAAATCTCAAGGAAATGTGTCAAATTTTCCATTCCTTTTTCGAATTATAACAATTAGTTTAACTACTGATCAGACAACAGGCCCTAAGAAGTATACGTATGAATATTTAAGTATAAATTGTAAACTTAACTATTTATAAAAAGTTTTAGATTTGAAAAGCATAGCATGGTAAGTGAAAGAGAAGTACAAACCAAAGGGTTTTTAAGAGGTATTGCACTGTCGGGACACTTTTTAGCCGACTTCAAAAAGAGGAGGAGGTTCTCAATTCGTCGGGTTTTTTTTTTATGTATGTTCCCCGATTACTCGAAGACCACTGGACCGATTTGAAAATTTTTTTCGTTGTTTGAATGGGTATACTTTCTAGTTGGTCCCATTGTCAACACGTCAGGATCTGATGATGGGATATTGGAGAAATCAAGAGAACTCCTCAAATATTATAGGCACACCTATAGCGATTTTGGTATTTTTCACTGTAACTCGTGCATTTGCTTTTGAAAATTACTATATGGTGAAGTGGAACTGATGATGAAGACCACAGATGGCCACCGGAACTCCTTAACGGTACCTATTTCAAGGGTGGCGATAAGATATTTCGATTAAGGTATTTGAGCGACTTAGACGAAGCACATTTAGGTTTAAATATGACTATGACATTCCCGCGGCGTTATCTGCGGCGAGCTTGAAATGTTCTATAGTTTCTCATTAATATTTAGAAGTGGAGCTACGTAACAGCATAAATAGGATCACTAAAAAGTATAAAATAAAATAAATGTTTAAAAAAACAAAAACCCGCCTCCAAAAATGCAAAAAATAACTTCTTTTAAAATGGTAGGTCAGTCCAACTGAAGTCGGCGTCCCACAATATTTTAAACCAAAAGCCGAATCCAGTTGGACTGACCTACCATTTTAAATAAAGTTATTTTTTGCATTTTTGAAGGCGGGTTTTTGTTTTTTTAAACATTTATTAAATTAAAGGAGGGTGGGCAAATTGGCCTATTGACCAATAAGGACAAACGGTATGTCACCTGATAGGTAAGTTGTAAAACTATTACTATGGCAGGTAGTTCGAAATCTTTGTGTAAAATAAATTATCGCAATGCAAAGACGGCGGTATTTCATAGTAATTATGCTAAAGTCGTCTATGTTGGCGTCCCGATGTTCCAGATTAAAAATAAAACTTACACTTATTTAAGGTTTTCCGCTAAAATCGCAAAATCGTTGTCGAATTAAAAAGGATATCCGGTGATATAGTACTTATTGTTATTGGTTTCTAGGCCAGCGTACATAAATTTTTGCCCATTCTCCTTTATCGCTAAACTTAGTTTAGGTACTAATTAGTTAATAGGTCTTGAAGAGATTAAACACAAAACAAGAAGAAAACCAAACGAAAAAAACGTTTCTACTTGTTGTCTCCCTTGTAAAAATTGAGTATTTTCTACACAAAAGTGTATAGACATAATGAACAAACTCATAAATTACAGAACGAATACGGCGAAGATGCGGACGAAGTCGCGCGCAATAGCCATTTGCTAAATTTTTATTTGTGTAGTATTTAAAGTACTTACTGTATCGTAATGTAAACTTGCATAAAACTTACCAGCGATTTCAGAATCAGCCCCAGGCTGGAATCCAACATACATCTAGTCCGCAATAACACTAAAGTGTCCTACGGGACCGGCGGATTTAGGGCCCTCACTGCACCTCTTTATGTACCGCTGAAGAGAGTGCGAATGAAAGTGTGAATGCAGTTAATTTTGTTGAAGTTTTATAGGGAATAAACAAGTTTGTACAAGACGCCGATTGCTTGCGGATTCTTGGTTGAGATTGGGTTACTTATTGAGATTTTTTTTGCAGCTGTTACTTTTCTATTATTATTATTTTGTATGACATTAAATAGGAAACGAGCACTCAGGCTACCTGATGGTAAGCTCTGATTGGATTTGAGATATTTGCAAACATAAGACTGCAATCCTAAGACAGCAGAAATTGTATTGCCAGCACTTTTTACGGTTATAAAACGGTGTGTTATTGACGGATATCTATATCGTTGTCTAGTACCCATAGTACAAGTCTAGAGCATTTGGGATTAGTTCCATTTGTATGAAATTATACCCTGTTTGTTTTTAATTATCTACTTACTAATGTTGTCCATTATTATTAGAAAATTATGTGTATAAAAAATTACCAGTACTAATGCGATCCCTCATCATCAAGTCAGCCGAAAGACGTCCACTGCTGGACATAGGCCTCCCCCAAGGCTCTCCACTCAGACCGGTCTTGTGCTTTTCGCATTTACCGCGTTCCCGCGATCCCTCATGCGGGAACATAAATAATAAGAAAAGAGCCCTTTTTTTATGTTTCGCAATTAACAACTAAATGTTTTTTGACCAATCCCAATCATTCTAGTATAACACTACAATCGTGTCGTGTGTCTTTGCCAAATGAGACAAAATACTAACATGCATACCTACATTTTGACTTACCCTTCCAACAAACAAGGAAACAGCATCCAAAATATCTCGAATCTCTCGGAGCCTCAATCTTCCGTCTTTGTCAGGTCGGGAATCCTTGCACTTGTCGTCTACCTCTATTAATAAAGATTTCCTAACCAGCGGGCCCGTAATGCAGAGGAAGCCTGCGACTCTTAAGCCTGCTAGGCCAAAGATTGGCGAGCAGACTGGACACTGCTTTGTCATTTATCTTTGTGCTGTGAGTGTGGCAAGAACTTGTAAATATATAATTGCGTTTACTTTGATTTGCAATTTTGACATAAAATATTCAAATAGGTAATCTTAGATAGCATCTAACAACCATTTGAAACTAGAATTTATCGAATAAGGGGCTTTAAAATAATGAAAATTCTAACGCATATTTCTAAGAAACATGTAAACTTTAATTCCGATAAGTGTTTTCAATCCACGGCGGTATGCTGCTAGTCAAATTGACATTGGACGAGACGTCGTGAATTGTGAGACGTCGTGAATAGAAAATGCTTTAGCTATTTTTACTACCATCTACTATCTAACACTACATTTAGCCAAGTATTGAACTTCCTTTTTACAAAAAATACCTATCTATAATCTTAAAGTTTACTCTAAGAATAAGGGCGTGTTCAAAATGGCCGAGTTTGTCGCGAGGTGCGAAGCGGAGCGTGCAGTGGGGCGCTTCAGGTCAATAAGGAATAAGGGAAGCATATCGAACGAATCTACGCCGACGGCTTTAACCCGTGACTACATTTCTGGGGTAATTTGTTACTTTTTGGTTGAAAATTTAATTTGTATTGTACTGCGCCGTAACTTTAAAATTTGGCAAGTGCCAGATAGTAAAAGTAACAGAGTTAGCTGTCAAGCTGCAAACCAGTTTTTAACATTTCATTATACTCGTACACCCTCTGTTCACGAGAATTTATTTTAAATAAGTAAATTTTCACGAAGCACTTAGTGCTTCTTCTGTAATGCGCAGATCATTGGATGAAATTTGAAACAGATATATCTTATACCATGGATTAACACATAGGCTAATTTTCATCTCGGAAAATTAAAAAGTTTCCGAGTGAGTAATGATAATCGGAGGAATTCGCGGGCAGAAGCTAGTAACCTATACGAAACCCACATTTGGCTTCACCGAAAGGTAAAATTATCTAACCTTACAACGGCCATTCTCCGTGACCCCTCAGAAGATGGTAGATAACTAAAATGAAATATAAGTTCCAAATCCGAGTTTCCGTGAAGCACCGTATTGTTGGACTTTAAGGCGAATTGGGGAAAAATAGTTTTACCAGATTATTCCTTGGAACGAGCTGGGGGCACTCTGGCTTTCAACGACGGGATTTGGAGAGTATAATATTTTAGATCCTTTAAGCCTGTTTTAACTTAGAGAAACGCTAAAAGCAAGGTATGATGGGCTCTTAGAGGTAGTCTTATAAAAAATAACAGCAAGCGGGTTACACTGTTTCTGAGTGGCAGAAGTACCGCTTTATTCTAATGCAGTGATGTTCGATACTGGTTGGTAGCAGCGTAATATCTAACGGTGGGTTTAGACCAAACGAGCGAATGCTCTAGAACATGTTTTGTCTTTATTTTTACAAAGAAAACGTAAGAGATATTGCCATATAATTCTTGTTTGTTCGCTTGGTCTAAACCCACCGTAATACCTTAAACTAGCAATTCTTGTATATATATAATATATAATCTGAATTTCGGAAACGGCTCCAACGATTTCGATGAAATTTTAAGGGGGTTTACGGGGGCGAAAAATCGATCTTTCAAGTTGTCATCTTCGGGAAATTTTATTTTCAACCCGAGCGACGCTCGGTCTTCCAGGTACTTCTAATTTAATTATAGATCCTCATGAAGGTAATAGGGTACAGTCGATTACTAAGAGATGTATCTACTTTTTCCCCTTATTGCAATGTAATACGGTCCTATCAGCTATTTTTTATGAAATGTCAAAACGATAGCTAGTATGCTATTGAGTACTTATTTATGTACAGTCAAGGAAATTGATTCCTAGACAACTTTGGACTATGTCATAGTGACACTGTAAATAAAATCATAAGAAGTCTCTTACGTTTTTATTGATTACGTCACTTCGACATAGTACAAAGTGGTCAAGGAATAATTTTCCTTTACGGTATAACCTCATAAGTGTGGTAATACCGTTCGATTCATGGTTTCCAACACAAAAAAGATAGATATTCAGAAGAGATATATATAGAGAAGAATGTTCAGTCTTGATATTTTCGTGTTTGCATTTTGAGGTCATTATAAAATAAATCTGTACTATTTCCCGGTACTATATTTAGCGCATCTTAAAGTTTTAATTTTCTAAAACCATTTACAATAGGCCTTAAAAACTATTTCAAGAAAGCTAAATAGCATTTAGTCTGCCGTAATGAGAGAAAGTTTACCAGAGCCTTGTATAAGTTATGATATTGCCCCGGCTTGCCCCCGACTTTTTCAGCAATTTATAGCACACACACACGCACTTGTGTGACTGGCGACTCTTTGTCATTGGGCCCTAGACGGTGTCCAATTTGTGGCGCTCGCGGCCAAGTGTTTAATAAATTGTGCTTCGTATCAAAATGTTTACTTCGGAGCCATTCCTAGCTAACCAAACTGTCTTTTCGTAAACAATACATTTGGGTCGTTGCTTCTTTTTTACCGACAAAGACGAAAATCTTCTTTTTTCAAGTACCATTTTTTTTATTTTGCCGTTTTATTCTTTTGTGTATTTTGATATTAGTATACCTTTTTCGGAGCGGCAATAACATATTTTTAATTTAATTTATTTAAAAAAATACTGACTTTTTATTGAACGAAATTTTGTGACAGAGTACTGTGAAAACATGGATGTGCCATTTTTACGTGAAACCCGCCGAATGCGATGCAACTTAATAAAAACGCTTAAATTAATACAATAAGTAATTTCGTTTTGAGATAATATTTAAACTTGAGTTTTTTGTCTATGTCTTTTGCAACAACTGTGTAAATCTATGAAGGATTAAGTGGACTGGTAGACAATGCCTCTCAGTATTATAACCGCCATTGTACGTTCATGTTTTCTTGGAACAAATATTTAATAAATAAATAACGAACACGGGATGAAGTGTCCGAAGTTTTCAAATTACGCATTCCAGAACATCGCAACGCATGAATAGAGATCGGTTTATTACTCAGCGGATGTCTAGACGAGAAGTAATCCAAGCCATAAGTCCGCAAAATAAACAATTCCCATTGTAACGGCAAAGTCGTCAAATGAAACCGAGAATAACCGTGTAAGACCTGAATGTTTGGATTTTGTGGCGAGCAAACATTTTTACGAAGAGAACAAACAATCGTAAGTGCACTTATGTTGGTTTATCGAGTTCGCACGCGCCAAATACTGATTCGAACTTATATTTCTAATACAGAGTTATGTAAGTTTCTTGAGGGATGCTTCCTTTACGGTATGGACGCCATTGCTAAGAACTGTATAGCTTTCATAATATAATAATATGAATATTAATATTAACTATATATTATTATTATTTATAATATGAATATTATCGCAATTTAAGAACATATTTACAAAAGGGTACCTACATCTATCGTAGTCTATGAATGCAGCAAGTTTTTCTATCCCTTACAGTTATTAACGATTTACGAATTATTTATTTAATTTATATATTGATCGTTTGACACTCATAACGATTGCTACTAATAAAAACAAACATTCCATAATAGACGCTCGCACTCTCGACTTTGTTGTGAGCATCTTCAGAAGTGCGTTAATTCCATACATTTCCTGCGATACAATTATTTATGTATGTAGATTTGGTTTTGATTTTAGTCCATATTATGTAAATATGAACGAGAATCCATTAGCTCTAACAACATTACCAACAAGAAATTGTGTTCGTAAGTCGAAAAATGGATTTGCATGGCAAATACAACAACTACCACCAAATTGATATCCAAGCCCAATTGTTGAAGAAAGTCGAGTTTTTTTTTTCAATTAACCCCGAAAGAGGCGAGAGGCTCAAAAATCACTAGCAATCAGTGGTGGGCGAAGGGGAGGGTGAAATCGAACCCCCTATTAGCATAATGAAGTCGGACGCTATAAAACTCGATCGTTCGAGACCGGGGCGTAGAGCGGCAGGAAATGTCAAAAGGCCAAATTATGCTATTCCAGTTTACACAGTATAATATAATTCTAATCATAACCAAACTTGTTACACATCTGGGTTTGCAAAATCAAAGTAGCCAATTACACGGTTATATGCTTGAATAAATTAGAGTGAGTGGAGATGTTGGTAGGGGACGTCCATACGGTGATCAGATTCGCGATGTACTGATTAAGGACCAAATCAAAAGCACCCGAAAACGAGGTACGTGCATGAATAGGTTGATGAATGTAGAGGAAGCGAAAGTTGTATGTTTAGACCGGTGCATCCGGCGTATCATAGCCATTGGGATACCGGCGCACAGTGTTGCCGAGGAAGGAAAAAAATGAGATATTTTTTTTGTAGGTAGATCAAATAAAAACATTATTTATTGAACTTGTTTTAATAATGTATCACATATGTCAAAAAGAAGGGTACTTTCTCACAGAAACATTATCAAGACACTTGCCAAAGTTTAACAGTTTATTTATAAGACGTTTAAGTGATTTTGAGTTGGGAGTTACAAATTACGATTTTGCAATACAAACTGTACTTGTTATCAAATTTGCAATATGGATTCTGTAGACCAAGGTATTGTCTTGTAAAACTGTATTATTTAATTAAAATATCCCTTTTTTTATACAATACGGAATATTTCAATGCAAAGCTTAAATGCAGGTGGTAAATTGTTTTCTATTGACTTTTAAGTATAATATTCCATTACGTGCCGTGATAAAATGTTAGTGACAATGAAGTATTGACCTTCTATTACTGGAATATAAAACCCAAAGTTGCTACTTTTTGCTAACTTTAATTGTAATAATAATTGTTTACTGCAGGGCAAATTGTGGAATTAAATCGTGATGAGCTTGTAGCGGTTATATTTGGAGATCCATCGAAAAGTTTAGACGGAAAATATACAAATTTATTAGAATTTGTGAAGCAGAAGCTAAATTATCCACCAGATTACCGAGATAAATTAAGAGGAAAGGTTTCGACTTTTATTAGTAAATTTAAAATAAAACACTTTGCAGTTCATCGAAGAAAAGATTTATATATTTATAATTATAATTATTTTATATTATTATTATATTATTAATTATTATTTAATTATTATTTATAATTATTTTTTTCTATTTGTATGTTAATTAATTTAGTCTTTTTATCTATAATACTCCATTAAAGATAAAGATAATCAACAAAAAACCTTAGAAATAATTTAGTCCGCTACCTACTATGGAGCGGCAACACTGTGCGGCGTAAAGCTGTGTATACATATGTATGTATGTAAATAGTAATAAACGAATAATATCTGGGGACAATCTAACACAAATCGACCTAGTCCCACATTAAGTTATAGGCTTGTACTATGGGCACTACCCAAAGTACTTATATAGAGGAATAATAACGTATCTACACAGAAAATACTAAAGACTCACAAACAAATACCCGCGCTCATCATAGAAATATGTGCTCTGACCGGGAATCGAACCCGGGACCACTAGTTTTATAGGTAGGGACACGACAACTGCGTCGTAAAACTGTGTTGCCTTGAGAGGCAACTCTATCATTTAATTTTACACATTTTTGTTCTAGATCATTATCGGCTTATACTTCGCACAAAAACCCTAACATGTTTCATGACAGTGAAAGATTAAATCATATTGAGAATGTTCTTACATTTTTTTAAACTCAGTTAAATACAATTGTTATCGTCATCGATGTATAGGATTTTTTAATATATTTTTTTACAATTTCGCGTTAATCACTTGTAAGAAAAACAACGCCATCAATCCACGAATGCCTTCTATAGTTTCAAGAAGCAATTTTAATATTACTTATTTTAATCAAAAGTAGAAATAACGGGTATCGTAAAACGCTTCATTAAAATATTTTTATCATTATTTATATTGTATTTCTATCTAACAGGTAGTATATTTCATAGGAATTTACAACTACGCTTTATGACAGCTAATTGTAGTGTAAAATAAATACAAAACATTACAAAAAAAATATCATTACCGAAATGTAAAATGTACGTCAGGATTATTTTATAAAAAATGATAAATTAAAAGATTTCATTAAAACAGTAAAGGACTGATCCATAATTTTACATCTTTGTAAACTTCAAAGTTTGCGGGCAGACGATGATTCGACGTCAATCACAACTTTGATATAGGTCGTAATGGGATTTTTACGCAATTTTAGGAAAATAAGCCGAGAAAATTTACAAATTGAATGGCAACAAACAACCTGTAAAATTTATATTCAAATCAAGTTTGCTAACAACTTAGTTCAATTTCGTTCAAGTTAATCTAAGTATAAGTAGGTACTTCATTATGTCTTTGAAGAGGGTTTTCAATTATTCATCGTCATATTTAAGTAATTGAAAACATTAATAGTTTTCTATGTTTATTACGACCTTCATTTAGCTGCACTGGACTAGAGAAGTCTTGTCCAGGCTTTAGGGTCATATTATATTTTGTTTTCTTATTTAAGTATATTTCAAGATTCCGTTTTATACATTTGTGCTGCTCTACTTATTTCGAGATTATAAACATGTTCTTTTTTTACAACTGTTTTTATAAAGTTCATAATACTATTTTTTATTTTATTTAACAAATTGTAAAAAGTTTTATACAGAACCTTATAAGTTCTCAATATAATTAGTCAGACTGAGATTAGACTTTTAAAAATCCAATAGGTCAATTTTCCACAAACAAACGTGATCTATTGTAACACCGTAACATGCACCTAATTTCCCCGGCCTAGATTAAAAGACGGTGTTCAGTTCAGTAGTGTTATTCCCTCAAGGAATTTTTTATCAATAAATTCACTGACAAATATAACTTGACCCGTGTAAGCATTAAAAGTTCATGTTTCTGCGTATCTTGAATTTTCTTCATTAGACGCTCATCTAGCTTCGACTTTACAGTTAACACATTTAAATGTTGAGCTACCATAGAAACCAGTCATAACGACTGTGTCAAGTCATGACAATAATCATCAAAATTAATCATTGACTTTCCACGGCAGGGTTTCAGTGTTACTAAGGTCTCAGAAACGTTAGCATACATGCGGCACATACCTCACGGGTTGAGTTTCAGTTATGATTGCCGATAGACTTTATCGTGGAATACCCAAGTAAGAGAATAAACCCACCGGCTATCTCCAGAGTCGTAAAATGCACTCCAGTCGTTACGCGCAGACTTACCCGGTAAACGTTCCGAGGACACTTATCGTTCTGATATATAGGGGTGCTATGGAGCCTTTGATACAATGCGGTGAAAAAATGTGGCTTACTGCCGTGGCAATAAGCGATCGAATTGCCGAGAATACTGTGGCTCTATTCTATCCAGTACAACCTTATTGTTTTTGACATGAAACGTATTGTCAGCGTTACGATAGCTCTTATTTACTTGACAGTAATGGCGGCCCAGTTGAAAACAATACTATAACATGTCAAAAGGTTTTGCCAAGCTACTTTTTCATTACCAACAATTTGAAGTTTAGTTAAGAGTAATATTGTTGGAATTCACGGAAATTATAATCTTGAGAATACTTACGTGTATTACCGAAATTTAGCTTTCCCTAAATGACACTATATACTTTTTTAAGCTGGATGTGTTGGGGTAGGTACTTACTCAACGTACAACTTCTTAGAACCACAAATATCTCCTTTACATACCTGTAACAAAATAAAAACATGTTTGCATCAATATTGTAAGTACCTACTAAATTATGTAATTAGCAAACTTCCCAAAAAGATTTTACTTCGTAAATGGTAAATAAATAATAAAAAGACCTTTATTCCCCATTCGAATAAAATTATAGTAAAAATGACAACAAAATAAATAAAGATTACATTGAATAAAATAGTAACGGAATAACTCTGTAATAGTGCACACAGGGCGTTACTCGCGCACACCATAAAGTAGATTAAATTTAAATTGACAATTCGGTTTTACGAGACCAAGGGGTGGCGGTTTCGGCATGGAACGCATATAACACTCGAAACGGAATATTTAACACGTATAATTTGGGAGTTTTTAAATTGGCACACGTTAGCTACGTTTTATTCAGTGAATTCAGAATAGGTACAAATAATTTGAAGTAGTAACAGTAATAATTGAATATTTTCTATACACTCCAAGCGAACGGTTAAATATTATGAAATAAAGTCATTTTTAACATCGCTGAGTAGAAAATTCTATTGCACTTTATAAATAATCCTTGTAAAATCAGATAAAAAGCTAAAAATTCGACCACAGTCTCTCTTGGCGAACGAAAAATATTAATGAAATGTTTAATGATAAGAATAATAACTTACTCAGTTCCGCGATTATTAATTTTTATAAAGTTTAATGGAAAGTTTCAGTACCTACCGGTGTATGAGTCAACTGCTGAATTATTTAATTAAGAGCTTAAGAAGTCCGTGAAAACTTTGAATTAATTTGTTAGTCATTGAACTTTTAGTGTAAAGATACATAAGAGACTTAAAACATACAATAATAAACAGCTATGCCTGTATCTTGGATAAGCAAAGAAATATGTATAACATAAATATAATTAAAACTTATAAACAAAAATTACAATGTTTTACTTTAACTAATTAAATCAACGCCTACGTTAAGGTTTCGTTAAAAACATGCCTTCCGTTTCATTACTAACTTAATTTAAATTTAAATAAGTACAGTTATTAAACAAGTCAACGTAAAATAAAAATCCCATTAAGGGGCTACCATGCCCATAACAGACGTTTTTGATGAAGTTTAAGTTCTTATTACTTAGTCAAAACTGAAGGAAAATTTTTGAAAAAAAAATTAAAATATTATCCATATATTCATCTTTGATTTTGACGAACAGAATTTCAAAATAATCCGTGGTTATTTGTTTATAATTTTTTAAAAACATGACTATATATATATATATGTGTTTTTATGCACAAAATTGGATATAACTTTTTCATCTTGGCGTCAATTGATATGGAAACTACATCTAAATATTCTTCATTAATATATCTAATAAATCAACGAAGGTTTTTTTTCTAAAGTGAAAAATATGGAAATAAAGGCCAATAAACTACTTTTTTAGAGTAAAAATGACAAACTTTGATAGCATAAATCTCGATATCAGTGACTTGTAAAAGAAAAATTTAAATGGCAGCTAGTTTAGAACAGCAGTGTTAATGCAAATAGGGTTTAACAACAACTAAAAGTTTAGAGGATCAGATCGAAGGTCATCTGCCCATGGTAGCCCCTTATATCTCTAACACAAAATAATGTCAGTTCTTTAAAGGTTACAAGTTCGATACATTTTTCAATTTGTATATTGTAGCCAAATAAATCTTAAAAGATCCCTCGAAAAGGAATTTCAAAGTCAAAGAAAACTCGCAAGACATTTAGAAACCAATATGAAGTAGTGCTTCACTAAGCGACCTTTTTCTTTTATGCCATCGCATCATTTACTTTGCCAATGGTTTCTTAAAGAATATAAAACATACTCTAGTAATGGATTTCAGGGTTCATTGGGCTGACAACGTTGTGAAAACCTAGACGGTTTTATTTATTTTGAATATTTCCCACAAAATTGATGAAACAAACATTTTGAAGTGACTACAACAATTTAAAAAAAAAACATGCAACCTCCTTCATTTTGAAGTCGGTTAAAAATAAAACTTAGAAAAAAGAATTACATCGATCAAACGTCTGTATTATGCATGTTTAGTACAGAAGGGTTCAATGAAAGAGGAAAATCTTCGGCTCACTTCAAACTCGTCAAACTAGCCTCGCCTTTACACTTAACCTTTATGAATTCTTCATTCGACATTTGAACATGTCCAGTAAAACTGAAAAACAAACGTTCCAACGTAACGGACAAATCCCTAAGGCAAAGGCAATTTGTAATATCTAATACGTCTGACCTTTTTTGTATACCTTAACAGTATAGAAATAGGGTTAATATTGGATAGACCACAATACCGTAGAGGCAAGTCGTGCATATGACAGGTCCAAGCAATTGGTATAAAAACTGTGCATATTTCATAGTTTTTGTTCGTTTTGTTCGGGTCGCCGGAGAAATGAAAGTTGACGTCGATAAAATTATTTCTATTCCTTTGTGGTTTCACATAGGTACTACTCTACACTTCATATTTACGGTCTGCTATTTGAATAGTTAATATATAAACTTGTGACTTCGTATGTGCAGTGAGAGAATTATAATTCTTCCTTTGACGGGTTGATTTTCAAAAAAATCTTTACTAAAGGGTGATATTCCTTTACACTTACTACTTTGTACGCCTAGAATTTATTCCCTTTGTCTTACTGTGGGGGCCGTTTTTCGAAAAAAATCTTTCTTAGTGCACCCCAATGAATATTTCTTCCATATTTCAAGTTCCTAGGTTCAGCGGCTTATTTTTATTTTATTTTTATTTATTGGTATTCAGGACAACAACAGCCGTAAATAAACTTATTACATAGTATTAGTTACATAAGAGAAGGCCAATGACAGTTATCCATCAGTTACTAAATTAAAGAGTACACAAACATAGTGAAAATGTAAGCTCACGAAAAATGTACACAAACATAGTGAAAATTTAAACTCATAACTTAGGCTGTGCATTGTCTGTAAGTCAGTTTCGGAAGAGTCTTATATAGATAAAAGATACAAAAGTATAGCATAACCTTCTTTAGCTGGTCTGCATGCCAGAACGAAACACTTGTGTAAAAAAAAACTGATCCTTATATACTTTATATTTAACACATCAAAACGTGTTTTTTTCTAGAAAACAGTTCCCCATCTTCCAATATCCGGAATCATTCACCAATAAAATTAATTACAGCGAATTGGGAATAAACGACTACTAAGTTAACAATGGACTCTTAAAGTAACATGTTGCGAAGTTCTCAAGTTATTAAGGAGTTTAATTCAGAGGGTAGCTATAGGCCCCCGAAGACCTTTAAATTTGTTGCTTGGGGGTTTATTTATTTATTAGTTTCGACAAGTTTCAAGTCGCTGTCGAGGTTTCGTATTGGAGAACTTCCAATGGCGTTGTCAAGACCACTTGAGTCTGTCGACCAAATGACATGCTAATATTAAATAATAACTTTTACGAATATCATACTCGTAATTGGGAAAAAATATCTTCATACTCATAGTTATCTTGTTTCAAAGAGCAGCTTTTGACTTCTGTTTTGAAAGGTTATAGACGCGATTTTCGCACTACATTCCAATTTGTGAAAATCGAAGCGGAATTGAAAATTTGATGAGGATTTTGAAAGGAAGCGTTCGTTCTATTCCTTTGAAGATTCTCGGTGAGACGGCGGTGGAGTTCATTACGAGATTGGACAGATTTCTTTGCGGAGCCGTGGACTATTTTTAGAAGCTAAACCTATATTGATGATTCGATAGAGGAAAATTTTATTTGTGCGACTAGTTTACCTCAGTTTGGTTTTCAATTTGTATTTATCTTTACCATTGAACAAAAATATGAAAATGTTGGAACAACAGATTTAAATATCCAAATTGACACCATCAAAACATACACAAGTCAACCTCGAGACTGTAAGCAATATTGAAATATGGGTCTCGTAAAAAAAATCTCTCGTATCTAAGTACAGGATGACCTAGAACAAAAGTCAAATGCATATTTCGAACTTGATACACCATTGATAGTCTGATTGGTAATTGAATACTGTCACAGTTTCTATACCAAAAAGACTCCTCCGATTCTAAAAAGACAACTGACATGACGTAGATATTATAAATGTTTTAATAAAAAGGAAGAGGTTCTAAATTCAATTGTGTGTTTTGCTAATTCTATCCCCAATCCTAAAACAATCACGACCAACCGCATCACTGAAAATAAAACAAGACCCAAATAAAATGGCGATTCAGCTCTCCACTGGCTAGCACACGATATAGTCGTAATAGTAGGCCCGTCCGTACGTCTGAATCACTTGGATGTCGCAGTAAAGCACTCGTCGTGCCACGCCACGTAAATCCGTAAAATATATCTCTGCTGAGCTCTAAATGGACGATAAAACAAATTGTGAGCTAAATACATCATGGGGATAGAGATTTAAAGTTTAACAGGATGATACTGTAATGGTACACCTGATAGACTGACGGGACGCGGGCGGAATCAAAATGGATATCTTTCCGGGTTGAAGTGGGAAAATTGAGACGGTAAGAAATGTGATATGATGTACTTGAAGTAGTTTAAATATGAAGTTATAAGTTAAACGATAGAAGTTTGCCTTAAGTGCATAGAGCGAAGCACAGCGCAGTGCAAATAATTTTCACTGCCAAAGTATCATCGAAATTAATTAACACCACAAATTACTCACAAGTGTCTAATCGTATTTGTGGTGTAAATTAATTTCGATCCTATTTCAAAACTTCCTAAGACGATGATCCTTTGGCAGTGAAAAATTCTCTGCGCTTCCTTTCGATGTATGTGTGCCGGCCATAAGTATCAATCAAAGCCGAATTATGAATTTGTTGCAGCACTTCCTAAACCTAAAATAGTTTTTTTTAATTGACAATTGTACCTGTTGCTTAACAAAATTGATGCGAAAATAATACAGCACAATGAAGTTTGAAGGAAATGGTACAGCAGAAACGGGACATATAAAATAGCTCCCCAAAATTTGTCAGCATATCCGAAAATCTCAATCTCCCTGTACCCAGAAAAGCTTTTAATCTTTTAAATGCCTTCCATTCCGTCCACTATTCCCTATCGATGGCGCAGTTTTTTCTCAACCCCCAACGATATGTCAGGGGGACTGATGGGCGCGATCAGTGCAAGGGCACCTGCGATCGAGTCATCAGTCTTTATAAAAGTTCCGAGGTGCATGTCAGGGCAGATTGTCCCTTTCATGCATCACGCTTGGGTGCATACAAATCTTCCCCATTTTAGGGAGTAGTTATTTTTATTTATATTGCAGTTTTAACGGCACTGAGTAGGTACGAAAGGCAAAGTATAAATCTACACAAATAGGTTTTGTGTAAGGTTTGGTTGACGAAACTAATTTTAACAACTGTTATGATATTGTTTTCTAAATAACACAAGTAATAAATAACATAATTTATATAAGAGATAACCATCTAGTTAACTTAATGATCAAAATACATCCACTTTTCTTAATGATTAAAACTTAAATGAACTTAACTAAGATAATGCACAAATTCACACATTAAACTTGTTAAACATTTTTACGAATAAAATAACTTATGCTGCACTCGTACATGATCACAAATAAATCGTCATTTCCATCGATCTTCGTCCACGACCCACCACGTCATCAATAATGCCGCAGACCTCAAATGCATTACTTTATTAGGTGTGCAAGCGCCGATACATCAGTCAGAGTCTCCCGGGGCGCGTGTTACAACCTATTTTACCACCATTTGTGTCCCCCAGCGTTTAGCAGATTGGATGCAAGTGAAAAACTTTACTGTAAATCTTTTGTCTTTGGTATTTGTGATGGACGTCTTTTGTTCTCTTTAAATTTATTTTGTATCTGTTATTTATTTTGCTACTAGATTTATCTTTTCGACTTTAATTTTACAATGTGTAGCTTTTGGTTTACCCTTGAAATATCGAAACTCATTTCATAGAACTTTTCACTTTATCGACAGGCATTTCCACGTGCAGGAGCTTTTTTTTTGTGGTCCGAGTCTAACCTAACCTAACCTACGTAATGAATGCTTAAGATAACCTGAAAACTATAACGTTTCAGCAAAAAATAGCTTTCGATGAAATGAAATTCGGTGAAATGACACATTCGATGAAATTTTTGTCGATATTTCAAGGGGATCCCGTAGCTTTCATGTGCCTTTTCTACCTGTTTTCCACTATCCAGTTCCTACTTCTGCATTAGTTCTCGTTTTGTGTGCTATTGTTATTTATCTGTATCTATTTGTTAAAACAATTGAATTTGGTGACCATCCATTTAACAACATTTTGATTTATTCACATATCTCATAGTTCATGGTAGTTTTGAAATTTCATTTACAAAGTTGTTTTTTTACCTCAAATTTCATCTAAAACTTCCTCATTGGCATCATTAAATTACCTATTTTAAAGTTACCTGGTTTCCTTTGGTACCTAGTTTAGTTTGTGGGATGAAACGCTCATACTCTCCCCTTGCACCATCCCACAAGTGCACCGCGTCGAGCACCGAACCCGCGTCCCCAGGGACAGCCGACCGCATCGCTGCAGCCGGTGATTTGTCTCCGGGTAAACGATTAAGAAATTGTCCTGCGGCGGTGGTAATTCGGGGCGACACGCCTCGGAAGGTTCGAAGCTGAGGGCGAAGAATAATCTCCACAAAGGACTCTCCTTGTTTAATATATAAGGTGTAAATAGGTGGAAATTAGTCGACCCGTTGTGACTACAAAAATGTACAGAGTCGACTAATTATTTATATCAAAGGAAGCAAATGTACCTACTGTACTTACCTGGGCCTCTATTCTACGCGGTAAAAATCATAATTTCTTTGACGTGTTATGGGTTATGGTACTGTTTTTAACACAGCGGCTGGTATCAAGTAAATAAGAGCTATCAAAACGTTGACAATACGATAACAGTTTAAAGACGATATGGTTTTTACCGCCTAGCATAGCATAGCATTTTTGGGGCAGTCGTGTAAAAACTAAATGAAACGAGGGTGAATTGTTTACCAAAATTATGTTTATGTTTACCGAAAACTTCCCCAAAATAAACGTCAATCCGCCATCAACATTTTGATTAACTTCGTTTGAAACTCCAATTCGATTTTGATCGGAAAGTTGTTGAATCTTCAACAAGCGAGTTCGGAAAGTAATTTACAATGTTGGCGATGGATTAAAGGCAAATTTAGGTTCACAACGAGTTTAGGAAAAGAACAGCTGTTGGGATAAAACGATGCCGACTAGGCTATGATTAATTCATTGGCAATATGATATTAATAGGCGATTTGCTAAAGTTTGTTTAGGTCCGTCCTCAAACGATAGACCTTTGATGATCTCACAGTTGTTTTCTAATATTATTTAGATAGAAACGGGGATGTTTTTACTTTTTATATTTACTACCTGAGTCAGCATTGAGCAGGGTACATAATATGTTCATTTATTTATTTAATTGGTAAAACATCTACACATAAACATCACGAATGAAATGCTAACACACCAAGGAACAATTCAAACTTTATGCGCTGTCAACAGGGTCGGACCCGGGGAATCGGTCCATCCGTTTGGAAGCTGCGGTACACACAATACAGTTGACAGATACACAGACACAAACGTTAAATTTAACACCGCTTTTTAGCATCGGGGATTAAAAATTAAGTAGTATTCCGGGACGTGGTATAAATAAAATAAATAAATAAATAAAATAAGCCTTTATTGCTGTTTTACAAGTCTACAATAGTACAAAGGTATCACCTTAATTACTGACCATCGGTTTCTCAACAACAGCTTGTCCTTCGTCAAAGGCCTCCTCCAAAGACTTCCACCTATCTCTGTCTCTTGCGATTCTGGTCTATTCTGAACCGGCAACTCTTTTAATGTCATCTTCCCAACGTTTCATTTGTCATCCTCTTCCTCCCTTGCCATCATGGGGTACCACTCTGATATTATTCTAGTCCATTTCTCGTTTCTCTCTCAGCATATGTCCTGCCCATTTACATGTTAGTGTTTTGCATACTGTGTTCACTTCCTTAAATTGAGTAATATTTATAATTTTATTTAGTGTTATTTTATCTTTTCTATTATTTTGTTAGTTAGCTTCTCTGTCAGTGACCATGTCTGACAGCCATATGTTATATATTTTTCTTTTACCTTTAATTGGAATGTCCTAGTTTTTCATAACTTCGCTGTAATAACACTATAATTAACCTAAAATCCAAAATTTATCAGCCTGCAATTTGGTGGCGCATTATCAAAATACGATGTTCTTTATCAGTGTCAATAAATCCGAGTCGGTCGCAAATTGCATCAGCCATCAATCTAAACGGTGTTACGCAGTTACGCACCCCACTACGGTCGCCATGTTGACGGTGGGTTGCCAGTAGCAGCGAGGAGTTTAGAAATTCGCTTAAGCTTAACTAATCTTCGTCGCACTGAAAAACGACAAATGACCCAGATCGACGCCTAATTTTACTGTCTATTAATCGGCAAAATAATCATATAGAATTTGGAGTTGGAACCGAGACATGCACCACGATGTCTATATGCTGCTTAGCAATCACGCAGATATCAACCTGAGAAGGAGTCGAGTCTTCATCGCTGCCTATGGCTGCTGTTATTGCAATAAATATTGCCGTTCCTCCCTTCATCTGGTGCTGTCTGTCCGTCTGTCTGTCACCAGGCTGTATCTCATAAACCGTGATAGCTAGGCAGTTGAAATTTTCACATTTCTGTTGCCGGTATAACAACAAATACTAAAAACCGAATAAAATTAATATTTAAGAGGGCTCCCATACAACGAACGTGTTTTTTTTTTTGCGGTTTTTTGCTCGATATTAATAACGGCAACAGGTAGACGCTTGAAATATTCGCAAAATATTTTTCACAACACTGCTCGGAAATATGGCCATAGATGGTCTTGTTTGGAGTCACAAAACGTCACTTATAGGGGCAGACCAAGAATGTTTTTCTTGGCGTGTTTGATGATTGGTCGAGAACATTGTTGTCCAACTTTAAGAACCAATGAAAATCAATCAATCAATTTTTGTGTCATAGCTCCTTAAAATGAAAAATTGAAATCGACCAATCAGAACACACCATTTTGTTTCGTAAAATATTAGGTGTATTTTTGCTAAAACATACACAGAGTAAAAACTATTTCACTGCTTTTTTTTAAAATGTAATTCGAACTTGGCCCCTAATCTCGAACCACTAGATATAAAATTACATGGGAGATATGGCGAAACAAATACAATTTTATATGGAGTTGACATCTTCATCTCGCATGTTAGTTTATTAATCTCGAGTGCCACGAGAATAGGGGTCCCGATTAAAAAAAGTTATCTATGGTAAAATTGGCGGTGATGTCACATTAACATGAATTAAAATTTGAGTTTTGAATATGAATTCTTATTTTATTTCCTCTCAGTAGTTGTGAAAAGCACTATGTCTGCCTCGGTAGAAAGTGCAATTTATGGACTCGTACTCTATATGACTCGTCCAAAAATCGCGTACTTTCTATCCTCTGCAACAATGAACTATAGTTGTATATTAACTTTGAAGGGTCCCGTTTTTACCCTTTGGTTACGGAACCCTTAAAAAACAAACGTAAGTATAAGGCTTACTAAGATATATACGTAAATAGGCCACGTCACATTTCTTGCTAGTCACCCCGCTCCCCGCCAACACTGCCCCCAACCCTCTCTCCCCCAAGCTAAAGACACTGTGTTTACGCAGTTATTTCTCTTCGTTAGACGGCGATTTGTCATGAATACTTTAGCGATATTGTTTTTAGATTGAGTGCAGTCTATGAATCCGGCGTTACGGAGGGTATGTTATCTCGGAAATTGATGGCCGCTATCAGTGGGGGCGACGGCTGGAACAATATGAGGCAAATTTGCCTGATTTAGGACAGCTGAGGCTAAAATTGATAAGGCCTATATTCCAATATTATATTGTATATTCCAGTATGGTATAGACTATTTTTCTTCTCTTAGTGTCAAGTGAATAAGAGCTGTCAACAATATAATAACAATATGGTAGAATGAAGGCCCGGTTATTTACTTGACAGTAAGAGATACTAAAACGACAGCAATTTAATAACAATTGAAGCAAAACAGGCATGAACAAACTCGAATACTGCCCCAGACAGATGATAACATGTACAGTCTGATTAAAAAAGTTATCGTCTTTGCCCAGCGGCCCTAGAAAAGACTTTAACGTAAACGATTTTCGAAAACTGTCAAAAGTATCGAATTGATATTAGCGCTTGACGCGACCGTCCCAAAGTCCTAATCCATAATGATAACATTCATCGAATGCATCTTGTTTAGCGCTAGTACTAAGGGTTTAGTTAAATAATGGTCACATGTCTAAATAATAGCATTAAAAATTACATGAAAATTATATCCATCAACAAATAGTCAATAAAATTTTAAAGTATTCTTCGCTCAAGGAAAAACAGACGCTCTTTTTAACCCAATTCAATTTAACACTATAGCCACGTCAATTCAATGAAATTAATGATTTGAGAACTTACCTGTAAGTGAAGTTCTATCATAATTTTACGAAGCACTTCGTCCGAAAGATTGGAACCTGGAAACTTTAGAATATATATTATGTAGTTGTTTTTTCGCTCAAGGAAAAACTGACGCTCTTTTTAACCCAATTCCATTTAACACTATAGCCACGTCAATTCAATGAAACTTCCTATTTCACGACAAATGACAATGTCCTTTATCAAATTTATAAAACTACTCAAAGAGGGCGCTAGCCGCTGTGAAAGCAAGGGACTGTCATCACTCATTTTAAATGATATTGACCAATATTGTGTAAATAAAACGATTTGTTACAATTAAACAATTGACGTGTCTGTTTTGAGGTGATATAAGGATTAGATCAATATGATAGCTGTTAATGATATTGCTATTGACGTTTCATTGTAATATAGATTAATTATGTAAAGTCATGACCACTAAGTGGAATGGATCACTGGAATTAATTGCGTACTTGAATTTGAAATTAGAACATCATTGACGGTGTTATTATGATTAAGACCTTAAAAGGCAATAAAAGCGTTAATCTTGGAAATATTTTTGACGAACTTTATGTATTTAAAAGTACTTAAACTCTTTACTTAAAGTTATATTGTTAGATATATTTATTTGAGTTACAACACAAAATGAGACATCCCTTTTTATATCTTCGTTTACATCAGTATAGAGATAGAAACACTTAATCCAGCTGTACATAAATATAAATCGCAGACAGGGAACATCTCCGCTGCAACCAATTCTAATGCACTCAGTTTTATTGCGGCTTTATGCTACTATTGTTGTCCGCAGAACAGTCTTTACAACCTCTTTATAGCTTTGGCATTTTAGCTGCCTTTTAGTGCATACGTGATGCTATAGTGTCTTTATGTCATTATTAAGTAAATGAAATTACTGGCTATTTAATGTGTTTATTATTGGCTAGTAGTTTAATTGTGAATGCATAGAGTCGTATTGTTGTACACATTTATTATGTATCAAAATTGTTAACGACGTTCTTGTTTAATTCAAGTGACTGATGACTTATGAGACACGATGAGACGATTGAATTTAAATCTTTGAGAACTGTAACTGGAATAGATTAATGTATAACGAGGTCCTTTGCTAATCGTTTGATCTGACTCCGTTGGGACAACCTTTATAAATTGTATTCGAAGATCAGTGAAGTAATCAAGTCGAATTTTGCGAACGTTAGCTACCTACTGCAATATTAAGCAAAATCTACGATCGTACACTTATGTAGGATTAACATAAACGGACTTGCGATTTCCCATACCATTTGCTTAAAATTTGTTATTACTTATCAGTAAGTATACATTATTCGTGAAAAAAACATTGCAAAAATATCATAATATACAGTGTGTAAAATGGAATACGAGCAAACATTTAAACTAGACGTAGTTTATGGCTCTACAAGTCATGTAAATGTGGAATTTCGTTAATAACTCTAATACATAGAGCGCAATTAATTTTTAAAGGTCCCATCGAGCAGCAATGTATAATGTAAACGAAGATTTAAGTCTCAGTTAATTGTTATTTAATTAGGCTATTTCTGATACATTGCGTTGCGAATTAATTTGTATGAAAAAAGAAATACAACTTATGTTAAAGGTACATATGTTTATATGTTAATTAGGATGCATATTAACCGTCGTTAAAATGTTTGCTCGTATTCCATTTACACACTGTATATATCACGCAATTTGTTATCCGCAATAATAACCCAAAAGAAAACATACTTCTTCAAGTAAGCGACACCTTTATCAAATATTCCCAACATGAATACCGCTCACAAAAATAGAGCCATCAATCCTCGAGCCCTATTATAAATACTAATATCCATGCAACTGCACTTAGGTGCAGGCGGTAAACAACCACGATGGATGGCCCTAATAGGGCCCATCAGTCTCGTTGGGTCCGTAAATCGTCTGGAACTTTCGATTGCCTACCAACTACCAGCCCCATCACGTAACTATGATCTAGAGCGGCATGCTATTTTTACAACGAATTCTGGGTTTAAAAAGGCGCTTGGGATATATAAAATAGTGAAATAAAACACTTACGATAATTTGAGAGTTGAAACCTAAGGGACTGTTGTTTGATCAGTACCTAGGTAAACTAACTAATCGTGAAAAACCGTAACTAATGGGTAATTCTCAAGGAAATGTGTCAAAGTTTCGATTCCTTTTTCGAATTCTAAAAATTAGTTGAGTTACTAGTGATCAAACGACAGTCCCTTAGAATACCTTCTTTAGGAAAAATCTAGGGTCTTTAAAATACATTTTAAACCTCGTGCCTAACTACATCCTTAAAGTTGTCTTAAAGTTTCAAAAATATTTTCCATAAAAAGTAGCCCTGGTAGGCACGAGGATAAAATTAATAAACCATTTACCATATGCAATTTCGCACTTGCCGGCTTCCTATCTAATTATGCATTTCAACGCAATCCCTACACGGCCATACTTATTTCCTTCCAGCGTAAACAGAGCAATAAAAGGCATTCTCCTTTTGCCCCCCATAAGTGCATCCTTTCTTCCGGCTTGGATAATCCGTTCCTTATTGGATTCCCCGTGTCGCGGCATGCACAATTTTCCGAGCGGGTCGCCGCCGGCAGCGCATGGTCAATGTAGTACTTAGTTGAAAAACAGTATGCTAGTTGATCTCTTGGCGTTTTTTTTATGATATTAAATATATATAAAAGGTCAATCTCGCAATAAATTGAACTATTCCCAAAGGTATTTTTTTATACCGATACTAACTAGGGATACTAACTAACTAGTATTAGTTTACGAGTAGCGATACCTAGATTAAATTAGGGTGTAAGTTGTTAAGTAAGAGTGTAACTTTAAATACGGAAATCAAATCAAATCAAATCAAAATCTTTATTTTACATAGATCATGGTGTACAGAAAGGTCTTATAAAATTACATTGGCAACACATAATCTGCCGCTAAGCAGCACGTAAAATATACATAAGTGTGAATTTACTAAATTTAAAAATAATGAAGTCAGTGATAAGATAATGTTATTAATTATGGAAATCATGAGAATAAGTTATGTCAATAATATCGGGTTATTACAATTTAGTCAGGATTATTAAAATACTCGTCCATAGAATATATACATTTTTGTATGAGCCAGCTCTTTAGTCCCCGCTTGAACTTAATTAAAGATAAGTTTTTTAATACGTTGGGTAGCTTATTATAAATACTTATGGACATACAGTAAGTACTTCTACTGTATAGTTTGGTTCTCTTGGCGGGCACTACAAGGTGGTCTGGATATCTGGTACGAAAGCCGCAGGTATCTTTATTCTTTTTAAAGAAGTCCGGATGGCTCCTAACGAACAATGAGGCTTCGTATATATACATGGAAGGCACAGTTAGCAAATGTAAGTCCTTGTATAGGGGACGGCACGAGGTCATAGCATCTACATCACATATTGCTCTAATGCACTGCTTTTGTGCCAAGAGGACTCTTTTGACATGGTGAGAATTTCCCCAAAGGAGAATTCCATATTTAATTACGGATGACACATAACCATGATACGCTTGGATAGCAGTTTGCCTGTTACAAGTTTTAGTGAGTCGCCATAATGCATAGGCAAAAGAATTAGTTTTACTGCACACCCTGTCTATGTGGCTTCCCCAGGAGCACTTATCATCTAAAGTAATGCCAAGAAATGTGGTATGGGATGATTCTTTTATTTCTTGATCCCTTAATGTCACCTTCAAAGAACGTTTTTTACCATTCCTGTTTATAAATTGTATGAAAGTTGTTTTATTTACATTGATGCTTAAATTATTAATCTGCAACCAAGAGTCTATATTATAAATTGCATTATTTATTTCTAAATTATAGGAATTACTATTTTGAGACGGTATAATAACCGATAAGTCGTCTGCAAATAATACACAGTTAAATTTTGTTACGTCAGGGAGGTCATTGATGTAGACCAAAAACAGTAACGGGCCAAGGATGCTTCCTTGTGGCACTCCTAAACCATTTACTTTGGATGCAGATTTATGTTTAGTAATTTTATTTCCCGAATCAACTTTTGTTATTTCTACAAATTGTAATCGTTTACTTAAATACCCTCTTAAATACCCGCATGAAAACAATACCTATAGGTTCGTAAAAACGATTGTGTTTAGAGCTTATTGCATAAATATTCATGAAGTCTCTAACAGTACTTGCTCCTTCCATTTTACTGGAGATTGGCTTGGTTAAACAGTTCTGAATACGGCATTCGCATCAATTAATAGAAGTAAATAATTTATTTTTACAAATTCAATTAAGGTTCACGAGTGACAGAACAACGCGAGTATCCACAAAACACAATCTCATTTAAGGATACTGTTCCTGTGTGGTTTACTTTAACATAGTTAAAAGGAATGCATGGAAGCTATATCTAAAACTACCTTTTGAAGTACAGCATTGCTACTATAGGTTTCCAACTAAATAAGAAGTTACTCATACACTATTACGTAAGTTAGTGAAACCAATTGAAATAACCAAAACTTAACGTGCGTGTACATAAGAACTCGAAGCGTTTTGCGTCAGAAAAATAATTAACTTGAGACGTAATCTAATCAGAAAATTAACTGAAACAAACGAGCGGCCACTGGCTACCCCTCGGAGGTAAATCAACGTTATCGTAAGCTTGACGTATATTAATTACTAGCTGTACAAAAGCTATGAAAAATAAGTAGAGAATGTTATAATTATTGGATTGGTGTGGCTGATGTATGAAGCGATGTTTCACGGAAAACAGATTTAAAGACTTGTTTGATGAAAGAGCACAATGAAAGACGTAGATGTGATAGATATATTATTTTATTGTCACAAACATCAATAAGACAAAACAAATACTCCGTTAACAAAAAAAAAGAACTTATAATACGAGTAAGATTCATTTGAGAGCTAATAATGCTGCATAACAACCAAATATCGTTGAAGATTTGAAACATATCCCATTTTAAATTATTTCATCCTATTAACATGCAAATAATATTATGTAAGAACATTAGTAATTTAGAACTAAAGACAATAAATATGAAGACGTAAAGTTTACCGGTAATTAGTATTCTGGCTAGGGCCAGAATACGTATATGAGCGCTGCGGTATGCGGCGCGATACACACGGATGCCAGCGGTAAAGGAATGGGAGGACATTCGTGCCCGATATTATTCGTATTACAAAATTACAATTTGATGTAAAATAGGGTTTTCGTTCTACAAATATTATGAATTTGAATTATTTTGAGGACGATTGTGACATAATCAAACGTGATAAGTTTTCGTATAATTTTGGCAGGCACTGTTAGTCCTGAAAAGTTGGGTAGTTCTCAAGATAAATGAGGTTAGCGTAGACAAAGTAAAGCTAGTTTTTACGAAAAAGTTCGTGGACAGGAACTCTCAATAGGACTGACTGACTGACTGACTGTATTAATCGAGAAATATAAAGCCAATCTACTATGTAAGAATGAATCCTTACGTATTACGGCATAAAACTCGTGGTAAATGGATATTTATGAGACAGACTAAGTTGTCATTAGCTTTTCGTAATTAAGTTAGTAACTTTTAGTAAAAGACAACAATTAAAACTTTGATTTCAATTTTAGAAAACAAGGCAAACATGAGATAAAAAAAACTTTGAGACAGTAATTATTTGATAGCCTTCCCTCCGTATGTCACACCAAATGCGACGATCTCACATGATTCTAATATGAGGGTACACGCCGACAAGTCGCGAGTCGTGTAAGCCGTCATGTCGCATGTGTGTGTGCTGCTAATGAGCGGAAAACCCGTGTTTACATTGTTACACTAGTTAGCTGCATGTGCACCCGACTTGTCGCTTATCCTGCTATTTAGACTTGTATAACATACTGTTAAAACAAGAAATTGTATTAATAAAGGACGATGAAAAATTTCCCCACCTACCAACAGAAATGATACATGTCTCAGTTATAGATCGATGACGATCGCCCTACGTATCTATGGCGGTTTTCTTGCAAAATCATAATCGTATCGTAAGGAATTTGTTTAAAAACAAGGCTTGCTAGCCTTGCTTGCTCTTGAATGGTTTGTTTTTATTTTAAAAAACCCATCGATTTTACAATTAAAATAGGAACCTATTTTGTTTTTTTTTGGGTCCTAATGAACATATTGACATGCATCCCGTTACTTTTGGAGGGAGGGGATTTATTAAAAAACCCCCATCACCCTTTAATAATGTGTCTGAACAATTTGCACTAAAAACTGCTTAATTAATTAGAGGTTAAGAATATCGATAACGCATGTAGCCTCTTTTTAGTTCAACCTTTCTAGAACATCCATTTTATTGCACTGATAAATTCAACAGAACATAAAAAGATACAAACTTTAACGTCATTTTTGTCACATAACAAGCATTCACCGGGGTGTTTATCAAATTGAGTAAGTTGTTCGTTCACGGGTGGCGGGCCACTATGACGGATGGCCGGCGGCCGCGCACGCAATGTGACTAAATAGCCGCAAGTTTGCTTATCTTATCCAGTTTTTAGGAACGAGTTTTACGGTCGTATCAATACTTGAAACGTATAACAAGTTCTTTTACAATTTTCAAGGTAGGTTTATACTCAAATTGAATGTTTTTAGAATCTGTGAAACCATAATAAACCAACAATCACTGACTTTTTAAAAATATGTAACGTAACATCTTGTATATTTATTGACAGTTTCCAAAAATAATGGCCTTCTTCATGATGCGTATGTCCATACAGTCTAACTAGCTGCTTTTTAGTGCCAACAGTAAAGTTGGAAGCAATCAACATGTGTTTTGCTTAATCGAACTGCTCCAATAAACTCACTTATAGGGTGGAGCCACACGAGCTTAATTTTGTGAGTTGTGAGTCGGGTAATTTCGGTCGCGTGATTTCTGCTGCATGAATACATAACTTTAACAAAAAGCAAGCTTTCAAAACCCGAGGCGACTGTTGCTAACAAACTTTAAATCGTTATAAATCCTAAATGATCATTCAAAATGAAAAATGATGAAAGAAACCTAAAGATGATTTTTAAATCCCTATTCAATGATACACCAGAATCCCGGTGAGATATGCTACAAGCTATACAGATGTTCAAACTTAAAATGTTTCCTTTTAAAACCCGCGCTCTCGTTCTACAGGTTGGCAGTGACTAATGCGCTGCCTGATCCCACTCCAAGGGTACAAAACAGCGTTTCCCCGTATTTTATTACCTGAAATATAGGTCCCGTGGCATGCAATCCCAGCTGCAGCGTGGGACTAATAGGCGGTATTAGCCGCGCCGCCTCTACTGAAACTACCTGAGCTCACTCACGATGCGATTTTTAGTCGCGAGATTTGTGGGTTTGCCGTGGCTACTGTGCTCGGAACAGGGGTTTAGCCAAGTTGCAATCTACGAAAGTTAGTGACTGTAGAAATGTGTTCTTACGGGCTAAAAATATTCTTATTCTTAGTACGGTTGAGATAAACTACGATAGCATGGCCATTATCCAATCCAAGTATTTTCTTTTTTATACGTTGTGAATCTTGGTGGCGAATAAATACTTTCAGAAATACATTCAACTGTTTAAAATTTTGGAGGGGCGGGCCAAATTATCGTAGTTTCTACGTGAGCAAAATTGTTTATACATAACCTAATTTGACAGCAATTAAGTAGGTTATGCGTAACATCAATTTTTTCCGTTCAAAATTACTATACAATTGTCACTTTGTATTAAATGCATATAATGTACCTTATTCTTGATCTTTTGTTATTGAAATCGATACAATCAAAGCAGCTGCATCATATGAACGGGACAACGCAACTGAATCGCGATACCAAAGTCGGCCAGTGAACAGATTAAAGACAGATCACAATGTGATAGCATCGTCGACCGTATTTATTCCCGGCATGGAATTGAAATGCACTTTAAAAGGGATGTAAAGGGAGATAGTAAGGGGTTACGTATCAGATGGTGCGCAGAGGCAGTCATTAAATATACCAGACGCGCGTGGCTTAACATGAAAGTTGTTATATTTGCAGAACTAGGCACAGATGTATATCAAAAACATTGAAGGATCAAAACTATCCCTATTTCGATATTTTACAATGTACTGCGTTGCGATACATTGCGAAATCCATACTAATATAAAATGTGACAGTAACTTTGTCGTTTGAATCGCTGAACGGATTTTAATGAACTTTGGTATGGGGATAGCTTGAATCCCGGGTACTTTAGGTACTTTTTCCGAGAGCAGCAATAATCCACTTCTACGCGGACGGAGTCGCGGGCAACGGCTAGTGTCAAAATAAATTATTTTAGTATATTTATGTAGGGATTCGATCGTTAGATAATTTTGATGTGTGTTTTCAGATAGGAGTTCTTATAACTATATTTCGACACCGCGGCTTTAAAATAAATAATGACCTTTAAAAATACGGTTAACATGTAAGTGATCGCCATTTGTTTTTTAATAAACCGAAACAGATTAAGGCAATGAAGATCCCCCTATTTAAAGCAACCAATTATTTAAATGTAAACAGCATCGTTTCGCTTTCCTTTCATCGCTTACAAACGAACTTTCATTTCCCGCGTTTTTAAAAGCTTTTGTCCGTCTCGGCCGCGAAGCTCATATCTGACGTTAAAGTGACAATAAAAGTTAAAAGTTAATGAGAAAGGCAGTTTCAAAAGAAGTCGTTTGTGTCCATTAAAGTGTGTTTACGCAGGGCAGCATTGTGTTTACCGCAAAGTTTGTAGCATGTAATTTTGTGGCACAGGCCGTGGCTGAATCTTTGATGTCGCTTTGGGTAGATCGACGCCCTTATTATAAAGATAGAGATAAACGTTAAATAAGTGTTGTCTGTTTAATAGGGATCACAATCGGTTTTCACTATGACAACGGTTTTTTTGTGTTTGTTATAGTACAAAATGTGTATACTGGTCATCCTATAAAAATATCTACATAGGTACGCAGTTGACGTAAACTATCAGAAAGCCAAGTCAAGATGCATGCTAAGTTAGCGATTTTCGAAAATCGACACATGGGATTGACGTAACCTGATGACAGATTGCGTCAACTGCTTAAGTCAACTCCATAAATTTCGATTCGATAGAAAACAGAAACATCTTGGCTAGGCCTAAAGCTACAGGTACATCAATTTTCCTTTTTCTTTTTTTTTACAAAAGTGACTGTTTATAGATGACTATGCAAAAAAATCATTAAAAATTACGAGCACCACTATTTCTCTATCATTATATTCGGATTATAACATACCATAATCCAAATAAATTCTTTCAGCAAATGAGTTTTAGATCCAAATTTGATTCCTATTGCTTTGTCGCACAACATTGCCGCAAAAGTGTATATTTAATACATTTTACAAAGATGAGATCATATTATTTACACCTAGTGACGCATGCGACATCGTTCCACAATATTTCTGCGTACACGAGTCGCGCTCCGTCTGCAGTCATTTGTTTCTGTTAAAAGTTCCCGTGACGTCGGGCTAAATGTCAAAAAGTGCGCGAAAAGTGGGTTACGGAATTTGGGTTAAAACAGCCTGAGGGGCACTGTTGCGGGATTTCCAACGGTTTGTTTTGAACGCGTTATATTTATATGAGCCCGTGTCACTTTCAAAGGAAACGTGGGCTGTGTGATTGTTCGCTTAAAACAATGTCGGGAGTATGGGGAAGATGAAAAAAAATAGAAATATGTCAACATACTTCAAACGTTTGAACTGAATAAGTTGGGCGTTTCAGTTATGCTTTTTCTCATTTTTAACCCTCCGACATAAACATAAATTTAACGTGAGTATCTGTGTATTTGTGTATGTGTGTGTCTATGTTTCGGTGTGTTTGTCTGTGGCATCGTAGCTTCCAAACTGATGGACCTATTTGGATGCGGTTTTATGTAAAGAAAGCTAGTTTAATCGGGATGATTATTAGGAAGGTTTTTTGGGTGAAAATGGGTGGGCTGTTAGCTCTGAAAGTAGGGTCGTCCATAAATCGGGGAGGTCTTTTATCTATTTCATAGTTACTGACAACATTATCACAGTAATTCACATTCCTTCTACATTGTTATGAAATTGAACTTACAACTTGAACCCTGTCTTAGTAAGTTTGGGACTTGAACATTTTGGTCATTACCTAACATAGCAAGAACTTACACTTTACAAAATTAAGATGACACCCTGAACACGATACATTTCGTCGGTGTTAATGCGAAATGGCGTAACTAATAAGATGAAAAATACACCTTAGCAAGTAAGTCAGTAAAGTAAATTTTGCAACTTATTGATATGGTTAGGTAGTACGCCGATTTGCGACTGCTAGGGTAGCTGTAGCTAGTAATTTGATAACAGATTTGCGTAACTTCAGCCTCCAGGCAAAATTCCAAAAACGCGTAAATTACAATAAAATAATGACGTCAACCCCCACTGCAAGGTTCGCTGGGCACACGACCAAATTTTTTTTAAAGAAAGGTTTTCCTTCATCAAGTATAAGCCAGGGTAACCTTTGATTGAATTAACGTCGAACTTCGGCCGGCCTGACAAATTTATCGCGCCGTAATTCCCATAAAAAAAAAACTTTGGAATTACACTTTTTTTCATCGGCGAAGGCTTTTTGCTTTACGGTTTTAATATCTGTTGTTATTAGGGAATGCTTTACGGCTCGTAGGGTGTGTGAATTTTCAAAATTGTTGTGGGATTTGGTCGATTTTTTAAAGTACGACTTGTTTTGTGTATAGAATTAATCCAAAGCGTTTTGCGATGTATCAGATTATGAATATTTACTAACAAATAAACACTTAATGACTTTTCGAAAAGAGTGACGGGTTTCATGCACTTTATAGGGACGAATGGCAGAACATAGGGAACGCCTTTGCTCAGCAGCGGGACGCATTGAATCCCATTGTTTTCAACTCGGTCACCATTACTGTGAAGTTAATAAGAGCTATCACAACGTTGACAATACGATAACAGGTCAAATACGATATGCTTTTTACTGCGTAGAATGTCGGCCCAGGTTAAACGATATACTGTTAACGATCAGAATTAAAAAGATTCTCAAACCACTCGGATAATTTTCCTCCATTTCATCTCCTAAACTCAGACAGATTGAAAAATTAACAGGAGAAAAAATCATAACATGAAATAAGCTCTAGCTGTGACCACTAAGCTTGACCAGTTTATCAGTAAGGAAATTATGTAACCAGTTAACATTTCTGGGCCCTTATTCTTAAGATTTTACACCTTTTGTCTACAGTCCTGGGTCCCTATTCTTAAGATTTTACACCTTTTGTCTACATTCCTGAGTCCTTATTCTTATGATTATATACCATGTGTCTACATTCCTGGGTCCCTATTATTAAGATTTTACACCTTTTATCTACATTCCTGAGTCCTTATTTTTAAAATTATACACCATGTGTCTACATTCCTGGGTCCCTATTCTTAAGATTTTACACCTTTTGGTATGGTATTGTCAACGTTATTGTTAACGTTAAAAACAATACGAACCCATGTCAAAGGCAATATTGTTTTAGCGAGTACAATAGAGCCCCCGGTCGTGTTACACTTCATAATAATGACCTTACAATAATCTAACACCCAACCGTACGTGACTGCAACACGCCTCGACAAACACCTGTTAAGTCCTCTCTACTCCCCTAAAAAACCCCTATCTCCGCGTAAACCCCGTCTATTTTCGTACAAGCAATTAAAGAAAGTTATGAATCTCCGTGCCTCGCGGGATGCCGAGGACCAGGATATAAAAACGCTGCAAGAGCTGGTCATTAAAGTAGATCGGTATCATAATTGAATTAAAAATTCCGACACGAGCTCTTTGGCTAGGGTTGCCTGAGAAAAAAACATTTTAAAACAATTTTCTATAAGCATAAACCGACTTATTCTTCAACGCGCAATGGCTAAAGTGTGATTAAAATATGATTTTCCTCATCTGTCATAACGCATACTTTAACTAAAATAGGTTTATATTACGTTTATGAATAAGGGGTAATTCAATAAATGTTGGAATTCTTATGTCGTGTTATGGAATATTGTAGAAAGCACAGATAGACAGAGGGGCCGGACCAATACCTCTCTTTTCTTCCCATTAGTTCGGTTATGAAGCAAGAGCACTAGATCATACAGTATATTAAACAAAACAAATTGCCATTTTTGATCAAGTAAATAACAGTGCGTATTTTGTGGCAACCCTAGCACAAAGACGTGATATTGCCACCGGAGTTAAACTTCAAAAGTAGGGAAAAACTGTCTACGATACGAATTCCCGGAATATCGAGACGTGAAGCTATGCGTGCTATTTTTAGCAATAAAGGATATAAAGGACAACAAATGATATTGCAGCGTTGTTAGAGTTGGGGGAATCAAAGTTGAATATTTTTTATTGGACTGACTTTAAGATGGTCGTGGTGATAGAACCTTGTGTTCGCATTATTGTGTTCTGGTATGGGAATAAAAGGACCGGTGAAATTACTAGGATAGAGGCTTTTCATGTTAGTCCTCAGGATTGGCCACATATTAGCAGTCTTAAGATTGTAGTCTTGAGAGTTGAAATGTCTGTTTGTCATCAGGTGGCCTGAATGCTCGTTTTCCTTTTCTACCTATGCCATAAAAAAAAGATAAGACAAGGCATTTACGACAAACGGTTGTCTTGTTACTCTTGCCAGTATAAATGGCAGGGCTCCCTTAAGGTGGACCACCAGGGGCACGTTTTAGAAAGCTACAAGTAACAATTTTACGGGTCTAAACTGGCAACACTGCTTAAATGGCTGGACGTCATTGGTCGAGGTTGTGTCAAATGGAAACTTATAACCTGTAAATTGTAATTTGTAGCTTTACAAATCAGGCCCCTGACTGTAAAGAGTACGTTACATAAAACTAACATGAAAGTTGTAAACTCTATTCTTATTTTTTTGTGCCAATGAATAGTGAAAAACATCTGGTCTGCTCATATGCAGATAAATTGCCGTAGTAATTCTACTCGCTATATTTTTGGAAATACGATTAAAAGCAAATGTCTGTTACTTTAGAAATGAAACATGATACGGCAGATAATTACCAAATTTTTCGAATGCCATTTCCATTTTTTCACATGAGTAACAAGGGAGATTTTACTGGAGTCAGGACCAAAGAGGAATCAGGATAAAGAAGAGAGATTTTACTGAAGTCAGGATAAACCACTGATTCGAATTGCATAGTCCTGAAGTACTTTAGACTGAAGTCCATTTTTATGCGAGAATGGTACGTGAAGCCGTTGAAATTAGAAAACATCGAAATTTCAACAGAGAAGGTGGAATCCAGTCATCAGTAAATGTAAGCGAGGAAGTGTATCTTCGGATAAATCGCCGGATGTTGTGAGTGTTGTGTGTCGGTATGATGACATTCCGAATAAAGAAAACAAGTTCAAGTGCGGGTAGGGCGAAAAACTCGTACGAAAAGCAGACGAACACCCTCCACTTCAGTCTTCTCGTGACCACGGCTGTTGTAACACAGTCGAAACGTCGAGGTAAATGTTTATTTTATTAGGCGATTAAGTCCCGTTTTATAGTTTTTGTATGTGTGAAATACATGTTAGATTAAAGCAGGATAACTATCAATAAGAGTGACAAATTATTTGACTTTTAAATAATTTTACTTTTTTATTTGGCTTTTATATACCTTAGTTCTCCATTAAAAATAAGTGTGTCAAAATTTACAACAGTAAAAACCTAAAAGTACTTGAATCTTTTGGAAATGGGAGTAACAAAATAGATAGTTTGTATATGCAAACGATCTATAGGTATGTACTTATACAAATAGCAAATTCAAACCCAAATCATTGCATCCCTGCACAAACGTCTCCGAAACAAAAGGCTAAACAACAATTGACCATTTTACGTTCACCCTCCACTCCTGTATTAATAATTGAACTGAAAGTCCACAATACACTGGCGATAAGTATTGTTCAGTAGCTCGAGGCGCTGTCAAGCTGTCATAGCAGTGAGAGATAGGAAACTTCTAGCTTCCTGATAGTCCGATATCGCCTGAGGTATTTGTGGGGTTGTTAGCGGTTAGAGGGTTGAGATAGTTATAGTTAGCATTATATTTGCGTAGGTAGGTAATAAGCTTCTCGATCTTTCTCTACGGGTCGGAAACTTTATTAAAATTAGAGTAAGACAGGCCATTATTACTGAAAACATTGCTTAACCTCGTAAGCTAAAGTCCTAAATTTAGGACATTTGTCAAAGTAACTTTTGAGTTTAGTGGACCGACACAAGATTATTTTTCGAACTAACGAAATTTGACGTGGGCGTAACGAGGTGTCAGCAGAGTACTTGATCACAAATTGAACCTAAAAACCCAAAGTTACCCAAAATATTTCTACTTCGTTTTAAGAGGGGTGCCTTTTGCGATCACGATCAAAAATTTGCACGGTCACCTGACATTTCAAATGCAGATTCCATTATCAAATTGAAATTTCTCAGTTTCAATTAGAACGAATGCCGTTCCTCCCCCGGCTTTAGTCTAATAACAGTTTGACGGCGGACTGCAGTGTATAGCCCGCTTTACCTGCGAGAGATTTTCTTCGAGTCGTGTATAATCGCCTTAAAGTTGCGCGTTCAAGGAAAAAGGCTGCGTTTTACAGGTTTAAGTCGACTGTGAATTTGTTTAAAGTGCATCTGGTAGTTTTTGTATCTAGTTTAGGAGCAAGTTAGTGGTGTTTTCCTTGTCTTATTCCATCAAAGTATAAAAAAACATTTTCAAAAGATTTTTAAATTTTTACATGTTATATTTTGGAGTCAAGTCTCCTTAAGGGAGTTCAGTCCGCCAAGCTGTTCAAATTTGACTATCTATCAAATGAGGGTGTTCAGTCATACTACCAGGAGTTCAAAGCATGTAAAGGTCTGCTCAAAACTGGCTGGTCTTACGGCCAAACAGAAGTTAATTGAAATGACAACAATTACCTCAATGATCAAATATACGGCGTTATCGTTTGACATCTTGCTCTAGTTTGATCTTCTCACCTAGACCAATACTGTAATAGGCCTAAATAATCTCGCAGATTAAACATAACACTAGATTATCATATTCCTAAAATTCAAAAAGCTGCACTCTTATCTAGTGTACACCGCACCGCGTCGTGACGTTTATGCCCGGCTTAATTTACGATATTGAATCAAGGCGTGTGTAGCCGGCGTCACGCGTCTTTGTTACGCCGCGCAAACGTATGTTTTACGGATTCAAACGGTTAATTACTTTTAGAACATGTTTGAAACCGGTAACGGAAACAATGAGCAAGTTAATATGCTGAAAAACGTTCCTGCTTCAAATAATAATTTCAAAATTTATAAAATACTCGTATAATCGTGCGTGTAAACCGAAAATTATCCCGCTAATATTATAAATGTGAAATTTTGTGCGTCTGTTAGTTTGTTACTCGTTTACGCTGCAACGGCTGGACGGATTCACATAAAATTTGGAATAGAGATAGCTTATACCCTGGATTAACGCATAAGCTTCTTTTGAACCCGGGTAATCAAACAGATATCGAGGTAATAATTGTCGTATAATTAATTCTACACGGACGAAGTCGCGGCCAGAAGCTAATATATTTATAGTAGTAGGTAGTAGGTACTCTTCACTCGATTATACGAGCACAATGTCAACGGTTGTTTAGGCTACTTCTAAAGGGCTCCACTGACAAAACTTTCCGTCGGTTGATACTTATTAGCCTGTTATCTTATCAGTAGGTCATCGTATTATCACAAACTACCAGTTTCACATGTTTTGAACTGCCACTGCTACTCATCATTTTAGCAAATTTCACTCCATCGATTGTATAATTTCAACGAATTTTATTTTATCGTACGCTATTTTCTGCTGAATGAAACCATGATGTTTTCAGGATATCTTGATCATTCATTACGTAGGTTCGCTAAGGTTAGACTCAAACTCAAAACCACCTTAGGCCCTGAGCCGAGCTGGTATGTATAAAAGCATTTTCCCAGCAAGATAAGGAAGACTATTGTGACTACCAAAAAAAACGAGAAATGCTTTTAGATGAAATTAAAATTCTGCGTATCTAATAAACGATCTTTGAAAGCCGTTTCGATAAAATAATAGGTACCCCATCAAAAGACAGTTAATAATGTTTATCAAATAAAAATACAAAACACGCCTTTACGTGAAATAAGCATGTGACAGTATTTATTTGATTAACAACAAGACGAAAATCGTATTCCATCAGCAACACAGTTATCTGATGACATCACATTTGAGAACCTTGTCCTTACAATAAGGCTTCTTACTCTTCACTAGTGGTCAGTTAACAGTGATGCTGTTTGTACAGTCAAATTTGGTCTACAACCCTAAGGTTGACGTTCATTTGCACGTCATGATACAACAAGTTCGATTTTCCCTTAATATTATGACAGTGACAAGATAATTAGATCTCACAAAAACTTTTGTCTAAACTGGTGGACACTTTCTTGGCCGACCGTACTTAACCAGTATCTCATGATAAAGAACTGCAATTAAGGAAACCAATAAAATAAATGTTTTTGGTATGCTCTATTAAACCAAAAAATATTTTTTAAAAGCGGACATCTCTGTAAAATGTTATGCGTGGTCATACCTAAAATACATACGGGTCAACCTGAGAACCTCCTTCTTTCAAGACGGTTAAAATACTAAAACCTTCTCCTAAGTGTACCGAATACGTTTCCGAAAATCAAAATCGGTTCAGCCAAAAGCGAGATAATTGCGGACAAACATACATACATACAGGTCAAACTGAGAATCTCCTTTTTTTTTAAGTCGGTTTAAAAGCCAGAACGTGTAGGGAAAACTATCAGCTTTTACACTTATGAAAGCTCACAGGGTAGAAAATCACTACCGTTTAGCTCCAACCAATGCTCAGATTCCACCATATGTAACCTGTCGGCGTAAAGCTCTTACTTTAGCACCAAATTGAATCCCTCGCGGCGTTTCCCGCGTAAACTATACAAAATGGCGGATCACACAAGATGGCGGAGGGAGTGCAATGGATGGTAATGAGCCGCGCGATTTGGAAGGTAAACGGGGATACCCTGGTGCATTCTAAGTGGTTTAGGCTGAATTTCAAGCTTCGTGAGGAGATAAAATTCCTGTTTTTTACGTAAGGTGACTGGAAACTTTTTTGCGGTTACAAGGAGGCAGACGAAAGCGGGTCACCTGGCAAGTCACCGCGAACTATAAACACCCGCAACACTAGGAATCTCAATTGCGCTGCCGGCTTTTGAGAAAACAGAAGGTTTGTGTACTGACTAGTGTTTAAATGTTTGTTTAATCAGTATGTAAGTCTTCTTAGGTACCCAGCCATAAGACGCTTACTCGTACCTACTAGAGTCAAGGAGATTCAATGGAGATAAACCCTTTTAGGCAGAAATATTCTTGCTTAATGCGATAATATTTAATTTACCTACTAAGTAAAATGATCTAAAAAATATAATAATTACCACTGCGTAGCAAACATTAACAATTGAATTGAATTCAAATTGTTTACTTAAGTACCTACATAATGATTTTTTTACTTCTTTTTGATAAATAAAATCACCCAAAAGGATCTCGATAAACCAACGGACAAAACAAAAGACGTATAAGGGACGGATGTTATATGCAAGAACTGTCACAAAAAAAATACCTAATAACTTATCCAGCCCTTATCCCATACTTGAAATTCCCCTCCATACTTAATATTCTACACCACTAACTTTAAAATTCATCAAACGAAATGACATTCCTAAGCATCTAAACGTCGTTTAACACTAAACTTCTAAACACTCACATACCTCTGGAGCCCTTTCATACAAGTTTTATCACTTGTATGTGACTTCGCATAATCAGTTCCAGGTACAAGCAATTCTAAATCCTAATGCTATAGATGTAAGGGCGTAAGGTATTTGTTTCTGGTATGCACACTAAAAAAATTAATCATTTAATAAAGCTGAGGCCCTACTTTGAAAATCGAAGTTCGAAGTTACGTTAGCTCCATCTTTCTCTCTCGATTTAGTCTCGAGTGACGAGTGACAGGGACGGAGCTAACGTAACTTCGAACTTCGATTTTCAAAGTAGAGCCTCTGTGATTGGAACATGTTATAGGCTATATAGTAGTGGTACCCAAGACCAGTAACATCTCATCAAAATACAACTATCCTAGTCGAAATTGATAGTTTTCTAAAGCATTCAACTCCATCCCATACAATCTCACCAATGTACAATTTGTACATCACCATTCATCGGATCATTCAATCGCCTCCCTACCTCGGCCCCAATTAAGGCGCCGACTGCCATCGAAAAAGCATTAGCCACCCAGTAATTAAGAGGGTATGTGCTACGTATAAATTTGCATGCGGTCAGATAGGTTATTCTGCATAGAAACTATGTAGTTTCATGTCGAATTCGTGAAATTATTTATGTGTTGTGTCAATTTTCTACACGGAAGCCTCAAATTTATAAGAATTCATATCCACATGTAATTATATAATTAAAACTAAAACTATGACAAATTAAAAATTAATTATTTAATTAATTAAAACTATAAAATTAAAACTATAAAATTAAAACTAAATAAAAGCTAGAAAAGAAAGGGCTCCCGTGGCAAAGTACCACAGATGCTAGCAGCATTTCCTCGTTGTATAGCAATACTTATGCGTTGGCCGAGGAAGCTGCCAGCTCTGCGGTCTCCAGTTGTTTCTATTAGCCTTTTTGAAATGTCCTTAAAAAGGCTAATAGCACTGGGTCCCCACAGACCAAAGGTTTTAGGTTATCTTAAGCATGGGTTACATAGGTTAGGTTAGATTAGACCTGTGGGCACCAAAAAATTATGACTCCCGCACGTGTAAATGATTGTTGATGAAATGAAAATTCGGCGAAGTAAAACATTATATGAAACGAGTGTCGGTGATGCAGGGGTTAACCATGCTAGTCATTTAACAGGTTGATTTTCCCCTTACCGAAACTTAAAAAAGCAATCAAAAACTTCCCCATAACCTGTGAAACAGGCAGACTTAAATTCATTTGTTCATGTTTAAAAAAGCAATTTCAAAATAAATCAAAGAAATTAAATTCCGGTTATAGGCTCTTACACGATTTAGAAGTGACTAACAATAAACGCCACTAGAAACGTAGCTCAGTAAGTGTTTTACGTATTACAGACAATATCAATATAAGAGTCGATAGGCGATAAAAATAAGCGGCCGCATCGCCTGTAACGTTATGACTGCGGACTGACCCGGAACGACTTGACGATTTCAGTGCGACACGATCGGCGACCGAGCGAACTAAGCGATAGCGAACAATACGGTGTCTGCTGTAATAAAATAACAAACGGAGCAAATAAACATTGGCGAAATTTGACTAAAGATAAAAAACGCATCACTAAAGGCTATTATAGGCGATTCGTTGCCCGCGACTCCGTCCTCTTAGAAGTCATTTATCGCTATTCCCTCGGAATCTGTAATTTTTACCCTATTTCCTTCTTCAGAGTTCAAGCTAACTTTCAACCAAAAATCGTCGGTATTGGTTTAGCTGATTAGCAGTGGAAGCGTAACAAACACACAGACAAGAGTTAGAGGATTTTAAACTTATCCATGAGACGGTCGCTTTTGTGTTACCACAATCTTCGCTAGACCATCTCGGTCTACCACGTAGGACGCCTGTGAAAACTTCGCTTTCAAAAGGATTTTTTTTTATTGTTATAAATATAATAAAACCAGAAAACTATTAATTTTCTATCGTCGTCGTTTCGAACGCACTACACGTCGCAACCAGCTGCAACAGAAAGCCCCTTACGTGTCTGTTATGGAACGACGGACATAATCTGTTCGATTTGCAGTATCTCTCCATTCGGCCTGATGCAGGACTAAATATTGACTCAGATTTGCAGACCGTTATTCGCCTTTTAAGTGTCGTACGACTATGTGTTATAATTTTAAATTGTAATCTCTCAAGTACGAGTATAAAGATTACTGAATTGATATTTTACTTTAGGGCAATATCAAAGTACATAAATATTTTTTACAATTTGAGGAGAAAAATAATGAGATTAGCGCAAGAACGAGGGGAGCGGCGTGATAAGGATGAGGCAGTGGATACAGGCTGATTAGATGGAATTGCTTAAATGCATATAGTGTATATTGTGCGTATAGTGCATTATTTTATACATTGTCGTAGATTTTTGATGCACGACTGACGCACACTACGGCCTTTGGCATCGTTGCTACCTTACTTATTATACTTTTTTTATTAGTTCGGGTAAAAAAATCGGTTAGGCCTTTCAAGATCAGCTCTTAAAGTAGGTTTCGCCATTACGAGTATAGATACCAACAAAGCGAACAAACTTAAAAACTTGGCAGCGACCTTATCGCACAAAATAACATTAAATTTGAGTTAACAGTTTTCATTTGCACATAAATAAGGCAGAGTCGCGGCCTGGCACGAAGCCACGGGCGGGCAGGTCACATCTGCCTTGATTATTTATCTATATGACCTTTAATTACATATCCCTTAACACACGAGCCTAATGTGAAGTGAAGGTCGAAATAAAACTATAATTATCAACGCTTTGTATTTCTATGGGAGGATTCAGACATTTTTTTAAGTACCTAATTTTATTTGGGGGATTAAAACAGAAACCTAAAGAGACTGAAAATTTGTATCTTTTTATGTTACCCAAAGAGTTGAATAAACTAACAATAAGAGCCTTTCTATGTTAACAAGGTTCATATTCATTCAGAAACAACCCTCACAGTCGTATTGCTCAGCTCGGATTTACCTAATCGTTACTGTCCTAATGGTTAGCTGATAATTGATTGGAGGAATTTCAGTTTTTCCGCGAGGACTTTAATGTTTGCGTACCTATGTTAACTATTTATGTACATGCCGTTCACACCCATTAGAATTTTCTTGCGTCAGCACTTTTAATTAAAATATTTATAAAATAAAAGGTCCGCTTTCAACAGTGATTATCTAAAGTAAATTACACCTATGTAGCAATAAAATGTATCATTCCATTTTGTAACTGAAAAAATAATAGAAAAGAAGTTATTTATTCGTGACAAACATACCTACTTAATTAACGCGGAATAGAATTATTTACACAAATGCATAATTTGTCACGAAATGGTCACAACTCAGCGTGATGCTGGCAGAGCCAGCGCTGGTCTTCCGTTGTGACCGTGGAAAAAACGTAAGCTTTCCTATATTATGTGGCTACCACGGTAAATGACAGTGTTGTAATAATCGTGTTTCATCCCACCGCAACTAATTAACGAATTGGATCCGCGACTCAATTATTTGATAAATAATATTTGGAGCCGTCAGCAACTATCAGGCTATTGATTCATGGCATGGCCGCCGCCGTGACGCATGGCTCTTGCGAGATTACCCGGCAGAGCACCCGGGGGCAGAGGCAGGCTGCTCAATAAACAATATTAATCCCACAACAAACATAAATGTTTACGTGTAGACCAAATTATCTAAGGGTAATTAACTAATTATTGTATTACGAGTTAAAATGTTGAAATCAAATCAATGGCAAGTGCTGCAATTAATAAATAAATAAAAAATAGGAAAAGCAAGAGTCGGACTCGCACACGACTGGTTTCGTACCACTCTTATACATATGGGGACCTACATCTTTTGTTGTCTTATGACAACAAAAAAGGTAGTTCCCGGTAACTCTGTAAAAATTAAGCTCTCTACCTTTTACGGTTCACGAAATACAGCCCTCTGACAGCCAGACCGACGGACAGCATAGGCTTAGCAATAGGGTCCCGTTGTTACCCTCCGGTCAGGTGATTTACGGAGTACAATAAAATATGTCAGTTTTAAATTATTCAACAAGAACTCAAATCACGACAAAATATCGCATTACATTTTAGGATTTTTTATTAAATAATTTCACACCAATAGGCTAGGCTTGACTTCTAATTCTTTGTACATTCCAATTCTGTGTTCCAACAAAGTGTTTACATACATCCTCCTCCTCCCCTCCTCCATCCATCCTCGTCATGTGCCGGCACCCATTTTTATTTTTACTCTTTTTATTCTTATTATTTTTGACAGACCGACGGACAGTGGAGGCTGCTAATTTTCATTTTAAATCAGAGCCAGTACCTCACTAGTTTGAATACTCTGCACATGCAGCTACCTGCAGCCCGCAGCCGGTCAATTTGTACACGTAGCGACCTTTCCCCGAAGTGTGCACGAGGGAGACCTGTAGGTAACCACGGCTTGGAAATATTCTACTCGTACCGATGGGATTCACAGGTTTTGTACCGAATAATTATTCATTCATTCAATAAGTGTAAGAATGATACACGGTAAGGATTTTTTTAAATTGTCCTTTCTGCATGTATGTGTATGTATGTGTCCTTGAATCTAGCAGTCTCGGCTTTGATTCCCGGATTGGTAATATATGTACGGTCACGGAAGTTAATTTGCTACCCATTTCAAAGAAAATCTGCTTGAAGATGTCATTGTCAATAGAGATGCCAAGTCATTTGTAATTGATAGGAATCTCAACCTTATTGCTGTAGAATGTCAGATTGACTTTGGATCTAAGGTGAGTCACAAATTAAATTCCTTGACTGTACATGTGTGATGAGCATGAATATTTTGTTCCTGGTCTTAGAAGTTTTCTATATATATAAATATATATATATATGTGTATAATTATTAATCACTTTTATAAGACGTTTATCGTTATATAGTACTCAAAGTACGAGATTATACTTAGCTTAGTTTGAGACTTGAGTGAGAAATTTTGCGTGAGATTGTCGGCTGATCCGTTTGTTCTTTGTTATTTAGAGTCAAGGGTAAAAACAGCGGTCGGAATGGACAAAGATTTTTATTTACCTTCGTCAATAAGTACTACTATATTACCAATGAAAAAAAGTAAAGTCGTGTAATTTTTTTTATATTCAATGTAAAGACATTTTTATCTTGACCAGTAAAGTTGATATTCAGACTGATCGACGGATCATTAATTTTATCCGATTTTGTTTAGTTTTGTGGAAAACAGCGGAAATCAGCGAGCGAGAAAGTCGTTATTAAAACTTGCAACTCAATCACTCAAGCTTATAATAAATTTCAATTCGCTTTAACTCAACTTACTGACTTATTGCGTTCCAGTTATTTTAATATCGCGTAAAACGCAGTAACTGCGATCATTTCACTTTGCTATATTGGACTAACAATCTTGAATTTAGCCAATTGTATGCAAATCCAGAGTCGCCCGCTGTTGACAATCGTTAAAACTTTATAAATGGTCCCGAAGGAGTGAAGGGAAATTCCCTTTGCTTAATTAAGAGTTTCCATTTTCGAATCGATTATTCCTACAAGGGTTTTCAAGTCTTATTTGTAGCTGGTTATTCTAATGCATTCCGTAGGCTCGGTTTAGGGCCTTTATTTTATTCGGGAAACCCATATTGCTTTTGACATGTTATCGTATTGTCAACGTTACGATAGCTCTTATTTACTTGACAGTAATGGCGGCCGATTTTAAAACAATACATGTAAAAGGCAATATAGTTTTACTCAGTAGAATAAAGACCCTAGTAATATTTGAATCACCTTACTAAATTATTAAAATCTTTTTCATGTCTCATACTCGGAAAGTAGGCCATTGTTTATCTTAGAAGCGGGTTGAAAGTGATACATGTCCACCCTAGGGGAGAAAAGTATTGCATGTTTAAATAAAGTGCCAGGAGCGCAGTGGTAATAAGGAGGTGCGTAGCGCAACTTAGGCGGGCGGGCGCACACGACACAGCGCGGATGCCTCACACACCTCACAGCAATGTACCTTTAATGTTTATGCACTCCTAGTATTTGACGTTATAATATTTTCTCAAAAACATTATAAATGACTTTTTCTATTACTTTCCTCATAATCGAAATAAAAAGTAGAGTGTTAAACTCGGGTGAAAGTATCAATTGCACCCTCGAACTATAGTCCTAACTATCCTAACTATCTCGAGCAACAATTGATCACTTTCATCCCTTGGTTAACAATCTACTATTATAATATCAACAACAGTGGATTTAGAGTACTTAGTTGCATTCCGCGATCGTTATCGTTATTGAAAATGTATAGGATTGACGTAAGCTGCCGGACGGTCGCGTCGAGCGCTTATGTAATTTCCATACGTTTCGACAGTTTTCGATAATCGTTTACGTTAACGTTATGCATATGTTTACAGCCCCAGAGCTACCTCTGACTGTGAACTGTAAAAACCTGTCAAGCTAGGCGTTGCGAGGAACAGATATATTTATATGACTCTGCATAGCTCTATTGTTTTCACTGTTACAAAACATGTTTGCATCATTAATAGATAATGCACAAAAACTCACTCATATCCTTATTCTTTCTTATTATACGAAGTCACTATTATTCCTCAAAAAATAAAGAGTTTCCAAAGATACAGACAGAAAAAGGGGTGACGCAAACAGCCGCAACTCAAACAATCCGCGCAATGAAAAACAGATCAGCCATCTATCAAAAACCCCTCGCGAACAAAAACTTGCGTCGCCGTGAATAATGTCGTTCGGAATTAAATTCCTGGGCAATAAAGTGCAGATGCGACGGACTGTGGGCTCGAGTTCTTATGGAAGGAAAATAGTGACAATCAGAGACGTATAATGGGGTATGTGGAAATGGAAACCTCCTGTATATATGAGTAAGCTACCATAGGGTGTTACAAACCAAAATAACAGAAACTGCAGGAATGTTAAATTATCCCTTAAGCTCCTTAAGGCATGTCGTCCTAAATACTATCGAAGAAATAGATGCAATAATAAATAGGATGAAGGTTATCTATACTTACGTCATTATTCTTGAAATGATTTACAAGAATTTTTAAATTTTGTTACTTGTTATGTACGTTATGGTCACAGGAGAGTGTAAAAACTGTAACACAGATTATTTTATCTACTGCGAATACTATAGAAATCCATGGACAGTCGGCCTTAATTTAAAACATAGCTCCACATTTTTTTACCTTGCCACTATAACGCCTTAGACGAGTGCTACAGTTCAACTTACAAGGCAAACCGTACACGTGTTACAAACAAAATCTCCTTCATTAAGTCAAAACAATACTACTACTACAAACATACATACAATACTATTACTATTAGTCATGCACAGTCTATGTTATAGATGTTGCTTAAAATGGCAGCGCTATTGTTACCGTTTCTCCTTTGTTTTCCATTTTCTCGTGCGAATTCTTATTGTATTACATTAACTAATAATAGTTACCATTATTACATCTTCGAACATCAAACAGATTGACCAACAGATGTAATTCGCAATATGATATTAACCCATTTCATTACAAGCTTTAATTAACGTTGATAGAGAAGTGAGTTCTTTGAACAGTTATTAATTATAATTAACGTTAATAGACAAGTGACTTCTGTCAACATAGGCGCTAATCTTAACCTCATACTCATACTCATACTCATTTATTTATTGCATTATGTGTATACATGATCTTAAAAATATATTTAGTCCAAACATAAACCCTATAAGGGCGCTGCAATTGAATCAAAGAAACTACGTTATTAACTAATTCAATTCAAACATGTCATCATAACTACAACTAACTATCTACAAAAAAAAAATTTTTTTTTTATTAAATATAAATGCTGATTATTTTACCTAATGGGTGTTCAAACTATTTTGGCCTTTCAGTCCATCGCATTAAAATATAGATATAATTTTCTCTTTCTAGCAGATATCTGCGACCCTCTTGACCTCTTAGTCAGACTGTTAGTCTGGATTGGGCTTGTGTCGGTCAGGAACTAAGAACTAAAAGGAATGAATTCCCGTCACGGACCGAAAGGAACTAAGTTCTTCGTAAACGATCTTAATCGGTCTTCGGTCCTTTAGGTCAGTAGCAATTGTTGTACGTATGACCGAAACAGAGCGATCGGGTAAAGAGCGCACAACACGGCACTCGATGTGAACGAGACCAATAGTACCTATTTCAAAGCGTGTCCTGCTCAGATCTAAAAATTTGCTCTGGAGCTAAAGGACCTAAAGGAACTAAAAGACCGAACTAGTTCCTTTGACCGATTGACCGAGATCGGAGCGCTCCCTTTAAAGACCGAGTGGGCACAGCTCTAGTCTGGGTGGCCTTTAACACTTACATCACGCACGCACGTAAGTATAAGATAAATCTAGGTATCTTAAGACTAGATTTTAGGTACTGACAGTTCCATACATATTGCCACAACCTAACGCTATAAGCCTAGACAGGATGCATTCTACGAAAGTTATCGATATAGAAAATTATATAGGATTGACGTAAGCTGCTTGGACTGTCGCGTCGACCACTTATGTAAATTCTATAAAATTTGCCAGTTTTTGAAAATCATTTACAGTTAGGTTTATGCGTTTTGTCTAGGGCCCATGACTTGGACTGTGACAGACAAGACAGGTGCTTGTTTAGAATACCACCTGCGTGGACACATCACACCTTTCTGAACAGCTTGCACAAGTTGACCGTGACTTGTTAGTCGCTGGAAATCCATTTCCAATCCAAGCGAGACAAAACATGTGCTAGCCTTAAGATTGCCAATGTCACCATCAGTCGGTCTGTGTGCTCATTTAACTCCTCCTCCTTAACAAAAACCAAAGGTTTCCTACTGGCCAAAAACTGGCTTTACAGGCTGTTGTAGGCCTTCCACTGAGCCCTCCTCCTACTCTTACCTTATCTCTCAGCATGTCCCGCACCCTGGTTGCCTGGTGCCGGCTCCGGTGCAGTTCCAGCTGCAGCTCCAGGCAGCGCTCCTGCCAGTTCATGGCGCCCAGTTCCGCCGCCAGCTCAAAGTCCAGGTCGAGCCGGGCTCCCGGGGCCGCGGGCCTGCAGAAGAGCAAGTCAGATCATACGGCTTACCATCTATAGGTACATTCTGGCAGATATAAGAAGCCTTTAATATCCACTTGGGTCGCTTGGGGCTCCGGCATGCTTAAAAGCATTTTCTAGAGTAATATTTTTCGATAAACCAATATTTCTTAATCCTCACGTTTCTAAGGAGTTTAAGGCTGTATACATCAAGTAGCAGCTATACAGTATTGACGTTAACTGATGAAAGATTGTGTCGAATGCTTATGTCAACTGCAAACGTTTTGAGTCGATAGAAATCAGGGACCTTGTCAAGATGCATAACGGTAAGTTAGCGATTTTGGAAAATCGACAAAATGTTTAGAATTGACGTTTGCTGATGACAGATCACGTCAACCACTTATAACAACTCCATACACTTCGAGTCGATAAAAACAGAAGGTTCTGCATTGATCAGTACTTTTGAAACATGAATAATAAACAACATGAAAACGAAAGAGATCACAGAAAAACACTATTTTTAAATAAATTTCGGAAGTCATTAATATACTCTTCGAGAGACAATGGTAGCCAAAAACTAATTTTAGGCGTCGTTATTTACCTACGCAACCGGATATAACTGACGTCAATACCCGTTATAATATTCTAAATGAGAAAATGTATCTCTGTTTATTTTACTTTGATTGCTTTAATGATGAAAAAATACAAAACACGCGAGTATTTATTGATAATATCGATCGATCTAATAATTTCATTCAAAATTTAGCATCCAGAGGGCCCTGCCAAGATGCACTACGCCAACTAACGTTTATATTCGTTTCGTTTATAACCAATCGCTTCGCTGGTAGATCACGTGACTTTTCGTATCACGTCATCTACCAGTGACGCGATTGGTTTAAACACGAAACGAATAGAAACGCTAATTAGCGTAGTGCATCTTGGCAGGCCCCTCAGGATTGTTACCACGAACCACTAAATTCGAAACTTCGGGTGCCGAGTCCCTGTCACTCGTCATTAGAGACTAAATTGAGAGAAAGGGATGGAGCTAACGTAACTTCGAACTTCGATTTTCAAAGAAGGGCCTCAGGCCAAAGTGACAGTTGAAAGAAACGACCATAGAGAAGCTCGAAATACCCTGAAACTGCGTAAATTGAGATAAGTCAAAGTTTTTTCGACGTGACATCACTGGTGGACATAAAGGACGCGTTGAAAACGTGAAACAGTAAACGCTGCGTTCACGTTGCGACCGTTTTAAGCTTCAGTGTGGTAGACCCTTTAGTCGCATTTTGTCGATAATCAATTCGTTTTGTTACTTACTTTGTGTACAAGCAAATCAGATATCGGGGTTAACATTAAATCTGCAGCGAACTGAAAACACATCAACAATTCAAATGCAAAAAATTTGCATCGCTCGAACAACACGCATAATGGAAACGCATTTTAATGTACGCAAATCAGGCTGGTGTATTACAAATGGAAGTGTTATTTTATGGTACGCAACAACATGTGGGGTGGTTTTCTAATGGAGATTTGCGTGTACAGCGAACCAAATGCAGAGTCCCAACGGAAGATCAGACCAGCGCTGGCTTAACAGCGCTGGAGTTGGGACGGTCACAACAACTGTGCGGTGTTGTATTTTTTATTTTTGTTCATTTCTTTCTTTTAAATTAGTTCTTCTACAATGGATTTTAAACTGATTCAAATTGTAAATATCTAGGGACAAATCATATACCAATTGACCCCGTCTTAAACTTAGCTCTAGGCTTGTATTATAGGTGTACTCAACGACGAAGATACTTAAAGCAACTAAGACTGAGACAAAATAAACATGGTCATCACATAAGTATTTGTCCTTATCTGGAATCGAACCCGGGACTGTTAGCTTCGTAGGCAGGGTCAGTAGGTACGCTCTGCCGCGTCGTCAAATCATAAGGTCTCTTAAGATTTTATTCATTACGTCACTTTGAAATATGAAGGGTACACGGAAAGAACGTGGCTAGTCACTTTTTTTAAATGAATTTTATATCTCAAAATGTAGAGTTTGCAGTGAAATAATTACAGATATATATTAAATCTTAATAATTGTAAGGTATATTTTTAATTTTGCAAAATAACATTCAAATCGCGATATCTCAAAAAAGTTATGTTGGTTCAAAGTGATAAGCCTGTGACGTGGTGGAACGACGTCGCAGCTGGCAGTGGCTGGAGAACAGCCTAATTAGGCTGTAGCGAGAAATAGGGGAGGCAATGATGAAGTTAAGTTTGTATGTTGGTTCGCTAACAAGGTTGTAGACACAGATCTTCTCGCAATTCTAGCGCTCCAGTGAAGTAATAAAAGTAGCTTGATCAAGGTAATTCATATTCACTATGATCACTTTTACTGCGACGCCACCAATTTTGGTTGGGGTGAAGTTTACAACCGAAGAGATATTTTCATAGAGTATGTCCAAACACTGCTCATAAAACTAGAAAAATCACAGCAAAATTCTCAATACTTCTAAATCATGCAAACCAAAATAAAACCGGACGCATCTGCGACCCCACTAAGAACTGCAAAATCGTAAAACACAGCAATAATCTCTGTTTAAAAATGGATGCAGCCAACGGACCGCATCGTCATTGGTTGCCATAAATATTCGATGTAGTTCATTAATTTAAATGTACAATATTTTCCACTATTAAAGCTTAAACAGCCTTTAAACCAGCTTGGGTTTTATTGGATTACAGTACCAAATGAGGCTGTATTAATTTTCAATGAGATACACAATGCAAATTAACGTAAAACGTACATTTTAGCGGTATTGGTGACGTCACTTATGTAACGTATTTACAATTAAGAAATTGAAATTTAACTAAACTGAGGTATGTTTGTAATGACATTCACGAAGTGAGACAATGAGTGAAATGCCTATCATAGATTTTACATATTCTCAGCGTATTTAGGGGTGGCAAAGTATTTGCAGTGTTACTCGTATGTTATGAAGTGAATTAGGGTTGTGCGTGCTCGTTCACTGAGCGGATCACTCCAAACTAGTACAATCGCTCTAATGTACTAATTCGGTCTTTTAGTTCTTTTAGTACACTAGTACACTGAAAGAAACTGGTCTGTTCATGCTCTTTTGACCGAACGAATGGCCGGCTTTGCTGTCAGTGTCACTCACCGCTCTGCCTGCTCTGTTCGGTTCTTGCTCCGAGTGTACTAAATGAACTAAGAGCAGAAACTTCACGGGATAGTTCGTTCTAGTACAGTGACGGGAATTAATTCTTTTTGGCTCTTAGTACATGTACTACACAACCCTACTGTAAATGTGATAACAGAATTATAACAACAAGTTTTTAGAGTTGTTGGTAGTAGCTCTGCCTACCCCACTCTGGGAGTGAAGGCTGGGAAGGAAGTGTATGAATGTAAGACTTCAGTCATGAGTTTACAAATGTCATTGGGTGGTAGGACCTTGTGAAAGGTCCGTCCGGATCGCTATTGCCATCGTATCCTTTGAACTACCGCCAAGCAGCAGTATTCGCATTTTTGTGTTCCGGTGTAGGGATAAGACAACCGGTGAAATTACTAGCATAAAGGCATTCCATCTTAGTCCTCAGGGTCGGCAACGCAATGTGTTACGGCGTATTCACTAACAATTTTCTTTCACGTATTTTTTTTTGGTTTATCTTTAAAATATTCAACCGAAACCTGTAAAAATTGTCTAGACAGAAACGTAACAGAAACTGTATCGTACAAGAATAATGAGCATTACTTTAATTATTTAATTATCACAAGAGTTACGGTTCAAGATGACTCAGACAGAATCTCCTCAACAGGGCATTGAACGGGCGACTAGCGGAGCAACGGCCGAGTTTTAACATCCAAGTCATAACGCTTAAGTCTACAAGTGCTTAAATACATCTATTTGTCTCTGTCATTTTTATTGAAACCATAAAAGACGGATGTATGTGGAAAAATAGGTGAGTTTACCGTAAGAAACACTTTGTTTCTATCCACCCACGCCGAGAAGATTGACTAATTTGTGCTCAAGTTTGAACAATTATAGTAGAAATGGAGTCGATATTAAAACTGCTTCGTTTTTACTTTGGTTTCCAGCGGGTCTCACAGTCTGTTAGTAAATATTGGTGACAGCTCGACGTATTTTAAAACACGAGCAATCAGTTTCTCTTACCCACATAAAGTCGGTAGTGTTCCGTGATCTGGATCTCGATAACCATAAAGGCTCGGCCACAGCACCGTCGCGGGCGCGCGGCCTGCGCGCGATGGGCGCGCCGCGCGATATTTCCGTACAAACCACTAGCGTTGTAAAGCGATGCCGCCGCTTCTGTCGTGACCCGCCAGCGCAGCCCGTCGCGCGCAGGGCGCGCGGCGCGACCAGTCAGTGTGGCGTCATACAGCGCAGCGCAAAACGAATGACCAAACCACAGAAAGCGAGCGGGAGAGCGCGATGCGGGCGGGACGCGCGCGCGATGCTGCTGGTTGATGGCGCGATCCTGGCGGGTTGATGGCGCGATCCTGGGCGGGTTGATAGCGCGAGGCCTGCGCGATGCGTGCTTGCTGTGTGACCGGGCGTCCCGCCCGCATCACTCACTCATCACGCCCCGCTACCGTCCCGCTGGCAGTCTGTTCGAGCCTTAAGGCCTATGTATCTGTTAATTGAATATATTAAACTTGATTATATTTCCTTGAGACTGTGACTGTTTTCCCCGTGTGGTTGCCAAGTTAGAATAGTGCCACTCCATGTCTTCCCGTGGATGTCGTAAGAGGCGACTAAGGGAATAAAGGCTTGTAGTACTGTTAGGCGATGGGCTTGCAACTTGCAACCTGTCACCAATACACTGGGAAACATCTTAGCCTAGTTGTGCAAAATGTGGTTACAGAATTATCAACAAGTTTTTAGAGTTGTTGGTAATTCTTTATCCCACTCTGGGAATGAAGGTTTGTGTATGTGTGTGTATGAGACTGTTAAACGTGAAAACACGATTAAAAACAAAAACCTCGATAGGTTTGTTTTTCAAATACGATACCTTTTAGTTGAGTACTTATTACTTCTTAACCCCGGTAATGTGGTTATATATTTAGTCGCGCGCAAACTATCTTCGTCACGTTCCTCACGCGAAAGCACATGAAGGCATCCATTTTGATTCTTGAGTGGGAATGAATCCATTCCATTCCATTGATGATGATGATGATGATGAACTTGTTTAGGTTCTGCTCGGCGGAAAAACTAACATAGTCGTAGCCATACAAAGCCCACTCAAAATATGAAGGTGTATAGGCAATTATTATATAAACAAAGATTCGACCAGCTTCTGACAGTAATCAGGTTGAAAATACGACCGTCGAAAATGTGCCGAAGCTACAGTTACGGCCATCAAACTTTGTCACAGTAACTAACTTGGTATGTATTGCCGTTATTTCACTCACGTGATTTAAGGTAACGTAATAGCCTAATACAGACAATCAGTAGAGATCGTAGAGGTACAAAGATGCTAACAACCCTAGCCAAGTCGCTAGTTAAGTAGTCATAGAAACATTCAATTTAAAAAAAACCTGTCGAGTGCGAGTCGGACTCGCGCACCGAGGGTTCAGTATTTAAGATAATATGGTTGGAAAACGCAAAAGAAAATACTTATTTTGTTATGAACTTTATGGTCTATGCAATAAGGTCCATTTTGACTACCCTAAATTTTAACACAGATTTTTTATAATTTTTCCAAAACTGTAAAGTTTGACAACTTCATTTTATTTTTCCCGTGAAATATAAGTAATTATCTTTAAATCAGGAATTTTTCAGATTTTTCGGTCCATAAACTTCTGAAATAAGGGGGGAACGGTCATTTTTTCTTAATTTTTGGCTATAAATCAATAAGTACGTCCCGAAAAATAATAGTTTTGAAATGTGCGGACTGAGCCCTTTCATATGACATCCCGTTTGCTATAATCAAAAAACTTTAATTTTTCAACCCCGCATTCCAGAGCCCTTAACCAATATTTAGATATATAATTTCATATTTTTTTACTAAAAACAGATGCGGGCGAACAAGTTATACAACTATGTCAAATTTCAAGTTGATAGCTTCTATAGTTTCTGAGAAAAACTGCTGTGACATACAGACAGACAGACAACGAAGTCTCACCATAAGAGTTCCTTTTTTACCATTTTCGTACGGAACCCTAAAAAACTGACAGTTTGTGTACAAAATATGAAATTTAAAAAAACAGTCGTATGGTTGCCGAGTTAGAATAGTGTCACTCCATGTCTTCCCGTGGATGTCGTAAGAGGCGACTAAGGGAATAAAGGCTTGTAGTACTGTTAGGCGATGGGCTTGCAACCTGTCACTAATACGCTGGTGGGTAATTCTAAAAAAAGTGGCACCGATACCTGTCAATGAGTTTTTGAATACAAAGTATGTTAAATGTTTGTTTTACAGAAAAAGTAAAAACATTCATAGATAAGCACAGACCTTTTACATCGAGGCCAAGCCATTTTATTTATTTATTCTCCTTAATTTTGTTAAAAAAAAATGGTAGGTTCCATTTTTTACTATAACCTGTCTTGTCCAAATGAGACATGTTTCCGTTTTTTAGGTCTTTGAACTATTTGTGTATATTTTATTATATATATTTTACAATATATTGCAAGAAGAATATTATGACATTCAATTAGTTATGATATGGTTTCAAAAATATATGCTTATATATCAATATTAACACACGACAGTTTGTCCGGTGATGTTTTTACTTTAACCTGTGTGTCCGTGATAGTGTATCTCACTCACATACGGAAAATAATAGGCACACCATAATCCTCGATAAACATTCTGCCAGTATGTGGCTCATCACTATACGAAACGGTTGGATACGATCTGTCATACTTTTGTGGAGATTAGTGATCAAATGCAGCACAGTGTTCAATATGACTCAAAAAATTTCCCTATGTTGTTATCGCAGATATCGATCAAGGAATGCATTTTAAACGAAAGACTAGAACACCCACAAGTCTATTTCAAATACTTTTATTTTATAAAAAACATTTTATGTTTCGTAACCTTGACCTACAAAAACGATTAAATAAATTATGTAAGCGTACCTGATTAAGATATTTCTTTATAATCAATACAGTTTGATAAAGGACTTTTTGGTGCAAATTTACTAGTTTTTATTTTTGGAATATCACCTCTGGTTGCCGAGCTATTAATGTTTTTTCATATTTTGGTTTTTAATTATTTCCCCCAAAAAAACTCAAAAGTGCGACTTGTGACTAGCACCGAAAGATTGCTCTTAACTAGGCCTATCACTGGTAAAAAAATCAAGTTCCACTATCGCGGCGTTTGGGAGTTACGAGTAAAGGTCAAATGATACTTTTTAGGGTTGTCACTAAAAGGTCAAACAAATATGAAATTTGGGATAAATAAAACGGATGAAATTTTGTAATAAGATATTTTCATATTCAAGGAACAATATAAGATACTTTGTTAGTCATTAAATTCAGAAACTTGGCAACCAAACCAACTAACGAGATGTCATGTTAAGCTATTCTAGTGTCTTTTCGCAAGTTGGTTCCAGATTTTATGTATTTATGACTCATACAAATCATTTTCATTTTCAAGTATCAACGTGCGGTTGTTAACATTAGATGGATTTTCATCATCGCCTAATGATGAAGATCCATCTAATGCGGGATCTTCGTCATCGACTTCAGCCACCTGCAAGTTTTCTTCGTGAATTGCCTTCAGTAGTTCACGAGCTGCTTCTGGTAGGCAAATCCTACTGGACGATTTTAGGCGTTGTCTGTAATGTGCCATAGACACGAACGGATCCGATGATTCTAGTGCACGGTGAAATAGGTCTATCATAGTTTTTCTCCTGTTCATTTTCCGGCAATGGTGTTCCCTATCTGAGCGCCAAAATTTATTGCGCGATTCGGCCGCTTGCTCTGAGAGCATACCAACAGGAAGAGCACATGATTCTATGATCTCTTCACCGTGTACTAGAATTTTGTGTACCGTTACAGTCATCGGGTGCCAGTTATATGACTGGACGTACCTTTCCGCGAGCGTGCGGCAAAAAATGCCGAACTTTTTTGCGTCTATAGAGTACTCGCACGATATGACGACAAGGATAATATGGAGTCCGTCGACTAACCATGCATCGAGACCTAAAATCTCAGCAAATATGGCACGGTATTTATCTGATAGTGCTGTCCGGGCTGAGTTTCCATCATTTGTGGTACCTGAATTAGGTTTCACTACGTCCACCAATAATCCAATCCTTTTTCTTATTTCAGCCTGAATGCGTTTTTTTCGTTCCTGAACAATTTGGCCTTCCCTGCTACTCTTATTGATTCTCCATTTTCGTACTAATGGATCGTTTTTATAACTGAGATGTAACAAAAACTCAAATATACGTATCCACGCATGAAGTGGATTGATGCCGTGTTGCATATTTTCTTTTATAGTTGCTTTTGTGTATGATGTTTCCAAATCATTAAACTGACTTGCAGTAAGTTTGCAAAATGGGCATCTTAACTGTGAAGATGTTCCAGTAATGACGTTGAGGACTTTGCCGTCGATTATACTCAAAGTTAAGTTACAAACGAATATTAGACGATGCCTTTCTGAGGTTTCTGTCGTAATCGTAATAGGAGACAAACTTTTAATTTGCTCTTCTACAAAAGCTTTTTCCTCAAGAATAAGATTAGTGGTTTCTTTTTTATACTGTATATGTAGAGGCCGACAAAATCTATACGACTGAGGTGTGGGATTGAGCCAGGCAATATAATGTTTGTCAATTACGATACGTAAAGGAAGGAAAGTGGTGGCAAAAAGGCTATTTTCGTTTTTTGAAATATCTTCGTCTGATCCTGGGAAGTGTTGCTTATATAATGCTTGGCCTGTGCTTCCATCGAAACCCCACGACCCTTCAATTACGCACGAGACTTCTTGCTTGCCTTTTCTGTTACAATACTCGACAAAACTAGCATCACAACTTTGAACAATTCGTTGAATAGTATGTGAAAGAAGTCCATGCAACGAAACTGACGCTTCTACTTCCGAAATATCTATCCCTTCTGCTGGGTAACATGCTTTCCTTGCATTTAATATTTCATAGTAGGGTGGGTACGTGGGATAACCTCGACTCTTCAAATTCTGTCTCAAAAGTTTATAGGTTTCCACACTCAGTTGTCTATCGATAATGAAACCTAAAGCTTCTTCCGGTGTATAAGGCTTTGCAATTGTAGAAATTTTATTCAAAACTACTGATGGTTCTTTTGGTGATATCAGACAAAGTTTTATTACTGTTTCTAAATCTTTAGAAGCTTTTGGGGTTATTTTGCTTCCATCGTCAGAAGTACGAGGGGTGGCTGAAAAGTAATCTACCTAAGTATGAAGTAAAAGACTGACATGGCTAGTTTTATTTTTATTTTTCAATATAGTCTCCTGCAAGAGAAATGCACTTATTGCATTTGTCATAAAGTGACATTAGACCGTTAAAATAATATTCTTTTGTTTTCTCGTCAAAATGATCATTTACGGCGGACTTCATGTCTTCATCAGTCGAGAATCGTCGCCCTCTTAGATCTTTTTTTAACAGCCTGAATAAAAAGTAGTCGCAGGGGGCTAGATCTGGACTATAAGGTGGATGATCCAGCTGATTGAAGCCATTTGCACTCATAGCTGCCTTCACTACTCGAGCGGTGTGCACTGGGGCGTTGTCGTGCAATATTAGAACTCCTTTGCCCAGTTTGCCTCGTCGTTTCTCTTTTATTTTTTCCCGGAGCTGAATTAACAAGTTAGCATAGTAATTAGCATTCATTGTAGTATTTTTGGGTAAATAGTCCATCAACAAAATTCCATCGACATCCCAAAAAATTGTGGCCATGAGTTTGCCTGCTGATGGACGGACTTTAAACTTGCGAGGAGGCTTCTCTCCCTTAAATATCCATTGCATAGATTCCTGTTTGCTTTCAGGATCCCATTGGCGAATCCATGTTTCGTCACAAGTCACTATTTTAGAAATAGTTTCTTCCTCCATACCTTTGCTCATTTCTAAAAATGCCTTACAACACTGGACACGTCGATCCTTATCAAATGGAGTCAGCATTCTGGGCACCCAACGAGCACTTACCTTTGACATTCCCAAATACTCATGAATAATTTGGTGCACCCTTTCTTTACTAATGCCAATGTCTCTTGCAATCTCCCACTGTTTTATACGTCGGTCTTCCATAATAAGTTTTTTGATACTGGCCATGTTTTCATCAGTAACCGCGGAAACCGGCCTTCCACTGCGATGATCGTCTTCAAGGCTCTCGCGGCCATTTTTAAATTGCTTCGACCAAAACTTTACAATGAATTCGGAAGGACAAGAGTCACCAAACACCGCTAACATGCGTTGTCTGATTTGCGATGGAGTATTACCCTCCTTAGTGAGGAATTTAATAACCGCACGTTGCTCAATTTTAACCATTTTACTTTTTTCTTCCGACATGTTCACTGCTCAGAGCTACCAATTCGAATCGAAGCGTAATAAACAAAAGAATGACGGCAATTTTAAAAAAAGAATAAATAGCCAATACGATACCATAGTGGCCAGTATTTTTTTTTAATTATATATAGACAAAAGAGATTACTTTTCAGCCACCCCTCGTAATAGTCAAGGCAAAAGATTTTATCACTTTAGCTTGAGGTTCACCTTCTAGTGACTCCATGATCCGTTTTCTGATTTTGAGGTCTTGTTTATAAGTTATACCGGGATCATTGGTTGATTTAGAAGATCCCAATGACGACATGCCAATCGAATCCAAGAGCGTTGCTGCGGACTGTGTGACATCCGGTACTGTAGATTCCGGAAGTAGTTCAGTAGTGCACTCCACACTGGATGTATCAAAATTCACGACAACCCTTTCCAGAGGTTGTGAAGTAGTGCACATCTCACTGGATGTCGCAAAGTCCACAGCAACCCTCTTAAATTCAAGGTAAATTCAAAAAGTTTGTTCAAGAAAACGCCATGCTTGTCTTTGAACCTCTTTTTGTTCCTGTTGCAATTTTTATAAAAACTCATGGCTTTCCTAAGAAATGAGTAAACAACTTCGCGTAAAAGCCTATCTTCTTCGCTAGGAGAGAGATCTTTGAGTTGTTGACCCATTTCTCTGAAAAGTACGGTTGTCAAGTCAGATGGTGTTAGGTCATCAGGGGACCCGTTCTTTTTATATTTTTTACTTTCTGCGTAAAAGCACTCAAAAATGTGAAATCGTGTACAACCTCCTTGCATATTTGCGGTTACTTCCGGAGTTTGAGAAGTACCGGCTGTGGCGCGGTCCACAGCATCGATTGCCACTCGTGTACCAACATGAGGGTTGGCGCCCTCATGCCCCCCTTGCAATAAGTCCTCCGGTTGGGGCCCGGATGGACATCCCTCAGCAGGTTGGGTAAGCCCCTGCTGAGGCAAAGTGGCGCCATGGGTCTGTAGCGGCTCCATGGTGCCTCACCCCCGTTTCTCCAGTTCACATGTATCAGCATGGGGTTATAGCATGCATAAGCCTGACGAGGGTGGACCCCTTCCCACGCTACGTGTGAACCTTCATCGAAAGAAAAAACAACTCTTACGAGTAACCGATAAAAAAAACCGTCAAAGTATATACCTAGGGTTATATATATAATAATCTATGTATATAACCAAATAATACCAAATAAATGATGTCCAAATAATATACTGTTTTGTAATCAAGGGAACAAATTGGATCAATTCTAACTAACAAATCAAAGGTCAATTTGAGTGACAACCCTACCACTATATTTTGAAATTCGATAACTCCAAAACGCCGCGATAGTGGAACTTGATTTTTTTACCAGTGATAGGCCTAGTTAAGAGCAATCTTTCGGTGCTAGTCACAAGTCGCACTTTTGAGTTTTTTTGGGGGAAAAAATTAAAAACCAAAATATGAAAAAACATTAATAGCTCGGCAACCAGAGGTGATATTCCAAAAATAAAAACTAGTAAATTTGCACCAAAAAGTCCTTTATCAAACTGTATTGATTATAAAGAAATATCTTAATCAGGTACGCTTACATAATTTATTTAATCGTTTTTGTAGGTCAAGGTTACGAAACATAAAATGTTTTTTATAAAATAAAAGTATTTGAAATAGACTTGTGGGTGTTCTAGTCTTTCGTTTAAAATGCATTCCTTGATCGATATCTGCGATAACAACATAGGGAAATTTTTTGAGTCATATTGAACACTGTGTGCAGTAATCTGGAGTTTGTAACGGGTATGTTCACTTTATCTAGTCTCAATTATTTAATGTTAACGGTATGGGACGTAATTAACTAATCATTTGAACGTGGTATTCTGATGTATCTACTTATATTACTAAGAGTGGAACGTTCAAATTATCACCGGTTTAAGAGTAAATGTCTTGTAAATCTACTTTTAACTTTAACCTGTGCAACTTTAACCTGTAACTAGCATAGATTAGGTTAGGCACAGGTTAATGTAACTCTTGGCGGGTTAAAGAGACATATGTGCACTAATGTGCAGGTTAGTGTGACTATTGGCAAGCTAAAGTGAATAACTATTTAAAATAATTTTGTTTTAATAACTTGCATATAATTTCCCAGAAAAACTTTACAGATGCTTTATCAAGCAGTACCCATTAACAGTGATCTACCAAAGTAAATGTAGGGAATTGCTTTTTTAAAGTAATTTGTATTTTAATATAACTCTTTAACCTGAAAACTTCTCTCTTCTAACCTGTCTAATGAAACTTTCTCCTGCATCTCAATATTTCAACAAGCCATAATTCTTATATTTTCATGTATATTCCGTTCCCTTTTATAAATATGTAACAATTGGAACACCAGGAAGCTTATTTTAAGCAAAGAAGGTAAAAAAACACAACTTTTTTTTTGGAGAAACTTTAACCTGTCCGTGCCACTTTTATTAGAATGACCCTGGTAAACATCTTAGCCTAATTGTGCAAATTGTGGTTATAGAATTGTCTTTGTTGGTTATAGAATTGCCTACCCCACTCTGGGAACGAAGGCGTGAGATTATGTGTTGGAGTCGTATGGTTCGGAAAAAATCACCCACCGTTTCATCTTCAGATAGCAGTATCTATACGATTTTTAGCTCTACTCTTTGATACATATCGACAGAGACAATTAAATTAGGTAATTACTTCAACTGACATATACTTTTACCTAAGTCTTTAAATATCGGGTTTTTTGTCATCATAACGAAAGGTTACACATACTTAAACTTGACTTTAAGTACGCATATTCTACAAAGTAATTCGCAAAACCCACTAAAAGCACTTAGACTATAATGATACCAGTTTATCATCCAACTAACTGTTGCCGTCCGCGTAGAAAATGGAAACATAGCCTATGTTACTCAGGGATAATGTAGGATTCTAATGGTGAAAGAATTTTTCAAATGGGTCCAATCGTTTCGGAGAATTTATAATAGTAGTATAGATTAAAGGTCAAAATTAATATTCAAATAGTATCAACAGTGTTAAAAATAATGATGACAGTTATACGTATTCAAATGTTACTCATCTACATTATATCTATCGATATTTTACGTATACATCATCGATATAAACTGAGATGTCTCTACATTAGCAGCTTAATGAAATATGCAAATGTAACCTCAGTGAACCCTGTTGCAGCGATTTCAGAACGAAAACCAATTGCCTTCTTAGACGGAGACATGTTCAGAACCGAGAACTACATCCCGGCTACATTTTGTATGGAAACCAAAGTGGTGGGCACCGAATAAGTTAATTAACAGTTACGAGAGCATACTAGCGCGCGTTTTGGTGCAATTTGATAAATTAACTTGTTTACATTAGTGGAACTAGTTATTGGTATTGCTGTTTGTCTAGAAAATGTAAATAGGATGGGTAAGGTATTGTTTTAGAATTGTGATTTAATTTATATCAACAATCAATAGTCGAACGATTAAGATTTGTCAATATTATGTAAACAATGTGTATCTTACTATTAGATTGTGGCCCATCAGATAAAAGTCAAAAGTTTTTGAGCTGTATGTATGTTTTTATGCATGGTTCTTTGTTCCCTTGTAAAGGCTGAACAGATGGCTCGATTTCGCCAAGGTCGCGAGTGTCACGGGTAATGTTTTTTTACGGGAAATTTGCAAAATAAAAAATGTATAGGTACAATCAAGGAAATTGATTCCTAGACCACTTTGGACTATGTCAAAGTGACACTGTAAATAAAATCATAAGAAGTCTCTTACGCTTTGATTAACTACGTCACTTTGATATAGTCCAAAGTGGTCATAGAATCATTTTCCTTTACTGTACATGATACCTAACATTACATTGACGACGCCATCCAAACAGCAGTTGGGTTTTTTAAAGTTTTTTGTTAGACTTGTAAAATATTTTGAACAAGAAAAACACTCAGATAAAGTGTCAAACGCTGGTCAGTAATAAATAAAAATATTTTTTATAATCTTACCTGGGCGGAGGCTGCGGAGGCTCCTTGCCCCGGCGCGGCATAAGCCTAGGGCTGTTGGGGGTGCTGGCCGAGTGCCCCGCCCCGCTATGGTCCGTAAACCGCGCCAGCGGATCGAAGATCTGCGACAGCCGCCGCGACCGTTCCTCCGACATCTTCACAACACTTCACTAACACTAACACGACATCACATCACGACACCACACCGACACAGTTAAATCACAAATGACTATTTCGAACGGTCCGAGTGATTCAAACATTTCAAACTACGGAAGTTGTCCCCCGCCGTTGACAGATGGCGCCAGTGACGCGGGATTTGGCGCGCAATCTCCGCCGCCATCTTGCCGCGTCTGATGTTTTTCACAGTTTAATGTGCCTTTGCGCCGCCGACGTATTTAGAACGCTGAAAAAGAAATAAGAGATCAGCTGACGTGTGGAGGCGAGGTGAGGAATTAGTCAAAGGTGAGGCAATTAGCCTTTGAGTAGACTCGCCGTCACAACATGTCGACACAACGTTAGTCATAGAGACGCGCGTGCAAATTCGTCTAGGATTGAGCAAAATAGAAACTTAAATAGGTACTTAATAGGAAGAACATGGGGATTTAGTTATCATGTAACATTTCAAGTTACCACATAGCGTTTTACATTACATATAATTTTGAATAAATACGTAGTATGTGGACTTGTAGAGTCAACCAAAAGTATACTGCGACTCTAAGTTTAATAACTTTGGAGGTTGTCATAAGAAAATTATGGGTCGATACTCGATTGTCGTTACCGCGTACTAAAAATCGTTTGCGTCTCTTTAAAAATGAACTCAAACAACAAAAATAGTTAAATTTGGAATACTTTCACAAATTCTAAACGAAATAAAATATAACTAACGCGTGAGGCAAATTTAATAATTAAAATCATGCAAAGAGTGGTAATCATAAAAATTAATTAAAATGCAAGCATAATATTATGCCCAGACCCACAACAAGGTGTCTCAAAGGTTAACGTGGTTTTATCTAAACGCAACTTTATCGCCAACATTGTTTAACAAATTTACATTCTAGTTTATCCTCTCATAAAGCAGAGTGTATAAAAACATATTTAAATCACGTCCGCGTCATTATAACGTCCAATAAAACTATTTTCGAATTAGTTTCGCTCATAATAAACGTTGGTCGGAAACTTCTCGCGTCCGATTACAGGATGTTGCGTAGAATCGTTACGCGATGTTTTATTGTTCGTTAAAAAGTTGGCTTCGTTCTTAAAAACAAGTGGCTGTCATGTTTGTAATGAACTAATCACAAACATTATGAAAATCATTGCCGATTTTTCAAAGCGTATGTACAATAAGTGAGTCCAATTTGTTCTTTCGTATAGCTATGAATATTGTGTTAAATATATTAACATACGGCGGACGCTCTACTTGTCATAGTTCAAAACAAAAAACATGAGAGTTGTTTAATGGTGTGTTTTGTGAATCTAACTAATAAATTTGACGAGATATATAAACAAAACAAAAGAATTTTGAACAATAAATTAACCAAACCAACTAACCTTATACGCACGTTTTAAAGTCAAACAAAAACGATTTAACGACAGGATGTCCAGTAATCCACCCATAGGTGAGGTGAGGTTCGTACACGGAATTGTACGAACAGGACCACAAAAAAAAATGCACTTCACTGCCTTGTTTTAAACACAGAATGACAGTTTCGATTTAAATGGCATTTATAATGATAACGTTTATTAGCCGACTGAACACACACGGGAACGCACGTACACTCGCGCGTACACCTCAGACTCTTTGATATTCAAAATTAGTTCGTCTCACCTTTCGGGACTGATGTTCTCAAACATTATTGTTTGGGAAGTTTAAAAAAACTACCACCTGTTTTTTATACTTGGAAAAAAATTGTGTTGGTTTTAGGAGCATCATTCTGGACAGTAAAAAAAGGATTAAGGTAGGTCACAAACAATATTATGAAAATGACCAATTAGATACCAAAATTGGATTTTAGTAACAAAATATTTTATTATTAAAATCCCCATTTGATGGATGTTATACAAATTAAACAAAAAACGTTTAAACGAGGAGAAATTGGCTCGTAAAAACCTATCATTTACTTCATTAAAGTCTCTTATTAACCTGTCAATACGGCGTTGAAAAAACTTTACACAAAAAAATACATGTTTGATATTGTAACAAAAACACATTTCTAGTTCGAAGTTAATCTACATGCTAATAGTTTTTACTTACACTTTCTCTTTTATCAATTCAAAGCCAATTTGATAAGTAAAGTAACAGCGTTGTTTACATTCACTTAACTTAACGAGTTTTTTAACAATAAACAAGTAAGTAAAAGTAAGTAGACAGTTGCAGCGATTTCAAAAAGGTTTAGTTAATTAACTTGAAAACTACCAACATCACACACGTAACTTGCAAAGCTAAATACAAATTCTAAATTACAATTTACTCGTACGCTTAATGTTATCAAACAATGAATGTTAGACACTCACAACACTAAATCAAGTTATTCAAAACTTCGTTTGATTCAATTTAAGTTCGCACATTAACTATTTATTTAACAACTGAGCGCGAAGTTTGCTTGCGCTCGAACCAGCAAAGTTTGAGAAGCATTGTTAAGTCCCCACCGGCTTTTAAATAATAAAGGATCTTTCATACAATAATGAACGTAGTAACATAGGGGATCAAATAATACAAAAATGACCCTGATTTCAAAACCTGAGCGTCGAATCGAGTGTGTAGAGGTATGCAAAAAAGCAGTTGAGATAAAATGAAGTGTACGTACACGAAAAGAACATGTCCACTCTCGTAGAAAAAATGTAGGGTCCGCAATGAAGTATTACTTACCACCAGTTACAGATTTAAATCGTAATATATTGTAACTTTTATTTTATACACGAAAATATTGTATGAAATTACATAAGTAGAGAACTATCTTTCAAGTCGCGAAGACTCAAAATATGGGAGCCCTCTGTTTCCCATAGTTTTATTGGTCATAATGTAATTGTTGACATAATATTTGATAGTCATAATTTTTTATATCGCTGAAACTGTAAACATTTCAGAAGTTCTGAAATATCTAACGTGTAAACAAGGCTAGGTTAGGTTAGGTTTGATTTATAAAAATCCTGAAAAAGTAACAGTTTATTTAAAAAAACACTTTATGACTTGCGATGATTATGACCCAAAGCCCATTATGACTAAAAATAATTATGTCAGTCAATATAGACCCTCAAAATGTTACTAAGGTGACTTGACATGTTCTTTTCGTGTACCCTTCATATATAGAGCTATTTCACGTAACATTGGTTGTAGCTTTTTGTTTTACCATGGATTAGGTAGTTGTACTTATTTAACAAAAAATGATGAGAATCTTTCATACGTAGATAATAACATAGTACGTAGTTTTGCAAACGGGAACCAACCCACAAAGATTTGGCATTAAAATGTCAACTATCATGCTGAATATTGCGGGTTGGTTCCAGTTTGCAAAATCTTTGTGGGTTGGTTCCCGTTTGCAAACGAACTAGGAACGACCATAACTGTTATAGTCGTTCCTATATTCAGTATGCGGATAGATAGATTATTTACCTTCACCTTCTTAAGTTCACCTTGAGCATCAAGTGTATTTAATCCAGTAGTGGAAACTGTTTTGGCCAATGTTCTAGCTACAATGTATTAACCATAATGTATTATATATTGCTGTTTGTTTCCCTTGATAAATAAATAAATAAATAAATAAATTTATTTCGGGACGCTTTGGGTTAATTTTTGACCACATAAGGTATAAGTAAGATGCTTTTGAAGGCGGCGGAATCTATTATACTTACAAATCGCTTAGTAGATCGGGAAACTTCATTATATTCATACTATAATATAGCTAACCGTCCAGTCATTAGTCAGTGTGTTTACTAAACACGTTATATTATTGAAATCTATGATTTTTGTAGTTGAAATGACTGACAATTGCGTAATTACCAAAGTATGATTTTTCCTTTTTCAAGTCATAATTAAAACCTTTATATTTTTAGCACTTTTCAACCAATATCTATTAAAACAAACCCCAAACGTAAAAGCTCCTGTTTCGTATTCCATTTAAATTCTCCCAGGCCACCGTAAACCCTTAGCGAAAACCCACAACAAAATAACCTGGAAGGGGTAATTGATTCTTATCACGAAGGCGAAAATATCGTGATCTGTTTACCGAAACCCAATTGGAGTGAAAAATTACTCCGTCAAGACGGAAATTAAAAGGGCAGTGACCAGAAAATTGGCGACCCCCGACCTCAGGAGTTATGTGCTTTGATTAATGCTATCAGGGCCGTTATCTCGAAGGACCCTTCAAATTGGGGCCAACCGGCCAACCCTTCCTGGGATGAGTTTTATCTATGACTTAATAAAGGTTTTGTTTTTGTTTTTGGACTTGTTGGGGGTGCGCCGATCGAAAGCCGTGTGATAAGGGGCCTACTAAGATAAGTGATCCGGAAAATACGAGAATTTAGCTTGACGACATTCGTACATGTTTTGGCATAGTAAAAAATTAACTTAAAAATCGCCACAAAGTTACTCCGATGCTCTTCACATGTGGTTTCAATTAGTTAATTTACTATCACTAGGTGTCGCCAAACAACAGTTAGGAAACTTTTTAGGGTAAAAAAACAATACGCGTTCAAAAGAGTCCGGATGTGTGTGGGTAAGTTTGTATGAAGATAATTGTCTATTTTTTGGCGGTGTTGGGTGGGTTTCTCATAGAGATATTAAAGATTATAGTATTAAGTTTTTGATACTAAAAGTACGCCGAGGTATCAATAATTCAATATCTCGGCTCCGATGCTATTCAGAGTATTACAATACGTAACAAAATATGTCTATTTAGAATAGATCTATCATAATATACCACTTACGAACGGCCGCTCACCTAAAACAGTTTGAATTACGCAAAACCCCTTTGTATTTCAATTTGACTTGGTTTACAATAAATACACAATATAAAATATATCCATACTGTATGGTTGATACAGTATGTTACTATTTGTTTTTTTTTCATGTAAAACATTTATTCTATCACGCTTTTTCGTCTTTATTTCCCGCATTTTTATTTTTACCCAACGTCCAGGGTCACATTGTACAAAGTGTTGCGACAGACCCTTGTTAGTGAGCCGTCCATGATAAGCGTCCCACTCATATAAAATTTATCGCCAGTCCGCAGTATGACGGTATAGCTCGTTGATATTTTTACGAGAAAACGCATACTACAGACCCATAAAGAGTGTGCATACAATGAGGTTCTATAGAGCACGAGTTAAGTTCCATAGCGAACTTTTTTAATCTTTATGGCTCGTCTTCACATTGGCCCATGATGGGCGATTAAAAAAGTGGCCATCATCGTCGCGATCATGGGTTGATCTCTACACAATCGTGACTGTTCAGTTACGCACTGTCGCCGGTTGAAGATGGACGTCGAAGTGATAGCGGCAGCTGCTATCTATTTGCTTAAAATATATTATCATTACCGGAATGTGCATCAAAAAAAGGTCGTGAAAAATAGATGGAGGAAGAGAAGGTGGTGGATGTTAACTATTCAACATAACAGAACAAGATACAGTGACTAATATTATTGTAAAGTCGACCAAGAAACAGTTTTACCACTTTTCGACTCTATTTGTAGAGGCCCCTGTACACAATGGCCCATCATGAGCCAACGTAAGGGACGCATTTACAACTTAGAGCGAGCAACATATTCTTGCATCTCACTCTTACGCATCACTCCGTCCCTACGCTGGCCCATGACGGGCCATTGTGTACAGGGGCCTTAAGGCGTTAAGGTCCAAAAGTGGTAAAGGACGACCTCAACATCTGCCGTGCGACTTGTGATTGGCGATTGTGTGGATACGAGCACGATCATTGACACGAATTCCTTTCATGTACCGACAATTGTCGGATTATTCCCGAATACAGGCAATGATGGCCACTCACCGATGATTATGCTCTCTTCACAAACGTGCGTGCCTGTATTGGCCCAGGATGGGCCAATGTGTGGTAGCCATTAGAATGCAACATTCAGCAAAAGACGTCGTCATCCGCGCTACGCAACGCCCAACTGTCACCATATAATTTTGCACTTTATACATTTGGTCTGTGGCACGAATGTACAGTCAATAGCACTGATATCTATAGCCATCGCACCAAATATATGTAAACATAGACCTTATTACCTGTAGCATAGGGGCGTGTAGATATTGGCAGTGGTTTACTCATGGGAAGCGATGATGGTAGAGTTTTGTCGTGTAGGGCTGCCTGTCCACTGGAGCGGAGCAAGGCAGCGGAGCGGTGAGCGAGTAAAAGATCCACCAATAGAAATACTTTGCTTTCCTAGCCTCGCTCAGGGCAACTCTCTGCCTCGCTCCGCTCCAGTGGACAGGCAGCCTAAAAGTGCCGGTAAGGCCGCAGGAAAATTTAAAATTTTATCTTTTACGAGTATCTAAGGGGATATCACATATACTGCAACAAACGAATAGTGCATTTCATAGTAGATTTCAGCCTTATACCGTCCAAATATCATAGGCTCTTTGATCGCAGCTACATGGCTCGTAGTCAAATCCTCTGTAATCCTTCCACACGGTTCGTCTAAAGCACGTTGCCTTACTGAACCAATAGCACGTCTAGCCTGCCAAGACTCGGCTTAGGCAAATCTAACTTCGATTCAGCTTTAACTAGACTAAGTAAAATACTATGTTAGTACGCAGGAATACAGTTTAAAATCGCAAGAGATTTCCGGATGTATGGTTTCTTTTGAAAGTAGAATGTTTGTTGCTCGACGTTTTAATTTTGTTTGAAGATAGGATATAGCAACCAATCTATATATATTTTTTAAGTTACAGTTTTGTTAACGATTTTGGCCTGTTAGTTTATCGTATTAAAACAAAGACGCATATTACTTTCTTATTCTAAGAGATAGCTGCATCCCCCTCGGCCTGTCTGTCCGACTAGTTTAGTCTAAGACGCCCATAATTTAACTGCCACAATGTCGAAATCCATAAAACATGAAAATTAAATACATATTTGTAAACTAGATAAATACTGAGACAAGCATTTTTTTTAAATAATCCCCGCGTAGTTAAAGTGCCTGATCTTTGTTGATATTAACACCCTACTCGTAGTATATATCTATCCTAGTCCTGCAAAGATGTATAGGTACAGTCACCAGCAATAATATATTGTCCAACATTGGGAGCTAAAATATCTGACACGCACTTATACCTCGAGTAATAAAGAGGTGTCAGATACCCAATGTTGGATAATATGTTATTGCTGGTGACTGTACGAGGCTACTTATGTTACTTGCTGGAATAAAACAATTTACAGATATTTTTTTAGTTACTCGACCAATTGCCAAAAACAAGGACGCATCGCTATTTTTAAAATCATGGCCCATTTTTTTTATCCTATCACTTCAATTTGTGTTTCGTCCCATGCAAGAGCAACAGACACACACATTTCCAACGTAATGACGCTGCAACCAAGCCCATTATCCCGTAAAGGACCGATACAGGATGATGCGTACAGCCGGCAGCCTAATGACTGGCAGACTGGCATCTCATTAGCGGGGTTCGTAATTTGCAACACCCTTTGGCTACGTCAATTCGTTGGTACAGCTTTGTCTTGTTTTATCGTCAACTACCCTCACCATGAGTTACAATTAACGTACTAGCTAGCGAGTAAATGCTCTGTCCCTCGCAGACCTCGCAGTATTGTTATAGAGTGCGAGGGATGCATTCGACTCGCCAGCGAGTACGGTAATTGTAACTCATGGTAGGGGTCTCTATTCTACACGGTAAAACTATATTCCCTTTGGCATATTACCATATGGTCAACATTACTATAGCTCTTATTAACTTGACAGTAATGGCGACCGAGTTAAAAACGGATAACACGTCAACATGAGTATAGGTGAACAACTTAAGTACCTAAATGACCTCTTGCATGTAGTAGTAACACATCAGTATATACCGTTTGACATTCTATATTTAAAATTTGACGTAAATTCCATATTAGTTTTGTACACAACTACATGCAAGAGGTCATTTACTTAAGATTTTCACCTATAACGTAGTTAACATTATTGTAGCATATACAGTGGTGGTCACATAATTAGGTACGCTTGCGTTTTTCTCATAAAATTGCCTACAAAATGATTTTTCCCATATATTTGCCTACAAATATGACTTTTCAATTTCGGCCAGTAAAAAAGTTCTTAACCAATTTTATTTACTTTAATACAATTTACTTTATATTAACAACTAACGTTTTAAAAACTTAGTGCTTACATAAACTTTTTTATTTTTTGAAATCCTTATAAACAACAGAGATAAATTATACATACACTTAAAACTTAATTTATAAGTTAACGATAAATGTACCTAAAAATAAAATTGGTTAAGAACTTTTTTACTGGCTGTCAAAATTGAAAAGTCATATTTTTAGGCAAATATATGGGGAAAAGGCAAGCGTCCCTAATTATATGACCATCGATGTATGTATAGGCAGAATAGTACAAAAGTAATTCATTTAAAGATAATTAATTGATTATTTAGTCTGCCTGTACATACCCACCACGACCATAAACGCCACCACATGAAGTACAAAGGTAGCTACGTGAAGGTAGGAAGGAAGGTAATATACCACAAGTTACCGTGTGCGGCAAGTCCATATAAAATGCACGGACCTAAAAAAAATATTAGGTCCGTGATAAAATGTATGCAACTACAGGAAACAGGTCAGCGGCGGCGGATTGTAGTTGTGGTCGGTGGCCCGTGTGCGGATAGTCTCACTCAATTAATCGTGTATGAGTTTATTAACAATAATAATATATTACTAATAAGTTAATAACTTTCCCTCGAAACCCCGTCATATATGGAGTTAAACATAACATTCACATTATCTTTTTCCTATATTACGGTTTAAATACTGACGCATAAGTTTACATGACGCTTTGGTGGTAAATTATTATGTTCATATTGTAACTTAGTAGCTCTTTGACATTCGAGTTGTGCTGTGTTTCGGATTTTAAAATGATTAGTTTTTTGTTTTTAATCATATTTGTATCCATGACCAAGGAAAGCGCAGGTGGGTTTTAGATAGTTTTTTTTAGCTTCACTTGTGTAATTATGTAGATACGTAGATGAATCCAAGAAGTCAATTTTAAGCTATTCGTTGTCATCGAATTATCTTCTTCGGTTTCGACAACAATACAATGGTGACAGTAGGTCATATTAAGTCCTCAATGGCCCAGGTATGTATATCCATAGAGTTTGGACTCAGTCACCGTTAATAGAGAGTTTACAATCAGTGTTAGAAATACAGTCGGCAACAAAGTGCGCTATTTAAAAATGAATTTAAAAAAAAAGACAAATTCTATAGTTCATCTACTAAACTACCTATTAACAAAAGGCTTATGTTTCTGCCGAAATTAGTAAGTGATCACCAAAATATACATACAAAAATCCTCTTTTTAATGTATAAATTAGCAAAAATTTATCCTATTTAAAGCAAATAACTCCAAACATAGGTAATTGAAAACCTAAAAATGGTAAAGTACCAACAAACATTTACCATCATTTTAATATAAAATGTCATTCAAATTTTAACAATAGCTTATCTTATCATTATTTCTCATTCCAAAACTAATATGACAGAGTCGACGTAGCTCCGTTTCGCGTAGCTCCTATTTCTGGGTTGTTTTGGCCCTCCGGGCCTGATATACAAACAAATCTAACCTAACTTAACCTACGTATTATGTTGTGGTTATATTTGGTAATTTGGCTACATATTATGTCAATCAAATGGTATTTAATGTCCCCAATTTTCTGAACGTGTTTTTTTTTTCAGGAAATCATATTATGATGGTAGTTACGGAAGAAAATTCTACGGTGATTTATTATTCAAAAGCCACGCCCGTACTAACAGTTAACATCATCTCGCCCATATCTCCTTTTACAAAGCGTGCATGGTGAGTAGGAAACGTATGTGGATCAAGTTCGAGTCGGACTCTATTTAATGTCATGTTTAAACTGCCATATATGAATCGTTACAGCGATTAAACTGACAAGGTACTAAAGTGTACACATATTTATGAACTCGGCCTGGGTAGACATTTGGATTTTTTACAGAGTGTATAATTACTATGGCTGCTAACAAAAAAATAAAGTAGGTCGCCATAAAAACAAATGCAATTTTTACGGTACAGTTTTTTTATGTTTCAGGTGTTCAGATCAAAACGAAACTATAGTCGAGGGAAGCCAGGCTGGAAACGAAGGTAGGTATGTTTGAGATGAGCAATCCGGCTAGCGGCGAGCAAAGCAAATCCTTTACCCGCCTCCCGAAGGAGTAGGATGGTACTATTGACCAGTATGTATGTCTGTATGTATGGTTCTTTGCTTCCTCTTACGCTGAAGGGATGGCCAGATTTCAACAAACAAGGTGTCTTAAGATTTGTCTTGCGTCGCTGAGTATTTTAATTAAAAAAATATTAAAATGGCGGCTCCAAAAGTCCGATACAATATGGGTATTCACTATACGTTTACCATAATATAAAAATAAGGAACTTTTTGTTACCGCTGTTATTAATTTACTTAAGAAATACTTTACTATCTAGCTGGCCAAACTAGTATATGGGTGAGGACCAAAAAGTTGTACCACAGTCAAGCGTAGTTAACCATACAAACAAAGAAGTCGAAAAAAGTTCCGTTGTGCGACGAAAATGATCTCTACAATTTTATGGCTAAATTCCGTGTCACAACGGAAAAGTTTTATAGAAAATTTAATTGAGTGAGTAAGCATGCCCAACTTTTTGGACCTTACCCATATAAACGCTATTAACTACGTCGACATATATCAAATTGCATTACCGATATCTTTCAGGTATCGGTGCAGTGGGCAAAAACTTAGATGCAATTGACGTCATGCACTTCAAAATACCCAATCCGAAGAATAGCACATGGTTCTGCAAGTTTACTGGATATTCTGAGGATCAAGCCTACATACAACGAAATTACAACATTACAATCGTCATATACGACGGGGTAAGACGTTTGCCCCGTGCAGTCTTATATAACTACTACTATAATTATCAAGCTTTTATTGTATTAAAACACCCATAAATGTTTACAGCACTTCTCAATGAATGATATTAGTTCTTCAAATGTAACGTCCACGGCTACAGATACAACGTCCACGGCTACGAATGTAACGTCCACTGCTACAATTTTCACGCCCACGGCTACAAATGTAACATCCACGGCTACAAGCGTCGCGTCCACAGCTATGAATTTAACGTCAATGGCTTCGAATGTAACGTCCACGGCTACAAATATCACACCCACGGCTACGAATGTAACTTCCGCAGCTACAAATGGCCTGTCTGCGGCTACGAATTTAACGTCCATGGCTGCGAATGTCACGTCGACAGCTACGAATAGTATAGATAAGAAACGAGGTGTTGATACTTTACAACCCTCCATGTCTCCAAGTTAGTATTACTCATAATTCGTTTCCAAAATAGAATAAGTAAAAGCATCCGTCACCCTCGCACTTACATACTGGTCAGAAAGTGACAGTTGTTTTATCCACGTTTATCCAATTCGATAAACACAACCAATAGGTCCGCAGAGCGAAATATTAAGACACAAAATAACTATTTTGAAATGATATCTGATATAACTTTGGCATAAAGCAGCCATCGAGTGTGGTCTTTGCATTTTGCCATTAAATAGAATATTTCGTTCGTACCCGCTATTTTGTTCTCCACACTGGGACACAGGGGTGCCAACACTGCTGCTAAGCAGCAAATTTTGTTTGTAACGATCTTGAAATAAATTTAAAAAACCCGATGATTGAGATTCGGTTCTTCAGGTACCTATTAGGTAAAATTGTATGTTTGGTACTTCTTTTAATAAAAAAGCGTTCAATGTGCAAATTGGGGTATTAGGAAATTTAATAATGAGAACATTTGTAAATTAAATTCTGACAATAAAACATTATTCCATTAACCAAGTGTACTTTTGTAATACATTATGTATGGTTGTATGAAAACACTTTATTGTACAAACAAAAGAGATAACAATTATAAAATAGACAAAAAATATAACAGGGATGAACAAAGGTGAACTTATCCATTTCAGGGATCTCTTCCAGTTACCTTTAGCCATGGAGAAATAATTAATTACAACGAATAGCCTAATAAGTACAAAACTAAAAGAAATTTCTATAAATATATTATACTCGTACTTGGTACTTTTTAAAAACATAATATGTTTTGCGACTTTACAGGTGAATTGGTCAGCTTAGTTTTCGTTGGACCTGCGTTACTCGTTATTGGATTGCTGCTAGGCGGCCTGTTATACTACAGAAAACAAGGTAATAATACAAATAAACACAAGTAGAAAAATATAATTTTAGCACCTTAAAATATTTACGATGCGGAATATTTCTGGGGTCCTAGTTAAAAAGGGTGTAAGTCTCCTGAAGAGCAGATGAAAAAGGGTTTAAGTCTAGTACACTCCGTTTATGTATATACCCTTTTGTAGAACAAGTTAAGTCGACTTATACCCTTTTTCACTAGGTCCCCAGTTTTTTGATGTATTTCATGTGAAATTGTTATTAGCCATGTTTTTTTTTTTATCAAATCAATTCCACTATTCACACCCACTCTTTTTACAGTAAAAAGGAACGAAATACCTGATAATATTAAGTCTCGTGCTCCTATGGAATTACCATCAGAAGTCATTTATGAAAGTAAGTAAAATAAAACTTAGAAAATAATACACATGGCTCTATTCTTCTGGATAAAGCCATATTGTTATCGTATTGTCAACTTGACAATAATGGCGACCGAGTTAATAACAATACGATAACACGCCAAAGGCAATATAGGTGAAAAACTTAAGTGAATGACCTCTTGCACGTAGTTGTGTACAAAACTAATATGGAATTTACGTCAAATTTCAAATATAGAATGTCGAACGATCGAAGTTTTTCACCTACACAGTTTTACCGGGATCACCCCAAAATCTCGAATAATTTAATGTCGGAGTAATGAAATTCGGCATTTTCCGAATTTAAAAATGCCGAATTAAATTATTAACAACAGTATTACAATACCGAAAAAATATTAGGCCGAGTTATCAAAATGTCAAATTTTACATTACTGGGTATTTATGTACCCGGTGTTACCGAGTAGAAAAGAGGCCCTGGGGGTTATTATTAACGGTTTACGCTGAGATAAAAGGACAGAGCTATATAACTGCTATAGCTCTGTCCTTTACGCTCACCGTAAAATGAATTGCATAGCTTTGTCATAATAACCCCCCTGATCTAGATTCCTCAACGTTTTGTGAAGAACCCTAACAGTAAAACATTCAACTGTACATAATATACCGTTACACCAGCTTTACATACCCACAACCAAAACGGACGACATTTTTTTATTGCGTAGTGAAAGGCAGTCAAATAAGGGGCCTGCCGCCTGCCTAATGTCTTAGTTGTAGATTATGTGACTGGTGCATAATGAGAGGCATTAATACACGAGCGTGGTTTTATGAAACGAGCCGAGAGTCGAGTTTCACAATAAGATCACACGAGTGTTTTAATGCCTAATTATGTGTACAGTCGCCAACATAACTGTATCTACACGCATATCATAAATGTTCTACAATATGTGAGAAACCTGACTCTATGGTTACCCTGTATCTAAATATTTACATTAAAGTATCGGTTCCCGTCATGATGTAACCACATCGATAACCGATAGGTACTTTAATGACATGCAATACTTTAACTGTTTGTTTGTAACGCATTTACAGCTAAACCACTTAACCGTTTTAATATAATTTTGTATTGATGAGTAGCTTTAGCCCTGGGGAAGGGATTAGGATACTTTTTACTCCGTAAATTACTTTTACTCGGACGTAGTCGCGAGAAACAGCTAGTATATACATATGTATAACCTCAACTTATGTATTTCAGCTGCCTATAGCCACATCACTGGATATCAAAAACTGATGGAGAAACAACAAAATGACATCACTGGATATCAACAACTGATGGAGAAAAGACAAACTTAAACACCAATACATGTCATATTTTACTTTACAGTACTATAATATTTTTTTATACAGTACTATAATATTTAAATAAAACATGGTACCTTTTACAATATAGGCATATAAATAAAGCGATTTTCAAAAAAACCTACAATTTTTATTGACCAATATTTTGATTTTAACTTGGGTACAACAAGGTGGCGTTTACGTTTAAAAAGCACAGAGTATTTGTAAGTACTTAAACAAATATTACCTACTATTTCAAATAGTTTAAATCCTACTAATATTATAAATGCAAAAGTTTGCGTGTTAGTTGGTTACTCCTTCGCATGCAACGGCTGGACGTTTTAGGATGAAATTTAAAAAAGAGATAGATTATGGCCTGGAGTAGCACATATGCTTCTTTAAACCCGAAACTAATCACTGTTCCCGTGGGATGGCAAAATTACGAGTTCGACGCGGACGAAGTCGCGGGCAGAACCTCTATTCTAATAACCTGTGTTATATATAACAAAATGAGATTTTATGCCAGAAAATAAAGAACATTTAAAAAAAAATATAAACACTTACTTTACTTATGTACGTAACTAGGTACTTATACTCTTTATTGTACAAGAATCAATAAGACAATACCTACTAAAAACAGGCAACATTACAAAAAAAAAACAAATGCAAAGTTATCCCTTAAAAAATATTTAAAAGTTATGTAGCATAAAATATCATTAATTTACAGTACTTATATAGGTATTATTATATGGTTTACTCTACTTAAAAAATCGCAAATATCCGTTTTCTTTGAAAGGGATGTATTAGTAGGTAACATTTGGCTACATATAAATACTTTGTGCCTTATGTTTAATTTAATACTAGCTAGTTGTGGCTAGTGGTGGAAGGACCGTGCGCATGGTCCTTCCGGATTGCTACCACCATCTTAAATACTTAACCAAACCAGATGGGTACAAAAAAAAAAATAGATCACATGGAAGAAAAGCTGCTGTAACTTTATTTGTTGCCCACATCCCACTTTTTTTTTCAGTACCAAGAGTCAAAGTTATGGAATGAAAAACGAGAAATACTTTAGTTGCTTAGAATGGATTTATTTTGAATGCGCTCATATTTTGAACTTATAGTGTAATTCAATACATTGCTAGTTTATTTACAATTGGATGTTAAGTTTTAGAATCATAAATTATAGCTATTTTAAACCAAGGGAGGCAAAGGTGTACCGCAACGCAAGGTAGCGTTCTTTGCCCGTATCATTAAAACCTTAATAACTGCTAAGTTAAAACTATATTCGGGACCGGTAAATAAGGCAATATTTATGCCGTAATATTTACGTCAAGTTCTGGAACACCCAGGGTATGTAGGTATATGTATACGTAACGAATAATACCTATTTCCAAAGCGTATTAGACATTAAAGCAAGAAATCAGTTCTCGACGCGATGAATTCTAACGACAGATATGGTACGGTTTACCATCATTTCTTAAAAAACGTTTCACAAACTGATTCATTTCACAAACATATTAATCTACTATATTATAAAATTTAAAAGGATTGTTCAATTTTTTTGATAAATCGGTAAATAAATGTTTAAAATATCATTTTGCAAAACGCTTTATTGCCGAAATTGTAAATATTTCAGGTTTTTTATAACACTAACCTAACCTCACCTATAGGGTTCCACAAATGGCCCTGAAATAAATCCTGAAATATTAAGTTTTGCAAAATTATGTTTGTGAAATTAATCAGTTTGTGAAATATTGTTTAGCAAGAGATTAAACACCGTATGTTAACATAGATATATCGTTATTAATCTGAAGTTTCCAAAGTATTTGGGACATCCGTTTAAATTAGCAGGAGTAGTCCTTCAAAAAGAGGTCCTTATTGCAGTTTATAGGGCCCTATTTATTACAATATTCATTACACAATATTATTATGTATAGTATACGAGTATGCGGTTATGATATTCCTGTATGTTGGAAAAATAAGGTGACTGTAGGGATTTCCTGGTATATACCTAATTAATTACCTACGTCACAGTAAAATGTCAGTGAGTCATGATCAGTGAGCGGAATAGGCAGAGCTAATTTGTCTAAACTTGACGCATATTCATTCATGCGTGAGAGAGATGGGAATACATTATTGAATGAACATGCATCAAGTTTAGGCAAATTAGCTCACCTATTTCCGATCACTGGTCATAATCGCTCAATTCTTGTCGTAATCGGGTTTTTATCGTAAAGGTTTAAAAACATATAAAAGTCGCAACAGCAATTTTTTTTTTGTGTGAGTATTAAGTTATAATAAAATTGATAGCTTAGTCTCTGTGACATAAAACATCATTTGCTCTGTTGCTTTAAAATATCCTGTCTTGTTTTATTTCAATGTCCGCAAAATAAATACCTTATAAGCGCCGTTAATAGTTTAATAATTATCCTGTTAATATAAATGAGATAAAATGTACAGTCATTCGAATTAAGGGTGACCACACGATCCATTTCGGTCCCCATAAAATGTAGAATGAAGGGTATAAAAATAATCATTCACACATATGTTAAAAAGGCAAACCATCAAATTATTTAAAAAAATTGCGGATAAAATTACAACCATTTCATAGTACAAGTTAAACAGGTGCCTACTACCTAAACGTTCATATAATTTTCGCAGTACGTAATGATGAAAAACAACAGTAAATATTAACCATGTTATTCATTGCAAACAGGAAATATTTTTTAGTTTAAAGGATCGTCAGTATTATCAGGAGAGGCCATGTCTTGCGTGGGCAGGCGGGCGAGGAGAAGAAGGTGCGATGAAATAACGAAATCACATGTGATATGGCAAACGACTTGTTTAATCACCTCACATACACTATTAGCTAATTTAAATCTTAACGGATTACTTTAATTTAGATGGATTAATAATCTAACGACGTTCCACCAGAACACGTGGGGTGCGTGCGCAATGCCCATCGCCTTCCACCGTCGGCTGTCAAGTGTAGTTCCAATGGCCGCCACCCCAGCGCTCGGTGTTACGTCACTTGTCAAAAGTTGTCCGTTCAGAAATCAGCAATCGACACTAGCGCCATCGAGTTGATTCTTACGATGCGCCGTTACGGCCAACCCTGACAGTCGCACGCCCTCGTGCGATTAGTCGTCTTGGCATAAGTCACCTGAAAAATACAACACGGTGTTAATACACGCTCGACCATTCCTGACACAGTACCATCGTCTGATGATGACTGGTAGTTAAGGATTGGTCCGGGCGTACTAGGCCCCTTCGACCAACAATTCAAATGCTACGACGTGGACCGGGCATACAAGGCCCCTTCGACCAGCCGGTGTCAAATTCCCGCTTAGCCCGGGCAAACTAGGCCCCTTCAGCTCATAATCAATGTGCTTGGATATGTGGACCGGGCAAACTCGGCCCTTCCGTCCAAAACCACTTCAACAGGGCGTGGACCAGGCGCACCAGGCCTTTTCGACCAGCCGCAACCGTAACTAGGGCATGGACCAGGCACACGAGGCCTTTTCGACCAGCCGCAACCATAACTACGAGGGCATGGACCAGGCATACGAGGCCTTTTCGACCAGCCGTGTAAACCGCCATGTAGGCTTCCATTAAACACTACATCATACCAATGTGAACTGTAAGTGCAGTGCCCTATAATTTCATCTACAAGCATTATAATGTAGCGCTATTACTTACTACAAAATAAAAGAGTGATTTCTGAAAACTTACTTTCATTTACGTGACTCTTCGTTATCGGAGACGACTGAGAGAGTGTCAGAGCCGGCGGTCAAGGTATCGTCGCTACAAATTGAGAGAGTATCACTATCGCTATCAACTTGCGATATTCGGTCATTCTGTTCCCCATCGATCGCCGTCTCGGCCACCTGACTATCGAGTAAATTTGTCGCGACTTCCAATAAGCCCTCGAAACCCTTTGGCACTAAGCGCAGATTTTCATGCGAATATTTGAAGACACGGTTGCCTCCAGTTAGAGATTTCAGTTCGTATCTATCGTTAGAGAGTGTTTTAGTAATTATATAAGGTCCGCGAAATTTCCTAGATAATTTTGTCTGATTACGTTCACTAGATTTTATAAAAACGTAATCTCCTTGTGCAAAAGGCCTTACCTTCGCCCTCCCGCGATTGAAACGCTCAATTTCAGATAAAGCAGCCTTTTGAATGCTGTTAGATGCTGAGTTTCGAATGACTTCTAAGTCAGCCCGTTTGGGCGAATTAACATTAGGTGATATTTTAGAGAGGCCTAGTGACTGGGCTCGAATTCCGAACATTAACTCAGTCGGGGTGTAACCTGTAGTTTTGGACGTAGTGCTATTTAATGCCAACTGAACATTGTCGAGTTCTTCGCGCCAAACTTTATTTGAGTCATTTTCAATGATAGTGAGAAGGCTTTTTAAGGTGCGCATAACGCGCTCTACTTGCCCGTTAGCCCTAGAAGAGCCGGTCGCAATCAGGTGCAGTTCAATGTTGTGCTCACTGCAGAACTCTCTAAAATTAGAACTAATATAGCACCTGCCCTGGTCTGCTATGACTCTTCTAGGTGCTCCAAACAATGAGACGGCTTTTTTAAGAGCTTTCACAGCACATGTAGCATCGAGAGACTGGGTATATTCAAGTAAGACATATTTAGTGAAACCATCTATTATGACTGACGCATATTCCTTTCTGTCACTTTTACCGCTCAGTTTTCCCGTTAAGTCTATGTGGATAGTGTGCCACGGCACGGACACTTTGGGGATGGGATGCAATCTTAGTTGCTGGGCTCCAGAAGGACCCTTCGAAGCCTTACACACTATGCAAGAATCTACAAATATTCGAACATTTTTTGCCATTTGTGGGAACCAGTACTGCTCATAGATTTTATCAAGCGTTTTGTCGTATCCTAAATGATTGATTTCATTGTGCACGTGATTAATAAGGGTCCAAATAAGGGAGCGCGGTACGATAGGCAACCAAGAGCTAATTTTGTTACGTTCTACTTTTCTGTATAGAATACCGTTGCGTACATCATACGTGTGAGAAATTGCCTCAGGGAACTCGTTATTTGAATGTTTAGTTATTAATTCCTGAATTTCGGAATCTCGCTTTTGCTCGACTTGAAGCCAGCTGTCATGAAGCTCTACAAAATGGACTACTTTTCGTGTTACTGGGCGCCTTTCTTCAGGATCTAATTGACTTGCGGTGGAAACGGTTGAACGGGGAAGCGGATTTCTCGAAAGATAATCCGCATGCTCCATACTGCGGCCCTCCTTATAAATTATGTCAAAGTCATGGGCTTGTAGATAAGCCCACCAACGATGGACACGTGGGGAAAGATCTACCTTAGCTTTTGAGGCCTTTAAAGAGTTGCAGTCTGTATAGACAGTAAAATGCTGTCCATACAGATAGTGGCGGAAATTCTCGACAGCGCGCACCACCGCTAAGGTTTCTAATTCATAAGAATGGTACCTAGATTCAATGTCGGTGGTGCGGCGGCTAAAGTACGCAACAACACGTGGTACATTCTGGTCTCTTTGAATCAAAATGGCGCCATAGCCGTCTGAGCTGGCGTCAGTATGCAGCTCTATTGGGACGTCGGGATTAAAAATGGTCAGTACGGGTTCGGAAGTTAATATTCCTATTATTTTTCTATGAACGTCACGGTGTCTGTCAGTCCAAGTGATAGGTCCTTTTAATTTAGTGAGTGGGTACAAAGGTCCCGCAACCGTGGCAAAATTGGGGATAAACCTCCGAAAATAGGATGCTAATCCGAGAAATTGTCTAACCTGCGTGGCAGTGGCTGGAGCTGGTGCATCGATAAGGGCTTGAATTTTACGTGGGTTAGGTCTGACTTCCCCTTCCCGGATAACATAACCAAGATAATCAATTTCTTTCTTTAAGAATTTACACTTTTGAATATTAAAAGAGAAACCAGCTTCAGACAAAGCCCCAAGAACAGCGTCTAAGCGCCACAGTCCTTCGGCTACATCAGATGAAAAACAAAGCACATCGTCCATGTAGGCAAGAGCAACTGAATCCCGAAGGGACTTGAGGGCCTTGTTAATGCAGCGTTGGTAGACGGAAGCTGCATTTCGTAACCCGAACGGCATCGCCAAATACTCATATTGCCCGTCCGGCGTCACGAACGCGGTTCTCTCAATTGATTCGGGATCGACAGTAATTTGGTGATAGCCCGACGCCATGTCCAAACAAGAGAAGTAATGGGCCCCATTTAACCTATCTACCTGCTCGTCGATTCTGGGAAGTGGATAATGCTCTGGTCGTGTGTTCGCGTTAAGCTCCCTGTAGTCCACACACATACGGTCCGTGCCATCCTTCTTTTTGACTAGAAGTATAGGACTGGCGAATGGTGAGGAGCTTTCGCGAATGACCCCTGCGTCTAGGAGAGACTGAACTTTGTCTTTAACAATATCTTTTTCAGAGAGCGACAGTCGATATGGGCGACGTTGTACGGTTTTATTAGGGTCAGTTAGGTCGATTTTCAGACTACCCGTTGTGACACGTCTAGTGGGAACCCCGTCTATGAAGAAATCGCTATACTTTTTCAAAACTTCTATTAACGCCTGTTTTTCCGCGCCTACTAAGTCGGTATCAATACCGTTATAGTCAAAGTTATTCGCATTTTCACATGTGTGTATTTCTTTGCGCAAAAGGAAAGCTAGTTTATCGCAATTAATCTCGACATGTATACCCTGCTCGAGAACATCCCGACCTATGATGATTGCCTCCGAGATAGCATTGTCAGGTACGACATGAAACGATATCGATAGGGGAATCTCCTGGATTACAATAGAGCTAACTATTTGCTTAGTGCACTTAACGTCTTGCCCTCCTATCCCTGTTAAAAAAACAGTTTCATTACATTCAGTACCAGAGAGTTTCGCGGCGTGACTACTTTGTACTAAGGAACAGGCCGATCCACTGTCAAAAAGGAATAAAATAGCCTCACCAGCTGATGTCGAAAGGGTACCTCTCGCTGACCGCCGGGAGCAGAGCTGAACATCTTTGCGCGAAGAAGGTGGTTCGGCTCCCGTCTTCTTGTCCGGACAGCTGTTGCTATAATGTCCAGCTTTCCCGCACGCGTAGCAAGTCACGTTAGTATCCTTCTCCTTGTCTTTTTCTGTCGGCTTTTGCTTCATGCTGTCACGACGCTTCCGGCAATCTTCTATTTTATGACCACGGTTTCCACAAAAATGACAGCTCCCATTAAATCGGCTATCATACAAACGCGGGCGCTTGACATCAGGGTCGTTAGTCTCTGTCTCATCGTGGCGTCGTTTGAGTGAAATACCATTAAGTACCCTACATAGTTGGGCCCTCGACGATATGACATGCGAGTTCAACTCCCTGCGTATCAGTGAATCTTTTTGTGACAGCACCGAAATGGCAAATCCAGTGATGACATCTTCTCCCATTTCAAGTTTCGGTATGCGTTCGATGAGGTTCCAAAGGCGCAGGGCGGCCTCACTCGCGGTTTCTTTGCTTCCTATTTGAAACTTCATTACGTCATCGAAATAGTCTTGTATTAACATAGGCCGCCCAAATTTGGCAACTAAAATCTCTTTTACATGAGGCCATGTAATCTCAGTACTGCTCAGTTTAGTCAGACATTTGGCAGCACGACCTTTCAGCGCATGAGTTAAAGCAAGTAACAATTCGGGTCCGGCCAATTTACGACTACTAACAATAATTTCGGTTATGTTGCACCAACCTTCTATGTCTGAATCCGCTTCGTCTGGGTCAAACTGGACGAGGCGCGGCGGCGAATGGCTTGTCGAAGCGTTTTGCGTTGCTGCGAGTAGACGTGACAAAAGTGTCTCCATGCCGATCATAAAATTTGATGACTCGCCATTCATTCTTGATGGTTCGGCGATCCCGTCACCGGTCTCCTCGATATTAGCCCCTTTCGATCCCACTTCTGATAAAGGATCGTCAGTATTATCAGGAGAGGCCATGTCTTGCGTGGGCAGGCGGGCGAGGAGAAGAAGGTGCGATGAAATAACGAAATCACATGTGATATGGCAAACGACTTGTTTAATCACCTCACATACACTATTAGCTAATTTAAATCTTAACGGATTACTTTAATTTAGATGGATTAATAATCTAACGACGTTCCACCAGAACACGTGGGGTGCGTGCGCAATGCCCATCGCCTTCCACCGTCGGCTGTCAAGTGTAGTTCCAATGGCCGCCACCCCAGCGCTCGGTGTTACGTCACTTGTCAAAAGTTGTCCGTTCAGAAATCAGCAATCGACACTAGCGCCATCGAGTTGATTCTTACGATGCGCCGTTAAGTTAAATAAAATGCTTTGCTTTGGCCTTTGTCATATTACAAAATCACAATGAAAGATGAGGCCAAATCCTGTTTTAAGCATTATTTACTGGACAGTGGAATCACAGTAATAAATAGGATCCCGTTGGCAGCATTTTTGTACGGAACCCTATCAATGAATCAAATAAATGGAAAATGAAGCGAATGGGAAATGCAAATAAATTATAGATCATGTTAAAATCAAACATTTCAAACACTTTTTAAAACTACAAAATTATGGCCACCCCAACTAATAACGTCAGAGAACAAATATAGTTGACAGGTACCTATTATTTATTCCTTTCTTGTTTTCCTCTCTACTCGACATGTGAGCCAATATAATTATACAATTATAATCATGTATTTGTGCATCAGGTTTTTCGCCTTTCTGGCTATTATTTTGGCCAAAGGTAAGTTTAATTTTAAATTTTTTTGATTTTCATTTGCTCTGCTAAAAACTACATAATCTCATAATAGTTTAGTATGAATTTGAATTTAAACTACCTCATATTATATCTATAACAAATCCTGCGAAATACTATCCTTTTTAGCACAACTCCGACGACGTAGGAAAGGAAATCGATAGATCCATTTTTTTTTCCAAAGTGTCAGCTCCTCCTATTATTATTTTTATTTATTTATTTAGGTTACAAACAGTCTTATTACAAATATAGAACAACAAGCTATAAGCACAAAAAGACCTAAAGAACCATTATAGGGAATACAACCTTAGCCGCTATCAATACAATGTACAGTTTTGGAATTGAGTTATAGAATAAAGATGAATTTAAAATTTAGGAAAATAAATCTAAGACAGTGGCGAAAAACGGACACAAGTCTACCGAGGTTCTGGTGGAAACTAGTAGACCGCTAGGCATGGGTCCAGTATACTCTCTACGTGATGTTCACCACGTGCTTCGTCGGCCCATGTCCGTCCTCACTTACTTGCTGGCGAGTCGAATGCTCTGTCCCTCGCAGACCTCGCAGTATTCAGGATGGGTTTAGACCAAGCGAGCGAACGAGAATTCTATGGCATTATCTCTTATGTTTTCTTTGTAAAAATAAAGACGAAACATGTTCTAGAGCATTCGCTCGTTTGGTCTAAACCCACCCTTATAGAGTGTAAGGGACAGAGCATTCGACACGCTAGCGAGTAGAGTAATTGTAACTAATGGTAAGGGTACAGGCCCCGTATTATGGTTGGTCCTTACGTAGTAGACAAAGCATCCGTCACTCTCGCACATATTCATCAGAAAGTGACGGATGTTTTATCCACGTTGATCTACATCGATAAACCGACTATAATAGGCACGCTGGGCCACAAGAATAGCAATTGATATAATTCCTTTATAAGTCTAATATTCTAGGCTCATCTTTTGCTGCTTTATGTCTAAATAAGTTAACACATTCGTGAAAGCATCGATTATTTTGATTTTTGTGGGCTCCATGCATATAATCAGACGAATGATTTTGGTACCCACTTTCCTCGCTACGCTCGTCGTCGTACATAATTGATAACTGAAGCCAGGGCGGGATAATGTATAATTAGGTAAATAAGTTTGCCCTTATCTCTGTGGCAAACATCCAGCGGGCTTAGTATGGTAACGTTTATCGTGTGACAAAATGTGGATAAAGCGTCCGTCATTCTCGTACTTATACACGTGTCAGAAAGTGACGGATGTTTTATCCACATTTTGTCACGCGTTAAACGCAGCCACATTTGGTCCCCAGATCCGCTCAGTCGTGCTGGCGCCGTGATTCAGTAAGAAACATACAAACTTTCGCATTTATAATATTATTAAGATAATATTCATAAGAATTGTATTTAACTTCTTTACTTTTATTAAAAGTTGTTTTTAATCTTAGTTTCAGCGCATTATCACTACGTCATAACGTTCTGGGAGAACAGCAGACAAACACAGAGCTCCGTTGAGTTCGATTTACCCCACGGTGTCAGTTCTGGATGGTAAGCAGGTTTTTCTACACTATCCAATTTTCTCAAAAAATTGTATATTAACTTATTATGCTATTTTGGTTTTGTTAACTGAGTAGCGTAACGTTATGAAAAAAATGTAGACTGGGTACGGTTGAAACCATTTTTCTTTGATCGCTCATAGCCTCAGCATTATGCTATTGAGGGTTGAATAACATGTCAAACATGTGAGGGCATACATCTGTCTTGAATTGTGTACTATTGTTTTATGCCCAGATATATTCATTTTCACACAGGAGCAGTTTTTAAAAAAGTCTGTCCTCTGTTACAACCGAGCCCATACCAGGGGCGGTTGTAACACAAAGAAATAATATTCAATATGGGTATTGAAATCTGCTTTATTACTAATTCTCGTATCAATCAACTCAGTCTCAAATAAGATCAACACTTATAATGTATTAAACACTTAAAATAACTTCATCAAGACAAATAAAGGTATTTAACAAGAAATCAAAGCATTTCTTCTTTAAAAAAGTTACCCGGAACTAAACAGCCTAAGTAATTATAAGATCCTGTTTTATTGCTTATTCCCGGATCAATTCACTCAGTGCAAATTAAATCAATCAATCAATACTCATTAATACTTACGTGTGTTTCAACCGTACCCACCCCCCTCTGACGTCAAAGAAAGATCATAGTGGCGAGACTAAGAACGCAACACAAAAAGTAATCATGGTTATTTTATCATAAACATCTGACAAATGACCAGAAAAATATTCAATATTCAATCTATATAATTCAAAAAGTTATTCGACAAAGATATCAACTGAAAATACTAACTTTTGATTACCAAAATATAATAGGGTCCCCTGTAGGAAACTACAACGAGCGATAGTTGATGCAATACTGTGGAACTTGTTCACACTAACATGCCACGCATTTCTTCCATTATACCCCTCACCCTACAGCTGATAGTTTCTCGGATATTCGCTTTGTTTCAACCGTACCCCGTTACAACCGTACCCAGTCTCCCTATACTTAATTGTTTTTTTTTAATATTAACGAAATAAAGCGCTATCATAACGATATTATAACGTTACGAGTATGAAGGTCTGTTTGTGACGCTGTCAGAGCTAACCGGCTGAATCTTTCCATACAATTTGGTGTGAAGAAAATGTTTACTTCTTAACTTCTTAGCTTTCTATAGGTTAGTCAGGGTATCTATTCTAGACGGTAAAAACTATATCGTCTTTGACCTGACATGGAATTGTTTTTAACTCGGCCGCCATTACTGTCAAGTAAATAAGAGCTGTCAAAATCAAAACGTTGACGATACAATAACAGGTAGACTTGATAGAAGCGCGTGGATGTGCTTCTGTTTAGTCCATTAGAGAAAATTCTATTTTACCGAACAATTGTCCTCGCGTGTGATATCCATGGACTTATTTCTCTAATAAGTCCATGGGAGTGTTTATAAATAACTCGACGCGAAATTTATACACCTTAACGGGAGCTTAGTGAAAGCCATTAATTTAGAAAAAAAAACAGTTATTTTTTTAACATTAATAGGTTTGCGTTTGACCTCATTCTCACCTGATGTTAAGAGGCCGTATACGAAATTTAGCCGATTTCGCTGATTTATGTGATTTTGCAGACGTGATTTTACAGTTGAAATACTGTATTTCTACAAGTTTTAATGCACAACACGAAAGATAATTTCTAATTTTAACGAATGTATGAGCTACTTTTTTTTTTGATTAATCGACCTGACACCGGAGACTGTTATGTGAATTTTGCTGGAAGAGGTTTAGAATGTCATATATTCATGAATCGTTTTGACGTCTTAATGGTATGAAAAATTTACAATGTATTGCTGTGAAAGTCGTCTAAATAATGTATGAATTACATTTTACCACTTTGATATAAATTTTTCGAGGAATAAAAATAATAAACTTGGTAATTTTTTATAGTAAACGGGCAAAAAATATTTTTGATTTCGGGTCCTCAAACTCTCGTTCATAAAATTAAAACAACAGAAATAAACTTTAGTTCAAAGTCAATCCATTACCTAAAAAAAATATCCAAAATGTTCAAAATAATTGGCAATAAATAATGTTTTAAAACAACCTAAATCACGCATTATAATACTCGACAAAAATAAAAAGGTGGCTCATCTATTCGTAGTTAGAACTTATAGAAAAGCAGTATTTTAACTGTAAAATCACAAAAATAAGCAAAACCGGCAAAATTTCGTATACAGCTTCGTAAGTGTCGACTAGGTCGAAGGTGGTAGGTACACGCTTATCCACAAAATTCTATTCACTGAACTAGGTTAAAGATAAGATATGGTTTTTACACAGTAGAATCTCTGCCCTGGACTAGGACGGGACATGGGGTGCTCTTAGATACACTTATATATTAAGGATAAATAAATATAAGTATAATTAATTTACTACGTGTATTGTTATAGGTGTGCTCCTGAACAAACCGAGCCTAAGGTAATATATGCAGATATATTATATAGCATTATATTACTTCACAAATTTAGACTATCTTCGTACCCAGGCAAAATAAATGAACTTTTCATAACATGCCTACGAGTACCTTTCAAAATAAAAATCTGTAAATTAGTCAATTGCATTCACATAGTAGTTTACGTAACTGTTGCATAATGACAGGCATTATAATACGAATTTCATAATAGCATCACACAAGTGTTTTTAACGCAAATTACGCACAGTTGCGTAAATCACGTTACCTTCACTTATATCGTAAATTCATTAAAAACAAAATTTTAATAACCATTTCAGAATGTATCTGGCAATGTAACGCGTTTAGGGAAAACCGCCCCTTGGTACTGTACATTTTATGCAATGATGAATCGGTCTGTAAATTGCATCACAACATTTCACACCGCAGGTAAGTCAATAAACGAAAACTTGTTTAACTTTTATTATACCTACCATACAAACAGTCGTGATGAGAAAAATATAGGGGAAATAAGGCGTTGGTAAACCCAAGATTGTGATGGTCTTATCTTATCTTATCTTACAGATGGGCCCTTTCGGATACACTTCGACCCTTTAGGATCTTTTGTGCAATTACCCTCTTACACACTCAGCTGTTCGAATGTGCAGGTTTCCTCACGATGTTTTTCCTTCACCGTAAGAGCATTGGGTAATGCACTTAAGTTAGAAAAACTCATTGGTACATGGTGACCGCGGGGGTTCGAACTCGGTACCTTACGATCACGAGTCGACCCTCTAAGCCACTAGGCCACCGACGCTCTCAAGATTGTGATGGTAGTTCAACCTTATTCATAGCAATGCGCAAGTTGCTCAACATTCAAAGAAGTTTGGAAATCTCTAGAATACTGAGAACATTCTCGGAAACAAGAAATTTCTTATAAATTACCGAGTTTTTTAAATTAAAAAAACTGAAAAATCTTGAGAAGTTTCTCTTCGGTATCGGTATAATGCTGCAGTTGTATAGGGTCCGTGTGGTTTGCTATCCAGTGCCGGATTAACCCTCCGTGGTGCCCTAAGCATTTTCATGTGTGGTGCCCCCTGTGACCCTAGCCATTACATACCCGATGGCCTTCCTTAAGATTTCGTAGTTAAACTATACTTTCGTTTGCCGTTCTTCAACCCAAGGAAAAATATCTACACTACACATGATATTCATATTGCTGGATACCCATTCAATTAATTTTCTTCTCAATCACCCATAGGTTAACGGAGTTTCACGCAAAATAGGCGCATTTTTTTAGTCGTCGAGTTGCGGAAAAGAGCCCGCCAAAACCCTTAGGGATGAGTTCGCCTCTTGTACAATTAAGTAGTTACGTACATACAAACACAAGTGTGCGTAGTGTACAAATATTCAGTTAAACCACACAGTACGCCAAGACTTCCTAACCTTTAAAACAAGGACAAGAAGAAAAATCAAAGAGAGGGTTATTGTAAACTTATCTCTATAAACTCTAATTTGCGACTTTTGAGGGACGCAAATTGTCGAATATCTAATAACATTATTCTTAAGTTTCGGTAGAACATCAGATTCAATGTATAATCGTTATATATATGCATCGAGCCTTTCCTGCCTCATTGTAGAACGTCTTTAATTTATCAGTATTTTTAATCGACTTCAAATAGGAGATTCTATGTTAAAATAAAAATAAAATAGATAAAGACCCTTTTGAACTTTTTTAAATTTCAGGAAAAGAATCGAAATTCGTCATAAACCTAAACATAGAAAAGGACAATATGTTCAATATTGAATCTAACGAGACTGAGACACAGATCAACATAAAACCATCCTTCACTATTGATCTGGGAACGTAAGTGACATTTAATCAGTATTTTTATCTCAATCACATGAACAGCCATTTTTACTAGGTTATTATTTATCATTAGAATTCATTATTAATCTTAATTTATTCGTTGTTAGCAAATTAAAAAGTATAATGATATGTATGTGTACCGTATGTATGTCAACTTTTTATTGCACATTAACCTAATAATAACATATGCACGTAATAATCATCAAATGGAATATTCTTCCGAATAAAAATAAAACAAAGTAGACGACGTAAAATAATGCAATGGCATTTTTTTAAATAAAAATAAACAATATTTTTTTTGCTTGACAATTTATTATTATTTTTAAATTCATGTTTTTTTGATATACTTAATTAATTAAAAATAATTAAAAATTTAATTAAATGGTACCTACCGAAGGTATTTAATAAACACCTGGAAAAAATGGTTTAAAAGCTAATATTTGTTTTATTTCAGATGTGCTCTGAACGGAAAGATGGTAATAAGTACTAATTATTTTGCTATGCTTTATCAGTTTTCAGTCGTCACTTTGAATTGCAATATTTAAAACTGGATGAACATGTTACAAATGACTAAGGCACTGACTTCCGTATTTATAAACTGATCTGGGGGCCTAATATGGCTACGTTTATAGCGTGAAAAAGTGTGGATAAGGCATCCGTCACCTTCTGACACGTAAATAAGTACGAGAGTGACGGATGCTTTATCCACACTTTGTCACGCGATGAACGTAGCCATACTAGGCCCGCTGGTCTGAAATGTTCTATGACTTGGCATGTAGTATGACTTTCATCACATCTCACCCAGAGGCTAAACCTTTATTCTTCTTTGTTTTCACCCTATTGCAATCATGTTAACGACTCAGCCGCCTTTACTGTCAAGTTAATAAGAACGATAGTTTATGATAATAACCGCTAATACGATAACAAGAGGGGTAAAGTCAATGTAAGATAATGAAAAACTGCTTAATTTACCATTGCAAGTCGCATGTCATGCTACAGTTTTTCAATTAACTATAATTATATAATGATCGGCGACCGGTAGCAATTTTTCAACAAAAGTATAACATGGATATGACCCTATTAAAATTTCGTGCACAATGTATATATTAAAAATGTACCCAGTTTTACTATCGATGTTTTGACATGTCTTAAACGATTAAATATCGGTTAAAAACTACGCACTAAATATGATAAATTGACTGTAACAAATTAAATTCAGTGAGTTTTAAACAATATAGTTATGTTTTTTTTTTAACAACACAGACTTATCCATATTAGCCATTGCGTTTGACGTTAAAGTCACATAAAATGCTACCGGTCGCCGATCATTAAATAACACTTACTAATGTTTTAATATTTACAGGTAAACAGATATTACGCAGATTCTATGATCACTTTAGACCACGTAGGCAAATGGCATTGTAGGTTCTACATACAGGGAAGAAGACCAGTGAATATGATTATAAATTTACGTAGTTCTGGTATGCATTTTGAATATTTAGTATTTAATTTAAGAACTTCCTAACGCACTGATTCATACACGATGGTAACTACCAATAAACACGGAAAATAAGATGCCATAAATAGGACATGAACTTAGATTCCTTCTTAAGGCGATGCCGTTGTATCAAATATTTCCTTGTTTATTTCTTGTACATTATTATTGTACGTATATACATACCTACATACAGAGATATGGGTCCCGGGTTTTCTGTTATTTCATGTTAAAAAGTACAAAATTAAGGAGTAAATTCATTTAAAAAATTATGTGTAGAGTTCTATGAAACTTTTCCGTTGTGACACGAGAATTAGCCACACTTGTAGTGATACTTTTCGTCGCACAACGGAACTTTTTTTCGACTTCGTTGTTTGTATGCTTAACTACGCTTAACTATGGTCCAACTTTTTGGTCCTCACCCTAATATTATTATTATATCGCATAGTCGTAGTAGCGTATTAGTCTTATAATATTAGTGTTTTTTCTCGTAAATAAAAGTACAAAAAGGAACAAAACACTAATATTATTAGAGTCATTCTTTTTGAGAAACAGGCCCCAGATCTATACAATAATATGTAGTAACATGCCACTACTATAAAAAAAGGTCAAAAGGACGCTTAAAAATATACTATTCATTACCTACTTTCAGAACACAATCGCATTTACGAAACGGTAGATGGCAAAGAGCCGATTCTGATAACTCAACAATCGGAAGATCAAGACGAAATGAACGCGCTATTGACTATGTCTGATATACAGTAAGTAAATAATAGCTAAGTAGATGAAGCTTATAACTGCTGTTGTCTGAAGTATAGACTTTAGATATCTAGATCATTTCGCGGACGACGTCCATTTCAGTGAAAATGGATACGTCGACTAAGGTTGTAATACAAAAAGGGTATTATTCATTTGCGGATTCTAATAGACTTATAATCGTTTCCACTTAACCCACAGAAGATTTGAATCCTTTTTCTCTAGTTCAAGACAAAATTTTCATATCTTTTTGAGCATGGTATACCATCCTTTACCGACAGTGTGTTGAAAAATTATGGCAAGCATACATAGGTTAGTGTAATTTTGTATAGGTAGACATGTTCACATGTCTGATGAAAAATTGATATCGGCCATATGGTCATTAAAGCCTAGTAGGAGGGATACTCGTACCACACGAGCGCTGCCGGTGCCTTTTATCATAGAGCGACGCAATTGTTTCAACGCATCGTGCAGCATGTCGTTCTTATTTATGTAGAACAACGCAGCGGCGACGACGCAACGCACAGGCAACGTTCGTGTGGTATTCCTCTAATAGGGTCAAATTGGGTACGCAACATTAAAGTAACGAAATCCGCAAAGACTTGAACTGATACATAATTTTTAAATCAGATTTTTTTTTCAGGTGTGCCATTAATCTTCCAATATTACGGGTACGTAAATGGTTATCACATAAAAAATAGATGCTTTATGATAACTAATGATAAGATATAAGTTTGTCGCAGTGAAGGAAATAAAGTGCACTTGGAAGGGGGTTGGTCCCATTTGTTCGACGAAACTTCGCATTTTTAATATAAATATTCAGGGGAAATTCGTAGTTCCATGAAACATGAGACCTACCCCTTATAACGCAATCCAATTATATAATACCCTTATTATTAATGTTATACACGTGAAAATTAATTTATTTGTGCCGCCTTCAGTTTGAAATGTTAAAATTTGGTACAGGCAGGCATAATTAGCTCGACGTGACCGCCGATAACGATAACGTCATCGCATCATCTCATCATCACCATCTCATCACCTTGTCTAGGGCCACTATGAGATTAAATGCCTCTATGCTAGTGTAATTTCACCCATCGTCTTACACCCACACCGGAACCGCCGATGGTGCGAACACTGCTGCTGTGCAGTAGATTAAAGAGTACGATGGTGGTGTGACCCGAATGGGCCCTGCACAGTATCATAAGCAATAATAATATTAAATGTTGAAGTATGGTCCTTTTTGAGATTGGCAGTTAAGGCTTACTTAAATTTAATAAATTCTCATTTTCAGCCTAACTTGAATTCTACCTACATTTCACTCGACAATTCAGAAGCCAGGAGCGACACATGGGAATGCAATTTTCACAATAATGCTTTAGATACTTTTTGCATCTTCAAAGTTCGAGTAAGTTAATTAGTTACTAGGTCTTATATGTTCAATGAGTTACAAATCGTGACTTTATTCCATACCAGTACAACAACAACGCTTTACAAAACAAGAAACAGTCGAAAATAATAGAAAATAATTTACGTGACTGCTGCGTAACAACAGCCATTGTAACACGAGTGTGGTGTATGAAACGAGCCATGAGGAGAGTTCATAATAGCATCACACGTGAGTGTTATAATGCCAATTACGCCCAGTCGCGTACAATACTTATCATTACACATGTCGTAAATTCTCTAAAATTCCAAACAAACCACTTTCTTGAAAATGGCAATGGGCACGTTTGTCGGCGATTCAATCATAACAATAAGTATTCGAAATATTAAGTCATTACTATTACTAGTCGAAGGAGGTGGGGGGAGGATGTGTAATGACTTTACAGAACTACCTGAGTAAAAATAACTAGTAATGAAAAACACTGTTGTTGATAAGTAGGTTGTTTGAGTTTCTGAACTCGTTTAAGGGCAATACAGACTAACGTCCGCCCGCCGATATAGGCATGTCAGTTTCTCTAAAGGTTTCTTACATTTATTTATACATTTTGGACTGTCAGGCGCCCTAACAGACTAGGGACTGCAAGTATCTTGTTAGTCTGCCATGCCCTCTTAAAAGGATTTACGATATGGGTCTACCTATAGATAAAATATGTGAAATACTACGGTTAATGGGTTTTTCTTTTTCATGGACTTCACCTAAATATTATATACCTAACAAAGTCCACCGCCACGTCTGTCTGTCTGTATGTTTGCGATGATCTCAAAAAGTACTGTACAGATTTTCATGCAGTTTTCACCATCAGTAAGATATTTTTTCTCGGAAGGTTTTTATGTATAAATCATCTTGCAGGAAACCCTACCATCGAATAATATTTCGGGATATCCCGGAGAGTTCACGGCTTTTGATCATTCTGGATACTCGATGACGATGATACACGGTTAGTTTATATTATTTTAAGCCAATATGAATAAGAAGAAGAAAGATATTTATTCACTAACAATAAGACACACAAATATACAAATGATTATACCACAACAGTACAACAACAGTGCTTTAAAATACGAGAAAAGATCGAAAATGGTTTACGTGACTGCTGCGTAACAACAGGTATTATTATAACACGAGTGTGGTTTATGAAACGAGCCATGAGGAGAGTTCATAATAGCATCACACGTAATAGCACTTTGTAACCCCCGACAAGAAAAGAGGGGTGTTATTTTTTTAATAATTATCTAGTTCACTTGGAATACCTACTTATTTCCTAAGTAAGTTTCTTGAAAACATACAAGGCTACACACACGGACTTTTGTTTGAAGTTTTTTTATACTTCGTTCGATAAAAATAGAAGTTTATTCCAAGTTAGGCATGGTTACGAAAAAAAAAGGAAGGGTCACGGAAAATTTTGAGTTTTTATTAAAAAATATTGCTCGATTTCTCCCTTAATTGGCAACCGATTGTGTTTTTTTTTTATCCCACGACGCAAAAAGAGGGGTGTTATACGTTTGACCGCTATGTGTGTGTGTCTGTCTGTGGCACCGTTGCTCTTAAAGGGGGGGACAGATATGGATGCGGTTTTTTATTTATTAAAAAGCTGTTTTTTTAGCGGTGCGGTGGTTCTTAGTTAGGTTTCATGTAAATTGGTTGGGCCGTGAAAGAGATATTAGCTCTGAAAGAAGGGGTCACTATTCTGCCCTGCTAATCCAATACGCAATATCTCAGATAAAACTCCTGTAGCAATATCAACCTTATTACTAACAGAAGAGAATTAAAAATGCTTTGGTTATTCAATTTGGGATACTGCGTATTAGCTTAGTAGGGCAGTATTATATCGAGGTTTTTAAACTTTCTAATAGTTGTTTATTTAATGAATAGGGTAGGTATATGTTAGGTGTGGTCCCATTTGAATTTCGGCAGGATCTGCTGACCTATTGCCTAACGCACTCGCAATCGCAATCGACTTCAAAGTGGAACAATAGGGAATATGCATGGATTTTTTAAACAGCATTTCTCAACAAAATATGAAAAAACCGTAAAAGAGATCACCAAAAGTGGAATTAACATTAAAATCGGTCAAGTAATACGGATGATACAAGCATTTTAAAATGCTAATTAGACAGAGAGATCCGAAGTGCACCGGTGACGTGATCGTGCAGTACGGCCATATAAACTCCACATTAAATTATGTTTTGCTAGAAAGAGATAGAGATGAAAAATCATTTTTCTCACCTTTTGTTAGATGAATCAGCTTTTATTGAAGCTGTAAAAAGAAACATGCATATTCCCTATTGTTTTCATTTTGTATGCAGACTCGCCTTCGGATTGTCAAAATGAAAACGATTGCGATTGCGAGTGCGTTAGGCAATAAGCACACTGGTCGTGGGATCCATTCAAACCAACTCCATGGTAATTTGAAGTCGGTTCATTGTTTTGAAAACATTTAATTACTATCATGAATATAATAAACGTGTTTTTTTTTCAGCTTTCTTGTGTTCTATTGGAGTTGCAGCACTCGTCATAATATTTTTAATATGCGGAATTTGTTACTATAAAAATAAAGGTACTAATTAAATTAATATTACATGTATTCTATGGTTTGCCGCCAGCAGTCATGTCATAATAATAGTTGTTTTACATTGAACGGCAATGTGCATACTTCATTGAAGTTTTTTTTTAATTTTACTTTAGTAATACTTAATAACATTTAATTATTTTCAGTGAAAAAATTTAAAGACAACGTAATACCACCAAACATAATAGGCCGAGCTCCCTTTGAAACGCCGCCAGAAATCGTTTACGACTGTAAGTATGAGTACAGTCACAAGCGATTGCTTCCTTTTGCACAGTCGGCCTCGAGGTCTTTTAATTTTGATAATGACTTTGAAACAAATCAAAGAAGACGCATTTTGCCACTTTGCTACTTTGTTTGCCAGCATGAGACAACAGGAGTGGCCTGAAAACCAGCGCTGCCAGCTCCCGCGCCCACGCGCAGAAGCGCAGCATTAGCTGAGTTCGCTCCTTTTACCACATGCTATTTATTTATTTTCTAAGTTTTTTCATTCATCTAGGTATCTATTATTACTAATATTAGTTTTTTTTATATGTGGTAATAAATCGTTTTCTTTCTTTCTTTTTTTCTTTCATTTTTATCGAATTTAGATTGATGTCGTGCAAATGGATGTTTTGTATATTTCGTTAAGGTCAACGATCAGGTGTGTAAACGGGGCAAGTGCGACAAAACCACATATTCTTAGGACATGTTGTTGGTTCAAAAGCATAAGAAACCGACGCATATGCATGAAGAGGTTGATGAATATAGAGCGAGCGAAAGTTGCATGTTTAGACGGGTGCACCCGGCGTTGCATAGTCTCGGCCCACCCTATTGGGAGACAGGCGAGAAGGTATCGCACTTCTAGATCAAAAAAGTAGTAACTCAAAATACAACTGTACTTTAAAATCAACTTTAATACAACTTCTATGAGCTTGAAACAAAACTATCAAGGATTTTGAGTTGATATGGTTTTGATCTAGCAGTGCGGTATGTATGATGTTGTTGGTTTGACACACTTGCCCCGTAGACGCGCTTGCTTCGCCTGATCGTACAGTTTAGTTTGAACAGTAATATTGAGATAGTATAATTATTGTTCCAGGTGTCTACAGTCACCCTGCTGGATTAAAAAGACCAGGAATTAAAAAAGAAAAAAGCACAGATCAAACACAACTAATTACCTAATTGAACCTATTCGCTAATTGAAGTAAATCTTAACGATCGATAGTTTTAAGAACTTACCGTAAAACTGGGTGAGGTGGGATTAAGGGGTGAGTAGGGACACAACCTAAAATGAAGCATATGTTACTAATTATAAGACTGAAATTATTTCCAATAGACGTTACGTTATACTGTCCATTTAATAATTGTTCTTATTTGTAACAAGTTATGACTTATTTTAGGTTGTGTCCCTACTCACCCCTACATCCCTACTCACCTCGTTTTACGGTACTGTTAAAGATTTTAGGATAAAAATATTAATTACTTACCCTTGATAATATAGCGTGACTAATTTTTTAAGTTTTCTCTAGCAGCAATGTTATGAAAAGTTATACATATTTGACACCACTGAGAAGCAGATGTAATTTCATTTCAATTTTAATGTTTAACTTTTTTACCGATATCAGTTGTATAACTTGTTATCGATACTCGAGTGTAATTAAAAAAAAAATTGCTATTTTATTTTCAAATTACATTTTATAACTGTTTCATTGTTAATTGAAATAACATTTTGCTATTGGATTGTTCATTTGTAATTTAATTACTTTGTGCCCAACATTTGCGATGCCCTTTAAAATTCCTAACAGACCTTTGGCGTTAGAGGATAATTATCAGGCTAACAATTTATACTGTTTTATCCTGTTATGTTGTAATTAAATTAATAAATGAATTATGAATTATCCTGGTGTCACTGACCGAACAGTAACTAAATTAACCTTTTTACCTCCATTGATCCGCACCACTGATTCAACGCCAACGACGCATATATCCGTCATTGGTGACAGCGTAAAATATACCTAAGTGTCTATGAGGTAAGGTTAACATTAGCTCTAGACCTCTATTCTACTGTGTCAAAACCATATTTCCTTTGACGTGTTACCGTATTGTCAACGTTTTCATAGCTCTTATTTACTTGACAGTAATGGCGACCGAGTTAAAAACAATACCGTTATTTTACCGACTTGAATAGAGGCCCTGAAGTTTAGCTCTTGTCAGACTTTTGTATTGGACATAGCGTTCAAAGAATCGGAATCGGACAATTCGTAAGAAAAAAATATCTCGACAAACGACACCAAAGGACAGATGAATACGCATAAGAATAATGTACCTACCCACGAAATGGTCCCAACTCAGCGTAATACTGGCATTAAAGTCAGCGGAGGGCTTCTATTCTACTGGGGAAAACCCATATTGCCATTACTGTCAAGTAAATAAGAGCTATCGTAACCTTGACAATACGATAACATGTCAAAAGCAATATTGTTTTAACGTGTAGAATAGAGGCCTTGGTCTCTCGTTGACATAGAAACACAGATGTACATTGATTGACACGGGTATTATAACGTTGCCATATCAACCTCATGACCGCCACAGTCATCTAGTCGTGACAGCCAATGACAAGGCTCACACACCAACGACATCTATACATGACCAACATTCAACTCGAAATAAAACCTAATACGATGGAATTTCAAGTTCCTATTTATCTACTAGACGGTTTGTTCCGTGGCGTACAGAGCACGACATTTCATTCATAGGGTGGCGGACAAGAGGTTAAAAATGTGTCAAACTTAAACTTGGAGTAACCAAATCTTAACAGGCAATATCGATTCGAAAAATCCTCAAAGCTCCCCAAATAGCCGTCGTAAATATAATCTCCCGTAGATTCAGAGGCAGTCGATAAAGCGATCGGGAATCGCCTGCTCATTTACTGACGGTGTGCCCGCCGAGGATCGATTACCCTAATTTTAAGGCTCCCTTTAGGCTGCTGCACACGACACGACAACAGATAATCAAAGTATCAGACATAACGCAGAGAATTAGCAAGCTGCAGTGGCAGTGGGCTGGCCATAAATATCTGTAGAAGAACCGACCGTTGGGGTAGACGTGTTCTTGAGTGGAGACCGCAACTCAGCAAAACGGCCCTCCGGCGAGATGGAGTGATGATTTACGAAACGCTGCTGGCAGTTGTTGGATGCGCAAGGCCGAGGACAGGATGAAATGGCGCACATTAGGGGAGGCCTACGTCCAGCAAAGGACTGATACAGGCTGACGATGACACGACACGGCAGAGGTAAGGTAAGAAACGAGGTGTAATATTATTTTAGGAGTACGAGTAATGAGTATGTCGCAACTCCCAGCACGGGTAGCACAAGTTGTATTTTCTCGCTTGTCGCTCAGTGCGTCTCTATCGTTACAGACAAGAAAAAAAGGGAGATCCGAGCGACATAAAAGTCGCGGACAACATGTGCTAGCCGTGCAGCAGTGGACATGTTTTATCTGACATCTGTCATGGTGATGATCATTTTTTTGCTCTTATTATTGTGCCCCACTCTTTTGTCATTCGTCACAAGAAGTGCATGCTCCTACCACTCGCTTCAAAACGCATCCAAGTCATTAAATATTGAGTGGTTAAAATATCGAAGAAAGTTTTTATTTAACCTTTTAACATGTAGTTTATTAATCGCCCTAACTTTTGTTATTTAAAATTTGCAGAAAATTTTCAAAAAAGACTTGAATTGTTTTTTTACGACTCCCCAAGAAAGAGAGACTGAACCGATCAACGGGAAATTTAATTGAATCTGGAGATAGTCACTTTTTTCTTTTTCCATAAAAATGTGAAACACCTATTCCCCATGCAGGTGTTCGCCGTACCGCGTGCAATGGCCCTAATCTCCCCGCGCCTGCCCGTTTGGGAGCGCCCTAGAGGCTCGTTCACCTATTGCCGATAACCTGATTTGAACCTTATCAATAAATGGCGCAGGTCGGCCATTTTAAAAGCTTGTCACAAAAAAAAACGGAAATTACCTGTGCTAAGATATTTATAAAGTTATGTTGGTAGTCACAGAAAATGCTTGACATGCCATGAAACCATTACTTTTACAAATGTTGAAGAAGGAAAACGTGCCTTTATCACATATTGGTTGGAAAGTGCTATTTTAGAATCCCTAGAAACTCTTAAAAAAACTGACATTAAGTTAAAATTCGAAAAATTGTGCTAATGCGTTACGATACATTGCAAAATATCAAAATAATGTAGCGATATTTTTGATCCTTACACGATTCAGATGTGTGTAAATCTAGAATCCTAGCAAACCCAGACATAAACAAATAAAACAATACAAAACCGTTTTTAGACTATTTGGGAGTGTTGGGACGTACAGTCAACAGCATAAATAAGTGATCATTAATGTACCTTGTCGCTTTCAATCGTTTCACAATTTTGTATGAAATTTCAAACACGACGTTAATGTGACAAGGTACATAAATGATCACTTATTTATGCTGTTGACTGTACCTACGTGCAATATAAATCTTTTTAACAAATACAACAAATAACAAACAAATACTACTAAATAATAACAATAAAACTTTTTACTTCTGAAACAAATGACTATATTTTAATTTAACTAACAGAACTCAAAAGATTTTCTTACACTTACATCATTTATTTTCAGCTCACCTTTCCAAAATCAACACAACCTGACCCTTACTTTAAAGTAAATAACAGAGGGTCAGCGAGGAATCTTTTACTTAATTAAATATTTCAAAGGGTCAGAATAAATTAAACACGGAGAGGTTTAAGTTGACCTCAGGTTGCGGGATGTAGGGACAGCGGTGAACTCGCAGAAACATGTTTATGATTGGCTGAGGACGTTCGATATGATCCTATGAGGGATCCTTACTATATCTGCATAAATGAAATAGGTACAATGATAAAATAATATCAAAATACATACATCCTTTACATGTATAATACTAATGAACGCCCGCGACTTGTACAGTCGGCCAAAAATGTGGTCTACCGGGTCCTACGGTTGAAGTTCATTTGCAACCTTAGAGAGAGATAATTAGATCTCACAGAAACTTTTGTCAAAACTGGTGGACCACTTTCTTGGCCGACCGTAGGCATAGAATAAGTTTCCCGCTACTCCCCCTATTTTAACCTTTGAAGGGATCAATTTCTAAAATCCCTTCTTAGTGCAGCCCTAGGATATAAGGAATATTCCCTCAAAAAATCAAGTTTCCTAGGTCCAGCGGTTTCGGTTGTGTTTTGATCGATCAGCCATTTAGTTTCTTCTTTTATAATAAGACTAATTAATGTAACCTCATTGTTCCACTTGGCAATAAAGTCAGTTGCCTGTGGCAAACCTTGTTGTAATGGGCCCAGCTCATAGCTTCTTCGAGTGTCGTCAAGAATAATTAATATATTTGCATTTGCATACGCATGAAAGGCAATGTGCAAATTGCAGAAAAACCCAAAAACATTTGAGATCATTTAAAATGTTCTCTATGCATAAACATAAGGAGTATTCTAAGAAAAGTTACACAGTTTGTTTTGTCGGTTCAGTGCTAAGCGTTATTAAGGTTCTTTATATTTAAAGCTATACATGGTGCTACACGCATACAAGCAAGGCTTAATTTACCCGTAACAACACCCATTCTCTCAATCAATGCCGCTGCAGCCTCGGAACAGCAATTGGACGTAAAATCAACAGCCGGCTGGTCTCCCAGCACCGCACTAAATGAAAGTTAAATACTCCGAGTAATTACAACGTATTTGCTACGCGTTTGTCTTACTGTTTGTTGTTTGGATCGGTAAACTTATGAGTTGTAGTCATCATCATCGTAGGAGACAGAGTTCGATTCTTAGTTCGCCTGAGTGTGATTCTGTGTGTGCGTAGCACCGAAACAGTTGGACCGATTTGGACGCGGATTTTTAAAAGACGTATTCGTCGGTTATTGGTTGGACCGCTTAAGACATATCAGCTTTGAAAGTAGGGGTGCCCATTATATGGGGGGTTTTATCTATAGGTAGTTCATAATTTTAAGTAAACCTGGGGCTCTATCTCGAAGTGTATCTAAGGGCCGTATTAATAAACCGATCTCGACTGTAATGCTGTCTCAAGATACGTCAAAACTGACAGTTTTCTATGGCTTGAAGTTTACTTTGACGTATCTTGTGACGGGCATCTCGGCCAAGACGAGTTTATTAATACGGCCCTAAAAGGGCCAATCTTAAAATAAGATAGCTACTGTTTTCTGGAAATAACTTTTTTGACCTTTCTGTTAATGCAATGGGCTAAGTTCTGGTAAACCCGATTACAATACAATATAAAGGTATCAAAGAGCTGATCTGAATTGGTGTGATCTGAAGGGTGGCAACAGGGTCGTCGCTATACTTAGCCCAGACCCACAGAGCAGGGAATCGGTAGTTTGTTCTTGATAAGAGATGACAAAGAAAAAGTACAAAACGACCAACAAAGACTGTCCCAAAAGTGATTTTTTTGTACTTTTTCTCAGAAAGTGCCTTCCCTGAATCATGAAAAGCCGTTGCTTGATTTTTAGGCATTAGCAATACAAAATATAGTCAAGACATCGAGAGGATGAACTGAAATATGTTACTCGAATAAAAGAAGGCGACATAACAGCTGCAAATCAAATACAATTGAAAAAACCTAACCCTTTTCGTGATTAAACAAGTCCTAACGTCATGAAAGATCTCCGAATAGTTAACAACAGTTGAAAAGGTATATCCGGCAGAAGTCAACGCAATTGCGTCCGTACAGGGACTGGACACTAGCGGACACACACAGGCTCAGGCACAAACAGGCTCAAACAGGCTCGAACACAAACAGGCTGAAACCCGAAGGGCTCGAGGCAGTTGCGTAATTAAAACCAGCCGTTTGGGATTGCTTCATTGTTTGCGGTGCGCGGAGATGATAGAGAAGTGAAATAACTTAGCTATCTTAGTACATATAATACATAAATTCAAACAGGGTGTAAGGGACCGTTTACAAACAACTGATAGCTTACACTGAAAATATTTTCCTACTAAACGCAGTAGACCAAAAAATGCTTAGAGTAACTCACGAAAAGTATCAAGGAGTGCTTAACAAACAGTAAAACTCAAAGCACACGCGTTCACTGATTGAAACATTTACTATTTAATTTAGGTACAATATTTACAAGAAAAATTAGGCCGAAAGCTTTTAACTGTTTTTAGGCCAATAACAATTACCGTTTCGATCGTTAGGCTCATGTAACTACTTAGTACCTATGGAGCAAAGCGCTGAATGTTCATGTTTTTCTCGGTCAAACTTACTGTTTGTTTTCAGTGTAGCGTTCACATCATTTTTCTGAAGGTAAAATGTAAAGTTTTTCTCAATCAGGGAAATATCATATTTTCTGGCTTTTCGTTATCATAAAGCAGTATTATCAAATCTAAAAGGGCATATATTAACATACTGAAGCGTATGTAAAAACAGGTAAAAAAGCTTAGCTCCATGTACGGCGGTATAACCCTATGGTATAACTACGTTACGCGCGGCGAAAATAATTAAAAACAACCTTTTAACAATCGTTACCGCGAGCAATTTACTGAATCCTCTTTGGTAGGGTGGTCTGAAAATAAAGCTTCTTTTTTTAGTAACCCGGTCCACCCTGTGCACGTGAATAGTTATACACCAGTCTACCTTTAATAGACTTTTTTTCTTTATTTCATATTTTTGATAACGTTTTGGTCTTTTCCTAGCAATATCAAACACATTTTTGACCCTTTCTAATTTGAAATAAAATTAATTTGTGTTTTTATTTTGTGTATTAATAGGCAACATCTAATATCTACGGGTAAAAGGTATACCTAAATTATGTATCGCAACGCAGTACATTGCAAAACATCAAAATAATGTTGGGTTAGATACTCGCAGTAAAATAATAAATCAGACACTTTCATCTACAAATACGTTAAAATAATATTCAGTTTCTAATTTACCGCAATATCTTACAAAACAGCTTCCACTTCGCCGATCAACGACCACATTGTTTTCAATATCGCCCCTAATACTATTCAAATAAACTCTGAAACTTATTCAAGTCAAAGTTTACACTCAACCTAACCAAGACACTGGGTCACAGTATGTCTTCTTCTAACCATACCAAACTAATAGAGATACACTGAGAGGTAAGCAAGCAAATTCAAGTTGTGTCAGAGCAAGTCAGATAAGTCGGAATTAGGTCGTGGGCACTGTCTCCTTAGATATCGGGCAGCCTGCCAAATCGATTGCTAAGCGCTAGCGTCTACTACTGATACTAAAATCTAGATTAAACTATAAATTCTGATCTAGTTTTGTATACGTTAGTGTTTACAGTTCCTATTGCAGTGCTTATTAAGGCTGAACATCGGTCTTGACTTTTATACCACAGTAATTCGAGTTGCACTGATAAAATGAACGCTGTATTCCTACACTACATTTTAAACCAATGCAAGGGTACTTATGTGGTGTAAGATTAATAGGATCTGTACATGTTTTAACAATTTTGTTATCTAAAGACTTTTAAATTTAACAGAAACGTCTGTTACGAAATTCTGAACTATATTAAAGCGAAAAAATTTCGTCGGTCTTAGGCAGGATTCGAATCTACATCTCCTCTGGCTCTCCAGGCCGATGCATTGGTAATGCGCCTGCATCGGCCCGGAGAGCCAGAGGAGATGTAGGTTCGAATCCTGCCTAAGACCGACGAAATTTTTTCGCTTTAATATAGTTTAGAATTTTGTTATCCTTAGAATTATACATAATGTATCCATTATGAACTAAAATGTACGCAGATCATATTTAATACCAAATCCGACCGCAAAGGTATAAAGGAGCGCCCACACCGATGCCTAAAATACGGTGACAGGGTCATAATAATTACATGGCGCCAATTTTGTTGGAACGTAATTTACGCACCATTAAGCTCCGGTGTGGTCGCTCCCTAAGATTGTATTGAAATAAAACTAAAAGGAATAAGTATAACATAAATTTAATCATCGTAAGTCAAAATACTTTTATACAAATAGCAAAAAAAACTCTGGGTACAATGGACCAAAACTCATCATTTTCATCATATGATTCCAAAGACATCCACTGCTGGACATAGGCCTTCCCCAAGTATCTCCACGACACGGCCGGTTTCGTGCTACTCACATCCATCGGCTTCCCGCGATCTTCACCAAATCTTTACCAAAAACTACTAAATTAATATTACCTACCTGTGTCAAAGTTCCATTAGCCTTATAATCAAATTAGTTAACTTTATAATCGCAGCTGACATTTAAGTTCATCCAGCTCGCTGCGACGGTCGTTGCCTCGCAAATACTTGATCTAGCCGAACAACTCAATAGCGGCGTTCCCGCTAATTTAACTAGGTAGCACTGTTATTCTCTGCAGTGTTGCATTCGACATCGAATTCGTCGGTGATTTATTATTTTTAAATTATTAGCTCCACTTTTAAATATGTAACAATGTTAACAAATCTGGATTTTGATTTTAAACCACTTACAGGAGTCAGATTGACTTGAAATTTTACATGACGATACTATGAAGCTGGTACGATAATGGAGCCGAAAGGTGGACATAGGAACTCCTCAATAACTTAAAGTAGATCCGTCTTTAATAGCGAGTTTATCTACTTTTTTAGAAGTAAAATCGGCAACAGTGGTATGTTATGAAAAATATGTTTCTATGTTTATGTTTATCTTTGAATTTGTGAAATTCTACTAGCTTCAAGATGCACGGTTTACAAAGTGTCAAGGAGCTTGAGCATTCGTACAAAAACAACCTCTTTAGTTGATTATCTGAAATTGATAAAATATTTCTCATGTAAGTTAGGTAGTAAGAAACTTCACGAAAATGCTGTGTTTTGTCAGCGTGCAAAAAACAAAATTCGTTTTTGATCTCATCTGTAAAACAATTTCTACAAATCCTGGGGTACAATGGAATATTTAAAATCCCACCCACCCAATCAACACAACCCATGAACACCTAAAAATCTCCTAACAAAAAAAGAAATAATTAATTAACTCTATATCAAGACAAAGAATAACATCTCAGCTTCCAGAATGCCGTCTCGGTTCTCAATAAGTCACGCAGAGCAGCGCGCTGCTTAATAGAAAGCGTTGCAACTAAGTTCTATCACGTTCGGTGCCCACGACACGCCCGAAGTAGTCAATTTCCATACAATTGCTAGTCGGTGGCATGGAGTGATAAGTCGACTTGATGCCCGCTCAGACAGGATTGTGCCAAACAAGAATAGAGCTCACTGCGCTTTTGACGTAGTTGTAAATTGCCCGATGAATTGAACTAATTTAAGTGGCAATTATACTCGCTGTATTACATTTTACCGTGGCTTCACGTGGCAATTATTGATTTTTCGTTGCTTTGACGTATATTTAGTACTGTGAACTGTGGCAGCTCGCCCGTCGCAATATCTTATCATATCTTAAGCAGATATATTTCGGATACTTTACAAAATTAAACGTTAATCTGTTTTCTCGTTTCCATGACTATTATTTGGCACATTTTTATTTAGTTTGAGGTTCTAACGGCGCCGCACTCAGAGTCAGTCGTTCTTTAGACACGATTTTTCATACACGAGTTTGTAATAGGAACACGTAAATCGTCTCTAAAACGTCTGAGTACGGTAACACATAGTGCTTGATTTATTATTTATGTAAGTATATGTAGGTATTCACTAACACATACACGAGCTGTCTATGGAATCCCAGTACAATTTCATCAATAGGTATGCATAAATGTATGCAGTTTTGCAATAAATTATTAAATAAACCGCACGAAATAATCGCTCGTGAAAATATTCATCGGAGGTAACGAAGTGTATTGCAATCGGTCAACCGCGCTACGGTGAAAAATTAAACTGAATATTTTCGGACACAATTGTTTTCGATGCAACAATAAGTGCCGGGCAGACACTGTAGACTGCAGTACTAGCAGTTCCCGATATTTAAACCGTAGGTAGATAAGGTTACTTCAGGTTACAATTTCACAATTGTTTGCCACGTACAAAATATGACATTTTCTTAATTGGTAACGGAACGGACATAAAACGTCAGGAAACCATTCTGCTGGACCCAATCATGCAAATGCTTTGGGGATCGCAAAATGCGTCAAAATTGTGACCGAGGTTCTTGGCGCCATACAATCGGGACAGAACCCAGTCCCGCTAATGTTCAGAAAATTAGCTAATCTATACAAGACCGCTGGCTAATCCTCTAAAAATAATATTCTGGAACGCGTATGGCCTCACCCCTGCGTAGCAAACACTACTGCAACATCGTCTGTACCAAGAGAAACGTGGCTCTCATCCAGACCCTCAGATCGGAGGACAAGAAATGAAGGAAGAAACCTCACCGATCCCCTACCGTGGTCTGGCAATCTTGGTCAAAAGGGCGGAAATCTACCAACCGCTAAAACGTAGCCCTAACCTAGGTTTGCCATAGGGACCGGTTCTCGCATCGCATCCTTAGCCACGTCGTCTGCCCACATTGTTTTTATTGGAGTTACTCTCGTTCTTTCACTCCATATTTAACTAGTTAGTTAAATAAGTAAGCTTTGAACAGTGCAATTTTCGAAAGTCCTGAATAATGCCTAAAAAAATATGTGTTTGAATTGAGACCCGCCACACGTGTCAGCGCTGTAGGCCGCGCTAATCCCGTCTGAGTGGGGCTTAAACGACGGTGTGCGCGCGGCGCTGCGTGCTTGAACTTATTAAAATTTAATTGTCAATCACAGAAAGAACGGTTTCAATGGATATTTTCGATTGGCTCATAGATTACCGAAAAGGTTCAATAATAGACAACATTTCAAAAAAAAAAAAGTATTTCTGTTTTTTCGCGTTTATAATCGCTCGTTAAAAATTAGACTACCCGTGTTTCTCGGTTTTTCTTTATTTAACTTAAATTCGTCGTTATTAATTTATTAAAGATTTAGACATTAAAAAGACCGTATATACAAAGTTAGGAATACTGATGTCGTGATCTTAGCATGATATAAAATAAAAAAGTAACTTTAAACAGAAACAGAACTGACTGTCATGTCATGTCACATGTCAACCATAACAACTGGAACAACATGAATTCGTCGACTTTGGGCAGATTGCGGCTATCCGCTTTTACAAATCCGTTAATCATTTTAATTTTAAATAGCGTATATCAAAACGAGAATCGACAGCGTGTCGTTAGAATCAAGTAATCCGTCAGACAGATGAAAAATGGACATGACAGTTGTATATTTTTTCAATTCCTATGGTAATAAATGGACTAAGGGCACTATAAGTGTATTCCTAACATTCTTAATCAAACTTTTTTTACTGTTTTTCCTAAATATAAAAAAAACTACTGCATAAAAAAATACAAAAATATTTTTACTGTAATCAGCAGTGTAAAATCTACAAACGGTATTTTTATTTTACTACCTTAGCACATATGAATTGTTGTCAATTGGGTATTACGAATTTTGAACTTAATAATAACTTAGGGCCTGTTATTTGATGAGTAGTTAACTCAAGTAATTGTTAGAATTCGAAAAAGGAATAAACTACTAATCGTTAAAAACCGTAAGTAATAGTTAAATCTCAAGGAAATGTGTCAAATTTCTGATTCCTTTTTCCCATTTTAACAATTAGTTGAGTTAACTACTGATCAAACAACGGGCCATTAGTAATAAAAAAATATGTAAACATTGTATATTGTCTAGGGGACACGGTTTCTGTAGGAGAATATATCAAAACTTTTTTGTGGGTGTCTTGCACCGTTAGTTAAGTATAATTTGTATAATTTTTATTCTTTCATTTATACTAATTATTAATTAGTTCTTGATAAATTAACTTAATCTGTCAAAATGTATGGAATTGACGTAGGCGCTCGTCGCGACCATCATGACAGCTTACGTCAATCCTATACATTTTGGGTACCTAATAATAACAAACGCCGATTGCACCTGTCTAGGGCCTCTGGATAGGGATGACAAATTCGTTAATCTACGAAATGAGATCGAACTTGGTAAGATGTCAATGTATTATTATGCTAAACTATCTTTCGATCAATCGTCCAATATCGTAACTATTCCAGGGTCCTAACGTCCTTCATCTTGTAAGAAGTTCCTTGACTATTCCCTGAACCGCGATAAAGGGCCACACATCATACACTTTTGTTCAGAAACTGGGCTAAGTTCTTTGCTTTCCTTAACGAGATCACCTCAAAACCTCTAGTACTGAAGGGCAGAGGGTATAATAAAGCACAGAAATTAGCAAGTCTATTTAGGGCCGACGGGCTTAATTTATAGCTGAGGGAAGTGGGGGGTAAGACGATATTGCGAGGACGGCGTTATGCCGCGATAGCCAAATTAATTTAAATTCAAGGGACGCCAGTGACCTACGGAATGGCATTGCTTTTATTGTTTGTCTGTAGACAGTATATTGTTTGTGGAAATAATGCTCGGCCATTCTGGAGCGTGTTTTACATCTTGGAGAATAAAGACATTCTTAGATACAGGTCGTTGCTCTGTTTAGGGAACAGGGATTTAATTTGTGTCTTCTTGTATTAACTAATAAGATTAAAACGACGAACAACGCAAGCACACATTTAAAACAGATGACAAGCCGAACAAATCATTTAACACGGCCTTCAAAAGGGCCCGTCTCAGCTTTGTGCCGCAGCAAGCCAAACACAGTACCAATTATAGTTCCAAATGGAACGTACTGACTGTCAAACACCATAGGCATGTATATTTTACAGCCATGCATACCAACCATATTCACGTAACCACAACGCATACATTTAAATCGTATAAATTCTATCAAATCAGATGCTGTCAATCATGACGCAAAAAAACGTACATTTTAACAGCCAATGCAATTTCCATCAAAATAAATCACATCGCGGGTACATGAGGCTATCCCTTCGGTTGGACCATTCACAAATCTGCGCTGCATTTTTAGTTCTGTTTCAGTGAAACATTTTAGAAATAAATTTTACAGATTTGGTTAAAAGTATACTGCCCTCGTACGAAGAAAAGACACAAGTGCAATTAACTCATAGAAGCATATTAAACTCTCAAGGGTTAAAATAAGGTTGGAAGTGCAATATAGTAGTTGTGCCTTTTTTTCCGTAGGATGGCAGTATAGTTCATCATCGCTAACTGTTGCGCTCTTGTCAGTGGAGTGTTTACTACTTTACCCAAAGATCAACTGCACGGTTAGCACAAGTTGTATTTTCTCGCTTGTCGCTCAGTGCGTCTCTATCGTTACGGACTAGACAGAAAGGGAGATCCGAGCGACAAAGAAGTCGCGGACAACTTGTGCTAGCCGTGCTGGTAGAGAATGCCGTTACGCATCAAGGGCACTTTTTGCACTTAAAGCAAAACTATATTAACCTTTACTATCTATATTAACTTTTTTCCTTTTTTTGGGCTATATGAATGTTCTCTTGGGTAGGACTTTTTTTCCGCCTTGTTCTAGATATTTATTTTTCAAACGAGCCAAGAAGTTCTATCAACTTCCTCAAATTATCACTAGTCCCTCCCTTTATTCGAGTATTTACAAAAAAAACATGACGGAAAAAAAATGTTTTTGTCGAAATAATGAAGAGGTGTTATAATACTAATGATAAAACATGCCAATTACGCCCTTCTCTTAATATGCACAAAATGGCGTTTTACAACATGAAGCTATCCTTTTAATTAGAGTCATCTCAGCTACTAAGGTTCAGTGACACTACCCTTGTATGCATTTGCTCCGGTCCAGGTCGTCGAGGACCGTGCATATTTTAGAGGATATTCTCGTGGATGACAGGAATTTTATGAAATTACGGCGAATATAGATGCTTAGAACAAGCTAAGGAACTTATTAATATAGTTAAATCTTTGTTGTTTGATAATGTTATTATTTTTCAGTATACAAGTTTGCTTGATGACATTCTGTCTGTATTAAAAAGTTTATTCATATCCTAAAACCTTAACTAAAAAGTGCATAACAGTAGTAAATATTACCTATCACTACTTTAAAATGCAGTATTTGCGAAGTTTTAAACGCAAATAAAATATATAAAATTACAAAAAAACTGTATTAACATTAACACAATTAAAATCACTACAAACAAGCTGGTTTGTCTAAATTTATTTCAATTCAAAATGCAATCTAGCGGGCCATCTAATCAGCGTTTCTCTTTAAAATAGAGAACTCAAGCATTCATTAGGGAGATACGTTTTTTGTTCCCGCCGGATCATAGTCGTTGCTCGGATCCCAACTAATTTATGCAAAAAGCTACTCGACATACAAAAATTCTACTGTTTTATCTTTTTAATTAAAAAATACGGTAAGTGTTTGTTGAGTGGAGGGCGGGGGTTCCGTGCATTGTTTAGAAGATACCGAGAAAATAAATGATGAAGCGTTTACGCAAATCACTTACATAGGTACACAATTACACATGACTTTTCTAAGTAGAACAAACAATTTCCAGACCACTAGCACAAAGCTGCATCATCAGAGTTGTACAAGGTAGCTAAGGGGTGCGCGGTGCGCCAGTGATTTTTCACTTTACCTATATAATTTATTTGCATCATTATGATTTCTTAATTTTCCTAGCGTCACACAGTGCGGCGCTACACTATTGGTTATATTAAAGAGAGTTTAAGGAATATTAGGCCGCATAAAGGTTTTATTTGTTCGTAGAACTGATGGCCGATGGGGCCACAAGCTTCTCGAGTGGCCACCACGTGTCGGAAGACGCAGCGTGGGTAGACCTCCCACGAGATGGTCCAACGACCTCGTGAAGGTTGCGGGAACCCGGTGGAAGCAGGTAGCACGTGACCGGTCGTTGTGGCGATCCTTGGGCGAGGCCTATGTCCTGCAGTGGACGTCGTTTGGCTGAAATGATGATGATGATGAAAGGTTTTACATGGATCAGTACCTACCACCATCTTCACACACCTAACCGGCCGTCAAGGATCAGTTTCCGCTCTGTTGTGTTCCGATGTCGGGGTAAGCCAGCGTTGAGGCATTACGGCATTACTTCTTAATCCTCAGGGTTGGCAGAGCATAAAGCTCGCTGTTAAGTCCATAGTCGCAAGTCTAGAGTACCATCCGTGACAAGAAGCCCTTTTGCCGTATGAATTAGTCCGCTAGTGGTTAAAAATGGTACTTACTTTAGAAGCCAACATATTCTTAGAAAGGTAAATGATTAAATACAATGTTCTACGGATCTCTGGAACTAGTGACGTTGACAACGGAGTAGTAAACTAAGTCCTGTTATTTTTTCTTTGTATTTTTAATCTCCACTTCCAACTCTTGGATAATTTTTTAATTTTTCTTGGAAAGTTTTTGAATGATAGCATAAAAACTTAGGCTTAAAGGACATTTTATTTCACACAAAAAAAACTGTTTTTCTTTTTGTACTTAAAGGAAAATTGCTTTTATTTTGAAGTTCCTAGAATCCATATTACACACCAGTAACAACGTAGCGCCAAAATAGGAAGAAGTTCAACAAACCATTAAGAAACTAAATTTTGCCAATATTACCCATTTTTTTAATTCATTAGTAGGATCCATTAAAATCTACGAGTACAATTGAAATTATTATTATAATAGACTAATCACACTTTCTCTCCCAAAATATATTTATTTCAATTCAACTTCGTTTCTTTCTTTTATCGTAAATCATTAACCCAAACTAAATTATCAACTCCAAGGTTCATTTCAAACTAGAAACCCTTATACTTAATACAAAATACCACAGACCATTAAGATAACAGTGCGCCCAATAATCATTTAAATCCATTCAGCCAACCACTTCTGAGTTTAATCCCATTTGAAAAACAATTGTGCGGGAGATTTACTGGCGCTTAAAACAAAACATTCACAACAACCATCGCAAGGGTTGGTTAAGCTGAACTATCAGCCGAAAGATCCCATAAATCCTTTTAAGGGCCACTTAAAGAATCAACTGAAAAAGTTCAAATGCGTACCTACTATTGAGCCTGAACTATGTAGGGAGGAGAAAATGTTCATAGAATAATGTTCCGACCTTAACAGCCTATGTCCAGTAGACCTCTGTTTATTTATACAAACGTTAACACAGGAACTTTTTTTTAACTTACAAAGTTTTTGTTTTCGACGCTCGTTTACCGCGGTAAGGCTTGGACATCTTATAGCTCTTTACTCTCCGGAAACAATTTTTAAAATGCAAGCTATGCGACTGAATAGGTAGTTTTTGTAAACGCAAGACCATTTTTATCTTTTACCTTAGCAGAGGGGAATTCTGCCTAAACTCCATGGACTAACTAAATACTCAAAGCATAATATGTATATTTTTCACTTTATCGATTGTAAAATTTCATCGAATTTCATTCCATCGAACGCTATTTTCTGCTGAATCTATGATGTTTTCAGGATATCTTAAACATTAATTACGTAGGTTAGGTTATGTTAGAATAGACACCCAAAAAACGTAACTCATGCGGGGAGAAATGTCTTTCGATAAACTGTAACTTCTGCGTAATGCTACTTTCGACGAAAGGTTTTTCTGTAATAAGGTTTTTCAATAAAATAATAGGCACCCATTTTTCTTACATACATACATTGGACGGCTCACTATTAAACGTATGTCTACGGACATATAAAACGTCCCGACAACACGACACGCTCACGCAACGTTTGGCTTGTCAGTGTGTATAATGGCATATCGATAGGGTAGGCCCCTTTATGTCGACATAAGTAATAGCGTCCAGATCGTATCGGTGAAAATACGACGTCGCCCGAACTACCCCCACTTACCCTCCACGGGAATGTTAATTAGAAGGCTACATGAAAATAGAAAGTCTTCCTTGAAGGATTTTCATCGATGGGTTCTGGTAATGTAGTCAAAATACATACCGTTAAGTTAGCGATTTACGAAAATCGACAAAATATATAGGTACGGTTGACGTAAGCTGATGACAGATCGCGTCGCCGCTTATTTCAACTTCATACATTTCGAGTCGATAGAAAGGGGTTTGGGTAAAAGTGTTGTCATTTGTAAAATTCATACATTTTCAAGGTGAGCGGCCATTCGTAAAAGTGGTAAATTATGATAGAATTATTAAAAATAAACATATTTTGTTATGTATTGTAATACTATAAAGTGCATCGGAGCCGAGATATTTAAATATTCATACTTGGGCGTACTTTGGCACTACAAACTGAATACTTAAATATTTAAAATCTCCGCTCCGATATTATGTACCGCCATAAATTATATATATCTATGTGTATTTAGAGGTCCTCTAAATAACTACGTAAAAATCATACGTGGCCGCTGAAAAAAAAAATGACAATATTCTTCAAACAAATTTACCCAATGCTCTTTTGTAAAGTGACGCTTTGAATGGTTGCATATTTAGCTAACAGATTCAAAATTGAAAATTTTAAAACTAATTAGACCATGCATAATAAAAATGAATTCATGCTTAATGTAATTAAATAGATTCATATTCGTAATAATCTTGTTAAAAACTATTTTTTTTATATTTTTGCACAGTTGTAATTTTGAGGTTATTTCCACGCCCTAAAAAATGTCTATACACAATCGCTGAAAATGGCGATAATCCTCCATTCACAAACACCGTGATTGGCTGTTTAGGGGTTTCCAAAGTAAATAAAAAAAAATACTTTAGTCCCTAGAGATTAATAAGGAGTCCCGATATGCGGAGACTAAAGGAGCATGAGAAGTGAAAAAGTATGTATAGGTATGAAAACGTTCACGACGGCACCACTTTTCAACCTAAACGGTACCTACTGAAACAGAGTTAATAGTGACCAACCTGTTCATTCCACGACCGTACGGTCGTCCAAGAAAGTTTTGACAAAAGTTTCTATGTGATCTAATTATCGTTAAGGTTGACACTTGTCGCTGTCATAATATTATTGCAAGGGAAAATCGAACTTGTTGTCTCATGACGTGCAAATGAACTTCAACCGTAGGGTGGTAGACCACAGTTTTGGCCGACTGTAACTATATACCTACTTTATAGAATTTGTTAAACAACTCAAAATCATTACTATAACAATTTGACATATTAAGGATAGGTACTGATTTATGACACAATTACTACCATTTAAACATACAACATTACGGATAACTTTAATCCCGAATTTACACCTTAAATTTAAGTACCTAAGGAAGATTCTTACACGGAACAAAATAAAGCCTCAGTTCATACACCCCATCCCTGTTATTTAATATCTGCGATATTGATTTCATGTTAATGCTATTTTGATGCAAATGCGAAGTTATCGCCGTTCTGCATCGCGGTGCACTTCGATTTTATGCACCCCGTTAAAAGTTAGTGCACCGATTACAAGGAAATTTAATTGAAAGTGCAGCGGAGAAAATTACACTTTTCTAAAGCACTTTGAGACGCGCAGACGACCGAAGCCTTCTTCAGCTGAGGGAATAACTAATTATAAAACGCTTTAAAACTACTTTTTTCATTTTGAGTTGCTTTTAGCATTAATAATAATAATAATATAGCCTCTTTATTCCTCAATAAAAAATGAATACCTACAGTATTATTTTACAATATCATTAATTTAAATTTCATTTTCGTACATGATTTTATTACATATTTTGTCATTTCATTTCTTTTTTATTGGGTTAAATTTAATTTTTCATGCATTACTATTTCGCATTATTTTAAAATTATTCATAAGTATACAATCATATTTATTTAAATTTATTGAGGACGTCTCTACGAGTAAAGGCCTCCTCCATATCGCTCCATATGTCCCTTTCCTTTGCGTTTGTAGTCCAGTATTTTCCAGCAGCTCTGTCTAACTCGTCTGACCACCTTTCTTTCGGTCTACCTTTTTTTCTCTTGCCAATTGGTCCTGTCCAAGTGGTTACTTTATTTGCTTTTAGCATTATGTACAACTATATTCATACACCATATCTTTTATTCATTCATCCATAGCCAAGGTTTATATACACACAGATGTAATTGTCAGTTTATGTGAATCTGTATTTTTTAATGTTACCAATTCGCTTATTTGTCCAGATAATATTTGCATAAACTTAAAAGATTTGGAACCAAAATACATCTACAAATACAAAGTGGAAAAATATTTACTAGGTGTTTTTTTAAAGCATTGCAAATTGCGAAGCAAAAATCACGAAAAAAAATATTTTTCAAAAATATAATAATATAATTGCGAAAATAAGTTAATTTGTTCGCTAAGTAAATACATCCCGTTATATGCACTAACACAGCAAAACGTAAGCGTGTCCTATCAAAGAACAAAATGACAGACGCCCGGAAAGTTACAGGCGTTACAGCGAAGCGTTATCCCCATATAGCCATTTTCGGTCGCAGACTTTTCAAAGCAGTAAGAAGTCACATTTGTTTCGTAACTGTTTTGGCACATTGCGACTGTGTATGGGTTTGGTTTTTAAGTGTAGTAACAGTTGATACACAATGCTCCAACTAAATAACTAATAACAATGTTTAGTCGCTGCGTCCACAAATAACGGAAACATTTGTGTCATACATTTTTATACACTTTGCGTTTAGTTTGTGACTAGTGTACAAACTAGGAAATAATGTGTAGCAACCGTGTGGTAACTCTGTAACCAAGTTATAAACAATAAACGCGAAGTGTAGTAATGTTACGTCAATGTTTCGGAACTTTGTAACGGTAAATGACGGTGTCCGTGAAACTATGAGTCTCTGTAAATAAAAAAATACATGGAACCATTTTGTGATTTCAGTAACTTTGTTTCTACTTTAAGTTTCACCTCGACACATGTCGACACAAACTAGTAACTGTGTGACCACTTGTGACTGCAATGTTTGTCCGTCATAATAACATATTTAAATCATAATTAATAAGTTTTATGGTTTATTCTTGCTTTTATATTTATTTTTATTGCTCAAATATATTATTCTGTCTATGAAAGCTTCAGAGATCTTTAAATTATAGACTTATTCAATAATGCAATAATACGCAGTACAGTCTTGAGTTTCGCTAAATTGGCTAAATTATGATTTTATGATGGCGCGTTGATGAATTTCAACCAATATGATCAAATGACACGATGAAATTATTTTCCCATTGAAATTTGAACACAATCATAATGAATTAACACTAAAACGAAATATTTACGTTGTCAAACTTTTTTATGATGGCGTCTCTTCTTATGTATTTTTTTAAATCACTATGAAAACGACATCAGACACTCCAACGAATTTAATTTAAAAGAGTGAATGAACGAATGATTTCTAACGAACTTGTTTCAAACTGGGAACATTGTTACCACACAGCGACGGAACAGTGAAACCAAAAGTTACTGTGTCGACTCTTCCCCAATTTTAGTCGTCGCGACGTAACAATTACGAAACAGTGACCAAACGTGTTACTAGAATCAGTCAGTGTCTACACATAAGTCTCGATAATTTTCGTAACGGCTACCAAAAATGGGTCGAGGTACCCTAAACAACTAGGCAAAGTCGCGAACACATGTTTTAAGTTATACTTAGCTATTTTTAATTTCAACCATCGTTAAAGACGGATGCGTTGTAAAGCAAACTGGAAGTACTCTAACTTTTAATATAGCATCAGTGACGAGTAGTTTCATGCCCGACCGTCGTAAAACCTAACATTTCGGCGCAACGTCTCGTTACAAAGTTCACTTTAATTAAATCAAGAATCTTAACAATTCTAATGGTGTTGTTTAATAAGTGTAAAACATCACGGAATCTCTATAAATTCTATGAAATGTTTCCTGAATAATAATGCGTTATTACGCAGTAAACAGTAATTTTTGTAGGCATTATTATGACTCCTTATAGAGGACAGTAAATTGGGACGGCTATGTTTTACTACTGAGCTAAATTTCTCTTTATATCCACAAGATCCCGTCTTTCTTATATATATCTATATGGTAGAGTTAAGTTATGCTCACGTGAGACTTCATACATAGTTTAGCTTAAGGTTGTGTCACATTTCTTATTTTATCTATGTAATCAGATTATAACTGTCACTCTTAAAAAAAAAATTCTCCTGGTCTCCTTGGAATAACTTCTTAATTTTGTACCTTTACAAAAATTTCCTAAACTGAATCAGTTTCATCAACTTAATTTAATTTAATCAAAATCTTTTGGATACCGTTAATAAAGAAACCATTATGGCGCATAACCCTTATCTCCCTCTCTTTATTTAAAAGCTAAGCTCTCGTCGGTGGAGTAATCGCCAAACGCTTCGATCTTCTGTAAACTGCTTGTCTTTCTGGTGCGACACCACTTTCACCTTCTCTTTTATTTGCTCAGAGTAATTTCTCCATCGTCTTTCACTACCTCTTCTTCCTTCTATATTTCTTTCTATGATGTTTTTAAGGAAAAGGTCGTGTCCCAGCAAAAGTAAAATCATAATCCCTCTTCTATTTTCTATTGTTGACAGGATATTCCTCTTTTCTGTTCAGCACTTGTTCATTCGTTATAACAATTCAGGCAGGTTTACATTGTAGTCCTCCCCCCCTCACATAAATGGCACCATTCAGTCAAGCGCTGATCAGTCTTACAAAAGAAAATGACTTTTGTATCAAACTGTTCTATCACCTATGCGGTGTAGGATAGTCCCTGGGCGGCGACCTCACCGGCCCCGTGCAAATGAGAGCGGCTGACTGATGCACGGCATTTGTTTACGACTGAACCCGCAGCTAGTCTAAAACAGTGCGAACACTGTATACCAGGGGGTTTATCATGACCGTGCTAAAGTAATTCAGTTTACAGCGAGAGGAAGACTAAAACGTGTTACTGCTATAGCTCTGTCAATTACACTCATCCCAAATTGAATTTGCTTTATCCATGTCATGGTAACCCAGTAGTTCGCCTCGAACAGAGACCTCACGATTAATCTCCTAACTTCTTAAGCCGAACCTATTTGCGTAGAATCGTATTTGCCGTGACTGCTCAATTACCATATCATATGAAGATCGGATCAACAATACTCATGTTATCATTGAGAACTAACTATTCAATTCATCACCGAATTACTAAACCGGCTAGTTTCCCAACAGAGCATTGTCAATTATTTAGTGCTTGTATTTGTGTGTGTGTGTATTTTAATTTTGTTATAGCGGCTAGGCCAAAGTAGCTTTCTAACGTTCTCTTCCTTACGTGCCTAAAACTGGCGTATTTAATGAAACATTTTTTACAGGGTCATGCGACTTATAATGCCACCGCTTTGTCACATGGAAATGACCGCCATTACTGCTAACGCCATCTAGTTTATCAAATCGTCATCACAGTGCGTGCGTGAAATTTTGACATTAACTCCTACTTTGTCATGAACTGTGTGTAATAGTCTGCGGTATTTTGCTCGGTTTACTTGATGTGATTTATTTTAGAGATTTTTCATACCAAGTGAGACAATTTATTTGTTATGTTACATCGTATCTGAAAGAGAACGTTCAGTGTATCAAGCATATCAAGTGTATGAAAATGAAATGATCGTGTTTTACTTTCTTAATTTTTATTGGCTCGGGGAAAAATATTTTCATCGACATATATCTCAAAAAAAGAAATTGCTTGAGGTAAATTGAGTCACGCAATCATCAATCTTCATATTCATCATACACTGTATACTTTTGTTTGCATTTAGAAATGGGTACATTAATTACTTTGATGAAATCATACATATCTAATTATAATTAAAATAACTATATTAAAGATTAAATTAAAACTATGAAATTAATCAATCACCTGAAAGAAATGATACTTGAACTCAAAACTACGTCAGTAAAGTAGCGAGGCAGTTTAGCGCAGCGGCAGTTTTTAGCCGGGGCGGCACAACAGCTGTGCCACGCGTCATTAGATACCCGTCTTATAAGCCGTGCTCCAATAAATACTTTAAATATAATCCGGTCACAATAAGGAACAAAAAATACATCCTTTTTTACCATTTCATGAAATGTTAAATCCTTACTAAACCTTCTTGTTTTGTCCTTCTTTCAGGCAGCAACGGAGTAACGGATCGACATGTTTTTTTGCACAGGGATAGCACTTTACCTCGAGAAATAACACAGTTCCCCAAGGAACAGCGATAAACTACACAGACGAAGTCGCGGCCAAACGACGTACTATTGAAAATTAGCGTCACGGAATAACCATTGGCATATTTCGTGGCACTCGCGACCTTTTAGCATTATTGTTAATTAACTGTGTTTTATAAACTTATTGCATTAATTCATTTTAAATACTTTTTTTTAAAGTAGGCTCTTATTTAGTGTCTCAATATTGCTTTTGACTCGGCCGCCATTACAGCGTAAATAAGAGCTATTAAAACGTTGAAAATACTGAAACACATCCGAAGCAATAAGGTTTAAACGTGTAAAACCTCAGCCCAGGTTTTGCCGAAGTGTGTGTCGGCCATTGTTCCAGCTAATTCCCCGATTAAGAATTGAAAGCGGAGTGGCGCATGGATGAACGGTTCATTACGGGCTTCTAATCGGCAGTCAGGAGCAGCCTCCGATACAATAGGGGCCTTGAATAGGGAAACGAGGACGCGGCAGTTATAGGACGTTAACACTCAACAAGCATGCTTTAAAACCCTTCATATACATCTTGATAGGAATTGTCGTCTAAAAAAAATAATGATTTCTGATTATATTAGCTAAATACTTATGTAATATGATTTACCAATTGCAATTTTGTATATTTTTTTAAACGCCAATTATGAGAACACACAAGAAATTACATTAATCATCAATAAAGATGTTTTCTCTGCGTCTTGTGTGTGTAGTGAATAAATGTATTTTTCTTCTTTCCCTTCTTTAATATATGTATTGTGATCATAAATTGCACTATTATTTTTGTTTTAGTAATTAAGCGCCAGATATAACTTGTAGTGAACGCTGTACACAGTTGTTATTAAGTTACGGACACTCAATGTCATCTACATAATTACCTTGGTTTGAACAATGTTAAAGTGCTTGTAATTTGTTACTGTGTCTCATAAATTAGCACCAATAGTTCATTATTGCCTAGGCATGGAAGTAGGCAATTGCGGGCCGTGTATTGGATTAAACGGACGAGCTTGCGAGTCCGTTTAAAAATACGAAGCCCGCATTTCCTGTTCCTGCCGAGGCAAATATAGTGCTTTTCTCAAAAATCGCATGAAAAAAATTGTGTTCGAGTCAAATCTTCATCGCTTAAACTCATTTTTTGAATTGCATACAAACAGAAACTTCATGTGAAAAAACCATCACTCCTTACCGCCTTTTTGTTTATGACAAGGAGAAACGCAATTTTTGTTTAAAAAAAAAACAAGCTATTCCAGGCACAAATAAAAAAGTTATGTTTCGAGTAAAATTTGGATGTATAAGACTTGTACCCTCATTTTATTATGCCCCTTTTCACTTTTTAAAAAGTTACAAGCTAGATGGTAATGGAATTTGTATGCAACATTGCGGGCTTGTGTAGCGAGCACATTTGAGAACTGTCAGTAAACTATGTACTTCGCTTCTCAATATGTAGATAGGAATGTCAACATTTCCGGACATTTTTGAGAAAAAACTATTAGGGCAGCGGAGTACCATTATAGAATACCATATTGAAATCTACTTTCTTTATCGATCCTTTCCAAGCCACCTCTCTTAAAACTTCTACCATTACATTGACACTCTGAAGTACAAACGCCGATTACTCGTTATTTTATGTGCCGCATCCACAACAAGTCAGATCTCAGGTAAAACAAAGGGAGCATTCAGGCGAACGGGAGAACGAATTGAAATATCAGCGCACAATACACTTTGCAGATTTGCTACGGGTTGAAAGGAAATCATCTGAATGTATTCTGTGTACGAATGCCTCTAAGTGAGAGGCGTGGAAGTAATGCTATTACGACTAAGCCGCGTCCAGACGAGGTAATGAAATGTAACGCAAATTCTGCGTGTGGGCAGCCCTGCGAGCATTACATGTAACGTTTGGTAGGTTGAGCATAAACATTTGTTTTTATGGCGGTGACCTTTTTACAGCATCAATAAAAGCTGATTCATGTAACAAACAGTTGAGAAAAATCATTTTTTGAATAGCTATAATAATAACCAAGATATAACCTAACAAAGATTTGTTCCTATCTCTTTCTCGCAAAACAGAATTTAACATGGACTTAATTATGGCCGACCTGTTACATGACGTCACAGTGCATATCGGATCTCTCTGACTAATCGCTGTCTAATTAGCAGTTTAAAATGCTTGTATCATCCGTATTTCTTGACCGATTTTAATTTTAATTTCACTTTTGGTGATCTCTTTTACGGTATTTTCATATTCTATTGAGAAATGCAATTTAAAAAATCCATGCATGTTCCCTATTTGAACCGCCATAACAATTCACGAATGTGTACATATTTTTTTGACCTGATCTTTGCTATTGATAGAGCCTACTTCACCTTTACACGATGAAAATACGAAAAACAACTACAGTTCGTGCATGAAATGAAATTTTGGTACTAAATATATTTGGCACTTGCCAAATTGGAATCCATATCATCATCATTATAGCCGAAAGACGTCCACAACTGGACAAAGGCCTTTTCCAAAAATACTGAACCTAACACGTTTTTTCGTTCGATCTTCGTTTTAGCCGCTAAATTTTTCTCTGAATGTGATCACAAAAAGTCCATGGACAAAGGTACGTTTTTCACGTGTTATACAATTTCTCGAGTAGACTATAAATGGCAATGATTCTCCTCGACTACAGCACTAAAAGTGAGATAATATATAAATTTACGACTTGAGAATCACAAAAGCTTCCTTTAACGACGTTTTAACATCGTTTAAAATTCTTGTAACAATTCAAACACGAATAAGGTAGGCGTTTTAGATGCCTGAACGTGTAATCAACGCTTGGTAATTAATTTCATAAAGAATTAAGAACCATATGAATATTATGGCGTTTACGCCCTTGTTTTTAGGGTTTTAGGGATACGCAGACGAATAAGACATCATTAAAAGTTTAAAAACTGGTAAAGTATTATACAACATATTGTTTCTTGCTACGCGTGAATGTTTAGTTACATATTTATACCTTCAGATACTCTTAAGACATCGATTTAAGAAAGAGATGGTTGTTAATGGTAAGCACATATTACTCTTACCTGTAAACTTGGTTCCTAGAAGTGGAGGCCTTTTCAATCCACAAGTAAAAATATCTTACTTTTTAAAGTGTTTAAGAAGATATTTACCTAAATTTAAACTGTCATACATTTTAATCAGGATGAAAAATTACCTTACGCCAAGATTGTACAATAAGTACTTAATATTTTTTTAAATTATGGAACCTCAAACCGTACCAAGTCTCTGTCTTGTCCAATTTTTACGGTTCTAGTGTACCAGAATTGAGCTATAAGCCCGCGTCGGTCCGGTGGCATGCCACCAAGTCGTTAACACAAAAACAATTGCCGTAATTTGTGGGGCAATATCAAGATATGAAGGCAGTTTATCGGTTATTTGTGTCCTCACTGCTACATTGGAATAATTAAATAAATTCCGGTACTAGCGTGTCCCCGCCCTACGGTAGTGGTACTCAGCCCTTCTAAATAAAAAGGATGTAAGCGCAATTTGATAGTCAAATCAAATTTAACCCCCTATTTTAAGAAACAAGGTCACTTATACATTACGCGGTTCTATGAGACAGGCGCCCTTTTTCTAAGGAGGGCAGTATTATCGCGTTGAGTGCCGGCGACACACAGGGCTAGTTCAAATTGCATACGATTTTTGAGTTGTTGGCAGTGAATGTGATGAGGTCCGTCGTAACGGTTTTTAGGGTTCAAAAACGATGCCAACAGGAACATAATTATTATTAAGCCTCCGCTGTCTGTCTGTCCGTCTCTATGAACCTTAATAGTTGGGTAGATGATATTTACCCAGTAATATAAAGGCCCAAGGTCAAGGCAAATCCATGGCATATTAACTCAATTTAAACTTAGACCTGTAAATGTTAAAGATGGAAGTTTCTCTCACCCATTATAGAAACTTATTCTATGAATAGCGATGACATATACCTACTTACACTGAAGTTAATGAATAGTCTACTAATCGTAGTTATCCATCACTAAGTTAACTAATTTGTCTCCAGTCTAAGTGGGTTAAATCGGGTTTTAAGGACGAAATGATTTATCTACCCAACTTTCTTTCTGCGCCCCACTAAGCACTTAAATTATAAAGTAGTAAATTCAACCTTAAAACGACGTAACATATATTTTGTCGAGTACGATCGCAACGCACATTGATTTTTTTTAAAACCATCATCTTCATCATCATTTCAGCTGAATGACGTCCACTGCTGGACATAGGCCTCCCTCAACGTTTGCCACAAGGACTGGTCCTGCGCCGCATGAATCCATCGGTTTCCCGCAACCTTAGCCAAGTCGTCGTGCTTCGATATCGCATTCAGACTGATGAGGTTATGACAGTTGTTAATTTCAAGTGAATGCTGGTATTAAGTCAACAATATTACTAAGATTTCGAGCCAAGACATACAAAGCAAAGTATAGTCTGTGGCAATTGAAATTGGCAAAGATGTAAACACAACCAAACGGACCTATTAACAATTATTACTCGATAATCACGTGCTTTTAAACATCAAGTGAGGCCTTAGAAATGATTTATACAGTTGATCTTTACTTTCACGTTAAGTTAAAGATTAAATAACTATTAATTATACGTTATTTTTAATAAAAACACACTTGATGAATATTTGAAGTTATGTGTCAAACACTACTTATTTTTTTACATCTTTGGCAATTTGAATTGAAACAGAATATAGAATGAACGCCTTAAATGGAAACGTATACCTTAGAGGCAAAATAACTACAATACTCGTAGTAAGGCCCTTTATGGACCGCTTGTCCAAATTAATTTATCTTCCAAACTTTAAATTATTTACTGCACCTAACGTCACCGTCCGTTAACGTAAGGACAAGAAAGTCTTAACCCAATTAGAACTCTAGTAATTTCACCTAAAGTACATTTCTCATGCCGAATCGTAGAAGTTGTGTCGTTTACTTACAAAGACGGATTGTCGAAACTTGTGCATTCTGCGTGTCAACAATGCCCAGTTGCAGTCAGTTGGTGCATACTGATTTATGCTAGAAACTTGGGGCTTTAAGAACTTCGGCTCGCAGGCTACTGGCATGCAAGAGCTATTACAGAAGTTTCTGTGGCAAGTTTTTCACCACAATCCGAAGTATGTTTAAGTTCAGGAATGTGCGTTATTCGCTATATATCCTATACCATTAAACAAGCAAAATTTATTATATATTTGTACTAAAGGACGGCCGCGACGTCGTACGAGTAAAATACGTTTCCCGCAACTCCCCCTATTAAACGGTAAAACCCCTTAGGGGATGAATTTTCAAAAATCGCTTCTTAGTACACCCCTAGACCTCATAAGGAACCTACGTGCCAATTTTGGAATCTTCAGACCCAGCGGTTTGGGAAGTGTGTTGATATGTCAGTCGGTTTCTTCTTTTATATACATAGATAGAGTGATGGAACCAGTAATGGACAAGGCACCAATCATGGACACTTGATTCTTATTTTACTGAAGATAAGGGTTATTCATTTGTTTCGCAACAATCAATTTAGGACCGTATGGAATTTGAATTAAGAGTAAAGTGTCGATTACTGGTGCCTGTCAGCTAAAAGTGACCAGTATTGGTGCCGTCACCCTATATACAGTGTCCCAGAACTTGACGTAAATCTTTACCAGTATCATAAAACCCTAATAAATCCTAAAGTAATTAACAAATTGAAAAGGTAAAAGTATATTCTGGACCGGTAAGAAAAGGGCTTTCTTAGTTCTTAAGGGCGCCATATACGGTACGATCCGTCGGTTCAGACTGAAATCGAACGACGGTGTGTGGCAATATCGCGTCCAAATTTCAATAGAAATATGAATCCTCACGATATCGTTCAGTTTGATCGTAACGACGGATCGTTCCGTATATGGGGCCCTTTAATATTGACGTCAAGTTTTGCGACACCCTATGTATATTTGTAATCACTTTCCCGAAAACATCTCTAACGATTGAATTTACAATATAGGGGTTTACGGAGGCTAAAACTCGATCTGTCATGTGGTCATCTTCGGGAAAATTCGTTTTGAAACCGAGTGACGCCGGTAGGTACTAATATAATAACCGCAACTCTTCCGAGTTTTTTGACAACTGTTCTATTATCAGTGTTCAAAGACAAATATCTTTATTACTATTCAACTACCTATCTCTGAAAACAGTCTAAGCAAAAAAGTCAAAAATTAACATCATCACTTAAACCATTAGTTAAAATTAATATAATAGGCGCGTTACATTTTATAAGCGTACTTCATTTTGCAGAAAATACGACCTAACAACGCGATTGCCCTACATATTTCATTTCCCCCCGTTTCTGTCGACGGAGGGGAAACAGACGAATTGCAGACGGCAACCCTTTTACCAAAATACGCTCTCAGATTTTTTTCTAATGGAAATGACGGGATTATTTGCGTTTTAAAATAAACTGATTACGAACAAACAAAGAAGCTCACGAGTCTGTGAGAAAAGTTTAATTGTGTTAGGACAGAGACAGGGGTGGAGCGGCTAAGAACTGTTGGTGCAGTCGACGCTATGGTGCTTTGTTTGGTTAGCGGGAAAACTATTAAAGAGGAGTAGTTTGGAATAATGTCACTTCCAAAACTTGTATACCTACATCCATTAAGTACATTTTTATCAAAACAAAGTCGGGTCGACGGCTACTTTAACTCACTAACTATTTTTCACAAGATTCAACTCTTAGACGTTACAGCACAAAGGATTGACCACCTTAAGTAAAATTATATAGATAATACACAATCTCATACAAATTGATCAAGTTTTAAGCTAAGCTTTACTACACTAAACAAATAATAGAGAAATTAATACTTATACTCATAGAAAAAACCAAAACTCAGTAACTAATACTTGCCCTTATCTCACTACTAAAGCTAACTAAATCTTTAATGCTTTGTTGCAAAAATTTTATGTAGGGTATGCATGAACTTTATATCAATGTTACGAGTACTTGTACATTTCTATAAATAAAATAGTCTTGGACTTTCATTAGTTAACATGATATTGGCGCAGCCGGTAGGATAAGTTGGACTTTTGTATGCAGCAGAATTACGCGACTCGCAGCTGGAAAAATTACGCTCGCTTAGCTTCCCATCACCATGTGACTTCTTCACCAAGTAGAGTGCGCGATGAGCGCCCCAGTAATTACCCGGGAACAAGGTCGCCGTTAACCTGTACCGCAGAAAGTTTTAGATTATACTCATTAGCAGAACGCGTAAAGTTTACGGCTGAAGGCTGTGTGCGTTTTATGACACGTCTTAACAAGGGGAAGGCTTTATTTAGACTAGGGGATGTTACTGATGTTCGTAATTTGAGATTAGAATAAGTTTGTCATTTTTTTTATGTATTTCAAAATTCAACTCATTTCATAATATATTTTTTTATAAACCGAATTTAAAATAGACTTAGGTAACTACAAGATTTAAAAAAAACATTCTGATAAACAAACGTGAACTTAGAAAGACTGGTGAAAAAAAAACATTCCTAAAAAGCTTAACTTATACGAATCACTTGGAGTCGGTAGGTACATACCTAACCTAGCAATGTACAAGTTGCAGAACATTCTCAGAAGTTAAGAAATCTTCTCAAGGAATTACTGAGAATATTGTCGGAAACATTTGAGAGCATTGAGAATGTTCTCATTCCATTCAAAATTAGAGAATAATCTTGGAAATTTCCTAGAATTTCTTATAAGAAACTTTCACAATTTGAGAAGTTACTTTTCGGTACAATGCTATCGTACCTACAACTCAAAGTAATACATAAGCACTTTGATAATACGAAGTTTAATCTCATCTTAAAGCTTTTAAAAGGAACGCAAAGGAAGATTTTTTTTTTGAGTTAATCTTGATATTCGGTTCTTTGCTTTTTTAATCGTATTAATAAGTACTTAAGCTTACCATCGGAAATCGCAAATTTTCGTTTCTATAATACGAATCCAATTAATAAATTTAACTAAAACGTCGCGATATGCAAATCGTCAAATGTCCAGACACATGTATTTCTAATAGAGGCCTGCACACGTAAGGTTTGAACTGCGGGAAACGCCACACGCCATTCCAATCTTCGCTCCAAACCGTACATTTTTTACTATTTTACTATTATAAAATAGTAAAAAATGTACGGTTTGGAGCGAAGATTCCGAACTTTACGTGTAAAGGCCGCTAATAGCCCAAAAGTATATATTGTTCGTAACGTAAGGATAAGGTTACTAATAGGGCTTGCAGTCACAGTACAATTCTGGGACTAAATCAGAGGTCCCCAAACTTTTTTGGCTCCTAGATCACTTAGCATTTTTTTCGGTTTTGGTTGGGCGGTACCTAATATTTACGTTGTCACGTAAAAACTACCTAGGCAAGAAATCTTCGGTATTTTTTTGCACGCATAACGTTGGAGGTCTAGTCGACTAAAAATTGACAAAGGCTACAATTAAAATTTTGCGCGGAAAAATATTTTTTACAAAATAAGAATTTACACGCAGAGAAATTAAAACATAATTTATATAGTTAGACATGTGTATATTTATAAGAAAGTATTAGTAAGGAGCCTGCTATCTGCGTATGATTATGGATTATTCCATTAATGGAAAGCCAAAATTAAAGTCACGACCGTTTAAATGGGACGCACTATCGTGGACCCCCATTTTCCTCTCATGGACCCCTATTTATTTTTTCCGCTCACAAAGACCCCTTGCAGGTCGTCGTCGACCCCTGGGGGTCGATATAGACCACTTTGGGGATCACTGGACTAAATAGTAAATATTTGCTACGATAGTCACAAAGACCTCCCAAACATTAGCGATAGCATCCTTCAGTCCAAACCGGAGACGAAAGAATTAAGAGGCCCTTCGCCTGTCTGAGGGAGATAAGGCGACTTTGACGAATGTTCGTTAAGCCCGTCACTCACGGTCCGCTACCACTGACAGTGACGCAGCTATACGATTAAGCGAGATAGACATATTTTTTGCAGCTTGTGCTTCCCTTTTTTGCGAGATCAGCGTAGGTTTAATGGGCTAAGTCGTTAACGAATCGTACGTAGTTGCCGAAAATTGCAGCACCGTTGAAAAATATGGCAGCGCAAAAAAAAAATCTACATTTTTGCATGAATATGCAGTGGAAAAAGAAGGTAGTGTTCCAGAGTTGTCAGAAGTTTACATACGTGCATACGAACAACTGATATCGATACATCGACATTGTATCTCATGTAGTTTCACAATAAACTGTGAAATGCCAATTGAATTTAGACAAAACAAAAGAATATACATACCTAATAGGTAAATGTTTATTTTACGACGCGAGTGAGTTCCGATTTATAGTTTTAGTATTTTAAACATTTTATTTGGTTTAAACGTAAGATATTTGCTCAACATCACCAGCCTGGAAACCTGCAAGCAAGAAAGACTACACACTAACCACAATTTCTCGAAAATAGACTCAAATTTTAAATTATTTATTTTCTAATATCTAAAATGTAGTAAATCCGAAGAAAAGTACAAAAACGTTTTACAATTGGAATATTTCACGAAGTCGTTTATTCATCACATTCATTTATCCTCGCTTAGAGTGCAGTAGATTCAGAATACTTCACCGGAGTTTAACTATTTGCCCCAAGCTTCTCATTTAGATTTCAGCTAGCTCCGATTAAGCCTTCATCACACGGCTAGCGTGACGTCGTCGAGACGCGGAACTAGCGCTATGCGAAATATCGCACCATTTTTAAGCCCCCCAAATAGGGATTGCAATCCCGCAAGACGGGATCACGCATTCCCGTGGGATCCCGCTGCTTTTATTAATCTGCTGGATCCCGCACCTTCAAAGCGCGGATCCGCGGATCCCGCAAATTACATTTTTTGCGCTAATTCTTTCGCGTACTAGCATCTAAGAGAAAGTTGTGATTTGATTATTAATCATTATATGAATAAGACTGAATTAAAAATATAAAACTGTTGTTAGGAGTAAGGGTAAAATTAAACAAAACTATTAAACTACCTTTGCCAAACATTTAATAATAATAATAATAATAAGCACCGGCGCCAGTTCTCGAAAATGGTCGTGCTACGCTCTATTGGGATCGATCTGTCATCACGGACAGGACTATTGTTGCCAATAAGCCTGATATCGTGTTGACAGATCGATCTCAACGCCGGGCAGTGCTCGTCGACATCACCATCCCGCATGACGAGAACCTTGTGAAGGCCGAGAAGGACAAACTCAGCAAGTACCTTGACTTGGCTCACGAGGTGACCGCCATGTGGGATGTTGACTCGACTATCATTGTCCCGATAGTTGTTTCGGCAAACGGTCTTATAGCGAAGAGTCTCGACCAACATCTCAAGAGACTCTCGCTAGATGGCTGGATCAAGGGCCAGATACAGAAGGCAGTACTCCTCGACACGGCACGTATTGTGAGGAGGTTCCTCTCTCTGCAGCCCTAACCACCGGTAGCTTGAGCCCTGCCCCGCTGCCGGCGGCACTCGTAGGTTAGGTTTTTTATAATGTCTATTTTTTTGTATTAGTATTGTTATTTTACTTTTATATTTGAATATTTGTTATAAAAAACCTAATGTACAGAAAATTAAATAAATATCTAAAATAGTAATAATAAAAAGATTTATTGTCACATAAAAAAAAGAAGAAATACATGGCATTCATTACACATTTTGAACAGGATATAAAACACTCTAAGATATATAAATTAATAAGAGATATAAATTGTTCCGTGACAACAGGCTCAGGTCTCAGCATATGCTGCGAGCTGGGTCAGCTGCACAGCGCTGGTTTTCAGCCTGCACCTAGCTCTCGGCTAAATTGCAGCAAGTTGCAAGGGTACATTACGCTACGCTGTACCTATCTATAGCTTATAAAGAATGTACAAATATAACATTATTAGAGGTGACTGTACCTGTCTATATTCCATCAACAATATGGTCGGTCAAATCGTGCAGCAGAGCACTCTGCTCACTAAAGATGAAACTAATAAAACAGATCACTAATTACTTATAGTTAATTAATAGAAAAGAAATCATTCCTGTTGTTGTAAGAAATGTTCAATAAAAGTTGAATTTTACACAAAAATCTGTAGTTTAAATTTGATTTTATCTATATGATAAATATCATATCTAATTTCAAAGATGCGGGATCCCGCGTGATCCCGCGCGGGATTGAGTAATCCCGCATATCAATCCCGCGGGATTGAATGAGCTGCGGGATTGCAATCCCTACCCCAACAAAAGTTACGTTAGTTATTTCATCATAATTATACAGTCTGTGATCACTTTGAAGGTTATTCGGGTTTATACTTCTCTCTCACTCGCTCTCAATAAGAGAGTATGAGAGCGAGTCGGAGACAAGTATAAACCCGAAGCACCTTCTAAGAGCTATCGCACTGTACTTAAGTTAGACGCGCAATTGTTTTGTTGACTGCACCCCACTTCCGACGTGGCCTAAGCACCGCCCGAAAATCGCGCCTTGTGTGTCGAGGGCTTTAGTCTTCAACGATAAAACAGTCTGAACCACTGAACCTTAAATCACCTAACGAATCGCACCTACGAGTTCGACTTAGAATTTAATTAACAAATCTACAACCAGCTTACAGACTTAACTGTCTTACCTGAGTACATAATTTAAAACGTACTTTTAGAGGGTAGTTGCTGAAGCTTTAACATGTTATGAATATTATTGCACCTCAACTCTACCTCTCTCTCACCTCATATCATAATATTTGCCATTTTTAGGGTCCCGCAGCCAACAAGGAACCCTTACAGTTTCGCCATGTTCATCTTTCCGTCCGTCTGCTGTTTTATTCAGAAACATTTGACATAGTTATACATTTAAATTACGCCGACAAAGTTGTATAATAAAACCTTGAAAACAATTTATTTTTCGCTTATAGCTCTTAAAAAAACATTATGTTCATGATATTCTAAATTTTTAGATTTGGGGGACCGTTTAGAAAATATGGAACTCGAAAAGTGTAATTTTTGCTGGTGGCGGGGGGCCAAAACTACAAGTAATAAAAATATGAAAAATATCTTAAATGAAACCACACATAACGAATTTAAAAGGAAAATTACCAAGACTTGATTGATTCCTGAGATACATGCGACGAGAGTCTAGACAAAAACTTGAAAATGTCTTCCGTTATGTTATGAGTCTATGCAAGAGCAAATCATATTACTTTTTGTTAAACGATGTTTTTTACGAATTCGACCCCGCTGAATCCAAAAATGCCGGTTGTCAACCTCTCCCCTCCCCCCCGTCCCCCCTTCTTCCCCTCTGAAGTCTTGGTTTTTTTTATTTTACAAAAAAGGAGCAAATTGTCAAAGAAGAAGTTAATCTTCATTAAATTACCTAAACAAGTAAACAACAATGCTATATTTTGTATTGATATACGACGAATATTTTTCGAAATACAGCCTTCATGAAAGAGTAAAAGTGTTTGTTTATCTTTCTTCCCAATTTGTAGGAAAGTGACAGCAGTCTTAAGAAAATTGGGGTTACCTTTGTTCGGCGAAATATGTTTACCAAATGTATCGTCTCGCAACCCTCACAACCTTCATGTGCCAACCCGCTTTGTTTTTTGTAACCGTGAATATTTCAGGATTTTACGTATAAAAACTAACCTAACCTAACCAATAGGGTTCTACACGATGGTACTGAAATAAATCCTGAAAAAATTATATAACATAGGGTTGTCAAATGAAAAAGTAGGGAAACGAAACAATTGGCAAACATATTTTTGCCAAACGGCAGGCTCCCAGAAAATTGTCTGCATACATTTTAATGCTTATGATTTTTTTCTAGAAAGCGACACGACGCGGGCTGAAGATGACTATGATAACGTCAAATAAATTAGGTATTTTATTGCTAGCATTCTCTTTTTAAACTCGGTTTTCGCCATACTTTTACAATGTGTATTTAAATAACGGCACATATAGTAACTTACATAACTTTCATCATTAGCAGAGATAGCACTGAGCTTCGGGCGAAACGCAAAACATTAAAGCAAGCGTTTAAAATTACATTGATACAAACACAGCGCTTCCCTGTTTCGCCACTAAAATAAATTACATAGAAAAATGGTAGTACAATTTTTTCCGAGTTTTTTTATGAATTCAGTTAATACATTTTGTTGCACGAATAAGTCTCTACTAAATATATCAGAGCATATGAGGTGCTTAAAAATATCTAACTCGACTCTATTGAGATGTTAGTGCGTGTTCAAATATTTTTTGAGTTTCACTGCTCTAATGTATTTGAAAACGAGTACCTTTACGGAGTTACTTATACGGTTCACTAATGTTTTACCAAATCATCATTTGACAAAATATATCATTTTACAAACTTTCAATTCGCAAAGTACTTCCCGCCACATATTTTTTATTTTTTCTGTGGTCATTATTCTAACTTAACCTAACTTATTTAATAAGCCCATATAAGCTATGTAATATGTAATGGTTTAAGTACAATAACATTTTTGCGAAATGAAAGTTTGTAAAATGATATAGTTTGTCAAATGATGATTTGGTAAAAAGTCAGGACACCTACTTATACATATAAACTTTTAAAACTATAGGTACACAAGTGAACAAATGTTATGCACGCATCCGCTTTCAGGCACTTGTGTGTAAATAATTAATAAATAATATACTTTGAAGCATTCTTTCTGGGTAAAAAAAAACTAATGACATAGGTAAGACATATGAAATGTAAACTAAAATAACAAATTTATAAAAAAAATGTGTAGAAGAGTTGTCATTCATTGAGTACCAACCTATGCATTTGCAATACTTTATGACAAAAAAAAATTTTACTTCACTGTTCATTATTTTCCTTTAAATAGCATTTTTAAAGTTTTCAGCTAAGCCGTAGTAAGTTGTGGCCAGTGCAGGTGTAATAAACCTCGGGCAGCCATCACACGTAATGGTTCAGTAATTAAGCGCAGATAGCGGGTTCGGATCCTGGCGAGAACAAACGTGATAAAGGTTACGCAGATAGTATCATTTAGGAAATGAGATTTGACCCTTATGAGAAACGGCGATTTGGTATTGTTTTTATATATTTAGAAATCTGTTTTAATGTTTAAAATATTATTTTAGGGGCCCTATGCGTGGCGAAGGCGAATAATTATCGGCGTAGGTTTTCTTACAAGTTGGTGCGAAGCGTTTAAACGAGATTGGAAACATTCAGAGGGCCCTGCCAAGATGCATTACGCTAACTAGCGATTCTATTCGATTCGTTTTTAAACCAATCGCGTCACTGGAAGATGACGTGATACGACAAGTCACGTGGTCTACCAGTGACGCGATTGGTTTAAAAACGAATCGAATAGAAACGTTAGTTAGCGTAGTGCATCTTGTCTGAGCCATCAGTTCGTTTGTTCATTGCTATCAAAAGTTGTTTATAGTTATTTCTGTTTCTTTTTTTTGCGACTTCATAAAAATTCAGACCTAACTAGCTTCGTATAAGGCGAGATTTAAAGATAAACCAAAAATAAAAATAAAATAATACGATTAGATTTGAATTTAAATTACAATAAGTTATAATTATTAAAATGATCCTTAAAATTATGTTTTGTCGACACTCATTTCATAGAACGTATCACTTCGCAGAATTTTAATTTCATCGACAGACTTTTCTTTAAGGATAAAAAATTTATAATAGTGACAAATCTAACCTAACCTACGTAATTATTATTAGAGATAACCTGAAAACAATACGACTTTATCGAAACTAGCTTTCGAAGAAGTGAAATTCGGTGAAATAAATTCGATGAAAAAATTGTCGTTAAAAAATGGAACACCCTCAATGATGCATAGATTAAATGAAAACTATTCTATTCTATACCTCCATTGTTCAAAATATCGTTAAGCACCGACGCCAGCAAAACTTTGAAAAAAAAACCGCAGAGAAAGTTTCAACAAACTAAACGTATAGGGAAAGTTGCGGGAAGTTGCAGAGAGAATGATAAACACTTGCGGTTCCGTCCGAAAGGAAAACAGGGTCCCTATAAATCAGAAAAACTCTCCCGACGCCATCGAGCCGATCGCAGTACACAGATTTTGTCTAGATTATTTCAGGTCTAGTTATTTATGATGCACTGAGCTCATTCATACATGCTATGCATAATCCAGCCCTGTAAGAACTCATCCTAAATTCTTCTACCAATACCAAACGCATTAAAAACAATACTTAAGTCCTTACTTTGGCCCCTCTATCTCTTTCTGCAAGCTTTATCTCTTTCTATCGATTCAGTATCGAATGAAGAGTGAAAAGGATAGCGGGTCCGAATTTCCTAAAATATCCACTATCACATACCTATACTTTCCTAAAATATCCAGTTCCTGATTGTATACTTACCTTTTTTGCTTTTCGGCGGTTTTAAAGTAAACAGAATGCACCTAATGAAGGCTTGCATGTGGCAGGGCCTCTATTTAACTTGGTTTTATTTTATCCATACATATTCTATACTGTAATCTTACAGTTGACATAGTAGCTCTTATTTACTTAGCAATAAAAACTTACTTCAACGTCATGATTTCAAAATACTTTCGCCCTTGTGCTTTATTTGCTCTGCGATTGTATTAACCTGTTTTAATCTGTGGACTGTGTCTAAACGTATGAACTGCCGGAACGTAACAAGAAAAGTAATAATTGTTGGTCTGCCGACTCGCGAATGGCCGCGGATAGTTGCGGCAGTAAAGGGTTGATGATGGCTCCGTTTACGCGCCGTAACGCGCGCGTTTACGTTCGCTGAGGACGTGCTTATAACCGATAACCGGTAACCGGTTTCACAAGTTTTTTTATTTCATGGGGAAGGCCATCTGCTCCCTATTTTACCATCTAGAGAATGATAAGTCACAGGTGACAATTCGCTATACATTGCAAAGTTAATAAGTTTTCACATCAGTGGGATTCACATCAGCTGCGCCCAGCTGCGCCGTGTACATTGAAATTTCACCTGTCACCCGTCATTGGCAAAAGGGTAAAATAGAGTGCAGATTGTAAGTGGGATCTGTGACCCATGGAAATATGCATTTTTAAAAACTTTCGGCTGAATCCAATATTGTTTATAGTAAAGCCACCGACCCGCCCTCACTTCGCTTTGGTTTATATGAGCGTATTTACTTTTTCCATTTGTCACAAATTCTGTAGCATTTCCTTTCCTTTGATTCCTTTTCTAAAAACATATATTAGCCGTAACAAAATATGAATTAAAAATACGAGTAATTAGTCAAAATAATGTATCTCACAATCAATAAAAGTTTTTTTTAAACAGTCCATTTGTTCCCGAAATTACCCCGAACATACAAACAAACAAAGTTCCAGTTGCAGCATTAGGTCTTACGGGTGTCACAGAAAACTCACATAAACCGAAACGAAGCGAGGGCGGGTCGCTAGTTATAGTATAAGTCTCGTCCCACTATTTAATTTTATGTACATTGAAGCACAACATCAATTTGAATGGCGAGGCCGACGTGGATTGAAAACACTAGGTACGTATTTGAACCCGGCTTAGGTTCTAAAAAGGTACTTAAACTTTATTGTAAGTAACTTATTTATGCCAGACCTTTATACCATAGAAACTTAAGCCGGAAGCCATTGAAATAAAAATCCGAGCCAGGCAAAACCAAATCTAAATATCATTCCAAGTGGACAAACATTACGGACGGAAACATAAACCGGGTGTCCGTACTCCAGAATTACTTCCTACGTTAATTCGAAGCTGGATTTTACAACCGCCCTCAGTAATTCGGTTTTATTAAAATACATAGAATTATATAGCCCGAGATGAATATAAAATTAATTTGTACCGGCTCAGATTTTACGATATTTTTATTTAATTCCACTTTTTTACGGAAATGTTTTATTTTTTATTTATATCCGTTTTACGGCGTCGTATTTTTCTCGTGCCATCTGTTACAGTCTTAATTAAAACGCTTTAAGATCGCTTATCAACACAGATTGGGGGAAATATGACTGTTTTAGAGCCTTTCTGTGTTATCTTTTAACTAATTATTTTCCTGTGGAAACAATAGAAATATAACGATTTTATTATGTTTTTGATTTTGATTTTGAGGCACCCCACCACGCACCGCACCAGCCAGTAATAGGGTAAATCCGGGATAGATGCTGCAAAGGGATAGGCGCCTATTTTTCAAAAACCTAACTTCCTAAAATCGCTGCAAAGAATTAATACTCTAAATAGGGAGCGCAAGGGCCACACACCTCAGCCCCCGCAGGCCGTCGCGAGGAAAAGACGCGTCTCGCTTGTGTGTGTGAAAATGTCCGCGATGAGCGCAAAAAGTGCCTCAAATTTTCAAACGGAAGTATTTGCAGTTTCATAACTTTATAATGAGTATTAACTTCTGTTCTGTTTTTATTCTATCAATATACTGGTTCATTAAGTGTACAACTATGTATTAATTATCGCTCTTTTGTATTTGGTTTAGATAAAAAATAAAAAGGCACCCTTCCATATCAAAAAGGATAGTCGCCGAGGTATACGTGCCCTTGGGGCATCTATCCCCCCCACACTCCTATATAAATAATCGTAGCATAGTTATATATTTTTAGCGTATATTGTTCTTTTCCAAAGGGCATCTATCCTCCTTAGAATTTTCATGGTGGGGCATCTATCCATATAGGTAGGCATCTATCCTAAAAAAAAGGGTCCTGCAGAAACTCAATTTGTACACAATCAGTAATTATTAGGTCAACAAAAACAAGCCGTAATGTAAGATTAAAGACTAAACTAGCTATATCGAAGGGAAATATTCATGGGGAAATTGATAATTTTGAAATTAGAAGGCCTTTTCAAAAAGTGTGGCATCTATCCCGGATTTACCCTATAGTTAGCTGTACATTTTATTTGTACACATTAGTGTACAAATAAAATTAGATATTGGAGCGGGACTCTGTTGAACGCTTTATACATTATTTTTAATTCAGATTTAAAAGTTTATTTTTTTAGTGGACTATAAATTGACTTGCCCGCAGTTATATATATTATATCATATAATCCTTATGTTTTTTTTACGGTGTACGGAAAAACTTTCTATAAAATTGTTTAAACAAATCGCCGTACTAATAGATATGTTTTAATATTATGCATTAAGTATGCAATTGTACCGCTGCTGAAATATTTTCTTTAGGAAGTAGTTTTGTTTTATGGTTTTATTTATATAGATCGATCCCTTTATTTCAAAGTACGTGAAGTTTTTTTAGTAAAGTTACTCAATAAGCGGTACGTTTTGTAGGAGTATATCGTGCGTAAAGTTGGATTTTTGAACTAGTGTTTTTTACTTTACACTTTTTTACCCATAACTGTTCAAATTGCACTGAGACTTTTGATCAGACTAAAAATTAAGTATATTTTTTATTTTATTTACTGTTTATTTATTTTTATTTTTATGTTATTTTGTGTTCCTTTGTATTTTTTTCGCAAATGTATTAAAAAACGTGGTTTAATATACACGTGCGGAACTGTAATTTTCACTCGTCCCGAGTCTTCTTCCTCGCTTGCAGTTCGGACCAAGACACCTCGGGACTCGTCTAAAAGACATACTTTCCGCACTTGCATCAAAATTTTCTATTTTTCAACTGGGATGGAAAGTGCATAAACTTTCAACATCCATTACAATTGTCATTTGCATTCGCTCAGTAGTTAGATCGTAAATCCCGCGGCGCAAACGCACAACTATTCCCGCGCATTAAGAACGGAAAAACTTCATTTTCCTCCTTTATCGCTCAGTGCGTCTCTTTCATTTATACAGTTGTTGGAAAAGGACGAACGGAGACAAACTAGTGGCTGCTACGAAATGGTGGCATTCGTAAATTACTGGTACAAATGTCTAAATCCAGAAGTCCGTCTGAATTACTTACGAGTGGACGATATGCCATGGACTATAGATGAAACCGGAGTAACCTCATACCACTTTGAGAATGAAAGAGAATGAGACATTTATTGATAAAATAAATATTATTTTACACGTCATTGTCGCTATATCTAATAAATCTGGCACATTGCTTAGCCCATTTTGCTTCTAAATATATATCATATTATGGTTGGCGTTATAGTAGGTTATATTCACTTGACAGTGAAAGCTAGTAAGTAGTGTTATGTAATAGCGATATAACAAGTATAATGTCATCAGTATGATTGCGATATATGTGTAGGCAAGATGGGTAAAAAAAGTTGAATAGGTTCTAGTGGTATTTGCTTGTTTTTAGTTATCGTAGTAGTACTATGTAGTGGTGACCAGAAAAGTGAGGGTGCAATTCTTCGAATCTTAAGACACCCAATGTTAGAATAAAACTCAGCAAAAAAACTATAGCTACACTCAAGAGCAATAAAAAGGGGTTATGGTGTACAATCGGCCAAATAATTGGTCTGGTAGTCTTAAGTAAAATAGGTATTGACACATCTTACGACTTGAATCATAACGTCACTGTTGTACAGTTCTGTTGGGTCAGGGTTACATTGGGCAGATAGTAGTTTTTCAACTCTTGTCATAATAAAAAAAATAGAAATAGAAATAGAAACATTTATTCGACGAACACAGAAAAAAAACTGAACAGAGAAAAACATCATAAACAAAAAAGGATGGCAACACAAAAATAAAAACAAACAATATAGAAGGAAAGAAAAAATACAATCATAGAATAATGTTGCCATGGGTGATTCTGTGACGTCGAAATTGACACCACTCAGCACCGCTCAGCTTTAATGTGAATAAGACATCAAAAGGTACCTCTTTCAGTTTCCCTTACTGTATCTACATACAGTAGCCCGATTCCATGACTTGTGTATTAATCAATGTAATAACATCGCTATTCTGCCCTCCTGAGAAAAAGGGCGTATGTCTCATAGAACCGCATATGTATTAGTGACCTTATTTCTTAAGATGCGGGGTTAAATTTACTTTGACTATCAAATTGCGCATTGCGTCCTTTTTATTTAGGAGGGCAGTATTGTTCCCAGCGGTTAAGAAGTCAATCCTGACACATTGCACGACCATGAAGTTTATGAATAGGGATAATGTTGACAGCAGTCAAACAAGGCTGTTATTACTATTCCTTGACACGCAACAAATAAGTTTAGCATTGTTTTACTGCTGTCAACAATGTCAATAGCCAGAACCTTTATGGTCGTGCAATGTGTCAGAATTGACTTCTAATCTGCCTAGTACTGTACATTTTTAAATGAAATGCAGTCAACTGTCCAAAGATCACATCTCCGCGACTTCTCTCCTCCGCTCCCCACCTAGACGATAACCGCAAGGCGCGCACAAACGGCCATACTTAAAATAATTTAAGAGTTCGCGAAACTTGAGCCATAAAGAAGCAGACAAAGCCGGGGCATTCCTCATAGCGCGGCAAACAATTACAGGCGTCCGGTCGGCTAATTGCTGTAGGAAATGTTTTTGGAAGGAAATAATGGCGCAGAAGATATATTGGTATTTTGCAGAGAATTTCGCTAGATTTTAAAATAAAACAGCTTAATACTCTATTTGTTTAGGCACGTAAATAAATGTAAACAAGCCAAACTACGTGGCTATGTTAATAAGCCAATCAAAACTCTTTTGTCGTGCTTTGACGTATCAGTGCTCTGCTTCTATTCTGCCCTCCTAAATAAAAATAAATGTTTAAAAAAAAACAAAAAAACCGCCTTCAAAAAGCAAAAAATAACTTCTTTAAAATGGTAGGTAAATAGGTCAGCCCAACTGAAGTCTGCTTTTGGTTAAAATATTGTTGGACGCCGACTTCAGTTGGGCTGACCTATTTACCTACCATTTTAAAGAAGTTATTTTTTGCTTTTTGAAGGCGGTTTTTTTGTTTTTTTAAACATTTATTTTATTTTATACTTTTTAGTGATTCTTATTATGCTGTTACGTAGCTCCACTTCTAAATATTAATAAGAAACTATAGAACATTTCTAGCTCGCCGCAGACAACGCCGCGGGAATGTCATAGTCATATTTAAACCTAAATGTGCTTCGTCATAGTCGCTCAACTTCCTTTATCGAAATATCTTATCGCCACCCTTGAAATAGGTACCGTTAAGGAGTTCCGGTGGCCATCTGTGGTCTTCATCATCAGTTCCACTTCACCATATAGTACTTTTCAAAAGCAAATGCATGAGTTACAGTGAAAAATACCAAAATCGCTATAGGTGTGCCTATAATATTTGAGGAGTTCTCTTGATTTCTCCATGATCCCATCATCAGATCCTGACGTGGTGACAATGGGACCAACTAGAAAGTATACCCATTCGAACAACGAAAAATTTTTTCAAATCGGTCCAGTGGTCTTCGAGTAATCGGGGAACATACATAAAAAAAAAAAAAAAAAAAAAAAACCCGACGAATTGAGAACCTCCTCCTTTTTTTGAAGTCGGTTAAAAAGGACGCATGCGCAATTTCATAGTCAAAGTAAATTTAACCCACCATTTAAAGAGATAAGGTCATTAATTAATACCTACGCGATTCTATGAGACATGCGCCCTTTTTCCTTTTTCTTTTTCTTTTTTCGTATCAGTCGCACGTAGTTTTTTGTTTATATATTTTTAAACTAGAATGAGCCTCTTTTCTTCACATATTGCCTTTGGTATGTTATCGTATTGTCGACGTTAATATACGAGTATATAGCTTTTATTTACTTGACAGTAATGGCGGCTTTAAAAACCATAACACGCCAAAAGTAATATGGCTTTTAAATTTTAATAAATAAAAATTTAAATTTTTAATTTAAATGTCCGTATATATTCCAGAAACAAACAAAACAAAAGCAATGTCTTAGAAAAAAAGTCCATATCAACTGACTTGTATTATTAAGTAAACACTTTTTAACCTCAAAATTCATAGTTTTTGGCTAAAATGGCCGTTCTCTGGTGAATAAAGCAACTAGAAACCATTTTGCATACTATTTTCCTGATTTTACATCATGGATGGTTTTGTTTTGGGACAAAATTGTAATTTTAGGTGAAAAGGGAGCATTTTGAGGTTATACAAGTGTTTACCAAATAAGACAAGTCAGATGGTATGGAGTATACATAGGAAAGGTATAATAGTCAGGAAACAGGGATTTAGTATTAAGCTAAGGGAGTTGATAGCTCTTATTAACGAGAAATTAAATTGTATCGACATGTTATGACGTTTTAAAATTATTTAAGATGCTCTTAAGTCTATACTCACACACTCGGCGGATATCTGCAACAAAAAAATATCATTAAAACTTAAAATCCAATTGTTAGGAGTGAAAATGATAACAATAAGTAATTATATAATAAAATAAAATATCGTGTGGTTGCCGAGTTAGAATAGTGCCACTCCATGTCTTCCCGTGGATGTCGTAAGAGACGACTAAGGGAATAAAGGCTTGTAGTACTGTTAGGCGATGGGCTTGCAACCCGTCACTAACTAATACGCTGGTAAACATCTTAGCCTAATTGTGCAAATTGTGGTTATAGAATTATCAACAAGTTTTTAGAGATGTTTGTAATTCTATAGCTCTGCCTACCCCACTCTGGGAACGAAGGCGTGAGATTATGTATGTATGTATAAAATATCGGGGGACAACTTGACACAAATTGACCTAGGACCAAACTAAGCTCTAGGGTACTACACAACGATAAAAATAATAGAGAAATAAACAATTCATCATCATCATCATCATCAGCCGCAAGACGTCCACTGCTGGACAAAGGCCTTCCCCAAGGTTTTCCACAGCGATCGGTCCTCTGCTGCTGTCATCCAGCGGCTTCCCGCGACCTTTATCACATCGTCGGTCCACCTTGTGGAAGGCCTGCCGACACTTAATACATAGAAAACAACCAAGGCTCAGAAACAATACTCGCGCTCATCACACAAATATTTGCAAAAAAAAAGGTTATCAACAGCAAAATAGAGCTCATTATCAAATTTTCCCTAATTGAAACGAATAGCTTTAATAAACTGAGCCTAACAGGAGTCAGGACCTGACTGAGAGTCATTAGTCAAAATTATGACTTGGCTATCGCTCCCCGGGCAGAAATTGACAAACTTCACAAGGGTACAGGAAACTCCTTTAGGATCTGCCTTAAGGAACAAGATTGCAGCGGTCTACCCGCACATTTACCTAATCTCTATCAAAAAGTAACATAAGAAGCGGTCACAGAACCTTCTATATTCCGCCTACAACTACAATATCACTCCATAATTCGCACTGTTAGATCAAAGTAGCAACAACAGAAAATACAACTGTATTTTAAAATCAACTTTAATACAACTTCAATGAACCTAAAACAAAATTAGCAAGTTTTTTGAGTTGTTTCTGTTTTAATTTAGCAGTGTGAAAGTCCCAACCGCATCTTTCTGTATGTTTGCGATGATCTCAAAAACTCCTGAACGGGTTTTTTATTCGGTTTTCATAATTTAGATATTTCACGGAAGGTTTGTATGTATAGTAAATTCTGTTTTATGTACGGGTGTTACAGAAAACTCGCATAAACCGATGCGAAGCGAGGGCGGGTCGCTAGTCGTTTAAATTATTTTCCTATTTTTACAACTATAATTTTTGAAAGAATTTACGTTACAAAAGGCAATATCGGCAATTTTATATTTCTTTCTATTTTGATAGGTACAGCGGTTTGGACGGTGCGTGATACCCAAGTTATATTTTAAAATATAAAAACACATATTTTCTGCTTTTAGAGTAAAGGAAGAATTGGATGTTGTTATTTAAAGAGGTAACACAAATTTAACACTAATTTAATTTCTATATTAGTTGCTACACATGTTATCTTTTTTTTTCAATTCAGTTAAACAATTAACAAATAAATTCAAATTCAAAAAATAAATCACGTCATCACATCCACTGTCTGTTTTCGAAATGACTTCCTTTATAAATCTGCGATTTAAACTATTAAAGCTTCGCAGCAGTTAACTATTAATAAAGATTTAAATGATATTTTAAACAGAAGGCCAATCGTTTATCCATTTTACCGCAAACTTGCCCAAAACAAGTACCGTGACCCTTCGCTTACCAAAACAATATTTTAATTATTTCCGACTATTATTGGCGAAGTTGGTCTATAATTATAATTATTAAGTTAGTCCACGCTCCAGTTTGGAAAGTAAGGGTTCATAATGAGGGGGCACTAATGACAAAGTTTAGAATGACCTCTCGCTCATTACATTACACACATGAATGAGTTTCAAAAGACACATTTGAGATCGTAGACGCTTCATTAATATAACACAGATATTTTCAAATTTTGTTACTAGCAATAGTATCTAAATAACTTATTCTTTTGAATTTTATAACTGTGAATGTGTGTTTGTTTATGCCGTTTTCACGGTTTAATACTCAACTGATCAACGTGAAACGATCATGCGTAAAATGGGTGTAGCACAAACACAAATGAAACCTTCATCTATCGTTAAAAAGTAATGAGTTACAGTACAACCATTTAGAACTGAACTTGTGCAAAAAAAAGTTATTTATAAATAATTCTAACAACACGTTACCGGTACTCGCAAGATGTCTTAATTACAAAGTATCTCAAAACGAACATATTGTAATTTTTATCCCGGAAAATTCGACATTTGCCGAGGGAAAAGCGATAAAAGAATTCTACCAGAACCGAATTGCGGCACAAAATAGTAGATCATAAAAAAGGGATAAAATTGAGATACAATAAAGAAAAAATCTGGAAAAAGGGTGCGGATAACCAGCCAACTATAAAATTATGTAAGTTGTTTATCTAGCCGATCGGAAACTTATTTAGGGCACCTAGCATAAGGGGTGTAAAAAACTAAAGGCTCGGTCTTGGCATAAACAGTAAGCCGGGGCGGCATTTACGGGTTCGGGACACAATTTAAATTGTATATTAGCCTTCTTCTGTCCCCGAACTTGGAAGGGATGCGGAGCAAAATAAAAACTTCGAAGGGATCAGATTGCATTTTAGGGAATCGTGTGCAAATCGGAAAAGTAGAATTTGGCGTCTTTATATGGAATCGGTTTACTTAGTTATTGTTTAATACGGGAGTTTCTGCGGTTTCGATGTTGATTCGATTGTGTTTTGATTGAAGATGTATTTAAAGAGATTTCTTACGACATTTTACTGTGTTTGAGTCGAATAGAAAAGTGAAGATAATTACTAGTACTGCAATATAACGATATTTCCGAGTCATTCTGATGATTTGAAATATACTGGATCTTTGTTGAAATTATCGTAGAAAGTTAATGTGTTAATAGGTTGAAAAAAATAATTGATCGCTTTTAACAAGATCGTGATTGTTATCATGTGACATTTCAACATCATGTGCATCTTCCGCATGTTTCCATTATAATGAACTGCGCCGAGTGTACGCTGATTGTCCAGTAGCGCCCCCAGTACCATTATCATGTTTTCTGACTAACTAAAGTACTATGTTGCTTAAGAATTGCGTATTCATTTAAATAAACAATTGTCCGACTTTAATTTTGAGTATCATTTACCGCTGGGAGCCACTGTAAAGTCGAATAAACCTGTGCCAAAGTATATACAGAGAAGTAATCCTACTCCGGCCCTTTAGGAGCTCGAGTTAGGTACCTACGCACACAACACACGCAGGCTGCTACCACGACTGATCAGCGTTTCATTGTGATTAGAGATGGGCCGACTACAGATTTTGCCGACTGGCCAGTCGGCCGACTAATCGGTTTTCAATTTGCCGATTAATCGGCCGACTAGTCGGCAATGCCGATCGTAGGATTTTGCTAAGTTCGGGTGAACTCGGAAATGTTCGTTTCGCTTCGTCCGTCGCGCTATATGTTACCTACTCCTACCATGCGTTATATAAATATTTCTAGTTCTACCTACCTACGGCGGTATGTGGATGTAACAGATTTTTGTTTTGAGTTCCCATATGTTAATTGTTTCATAAGAATATTAAAATACATAGATTAAAAAATGGTTTAATTTCTATTTCCTATAGGCAAAGTCCGAATATTCGGCATTTTTTGCCGACTAGTAGCCGATTAATCACCGACTAGAAATGATGCCGAATAGTCGGCTTTCCCGACTAATCGTCGACTAGTCGGCCCATCTCTAATTGTGATGCGTACGTGTAAGCCTGGCTCACACAAAAGCCGCTCAATTTACCCTTGTTCGAAGATGTTCTACTGGTTTGTTTATACTGCGGCTGCGCGATGGTTCGTAATGAAGGCTCTGGGTTCAGTTCACTCTAACACCTGGCGACGATCTATCCTGGCAGCTGAACGGACTGTCAACAGAACTAAAAGCAATGCAAAGCCCTCTCTGTTGATTGGGACTCCCCTTTTGGCAAGTGTTGGCGAAAAGACAAATATGTCTACGGTTTATGTTGCACTAGAGGACGCCCGCGACTTCGTACGCGTAGAATTAGTTTCTCGCTACTCCCCCTATTTTAACCCCTTAGGGGATGAATTTTCAAAAATCCTTTCTTAGTGCTCACTTACATCATGAAAGGAACCTCTGTACCAAATTTCAAGTTTCTAGGTACAGTAGTTTCGGCTGTGCGTTGATATCTAAGTCAGTGAGTCAGGTTTGTCTTTTATATATATACATTACGAGTGTCTATTAGTTATAGCTTTTGTAAGTAAATTAAAAAAAATACAGGTATAATATCTTTGTGCTTGGGATTGGCAACAGATTTGCAATCTTGATTGCAATGTTGGCTTGTAAGCCTGTTTAACTCCTCCACGCCATGAAAAAAGATGTCAGACAGACGTAAAGACAATAAATAAACCAAATCAAATCAAGTCAAATTCATGTATTTCATTACATTTAGACATTTTCCATAGATAGGTTACATAGATTTCAGTAATGAAAAGGGCGTGAGCACTGCTAAGCTGAATTTGAGCTCACCCGTGGTCAACCATGGAGATATTATGGTACATTATCAATTAACTAGTTACATAAAAACCAAGCTTATTCATCAATATAAATGTGAAGTAGTATTTATTACTTGACAAACCTTTCATATAATAATGTTAATAATTTAAATTTTAAACTTTATGGACGCATCCCTTAGCGGACTCACAACATTGACATGCTTGCTTTGGGTTGGGTATGGCATGGGTTGCAAATAGGGAATATGCATGGATTTTTTCAATCGCATTTCTCAACAAAATTTGAAAATACCGTAAAAGAGATCACCAAATGTGAAATTAAAATTAAAATCGGTCAAGTAATACGGATGATACAAGCATTTTAAAATGCTAATTAGACAAAGATCCGAGGTGCACCGGTGACGTCATCGTGCAGTACGGCCATATAAAATCCACATAAAATTCTGTTTTGCTAGAAAGAGATAGGAACAAATATTTGTTAGCTTATATCTTGGTTATTTTTATAACTATCTATTGTCTATTTTCTATTGTAAAAAAACAACATCCATATACCCTATTGCTTTTGCCCATATAAATGATTCTAAACTTGAACTTGAACAGTTGGATACTCTCCGCCCTATGCAATGGCGGAGGAATATCATTCCAAATCTTACTGGCCGCATATCGGAACAAACCTCTAAAAGCGGCAGTGTACCAATAGTTATACTAATTGTATATAGTTCATCAACTTTCTACAGACGTTTCGCAGAATCTCATATAGCTCCACTGGGCCGTTTTTCCTCCGCGTTTTCACCCCTATTACAATCGCATTGTTTACGACTCGGACGCTTTTACTATCAATATAATAAGAGCTATCATAATTCGAGAACAATAGGGGAAAAGACAAAGTGGAATATAGGCCCTTTATCTTTCCCTTTAACGGAATAAATTCATTTCCTTTTCTCAGAATCCGCAGATTAATCTCAACCCTACTTTACCAAACCCGTCTCTAAAAAACTGACCCAGAAAATTTCAAATTTCGATCTTAAGCACTCTCAAGACGTCGATCTGGCGGTGACAGGGCCGGATATGACGTCATAGCGCGCGGAAACAGTCTGCCCCTAAACGTCGAAGGTTCTTAAACGCCCTGCGGGCCCCTAATGGCCGGGGCACTACATTATAGTAACCTTTCGGAGGAAAGTTAATGGAGCTCCGTTAGGGACACACAGTCAGATGGGACGACTTACTTGCTAAACTAACTAAACTATAACTATAGATTTTTGTTAAATCAAACTTTTTTCTGAATGTCTGTATAAACGAAGCCAGGTGTCAACTATATTGTATCATAAAATAATGCGATAGTTAATACAAGAACAAATAAATTATCCAAATCGGGGACACACAACTTTTACACACGATCGTGCGTCAAAGGCGTCACGCGTCTTCATGAGCTTCACCTAGCCAATTAAAAACAAATAAGCTGGAAAACATGTCCCAATCGTAGCGTGATCTTGGTATAGTATTATCGTCATCACATCATCCTACTGATGCCCATCGTTGAAGAAAGACCTCCCCAAAGGTTCGTATCTTGCACTGAAAATTAACTACACTATGTATAATGCATAGCATGAAAGTAAATTTATCTATAGAAACAAGAGTTTGTACTGCTATAAGGAAAGATCACAGGGATGTATGTACAGTCGACCACAAAGATATGTATCCACTTTTGGACCTTATTACAATGCAATAAAAGTGGATACATCTCTTTGTAGTCGACTGTACTAAGGATACAGTAGGCATTGTTGTGTATGTAGATGCACGTGCACGTGGTCTATAAGTTAAGCATTAATCATTTGCAAAAAGATAAAGTTCGCCAATCATCCCATCTCCGTGTCCCGTCTAAGAAACGCTCAAAGAAAACTGTGTCGACCTTCTTCCCACTCTTCCCAGTGATTAATTCACCACTAAACTGCGCTGTTAGTGGTTTAACAGCGTTTTAAATGTCCACGCTAATGCATCAACCTAAGTAATTACTTTAGAGATAATTTTAACAAGTGTGTGTGTCAGCCAGGAAGACAGCCCAAGATTCAAGATTTAACAGGACTGAAAATTTTCAGTGTTCTAAATAAGTTAAAGCTGCAAAAACAAAATATAGCGTCAAACATATTGAGGAGCTCCATTCTACTGGGTAAAACAATATTGCTATTGACATGTTATCGTATTGTCAACGTTACGATAGCTCTTATTTAGTTGACAGTGATGGCGACCGAGTTAAAAACAATACGATATCATTTCAAAAGCGCTATAGTTTTACCGAGTAGAATAGAGCCCCAGTTTACCGGTTAAGGTTGCATTCGACCAAACTGGAATAAGGTCTTATACTTAGATTAAACTCCGAATTTGTATAGACTATCTCGGACTATCAAGTCTTATTCCAGTTTGGTGAAATGCGGCCTTAATGATAACGGGAACGATCTTAGGTAAGGATTAATATTTGTGTGACGATCACAAGTCCTTGTTTCAAAGACAGATACATTCGATACATATATCATTAAAAATCAGACTATTTCGTAGTTGTTACTTTAGCAGTACATTAGTATGGAAATAGAAATAGTAGTCATGTTTCCTTCTAAATGTACTAGGTACTAACCAAATAGAAGATAATTCAAAAGTCGTGTCTAATTACCATACTACAAGCCTAGCCTCCTGAGTCCCCAGGTAGGTACACACCTGAGGACATAATACCAAACATAAAAGGCACCATACAGTTAATTCAACAAGGTTGCAATTACAATGTTACTTAAATAGGTATTGAGTATTACGAGGCTAGTTTCGTTTGGAACTAAATAGTTTGTTGTCTGAGACGGTCCCCCGATACCTATTATATACTTATCTTATCTTCAATACTTCCAAAGACATTGCCAAAACACAAGCCCATCTCTATCACCTCCACAAGTGACATCACACATAAAGCCTCGTATAAATGGAGCCCTGTCACACGTGAATCCGATCACAGGGCAAGTACACGTCCTACAACAATATCTTAGTGTCCCTCAACCCTTTTGCCAAATCGTGGAATTTTATATCCCTATTTTTCTCCCGAAAAAGGGCCCGATGATATTATTTATTTAATACGATCAGGACTACCAACATGAGCCGAACGTATTGGCATTTTGAGTTATCCCGAATGAGAGCCTCCGGGAAACAATGACGGGGATGGAAATAGTTTTGTTAAATGAAGGGAACGAATAGGTATATTATGGTAAGGATACTGATGTTCATATTTAGGTATATACTCGTACTTTGAAAACTATTACATAACTTTTAAAAGTTTAGAATTTCTACCCCTAAGTGCTGATAACGAATGAATGGCACAACCCACTTCCATCAAACTAAGCTAAGAATCATAATCTCGATTAAAATCAACGTGTTGTTCCATACAAATTTAGTTCCGGGCGATAACGTTTTTCACCCCCTACATCAAGTTCGGTATCAACGGTCTTTGAATATATTGAATATTATCAAAAACTAGGCATGTTTCTCTTTTTCCCTTTTATTTGTTTCCAAGAAATATTTTCTTGCACTCAAAAAAATGAGAGCCAACAAAGAGAGATTTTCACTTAGTTGACATAAAATGAATACAATAGTTAAGATATTAGTTATATAAACCAAAAATGATAGTAACTAACAGCAATTTATTTAGTGATTCAACTAACATCTTAGTCGATGTATCTAACGTCTTAGTTGGTGTATCTATCGTCTTGTTAGGCTCGTATGGGATCAAGACGCTTATGCACAACAATCACAATCTTGTTACAAGCGACCAATTATTTTTTTCAGTGTGAACCTAGTTTTTCATAACATATACAACATCGGACTAGGTTTAGGAGAAGAGAAACGCTACCGAATTTTATAAGGAAAATTTTCTGTCTCAAAATGCTCTCGAACTTGCTCGCCGGCAGCCCGGATCCACCTTATCCTTTTACACTTAAAGAATTGATCAAGTTAAAGTTTAACCCACCACCAAGCAGCCGTGTTCGCATTGTTGTGTTCCGGTGTCAGGAAAAAACAACCGGTGAAATTACTGGCATAGAGACATTCCCAAGATTTTGTGTCTGTGTTTTTGTGATTGCAGTCTTAAGATTGTAGTCTTGAGAATGAAAATGTCTATCACTGTATGGTCACAGATCCCACTTACCATCAGGTGGCCTGTGTGCTTGTTTGCCAACCCCATGCCATAAAAAAGTCCGTCCCATTGTAGTTAAAGAAAAAAAATAACAAGCTATTTTTCTCTTTATCTGCAATTTTTTCCCTATCCGTCTTTTTTACGGGTAGCACATTATTTCCCTTTCATAACTACCCCATTACGTAACATGCCCAGTGTCCATTATGTACCAAAGATAACCATGCAATCCAACCTCTTCATTACCCTTAATACCCGTTGTAAAGAAACTGGACGGTTCGTAATGGCCGCGATTCTCACAACTTATTTTTTGTCATTTAGGCCCTTGGGAATGTTACTCATTTCTGTCTCAATGGCTTCAATCAGGAATTCGGGAGCTTTTCTCCCGGGTTTGCAACAAACGTGCAATCTTGTCAGTTTCCAGTCTAACGACTTGTTTTGATGCGAAGTTTGTTATTAATGTTATTATCATTGGGTTTTGCAATGTTATCAATTTGCTGGCTTGAAGAAGTTGTAACGAATCGTAAATATACACTTAATTGCCATATCATGGTGAAATTATATGCGTCTTTTTTTATTCAATATCTAAACACAACATTAACAGTTTTTGGCACCGCTTTTCATGTATTAAATTCCTGTAGTGAGAGTTTCCGCTCTTCCTTAAGCGGAACATTAATTAAAGCTGTATAACAAATTAATAATAAGGATTACAATGAAAGTAACACAATTACAATAACTTTATTTCAAATTTAAATTTAAATTTTGCAATATTAAATGCATGTAAATACACCAGGATGCAGAAACTTTCAAGATAAAATTAGAGAATTTCAGAGAACTACTTTACTACAATAATCAAGATAAACGAAACCAGCTTCGTTGCCAGTTTAGCTTTGGTAAGAGGCCTCTTAAATGTAAGTTTTTAACCCCTGACGCAAAAAAGGGGTGTTATAAGATGTGTGCCTGTGTCTGGGCCTCTATTCTAGGAGGTTAAAACCATATCGTCTTTGATCTGTTATGGTATTGTTTTCATCTCGGCCGCCATTACTGTCAAGTAAATAAGAGCTATATATAATACATCTTTGCCCATTCCAATTGACGCCGACTATAGCATTAGTAGGTACCTGTGTATAGTCCATTCGCTTAGATAGTGTCGCTACAATCACAAATACTTGCCGTTATTATTATAAAATACGAATATAATTCGAAGTAAACTGCCAAATTCACTTGCGGCGTAACACCCGCAAGAGAATTTGGTAGTTTACATGGAATTATATTCGTATTTTATGACAATAAAGGCCCAGCCCAGTGCACGTGCGCGTTCGCTTTTCACTGCGTTGTATAGTGACATGTCGTAATGAGAATTCATACTATACAACGCAGTGTAAAGCGAACGCGCACGTGCACGTGCACGTCTCGCAAGCAGTGTGGCTGGGCCTTAACCGCAAGTACGTTGTGAGTGTAGCGACACTATCTAAGCGAATGGACTATATAAGCAAGTTGCGTGTTTACTCGCGATAGGTGTTTGTTAGGTTCCGTCCCGCGGTCACGTGCAGACTCCAGCTGCGGGCTCAGACGGCGTAATTGGTTATTGAAAAATGAAGCTCTGCTTCACAACTTGAAACGTTGTCGGGAGAATGTGTTTTGAGAGATTTTATGTTTTCGTCGATCATAATTCGCAGGTAACTAATGATAACTCAAGTTTAACGCCATGGACGTAGCCGTTGCAGTGTGTAGGAGTAACAAACTAACACACACACACACACACACACACACACACTTTCGCATTTATAATATTAGCGAGATAAAATTTTGCCAGAACACATTTACCCGGTTGCATCCGATTTTTCCAGTCTTGGAACAACATTAAAAAAGAAGCCGATTGAGTCGGATCGAGGGTTCGGAAATAATGCATGTTGATGAGTAGGTATGTACGAATTTAACTTAATTAGGAAAGTACCGCCAAACTTAGACTTCCGGAATACCAAAGACGGTATAAAATCATAAATTAAAATTTGACCGGTTTTTTGTTATGAAGTAAGTTTCGGTTGCAGTTTTTAAACTACAAGTATTATGAATAAGCTACTTGTATTATCGGCGTTACCGTTGTCGTTTAAATAAATTGCTATTTCAATTTACGATTTTGGGTCATTATTTTATATGCCCAAATGTCAGGTCCATATCTCAATTCGTTTACAAATTAGAGATTTCCGTTATGGACAAACAGTCGGACGCAACATGGCCGAATAACTAATTCCGAAGTCACGGGATCATATCTCGCATGGCGCAGACCCTAAAGCGTAACCTGAAAATAAACTTAAACACAGTCCCATTATTACGTGGCATTTGCAGCGCATTACCCGCAGTTTATCTAGAACGCCGCCAGCCTGCAGGACCTCGTTGACCTAAATGCAAACTGCGGCAAGCGCAACGATATCATTTTTTACTTGACTATTCACAACAACAAAATTTGAGAGAAACTTTTTGAGGCAGAAAGCAAACGACCACATATGGTATGACTACAATCGTAAGACCGCAAATGCGTTGCTTATCCTGATGATTAAGACAGAATTAATATCTCTATGTGCCTCTATTTTAGTCATGGGTCATGGGTCATCTTATCCCCACACCATAACACAACAATGCAAACACTGTACCTACGGTAAGTTAAATGATAAGTTGGTGGTAGCGATCTAGACGGACCCCGGACAATGTCCTACCATTTATGAGCAGTTTTGCAGCGCCGTGCAGTTGGAGTTATGGTGTCTTCTAGTGTACTTTATCTTTATGTAAAGCTTAAATGTAATTGTTCAAGAATTGATGAATAAACTATTCTATTCTATTCTATTCTATTCTATAAATACGCAGCGAAAATTATTACGTAAGATGCAGTTGGAAATATTACTCCGGGTTACCGTGCCAATGTAATTTAAAATCTAGTAACAAGATCATATTGTAATGAATGAGCTACCCTTTTGGACTTGCTTTAACCGAATTTAATAAAATTTGGTTTCGGAACAGCTTGAACCCCGGGGAAGGATATAGGGAAATTATTATCACAGAAAATTTAACGCATTCACTGCCACCGACGCACATATGCGTTCACTGTCATACAAGTTTGTTCCTAGGCCACGCCCCCTGGCAGTGAATGCTCACGAGGAAATAGCGATAAAGATCTTCTACGCAACAGTTAAACAACATAATTATATTGGGCTTGACTCCTTACAACACAGTGTTAAAAATTTGTTTCATCGGCCATGATTTCGCACTTTCTCCATTTAACGGTTCCGTAGTCAAACTAGGAACCCTTATAGTTTCGCCATGTCCGTCCGTCCGTCTGTCCGTCCGCAGCCTAGCTCAGACACTCCTAGTATTAGAAAGCTTTAATTTAGCATGAATATACATATTAGTCACGCCAATAAAGTGGTAAAATAAAATCTTTAAAAAAAAAACTAGTGTACCTCCCCTACACGTAACGTGGGGATGTATTATTTTTCTCTTCTACCCCATCGTGTGGGGTGTCGTTGGATAGGTCTTTCAAAAATATTACGGGTTTATTACAAATAATTTTTCGATTAAGGGATCCGTTTATGAAATATTTAGCTTTAAAGAACTAATTTTTGTTAGAGTCAATTGTCCCCCCCCCCTATAGCCAAACTACAAATGCTAAAAAACTGAAAAATATCTTAAATGAAAACACATATAACGAATTTTAAAGGAAAACTATGACGACTAAGTAGACTTGATTGGTTCCTGAGATACAGGTGACTAAAGTGTTTATACCTACTAAAATGACCTAAGACAGCACCAAATAACTTTAAATAGAGAATTACTTCATACTAATCATACTTGTGGTTTTTTGAGACAGTTTTTGTGTATTAACGGCTTCGGAACCCTACACTGAGCATGGTCAGACATGCTCTTGTCTGGTTTTATTTAACTTTCCGGAAAATTACGAAAGGTGCTAAAGATACGCAGCCGCTTCAAACTTAGGAATAATAGTTTGTCTTTCTTGTTTTCCCAACGATTAAATTTGTGGAGTGTTCCAGTAGCCTAGGGATCTACTTTCAAAATCAAAGTTTTAAGCTGCGTGGGCCTTAATTTTTGCAAAAATAATCTGAAACTGAGGGTTGAAGTTACGGCTAAAAACTGTTTGTTATAAGTGTTTGACGTTTAAACCAATTAAAAGTATATTACCTAATGTGGCAATTTTACATAGCGTAAAAGCAAGTTTGAAAAATGTACCTTCTTAAAACCTGCAGTAAAAGTATCAGACAGAGACCTGCACGGCTAGCACATGTTGTCCGCGACTTGTATGTCGCTAGGATCTCCCTTTCTTTCTAGTCTGTAACGATAGAGGCGCACTGAGCGACAAGCGACAAAATACAACTTGTGCTACCCGTGCTGAGCGTTATACGACTTCGTTGACTTTATTTTTTTATTTTTTTTGGTAATCGCCTGATGGGCCAAAGACAAAAGTCCTTGCTTTTGTTTGCTTTTTGCTTTAATTACTTTAAGAAAAAAGGGCAGAGGTGAAAATCCCTTCCGGAGACCTGGGAATGGAGGGCCCAGGTACTACCAACTAAAAACACCAATGCCCCTATTACCAACTAGAATTTAGACTCCCGCGGATACTACCCCAACCAGTGCTGAAAGGCCGGAGGAGAAAGTCCTTCCTCCGTTTACATATCCGCGGGGTTTTGACTTTTTATTATTTATTGACGAGTTAAATGACCGATCGTATTTATGTATTCATACATTATCGTCCATCCCTTGAAGACATTAGACACTATTCAGCAAATCCTCAAAAATAACTTTCTAGCCTAAATTCCATTTAAAAAGTTAAACCGCCGAAAAATACGGCATAACATAACGCTATCACCCGCCACGTCCGCTTGACGCGTTATCAGCCGTCAGCCGCAACGTGGCGGCCTATCTTTGACCTGTCATGCCTACCCCGAACCCTTGAGAGGGGAAATACACGGGCATAAACTGGAGACGGGCATGTAGAGGACTTCGTGAAAATGAAAAAAAAACAATGAAAAATATTCTAAGGAAAGTAATATAACTCAAATCTATGTACAACGAAGAAAAACAGTTGAAAAAAACTTAATAATATATTTTCGCGTTATTTATTACCGTGCGGGGTATAGGTATGTTATTGGAAATGAACCTGGTTTTGGTGACTCTAAATTGAGCAAGAACCAATTAAATTGAACCTTAAAAACCAAACAATACGGATGTTATTATATGTTAATTAGGGAGATTTAATAGGCTTTAAATTATTCTTGACTTGATGCTAAGTTCGGTCTGATAGGGCTAACGCCAAATCATGAACGTTACATTATTAATATACATTATTTATTTATGTATCTTCTAGGCCAGCGGATTGAGCAGTTTAAGCACACTAAAACTATGACGGACTTTGTAGATTACTAGCGACCCGCCCTAGCTTCGCTCCAGTGCAAACAAAATGAAAAATAGCCTTATTAGATATATCAAGGGACGATCTCACACAAATTGACCTAGTCCCAAACTAAGCTCTAGGCTTGTACTATGGGTACTAGACAACGATATAAATAGTTATATAGAGGAATAAATATTTAAATACATAGAAAACATCTATGACTCAGAAACAAATACTCGCGCTCATCACACAAATATCGGACCTTACCGGGATCAGGGAATGTAACTTTCTATTAGTGAAATAATTTTTAAAATTGGTTACGTTGTTCCGCGACAAATAAACAAAAAACAAACCTTACCTCTTTATTCTTAAAATATTAGTATAGAGTATAGATTTGTGCGAGACAAATGTACAGTCAACCAATTTGATTTCTAGGCTACTATGGACCATGTCAAAGTGACGTTGACAACGAAAACGTAAGAGACTTCCTATGATTTGGTTTACAACGTCACGTTGACAAAGTCCATAGTGGCCTACGAATCAAATTAGTTGACTGTAGGTAAGGGACGTCCGCAATAATATAGCGTATATCCTACCTTCGCGTTACATTGCGCGTTTTATATCCGCAGCCGTCATGTTGACAGCTCGGGAGACAAGATTGGACACAAAACTAAACGAATGGCATGAAATGTTGACGTCACAAACAAGAGCGCAATAAGTCGGGGTTATTAAGTAAAGTGTAAAATGTAACTTTAGGTAAAGTAAAGTTTAGGTAAAACAGACATCAGCATAGAACTAGAGTTTCTATTTATTCTCATAGAGACGATGCCAAAAAGTAGGTATAATTATGACGTACCTATCTAACACATAGAACAACGTTGAATCAAAACAAACGCCAGAGGCCTCAGGCCTCACCAATGCGTTGCCGGGCTCAGACATTTACTGAGACCCGTTTTTAAAAGTCCCATATGTAGCGCATTGGGAAAATCTCAGCAGGAAGTTCATAACAAATTCTTACATATAGTACCCGCCAGAAAAGTTCTAGAGAACCGGCGTGTATACATATAGTCGAGCGCAGTGACTCAAGAATATGGGAATGAACATCCTAAGAAGTCTTCAACAGGTCCTCAGTTTTGGTTGTATAGTTACCTCAAAAGGACAAACCGTTTGTTGTCTAGTCTGAATCACTGTCTGTTCATTTGTCACGACAACTTTTCTCAGCATTAAAATCAAATCAAATTCCAAGATCTACAATCCATTGAAGGTCAAAAAGATTTACCTATATAACATATTTTTAGCGAACTCACTCATCATAAATCAAAATAAACAGTGTTAAAAAACATAAAACTCTCAACTCAGTAATTAAGGAAATCCACCCATAATTTAACCAAGTCCAACCCTTTAAACGCCCAACTTAATAGAATGTTATAAAAGAAGCGTCACCCCCGAATTTAGCCCGCACGCTTCCAGATTTGGCCCCCATAATATATTGAGAGGAAAGTTAAGTAAATAAAGCTGAGAATGGCGAATAAGAAAAAATTACAACCCTACTTCATGTACTTATATATTGTCGCTTTAATGTTGAAACCACGTTTATCTTCACACATGTCATAACTAAGTCCTCTATTATGCGTTCAAAACCCGTAGGCAATGACCAGCATGACCTGTGGTAGTAGGTGACAGCGATGACAGCTGTTAATTTTGGAAGATATTCCAAATTTGGATCTCATTACCTTAACGTAATTTCAAAATTACGTTACAGCTGTCATCGCTGTCACTTACTACCACAGCACGGGTTGCACAAGTTGTAATTTCTCGCTTCTCGCTCAGTGCGTCTCTATCGTTACTGACTAGATAGAAAGGGAGATCCGAGCGACAAACAAGTCGCGGGCAACTTGTGCTAGCCGTGCAGGTAAGGTAATGCTGGTCATTTGCCTTTCGGCTTCTGAACCCATCTTAGAGTACTTATAATATGTGTGTAGATAAAGTATTGTACGCGACTCTGCGTAATTAGCATTCACGTAAACTACTATTATATTTTTAAAATTAGCCAGTTATTTATTATTATCTATATACCTATACTTATATTTAAACACCTCAAAGTGACACTATGTCAGTCCGTCTATGGCTGGCTTTTTAGCGCCAGTTTTTATATTTTTGACGATTCCAATTTAATTTCTTGTACTTTGACATGCAATGTACTGTGACTTACTTTGGAAAATAAATATCATTCATTCATTCATTCATTCTTGCATGTAGTTATTTAACTAGTAGGTACGGAATTTACGTCGAAATTTGACATAAAATGTCGAACGATCTATACAAATATTACAACTATAGAAATCGTCGTATTAGGTTTAAAAATATTTAAGCTAAACGGGAAATAAATCAATCTCCTGAATCTTTATAGAAGATTGCCTTTTATATATATAGATAAGAATTGACGTAAGCTCGACGATCGAACGATCGAACGATCTATCGCCTCAACCCCTTATGTCAATTCCATATTTTTTTTCAGTTTTCGAAAGCTGTTATCGTAAGCGTTACGCATCTCATTAAAAGTACATTCAGTCCGCTACCACCGTGTTATCTTTTAACCTACGGCAAGCTGCAGTGTTCACATTGCTGTGCTTCGATATGGGGATAAGACAACCGGTGAAATTACTAGCATAGAGGCATTTTATCCTAGTCCTCAGGGTTGATAACAAATTTGCGGTCTCAGTTTGCGGTGCATTGCAGTTTTTAGATTGTAGTCTTGCGAAAGCATCTATGGGTCACAGATCCCACTCACCATCAAGGGCATCAAGTGGCCATGTGCTCGTTTCCCTTCCTCATGCATAAAAAAACTTGTCTATGTTCCTTGATTGAACACACTTAGCTAATCTCTCTATCTTTACTAACCGTCACAAACCCCGCGGATTTCTGAATAACAACAATTTCCGACTTCTTCCTCGTCATAAAAAACCGTGACCTGTCCTGCAAAGCGCCGAGATAAGGGGTGTTCTGGAGTGTTAGGGTTCATGAGACGATGATAAAATATCGGCGAGACGGGCAAACAGGCAAACTAACACTCGTAAAGTTGCCCAGCACGGAATGTGGGTTATGGTTGCGTTGTAACAGACGGGCGGTTGGAACTCTAGCAAGCTTTTAGTAATTAAGAAAATTTAAGTCGTCTTTAACTTATTTTTACAACATAATGTCTATGTGCAAGATGAGAGATAGAACGTAGGTTACTCACAAGGTCAAGAAATTGAACATTTATCTGTATTTAATTAATGTGCCAAGAATTCTGATACCAGACCTATTATGACGCATGCGGAGACAAGAGCATCTTTTGTTGCTAACGTACTTTTTTTCTGCAAAGCCAAATTAACGAATTTAAATTCGGTGGGTCTAAGTTTAATACAGCAGAAATCCTGTCGCCACCTTCCTACTCCACAGATCAGCTCCTAGATACCAAAATACTGTATAGCCATTGGGTATACGTATGTTCAAAATTTTAACCCATTTTATTATAGAGAACTGGTTCAAATTTGACTGCAAGATTTGAACTAAAACTTACACGTGAACTTAAATAAAAGCTTGTAAATAGGTCACCAGTCACGTTTCCGAGCTGTTCTTCACGTGGCCCAAACCCTCCGGGCTCCCCTTCGAAGAAACCATACAGGTGCATTGTTTTTTCGGATAACAATACATTGAAATTAAACTTGAAATTTGTTGCTAAATACGCTACTTAGCAATTTTACCTTTTCATGGGGCCTTATTCTACTTTATCTCTACTCGTATTGTTACAGTATTGTTTTTAACCCGGCCCCATTACTGCCAAGTTTACAAGAGCTACACGGGCCTCGGTAAAACCTAATGCGTTGGACATATTATCATATTGTCAACGTTCTCGCTCTTGTTTACTTGTCAGTGATGGCGACCTGCGTCGCTATTGCCTAACACACTCGCAATCGCAATCGTTTTCAGTTTGAAATTCGAAGGTGAGTCTCAAAGTGAATCGCAATCGGCTTTAAAGTAGAACAATAGGGGTGTGTCCAGGGTAAAAAAAAATATCTAATTAGTCCGTCAGTAAGATTATCAAAAAATATTGAACACGTATTTTTTGCTTTTTCAAATCGATCACAATTGACAAATATAACGCGCATCAAAGTTCGGGAGTGGGGGCTCGTGACGTCACAACGTGGTATAAAGTGTGCCATGGCGTGACGTCACGCTAAATGTCAACGCACTGTATCTTCGTCATTTTTTGTTTAATTGACAAATGTGTTCAATATTTTTTGATCGGACTCTCGGACTGTCAAAATGAAAACGATTGCGATTGCGACTGCGTAAAGCAATAAGCCCTCGGGTTAAGTACAATACTATAACATGTCTAAGGCAATATGGTTTTACCGATTGGAACAGACCCTACCTACCCCTGGTTTAGTTTTTCTACATGCTCTACAAACTTGAAAAATAAAAACATGTCAAATTTTCACCCGCCGGTTTGACATTGGCTACGGGTATTAGATTTCAAACCCGCGCGTCTGCCCCGTTTTTTACAGCCTTTATCATTACGCATTCTGACTCCCGCCCATCAGTCGGGACCCCTATAAATAAGCTACAGGCCTCCAGATTGCCGGGTTATAAATGAAAGGGTGCAGGAAATTAGGGTTTTTTACTGCGAAGCTGAAGGCGTGTCGTGAGGCCGTAAACAATTTTTAATACCGTGAAAACGGGAGCATCGACGATGATGGAGCTGGGAACACGGGTCTTCGGGGGATGAGGAGATATCCGATATTTGAGAAAGTACATGTGTATGGTAGTTTGTAACTTAAACTTTCTAGCGTTGATAGCATGTGTTAGTATACAGGATGAGTAATACAAATCGGTCAGTATGCGGAATTTAGAAACTGTAAGAGTTCTGTTCTTAGGAAGCAAGGCTTCTATTAAAAAAGATTTTTTTAGTGATCATAATAAGCTGTTATGCAAATTCTAGACTTGTTACTAAAAATATTAAAATCGCTGTATGTATGCCTATAATATTTGAGGAGTTCCCTCAATTCCTCACGGATCCCCTCTTCACATTTATATTTGGTGAAAATGGGATTACCTCGTAAGTATACTCAATCAAACCAAAAAAGATTTTTTATAATCGGAGAACTGTGTAAAAAGTTCAAACTGAGAACCTCCTTCTTTCAAGTCGGTTAAAGTACTAAAACCTTCTCCCAAGTGTTACAAATAGGTAATTTTCTGAAAACCGCATCAAAATCGGTTCGGCCAAACGCGAGATAATCGCGCACAAAGATACATACATACATACAGGTCAAACTGAGAATGTCCTTCTTTTTTGAAGTCGGTTAAAAAGAAGGAAAACCTGCATTCAAAAACTGAATCAAGACAGATTTTGTTCCCTAAAAAGGACACTGGACACATGCTGTTATTGATAGTTTGAAATGGTTTCATCTGTAAATGACGACTTCTTGAAATGAGGACTTCTTAAAATGACGACATTTTTAGATTGACGACTTCTGAAAATAACGACTTCTTTAAATTACTACATTTTAGATTGACGACTTCTGAAAATAACGACTTCTTGAAATGACGACTTCTTTAAATGACGACATTTTATATTGACGGCTTCTGAAAATAACGACTTCCTCCTGGAGAAAATTAACATAAGTATTTTTTAACACTATTTCGCATGCAAAATGCAGTCATAGGTTGGGAATAGGTAGGTACTTTAATAATAAATTCGAGATGTCGTCTTTTTAAGAAGTTGTCAAATTGTGAAGTCATCATTTTAAAAAGTCGACATTCTAAAAAGTCGACAATTCAAGAAGTCGTCATTTTAAGAAGTCGTCAATTGACGAAGTCGTCAATTCTAGACGTCGTCAATTCCAGACGTCGTCAATTCGAAAAGTCGTCAATTCAAGAAGTCGTCAATTTGATAAGTCGTCAATTCACGAAGTCGTCAATGACAGCTGAAAGGTTTGAATGAAATGAAATAATTTACTGAGTAAATTGGTCACATCGGCTCTTTTACACGTCGTCTGTAATATGGAGTGAATCTACCAGCCAAAGCTTGTTCCTCAAGTGTAAGTGGTAAGGAACGATTTACATCGGAGCTTTCTGCCTAAAAATAACAAAAGAACCGAGATTTTACTAAAAATCAATAATAGGACAATAATTGCCTCGTAGGTACTATGTATATAATAACCCCCTTACTAATAAACGTTGAGTAACTGTGGTATAGCTATACAATGTTTTGTCCTTATCTGTCATTGTGACATTTGAATTTGACAGATAAGGACAAAACATTGTATAGCTATACCACCGTTACTCACCGTTCATTAGTAAGGCGGTATGTAACTATGTTCTTTTTAATATAAAGAAAATGCAGCGTAATAAATAAATAACGGTGCATGTAGAAATCGTAAAACAATTTCAATTTTTGCCCCTTTTTCAATATAGTTTTAAATATTTTAAAAAACATTTTAATTATTCATAGCGACAGTGCCAAAAAAGACACCTGCAGAGATTCCTCTATGGAAGGACATGGAATAACCTAATTCAACTCATGAATTATACTGTCACTATAGAAACTTGATAAGCACCTATCAAACAAGCTTGCCCTCTCCATCTGGGTTCCGCATGTCATAAAAGTTCCTCAATTATGGACCCGTGTGGTTGCGGAACCCTAACACGAGTTTAAATTACACGCGTCACTAAAATGGACAAATAACATTATTTAGTCCTGTACTTAACTAAAGGTTAATAACATAATTGACAACTTAAAAGAATCTCTGGTAATAATTTGTCTAAATATAATTTATCAAATCATTAGTTGGGAAATGATATCAGTGCGAAACGTTGAGTTGATAAATAATGCCCAAATAAAAATATGGGATTCGTAGTTTAGGGAGTTAAGAATTCGCTAAATAATTTTCGTCAAAACATTAGTAAACCATAATAAGCACACAGGTACCATACGCCAGAATGACCTGTTGTGCTCGAATCTGATTGGATTCCGATGGCCGAAACGCAAGTTAGTGGGACGATTTAATTAGGGTTCCGTGGATTCGGTTTAACTACTACCCTCCAGCGGCCATAAAGTTTCGATCTCTCATTTGCGTTTCATTATTATGGTCGCGGAATGCGAGGGTTTATATGGTTACGATACAGGCTTCGCGGTCGCTAAATATTAGTTTGGCAATATGGCTGCTTGCCACTCAAAGGGTTACCAAAGAGGATTGTGAGGCGACATAGACATGTTGTTTCCGTGGACCCTTCATAATAAGAAACGTGCATAAGACCCAGGGTTGCCAGATGCAGTATTTTGATTTTCCCCAAATTAATTTTTATATTTCCACAAAATGATACGATATAAAAAAATATCCCCAAAAATTTAAATGGCATTTATTGGTAAGGTTACGTTAAAAGAATCAAGAACTTCCACACTTTCTTCATCACCTGTTTCTGTTTGATATATATTTTCAGATTTGAATAATTATATCATTTTGTCAGTTGGTTAAAAATTTGTGCATCCGCCGCAGTTTTGTAAGAAACTTCTACCTTATGCATTCTGTTTTTTTCCTCAAAGTATCTGTTTCCCCAGTTTTACCCCAAGAGTCAAATTTTTCCCCAGAATTGCGAAATAAACCCCCAATCTGGTAACGCTGATAAGACCTTTGATCTAATGCACTAAACGCTGGTTTTTCTAATGTGACACTGAAGATGGTAATGTGAAGTCTGTATAGTTTAGATCTCGTATCACCACGAAACCCTAAAGTGCCCTAAACTTTATAAAGCCCTGTTCATGAAATCAGAACGTTAATATCTTGCGCCAGTGTAGACCAAAGCGTTGAATGGTATCCCATCAGAGCTAGTCCCGCCACGGCAAGTATTCAGCCAGTTAATAATGCAGTAATTAATGCATTGCACTGGTGCATCCTGCAAGTTCGAGAGACCTTGCTGCACCGAGCAACTTGCTGAGGCGACGAACTAGCTCATGATGTACTATTCATGCTAATGAAAGATTACTTTTTAATACAGTAGGTAAAGTATTCAAAATGTCTAACTTATGTTATTATACTCGTACTCCCCGTGAAATTCGTAGTCAACAAAAAAATATTTAACCATACAGACCAGTTTTTATGAATAAAATAATATATGAATAAATGTTAGGGGACAATCTGACACGAATTGACCTAAGATAACGATTTAAAGAAAGAAAGAAGGTAAATTTATTGACAGAAAAACTACACGGTAGTAAGACTGATCGATCATATTAATTTATCGTCTGAATTTAATAACTAGGTACTTATAGTATAGAGAAATAAATACTTGAATACCTACATAAAAACATCCGTACCGGGAATCAAACCCAGGGCTAGCTTCTTGGGCAGGGTCACTACCAACTTGGCCAAAAAATAGGTGGTTTATACTTTTTAAATAAAATAATCAGAGATGAAAAAGAAAACTGCTGATTGGGTCTTAAAAAGTTAATTTCAAGGTAACAGAGAAGTAAGTAGCTACTAAAATATTTCCAATGTACAAATATTGTCCAATCTTCAAATTCTCAAAACATATTTTTAAAACAATCATGAATACCCAGTGCTACAGCAAAATGGAAATGAAGATGAAAATTTTCAAACGAAATATATTAACGAAATACATATTTTCTACGAAAGCAATCCAAAACTTTAAACCATCCAATTTCTCCATCACTTTAGCACGTCACAACCCCAGTCTCACTACATATTACATTAGCTGTCAAAACACGAACAAACAACTTTCGGAAATTCAATAACGAGAAAGTGCAGCGTTGTGATCCGCGCGTGAACCGCCTACAACACGCTTGCAACCCGCTCGCAATACGCTTGCAACCCGCTTTCAGCCCTCTGCAGGTGCAAAGGTGGCCATGAAAGCGAAATTGCTGTTCCGTGCGATGCTTATAGCAAGTTTGTAGAATAGCTGTGTAAGTGAAAACGCGAGATGGGATTGCGGTTTAATAATATTCAAACAGGATAACTTTGGGAAGACGTGTTGGAGAAAGCAAGATGGTTGATGTAGATGTAATATTACACATGGGTATCTATATACTTTAAGCTTCATAAGAAGAGCGGCGCGTGAAACAAAAACAAATAAGATTTTCGAGAAACAATCGGAATTAGTGTGAACATTAACACTGGCTTAATATTCCCTATCCCTACTGATATTAAAAACGAGAAGGAGCGTTTGTTCTTCTCTTTGTTACACTTTCACGGCTAAATTGCCGAACCAATTTTCGCAATAAGCTCCGTCGACACTATTAAATTCATTTCTGGAATGCGAATCTCATATCCATGTTTTTGTACTCAACTGTTCTTTAGAAAACAAATAACGATATTGTCCATCCGATAACAGATCTTATGGCGAACTGAGTCGCTATTGCCTAACGAACTCGCAATCACAATCGGTTTCAAAGCGGAACAATTGTTTTCATTTTGTATGCAGACATGCCTTCGATTTTCAAAATGAAAACGATTGCGATTGCGAGTGCGTTAGGCAATAGTCCCTCTGGTCAAACCGCGATCTAGTCTAAACGCGATGTAGTCGAATCGAGATCAGGGACCGGAACCGCTTAGCGCGAAAGGGGTTTCGATATGGTATTTGATATACTTGTTTTTACAAACCCCAAGGATGCGCTAAGCCTATCGTCGACTTAGTTCAATGAAAGGGCAACCAAACGATACAGTTAATTCGACTAAGCGCTAACCCTATCCCAATACCCCATCACCTGTTACCCTATTCAAACTAAATCGAAAGGTTTCAAGCTGATGTAATCTCTATGCGCAAGAGTTTCGACTAATTATTACACTACCCAACAATTAATAGGGTAGCGGCAGGTAGTAGCCGCTTAAGTGAGACGGCCAGAATCCGCCCGAGTGCGCAAAAAAAAGAGAGGCGATCAATGGGGTAATACCCAGTCAATGCCAAGTGCTTAAATATTAAACTACCGAAAGCCTAATGAACTTGGTAAGCTCTAAGAATACGGTTAACTAATTCAAAGGGGTTAGCCCTAACGTTAAGGTAACTCAGTCATAGGGTAACCACATCGATTGGATAACCAAACGATAGGGTTAGCCTATCGACAGTGTTAATCAAATGAAGGGGTTTTCCGGTCCCTGATCGAGATGTAGTAACTGAACAATGACACCTATATAAAAATCAAATTTAATGGCATCGTCGAAGCTCTGCTTTCGCGGAGCTCCTATTTCTGAGCGTAAGGCCCTTCGGCCCAGCTGAAGATAACCCAAACCTACCTCATATTTATGATACAAATTTTGATCAGTTGAGCAGTTTAGTCGAGCAGTTCGTGCTCGGTGACAAACAACCGGAGAGGCTCTTGTCCAGAAGTGGAGTAGTACAGGCTGATAATGATCATGGTGATGATGATGATGATGATGATGATGATGATGATGATGATGATGATGATGATGACGATGATGATGATGATTATGATGATGGACTACCCAGACTTCAGAACTTAAACTCTAGAAAGAATAACCACTCGCAATGGTAATTTTCTCAAATTCGAAAAATCCTAAGTATGTATGATAGTCCAAGAGCTGTTGAACATTTTTGAGTAGGTGTTTAAGGCACCGTGTAAACTTGAACAGTACTTCTTCAACGAGTTTTTTAATTTTTCAAAATGCCCCGACGACCGATACCGTCCAGCCAAGTCTGCTTCTTTATATTTAAATACCATTAACGAAGTACCTACTATACAAGTTCATGATGCCTCAAACACCTACTCTTGAAAGACAAACAATATTCAAGCAAACATAATAAAATAACTAATGCTTAACTTTATTTTAATTACCTAATCCCGTCCCGGAAAAAAGTCTGATTAATAGGTTCAACAACAAAGAATTAATAAGAGATACAAACCAGAAAAAAAATACAAGAAATTTCCCGTTCTTAAAGTGCTTAAATAAACGTGGCGCAAAACGAAAAGGAACATCAATATTCTTCAATTTCCACATCGGAACATCCGAAGACGGCTGGCAAGTATTTCTATTTATCATTCACTGGAACAGCGGCCACGGGACCATCCATTACGGACTGCACTCTGAAGCCAATCGGAAATTCAATTTCCGTTATGATACGATTCACTAAGAGATTGCTAAAACCGAGGAAACACGGCAACCCGCAAGACTTCACAAACATACCTTTTTTTATGGCAAGGAGAAGGCACGCAAGCACTCAGGCCACCTGATGGTAAGTGGGATCTGAGACCCATAGACATTTGAAATCTCAAGACTACAATCTCAAAACTGCAATCCTAAGGACCATATTAATAAACACATCTTGGCCGAGATGCCCGTCACAAGATATGTTGACACGGACTGACATTGAACATTGAATGACACTGTCATTTTTGACGCATCTCGAGACAAGCATTAGGGCCTGTTGTTTGATCAGTAGTTAAACTGACTAATGGTCAAAAAACGTTACTAATGGTTAAAATCGCAAGGAAATGTGTCAAATTTTCCATTCCTTTTTTAGTTTAACTACTGATCAAACAACAGCGCCTAAGACTTGAGATTAGTTTATTAATACGGCCCTTAGACTTCAAATGCGCTGCCAACCCTGAGGACTAAGATGGAATGCCTCTATGCTAGTAATTTCACCGGTTGTCTTATCCGCGGCGTTGGGTTAATGGATAAGATGGTGGTAGCGATCCGGACGGACCCTGCACAAGGTCCAACCACCACTAAACTGTACTGTACTGTAGCAAAATAAATACAGTGCAACCATTTTCTGAATAGCGATCGGCAATCATCGTTTTTCTATGAGTGACAAATATACTGTCAGTTACGAGTACAAGCGTGATAGCGATAGCCAGCCGAAAGCTATTAAGAAGCTGGGAATACTGTACAATACGATAACATGTCAAAAACCGTAAGGTTTAGTCCGTTTATAATTAAGCCAGGGCCTCTATTTCACATGGAATTAAACCGCCTAGAATAGATGCCCTGGGCCGAGATTCTACACGGTAAAAACCATGTGGCGTATGAAAAGGTACCTTATTGTCGATCGCGCTTCCGCCTTTATTAAAGATGCTCCGATATAAATACAACGTCGCGTGACGCAGTGCGGCGTAAGAGCCATCGACAATAAGGTTCTTTTTCATAGATAACGCCACATATCTCTAGAACCGGCTTTTTGTTGAACGCACAGTGTTTGATGGGATCCAATAAAGTTCCTAAATTCGCCGGTTGATAATTCGTCGGTCGAGCTGTAAAGCTAATTGGTCAAGAGTATTACCTATCTGTCTACACGATTTCAAAGTTACAAACGCATGCGTAGAGAATAAGCCTTTATTTAGAAAAAATCTGTAATTTGTATACAACACACCATTTTCTAATATTATTTGTATCGTCCATGGAGTTACAGCGTTAACAATGTGGATAAAAAGTTATTTTATAATCTCGTAAACAACGTCTGAAGTCAATTAAAAGTCTTGTATGAGAAAAAATAATATATAAAATTATTTCATGAAAGCCAATACATGCATCCAAATATCCGATCCCTGCTTACAAAGTGCCAAAACGCCGAACGCACGTAAACTTAAAAAAAAAATTGATGCAATAACGATTCAGAAATATTGGAACCGTATTCCAAACGTTTATCACCATTCGACAGTACTACCAGCAACACATATCTGATATGTCACCTTACAGTGCTGCTGTTAGTACAAATAAACACCAAAAAACGCTAAAATAGACGTTTTAGTAGATTTGCAACTAAAAACAGAAGCAATGTAAGCAAAGAAACGCTTTCGATTTGGAAGTAAATTCAGAAATATTAAAAGAACAATGCTCTTAAGGTCTGAGTATTGATGATATATCAGAATCAGCATCAGTCCTCGCTACGAGAGCTCTTTTTTTTTTAAACGATACAACATTAGATAATTTTCCTAAATACACATAGTCAATATATTCCTGTCGAGACCTTTTCTTTCGGACCCCGTGTCCGCTTCTCCTTCTGCCAGTCGCATGTCTCTTTGGAAACAACTTGTCGGTCATCTGTACAGTCTTGTGGTCTAGCGGATTGACCAACTTGGGCCTGTTGTGAATGGTGGTGTCGTCATCTTCGTTGAAGTTCGATTGAACGGTCCCGTTCATTACGGCTTTCATTACTTGCCTGCAATTTAAATGAAATCACTTCGTGCATGCATCAGTACTATTTTTGGCGTAGTTTTTGGGGATGGAGGGGATTTTTTTACAGCTACATTGCTGCGGTGATCTGGATACAAATTGCTAAGAAGGTTACAAGGAAATTTCCCGGAATAAAGGAAGCAGTTCTCGAACAGAGCCGTGAACAAAATCCAGACTAAATCGCCGGATACAGGTTTACAATTCTTATGCGGATCTTTATCCGAACTTAAGCTTCAACCTGAGACTTGTGACACTACGACTTTGCCATAGTCGTCTGTCCCTTTCACAAATATATAATTTTATAGAGATAGAGCATAAAGAAGTAGACTTTCTGTAAAAAATAATGTAACGCCTCCATAATATCTAAGTTTTTAATTAGGTTTTGGATGAAGGAGTTTTTTATCTGGGATAGCAAGCAAAACCTTTGCAATAGGTTTAGCGATGGTTTTTGACGGGGAGGAAAAAAGAAAGGAGGATGGGAAAAAAAAACAAAGAAAAATGGGGAACAGAAAAACATGAAAAAGATTATTTAAAAGAATTAGTAAATAAAATGTACAAGAATCTATTTTCGCACTACGAAATCGGATAATGTTAGCCAGTAAGGCATGCGGTAGAGGCAGAAATTCAGGGAAGTATCCATCTGTATCAGTTTGTAGAACCAGTATAAATTATTCTCGTGCGGATACCGCTAATCTGGTTTATGTTTTTAATCATTTATTCTTATCTTTTATCATAAAGTACAGTACATCCTTTCAACTTCTGGAACTGTTCATCTTGCAATTAAGAAATTCATGTAATAAAGAAAATCAAACTGATATATTTATCTGGTGGAAAGTCCAGTGACATGAACGTTCTAGTGTTCAGGATCTCATACATCGATTGATGAATCGAAGTTCAGATGAAGATCAAGGTCTCGCTGAACGCTGTCCCTGAGAAACTGATATAAGAAAATGATCATTCAAGTCTACGGACAATACAGTAATTTAAACTTCCTACGGAAATACAAGAGAGGCGAAAGTAATGCCCAAAGCTTGAATTAATTGCTTGATGTAACTGTTTTCCAAGGATATACTACTTAAGCTATCTTTTCCATCTTTCATTCATTCATATATCAAGTCCTTCATAATATTTTCTCTTTGGCTATTTAAAGTATTGCCCTATCAGAGTGTTTGTCTTCTAAAATAAAAGTTAAGAAAAGAAACAAAATCACAAACTACACACTCTATAGAGGGTTTCCTCTTGACCCCTAGCTTGACAGAGACTATTGATCGACAAACATACAATAATTAGGGAATTCCTTTAGTATCATCTTAGCATTTTAGATCGCGCTAGAGGGATACCCAGTCTGGTGACGAGTCTCATAGGTCTGGCGATAGCCAGGGGGCACTACCAGCTCCAGAGCGGGTGTGGGGCTCTACCGTTAGCGCAAACCTTACATGTTTTCCAAACATGTACTCAGTTTTTAGTTAATTTTCACTCCCTTAATCTCATTCTACAATCAGCTCGATAGTTTCCTTTCCTCAGTGTTAATTAGATTTCCAAATTGTATGAGTTATATTTTCCTTAGGTTGGTTCAAGAGATCCTAACATGTTTTTCCTAGCTTTTGTAGGATTGAATTCAGTAGCCACTTCTCAAAAGTATTTGGGTTACATTTCGGGTTATGACGTAGGTTTCTAGTTCTTTTATCCCTAGACAGATCACTTGGCCATTACAATTCCGTTTTTGCTACAAACTAGATCAATTCTAAAAGTTTTCTTAGGGAATAGCAAGGCAGAGTAGGGAATGACGTCGGTTTTTGGTGCTTAGGTTTAGTTAGGTAGCTTGGGAGGTTACAATTTGTCGCTGCGACCAGGATCGTACCGTGCCGCGCTGTAGTATGTTTTTGTTGCAATTGATCTGGTTTGTAAGTAAAGCGAGGGGTGTCTGAAGACGCCAATTTGTTACCGTGAAAAAAGGAGAGAAGTGGATACTTTGTACATGGTAGGAAAATAGACAAAAGGTAAGAAAATAGACAAAAGGTATTTTTAAATTTCTTAGGAGTTCTTAAAAAATACCTCTTGCAGTTTGTTGATAATTGAAAAATATTGTTAGTCTTAAGGCAGTTACACACAGCGTTCAGAAACGCAGAGAAAACGCAAATCAATACTTACTACCGCAAACCTTTATTACACTATTCAAAATTTAGATGTAGCTAAGGGACTTATTCGGGCTGGGGGTTGCTATAACATAATTATAATATTAGTAGTTATAATTTGCTCCCAATCTGTTGACTTTTTCAGTAGCTTTACATTACTTTACTTTTATAGTAAAACTTAATTTGTTTGCATAATATTCAATTGTTAATGTTTGAAAGCTTGCCATGTTCATAAATACTCGTTTTTTGTTCTAGCAGTAATCGGCGTTTATCGGCTTTGTGTGTGATAGCCTTAATACGAAGTACCTTGTCACTTTAATTTCACTATAGGATTAGTAAGAAATCTTTTTCTTAGCGTTAAAACGACACAGTACTAATTTATTAATTGTTATTCTAGCATTCTTCTGGTAAATTGTAGTTTAATCAGTGGACGGCAACATGCGGCCCGCGGACGTCTTACTTGCGGCCCGTGAATGTTTGTAAATAGTTGTATACTTATAGGTATATTGGGCTTCTAGGGTTAATATCACAAGTACGGTCTGTCTTTCGTTTATTTTGCCACCTTGTGGGCCTTGCCTGCCAAAAGCTTGCCGACCGCTGAATTTAATCGTTTGTCGCGTTGAGTCGTTTAAACGTTATGTAATGGACATACCCTTTAATATTAGCAAGGAAATAATAACAGGAATAAAACTAAAACTTAGAACTTAATTACACTTTATGTATTAAATTATTACAGGGAAAATGCTTTAGCTGACTTTGAATGTTTCAGGTTCTCTTGATTGGATAGGCAGCTGTAGTCGCTGCAGTCTCTTACACTTCTGGGGCCTCAAAATGCTTCGGAGTCTGAGCACTGAGATGGAGATAGTTAGTTCATTTTAGGGCTGTAGTTCGGAGCTGCCGGCAGTTTGGTTGTGGGTTTATCATGATAGGCCGTTCGTATCGCGGTTTATTACGATTATTTGCATTCCAAGGTCCAGGAGAAGTCTATTAGTTGAACAGATCCAGATGATATCACAGCGTGTATCTTCGACGTTACGTGCAGCGATGATTCCTTTATTTTAGCGCAGTACACTCTTATCAAACTTCTTTTCCATTTGCATTTGCTAATTGTGCGATGGACGATATTTATTTATATTTTTCACTGTCGTATCTACATATAGAAATAAATAAAATAAACGGACATGATTTTCACTTAGACGTTTATGACAGGTGGGAGATGTAATCACAGACTTTAGAGTAGTTTGCTTTTTCCTCTCCTTACCACAGAGTTGCAACAAGAAGGTTGTAGGTAGAACTTTGCAGTAAACATTCGTTAGGTTGTAAATATTTTTGGTAGAGAAAATTTTAAAAATACATTGAAGTTTAATTAAAAAATAACTGGAATATTTATTTAAAATAATAAAATAGCAATTTTGAATTGTACATATTATGTTGTATTTTCTAATATAGAATTGTACGAGCCAGAGGAATAACAGAGAAAGAGATCGGACTTCTCTTTCTTGTTCTTCTTTGTTGATGAATATTATTTCTATCTGTGTAGTATGTATTTATTTTATTTTGTTTTATGTAATGAGTAGATAGGTAGGTTCGTCACGCATTCCCTTTTAGCTTTTCCCAGAAAAAACAGGATGAAGGAGCTTTTTGTCCCTAGTATTAATGTTAGAGCAGCTTGGCGAATCAAATGGAAGATTTTATGGGGCTGGCGGGCGCAGCAGTGGTGGAGCCAAACTCGACTGCTTCGTCGTCGACACCATTAACTATGCGATGGTGAAACGCACACGTAGATGCCGTCTGACGATTTTCTAGCTGCGTACGCTTCGCTGCGATCGATTCGCGTGCCACGGTTTGTGATAGTCAACGTGATAGTCAATGTCGTGTCGAGTGTCCAGACGACTGTTAGAAAGATTTCGTGTTCTGGAGATTTCGCGGTAATCTACCATACCAGTAGCGATCACGGTTGTTAATCGGAGGTATTTGTAGTTGTGTGTATTTGTCAGGAATAAAATTGCCTTATTGTTCTTATCCTTATTACCAAGCATCGATATCAACATTCAGATTTCGTGGCGGGGTACGGTTTACAGAAAAACAAATACAAGCAAATACACTTAGTATTTGGAACCTTTATTTTTATAAACGGAAAGAAACGCTAAAGATGTATTAAAGGCTTTGAATTAATTACTTAGATTTATTCCATGGGTTTTGCTGTCAACCTTTGACTTCTGTTATAATATATACATTTTCAATGCCTAAAAGACCTTTCCCACTGACTAATATTTATTTGATGTGACAATTAAATTGACATTTGTTACCTATTTGGCAAATGTAATTTTTCGAATGCAAAATGAGTATTAAGGTTCTTTGTCATTATTTAGAATAAAACGTCTTAAGTATAAGAACTACATAAATTTGGGTTCAGTTAGCTGCAGCATACTTAAGTTAAAAAGTAACACGGAAAATAAACGTAGGTAATTATTCATTAAATAACCGAATGTATTTCTTTTTTTGCTACCATTACCGGGTGCCGTGAAGGTTGAGTGTTGATACCGAAGTTATTTATTAGAGGCGTAGCATTTGGTCATTTGGTTTGTTAGAATAGAGTATTTAGGAAAACCTGGTAAAAATAAATGTAGAAAACAAAAGGTTTGTTAGTTAGTGACGTAAAGCATTTAGTATTATATATTCTTCTTTGAAGTTTTTTAAATTATTTTCGGTTAAGCCATCTGTAGTAGTTCTTGAAAATTGTACTAAATAGCCAAGATTAACATACAACGTATTTCATTCAAAATGTTATAGATGGCGCTGTTCTTTTAGTTGGCTAGCTAGTGAAGTTTACATTAATTGTTTACCGGTTGTCATAGTTCATTTAGAATATCATAGATGCCGTGACTGTTTGGATAGAGTAGAGTTAGTATCATCATAATACTCGTAGTCTAAGGAATGTTTAATAGAATGTAGATAATAGAAATAACGTAGATAAATATAAAATATTTTATTAATATTCCTTATTTAAGTACTACCTAGTTAGAATCTGAAACAGGAATACCGAACATTTAATTTTTGGAGTTGGAAGCGCCAAACAAACAGAAAAATACATATACACAAAGGCGCTACGCGACGGACTCGTGGAAGCGGTGGTACATATTAAGCACTCCGGTATGTGATTCATAGTTTATTTTATATTGGGGTTGTCTGGGATCAAGTTAGCTACCTATATTTTAGTTTCAAAATTTAAAAGTCTTTCACTTGGGGGGTTGTTAAACTATATTTGTTTAAATAGTTAATCTTAGAATTTAAGGGTTTTTTCAACACTAGTGACCCTTGCTTCGCTTTGGTTTGTGCCGGGTTGCTGTGGTACCCGTGAGTGGTCCAGAACTTGTTGTATGTGGGGCCTTCCTCTTGAATCACTCCTATCTATTGAAGGAACCGCATCGGTATCCGTTGCGTAGTTTTAGGGATCTGGGCGTGCATGGGAACGGACGGACGGCGGGAGGCGACTTTGTTTTGTACTGTGTAGTGAAGATAATATTAGTGATATTTGGAAACTTTGCTGTGAAGATTAATTATTTACGGATAGTACTTTCGAATGGAATTCTTTATATGTCAAATCTTTTGATCTCAACTCAGTTTTAAAAAAAAAAAAACTTAATTGATTTTGATTAATATGAGTAGGAATATGTATTAATTACAGTTATAAAGTTTACGGATTTCATTTTACAGAAATATTACTACCTTAAATTATTTTAGGGTGTTTCCAATATTAAATGGGAGTTTCTAAATTTAAAATAAAAGCCTGAAATTTTAAATAGGTATTTACTTATGTTAAAATTAAATCCACTTTATTATAATTTAAAATATTATGTTTTAAGGAAGTATCTAATATTTGTTCGTTTAAGTCTGACGGTTTGATTACCGATCTTTTATTTCGACTGTTTTTAAGAGACGAATTGAGACTATTAAGTAATTAAATCTTGATCTTCTTCATAGTATTAAAACATTAAACATTTACTTTTTTGCGAGTGTCGTTTCTAGTTATTTTTATTCTTTAACCTGCTGTCAAATCTGTCATGTGTGCTCGGGGTTGATTACCTACGATTCGAGGATTTGTTGTAGGGTAGTTCAGCGGAAAATTTGCTTTAACTTGAGGGTTTTATCTTAATTAGGCGAATACATTATTTCTATTAGTACATTTTGAGGTATTTTTTTGGGAGATTCAATTTAAATAGGATTATAGCTGCAGTTTGAATAGGGAAGGAAGTAGTTTAGTTGTCATTATTTACCTTCAATTTGATGTTATAGTAGTGTTTGGTTGTTAGTTCGTCTATATTTTTTAGCTGTTCACAAAGTTAAATTGAGGGGGATTTTACACATAGTTTATTTTAATTTGTTTATTTGAATTTGGACAATCGTTAAAAAGTAAAAATACTTCATGCTTTGTCAGCATTTTATCAAAACCGGATTAGTAATTATTCTTTTTGTTTTTTTTTACTCTTTATGAGATCCTGTTTATTATGCAGAAAATAGTGGATATAGTTCGAAGAGTGGCAAGGGACGCAAGTTAAAAAAAAAACTTATTTCAATTTCAGTTATAATATATTTGATGTTTATTTTAGAAGCAGATTCTCAATTTTAAATGTTATAGCTCAGTGTCTGAAGATAATTAGGGGTATTAAACGTTTGGAAATCTGATCTAAAGGGGGTTGGTCAGGAATTGGGATTGCTTTTTAATGTGTCTTTCAAACTAAATACTTAATTAATGAGATTAAATATATATATATATATATTCCTTGTTCGAATCTTTTCATATTCATATTCATATTTATTCATTGTTTTGTTAAATTTGGTAGCATTTCTTTAAAATATTTTAATATATTTAGTCATTGAAGGGGACATACGACTTTTCCTACTGTAAAAATTAAAAAAAATATTAATGTGAAAATTTGAAGGTTTGAGAGGTGCAATAATTGGAGCATGCCAATGGACATTTTGCTAGTCATTTATAGCATAGTGTAATATAAAATAATTTAAATATATAATAATATTAGTTCTATTAAAGTTAAGTCTATGAGTATATGCTCAAAGAAGTTCCATTTTGTTTGGACTAGTGTATTGTTTGGGGGAATGTTTGATGATTCTGGATTTAGAGGGCCCTAATGAGATTGGAGGAGTGTTATTTTCTTTAGAGTTTGAGAGCAGAATTTGTAAGTGAGCGCTTGGTTTAGTTTTCGCTATAGGTTGGGGATGAACTCAAACAATGCAATAGATTCAATAAAAAATGGAAACGTTTTATTGATATTTGATCCCAAGGCATTACACGGTACAAAAAGGGCTTCTGTAGTGTTTGGAGTTAGGATAGGTCAGCTGACAATCTTTGCAGAGTTTAAACTGCCTTACAGAAGTGCCATACTATACAAGAAGCTAAGGCTATGATGAATATTCTTCGGCGACTCTACATGCTCCAAGAGAGTTTTATTTCTCTTCGATTGTTGGTCTTAATTTGAATAGTTTAGTTACTGCCCACTTGACGTCCTTATCTATTAAAGTTAATCCGTTTTGCGAAGGGACTTGAAGACCTTCCGGACCTGGCGGAGGAACCCGTACAGACAACCGGCGGGCTATCAGGTTACGACTAGCGTTGACAGGCCTCGCAACCCTGTTCCTTTCGTAAGATTGATTATCCTTGATGGGATATAACTTGTTCACTACTAAATTATTTTACAAGTTAGGAGTCTTCACTCTAAGTTTAATCAAAACTCTTTTGGTTGAAAGATACACTACATTTAAAAAAAAACATTTGGGTTAAAATATGAATAAAATGCTAGTTATTTTCTTGTGCTTAAAGGTTTATTTCGGCTCTCCGATTATGCATGTTCCTAAACCTTTCGATCAAATGGTTCAATCGATTTGTTAATACTACATCTCAAGACGCAACACTTAACAATGTGTTATCTGTGAAAGTTTTAGTTTAGATCCGAACGTTGAAATTTGAAGTAAATCTAATTTCACAGAAAACGCATACTCAACCGGCCGACTGCAATGGTTAGTGTCAATTTCGTCAACTGCTCATGCTCCAAAGGATGGATGTTGATAATGGGGACTGACTCTTAGCTTGGGTATGCTGATTATTGGGCTGTTAGCATTTTAGCTATCAAAGGCACCCGGTTTTTAGAGGGGGGAATTTACCAGTTCACTTATGGCCTGGGCAATGTAGGTCAAATTCACAGACCGGGCAATGTGGTCGCCGAATTGTTGTGAAGGGGTAAGATTCTACTACTAGAGTTGATTTGGATTGACAACCCAAGTTCCTCTTGGGGAGACCAGGTGTTCCTTGCGAAGAGTGATGATAGTTCATGGTTGGATATCGACAGGTTGAGAGTTAAACCTTAAGATCAACTTCTATTCTATTGGTATCAATACACACCACACCATTATTGTAATGGATTTTACAATTGAGAGATAGTGTTGACACATTGGTAGTTCATAATATTTGTGAATTAAATTAGTTTGAAAATTTACTCCGGTGAAACTGTCGTCTCATCTGTGCAAATTTTGGGGGTTGGCTGTGACACTACGACTTTGCCATAGTCGTCTGTCCCTTTCACAAATATATAATTTTATAGAGATAGAGCATAAAGAAGTAGACTTTCTGTAAAAAATAATGTAACGCCTCCATAATATCTAAGTTTTTAATTAGGTTTTGGATGAAGGAGTTTTTTATCTGGGATAGCAAGCAAAACCTTTGCAATAGGTTTAGCGATGGTTTTTGACGGGGAGGAAAAAAGAAAGGAGGATGGGAAAAAAAAACAAAGAAAAATGGGGAACAGAAAAACATGAAAAAGATTATTTAAAAGAATTAGTAAATAAAATGTACAAGAATCTATTTTCGCACTACGAAATCGGATAATGTTAGCCAGTAAGGCATGCGGTAGAGGCAGAAATTCAGGGAAGTATCCATCTGTATCAGTTTGTAGAACCAGTATAAATTATTCTCGTGCGGATACCGCTAATCTGGTTTATGTTTTTAATCATTTATTCTTATCTTTTATCATAAAGTACAGTACATCCTTTCAACTTCTGGAACTGTTCATCTTGCAATTAAGAAATTCATGTAATAAAGAAAATCAAACTGATATATTTATCTGGTGGAAAGTCCAGTGACATGAACGTTCTAGTGTTCAGGATCTCATACATCGATTGATGAATCGAAGTTCAGATGAAGATCAAGGTCTCGCTGAACGCTGTCCCTGAGAAACTGATATAAGAAAATGATCATTCAAGTCTACGGACAATACAGTAATTTAAACTTCCTACGGAAATACAAGAGAGGCGAAAGTAATGCCCAAAGCTTGAATTAATTGCTTGATGTAACTGTTTTCCAAGGATATACTACTTAAGCTATCTTTTCCATCTTTCATTCATTCATATATCAAGTCCTTCATAATATTTTCTCTTTGGCTATTTAAAGTATTGCCCTATCAGAGTGTTTGTCTTCTAAAATAAAAGTTAAGAAAAGAAACAAAATCACAAACTACACACTCTATAGAGGGTTTCCTCTTGACCCCTAGCTTGACAGAGACTATTGATCGACAAACATACAATAATTAGGGAATTCCTTTAGTATCATCTTAGCATTTTAGATCGCGCTAGAGGGATACCCAGTCTGGTGACGAGTCTCATAGGTCTGGCGATAGCCAGGGGGCACTACCAGCTCCAGAGCGGGTGTGGGGCTCTACCGTTAGCGCAAACCTTACATGTTTTCCAAACATGTACTCAGTTTTTAGTTAATTTTCACTCCCTTAATCTCATTCTACAATCAGCTCGATAGTTTCCTTTCCTCAGTGTTAATTAGATTTCCAAATTGTATGAGTTATATTTTCCTTAGGTTGGTTCAAGAGATCCTAACATGTTTTTCCTAGCTTTTGTAGGATTGAATTCAGTAGCCACTTCTCAAAAGTATTTGGGTTACATTTCGGGTTATGACGTAGGTTTCTAGTTCTTTTATCCCTAGACAGATCACTTGGCCATTACAATTCCGTTTTTGCTACAAACTAGATCAATTCTAAAAGTTTTCTTAGGGAATAGCAAGGCAGAGTAGGGAATGACGTCGGTTTTTGGTGCTTAGGTTTAGTTAGGTAGCTTGGGAGGTTACAGACTAATTATCGCACGTATTTTTACGGGGCGAGTCAAGTGAAGCGTCGAGACGGCGCAGTGGAGTCAAACAATCTAGGTTTCGAATTGTAAGAGTCGGAGCGCGGTTTTGAAAGAGTAAAATATAGCATGACATGCATACATATTGAAATATCGTTAACAAAAAAGCAGGAAGACTATCTCTAGCTTGGACTCTTATATGTTTATTTCTTTAGACATTTAGTGCATATGCACGCACTTCGACACCGCCTCGACTCTCTTCAACGTGCCTACTAACTAACCCCGAGGCCACGTCTGTACGAAGAGCAACAGAACAACTCCATGTTAGTAGGGCGTCTCCGCTGCAGGTCAGAAGGTAAACACATTTCGCACCAGGCGCCCAGATTTTCTTCCAAAACGGACCTAACTATTGGCACTGATAAAATAGACAAAACTACTTACCTGACATCATCAGCAGAATTATAGGCGACATTCAAGTCCCTTATATTGTCAGCAATCTTGAGGGGGCTCTCCTCGCACGGGGGATTTTTGGTATCATCGTAATTGTTTTCGCTAGACGTAGTAAGCTCAGGCTCCATTTAATTACGTTAATAACAATTAAATAACATCCGGAAATTCATCTCAAATGTGTCAATTTAACGTCAATTTAATCAGTATTTTTTTGTTGTATTTTCTCAGTATGTAAAAAGTTAATTTATGAACGAAACCAGCCAGCTTTCTAAGATTTTATTTCTTGTTAGCTAACTCGATAGACGTCCTGTTTATTTTATTCCAATAATTACCTTTTAAGTGACAACAAATTTTAATCGACCGCATAGTTAATCGTTGTTGACTCGGAAGTTGTAGGTAATATTTTCTGGCATTAAAATTATCATATGTTTATTAAATCCAGGGTGACTGTGGGGTCGTAAACTTAATTTTCCCAAGTCATTGTCAAGTAAATGATTGGAATTCTATTAGTATAGTGGTTTTTGAATTTTAATTTTAATTTTATAAAGCATAAAAACACAGCTTTTCTTTATTTTTCAATCGAGGCTTAAACGTAATTCATATACCATAAAAATTAACAACTTTAAAAGGAGTCATATCAATTTCGCAATTCGCAAACCTCGCGTCTACGAACTCATTTATAAAAACACAAAATAATGTAAATGCAACAGCGTGAGACTTGAGCATAAAAAAATAAATTAGTAGACAACGTGTCTATCTCTACTGACGTATAGCTACGTTAATAATTCAGCAGACGCAAACTTGGCGCAAGCTGGAACACTCTGGAACATTTCATTTTGGCAGGTACGACACACAAGGGAACAATGTTTAATAATTAGCTTTATAATTTAGCACAAATTCTTGGCGGACTTAAGCCTGAACTGGCTAAATTAGCCAGGAAGCTTTATAGCCCGGCTCTGTGAGTTATTATGCGAGTGGGGTGATCCGTCTAATTTTGTAAATGAGGAAGTCTTGTTGCTCGTCATAGTGAGGTGGGTCTCGCAAGTTAACTGCCGAATGGCCCTGTTTCCTAGATTAGTTTATGATATTTTCTTCTGTTTATTTTGAAATGGGGTTGTTTGTTTGTTGTGCGTGGTTAGACAAAGATGGAAACATGAATACCCCCCTGTGCCTCCCTGTTTCTTTCTTGGTATAACCACGCACAACCAACAGTTTCCATTGTTTGTCATCGTCGACGTATTTTATTTCTTAATAGGTAAATATTAAATCACAATTACGACGAAGTCTAAGATAAAGCATATTAACCTTAGAGAGATACATACACAACAGCGAACTTACTCTAGTTAGGTAATTGTCTAATAGTTTTGACTAACACCATGGTAAGCGGCAGAACTAGTGTTGCCAGACGTCCCGATTTATTCGATACGATCCGATTTTAAGGATCTATGGAAACCGTTTCTGTGCTCCGGTGAATAATCACTATGTGCTTAAAACTGGGATTGCAACTGCCCCGATTTTAAGCACTTTAATTCGCGCGATTTTTCATTTTGTTTGCAAACCTCCCCAATTTTAAACTGTCTCGTTTTTTAATAGACTACACCTGGTAACACTGCAACTGAGCCGACCGAGATTGACCCCGTAAGGCTGTGTCCACACCGGCCCCATCTGCGCGTTGCCGTAATGGAATTGGCTGTTTATTCGCCACGCGCACCAGGGTTTAGGGAATTTGGAAGGGTTATCGTAGTCAGGAATATTGCCAGGTTTAGTATAATGAGCCGCAGAACGCAACTATACGTTAGAGTGAGATGGAAATACATCGTGCTCACTCTAACATGTTGCGTCTTGCAGTGTTTGCGGAAAACATCAATCAAGCATGTGGATCCGGCATATGATAATTACGAGTAGCTATCGAGTCAATTTTGACACTTGTCACCGCAGTTTAATTAATAAGCTATTCTTATAGGTTAAGGGTTTATAATACTTTGTGCTAGGTTGACAGGTATCAGGTTTGTCTTCTTATCTTCCTTTATAGATAGAGTACAATTTATCAGGACAGCTATCACCCAACACCAAATGTACGGTCCATACACCGCACATTGCACATTCAGCAAACTTAGGTATTTGCCCGATATTGCGAAATTATGTTACCGCGCGTTAGTTCACGAACAGCACTCATTCCGCGTGTACTCATACCATAGCATTTTTATAATTACCTTTAATCGTTATTGTTTATGTGATAATAAATTGTCTACTTTGCAAATATTAGTGATTTATCATTACGACACATCTCGACATCTAAAGGTGAATGGTGTATGTCGCAGCAGCCCGTACACCAAATAGTTTGAAAGCTCCATCCCTTGCACGCGCCATGCGCGACTGGAATGGGAGAAAGGGATAGAGCATGAAAATCAGGATTGAGTGATTCAATTTTCAAAGTAGGGCCCATGTATGGTACTGACTTTGATTTTGTTACTTGTTTACTTGTACTGCGGCTTTTCTGTTTGTTTTGTTTAATTTAATGTGTATGCTATGTGTGTGTAATCTGCCGTGGTTTCACTAGATGGTTCCACCAACGTGAAAGCAGGCCTTTTGTCTAGGCCAGTATTTTGGTGCGTTTTGTTGGTCTGTTTGTCACGAATATGTGGTATTAATTTCTTTTACTAGGTATTGTAAGATGAAGAGAGTTCTTGACCGTCATCGATGGATGGCTGTCAACCACTGTGCGTTCTAAACGTTTTGCCGTACACGACAGTGTTATGTAATCAGCTTACTGCGGCGGTATTTCCCGACCGCTACAACTTGGGGACCATCAAGAAACGAGCATACATTTTTCTCAATGGCCGTCAACACAGCTGCAATACGTGTCCTGGTGTTGCAGGTGTCCATGGGCAGCGGTGATCACTTCACATCAAGTGACCCGATAAGTAGCTTGTTTGCCAACTCTAGCTCAAAAAAACCTAGTCTATGTAGAGAATATCTTCCCTAACGTTGATCTGCATAATATATAATAGCGAAAATCGTCAACTCAGTCCTATTTCAGCGTAGATCAACAGCCTACCATTTTTTTTATTTACCTCAGATTACCCCATCCAGCACACCTAACCCTGCCGCCGCTAGCGCCCTCTCTAATACGTCACCTCGATTTATGTCTCGCCTCCTCCGCCGATAGCTCTTTCTTCGATAATTTACGATTCGACACTAAGCGAGCGAGCGCTCATTGCACTTAGCACTGCTTACCCCCTTCTGATATTCTTAAGTAAGTCGAATGCTCGACAAATAAGCGACTTTCGAAGATTTATTGTAGAATTAGGGTCATTCAGTTACAAGTAACAGCTGATCAGTAAATAATGGCGTAATAGTAAATTAGGACGGTTGTGTAACTAACGTATTTTTAACATCATCATTTAATTAGGTAAGCGGGTTTCATGCGTTTCAACCGCCGTCATTATTGTCTTCAATATATTGACGAAAATACCAGCAACTTTTGATGTCAAAATCAGCGGACCCGGGGGTAGTATCCATTTCATTTAAAAGACCAAGAAAGTTATTAAGTTTATCTTGAATAATATGCAAAAACAATAATGACGGCGGTTGAAACGCCGAATATTCACTCTGTACAGTTGCTATTGGCCGATTGAGAATTCAGTAAAGCGCCTCTATTCTAGGCGGTAAAAACGATATCGTAGTTTGTCTGTTATGGTATTGTTATGATTATGACGTCAGCCGCCATTACTGTCAAGAAAATAAGAGCTATCAAAACGTTGACAATACGATAACAGATCAAATGCGATATTGTTTTTACCGTCTTGAATAGAGCCGCAGATCACTCTCTGACATGAATTATCGTATAAATTGTAACATACGTCATTAATGTCATTGTTAAAAATAAGAGGTAAAATTTCGTTTATTTTTGTTCTGTTTTCAACGAACATCGAACCATGTATATTTTTAATTGTTAAAACAAAATAGGCCTTTGCCGGAAAGGTTACGTTTTGTTAAAATCACCGCATGAAATAAAACTTCCAAAATCAAATGTGGCCATAAAACCTCATCCGAAAATCGTCAGCAGGGAAGATGGCCGATTGAAAAATTAACGGCTTTAACTTTTGATTTATTTTCTTCACAATTATACTTAACTCACTACAGAAACTGTAAATTAAAAAGAAGAAAAGCATGAAACCTGAAAAGGCTGCAATTACCTCTATTTTCTTGTTAACTCAGTCTATTACGTGAATGACTTGCATACTAAAGATAAAGCCTTGTCTCTCAGCTGTATTCGCCACAAGCGTCTGAAAGCCAAAGCATCTGCAACATGAATAGAGCTGCAGTGAACGGACGCTGCCAGGATTTATAGCGGCCCTGGGACGCGCCCAGCACCATTCAGGACTCGATCGTATGGGTTTTACTTTTCAATGAGCGGTCTGTACTCAACGGGGACGCTTTTGTTGAGGTTTTATTTGATAAAGCTGATTTTATTTACCAAAATTCACTACGACTTTTTTTTAAGACGTGAAGTTGCTCCAATATCCTATACTTACAGAATAAGATGATGTATAAATATTTAAAATAGGGATAGGCATGGACTGACAGGTCAAATCGACTACTTTTAATAAAGTGACACAACACAACGATAACTTAGATGTACAGTCACGAACTTTAATTTGGGACCCACCTTAGATCCGAAGCCATTCTGACATTCTACAACAATAAGGTTGAGTCTCCTATAAATTACAAATGATTTGGCATCTCTAATGACATTGACGACTTCAAGCCTATTTTTCTTGAAAGGCCTTTCGCGTAACAACACTCGCAATCACAATCGTTTTCATTTTGAAAATCGAAGGCTTGTCTGCATACAAAATAAAAACCAATTGTTTTTTTTTTAAGCCGATCGCGTTTGCGAGTGAGTTACGCGAAAGGCCTGCGGGTCACAAATTAACGATCGCAATAGTACTTAGATAACTTTGTGACGTCACAAATCGCTATTATCAAGCCAAATTTTAGACATTTTAGCAATTTAAAATTCGTAAAATAAAATTTAGTCTTGATAGGTTTGTGTTTTCGAGGGGCTTTGTTCAACAACAAATAAACACCAAACCTTTTTAAAAACATATTCTACCCCTTGAACCACCTTACAACTTTTCCATTTAGAAAATGGACCCATAACGATCATTTGGAACCCAAAACATTCATTACGCAACTCAGAAATAGCAGCGTCATATTTATACACTTTGGTTTAACAGGCCCCCTCCCCTGGTCATTACAGATCTCTAAGGGGCCCTAAATATTCCTTATTCCATCCTTCACGACGATAGCCGGCTGAGGAAAATGTTGCTTTTCATTATCTAAAATACCTTGAGATCAGAACACCCATTTAAATATTTGGGGTACTTATAAAAATTATTTTCCTGTTAAACAAAGCCTTTGCCTGGTAATATAAAGAAAAAATGGATTAAAAATTTAGAAGGTTTGGTAACAGCGACGCCCAACAGGGGACCTCTACTGAGAAGAAGCGCCGCAAGAAACCCAACAGTCAGACATTCTTTGACATATTAGGTACAGTCCACACGGGATTGCAAGCCACTTGCCACAGTTCGTATTTTGGCCGTGTAATGCAAACCTAGTTTAGTCGGTTACACTCGTGTATCCAGTATGTATTACTCGGCTAAATTACGAAGAGTAGCAAGTGGCTTAACATTCCCGTCTTGTGACTAGGGTTTGCAATTCGAATATTCGAATATTCATATTATTCGAATATCCGACACAAATTAAATTCGAATACGGCAATGTTACTTATTCTAATATTTCGGATATTTTGAATAGTACAAAAAATGATTTAAATAGTTACCTACTTTTAATAGAACTCTAGAATCAACACATACAAGCAAATATTAAAACGGGAATGCAAATATAACATGACATGAATGACATGATATGAAGTTTCAAAACTAATTACCAAAAAAAAACATATTTTCTAGCTCACTAAAACTTATTAAAATGACGAGCAGTGAGTAGTTGGGTCGCTCGCTTCCTGCTACCTGCTATTATAATAAACAAAAGCTCAAACCAGTGTCAGTCAAGCGTTGTCAAGGGTCAAGGGGGGTGCCAGCGCAAGCCCCCAAGAGGACCAGATACCCGCCGCTGGTAGTCCAGCGGATTTCCAATTGGGGTCGCCATTTCCGGGCCCTGAAGGACCGCCTGGGACGCGCCCCCTCCCGCTTGGAAACGGGGTGCGTTTCTTCCCGTTGGAGGAGGAGAAGTACAGAGTGGTACAGAGGTACCTCGCCGACCTTGAGAAGGAGGACTCCGGGTTGGCATGGCACTCCTTCTCCCTGCCCAGTAAACGCTGCCAAAAGCTGGCCATCAAGGGCCTACCAGTGGATACACTACCGGAAGACATCCTCAATGACCAGACGGCCCAGGGGTTCCTTGTTGAGTACGTCAGGCGCATAAAGGCCCGCCGGGACAGACCTGGGTGCATCTTTTACACCCCGGTCAAAAAAGATGCATCAGCCGCCAAGATTTTCAGGGTGACGGAGATACTCTGCAGGCCGGTGCTCATCGTTGAACCCTGGAGGGGTAGGTGAGGCTCCTCAGCCTCCTCCGCCATAAGGAGGATCGAGACGACCACGGGAACCGTTATCAGTTGTAAGGGTTAGTTGTTTGTTGTGTTTATGGTCGTGCCGTCTCGTGTAATGAGTACCTAAATTAATAACTAATAATGTTTCATTTGACCACGGAATGCTGTTTTTTTCACATTTAAGGCAATATCTGTATTTTTAAACGTTGTAATATTTGATTATACAACTTTAAATCATTATTTCGTTTTATTTCAATAAATATTCAAATTATCCGAAAAATTCGAATATTCGAATATCGGAAATCGAACTATTCATATTATTCGAATTTAAATAACGAACGGATATTGCAAACCCTAGTTGTGACTGTACCTATTTGTATTAACTAAACGTCGACATTTAGTAAGCAATGAATAACCGTAGTCAAAAAAATAAACAACAACAAAGCAGGGACTAGTTAATCACGCACCAATTTTTTTCTAACGTCCTGCGTAAGTATTATTAATTTATATTCAAAGAATTAGACCTCCAAGCATTTCCAGTTTCCAACTCCTACCTCGATCAAATAGCAAATTGCATGCAAATGCATTCGTGAATTTACCTTTACAAAGGATTCTAAAGACCAGATCTCCATACACTCCGGCCTAGGCTTCCAAGAGCCTTACCTATGCTAATATCACTCCATATTCATATCACACGTCAAACTGAACTTGCATTTTTACCTTTTTAGGATTACTTACCCAAAGGATGTCTACGGAACTATTACTAAGTCGCTGTTCGTCCGTCCGTCTGTTAGCGGGCTGTATCTCTGTGCCGTGATAGGTAGACTAGTGAAATTTTCACAGAGTATCTGTTTTTATTGCCGCTATAACAACGACTAATAAAAAATAAATTAAATTAAAGGGGGCTCCATACAAGAATGGTACGGAACTCTTCGTGTGCGTGTCTGACTCGCACTTAGTTGGTTTTTTAGTACCTACAACAAGAGGCGTTAGTCTCTTAACTACTTTTTAATTCGTCTATGAAGTATTAATTGTCAAATTAAACCTTTCCGCGCGATCCTCCAGACGAACAACGGTTTTGGCTGATCAGCTACGTTAAAAAACCAGCGACCAAATTAAAAATACACACACTAAAATGTTAATAATGCTCCGAAAAGACAACTTCGACTCGCCGGATAATAATCGCGAAAGCAGGTTGGTTGATTACAATAAGTATAACTTAGCTGCTCCAGTCACATTTAATAACTAGCTTATTAATTCGTCGCACGTAAAATTAACAGCATTTATTACAAGTAGCCTTGTTGGCGAATCATGAGTTGATCATTGACCTAACGGAATCATTCTTTATTGGATCTACAGAGACGCGTAGGAATACACCGAACAAACTTTGTAAGGCAACATGAAAGTATTAAGACGTGCCATAATGCTGTTTTTTTACAGCGCCTGATAAAAATGAAACCGTAAAGGCAATCAGACAACTGATTTTTCTTTAAAACAAACGTTAAATTCCATCCAATGTAAAAGTATTAGCCATTGGGAAATCTGGGAAAAGAATCTCGGCTCCATCTTTGATATTTACTCAGTAGACGAAGATAAAAAGCGTCCATTCTGTGGATTTATAAAATGGATGTTTAAACCCTCTGAGGACAATGCTTTGAGATCCCGGTGCAGTGTCCGGGTCTTTATAGGAAGCAATAAACGTATCTTGTTTGCTCGCAGATGGTGTTGGCACGTCCGGTGAAGTATTGAGGACTTCATTAGATCAGATCGTATTTCGATGAACGTAAAACGTACAAAAGGAATACTTCAATTAGGTCGCCTTTGATATAATGAAAAGGTTCCATTGCGATGGTAAATGTCAAGGCAAGATAATTCGGAGAATGTGTAAACATTAGTCATATACCTTAACTATGAAACAGATGTGGCCGATCAGATTAAAAAGTACCTACTTAAGGGTACATTTGACAGGTTCATTTTCTAATGAAAGATAGCTCGAAAGCGTTGGTAAAGTTGTTAAGGCCCAACTACTCTAGATAGACATTTAAGATACCTATGCCTACGCAGGCATGTCACTATTAAAGGCAATGAAAACGGGTCACAGTTAGTACAATTCTGTATGAACAGTGAACCGTATTTATGTGCTATACGAGCAAAAATGGCACTTAAAAGTTATTGCCACGCCAGCACTCTCAAGAGCCATTCGCGGCTCTCTCGACATATTCAGCGATATTCAGCGACACGTATTCGTGTTTCTGTATTCCTGTAAGCCGTTTAAATTATCCCGCACAATAGCACCGAACATACTCGACGGTTCCAGGCAGCACTCGGGATAAATCAGCCGAATATACATATTTTCACACTTGATAACAGTGAGACCTTTCAGCCTCTCGCGAGCGCAAAGCGACGAGATTCATATTGGGAATTGGAAATATTCCCGCTCAAACCCTTTGAATAGTCCGCAATATAGTATAGACAGGTAAATATAGGGACGATTTGGGAAGACAGATAGCTCTGAAAATTTGCAATGTCGACACTGAAAACATTTTGCCATCAGAAACTTAATAAGATGAAGGAATGTTTCATCTATCTTGTCATTTAGCTTTTAGGAACGGAGGAGACAAATGAAACATATTTCTGCGTCCCGTTTCACCAAATTAACAATGGACGAAGTAAGAAACGCCAAGAAAGGCATTTGACAAATAGGAATGGTTCGTCCTGACGACAACATCAAAAGGCTTCTTCATTCCGAGTCGATGATAGAAGCGGAAGTACTTTATTTACACGGAGTATTTTGGGGAACGTTTTTCACAATTACACAGTGAGCTGGAAGGGCGACGTGTTGTTTCAATTTCACGCTCAAATAATACGAGAGAAACCTTGTTAAGGGCTGTTTAGTTCAAGGGCCGAAACTAAATGGTATTTGGCTGAAACAATCCGAAGGGACACCTGGGGCCGGCAAGGACTCCGCGTGTTGGACAAAATTAGTCTTCGACCTCGGAACTCGTATCCAATAACAAGGAACTTTGGATAAAAAGTAACTTATAATACTAGGATATCACAGAAAACTTCTATGTCAAGCAATGATGCCTAACATGATACATAAAAATATATAAACTTGAAACTGACACAACTATTTAAACACTTTCGCGGTGTCAATTATCCAGCGGTGGCGGCAACGGCATTGCCGACATATTACACCCCTTGGCCAGAATCCTGCCTATAAATAGGTCGAGAGATCTTTGATCACTGCTCTCATTTATGTTACGTATCTAATGATACGTTAATTTAAAATACCATCAATTTGAGCTTTCAATCATATCCCAACATATGTCTGCTACGCATTAACAGAATGTAGGTACGTGATAGGCATTACGTGTCGGCAAACTAAGCAGACGTCACTACAAATCTATATCAAACCGTCCCAGACACGAATAATTCATACTCAACCGCAGCCAGCACGCCATAGAGAATTAATCTCGGTGGGAATCCCTGCAGACACGCTGATTCAATTTGAATTGAGAAAAAAAATCAACTACCAACTGTGCAGCATAATAGCGGGCAATTTAGCTGCAGTCCGGCTGGAAAATTAAAACAAGGGCAGATTTACTTTTAGTGCCTCTAGTTCGAAACGGAACACTTCGGTCAGTAAACCTGGTGCGTAATGCGATGCTTGTATGCTTTTGTCAACCTAAACAGATCTTAACAGATAACGCTTCAATTTCAAGTTTATCAGCAAATAAACTCTATTATATGATATAAGTGTTATTGCTATAAAACTATGCACTAAAACTGTTACGCTAAAGGACAAAGAAGTTAGCTGCTTACTAAGCATAAAGTCATGTTTATTCACCACAGCCAAAACCTCCCCACATCCATTAAAGTCATAATTGCAATATACGGCAGACCGACATCGCCATAAATAAAGTGCATATTGTAAATAACCACATGCAGCATGCACCATGCACCGGATCGAGGCGGTGCAGCCGACGGCCCGAGGCGACGTTACACGAACGTTATGAAACTAACGCCGTTAAATAATGTGAAGTGGATCCTAACATCATTCTGAAATATCCCGTGGAGTACAAAGATAAAGACATGTAAAAAGTAATTTAGGATATCACATTAAAATAGCATTGCTGATCCAATATTTTATACTTGTTCGTCCGTATAGAACTCGTTTATCGATGTTCCCTCGGCAACTAAAATTTTTGTGGGTTGAAAGAATTTCCTTAAACCTCGGGTTTAAAATATCTCCATACCAATTTTCATTAAGGTCGGTTCAGCGATTTTGCTGTACGTAACAAACTAACAGATTTACTTACGCATTTAAAATAATAGTAAGGATAATACAATTGTTATTTCACTTGGCGATTCAAATCTGACACGGTCAATGGTCTTAAATTTAATTGATGAAGATAACTTTGTAATTGTATCTCATAATCATAAATATACCGTTCAAAGTCTTGATAAAACTAAATCTTCCTCTTGTACAACACTTTCTTTCAAAACGTCCAGTGCAAAAGAAAAATAAAATTTGAGTCGGAAGCCCAGGGAGTCCCGCGAGGTTGTGTTTAATTAAATAAGCCCGCGATTGAAACCTCGCGTCGTGAGAAATCTAATATTTCATCCTTTTTCCTGTTTCTCTAGCCTGCGTGGCTGGAATAGGGAATCAGCGGTTGGTGCCGAGGTAAACATAGATTTCAATGCCGGTGTTGATACCACTGCCTATGCAACATTGCACACGGTCAGTTTCTAATACGCATTCTTCTTTTTGGACTTATTTTACGGAGGTTTTCTTGACAATAAATCATGTTGTACATGACTCCTCGTACCTACTTGCATTCAGAAAAGCAGCTAATTAAATTCAAAGTTTAATCGTTTAACAGGCACATTAAATGAAAATGTATCTATAGTAATTAAAATCATAATCATCGTCAATGAAAAATCATCTATATTGCATCTATGAACGATGGGTTAAGTAGCATCCGTAAAGATTTGGCACCTCGGTATGTAGGTGATAGTTAGATAGTAGTAAATAAGGTGCAATACCGTGTACTTCTCTTAGGAAAGTTCTTTTTTTGCTCATTATTGATTTTGTTAGTTTCGCGTTAATGCATGGTGCACGAATATGGCTTGTAAGGGCGATAAGCGAGCACGATCGCATTAGTGACACACAAATGTGCCTGGGGATGTTGGGAAAGAGCAGTGCAGTGGTGACACCACCACATAAGCAACCCAGTGTAAAGAGGAGTCATGTTAGACTTCAACATTGGATGATGTCACTCTTCCCGCAGAGTTAGTGCTTAGAGATACCTAACAAATAGACAAATAGAATCTATCATAATATCAAAGTGCGATTGCGTCAAAAGTGAGGAAAAATACCGAATTTTACCTCTAATAAAGAAATCCAGAGGTTTCCTTCCATTTAAAATAAATTTATCGCTAACCCAATTAGCCATTAGGAGGCCCTTTTTCCTGAGATCGCAATTAATTTACAATTATGTACGAGGGGATGTACAAAGGCTTATTAAATAAAATGTTTCAAAGACGGTTCCCTTGTAAATTTCTAAAAATTCCTCTTAGCGCAGTCTCTCATTACCTTTTTGGGCTATTAATTTCGTAATTACATTTTTTATTACATCAAAGGTCATACTGTAGAAGAAAATACGCATTGTCGAGTTGCCGCGATAATTATGGTAATCAATTTCGAGGAAAACTCCTGAACTCCGAACATGCCATTGAACTTTAAAGGGCTTTCCATAATTTGGGCGCCACACCGTATCGATGGCATCGAAGTGAATATAAAATGTTCAATCATAATCTCCGAGATCACTTCCACCCTCTTCGCCCACCGAGCCTACTTTATCCCTAGTATTTGAATTTTTAATAAAGACTTATGTGCGTCGCCGTTCCTCGGGGCGGATATCCGTCAAATGTACACTTAACAGGCTTCTTTGACGAGAAACATTGGAATATGTAAATGAGAGATAGATTGTCTTTTAGGCGCGCCCGTGGCTCTGGAACAAGCTCACTCTGCCAGCGTCTCTTTAACTCTATATTGAATAAACAATGCAGAAGATATTTGTTTCTTTTCTATAAAACATGAATTACCGTACGTTTCAACAATTTCAAAGAAATAAAAGCAAACATGACATTTCTTTCCCAGCGGAAATAAGAACTTACGATAGCGTTCATAAATGTATTGTACCGTGTAAACAACAATTAATAAGAGTCACGTTGGGCGTTTCGCGAGAAAATGGATTCCACCCGAGTCCAGTGCAGAAGTTTAATCACCGCTAAATTAAAGTCGAGTAGTTCCTACGTGACCGCCGCCATAGGCGAGATAGCATCGCAGCGGGTGGCGGGAAATTACACTACACTTGATGAAGCATGCTGGTGAACTTACAGCTAATTGAGAGGTTGGGTAATTTACAGCAAAATGTTTTAACAAATGCACAAAGGCATCGAAAGATATTAGCAATAAATGCATTCAAAGTTGAAGAAAAAAAAGCAACAGAGATTCAACAGTAAATAAATACTTTACAAGCAAACACGAAACATACGAGGCTAGTTGAAGACGGTAATTTTCCGCATTATATAGCCCGTCCCAGAGCGAAGAGGCGGGCATTCGTCATCCGACCTCCGCGACGGACTGCCTGTTCCCTTATTTTGAAAGGATGGATAAACTTGTATCCGCTTACAGATTTATTTTCCGCCCATAAATTTCACCTATACGTCGGACCCTATTTATAATTTTTTCCACGTATATTTCGTTTTATTTATTTTGAGCTACATCAACACGCGTGTGCGAATCCAATTCTATCCCGTGCGTTTCGTATTTCGTTTTAACATGGCGCTTTAAACTCGGTAGATTCAAAGTGAAATAAGCTCCGTTTACGAGAAGCTCAATAAGCTTAACTTTTAAACATTTTTAAGCCCCACGTTGGGCGCCATTTCAACTGCCCGTTAAATGTAACGTGCCGCCGCTCACATGCGAAACTGTGACTTGCATAATATATCGTACATCGCCTGCTTTAATATGTGGGTTTAATTAAAAACGTGACTCCACACAATACGACGCAAATTAAACGAGTATATCGTGACATTTAGGTACAATATCGGTCAAAATTATACACTTGCTCGTAGATTATGTAGACTGAACAGGAATAGTAATTTGTAAGCGACTCTTGACGAAAACGAATGGATCACATACACTTTAAAATTCTAATTTACAAAACAATTCCTATCAGCGTTTCAACGGAAACTCTATCAAATAGCGGTTGTTTGAAGTCTGCGCATAAACAAAGCGTTATAACAAAATCGAAACTACACGTAACATAACAGTCGAGGATAAAGTCAAATGTCTTCGAAATAAAAGGAGTTCTCGCCGTTTATTCTTGTTGGAAACTATTCGAATTTGCACCCCCACTGAATACAACATCTCTTTATATCGAGCGAGCGCGACAGCGGCCAATGATACATATTTATCTAACAATATTTATGGCTGTCCTGAAAAAGTACCGCGATTTTCTTGTCTCCTTTCATATTTAAACTTCGTATATTATACATGTATGCGGGATTGTCGAACGGTGAGAGAATGGATAACTACTTTGATAGTCATGAATAAGGGAGATATATTTTTGAAGATATTCGGTGAAATTTCGCGGAATGGGCGGGGGTATTGAGGAAAAACATGGGGTTAAAACCAAGGCAAATTTGTAACCCTTGCCGGGTGTAGGTGCTTTTATATTTGGGTGCCATACGTCCATCGCATCAGGGAGGGTTTATCGCATGTGGTCCCTGTTAAGCCCGCGTCACAAATTTGTCCTGACGAGATATTATCAGCCGTCCCTCGGACACCAGGCCCGATCAAGCGCCTCGTTTATCAAAAATGGGAAGGAGCATTTCGGGGGAAATTGGAAACTGTTTAAAGGCAAATTCGTTCGTAGGAGTTGACATTTACAACAAAAATACATCCTTTGATAACATATTCACCATATCATCTTTTGAGTATCAAGAAGTGTTCGATCAAGTCCGTTATTTCGCTTACAGTGTTGAGAAATTGATTACTATGAAGCAACAGGAGCATAATTTTCCCGTATAATGATCTCGGTTGATTTACTTTATTTTTCGTGTTTTACAAAAAACGTGATCATTTACGCTCCCGTTTCCCGAGCCAAGATGCAAACGCAACTAACGTTTTTCTTTTCTATCGCTCTAAATGTATGGGATGACATTATCGTGCGTTACGATTTACGATAAACAACGTGGTCAACTGTGATCCCATACATTTTGAGCGATAGAAAAGAAAAACGTTCATTGCGTTTGCACCTTGGCCCTAGTCAAGCTGCTTAACGCTATCGAAAACTGTCAGTGTATGGAACTGTCATAAGCGGTTGACAAGACCATCTGGCAGCTTAAGTCAATCCTATACATTGTCGATAACAATCTCGCCACGCATCTTGTCTAGAGATGCTGATTATTGCTTTGTCATTTCGCACTGCTAGATCAAAACACTATCAACTCAAAATAAAACTGTATTTTAAAATAAACTTTAATACAACTTCTATGAACTTGAAACAAAACTAGCAAGTTTTTCGAGTTGGTACCTTTTTGACCTAGCAGTGCGATTTATACGTGTAGAATATACATTTCGTATTTCAAATATTCATAGGGCCGCGTATTCCCTTTTTCTCGTGGCCCTTAAGCCGTGACGTCACAGCGCAGGTGGACACATGAGAGGCGACAACGCCCGGCTTTTTAATGGAAAGGTCCACACTCTCGCTTCAACCGTTTTACGCATGTGTGGATGATCTTGTTACGATGCGAAATTGGGAACATGTACTTCGTATATTCTGCGCTACTAGTACTTTTTTTTTAAATTAAGTTAGGAATTTGGGGTTGAAATGTTATCAATTACATTGTTTTTTATTTACGCATTTTTTTAAATCATCAATATGTACTTTACTAAAACCACATTCACATCTCCAAAAAAAAGGGGTATAATTACACTATTAATTAATTAATGTATGATTGGCCGAAGATTGCCACAGACAGGTGTTAAAATCAAGAGAGGAGGACTATATCAATTACACTATTATCTAAACAAAATTCTTCAGTTTAATGTTTTGCCTGTTTGTGTTTCAAACTTCTAAAAATGACGAGTGTGATTATTTTTTTTCTCTTCATTGTTTGAAACTATGTCGTAAAATTACGTACTTTATAGTAAAACAAACCACGATTTATGTAGATATAACGATTTATGTTGTGGTGACAAAAATTCGGGTTACAAATGGGACTAGCACACGCTCAAAGCTGTGTGATTTACAGTTCACGCAGCAAAATATGCAGCGACAAACTATACCATTTTGTTATAAAGCTGTCATATGAATGTTTGAAACAAATGCTAACTTAATACACATTGCACGTGATTGTGACAATATGAGCAAGATAAAGGAGACCATCAAAAGTAAGGATGTAAAATAAAATACTTTTTATAAGTTAGTTAAACATGTTAGTTTTTTCGCATTCAATTAAAGTAAGTTTAAATTTCATTATTTTCCTTTCATTTAATTTACCATGTCTGTTAGAGAAATTTGATCCTTATGAATCTTATGATTGACGCCATAAAAGTACAGGTGTGATTTTTTCGAATTTTAGCCGGTTCGATTCCTGGTTGTCGGAAGCGTATTTTTAAAAATGTTTGAATGCAGTTTTGTTTCTTATCAAAAATAAAGGAATGTTTCCTTTGAGTGCTATCTATATTAATTAGAGTACTTACCCTCCAGGAGGTATTTAAAAAATCCACCCTGTATACTAAATATGTTAAATCCTCCTCTTTTTATATAGGGGGTTACAAAACGATTACTTGTTACTCCCCTACATGTAAACGGTGGTTCTCCAAACTTCCTTTTTCAAAGGTTTTGGGTTTTGCAAAATGTGTCCTGAGAGTAAATATATCAAAGATTACAGAGCAAGTAATCAAATCCCCTTACTTTTTCTCATTACATCAAATTTCCATAATGACCGTTATTTGAATAAGCTTTCGGCTTCAATTCCCCGAATGGCTTGCAAACTCCATTTTGTGATTAATTATGAATTTCCTTTAGTAGTTTCTGATAAACATAAATATTTAAAGTAGGCCCAGGCCATGTTTTTCATTATAATGTAAACTTTATGTGGAAGAGATAGAAACTAAGTGAAGTCCTACGGGATTGCAAATTTCTAGATCGTTATACGAAATTTCCAGAAAATTTAACCTTGTAGGTAAGTCTACTTTACAAAGAACAAATTACAGAATATCTAATGCGTAATCTGACGTGGTTATCACTACCTTACTTAAGTATTGGGTCATACGTTCAAGTTAAAGTTTCCATGAAGTATAAGTTAGTTTAGTAAGATTTTAAGTGTTTTAGTTTCAAGGAGACACAGTTGCAACGGGGCACGATCTCAAAGAGACACGAGCCTAAATATAGACACATCAAATATTACGTTACTATTGGTTACGGAAGTGGTTGGATGGAGATCGTACTCTACGCTATTATGGTCTCCTGGTACTTTTTTCGGAATAAGGGATAGGTGGAACGGGGCAGGTTTAGGTTATGCTAGTTTTGCAGCAGGCCCGGAGGGCCAAACCACCCAGAAATAGGAGCTCCGCGCGATCTATTAGCTTCTGCCCGCGACTTCGTCCGCGTAGATTTCGATTATACTTATTCCCTCGGGATGAAAAGTAGCTTATGTGTTATTCCAGGGTATAAGCTATCTCCATTTCAAATTTCATCCAAATCCGTCCAGCCGTTGCAGCGTGAAGGGATAACAAACTAACACACACACAGAAACTTTCGCATTTATAATATTAGTCGGGATTCTTGGGTTTGAATTTGTACTGGATTGACAGATGTCAGCATTGAGTTCTTACCTTTCTGTCACTATAATGTAATGAGCAATTATTCGAAGTGAGATTACATAACACTTCAGGCGAATTCATACGCCACACGTGGAGCCTTAAATTTTATGTAAATGTCACCAGTAAATCAGGCGCAGACCGTTGTTCGCGATGACAACCGAATCACCGCGGTTATTATTGCACCTCTAAATCTAAGGACACCGCTTCCCTCGACTTGGGAGGGCCATCAAAATCCCTTCCTATGTTTAAAATAAAAATTTAACCCTAAAAACAGTTTCATTTTATGAAGGTTCTTTATGTTCGCAGCCGTCGTGAATGCATTTATTTGTTCTTATAAAATTGTTACGGCCCCGTTTCACGGTTTCGTACATTCTTCAGCGCTTATATTAAGTTCGGGAAGTTTTATTAAAACATTTAAAACTTACGGGTGCGCTTTTAATACAGGAGCTTCTTCATTTTAAGTTCTCTCGCAAAATGTGCTGAAGTTACTTGGTTTTACTTTTATTGGTAGATTCTTATTTCTTTGATTAGATTTATTATGTGATAGTTTTCCAAGTTACAGATAGGATAGAGTTTTTTGTAGGCCTACGACTCATATATTATTGTTGAAACAGTGAGAAGTGAATGGGTTATCTAGTGGTAGAAGGACTTTGTGCAATTTTCGTCCATTTCGTCCACTATCATTTCCTTAACCTGTTGCCAAGCAGCAGTATTCATATTCGTGAAACGACTAGCAAATGGCATTCCACTTCAGTCCTCTGGATTGGCAATGCGTAGTGCATTTGCAGTCATAGAGCGGTAAGTATTAATAAAATGACCATCGCTGTTGTGATGTACTCGTCTTAAGGCACGTCGGAAATGTCAGTTTTCTATAAGTAAAGTTGACTTTGACATATCTTGAGTTGAGGATCTAAGCCGAGATCAGTTTATTGATACAGCCCTTAGGATTGCATTCTTGAGATTGTAGTCTCTGATCCCGCTTCTCAAGTGGCCTCAGCGCTTTTTTAAGCATCTGCACATTACTATGTAATTTTGCCATTGGTAAGTCAAAGTTTGATACAATAATTTAAAATATCAAATATCAAATAAATCAAGGGACAATGACACACAAATGGATCTAGTTCTATTGTACTTAGTTTCATGAACTAGACGAGGATGGAATTACTTATATATATAGAGAAATACATACTTAAATACATAGAAAACATCCAAGACTCAGGAACAAATACTTGTGCTCATCACGTTACCGGGATTAACTCTTACTGCGCTAGCTTCGTAATAGTTCGTAAGCGGGGTCACTACCAACTACTCTACCGTGTCGTCAAACATGCCGTGTCGTGTCGTCACGTCTTGGTTTAATTCCAGTGGGCCTAGTATTGTTGCGTATATATCGCGTGTCAAATGTGGATAAAGCTTCCGTCACAGTCGTACTTTTTAGGTGTCAAAAGGTGACGGATGCTTTATCTAAACTTCGTCACGCGATAAGCGTAACCATGTTAGGGCCCCAGCAATTAAAATACTCTCAAGTTTGCTCAACGTTAGAAGCTGTTGAAACCTACGCCATTTTCAAGAGTTCCACATTCCAAAGCAGCCTTTTAAACACTGACATAGTGTTATCTGTGATGTTGGAACAAAAGCCGCATTCCTGTGGCAGCATAAAATATCAAGGCACAGGGAGAACAGGGACCCTGGGACAGTTTACGGGGAAAAATGGAAATGGCTGAAATTTTGCAGCGAATGCCGAGGCAGATGGAAATTAAATCTGGCCTGCGGTCAAGCGCCGCGAAACGCTACCGGCATTCCAGCCGACCTTTTTATCTGGAACGTTTTATCAACTAGATGTTTTAGGATGCTGCAGTGCTGGTATTTAGGCCGAGAGTTAGTTCTAGTCTGTGTTGTCGCAGGTAAGAATGTAAAAGGACCTTTAAGTTGGGAGCCGTTGGAAAATGATTACAACACCATACACGCCTAGTTAAATTGACAGGTTTTTTTTTTGTGTTCGGATAAAGAGGAGAAAAACCAGAAAAAGAGTATTATCTCAAAATCATACGACTTTATTATTATTTACTGAGGATTTTTTTTATTGAATACTAGCTGCCCATGCCCGGCGCCGCCCGGGTGTATTTGAGTGTAATTATTTCATACAAACCTTGTCCTGAATATATAGAAAGAACGCAAAAAATAAAAATTGTAATCGTTCGAGCCGTACTTGAGTTACCTATAGCGTGACCAAGGGAAACTGGGATTAATTTTTTATATACATTAATTATTAATCAGTATTTGCTACGTGACGTAGAAAAGACCATGTGGATTTTAAGCTCCTTAGCCTTAATGGCTAGAAAATTATTTATTTATTTTCGCGGTATACAGGGTGTAATCGTTAAGTGTGTCCAGGCGATTATTCCGTAAATATAAAAAATATCAGAAAACTTTAAACTGATATACAAAAGTACGTAACCCAATGAGTAAAATCACATGAATAACTTTTTTTAATAAAACTAGAAATATCCCAAATATTAACTCCAATCAAACCCATACCAACGTTGAGAGACTTGAGAGGCTTTAGTTTAAAAGGCCTAGTCATTTCACAATTATCATATGACTCATGAATTGTTTTATTTATTAGTTTATTACGGTTTATTAGTGTAAATTATGAATTTTCAACAGTTATCTCTTACGGTAGGGAAATCACAGCATCAAGGAACGTCGAACTATATGGGTATAGAAGCGTTTAAACTTAATATTTTTAATATTACTACTTTTATTTTAAAAAAGTTATTAAAATGATTTTACTCATTTGGTAACGTACCTTCAATACCAGTTTAAAGTACACAAGCTACACTTAAAGATTACACCCTGTATAATGGACAAAAAAAAATTGTATTCTTTTGAGACGAACCTCATGATTTTTATCTGAACATTAAAAAAGTTCCTCTTTTCAATTCAGATTCGGGAAGGGAAATTTACCGTTGGAAAAAGAATGACGGAAAAACATTCATGTAACAGTTTTAAACGATGACGTAGTTCCATTGTGTGACCAGTTGTTGTATGACGCCTGAGAGCCAGCGATTGCTGGTAACAAAAGATTTGATAGCTCAATATAAACACTATGTGTGGTACACGAGCGATGCATGTAATTTCCTTCAAAACTCTAACACTTCACAACACATCATATGACATTTCAGTGATGCGTATTCTATACAAAATATCATTTCAATGCACAACGACGTGCCCTACTATTACTTCATTTCAGGTACTTTTAGGCCAATGGGACCCTAAACCACACCATAGAACTGTGTCGCAATGAAGTTATGATTCAAGTCGTAAGAATTGTATATAGGTAAAAAACTTAAGTAAAGCTCCTCTTGCATGTAGTAGTAACACATCTGTATAGACCGTTCGACATTCTATATATGAAATTTGACGTAAATTCCATATAAGTTTTGTACACAACTACAAGCAAGAGGAGCTTTACTCAAGTTTTTTACCTATAATAAATTGTTTCATGTCACTGTTGCACCGTCCTATGGTGGGTTATGGTTCCATTGGGCTTATAGTACATTGACAACGAGCAAAGTAAAATTTGCTGTTGTGTTAGTTAAAAACTTAAAATAAATACATAAGCAAAAAAATTAAAAGATCATAAAAATCTTTTAGATGACCAAAGAAGAACGCAACACATTTTGTTATCTATAGATTTCCCTTAAGAGAACTGGAACAAACGATTCCTAATATTGATGATGATGAAGCAGTAAAAATCTAAATATTAAACATTAAAATTCTGTTTGACGCAAAACTAAACGTGAGACGTGTTAGCTACACGTCTAGTGTTAGCTAGCACCATTACTCACAAGCTCAAGACAGTCCTAGCGTGAGTACGACGCAAGACAAGTGGTGAGTAGCGCGAGCGCCGCCAGAGCAGTCGACGAATCGCTCCCGTGGGCAGCTGCTGTTCAAATGCACTTTATTCAACGAGCGCTCATGTTCACAACATGACAAGTATCATGATGTATAAAGATGTAATGGTAATTTATGAAGCTTTACGGTAAAGAAAAACAGCGAAATCTGTAAAAGTTGCAAAGTACTCGTAATTAGCAAGACTATCGTGTACAACCTTTTTTATGAATAATATTCATAAAAGGATAGCCGTGTCTTAAATATACTTAATGGCAAGTTCGTCAACAAAGATATAGTCGTTGATTCGTCACCGAATATAAATCTAAGGTCTAGGTCGTATACGTATGAACGAACATGTAATTTGAACAAACTGCCGGGTTACCCAGAGTACATTCATCGACAAACTTGCCCATTGAGTTTATTTATAAAAATAACCCGACAGAAGTCAGTCACAATCGATGTCCTACGGAACAATTTCCAATGTTACGGTTCCGTAATTTAAGGGTTGAATAACTTACCGCATTGGTAAACATTAACTTGCCTTTTCGGATCCATGATTTATGAGTTTCGTGCGAAGACATCCGTAATAGAGGCTTAATATTCCATACACACAAATTCTCAGAACCAATAAATCACATATTACGCCAATTACCCAACGGTCAGCATTCCCTTAATCCGGACGGTGGGTCCCAAGTTAGAAAAAGGGCTCAGGATCGACCCAACTTATACTCGGCCTCTGCCAAGGTTCAATTGATTTATGCCTACCGATAAGCATCGGAAACTTTCTCAAACACCGCCACCGTGGCATCCGACGAAAAACTATAGTTTGTTTTCAGGGGGCGCGGAGTGCTATTGTAATAAGTTCTGGGGGAAGGATTTGTGGCTGTAAGTTAGCGCACGGCTGCCCTGATTCCAGAGATATCGATCGCTTCGCCGCGCTAGTGGAGATGAAAAACGACCCGTCGCGCCCGCCCGCTCATTACCTACACTACCAATGACACAACCGGCATTCAGCAATATTTTATTAAAAAGGAATGTGTAAATACGGAGATGCGCCCGTCGGTCTGTTCAACAATACCCGCCACAAATGCAGCCATCATGGGTAATCGGAAGCGATCATCGCAAAAATGAGTGTAATTTAGTGTCAGCAGCAAATCGGTGCCATTATGCAGCTACACGCAGTGCTGGTCAATGTTGTTCATTTGCTGAATAATTGGGAGTTAAGCCACTCGTTTCATTCTCTTCGCAGATCTCGCTAAGGACTTTTCCTCGTGCCATTTCTTCTTACTCGGAGGGTTCGGCATGTATCTCATGGAGTTCGTTATGGCAATCCGTTCCATAAGGCGGTATTGCCTCTCCGACAGCGGTCGTAGAAGCGCAAAACTGATGCCCATGCTTTTGCCAGTCAACAAATCTGCTTTTAGCATTAAGTTGTCGTTGAGACGGGTTTTGACGTAGTTGAGCAAATGGCTCATTTCTGAACTGGTGAGTTTGAGCAGCGCTGCCACGGCTATTTTGTCGTGGTCCTCGGATTCCTTGAGTTCCACTTCGAGTTTGATAGCTTGAAGGTCGTTGGCTGGGTAGATGATCTCTTGGAGCTGATATCGGTTGGGGCCTGCGCCGACCATGAGTGCGCACCTGAAGTTGGTTTGCTGGCAGACTATGCTGTTAAGCCATTCGCAGTTTTTTTCTAGGGAGTTTAGGAGAAAGCTGATGAATTCGCTGACGTCCTTCTGTCTCCTGGAGGAGACGATGGCCGCGAGAGCCACGTCCGGCACCTGATCGGACCGGGACTGCGTGCTGCCCTCTCGCGAACGTTTCAGCGGGCTCCTAACTGGCTTCGCCTTCGCGGAAGACATGGTGGCTTCCCGACGAAACAGATTTAACACATTCCTACTTTTAATTTAAAATTTAGGTTGCTAAATGACACTCGCATGTCACATTAGATTTTTCGCGTCTCGAAAAGCGTTACGCGTCTTTAAGGTTGGTTATTTTAACGAAAGCAAAGAGTTTATAGTCTGAACAGGAAATTTTTAAAACATTGCCCTGCTTTTTGGGTAGGCTGATACGTCCGAAATGAGGCGCTACTAATACTTTTTTTTATCGTGATAAATTCGTTAAAAGAAAGTTGCAATGGAAAAGATGGTAGGTAATAAGTGGTGACAGGACCTTGAGCAGGGTCTGTCCAAGTCTCAGTCTTTAACGCACCGCCAAGCAGCAGCGTTCGCATTGTTGTGGTCCGAAGACCGATGTGAGGATAAGACAGCTGGTGAAATTACTAGCGTAGAGGCATTCCATTTTAGTTCTTACGGTTGGCAACGCATTTGGAGTCTTAAGATTACAGTTTGAAGATAAAGAATGCAAATGTCTATGGGTCACAGATCCCACATACCATCAGGTGGCCTGAATGCTCGATTGCCTTCTCCGCCTGTACCTGCAGTTGCAAGTTAGTCTTGCAATAATGATTGCATTAACACTATTGATAGTATACCTACAGATGTAGTGCATAGGTAATTGTTTTCCGTACGAACGTGTCTTGCTATTTCAGTCAACCTCAGTACTTTTTGTACTGTGACCGACTGAAATAGCAACACGTTCGTACGTTTCCGTGAAAATACGAAGGAAAACAATTTATGCACTACATCTGTACCTACCTACTACATGTAGATTTTTACTTTTAGTATTTCATTACACTTACTCGTACAAAAAGGTAGGTGATTAGTTTCTCATATGTAGATATAAACGTAATGTTTGTTAGGTACTTGACGAAGTTGGGCAATGGGAGATGATCATGTTCTGGATAATCCTAAACAGTACCTACCTAGTAAGTAGGTAGGTAAGTGATCCTAAAAAAAAATCCGGAAACCGTGAAAAAATTACATCGGATGGCACGTGAGTTGATAAAGAAGAAAGTACCTAACTAACCTAACCTAACCTATCCACCTAGGTATTTCATGTTGTCAAACTTGTCAAGGAGGCATTCAAGTACCTAACTATTGTTCAATTTGTCTTTTAGATACCTACCTACCTGTATTACCTACTGTATCAATAGAAGTAGGTAAGTACCTTTTTTAAAAAAAACCGTTTTATGAACAAACAGCTTAAAAAAGTGTCATTCCATTCATATTTTTAAGACAAGGAAATAAGAGGCAATATTTACTAAGTAAGTACGTAGGTAACCTACCTATAGTAGTAGGTACTTAACGAAAATTTAAATCGAAATGTGTATTCATAGGTTTAGCTTTGGTAGACAGGTAGGTAGGCACAACGTAGTTACAGGGTACAAATACAGGTGTACCTTCTTCACCAATAAGTAAAAGGTACAGGGTGTAGGTAGGTACATTTTTGATTAATAACAATACCTACACTTGAATTTATATTTAAAACGTTAAAGGTATTTGCACGTATTTTGTATCGTTTTTACTTCATTAATTACCTAAATAGATAAGTACTTAATTAAGTAAATACACTGCTCCAAGAAGTTAACAACTTAGGTATAGATAGGTACACTTATACTTATCAATACTTAAGTACATACTTAAGTACCTACAAAATATCTATCATCGTTTATACCTAGTTGAAATTCTACTAAAGAACAGGTACCAGATTAGGCCTTTATTTAGATGTAGGTATTTTTTTAATACCATTAGAAAAAAAACCGACACGAAACAAGTTATCTAAACGAAACACTCGTGCACACAGCGAACGCAATCTGCAAACAAAAAATAATTGCAAACGTAGACCACGAGAAATTGCCTTTCAAAGGGAAATAGCGAATGGCACGCTGCGAATCGAGGTCAAACAACGCTACGGGACCCTCCACCGTACCTATATACCATGCAGGCGTGAATCAGCTAGGTTATGTCTGCCTGGGATAAAACAATTCATTTAACTTACACACAACGCTCGCGTAGTTATCCCGTTAAGATTCGCTTCAACGGCATTGCCGCTGTCACGACCTGTCGAATCCACTCACACAAACACATCCCGCTACGTACGAAACGTCATAACCTACGTTTACACTGATAATTACACCATTTAACAACGTTTTTAGCCATAAACAACAGTACATCACACGCGGAGCAACTATATATCACACATTTCACGAGCACAGGTCCCTACGAGTCCTTGAACTATATAAAAAACCGTATTTTTAGGCAAAGACAGCCTAATCACCACTCCTTTTCTCTCACGAATTTCTATGATAGCGAACAGCTGCCGTGCGTGGTCGACCAAAACAAAGACTGGTGGCGGCCTCTGTAGAAGGTTGTGTTAAACCGTACGGCTTTTAGTAAAAACAAAGGCATAGCGCGGTACCGAATTTCTTATGAACGTCACAGATGGCGTGCAACTCAATATGTTTAACATGAAATATTTCTGAGTTTAGACTTTATTGTGATAAATGAAAGGTAATAGAGTAGAACTTAGCATTAGCATATAATATTCACTTTGCTCAAAAAAAATGGTTTAACTTGTCAAAATGTTTGACTAAACTAAAATATATACTTACCTGTAGTTAAAGTTAATTTACAGTTAAACATAATTTCGCTTTTTACAGGTTGACATTGTTATTTATTTTATCTGAACAAAAAATAAATTCCTCTATCGCCTTTTATAGAAGAGGCTATTATAAAATGAAACATGTGTAATGTAATGATATGAATATGATAAATAGATGAAAACCAGAGGCCCGTTTCACGAAGCTACAAGTTACAAATTACAAGGGGAAGTCTCTTTCGAACTCCTTTTGCTAGAAAAAGAGTTCCGCTTGTAATTTGTAACTTGTAGCTTCGTGAAACGGGCCACAGTCCTTCATTTTTGATATCTTACTCAAAAGGAGGTAGGTGCCTAGTTAAATAGTTATGCAAAACGATTTTAAATATTTAATTTAAACAAAGTCAGAATATTTTCCCCAGATTAATAAAGTATAGGTACTTATCATTTTAAGAACACCATACCTACTATCAGCCCAATGGAACCCTGACTTTCGATAATTTAATTTATAAATTCATTTTCATTTTATAATTTTTCCCCGTAAATAATAATAATAAAAAAGTATGCCTTTGAGACAACCCTCTATAAGCATTTTTTTATCGAACACCTTTTCAAATAATTCCTGAGGCCCGTTTCACAAAGCAACAAGTTACAAATTACAAGCGGAAGTCTCTTTCTAACTTCTTTTGCTAGAAAGTGAGTTCCGCTTGTAATTTGTAACTTGTAGCTTCGTGAAGCGGGCCACTGTTGTCAATTAGGAATACTTCTCTTTCAGCATTTACCACTAAAATGGATGGTAACAACTGGGAATATTTAGTCCGAGCGTTACCACTACTGACAACAGATTGGAAAATCATTCCCAGTAGTTACCACCACCTTCTTTTTAGTTCTAATACCAATAAAAAGAAGCATAAATATAGCACAACCTTTTTCTCTCGACAGGTAATTCAGTACACTGCCCGGAGCGACATCATAGTACATATTTAAAGTCGGATTTTTATTCCCACAGAAAAAATGTAAACCAAGTTACGTCACTGTCAAAGTGACATTTCAGGGAATCTCAAAGTCTGGGCCAGCAAGAAATATAATACTAGTTTATTACCGATACTTTAATGTTTAGGTACCGACACTTTAATGTAAACATGACGACGCACTTTACTTTAATGTAAACATTAAGATGCAACCACAGATACAGGTTTCTTAATATAGGCGATTTGCTACTCGCTTCTGAACATATTGTAGGGAAGTTATGATAATGGTGTAGATAAACTACTATTAAGTAACCGACTATAAGACACATTTTGAATAAAATAAAAAAAAATACTCGAATCAATATTATATACCTAATCATCAATAACTATTGCATATTGTGAGTAGATTTTCAAGTAAACGATTAATCCTCTCATTTTTTAGGTTCCGGTAAGACCTATCCAATGATATCTATCATTGGATAGGTCTTAAAAAACATTAGGGAAGATGGGGTGGCTTCGTACAAAGGGAGCATTCGTACAGTGGTCATATCTCGACTACCCAACATGCTGAAGCGTTCATATTTGTATGTGTGACTGCCGCTCATATGCATAGGCTACCCTCAAAAAGCGATGAGAGTGCGGCAGCAGGTTTTGCCAGAAATAATTAATATCTGTTTTCGCGACCCGAAAGTAATTTTTGGTTCTCTTAAGAATGAGTCTGTCTCTAATAAGTTTTACACGAATAAGTAAAAATATATTTATATATTTTGTAATTAGATGCTTGAGATTAATATGTAAACAATGGTTTTGGGATTAGTTTAACAGTTATTTTTTATTTAGATTTTTTTTCGGATTGTTTTGGTTGGGGTACCTTCGTACAGTCAAAATGTATGTAATTTTATACTGTATGAATGCACCCCATGAAAGTTAAAAAAATGTATATCAAGAATAATTATAATCACAACACCAGGTCAGTAAGATATGCCTAAAAAGTGGCTGAAATAGGTGAAATAGCTGAAAATCCAATGAATCCTGGGAAAAAACGAATAGTGTACGAAGCCACCCCACGTATGGGGTGCATTCGTACGTTTCCCACTTTTTGGGAAAACTATTATATTTTAGCCCAGTTGCTTTGTATCCAAACTGAAATACAAAATTATTATAGCCAAATAAGTGGAAGATGAAGTAACATTCATCTTATTTAAAAATAGCAGTTAGTTTTTTTTTTACAAGGCTTAGAGTAAAAAGTGTACGAAGCCGCCCCATCTTCCCCGTGAAACCGTCCAAGTTTGCCCACGAGGGATATTTTGCCCACTGAGCCGAACATAAGTTTAATCGAAAATAAAAATAAAACTAGTTGAATAACTGAATTCAACTAGTTTTATTTAGTAGTTCGTTTTAGCAGAAAGTAGGTTATTAATATGTCATCGCGAATGCTGCTTTTAGAGGGAACTGGACTCTTTTCTTTCTTTCTTTTCTTCACAAACTATCTCTATAGGTACCAGTAAATCGGAAAAAGGACCATAAAACATTATTGAACCCCCTCCCCTCGACTCATCACTCACCAGTAGGGGGATGATATTCGGGATAAAAATTATCGTATGCCCCTCCTCGGAACTACATATAAATATCCCTATATCAAATTTCATTTAAATCGGCTCAGCGGTTTTAATAGCTCCATGCAAATTTTAACCTTCCATTTCAACCCCTTAGGGGATTAATATCGGAAAAAAACTATCCTATGTCCTTTCCCAGGATTCAAACTATCTCTGCACCAAATTTCATCTCAATCGGTTCACCGGTTTAAGCATCTCCATACAAATTTTAACCCCCCATTTCACCCCCTTAGGGGACAAATTTCGGAAAGAAAACTATCCTATGTCCTTTCCCACGATTCAAACTATCTCTGCACCAAATTTCACCTAAATCGGTTCAGCGGTTTAAGCGTGAAGAGGTAACAGACAGACCGACAGACACACTTTCGCATTTATAATATTATAGTATGGATAAGTGTAGAAGTGTAGACAACATAAAAATATCTTTTAATCAAAATCTAAACTCATTCGAACTACCTATCCATTTCCCTAATTTAACAATTTGAAAAGCTTAATATAAATATAAGTACCGACGTAACTAACAGGAGAGCTCCGGTGTTTGATACTATGTGATGCTGCAGGCTGTAGGTACTAAAGGGCGAAGCGTGGCTATACGTGGCTATAGGGCCGGCGGCCAAGCGTTTCGATAATACAGATTTAGGTTGCGCGTAATTTTGAATCTGCCATATCTTTTAAAGTATTTATTTAAATAATATAGTTAAAGGACAATTTTAATCTACATTAAATTCCCAAGGTAACTAACGTTTTTATATGGATAAGAATAAATACTGAATTGGAGAAAATAGCTTCGCAAATAACCTAATATTTTTTAATACAATTTTAAAGATAAAAATGGTTACTGTGATTCATCCTTAGGAGATAGACATAAATTATCAGTGTTTCTGTACTATATTATGCATGTATTATACATATAAACCTTCCTCTTTAATCACTCTATCTATTAAAAAAACCCGCATCAAAACCCGTTGCGTATTTTTTAAGATCTAAGCATACATAAGTACAGACAGACAGCGGCAAGCGACTTTATTTTATAATATGTAGTGAGTGATAAGACTGAATTACGACCTGTAACGCAATTCTATCGTCAAAAGGCCACCCTTTAAATGAAAAAGCATAGCGAAACATTATTATTTTTAGAGAAAATCAAGGTAATAAGCAGAGCTCGGAATAGCTAGTGCCTATTTACCTAAACTTCGCGGGAGGACGTAACTAAGAGTGGTTAAAACCACCAAAAATAATTATTTCTTATTATTGAATGCGGGATTTCCCGGGATTGACTGTATTACTCTGAAGGCTTAATACATTTAGCTTTAATTATAAATCTTGCTATATTGCATATTATTTATTTATTTATCTTGAAATAACAATCAGTCATAAAACAATATAATATAGATCAAATTGAATCAAAGGGAGCCTTAAATTTGATATTTTGTTGATTTAAATAGAATTATAATATCATATAGAATGTATTCAACAAAAACAGATGTAGCCGACACTTCAGCTGTGTACTTACTACCTGCAGTTTGCGACCCTGATTTAGAAGTGAAGTTAAATGTATTAAGCCTTTAGAGTAATACAGTCAATCCCGGGAAATCCCGCAAGAAATAATAATTTTTAGTGGTTTTAACCACTCTTAGTTATGTCCTCCCGCAAAGTTTAGGTAAATAGGCACTACCTATTCCGAGCTCTGGTAATAAGTCGATCAGAGTGAGGTCTGGCAATTGGACCACTCCGGCCAATCCATGAGTTGGGAAAGGCATTATTTAGATCAGAGGTCCCCAAACTTTTTTGTCTCATAGACCACTTGGCATTTGTTACGGTTTTGGGTGGACTCCCTTGTACTATTACTTGTACTATTACTTATTCTGTGCTATGGGACGGTTTGAAGTTAATATTTGGGATATTTTAATGTTTATTAAAAAATTAGATGTTACTCATTGGGTAACGTACTTTCGATAACAGTTTAAAGTTTTCTGATATCTGTTATATATACGGAATAATCGCTACACTTAAAGATTACACCCTGTATTTTAACACAAAAATATAGCGCTTTGATATCGATATTTATCGATATAAGCCCTGGCCTTAGGCCACTTAGGAACCTACCAATAGATGCCCGATGGCTGTTTACCTTCTCCGTGCCATAATAAACATACAGGGCCAACTGGGGTGGACTACCGTAAACCGGGGTGAGTAGGGATTAAGGGCGAGTAGGGACACAACCTAAAATGAAGCATAGGTACATTACTAATTATAAGACTGAAATTATTCCCAATAGACGTAACGTTATTGTGCATTTAATCATTGTTCTTATTTGTTACAATTTATGGCTTGTTTTAGGTTGTGTCCGTACTCACCCCGTTTTACGGTAGTAGGTAAGTATAAAATATCGCTCCGCCGTATGTACGCTTAGATCTTCTAAACTGCGCAACGGATTTTAATGCGGCTTTCATTAATAGATGGAGTGATTCAAGAGGAAGGTTTTTATGTATAATAAATTCTGGTTTATGTACGGGTGTTACAGAAAACTCATAAACCGAAGCGAAGCGAGGGCGGGTCTCTAGTAACAGATAAAAGCCGCCGGTATATTGGCGACCCTTTTTTTCATAGCTGATATCTCTCTATCGGCCCAACCGACTTGCACGAAACTTAGCTAAAAACAAAACGGATTAAACTAGCTGTCTAAAAGAAAACCGCGTCCAAATCGGTCCGTCCGTTTCGGAGCTACGATGTCACACGACACGATACCCGGACACATAGATACACACGTTGAACTTATAATATACAGGGTGAAATCGAAAACGTGATCAAAAGTGATATGACTTACTTAATTATACATTAAAGTGGGATCCTAATAATATAGGTATGTAGGTCTTTAGATGTAGTATTCGGACTTAATCACGCAATGATCAAAATTAAATAATTTATTGTTAAGTGTGGTCACCCTACTTGACAGAAAGAGATTTTTTAATTTCCACGAAACAACAAAACAAATGATTGACAATGACCGACTTGAATTGTCACTGTAACTGAAGTGGCATTAAAGCAAAATAGTCTGACTAGGACCCAAAGAGGGTATGATTCTAAAAATAGGGCAACCATGATGTACTTAATCGGTGATTTAATTAAGGGGAAAATTAACAAAAAAGAATTGTTTTTTTTTTCTCGTAACTAATATTGTTTGGAAATGGCCATCAATTACAGTCTGAAAAACTGGTTTCTGATAACGTCTTCGATGTCACCCAGTATATAACACCCCTCTCTTTTTTGTCGGGGGTTAACATACCGTTGTGTTAAAAACTTCACGAAGTTTTAGAGGTGGGAGGACTTCGTAGGGTCCGTCCGAATCGCTTTACCTACCGCCAAGCGGCCGTGTTCGCAATGTTGTGTTCCAGTGTGGTGATAAGACAATCGATGAAATCAACTGCAATGCATTTGCCGTCTTTATAGTGCAATCTTGAGATTGCAAATGTCTTTGGGCCTCATACGACCAGGAGGCTGTGCGCGTTCGCCTTCTCAATAAAAACACTTTGGCTAAGCCTATCGGCTTGTTAGTTTCGGGGCAGTGGTCCAACTGCTCTGTTCAACTGACCAAAATTAGAGCGATGACTCGTCAGAAATTCGTTAGAAATCATTTTTATTCCGCAAAAGTAGGTAAGTTAGGTTCGTTAGGTATCTTTAGATGCCCCAAGGGCTCCGTCGAATAGCAGTGGGGCAAGGAGTAGTGGGTCCACAAGTCATGCGTGAAAATTAGTATCATAAATATGAGGTAGGTTTAGGTTATGTTAGTTCTTCAGCTGCCCGGATTGCCAAACCACCCAGAAATAGGAGCTCCGCGTTAGCGCAGCCCCGTCGAGCCTGTTAATTAGATATTGAAATGGAAATTATTAGTCAGTTGGACCACTGCCCCGAAAGGAAAATTCGGTTTTATTCACTTGCCGGCAACAATATGCTTAAGATATAGATATAAGCAAGACGGGTGCAAACTTAAGTCCTATAACATGCTTCTATATCGATCTTATTATTGACATTATATAGTGGCTCTTAGTGTCAACTGAATAAGAGCTCTCATGACTTCGATAATATTGAAATAGGAACAGAGCGCTGGATTTAGCTTCTATATAAAAAAAACAGGAAATCTGAATTGGGGGCAAGCTGTGTGACGTACGAGTAGAGGGTTTAAAAATAAAACATAAAACTCATTGCTATCGTTTATTGATTTAAAATACAAAACTTAGTGACATAAAGCTCTATCCTTTTATTGTTACAGTGACTGCGAACTGACAATCCGATAGGAAATAAACATAGCTCCTCACACAGCACTCCACACCTCTCCACAGTCGCAGTACAAATAAATAGTCGGTAAACGTACATACACAAGCACTCCAGGGCCGACCGAGTCAATCGAGTTAGAGCTATCACGTTGGTGTCTGCTTATTGTATCACTAACATCCCAATAGCTTCATACGTCAAATTTAATAAGTAACGGCAGATTTCCGTCGTTCGAGGTAGAAATAAATATAACATTCTTGCAAGGAACAAAATAAAGCTTAAAACAAATCGCCCCACTTACACTAAACAGACAATACGGTTTGCCATGATGTCAGTAGACGAACACATTATTCAAGAAATTAAAATAAAGTCATTTCATGATTGGAAACCTGCCTTAGAATTTGTTGCATATCCTCTATTATCAAAATTAACATACTTGTCATACCTATGTCACATACTCATTTCTATCAACCTTATACCTCATGAAGCAGAAAAGTATTATGGTAAACATTACACTACCAGGATTGTTTACATAACAGCACGATTAGAATAGATTCAAATCCACAATGTTACAGGAAATCTACTAGAGAAACAAACAGCAGGGGAAGTCAACTAATGTGTGAAAATACTTTAATGCTTCATGTTTGTGAACAAAACTGCTGCACCATTACACACGAACCTCACATTAAAATTATCTTTCGAGTGGGAGTTATATAAAAAATAGCAGTAGCGTACGCAGTACGCAGCGTCTGCCATTCAGTAGCATATCTCATTTAAGCGGCGTTACTTCAGGCAAATGTTCAGTCGATGATTTCATTTATTGAACTAAATAAAATGGAACTGAAATTGTCCTAACTCACGTTTAGTTCATAATATAGTCGCTAAACGGGGCCCGCTGCGCGTGCGCTTCTCCGGAGCCCGCTCGATACCTTATGTACAATTATTTAAATATGCGTTACGGATTCGTCAAAAATAACCACGTGCCGCAAGTTATTGCGGTCCGGGCCGGACGCGTCGCGGGCCCTTATCGTAAAAAGTTCCGGCACAATAAGGCAGTGATTCAGTGTACGCTATACAAAATATCTCCGTTACAAAGTTTCAACCAGTCTGTTGCAATGAGGTTAGTCTATTGTAGATTCAAATCCAAAAAGGTTGAACAAGTCGTAATCCAATTTATTAACACCTATCTGAAATACCAAAATTTTATACATGATTTCAACATTATCATCATATCCTACAAGTACATTTTGTGTTTAATAGAATTACCTATATACTACTCTCTGTTATACTGAATATTCAAATGGGTCAAAAATAAATGAGCTTCGATACATTAGTCTGTGTCCGTCGTCAATATTCAAGCACATCGTTAGTTAGGAAAGACATTAAATATATAAATTTGAGACGAGTCTGAAATGCGAGGGCGGCGGGGGTCCGAGCCCGTCGCTACATTGACATGGTAACATCCGTGTATTAAATACATTTCAAATTATCTATTTCAGGATCGTTTACAAAAAAAGTCTTGGCCCTTTTAAATTTCAGTCATCAGTTGCCGACACTTTAAAAATATAAAGCTTGCGATAATTAAATCGAATAAAAGCCTAACTAGCATAGATCGTAACTAAACTATAGATTAACCAGTTTAAGTCGCAGTCTGTATCCATTAGTCTGTTTCCTAATTATATACAATATTTATTTACTACCATATTGCGTCCTTGATATGCATCGCGTAACAATAAAAAAACGTAGCTTGGATGCCGCGGGCGCGGACCGCTGTCGTCGCGAAGTCGTCGCGCGTTCGTGTCGCGGTCGTCGCGCGTCGTCTAAGTACTGTCGGGTGAATACGAGCAAGAACAAGCGATGTCACGGGTAACACGTCACAAGTATCAGACTTACGTGATTAAATAAAAATATAGTTTATAAATATAGGGTGTTTCAGTTCACACTGTGACTGCACTGCACTGCACTGCACTGAGCGTCTCTGCCGCTAGTGGATGGCGACGGGCGAGTGCTGCAGCGAGCACACGGGCAGCAGCTCGTCGTCGCGCCGCGCCTCCACCTCCATGCGCTCGGCGCCCCACGCGCGCGCGCCGCCCACTGCAATCAACGCGCATTCATACACAACTCTCCAACACTCTTACTACGTTACTGAGCATTTCTCAAAATAAATGTACTGGTCCTCACGATATTAGATTCATGTCAAACGCCACAATAGGGAATATGCATGGGTTTATTAAATCGCATTTCTTAACAAAATATGAAAATACCGTAAAAGGGATCACCAAAAGTGAAATTAAAATTAAAATCGGCCAAGAAATACGGATGATACAGGCATTTTAAATTGCTAATTAGACAGCGATTAGACTGAGAGATCCGATATGCACTGTGACGTTATATAACAGGTCGGCCATTTAAACTTGATGTGAAATTCTGTTTTGCTTACATCTTTGTTGGCTTATATCTTGGTTATTTTTATAGCTATTGAAACAATGATTTTTCTCAACTGTTTTTACATTACATGACATGAGTCAGCATTTATTGAGGCTGTGATAAAAGTTCAGTCATGAATATTCCCTATTAAGTGCCCCTTAAATACCCACTCAAGTACACATGATTTGAGAAATACTCTGCTACGAAGCACATTCAAAACTTAGTTTCCCCTTTCTCTTTCCATTTGTGACTAAACCGAGAGAAAAGACAAGAGGTAAGATAAGCTCGAACTTAGATTTCTCGACTACAGTCCAGGCCCGTTGTTCATTTGGTCGTTATAGCAACGACGCGACATGCGACTATCACATATACTTTTAAAACTCAACTATCATCGTCCCAGTTGGACCTAGTTCTATCTACATGTGACTTCTATGTGCCAAAGAACTATGTTGAACTAACGCGACCTAATGCCGTTTTTCTTTCACTTAAGGAACAACGGACCTCAATGCATCTAACCACTACATATTAACACATCTGTGACTATTTTGAAATAGAACTTTGAGATGTGTAGTTATCGATCTCGAAAGTGCTAACATGCTAATCCGCTTTCAGAGTAGTGACCACTTTGAAAGAGTTTAGTATTGAATGTTGTCTAGAGACGTTCCAATATTATTTCACCAATAACTTTCCAATTATACCATTGACCGTAGGACCAAATTCAAGCGAGAAAAGCTTTTGTTCTCCATTTACTTTTGTTTTTTTTTATAGTAATTCTTGACATTGGTCAAACGTTAAATAGCATTAGCAGAACTTTTGATATATTTTTTATTGTTCTTGTAATGTTACTAAACTTTCTAAAGTCAAATTCATAAAGTCTAAACGGTTTAAGCATTTTTATATTGAGTTGCCAGGTTCGCCCTTATCTATTCATTCAAATACGTGCAAAAACAATTGGCTTCTTTGGGCTTCGAGCAAAGGTACTTGAACTGAATTGCATCTGTGGTGAACCAATGTGCATCAGCAAACTCTTGAGACTGGTTTGCTGATAATGTGGATTAAGCAGTAAACAGACGATGCTTGAAAAAGTAAGCTAGGGAAAATTGCTCAACAACTATAATGTAGATTCTAAGTAAGATAGATAGATAAGTCAAATTCCAGGTAGAGTCAAATATAGCCTTATCCCTATCTCTCTCTGCCTGGAAATTGGCTTGGCTTGCTTGGTATTTAATTTGAATATTGTAGTCATATTTAGATTACATTTGGCCACTTAACCTCAGAGTTATTTCTATCTAAATCTAAACCCTAGTCTATGTTCTAAAACTTAATACTAATAAAAATAAACGTGTATTTGTGAAATTACCTAGAACAAAATTACAAATAAAATAATTTCTGTTAAAATTCGTTAAGTAAACTGCTCAAAGACATAATATAAGTTAAAACAATCCCTCAAATTTTGCCCTGGGAATGTATTCTCCTCGGTAAAACCTAATAGCTTTTGAAATTTCATTGTATTATCCACGTTTCGATTATTTACTTGACAGCAATTAAGTTTCACCAAGTACAACATAGCCCTGCTGGCCTATTGCCTAACGCACTCACAATCGCAATCGACTTCAAAGCGGAACAATAGTTTTCATTTTGTATGCAGAATAAGCCTTCGATTTTCAAAATGAAAACGATTGCGATTGCGAGTGCGTTAGGCAATAGCCCCTCTGGTCCTTAAAAGCGTTCTCACTGTCTACTATATTATTTTGAGATCACGTCTTTTCACAGTCTATTAACGACTTAAACAACTAAGGCATGTTCTTTCAATCATCAAATAAAAGTTAGTAACAAGTTAGCAATCTCCAATACTTAATTTATGTGAAAGTAAAGGAAAGGAGCTAAATTTACCTGTACATTATTTGAAGATCAAAAAATCAGCTGTAAGCAAAACGTATTAATATGCTAGCTACTTGGCGCAGTTGTTATAAAGCCATGCAGCGATGTCATGCGGGGCGTTTGTTAGAGGGACGCGGCGGGTACATTCCGATATGAATAGTCAGACCTGGCTCATTCGGCACTAGAGGGCGGCTAGTGGCGCGAAGGACCGCCGGACCGCTCTAGTCATCGCGGGTCCGAGCTGTCTGTCACCGGAACACCGACATTATTTACAACAAACAGGGGGCCATTTGCGAGCGTTTCACGCGCTCCCATACGTGTGCTCACGAGCATAATATAGGTCTGGATATTTTAACCAAATTAACCTTTATTTTTATTAGCCACTTTATTTTATCAAACTTTTTCAATAGCTAAAAATAACATCTTCATAATTTTCTGATATCAATACAGTAAGTACATGTGGCTGTTCCAATCAAAAAGGGATGTTATGATATGGCGGCTGACAAATCTTTGAGCTCCTTTAAATGGTAAGATCGTCATACAGCTAAAAAAGGTTAATAACGTCATCTCCACAAAACTCATAGTATTAGTAACCTCATTACTAACGGAAATTTTAATCTGCTTAAGATATTGAAATACCCTTCTACATTACGGGAGTAGAGTACACGTGCCATTGCTTTCATACGAACATGGCACCATCAGCTGTAAAGTCCCAGTTGTTTTATCCCTTGTAATTTACAGGAAGACATTACATTTCGATGACACGTATAAGAGCGAGTTAATAAAACGCCAAGATAATCCAAATACGGCTGCCAGAGAGAGGAAGACTTGAATTAAAACAGGGAGGGGATTCATGTTGATTAAGAAAGCATGATCAGCTTTGCTGATGGGCACGCAGACGGAGTTTGCATCTCCACAAGTGTTCTGTGTGACGGAATCCTCTGGCGTTGGATGTCTGACGGACAATACGGTATTATTAGGGATATTTCCCATACCAGGAACATTCAAATGCGTTCATTTTTAACTTCGGAATAAGTTTATGTTCCATCTGATGGTAACTTCAAGATCAACCAATGAGGACTTTCAAATCATCTCGATAAAATAACTTACAAAACCGCTAAGGCTTTGGGTACACAGATGGAACATTAAAGTTAGTTTAATGAGATAATGAAAGCATTAATGTGTTAGCGGAACACGGCACAAGCTCAAGATGATGGATGTAAGGCACATGTACCAATTCAAACATTTAATTTCCTCTTAACTTTCTTTACGGAACAACATTGAGTACACACTGGAAAGCAAGCATACAGGACGATACTGCTTACTGTCAAGACCATTGTTTTCTTAACCAGATAAGGTATAAGGTACATTTTGATGATACAATTCTGAAATACTAATAGCCACCCAACTAACGTTGATGGTGACATGGATTCTCTGCATTCAACTTGTGTATTCATTTGTACACAGTCAAACTCAAAATAAATGGTCACTGAACTGATTTTAAATCTCTTATTTCAAAACCAAATTCCAAAGACGTTCTTAGCAAGGTTCTTTGAAGATTGTTACGACAGACAAACATATCTCGTGATTTTATTCAATTCTACCTCAATAGCTATTTAATTGTTATGCGTTTTGACAGAATAAAAATCATTAATAGTCATCCTAAGTTTATTTTCAAGATTTCACCACCGCCTCTACTAAAATGAAGACTTTTGGCTCAAACTGCGCGCTGTATCGTCCAATAAGCCCGCCATGTTTCCTAATTCCTAGTTGACAAGGGTACTAACCGTGTTGGTGGTGCGCCTGCGCTTGCTGCGTGTTGGTGGACTCGTCCGCCGTGCGCTTGAAAAAGTTGTGTTGCAGCGCGTAATACGGCGTCACGCGCTGCTTGGGGTCGTACTCTAACATACGGAGAATAAGGTCCTGAAATTATGAAAAAGATTGGGATTAATCATCAAGCAATGAACCAAGATCACTAACTACTCTCCGTAGAAGCTGTTTATCGGTATTCCTTTTAAAACTGTACGACTTTCTTTTCGGTTTTAAACTATCTGTGTAGCAAATTGTATGTCAAACGGTTGAGGCGTAGAATCGTGACGACGAAACAAACAAATAAACACTTTATGGTCCAGATCAAAAAGTAAAATTTGTATCATGGCTTAAGGAGAAGTCATGACTCCCTTGACGTTTTGGGGCTTTTTCTGGATTTGCGTCAGTATATTCAGTACGCCAGAAAGAGTTTAAAAGCGATAGCCAGCCGAGGCTGGTTCATACTGTGGTTTTTCTGGACTAGGGTTCCTAATGAATCCCTTTACTAACCTTAAACTTAAGATAGTCGGAGACGGAGTGGCCGGGCTCGCCGCGCCGACGCGCCGCGGGCCCGCCGCCCTCCACGCCGAGGATGTCGTGCAGCCGCCGCGACCCCGCCGCGCGGTACTTCCTGAAACCACTGCGGACATTTACTACTTGCCTCCAACTCCAACTCCAACAAAGATCGGCATCCCCGAAAAGCTTTGAACATGAGTCCCATAAACATATAAAATAGTACCTAAATTGTTCATCAAACAAAGGACTAAAATGGACCATGACGACACGAGATGTTTAGCAAGGCTGGCTATAGTTCGAAAGAAGCAAGGGTGGCTACGGTTCGCGTGTCACTATGGCATATTGGTCTAGAGTTAAACACTTTTGTTTTCACTTCGATTGCGTGAAAATAAACCTAAAATTAAAACGATCATTTCCAAGACAGACAAGATCTCATCTTTTCTACTCTCTACCAGTCACTCGAAGCAGAAAGAATCGTCGAGTTATTTTTGGAGTTACTTCGGGAACCTAACCAATGGTATGTAATATTTTGGCCTACATGAATATCACGACCAGCTGACTTCACCTCCACCACCGCCACACCGCACATCTCCGGGGACATGAGCCACATATAGCTGGCTGTTTATGTCGCACCAAGGAAATTGAACCTAGAAAGTACTTTTGTCCCTAGAGATCAAAAGAATCACTTCAGTCTGCCTGTCTGAAGGTACTAGGTACTAGGCTAGTTTTGGGTCATTCTCATGAGAAATGATAAATAACATGTCCATCATCTTGAAATCTAAAAGCGATATCATTTTCGAAATCGTCTGTTTTCCCATAATCCTGAGCCGTGTAAATAGATATTGTAAGAAACTATTGCTATAGAGAAAGCACTGCTTTGTGCTCAGTGTTTAGAAGAGACAGGTTACCGCATCGTAAATAGAAACGATTAAATTCCACCTATTTTATAGCAGTCCATCGTACTTAAATGCTAAATGAGTTTAATTAACAATGAATTGAACATTAAATTCAATAATACTGCCCTACTAAGTAAAATGGCACGTAGGTTATAAAAATCTAATTGCATATGCGACCTACCTCGAGCTCTTAAGTCTTAACATACAAAAATTAATTTGCAAATGTGCCATTTTTCCTTAAAAGCGCATAGTATGACCGAGTTTAAAACTTACCTCCCGTCTTTACCGTTGACTTTCTTCAACACGTATCCGCCTCCTTCAGAGGCCGGTAATTTGTCGAAGAACTTCCTCGTTTTGTGAGCCTGGAAATATTAACATTAACTTGGTGAGGTTAGGACGTATTAAGACTTTGAGCATAAATCATAAATATTTTATACATAAATACATAGAAACTTTGCGCTCATCACACTAATATCTGCCCTTACGGGGATTTGAACCCAGGACCGCTAGCTTCGTAGCCAGAGTCCCTACCAACTAGGCCAGCTGCTGCTATATGGCTGACATCGCTATCGATAAGTGGGTAAAACGACTATTTGAAGCCCGCAGCAGTGCCTACTTAATATTATCATTTCATTTAGTGGGGCTTCCTTACCTGGTCTAACAAGTGGTCAGGCGGCATGCCCAGCACCTCGACGATCTTGTTCATCTGGTCGATCTCGTTGGCGCCGCTGAACAGAGGCTCGCCCGTGTGCATCTCAACCAGGATGCAGCCTAACGACCACATGTCTATCGCCAGGTCGTAGGGGACGCCCAGCAGGACCTCCGGTGACCGGTAGAACCTTGACTGGATGTATTGGTATATCTGGAATATGAACTAATACATTAGACATGAAGAAACCTAATAAAGAAGGTGGATAAAAAAGTAAAGAATAAAAATATAAAAAGCAGAAATTTTAGATTTTAGAACCTTACAATAGACAATAAAGTCGTAATTACTTTTTGATGATAATGACAGAAAAACATCCACGAAGCAAACCTATCTCATGTAACTGACGTTACCCTAACCTGCCCTAGGTTCACCGGAGGAACTTTACTTTATTTTTTTATGCGAGGAGGCCTATAGTAAGGTAAGCAGCCCTATTGACAGCACCCTGGCGCTTGCAAGTTTGGGACCATCAACAACAATATCAAATCAATAAAAGTGATAATTCTTCAATCACTTGGTGTTGCTAATTGGTATTTAAGATACCAATAACTGAGTAATTTACCTAACAAGCATTTTTGTTAAATTCGTGAGAACTTGTAACACCTAATAATGTTTGTAACGACTTAACAATTAACTGAACAACTGATAGTCATTTTCGCTAGAAATGATGAAACTTAACCGGGTTTTTTGAATTCTAAAAGAAAACTATGTTAGTAGCGCACCGCAGTAGTTAACGAATGACATAGCAGATTTAGATTAGTGCTATATTTTGGCATTAAATTAACTTTAGCTAATAAATGCTTTTACGCAGTCTCCGTGAACGTTCTGAACTGTTTTATCGTATATGCGACTAATAACAGTAATAAAATAACCTCCTTTAGCGCGGCGTGTAGTACACGCAATATTAAAATGTACAGTATCTGCGACGCAGAGCGCGATAACCCGCGCCCCGGGTTCTGAATCACACGGCCCCGAAGTGATTTATCTGTGCAATTAGAGTATACTAGGAATAGTCTATAAATCGGTAGCCATATTAGCGATGCAATACAGTTCCGCTGATGCAATATTGCACTGTATTGGCGTGGCAGTACGGTTTAGTGAATATTTTCGGACGCGTCGTGAACGAATGAGGCGGTGAATAGCGAAAAGAAGGGGGTTAGAAGTCAATTATGGATATTGAGGGTTTAATTTCAGATAGTTTCAAGATTTTTTACAGATCTACGAATCATTGTCGCATTTTAATAAAGCGTAGTAAACTTATCAATAATAATTAATAGAAACACACACTTACCCTTTGGCCTAGTTGACACGAACTTCCGAAGTCTACTATCTTAATGGCTGACCTTTTTGGGTTGCATAATAGTATATTTTCGGGTTTAAGATCACAGTGAATTATATTTAGCTCTGAAACAAAAAGAAAACAAATTTGGTTTAACGATATAAAAATTTTAATATTTAAACCTTAACTTATCTTTGACTACTGTAATACAGGTGTTTTTAGCATAGAACCTGCCACTTTTAATGAAAACGTTGTCAAAGATTAGCAGATGATTCAAAGTGGATCAACTGATGACCAGTTAGACCTTGAGATTCCGCGTAAGAACTATGTCAGATTTCTACAGACTATTGGTCAAACTGTTAAAATTTAATCAACATCGTCGCACTCATGGCAGAGTGCTTGGGCCTGTTGTATCTTGAGTGGTAGTTTTAACCAGTCAACGTCATTCCCTGCTCGCGGTAACGTGTCTGGTGTTCTCGCCAATCAACCTTTTTTGGCAACCTTTTAAGTCTGTTAAATTGTTGGTGTAATCAGACATCGAGTCTTAAGCCATTCTCACGTATCGGTAGTCTCGGTACGCATACAGCAAGGACGGAATCGGTAAGAGTTGTTAGGCAACCACCAATCAACAAGCATCATTTATGCCAGACGCATATTTACTGCATGCATACCGACTCGAGGAGCAAACTCAGACCTTCATAACGAATGATCAGCTCTTATGAACTGTCTTAGGCTGTTTGTCAAACGCCGTCGTCAACGACATGACAACGATGACGAGACGACGGTGCCGAAGTAGCAACACATACATTTACTATGGCCGCCTGTCCACCGCACGCCCGTCGCCCGAGCGTTGTCATCCCGGCGGCCGATTTTTCGAGTAGATCGTCGCTACCGCTAGAACTCGGCCCGAGATTGTGACAGGCCGATGTACAAAACACGTTTGAACTTATCCACCCACGCCGGCGTGCCGGATTTTGAGAGCTACAAAAAACTGACTGAACCACCGAGATCGTCACGGTGGACAAACGATCGCCGTCACATCTTGATCTCGGCCAGAAAAATCTCGTCATCGTTGTCGTGCCGTTGACGGCGTGCGGTGGACGAACGGCCTTAAGGGTTCTACGATATTCTTATTTCCATATTCAGGAGTGAGAAATGTACTGACCAGGTTGACTAAGGAAAAGTAGCGCTGTGCAGAGCTGCTGCGCGAACTTCCGCGTGAGGTTGAGCGAAACGCCGCGGAAGTTGGTGTTCCGAAGCAAATCGTACAGGTTGTACGATAGCAACTCGAACACTAGGCACAGGTGGTTCCGCCACATGAAGTGGCGTTTCAGTTTCACTGGAAAAATACAAAGATTAAATTAACATTTTGTTACATTAGATAAGCAATTGTGGTATAGCCACCATTCCTCTCACCACCATACCTCAAATCAAACTTCATTTCTAGTGTTGTAATTGTTAGCCGGATACTTAACGAAAAGTGTACAGTTAACGCTTTTACGCCGAAGCTTTGCTAAGCGGTTCCGTCGCGGTAGCAGTGTTACTGCATTTCAGCAAAAAGTACTAACGCTACGAACATGTTCAAAGAATTCTGATCGCTTTAGATACAGTCCAGTGCAGTTTTCATGTAAACTACAATGTTCTTTAACGAAATTGCTAACTTACTAATTAAAGCCTCATAAATTGCAGTCGAAGGTAATATAATTGACAACTTACCTATATAATACTTATTTTCGGCATCCACTCTGTTCATCATTTCTAGTAACTTGACTTCTATTTGTGCCTGGTTTAGGAAGGGTTTCTTATTCTTAATTATTTTAATCGCTACTTGACACTGCTCCTCATGGTCATACGCTTTCACAACCTGAAAAAGATGAGAATTGTCATTATACACATGTGGTCCAATCACTGAACGGAAAGAAGACGCGAAATGGAGTAAAATAAGGAGAGACAATATAAGTTATTTTGTTTTTTTGGCGTTGCGCTCGCGCCGCAATCCTAACGGACATTAATTAGTGTGCTTTACCGATTTATTTCATGTCCGGTGGCATTGGAACCCAGCAATGGCTTGGCTTGCCATAACAGTGTTTCTCATTAATTGACAGTGTTTATCATTCAAACTCTCTCATTCAGTCTTATTATTTGTGTAGCGCATGCTACGCGTACGAAGTCACGGGTGACTTTTGTGAAGATGTTTGGATGTTTATCTTTTAATAACTGCTAAACAGATTTGAACCATAGTTTTTCCTGGATGAAAACATAGGATACTTTATGTACCGGAAAGGTTCATAGTTCCCAAGGAAGTTTTAGAAAAATAAGACAACGTACGCAACCACTTGTAAAATAGAATAAAAGGGTATCTCACCTGTCCAAAAGACCCCTTCCCTATCGGTGATGAGATCTCGTACCGATCAAGGAACTTCTCGCCCTGCTTGATGATGTAGTCGTGATTGTCATCGTCGTACCCATCATTGTACAGTTTCCGCTCCTTCTTGTGTGACCCATCCTCGCCCAGGTACTGTTGCGCTCTCCGTTTCTTCTTCGCATAGTATACCTGGTGACAATGAAGGATACCATTTTAATGAGAGTCAAATGAGGTGAAAGCCTTGCGGTCTCGACGCTTTGGAAGTCATTTTAAAAATATTGGCTGTCCACAATGCTCCGACGGTATATGACAGTGCTGGTCCATTATGGATCAGACTAAAAATTACAAGTTGGAAGAAGCTTGAAGATGCTTTACCTACGAGCTGGTTAAATAAAAGTCTGCTGAAGAAGATTGCTCGGCTGTCTATATAAAACTAGATAGATGAACAGAGAAGGCTCGGTTAGGTTACTAAACTCAGCAGGTACTATCACTTTTTTTAAAATTAAACATTGGCAACGGTAATAACTTCACAATGTGGAAGAAGCGAATGAGATCTGTCAGGATCGTAGCAGGTGGAAAGAAGTGGTCTCTGTCTATACCCCTCTGGGAAACTGGCGTGATTTATGGCTGGCGTATGTATGAAAGATGCTATACAAACAGAAGTTAAGTAGGCAAATCATAACATGTCATTGGTAAATAAACATCTAGGTTTTTATTCCAAAAATGTCATTACGAGTTAAAAGCAACAGGCCCTACTACAATTAAAACAGTTGATTATATACCCTGAGTAAGCCGCAAGATAACATCTAAAGAATCTTAGAAAACGTAAAACCCATTGTTGACTCATTTGAGCAGTTTTAGAATTGTAAGAGCATTTAAGAAAAACCAGAGACAAAAGGAAGGACGAAAAAATCTCCCGTTGCCTGAAGTGCCGCTAACCCGTATAAAAGAGGTTTTAAATTAACAATGACCGATAAGTAATTAAGAATCACCTTGTTTCTTCTAGGAGTAGATTTTGTGATTCCCAGTCTATATCGAATAGCTTGATCACAAAGAAATTACTTTCGATGTAATCGAAATATCAACGTCCTTTTGATGTCTTTATTGTTTATTATGACAGACGTTTGTAGCGACAATTTTACGTTGGATTTGTCAATTGTTTAAGAACGGAAAAGTTTAAGCAATAAGGTTTATATATGTGCCCCATGACAAAATTATGATAAAACTTGAAGGTAATATGAAATAATAGTATTTATTTGTAAATTTAATCGAATGCAAGGAATATTTAATAGGTACTATTTTTTTGTGAGGCCGCTATATTTACATATTGTGAGCAAATAAACCAGACTTTAGTCCTGTAGCGTCGCCCCGTATACTCCATAACAATAAAAAGTCATCATATGCGTTATAGGAAATGACGGAGTAGCCGAGAGCGGGAATTCGGCTGACGGACGTTGACCCAAATACGCGTCTGACATTGATCGACGACGCGTCGCGGATATGCTTATATAATGATTCAACATTCGCGCCGAACGCATGGATTTAGGTCTACAAAGTTCATTGCTACAGATAGTTTTAATGTAAACGGACAATCAGCAAGTGAGATTGGAAACGTGCGCGTTCAAAGTACTTTTTTACTTAATATATAAATCGGATAAAGTGAAAATTAATGTTTTTAGAACTTATATCTCATTCGATTAGAATTTGTGACGTTCCACGGGTAAAGGTACCTTATGGTCGGTATGGAGTTATGAATATCCCTGTAATCTAAAATTCATAAGCAATCAATAACAAAAACAACCAACTCCCTAAGTTGTGCAGTTACGGAGTTTTTTTTTTTGAAAATATTCTTCAAAATACATTCTGAAAAAAAAGGACATTTTAAAATAACTTTTTGGCTATATTTTTAGCTGAATAACATAAATCAAACATTGAAAAATATTTATAATCAAACTTTAAGCCTTCTATACTTCGAGAATAAGCAAAAAAGACCAAGTTATTTTCGTACCATTTTATAAAACACTTCGTATCTCCGAAACTAAAACCCGCCATAAGGTACCTTTACCCGCGGAACGTCACATTTAATCTTCTAAGCGTATCTAAATAAAAATAGTACCTCTTCAGAGCTTTTATATTAAGCAAAGCCCCCTTAACAATTTATTAACGTCACAATATCATGAAGTTCTGACGCGTCAGATGACCATATAGCATTCGCAATCGGGGATTACGTTATATAATAGCAATAAATTATTGGCAATTGCATAGCATTCACGGCGTGTCGGCGCGGAAGTGTCGCATATCGACGCGGCCAAACGATAACCCAAATTTGTGAATGCGACCTACATATTACAGTGAATTTTACAGGCGGTCGAGCCGGCCGGCGAGGCACCGGTACGTCGCTGCACACCCCGACACGCTTGTTTGTTCGCCGGTGCTAAGCCACTCGCGCGGACATGCCACGCGACAGATATCCTATTCGGGTAATGCTATACGGTGTGAAAAGTACTGCGACTTCGTTGGCTTCTTTGACATTCGGTCGTGGCGTGTAGTGTTTCATGAGAAACACTTTCAGAAAGGATACAATTTCGGTGTTAAGTCGCAAATAGATCGGAGGGGGGAAGCGGGGTTAATCGGGTCAGGGGAATCATCTATCATATTTGAGAAGCTCCGGCGGAGTCGGAGACAAATCATCGTGGTCGCTGGTGAGTGGTGAGTCAGGCCAGTGACCGCGACACGTGGCCGCGAGATGAGCGCGTCGGGCCGGGGAGAGACGGCGCGCGGCGGCTGTCATTGATTTTCCCCGTTTTCCCCCTACCCCGGGCCTGTTCCCCTCCCCTTCGCGTCTCACCCACTTCCAGCGCCCGATAACGAGGTTAACGGGCGACGTGAGCGTCTCCTAAACTTTAATTATACCCGTACACCCGTCGTGCATGTTTAACCCGGCCTCTATTCAGCGTTTTGTTTGCAGCGCACCTGATAGCGGGACGTGATCCACTATTTCGGTCGAACAGTTAACTATCTAATGAACGAAGCCGGAGATGGAAACACGGAGTGCAACTCACTCAGCTCCAACTTGTGTCGCGACGAGTCTGACTGAGCTCAAATCGAATGTACTAACGACGTCTCAACTCATATTTAACCGAGCAAATTTTAGTCGCTAACTTCGCCTTTTCATTGTGGCCGCACAAATTTTGATTCATGCTGTGTTTAATTATTAATTTAACTCAAGTTCAAGCCGTTAGAAAAACTGTGCGACGTATGTGTCGACATCATGTAAGAGATTATGCTGTCAGTTTTATATGAGTATACATAAATTCTGGGGACCTAGTGAAAGATTATAAAAAACGATCATCTATCTATACATAAACTGAGTATGCTAGACTTAAACCCTTTTTCACTTGATCTTCAAGAGACTTTATACCCTTTTTCAATGGGAGCCCAGAATTATGGTATTTTTGACAAACGTTCTTGTCGCTAAGAGTTATTCCTTGTAAACAAATAGGTGGAGACTGAAATAAAACATGTGAACGGCACGCTTCGGAGTGAACTAGTTTCAGACAGAAGCTCGTGGGCGTCGGGGCCTGTTCCGAGATAATTGCAAATCGCCTCTTATACGGGACGGAGCCAGCGAATAGAGAAACGTCCCACGCTTTATCCGCTGCCTACACATAACTTTATTACACTCACCGTAGGGTTTAACAAGTAAATCATCCATACGTATTGAGCTTGTCAGCATACTCGAAACTCAAATTAAACATTAATCGGTATTTGTTATATTACAATATGTCAATGAGGCAAAAAACACGTAAAAAAGGGATTTAATTAGTCAAAGAAGCTTATGCGTAGTCTTTGACAACAAATAAGACAGTTCCCAAAGCAAATCTGGTTGAATGTGTGTTGATTGAATTTTACATAGCCGAAACTTAAGCCGCTTATTACAAGTTTTTATGAACATGTTTGTGTGTCAGTAGACACACCGAGTTTTGATTTGTTAGATTGATCTTATTAACAGTTGATAGATAAGTGTGCAAAAAGGTAAAGTCGAAAATTGTGACTGTTACAAAAATGTTTTTTTACAGACACTTTTTTGATGCAAAACTAAAAAACTTTCTTGTTGTATTAAAAACGCTTTACCACTATGACATTGGTAAGATTAGATTTGTCATTTGTACAGTGACACAGCAAAATAAAAATGGGCCATAAAACACCGCATTGTTTTATTGATATATCAATGGTCATTAGACATGAGCTAATTAGTTGAGGGTACGCGGATTTGTTTGATAACGGGAACCAACCTACCACGGCTGGGCGATAGATTAAACGGTGCCTGAAGAAAAATCCATCTATAAGACTAGAGGAGCTAGTTTTCGGTTTCTTTACTCAGCTCAGCTTCTGCGAACAGCTCTGGTGGAAACCCAGCGTTACCGTGTATTCTACTGCTGCGTCATCCAGCAGACTAGACCGCGCGCGTGGGCGGAGCGGTTTACTTCGCCGAGTAACATCACTAGAAGCGACAACTTGAACTAAGAAAGTTTGTCGTGAGTTATGCAACGCTGTTGCAAATTAATGGTAAGTTGATAACTCCAAACCTGACTACTTCGCCGTTTGCCCACCAATCAAGAGTTCCCTGGTCTTCCATAAGGTACTAAATGTATGAAATTGGCTTCGATATTTTTAGTGTTCCAATCTATCTTATTAATATGGTGAATTCATTAATATTAATAATAAAGACTGTACACGATAAAATCCGGCCATGCATGCTCTGCTGTATCTTTGCAATGAATGCATAATTTTCAAGCATTTTTTTTTATAACTTGTATAATTATAATACTATATAATCAAATAAAATCGTATCATATCTAATGTATGTGTGAGTTTTCGCCGAATATATTCTATCATACCTTTCATATCCTGTCCAGCGTTTTTTGACAATCTTCACTCGCTTCCTGCTACAATGTCACAACTGTATTTATATTTTTACAAGCTGTTTTACGCACATTAGAATGTCGTCTTACCAAAAAAAATACGTTTTGAAACTAATTTCTATTTTTTTGAAAGTTGTTTTTGTATGGGAGGCATTTATTTGTCAAAAAGTCAAATTCGCTAAAGTTAAAAAACCTCAGAACTATCTCAATCTGAATACAATTAGAAAAGTTTTAACTATTGTGAAAAGTTAATGTAATAAGGTATAATTTGGCTTGTATCATTAAAAATAATATGTTTTTAACAGGAGAATTTGGTAAAGACTGTCAGTAGAACGTGTACAAAAAAATATTGGTACTGTGGATTATATAATGATGTATGTCACAGACGCTCTAAATTTTATTATAATTGTATTTTTATTATGTAGTTTCTAACCACTGACTATTACAAAAAAGTGCTGCTTGAAAATTTGCATTCATTACAAAATACACCAGAGCATGCATGGCCGGATTTTATCGTCTTTAAGACCTTATTTAAAAATATAGACATTTCGGATGCAACTATATTTTTCAAGATGACTACATACATTAGGGTACCTTGATGAACTTGTCAATATAGTGCCTTGCTGTTACAAACTTCATATATTTCAAAAGACAGGGTTGTAAGCATGCTCAACAGTTGGAAACTGTATGAGTAAAAATAACACCTAACACACACACATAACTTGTAATAATAACTTGTATTGTTTAGAGTCAAATGAGCGCTTTGATAGGCCCATTATCATTAGTGTGTCAGTCAAATGGTCTATGGCATGATACATTCCATCCGCTAGTTTCCTGGGTACTATTGAGTTGATTCAGTTATTCAATTTCGGGAGCACAGCGAGAGGTTAGTACGGACCAGCGCGTATCTGACTCGTTTTCTTAGTTAGTTAATTACGTGCCCAGTTTTCCACCGTTGCACAGAGAATGCGCTTGCATGTCAAGTATTATGTCAGAAAAATAGTAATTAAATTGACAGGAGCTAAATAAGTCGACTTTAGTGGATAAAATCTGTATTCTTTTATGCACTCACATGTTACGCATGTCACAATTACATATTTACAAGACGATTTTTTCCAAAAATATGCTTAAGGTTTTTATTACGTGCTTAATAATTGTTCACCTAGCGTCACGATGTATCCTCCACGGGCAGACCGGAGACCGAAGCAAGAGGCCCATAATTTCTCAAGGTCATAGACTCCTACCAGCGCCTTAAACCGCGAAGATGCCTTCGACATTAGCAGGTACCCGCTCGGTTGAACGGCCTTTAGACGACTATTTATATTCAGAAAGCGTCTGATTGGATGTTGTTGTTTGTATTGGGTTTTTAACCCATCCGAATGGTGATTTCAAGTTCAAAAAGAATTTCAAATATTCAAGAGAATATTGCGCGTTTAAATCGAAGCGGTGTATTATGGTGTCTGTATTAGTTTATTTAGATTGGGTTTGTCTAGACGGAGCAGCCAGCCACTTAAACGAGGTTGCTTAGAACTGCAATCTATCTGGCACATCTAGCCGCCTGTCGCTTTACCCCTGAGATTGACAGATGCCTTTTAGTTCAAGCCGCGGGTTAATTATTGTTTTGAATCGTCTATTATGAAAGTTAACAATTACTTGGCAATAGTCGGCCGACCAGACAACACTGAACGTTTTTAGATTGCGTAAAGAACAAATTCATCAAATTTCATAATTATGTGTAATGAAAGCAAATGGTTAAGGATCTTGTTACTGCTTTAGCCAGCTCAATCAAGATTTCACTAGAAAATATATGTGACAATTGATAAATAAATCGATAACGATACACGTCAATGTAAAATTTAATTTTAGATGAATTAAAATATGTAGTATTATGCAGTTTACTAACAAGTGAAGCTGTGCCAGTCCGACCACACAGCGAGCGAATCGCTGAACATGCCGCCGTGCTGATCTAACTCGTAAGATGGTCACCAAACAGCTCGTTGGTAACCAACAACGCTGCAGAAGCAAGGCAATGATGTCATGCTTGAAAGGGTATCCTGCTGCGTACGATGTGCAACAACACTGCAAGCCCTGCGTCAGCATAGCCACTCAGTGTCAGGTCAGTGAACGAACACACTTCGTCACGCCTCTGTCGCATAATGGGGTGCGTAGCAACAGCTACTCTACAGGGTTGCTTGTTGAACAGCACGCTGCGTTTAAATCGCGTCGCGCCCGCTGTGTGTTCAAACCTTAATAGTTTTTGTACGTAGACGGACGGCTGGGTCGCACGGAGCAATCCCCAGCACATATCTGTATTTACCGAGATGACGTCACAGTGACATCATCTGATAGCGGCCGATGCTGTGCAACGAACCCGTAGACGCGTACGGCCTACACGCTTTCTATTGAGCATTATGAATTGGATAATTAAGAGTTTAAGTTAACTTGTGATCACTTGAAGTATAAATTCAGTAGGTATGTTGAAGTCACTATTAATATAATTAAGTGCGAAGGTACATCGATAGTTAGTATAAGTATCTAGCTAAGTCCACAAGCGGGTTGGTCGCTAATGTCGCTGTTCTCATTAATTAGCCACGTCGCCGCCGTCGCCGCCGTCGCCGCGGCGGTATCGCTCTATCAACAGCTCGCATGCAGTTCGCAACGCATCGCGGGCGTCAATTAAACCACTGGTAACTGCACAAGTTTACATCATTAAAGGCGTAAAAAGACATTTATTGCGAGAAAATTTGTGCAATCAATTAGGAGTTTTAACGGAGGGGGTTAGATGTTGGTGTGAGAGAGATGGGGGTGTGGATGCGTGCGATGCAGCGACGGCGGGGTGGGGTGGCAGCGCGCGCATCTGTGTGCATTCGGCATATTTACCCCGATAGTGGGCGGGCGGGTTCACTGACCCGGCCCAATGCAAGGCCCGTACGTAGGCCCGACGCACACGCCGCCGCGCACGTTTCATTACTGCCACCGCACCGCACAGCGATGCAAAAAGCTAACACTGCGTCAAGTGGGCACGCACGCTTTTTTAATCATCTGCCAGATTCCGTATGTAACTGCCTATCTATATTGCATTAGGCAATCGTTTAATCTTTTTTAGGATGCACTAAATAAACATGAAATAAAGTGGCTTAATTATATCAAGTTTGTTTTTTTATACAATAGGTTAGGGCGGGCTGGTTTCCGCAAGTCGACGACTTAATGTATGCGCCTTTTTTGCGTGAAAAATATTTTATTATTTTATACAATATAATTTACAGTTCCTATTCAGCAATTTTGATTAAAAACCAAATTTAAATACATATTTGTTTGCAACTGTCTTAACAACGCGTGAATTATAAATACAAGAAGTTATGAAAACTATAGTGGTAGTGTACTACATTCTACACCAATTTATGAATAGTTAGCATATCTTTCGGCCGCCAAAGATTTTCTCTGACGTGTCAACGACCCATATACCAACAGTACCTGCTTGCATGTTGGGAATGATCCTAATTTGAGAGGACGTCCTGCAGTTAAGGCAGGTCGGAAGCTAGACACTCGGACCAGTCTAGCGGGCCATATTGATCCCGCGTTTATTTTGGACGCTGCGCTAGATTCTCATTGAAAATTTATAAACACTAAAATCACTCGATGTCGATATCACTAAACAACGACGGAGATTAACTGATATGTGAAGATATGAAGCATCGGGCAGTAACTTTAGGCCAGTTCGGTACGCTTGATTCTGGTTCGTTTTATTTTGCAGAATTAGCAATAGGACAGGAAAAGTATCAAGCTCTTTTTTGCGATTAGGTAATAACAAATAAGTTATGTTTCGCACAGTAGAAAAATCATTTGCGTCTTGTGACTCTGAATCCCCTTACATTTAAAACATAATCTTGAACAATCCGCTTGGGCTGTGGTAGAATTTAAGGAGTCTTTGCTTGCTTTGGATTCAATTCCAGTTCTCGCGGCAAACAACAACAAGCCAAAAAAATACTAAAACAGCAATGGAAAAAACCTGAAATAGAGACAGGCGTGGACAACACGTCATAATTACAGGGCAGCATAGCATTCATAAAGTCGGTGGTTAATGTAGACAAACAAACGCGGCTGTTGGCCATAAAGTGAGGTATATGTACTTATGCAAAACCACCCTTGCAGGCGGATCGGATGCAATGCAATGCCATAACCTACCGCAAGCTTTCCCCTCGTTGGGGTAAGTCCGGGCAGACGCATTTTGACGGCTATTTTCATAATTACTAAGATACTCGCGATATTATTCATTAACGGTGTGCGATGCGTCGAGATTTAACGATACCGCCTTGTTTACAAGCCAATAAACAGGTGTAAATCATCTGTTTATTGGCTGATGAGGTTTCATCTACAAGTTTCAGTAATTTTAGGAGTAGTTTATTTTGATGTAAATTTGTCCTAATAGGTACAATAGAAAAACTTGCATTAGTATTAAGGATTTTTAAATCAAGTGTGAAGCAGGGGACACATAAAAAAAACAGAAACCACGGCCTAACAGACAGGTCAAATTAGCTACTTTTTATGACGTGCCAAAACGATAGCGTGTATGGAGACTTATTTTATAACATGAGAAATATTAACATATCGCGCGTTAAATCCAACAGTGACACTATGCAAAAAAGGAATTAATTCAAAAGTTAATACTTTTTGACCGCAATAATGTCAAAAAGTCAAAATAATCAACGTCACGACTGTCACAAAAGTTCATTGTCAAACAGCACACTAATTGTAATTATGGTGTCTATAATTTAGAAATTAAGTATTTATATTTCGTGCACACAAAAAGTACAAGATTTATATTTCGTGAATTTTTGAGGGTTTCATATCGTGGTCAGTGTAACACACTGCACATCGATATTACGAGAAAGCAAAATGAAGTAATCATTGAAAATAACATTATATTTGCTAACTGCTTCTCAGGAATGTCGTTCAATCAGACAGTTACTATGACTAAGAGATTTCTCATTTTCAATAGTGATGTGTCGAAGCTGTCAAATAAATGCGAGATGATAAATTAAGTTTTTGAACTCAGACGGCGTCTGGGTTTTTGTAGCTACATCAGTTATTATTTTATTCTATGACAGTTATTATCTTTTGCTACGATATTATTACAGTTACATTCCTTTAACGAAACTGAGTACCAAAAGCTTTTATTTACTTCTGTTATGTGCATCTCAAGTTCAAGGCTATAAAGAAAAATAGAAGCTACAACCACCGCGGGTGATTTTAAATAGTGTATTAATTAAACTAAAACGATTAAAGTGAATGCGGTAGCTGCATAGATTAGTTATAAGTTAGACTTAAAAAAGACGTTCATAAGATACCGTTCCCTTACCTACTAATTAATTAACTCCGCATAAACTACTTCGGTAGTTTTGCACAAGTTCAATTTGATGATTTAGAAGCAAGAAACAGGTTAAGATGGGGCCGATTGCATAATAAAGTACAAGCTAATAGTATTAGTTGTTTTGCATAGAATTTTACTATAAATACACATACACAAACTCACGCCTTTATTCCCAGTTTGGGGTAGGCAGAGCTACAGAATTGCCAACAACTCTAAAAGCTTGTTGATAATTCTGTAACCACATTTTGCATAATCAGGCTAAGATGTTTACCAGCGTATTAGTGACAGGTTGCAAGCCCATCGCCTAACAGTACTACAAGCCTTTATTCCCTTAGTCGACTCTTACGACATCCACGGGAAGGCATGGAGTGGCACTATTCTAAGCCGGCAACCACACAGCTAAAGCTACTATAAATCTAATTCTACACAAACAAATTACATGCTAAGGTAAGGTATAAGGTTCGGTTATCTCAGTTCGTAATTAGACTGAAAAACAATAACTTTTAGTCTGAACAAAATAAAAGCGCCATTGTCCTGTATTAAGTCGTAAACAGACGCAACATTGTCGAGACAAGACGTCATAAAAAGCTGACTTCGTAGATAATTATTGGGATATGGTTTCTGACCTAACTTAACGAGGGTTCTGTTATCAGTCAGCCTTTTGGGATGTTTTGGTCCAGTGTATTAGTGTGGACCAGTGGGCTGTTAGTGTTGTTAATGTTACCTTATCGTTTGTAAGGGTTTGTTTGAAACCGTGGGCGGCCGGCGTCAATGAGAGGGATTACGGCCGAGACAGTATTAGACACTTTTAAGTGAACCACTTAGAACAAGTGTTAAGGGTCGCACTTGGCACCGGATTGTTGAGGAAAGGAAAAATAAACCAAACATTTCGCCGAAGTAATTCCCACGATGTAGCGTTTTTGCACTAGCCAAACTTTAGCCCTTCATGTATCATGACCAGACCTAGGAATATACGGGACAAAATTAAATGACAGGTAGGGATTGCCTTTATCGATAAAATCAATTATCGATGCTTTTCCCATATACTAGTGATCGCTCCAAGTTTTGTATGACAAAATATATGTTTATTTAAAGTATGCAAAGAAAATATCAACATAATTCTGATTATTCTTTATTTTAAAAGGATTAACCTTAACACATCATCATCTTTTTTTTTACTCCACACAAATTCTGATCATTTATTTTAACAATAGTAAATGGGACAGTCATTCTGAACACAATAAGGAAAAAGATATGATGATGATGAGTGAAGGTTTAAAAAAATCTTTTAAAATAAAGAATAACCAGAATTAAGAATGTTGCTATTTTGTTTCATTTGAATACTTTCATTAAAAAATTATTTTGATAAACAAAAATTGGAGCGATCACTAGTATATGGGTAAAGCATCGATAATTGAGTTTATCGATATGGGCGATCCCTAGCTGTCATTTAATTTTGCCCCGTTTATTCCTAGGTCTGATCATGACATTCATGACAGTTTTCATTAAGACGCCATATTTTGATTGTCATGGACGGTACCTTGTCACGTAAACTGTAAAAATAATACAATACTTTTTATTAGGTTGGTAAGATGGAACTAAGGTCAAAATGAAATATTCGTTACTAACAGCGTGAATTCTGACATTTTCGCGCTTCTGTAGTTAAAATAAGGTACTTACGGCTCACGTCTACTACGTATTTCTGGTACATTAGTACAATAGGGAAAGTTACGTCATTAAAATATTTAAAGATAGCAAATATAGGCGCTATTTATAGCAGTCAACAAATAACTTCTATTTCTAGCGTTATCCGGTCGAGACACGGGGGAAATAAGAAAAAATACTTTGTTTATCACCAGGGGTAGTCACATGGAGAATACAGTTCATGATAATATGATAGATAATGTATTCCGCTGGTGGTGTTTACGATACGTCAAACTTTTCAATCCCATCTCAAGCTGTCGAGACTGTTGTAGTAGTAAAGTAATAATTAATCAAGGCAGTACGGTGCAGGGTTCATCAGTTACCTGGCCAGACTGCCTTCCAGTTTCGTTATTAGGAGGGCCCCATTAAAAATCATATGCGTTTAAAAGGCCGCCCTCGTCGCGCCGTGCCACTTCAAAGTTTGACCTCGCAATTACTAAAATTGGTTTGATTTACCATTTTAATTGTAACAAAAAGCTTATTTTTTCAGCGGCGTGGACGTCGGCGGCGGCGTTGTATTCTCGACCGAGTGACTCGCGGGCGGAGGGTCTATTAGGGTTCGGCGGAGTCGTGTTCCGCGTCGATCGGGGATCGGAATTTTGAGCTGTGGCGTCACGTCGTTAAGGCGTAGTTTCTGTCGGAGGTGTTCGGTAGGCGCGAGAGGAGAGCACTCGAGGTCGGATGCTGAGAGCGGGGTGGGTGAGGAGCGGGAGGAGGGTGGGACAAAATCGATATCGTCGGGCGGCGCGCGACGTCTTGCGTCCCTTCTCCCCACCCCTCTAATGAATGAGAGCGAACATAGTCATCTCTGCGGACGGCTCCGGCGATACGGCACGCAGCCGTCGCCGACTTCGCCTAGACGGTGCTGGCCTGCCGAATCCGATACGATGGGATAACGGAGCGAACGCAGACCAACCCCTAAACTACATGATATCACGAGATTGTATCTCCACATTCTATTTAAAAGTCAAAATAAATGGAGAAGCAAAACGAAAGGGTATTATTTTCCTTGATCTCGACGACCACGCGTGAGACTCACTTGAACAAGCCATATTTCTGCTCAAAATGTATAACAATATTAAGGCTTCATCTGGAATATCAATCGACCGACCGCTATCGAATAATTACGAAAGACCGTAAATAACGAAGTTGAAAATATATATTCTTAGGTATTTACAAAAAAGCGTCATAAATCATAAACAAAGTAAATATTTCTTTATTTACTTCACTATTGAGATGAATAAACGTACTGTATTCCCAGCTTCTTAATAGCTTTTGGCTGGCTATCGCTATCACGCTTGCACTCGCAACTGACAGTATATTTGTCACTCGTGTCTCATAGAAAAACGATGATTGCTATTAAGAAAATGGTTACACTGTAAGTGTTAACAATTACTACACAATCTAACAACGCTAAGTATCTACAAATCGACTTTATTTTATGTGGACTTAATAATATCCTTATCACAAAGTTCAAATCCGACTAACTAACAAACAAAAACAGCAAATAATATCGTAAATAGCAAATAGCATAAAAACACCTACACAGAAATGATAGGCGGTTCTATTAATATACGGCTAGAGGAAATAAGACGTGACAATTTCAGAGTTCAAGTAAGTATTACATGGTCCCCCGCTCTGTATTACGCTCGGTGCAATTTTTTAACGCTATCTTGTCTGCATCTACGATAGCCCGAGGAAGTGGACGACAGCCTACGCGATGCCGCGATACGGTCCTGGGATGAAATTGAACGCAAGTGGAAACCAAATAGTCTCATTTTTATGTTACTTTTAAGACGAAGTGGATATACAGAACTCTAAGCAACTTATACTGGGTGGAAAAAACGAACGCCGCATGAACGGCAACTACCTTAAATATTGGAAATAGCAAATTCTACGCAAAGGAGACTAACTTTTATTTTTGATAACTATTATTACTGAATTTATGGATTTTTGGAAATTCGTCTGCCTTAACCGGGAATCGAACTGGGCGAATATGAAAAAATTATGAAGTAGAGTTTTTACGGTCTTTATTTAATTCAAAGGTGTATCCCTTGTGACCCTTTCGATCTGTATCATAAAACACGACTTTATTGTTTTGTCATATTCGACCAGTTCGATTCCCTGTTAAGGAAGAGGTTTTTTTTTTTCAAAAATCCGTTAATGCAGTATTTTTTGTTTTCAAAAGTAAATGTAAGTAAGTCTCCTTTGCATAGAACTTTCTATGTTGCCGATGTCGTGCATGTGGCATTCGTTTTTTCCACCCTGAATACTCGTGTTATTATTTTACTAAATAAACATACTAAGGGCGTGGAAAACCCTTTCTTTTTTTTGTAGTCAGATTATTGACAACAGTAAAGAAGCTGGAGAATATAAGACAGATCCAAGTTAAGTCAAGCTTGCATGGAAAACTAACACAAAATGTAACAGTAGTAAGAAAGATAATTTAAATCTTGAATCTTCAGACACAAGTTATCAAGTAACAAGAACTATCATATCGTAGCAAAATAATTTGCCATACCGTTTAATCAAAATAGAGGCCCAGATGCTGATAACATAAAAAGTTTACTATAAAACAATCGGGCATATTACAGTTTGTTTTTATGTTTGGGTAGGTACATAAAATTAACATAAACTTGAAACTTTCATGAAAAGATAGTTATCAACATGTAGTTGGTTCAAAGTGCTTAGGGACCTGATTTTATATGGTGTTAATATTCAAGTAGAAGCTTAGCGTGTAACTTTTTATTAGTAATATTATAACATCCTTCCTTAGTACTGTTTAAGTACAGTATAATTTTGAATTTAGGAGCGAAATTTAATTCCGAAAGCTGACGGGACGTTCAATTTAACCTTATTGCATTGAATATTGAAAATCGTTTATTCATTTAACGCATCCTAAATATTTTTAGCATAAGAGCTGCATTTACACATGTGAACCAGTACTAGTTTATTACAACAACACACAACTCCGTTCCTTGCCCCATGTCCCATGTTGCCCTATGATAGCCCATCGTGTCAAAGAGGCCATTAACAGTCCGTGGATAACATTTAAACAACCTCAAGAATTCCGTCATCTGTCACATTACCCGTTAAAGCTTGGTAATTAATTGGTAAAGAGTTGAAGAAAGAACCATATAATTTGTGGACATTGCAGAATGCACCTAAAGATAAGACGCGAGTGTAAGTGGGTCAAAGCAAGGCCCGGCCCAAATGTCTGACGGCGCACCTGCACCTATGTAGACAGACTTTATGTACGTACGTATGTAAACAAACTGCGACAATTCGCTTACAATTCTAGGTTACATATGCAGTCGGTATGAGTCTTTGACCCAATTTGACAGTATCGGTTTGTATAGCTTTCGCGAATATGTTTAAATATTTTCGTCGATAATATTTAAGTGCGTCATTAAGAATATCACAACAAGCGCCAATGACATCCATATATAGTTACGAACAAAACAATTCATTACTCACAAAACAACAGCTCATCATGAATATTCACAGAGAAGTGTAAACGAAATCAAATAAGATAAATAACGCAAAATTATAACATCAATATCACTAGTTTATTTTGTAGTTCAGTAGCAAACACGCGAGCGGATCTGTCCAAAAGGCTTATCAGTGGCACTGATAGCCGCGGATGACACTGTATCTATGGGCGACGTGATCTCCGGCCTTGTCTCCGAGCTCCTGATACCCTGCACAGGGCACATGAACACGTCGTGATCCAAGAATCAACACGTATAGGTATTTCATCCCCACTACCAAAGCACATAGCAACAGATTTTTACTATAAAACAAGTGAGGCATACGATAAACTCGAGGTACAAAGAGAAATTCTCAACAAAAGATGTGGTTTACAACAATAGGTGACGTCAATACACAATGTTTTAAACACTTGTAATGATGACGATATCAATGTGCATATGGCAACTTACTTTTTAACGCCTAAATCAATATAATTAGTAAGCAGTTACACATTTCTGTAAATAATTACTTAAGAGAAACAGTAAATACAAACATCCGAAATGACATCATGTTAGATGTCAATTTACTTCTAAGTATAAAAATCCCAATTCCCTGCACTATCATATTTGCTTTAAGAAAAACCAAATAGCAACAACAAGTACTTAAGAGAACAGTAAATTAAACATTCGAAATGACATTACGTTAAAAAAAACAACATTGTCTTCATAGCATAAAACAACATCCCAATCCTCAATCCCTATGTCTAAGCAAAAACCGAAACAGCAACAAGCAAACGTTAATATCCACATGTGAAATCTGTAAGCGTGAAAGCACAATCAGTTGCTACCCAGACGTACCATTGTGACGGCGCGGAGGGCCGGCCACCGGAGCGTGTCGGCCAGAGTCCTGAGGAGGGCGCGAGTGGACCTCTCCCCTTCGCGCACCATGGTCCCGACTTCACGCACGGCTGGTGGGTCAGTGCACCAGTGTTTTACGAGCTTAACTGACTAGACATGCCACTACGACGCTCACCTTGACAGTTTTAAATGCAAGGCTAGAAAGTCGTCACAGAATTCAGAGGTCGTCGCGTTCGCAGAACGTTTTCCGGTAAACACATTGGCGCTTGAAATCAGTATGAATCCGAGCAGTATTCCACACAGGTGGCCAGAAGGCTAGCAAGACGAAGTCACAATGTAAATTGCAAATGAACAAACACGGGATGCACTAAGGTCGGCACGTGCGAGGTCCAGCAGACGCGAGAGGCTGGAAGCCTGCCCAGAATCACGAAAGCACTGGCTAGAGTTAGTAGTGTTTATACAGCGCGCGACCGCGAATTGCACAAGATTAATCCGAATATATGATTGAGTACAAATGTAGCAACCGCAATAATCGGCCGCGAGGACGCGACTGGCTTGTTATCGTTACTACACCTATTATCCAGCTAAAGCAGATTCCACATAAGCGGAGTGTATCCAGCCGGCCGCGATGTTTTGGCTAGTTGACGCGCGTCCTAAATCTGTACGCAGATTCAGTCGCGTGTATCTCGCCGAACCACATACATATTCAAATGCTTTGAGAATGTGTGACGTGATTCTTGAATTTACCTAGGTAAACAAACGTTTTGAATAAAAAATGTTTTTTTTTTGTAAAGTTCTTTTTTATATATTCCGGGAGGCTGTTATGGATACTTTTTGTAACACTTATTTATTATTGATTGTGTTCAGATTTCAGCTAAAGAGCTCTTGGCACATGACATCCCATAATTTTACAGACTAACCCCCTTTTTAATGTGAAAAAGAGGCAGACGAGCAACCTGATGCACCTGACCCAACACCAGAGGAATCGCAGGTGCGCTGCGGCTTTTGAGAAAAGAGTAAGTTTGAATAGGCTCCCCAAGTCGTATTGGTTCGGGAATACAGACACCGAGAGCTGATTTCACATAGATAAGATGCGTGGCAATAAAGCTCTTGAAAAACGCAAATAAGGAACCCATCCATAAACGCACTATAAACCAATTTTAGTTAAAAGTTTGCCTTGTTACTTTCTGTCCGATTCGAATGTCATAATGACACATAAGGACAGAGCATATTTGAAGCATCCTTTAGCTATTGCGCGTTTATGAATAAGGGTGACAGTACGATTAATTGGACTTTGACACTCTGCAATTCTCGACATTCATCGGGAGAGATTGGGAGTGCAAATGACACGAGACACATTGCATATTCATAATATCATGGTGTGCACTTAACAGGGTAAAACAGTAATGTAGATCACCTGCCACAATGTCATTTTTTTTTAAAGTAGACCTATGAATAACACATATATGGCTTGATTTAATTGTTACATCGCATTACTAAAAACAAAAATATTAAATTAATAAATGTACATTACAGATAATTTCATTCTAAGCAAATTCCTTTGATTTTGCAAGCTAACGCTTCATATCCCACTATTCTAATATAATAAATGCGAAAGTGTGTGTTAGTTTGTTACTCCTTCACGTTGCAACGGCTGGACGGATTTGGATAAAATTTGAAATGGAAATAGCTTAATACCTTGGATTAACACAATAGGCTTACTTTTCATCCCGGAAAATTTAAAAGTTCCCGAGGGAATAACGATAATCGAAATCTACGCGGACGAAATCGCGGGCAGAAGCTAGTAAGTATGTCATAAAAAGTTGAATATAGTATATTTGAATATTTAGAATATTAAAGAGGTTTCTATACTTAGTTTGATGTTTTATTATAAATTATATTAAATAGGTTTGAATATTTTATGTGAGTAAATTCTAGGATTTTATATACCTACTTTATGTGAAAACACGAACCTTTACGATTAAAACCGAGATGTCCCGAGTGTCAAAGTGGAAATAATCGTACTGTAAGTACGAGTATAAAGCATAAAATATAAAGTTTATTGCACCATTTAAATCAGTATAAAATTCAGTTGGATTCAATAATAGTTTGCGATTCTCCAACAAGAATTGGGCACAGACATAACAAAACTAAGGGCTCAAAATTACAGCTAGGTATGTACATATCCACGTCAAATATATGATTTCGTTCTATAAACAAATATGAATTGCAAGCATCTTTGTGTATTGAGATGTGTTCCACGCAATTTTATTCCTTGACGCTATCAGCATGGATTTGTATATTGTGTGAGCAAATTTATAATTAGCCCAGGGAGTTGGTGGCAGGAGTCCAGGTCGATCACTCGGGTACCGGGCCCGCACTATATCGGGTGAACGGTCGTTGACAGGGGCATTTTACCGGAATTGCAACCGCGCCGCATTCTCCGGCCACTGTCGCTCGATCAGCCGTAAAAATAGAGATCGGACAGGATAAAATGGCTAAACTTAATCTACCTAAGAGACCGTGAGAGAGAATTTATTCCCACAAAAATATCTGCGAAACGCAAAAATTATTACGGCCTACAAAGTTTATTATCTTTCTTTATTTCGTTTAATAAATAAATATTTAGCTAAGGTCAGATCTACTTACTAACAGGAAAACGCTTCTAAAAATAAAATAAGATAAGGTTCTTAAATGAATCGAAAACTTTATTTATGTTTACAAACAGAGCAATCTATAAATAAGCAAGTTGAAATAGCTTATAAGCGTAAACAAAAGGTAAAAGACCCGCAAGTCAAATAACTCGCGTCACCGCCAACAACAATGTCACACAAAGTTTCAAAGCTTTTCACGGCGAAACACATTGCCATTAGGCTGTCACTTGACGATGTCAGTAATGAGTTGGCAGTCCTCGATTCCAGAGGCAATAAGTGGCTTTGACAAGCCATTACATGTATTAGAGGCTATGAAAGCATGAAGGCGAGGGGCGGTTTTACTAGTGCACCGGCGCCACTTCTAGAGGATTCTTTAGTGTTGTGAAAGCATGCTTTGCCTGGAAGGACGACTTGGAAATGGACTTGCGAGTAATCTTTGACGCTGAAGATTAGGAAAAGAGTAAGGCGCAATATCATCACTTAGAGGCCAGAAAGATCCACATCGGGTCGTTGAGCTACGGGAGTAGGCAAGCAAGGGTTCAACGCGAATTTCTTGACCATTCTAATAAGACGCAAAAAGTTTGTCTGTATCGGAAAACAGAAAACAACCACCCTAAGATTGTTTACATTTGTGTTGCCATACAGTGTCATGCTTGGGAAATTCTTAACTTCGCACAGTATTGCCGCGGTAGGAAAAAAACGAAAAAAAGAAATTGTAAGTAGATCAAATAAAAACATTATTTATTGAACTTGTTTTAATAATGTATCACATAATGCCAAAACGAGGGTACTTTCTCACAGAAACATTATCAAGACACTTGTCAAAGTTTTACAGTTTATTTACAAGACGTTTAAGTCATTTCGAGTTGGGTGTTTCAAATTACGATTTTGTGATACAAACTATACTTGATATCAAATTTTCAATATGGTTTCTTTAGACCAAGGTATTGTCTTGCAAAAATGTATTATCTAATTAAAATATCACTATAATTTTATATAATAATGAATATTTAAATGCACAGCTTAAATGCAGGTGGAAAGTTTTCTTCTATTGAGTTTTAAGTATAATATTCCATTTCGTGCCGCGATAAAATGTTAATGACAGTGAAGTATGGACCTTCTATTACTGGAATATAAAACCCAAAGTTGCTACTTTTTGCTAACTTTAATTGTAATAATAATTGTTTACTACAAGGCACATTGTGGAATTAAGCCGCGATGAGCTTGTAGCGGTTATATTTCGAGACCCATCGACAAGTTTGGACAGAAAATATACAAATTAATTAATTATTTTTTATTTATTTATTAATTAATTGTTGTTTATAATTTTTTCTTAAATTTCCGATAATATAGTGCCTAATATATATTAATTTAGTTTTTTTATCTATAATACTTCATTCTGTACCATATAAAAATAATAGGTCAATAAAAAAGCTTAGAAATAATTTAGTCCGCTACCTACTATGGAACGGCAACACTGTGCGTCGTAACGAGCATTAATGCAACTATTGCTCATCTGTTTCCTGGAAATCTCGATTTAAGCAGTCAACCACCCAGCGAGTTCTTAATAACATTAGAAGGAAAGTTATGGATCCGCATATGGTTTACGTTTAAAACTTGGAGGCTGTAACTTTGAAGAATGAATTAGTGAGCGCTCCTTGTTGCGAGAATTTAATTCAATAGGCCACGAGCTGCGAAACGTTGCGTGGAATAATAAATCAATTGGGGTTTTGACAAATTGAATATGTTTGTATGTGAGAGACAGATGAATTATAAACTTTGTCTGCAGCAGCTGAGGCGTCATTCATCAGGGTTTAGGGGTGTCAAGAAATTGAAAGAATTATTGGGACGTTCGGTCGGTAGAATTAGAATAAATGGAAATAAAAACTGTACCTTCTCGATAGAACGAAATTGTGCAAAAAAAACGCTATGCCAATCCTAATTTGGATTTGTTTAACGTATTTTTTGTTTATCTCAGTAGAATACCCATCATAAAAACAACAAGGTTCTTTGATTGTTCATGTTTACCTCCTACGAGCATCAATTTCGACGGTTTAAATCCCAGAGAGCATTAACTTACCATTATCAAATCGCTTTAGATAATGTTAATTCGATTAAAAAATCATTTAGATGTTGTAAATCATAGAGAGCATATACAAACAAGAGAGCATTTAATAAACATTTAGCATTCCTAGTGGGTGCGTAAAAACCGTAAACAAAAAATTGTTCACTCATAAAATTGTTACGTTATCGGTTACCAAATTCGAGGCCGGTGTCCCAGATATTCATATTATGTTAGTTCCAAAATATAGTTGTTGGTGTTAAATGTGTTAAGAATGGTAGCTGTTGTTAGTTGTAGGTGGTTGCGTGGAAAGCTGTCGTGCCCGCGAAGGAAACGCACGTAAACGGCGTTCGGTTAGCGAGCTCGGCTAACACGGCCCTGGGCGCGTAATTAACGTCTAAACATTTCGTGGGGTCGAGATATTTCGCCAAGTTCCTGGTGGGCGAGCCTCACACCGAAAAGTTTGGCACGTTAGAAATTAAAAGCAACCCAACGACATTCTGTCTCTTGGGTCAAGCTGTCAGATCCTACATTCACCTTACCCAAAAATCTAACGAGATCATTAGACCATTGGGCAGGTAGTTTGCCAATTGACTACTTCCCTTGCCTCGGTCACCACTTTGAAATTGCCCTCATCACCGACCGTCTACCCAACCACCAATCCAAGTGTCCTGGCCCATTACCACTTTAAACTTGTGGCCTCCGCCTACTAATGGGCTCTACTTTATAGGTGGTAATGAAGAAAAACAAAAATCAAATGAAACCTTCAATACATACAGTTTAGCCAAACGTTCTCGGTGGAATCCCATTTAATACATTTCGCCAACTTTCACGGACTGCGTTTTATTATGGTTATTTCTTAAAGCTCCCATCTCCTTTTCTAGTAAGAGAGCTTTAGGCGGCCATCATTACGATCATCCTCCTAGCATTATATAATGCCTGGAAAAGATGAGTGCTTTATAAATTGATTGCTGCGTCGCTGACTCGCTGACTCGCTCACTCGCTGACTCGCTTTAAATTTGTATTTTTAATATTTCTCAAGTTTTACGCGACGGTGTGAGCACCGCCTTCGTCGTGCGCACAACATACCCACTGTCAACATACCTGTAATCAATTCCGAGTTCAACGGCGAATCAATATTTGTTTACCCCCTAATAATTACTTTTTTAATGGCGCAGCGACTTGATGAATAGCTCGTTTCTTGACCTCATTTGAGGTACGCCTTTTTACACAACAAAATTAAACAAGTTTACATTGAGTTTGGTACCCATTTATTATTAGATATTTAGTGTAGCTACTCTTGTTTCATATAGTTTTTTTTAATGAGTTTTAATGTAGTAACCATAACTGGCAACATACACACTTAGAAAAAACTATATGACCTAACAAAACTTTGCGACAAATGTGGATCCAGGACAAGAGAGAGATACAGGATTTTACAACATAATAAGAAAACCAGGCCATCATTATAACGAACACTTCTCCGACCCTTACAATAAGGCTTCAAAGCGAGGTTCACAACACGACTATTTTATTTTCACGACTGACTTGAAAGAAAATTTTCAGATATTATTTACACTCCGAATTAGCTACAGAAGTTCTTTGTTAAAAATCGTCCTTTACAAAATAAAACGGAATCTATTAAACCTAAATAGCCTGTCAATATATTGTCATAAAGCCAGAGATCACGTACTACGTTTTTTGCTAATACATTAATTTGCGATGTTTTATAACCTTTAGAATAAAGGCTTGGTCCCCGTCGCCGTATCGTACGTCAAGTCCCATCGAGCGCCTAGCCTGCGGGCGAGCGGATCACGTGACAACGCCAACCGTCCTCGGTTTAATGGAGTTCTTCGATGCACCCGATAATTGCCTTGTTCGTTTAGACGAGACGCATATTCGATAATTGCGATTGCCATTGCTTTTTATTGTACGAAATAATTGGGTGCATCTTTCAAAACGGAAAGAACATACCACCAAGAAAAACAAGAATACATTTTCTTGATTTCTGAATCGAACACGCGCTGTGTAAACGCACGTATAGTAAAATAGAAGACAAACTTTGGCCAAACGAACACAAGCGAAATGGAAAATAATGGTAGGTCATTGACCTTGGCCAATTCATCTGTAGCTTTGATTTGAACGTGCTACCGTCGGTATCAGTGAATAAATCAATTGCTTGAACTAGGCGCACTATGCGAGCAATTCCTATTATCCGACGAATTGGCTTTAGGCAAGGCGATGGCGGATTCCTAGGCGACGGATGCCGGCATGCAGCCTCAGTATGCTGGGCTAAATGGAAATGCAATGCAAATCGACTGTCATAAATGTCAAAATCTAATTGTTTGTGGCGTTGAATAGCAAGTACGGTTTACGCGTGGTTGTATCCACGTTTCAGTTCATGCAGTATAGTTATCATCTTAAACCGCTGTCTCCGAAATGAAAGCTTAAAACCTTTAATTGATATAATATTATTATGTTACTCATTCAGATAGGTAGTATTACCCGATGAAATAAGAGTGACAATGAAATACGTAAGCATCGTTTAACTGAATGTTTGTGTGTATCAAGTTAGCGGTTAAGCATTAGAATTTTAAGGCGTTATTCGGTGATACAGTGATGAAAGCACAACAGACGGATGACTTATTCACTGTCATACCCGCCTAGCAACGGCATAGAAATAGACATTAAGACATGGGCGCGGCGCGGGCCTACCGCATGCTCTGATAAAGGCGTCTGAATGTCGACGGCCCGACCGGTCACCTTGAGGCAACGGCCGGGGAATCGAGCGAAATTTGGCTGATCTTATCGTGTGGGGTTAACAGACGGCAATAAGGGTCACGGAGGTAACTAAAATCAGTGCAATGGGTGCGTATCGTAAGAACGTAGTTATGTAAAGCGGGGTAAGGAATTTCGTCGCGTCACGAAGGCGGGAAAGCAATTGGCATTAGTTAGCGATGCGGAAATCTAATTTGCGAGGATAGTGAGTAGGTATAGGACAAAAAAATAACTTTATTAGAACGCTAAGTTCTGTGTAGCATCGAAATGATTTTAAAATCGTTTAAAACACGTTTTTTTGATATACTGGGCAAAAGTACAGGTTTTTATTAGACGGTTAATAATTAACATTTAATGAAGTTTTTGGGATGTCCATTATTTATTTTTAATTATCTGGCTTGTTCCGGGGCCCGCGCCCCAGAACATACCATCTACCACCTCACAAACGAGTGCCCAAATGAAAAATTCTCTGCTGGAGTAGAGGGACTGAACAGGATGACACCGGAGGCTGTAACCTGGCTTCAAAACACTAACCTTAATTTATAGAAAAATGCAGAAATGACCCTACCAAGAAGAAGAATTATTTGGCACGCGTTTCATCCATTTATAAGGACAGTTTTAAATACGCAACATGACACAAGCGACGTTTGCATACATTACGGCATCCGAATAAATTAATAGCCTCTACATTGGCAGACATGTTGCTATGACGACACTAGAGGCACAGGCGCTATGTAAAGAAACGCGTACTTTACTTTACACGTCACGATGTATGGTCGTCAGAGGTTTGACGTAGCGATGTTACTACGCGAAACTGAGTAGTTAATCATGACATGGAATATCAAATTAAATCGAGCGTAAATTTAAAATTAAATGTCCATATTGTTTTATCAGTTAATGACGAAATTGTTGCATCAATTTACGCAATGATACATGAGTCATCTGGGCAAAAAGAATTCGCCGAAATGTCTTAAGGACTTCAATAGCAAGAACAAGGCGAATTTTCTTAAAAGCGTTCAGTTGACATTATTCCATTTTCAACTTTGACATTATTCTTCTTCATGCCGTGTCATGTGTCGATTTTTGAGAAGTTACGAGATCGATCTTGCAATCACTGGCCGTTCCTCGATGCATGGCAAGTGCCAAAGAGGCTGCTCCAGTTTTAGTTGGATCGATGGTCGTTGTGCCGAAATAGCACCAGCGACCGCTCGGAATACTCCGGCAAGGTCGCTTGCCCGACCTGTGCCCTCTTTATGACCTGTCAGATATTCGATGACTGTTACAAAATTGACTCTAAGGTGCTTCTTATAGTCAGCCTATTAAAAATATCGAGCTTGCTTAGAACCTAGTCGTTTTAAATATCATTGACAATCACGCTTGTCATGATATTATATTCAGTTTGAAGTTTATTACCACCAGGCACCAAGGTAGTCAACGTTATCTTTGGGGTAGATACTCTGCATTGTAGTTATTCAGCGTTTAAGGTATACCGTAGCGGGGTGCCGTTTTTTCATACTCCTAATATAGTGAGCTGCATTGTTTTGCTAAATATAGAAAATACAGGTAAAAAAACAGGCGCTTGAAATTAATTCTCGTCACACCATGCAATTTGATAACGGATTTTTTGCTAGCATCGGATGTTTTCACAACCAAACCAAATATGTACCTCAGTACAAATACAGATTGATCAGAGTTCTAGATACTGTTTTTCCTAGTGTCTTGGCTGGTTCTGGTTTATGTAAGTTTGAAGGTTAACTAACAGCGACAAATTGCGGGCACATATTGTCAAAGTGTGTGCGGAGACAGGGCTCTGTGAGGACTCTGCAAGAGATTTACTAAAAATCAACCAAGCGAACTCTAATGTTGGTTATTTTGGGGCTCCGTATAGAATATTGTGTGTTTCATACCATACATAAGCATAACCATCTTCATCACCGAAAAGTTTGAGTGAGAACCACTGATGAATGGCTGGAGTCGGGGAGACCTCAAATCGCGCTAAATGCCGGAACTGATGGCGCCGAATCCATGTAGATTGTTTTCGAACTTAACTAACGAGTGTGGCTCGAAGACAAAGTGCGAGGATTGTTGGAGTTAGCATTTATCGCTCATTTAATTGAGTGGACCCCTCAAGACGGCCGAGTTTCCTTTATTAGATAAACTAGCCCGGAAAAGATAAATCACGTTACTATTTTGGAATCACGCTCCAGTTACAGATCATTTGAACGGTCTGGGGCACGTTATATAAAGCTACAAGTTACAATTTTACAGGTCTAAACTGGCAACACTGCTCAAACGGCTGGTCGTCATTGGTCGAGGTTGTGTCAAATGGAAACTTGTAACCAGTAAATTGTAATTTGTAGCTTTATAAAACAGGCCCCGGGTTGTAATATTTTTTCCTGTTTTAAAGAGAACAAACAGGAACAAACTCTTCTGTCTCAAATAAGTATTAAGTACTAAACTATCCGTTTCATTTTCTACATAAGGTTCTACGTGTAGGGAAATAAGTATACATTATTCGTCTAGATTAGAAGTGCTAAACCAACGCCAACGAAGCCCAATTACTTTTTTGAAGTACGGTCACAGATATAAGTACAAAGCCTTTGTGATAATGATGCATGTATGAAACAGAGTAGAGAAAGTAGCAAAACTAACAAAACATTAAAATATGCAGAAAGCATCTCCCACACGAGTGGCGAATATAAATTGCGCGCACTGTCAAACCGGCGTTACCGCGCGATCTGAATCGATACGAATGAAAATAAAAAGTGGCGTAACAACGAGAGCAGGAATTTGGCAGTGCCACTAGATATTTTAATTTGACGTCAGGATGGATTTCTTTGCGATATAAAAGAAATGCTCACATTTTTGAGATACGTCAGCATTTGGATGAGTCACGGGGTATTTTGGAGCTGGGTAACAAATAAATGTAAACACTTTTCTTGTCACCACACGCCGCGCGGCGAGCGGCCGCTAAACTGATAATTCTTTAATTAGATCGGTCCGCGGGGCGCAGGTGGATTCTGTGTTTCCGAACAATTTCACGTTTATAAAAACGTTCCGAGACTTTAATAATAGGCGTGGCTTGACGTTGTATTGCGTTGAAAAGTTCCGCGTACTATAAACATGTTTTTGTAAATAGTTAATACGACAATGAACGTCATTCATATTCAAATTGTGTTTTTATTTGATTACTAGATAATACTGCTTGGGCGGGCTCCATAATTCAAAATGTGCGACGGTCCATGCAATGCAAAACGCAGCTCAGCTGATTGATTTGCAAGGTTTCATAATGTCTCAATTGGGCTGTCTCGGGATCGGCGTCTAGGTGCGCAGCCGCCAGCAACTGGAGCGTTTAGGCGCCGGCGCGCGCATCTGACCGCGTTGCTGCACTCCGTATGAGATATACGTACACTTTTTCAATGTCTGCATGTAATATCCGATATATGTTAGAGAAAATGGAGGATTATTAATTATGGAGTATTCATGTTTAAAAAAAACTGAAGCGATTAGGTAGAAAGAAGTTATATTAAAGAAACGAATTTGCAATTTGGGTAAGTACCAAAACTAATCAGCCGTACGTGCATTTAGGTTTTTCCATTAAGTTAAAACACAGAAAATGCTAGGTTCACATCACATGATTAGCGTCCAGTGCAGGGTTATTCCGCACCGTGGAGTCCATCAAATAGATCGGCCCGCGATACCGTCTCAAATAGGCGTTCCGACGGCCGGCGCGGCGCGCCCGCGTTTCGCTTTACGATATTGGACTTTCCATCAGTTTTTATTTAAACAAAGCAATGGATCACATGTGCCGATTTCTAAGTCAGATTAATGTTGCACTATATATGCTACGCCGTAAAAACCGTTATAAACAAATTTGCAAGCACCTACTTGATTTTTTTGTTAGATACCTACCTTTATTATTATTGTGAAGACCACAAGTATACCATAACATTGTTTAATGTCCGGGAATTTCTATAAATCAAAAAACCAAATGATATCTCTCACAAATATCATCAACTCTAGATTTTAATGACAGCATTAACTGTATTTACGGGGCTCAGTGGTTATCGTGAAGTAACAAATCTTGAACATAGCCAACTACCCTATCAGGATCGAGGAAGACCACCTATATTTTATTTGCGTAGATAATGTGATACATGTATCGAGGCGGACTCCATCGGAATATTGGGTCATCAATCTCCAGCTCGAGATAATGGTGGCGAAGCGATGCGATGTAATAGTTGCTTGACCAGGGGATAGAAATATCTAACCAGTCCGCCAGCACGCGCCTTACGATTAAGAAAATAAACAGTATACTCTGGACTCTCTCGTACCTACGCAATGCGCAACTTAGATATTAAGTTTTCTCATGTACAAAAAACACGTGTCACTTTCACATTTGCTTTTCAGCCTCATATTGCGTCTTACCAGTTTGTGAGTACTTGCGTCAGCTACGAACATAATGATCGATGTCTTACCTGAAACAAATAAAACATTTATTAGGGCGCTGTTATTTTTTATAGCGCGGCGTTAAAGCAAGGATGGGTTACTAGCCTTGAATGAGATCGATATGAGATTGGGCTCGAGCATCGCAAGTCATCGGGGTCGTTAACACCAGCGTGTTTTGACGCACAACATTATTATATGACTAATGATGACGTCAAGAGTTGGGAAAGCCTCGAGAAAACTAAAGCTGAATGTAATATAAGCGATTTCATCATGAAGGTATGCGCTACTGCATAATTGTCTATGAGCGTAATGCGCGGAGGCGCCATTACAATTATAATGGCTGGGAAAAAATAATGCATAGAGAACCGACGTAGTTGATAATAGAGCACAAAGAGCCGTATGATCGTCGTTTGCATTAGGATTGCGTCATCACAGCTGGCCGCGTCGCATTACGGCCCACGACTCTAGAAGCGACAGAAACTTTCGGAGCCAATAACGGCCATCAAACCGGCTGCGGCGCGAAGTTGTCATGAGCGGACGTCGCAACTCGCAGCATCATGTGTCGGGAACAATAACACATTTCCCGAAAGCATTAAGGCACGTCCGTAACGTCCAATAACGGGGCGATAAACAGTATGCCAAATTGCATGAGCCCCGTCGATTATCCCGGCGACCCTTCTCTGCATGTGGCTTCAAGGGCCGTGCGTGCACACCCTATCTTGAATTGCCTAATTTATCACGCGAGATTTATACATGATATGCGGGGAGTCCCGCGTCCAATGTTTACACGAGTTATATTAGACGAGTTACAATGGGAGGCGCACTTGGACCGTGGTCAGCTCCGCACAATGAGAAAGTTATTGCTGGTCGCACTGTTCTCGTGCGGACACGCTTTGTTGTCGCCCGCGCTGAGAGTTAATTATGCTAATGTAATGGATACTACGTATTGCGAATCATAAGTATCAAGCATGGTAGTTATGTGAAAGAGCTACCTATTAATAGTTATTTTTGGTTAGGCGGATGGTGCCCATTCCATAAGATTTAACACATATCGTGCATCTGACTGAGAAATCATCAGAAGTATTTCCCCCAGTAATAAACTAATTTTAAATAAAATAAACGAATTTTCGGCGAGCAAATGCTATTTATCCAAAAAAAAATATTAAGTTCTAGAGCGTTGTTAGCTTTAAACTATTAAGTAGATATTAATTTATGTATGCGGATACACTGGTAGGTATGCCTAACCGACAAAACTGTTTGATGGTAGCCATTACGGAATGGTCGCGGTCTCGATAGAGCGGGCTAACGTCCGCTCGGCACGCGTCCTAGCGATCCGTCGTGCCCGCGCTGTTGCCAACAACGATTAATTAATATAGAACACTATAAATAATGTGTCAATATCGACCTTATAGAGTGAAGTAGAATAAACGGCTCAGCTTAGACTGTGCAGACTGTGTTTAAAGCCTTAAATACGAGCAACAGATGGGCTGCTTGCGTGAGTGACGTCGCTGTGCCTGCAGCTGGCAAGCACTGTTTTTGACATCACGCAAGTCATAAAAATATAAGATGTTATCTTGTCGCTGCGCGGCGAATTACTTATTTTTTTATTAGCATTGTGTATCCCGCAAATCATTAAGAAGTTTACCCTTACCTGGAGGCAGTAGCCCCCTCAGTTTCCGCCTGGGGTCGGTGGGCAAACACATTTAAAATTATCGTCCGTGGCAAAGATTGTGAGAGGAAAAAAACATTATCGCGGCGAGATAGGTGCCGCAGGCGAGTCGGGTGCGCAGTTCGCACGGATACAATATGATCACTAAGTGGGGAAACTTGGGCGATTCAACTACTGGAACCGCATTATAAGTTGTTTCATTCATTGTAATTGGAGAGGGAAGCTTGCTACATAAACTGGTGGAAATAATGTTTCAATTAGTTTAGACTCTGTTGTTTATATCAGTATCCTGCTTCTGATCGACGTTAAGTATCTTTGATAGATAAACCTGCCTTGTATTAACTTGTGCCTACTCTTCGATGTCATTATAATTGTGTCATGTTAAAGTAATAGTATAAAATGTAAGACCCGTATTTTACTACCTGTAACACACAATAAAGAAATTTGATTGATTAAAGGAATTCGATTGAATAGTTACCAAGACAATATTGCCGGTTACTTCAGAGGTTGGCGGACTTAATGTACCTACAAATGATCTAGTTGTGTTTACTTTATCAATATTTGGTATCGCAAAATAAAACGTACCTGCAAATCCGATATCAGCAAGTCCAAATACCTCGAAATCCTAGTTCGGGAGCCTAATTATTCGTCATTAAACTGACCATTTATTTACGTTAACCATTTCATTAATGAAAACGAAGTATCTACTTATAATTACGCGAAAATACTAGATTGCGTGTAATATGCAAGCTTAATTAACAAGGTTATTTGCTACACCTTCTAAATACAATTTCATGATAGTTAAGTCTTCCCAACCAATCATCATAATAGGTAAACTTCATCAGCTTTAACACTGAGGAACATATAAAAAATGCTCTAATAACATATCCTGTTATTAGCAATTAGTTTTATGGCTAAGCTTATTATTTTAATTACAACAAACAACGTAATGTCGATATTTTTAGCCGAAGCACATGCGGTTAAAATTGACGTTAAGACTAGCGATGCAGTTAACTCTATTTATAATCCGACCGGCGTCTGTATGAAAATAGCGAGACCGGCAACTTTGCGTGAAACACATGAGCCATAACGGGAGACTTTTAAAAAAATATTATAATTTTCCAATTTGAGAACGGCAATTGTATATAATTATGCTTCTAAGAAGGTCCATTCAAGCTTAGCCAATTAATCGATGAGTTTAAATATGTAGGTACGCATTGAATTGACTGCGGCAATAAATTGAAAGAAAAAAACGCTCGTTGTCATAATGTGACAGTTGGTTATTAGGTACGTTAATAGAAATATTTTGCACAAGTGTGCCACTACAAGTTGGTCGATTGTTGAGAAGTAAAGTTGATCTAAGTGGGTATGTAGGTATAAGTAGGGAGCTTTGCGCTATTATTGGCAACCGCCCACGCCGGCAGACGACACCGTTGCATTCTGGGCCGGTTGGGCAATGAACAGCTGATGAAACGCTTGGAACCGGCGCCCGGCCCTGATCGACAATCAAAGCACTTAAATCTTAACAAAGCTTCAACATTTCTCGAACTTGCTCATAAAGATAACACTTTACTTGTTCCAATAAAATCCTACGCAATCGACAACTGGTTTTGTTCTGAAGATCGCCCCCAAGGACTTTAACGTGATCGTGCCCCATGTGTCTTGCCTCAAATCAAATGCAGACAAGAGAAATTCAGTGCAAAAGTACACTTGCGTCAAGCCGGCGCTCAACCACAGCTAGAAACTACAATTAGCACCAGTTGTAAATGTCACGAGACCCTCCGATCGTCTAGCATCCGCCGTAACGCGGAACCTCCTCGAAGCACGATCTCCTTAACGTCACTTTGAACTCGATGTCCTTTAAAATCTTTTTATTTTTCGATCGGTTAAGCGGGTCACGCGAAAATCGTATTAGATGCTAGTTCTAAGACGAAGTTTTTAGTAAAATCTCGTTGAATTTGTTTGTTCGGGTAAGTTTTACGAGTTTAGCAAAGTCGTTCGATGATGTCTTACACGACTAACAGGGAAGCAGCTAAGTATAGTTGGTAGGAACCGATTCAAAGGAGCGATATTATCTGTAATGAAACAACACGAAGAGTCAATTGTCTTTGTGACAGCGGCGAGTTATTTCTGGCGTACCTACACCGTTTTGGAGCACTGCCGGTGCGGGATCGGGTTAAATTAAGGAAAATATAATTATAAATAGCAGACAAGTTACAATAAAAAAAGATTTCCGAGTTATTGAACTTTGCATAGAGTTAAAACGTAACATTGAGGCGTAATATCAAACAAAAGAGTCAAGATACGAGGGAGACAGGCGAGACATTACACGCGTTTACGGTGAGACTACAAAAGAATTTTATTCTCGTAAGGAGCGCCAGATATATTGGCCGTTCCTTATTTATGGTGATTTCATACATAAACGAGACACCTGTGGGATAATTTATGGCGAGGCTCACGTCGCATACTTATCGTAAGCGCCATATGTAAAATGACGGTGCCTTCTTTTGATGTGCCTGATTTATTGATGCAAAACCATTCAAAACTTACAATGCCGTGAAGTTAAATATTCTGAAAGAAGTACCAATTTCACCAAACGATGTTAAATTTAATCAATGTTAATCGACTGTTAGTTCATACATTTTCACAGCTGTTAACGCTCTAATCGTCTGTTAAGTGGTTAACATCGTTTTGTGAAATTGGTACTAAGCAAAAGGTTCGATTTAAACGTCTTTATAGTCTGGAATAGCAAACTGCACGGCTAGCACATGTTGTCCGCGACTTGTTTGTCGCTCGGATATCCCTTTCTTTCTAGTCTGCGCGATAAGAACGATAGAGACGCACTGAGCGACAAGCGAGAATATACAACTTGTGCTACCCGTGCAGGCTACTTTTATCCCGGAAAACTGAATAATTCCCGAGGTAATAGCGATAAACGACGCGGACAGAGTCGAGGGCAAAAGCTAATTTAAGATAAATTAATGAATGTAATGGTGAGTAAATCTTGATTCAATGTAAAAGAATAAAACGCTCAGGTCCCGCCATATAGCCTTGCCCGACAATGAACTGAGATGAACACGTCAATGAAGTCAGTGTGAAGGTTAACTGGAAGAGATCCCTTATAGGGATAAGTTCGCCTTTGTACATCCCTGTTATATTTTTGTCTATTTTATAATTGTTATTTCTTTTGTTTGTACAATAAAGTGTTTACATACATACAATGCACTGGTAATTTAGGCTCGTTAAAACGTGTTCGAGGGCTTATTTACGAAACTACCCAATTTTAAACCGTACACTTTATTAGCTCTAATATTGTCACCTCTGTACGAAGGAAATCTCTTTGTAAGAGTACCGAAGTTATGAAGCAGTGTCGTGGCGTCCAGTGTCGATTAATTTAAAACACATTTGAGAATTAGCAACAAATCACTTAAGCTATTTATGGAATATAAGGGTGAAATTCTGTGTATATAAATATGTTGGGGGTAAATTTCTATATTTTTTTTACTAAAAGGAAACTACATTATCCCTGAGTAAGTAATACAGGTTATTTTTTATTTTGTCACACCAGCAGAAAGAAGTTTTGCTAGAACAGAATAAAAATCTTTAATAAATAATTAGTAGAGACTGCCTCAAAGCATTAAGTCCGCTATTTGTACTTACTCAATACTCAATTATTTATTGCATTCCATAAAGTATACATAGATGGTACTTAAATTAACTTAAAAGTTATGAGATCATTATGGACCCTGTAGGGCACAGCAACTTATAAACTTACTTTGTGTATTGTGTAATAATGTTTAAATAAATAAATAACAGTAGAGAATATTAACGTCACAAACGTCAAAAGACTAATAAATTACCAGCCAATATGTAATGAATACCTGACATCGTAAATTCCAGAGGCCCTATATTTAACAGTCTACAAGAAAATAAAGACAACCATGTACATTTCTGGGGTTGTATTCTGTTAAAAACGGCGCTCGGACGATCGAACGAGTGAACGAGTGAACGCGCTACACCGGCGAGTTTAAGTAGTCCCGTCAGAGCGCACAAAACACATTTTAGCGCGTGTATTCTTGTATGTACATTAGGGAGATATGTATGTTTGTAAAACAAAACCCCCTTCTTTTTAGATTGCGGTCACACGTATCAAAAGAGAGACATGAACTCAAACATAAGCTCGTCATACCACATTGTCGTCTGACTTACAGTAGAAGAAACGTGTACTTCATATGCATACGGGTTTATAATAAACTGCCGTTTGAGTTCAAGGAAATGAAAAAGTTTAATTCATAAAAAATGGTACCAGCTGGCTACTAAAACATTTTTTTTTATAATCTTGCTGAATATTTTAGTTATAATGATAAGGAAGGATAATTTCAGTACACACAAACATGGAACTGATTAAAAAAAAATGTTTGCATGCTTAGTAATGCAGAATGTCAGGACCTACCTAATTTAATTTTGTTACTGCCTGTCATTATTGTAATACTACATTCTAGCAAATAATAATTTATGATTATGACTAGGCAGCAGGGCTTCTGTCGAAAAGACCGAACGTATAAGGCTGCCTAAATGAGAACGCACGCGCTATAATGTGTTTTGTGCGCTCTGACGGGAATATTTAAACTCGCCGGTTCGCCGCGTTCACTCGTTCGACCGACCGAGCGCCGTTTTTAACAGAATAACACCCCTGTACAGTGAAGGGTGCGACAGCCGGTGAAATCGAAACCTTGATTACAAGAGGCCAATAATCAACAGATGGCCTGTGCTGTGCGCTCTCTTGCCTTCTCCGTGTTATAAAAAGATATCAAAAACCATCAAAATGTGTAAAAATATTATAAAACAAAAAAAAGATTAAGAATATTATTCGACTAGGCTGTACGGCGTGTATGCGACGACAGAAGTAATATAACTAATTACATTTCTGCTGTATCTAATACCTATTAAAAAGGTGTAAACCTTGCAGTAAAATTAACGAATTATTTTGAAACAATGGAAATATATTTGTAGATTAGTAACTTAATTAAGATCAAAGAGTAATTCTGCCATCATTTAAATGACAAGAAAGTACCTACGCATGGATAGCAGCAGTCAAAAAGATCATAACAACATACCATCTGCGATTTCAACACGGGTATCCGTATTATGTATATTACGATGCCGACATAATGGAGTACGAACACAGCCAACGTAAGCTCCGCATCGTGGAACATTGTATCCCACCAACATCCTTGTCATTGCTATCTTTTATACCTTGTGTAACAACATACTTTCACGTCTTTACATACAGCGACGATATTCCTAGGGTTTGGATTACGAACTTTCAATGATACAAGTGTCGATCCTTTTATTGTTTTCTTGTCTAAAGGAATTCAGGTTCACACGCTTTGACGTTGCTAGAGTGTTTTGCTACTAGAGCACACGAAACGTTTGTAATACTTACGGTATTTAATGGTCTACTATTCTTTGGACCTAGTTTCGCCCAGTCTGATGCTAACCCCTGGGGAGTCCCAAGTAATTCGACCGGACTTAACCTTTCATACGGCATTGAGACGGCAGAGCACGCTCGGTCTCTCCCTGCACCTTTATCGCTCACCCATGTAAAATCAAAACAAAAACCAAGTAAAAAGCGGCTGAAGACGCAAGACACCGCCATACAAGCGTATCGCCTTTGAGGGGCTCACTCCTTTTGCGAAGTAATTTCATAAACTGCGAACAATGTGAAGCCCGGGGCGGCGGGGTCACTCCGGGACTTTATTGACGACATGTTTACGGCCCTCCTCAGATACCCAGGCCATTTTTGTTATGAAAAACAAATAGTTCGCAAGGTGGTTTTGTTTGCGGGGCGAGGTTTGGCGGTAATAGGTTTCAATGTCGAGGGGCGGGCTGCGAAAATTGTTTGTAGTGTTGTGCAAGCGAATAACACCGGGGGCTTGAATTTTAAGAAGGATAGGACTAGTCCGTTTTCGGAAGCACCAGAAAAAAATCCGATATTTCCGCTTAAGATTGTGGATCACCAGAAAATCTAATAATGTACCTATACCTAATCCTTGAAGAAAAACAAGAGAATCCTTTTCAATAAGCAGAAGGAATGCACGCCGCAACCGGCGGCTGGCGTCGGCGGACGCATGCGTTTATTGCTCGCTTTATTGGAAACACGCTTCCGCGTTCCTTGCCACACTAAAATCCGTTATGCCTTAATATACACCGCAAATTAATGTCCTGTATTTAAATTGATATTGTTTTAAGACAAGGTACATAATTATTAGTTTTTCTATTTTTTGCTTAAGATGTTGATAATGTAACCTGTAATTTTCTTATTTATTTAACTAGCTCTTCTCATATTCAGGAATATTTACAACGCTTTAAAAAGGTCAACATTCATTTTTAACGATAAAAAACCTTAAATAAGATGTAAAAATCGCACAGCAAATAAAAGTTTAGGCTAAAGCGCAGTGCTTTACGACCTCGGGTTACCAACCGCTACGATGCGGCGTAGCGCCCGTAGCACCGACAAAATTTCAGATGCGTCTTGCAAACGCTACGTTCACATTCACAATCACGACTTTAGGGTTATTTTTTAAATAAGTTTTTTTATGCTTCAAATCAATAATAAAACGTTAAAGCCAATAATGAAAATCAGATTGTAAGAGGTTAATTGTTTTATGATTCATTCGCTTCGCATTGTGAATAAATAGAACATAAGCAACAAAAATCTCATTAAATTAAAACATAGTTTTTTTGTATTAGTAATACTTATAAATTTCAAGAACCTACGCTTTTGTCCTTTATTTACAATTTCAGTCGGACACATAAATTTATACTTAGGGCCGAGTTCACCAACCAATTGAAAAGACGGTTAAGTCTTAATCAGCTGTTAATCAAATCATTTGACACCCGTTAAACCGCTAACCGTCCGTTTAATTGTTGGTGAACTCGGCCCTTAGGAATTTTATTTTAATTCTGCATTTCTCCTTTCTTATTCAACTTTAATCGGACACTTTAAAATAACTAACTGATTTATGAAATACCTACCTGTAATATGTCGACTGTCGTCGTCATGAAGCTAATAATAATAAGCTACAACCAAATAAGGAATAACTCTGAAACTAAGAGGGGAGGTTATCACTCGAACGTAATACAGGGTGTATTCATATTTTACAGTATACAATAAGCGTCAAGAGGTAGTTCAGATAGCAGGCTGGCCAGGAGACTCAAGCTATGAATAATGGCGGTCGAACGCGGCGAAAGCCCGCGGCATACCAATTTGTCCCCGGGACACTAATAATGCGACTCTCGCATTTTTCACCCACCCACCTAGCGACAGAGATCCTTCTTCATCGTCACCGATAACGTGGATTCGTAACTAACTCGTGGAATGCCTTTCGCATACTAAAGAAGTCGATTTGGAAATAAAATAAGCATTTATTTTGGAGATATTCGAAATAAATCGCATTAGTGGGACAGAAAGGAAATCGGGTGGCAACACATGAAAAGAGCTCTTTATAATTCAATAAGCGGGACGGCGAGGACGGCCGGCACGCGGCCCCTTAGATTCCTATTCCATTAGGTGTCGCCGAGGCGCGCAATTTGCAAATGACTGCCAATACAAACTTATTGAAATTCTTTCGCGGGCCGCGTCGCGCACCCGCGCTTCGCGTCTCGCTGCTCTGCGATATTAGATAGAGCATCCTGTGAATCTTGTATTATTAATCCAATTGCGTCAATTAGGATTTCGTTCCGTCATAATAAAACCATTTCACGATGTAATCTGACGACGTTAAAATGCACGTTAACAGTTCGCCACTTGATAAAACGCCTGAGAGGCAAATTTACAGTTCGCAGACCTCGAATCAGTTAAGGATGAAGAATCATCGATAATAACATGCTCGGCCAGAATAAATGCCGGGCGGCGCATTAAAGGAATACAACATACTTTGAAAAATTTGTTAAAGAACCGGCATATTCGTCAAGTCAAGACATATGACCGAAGTTATAAAGAGAAGGTTGAAAAATAAAAAAGGGGCCGCCGTCCAATCGTGCGGAGTATTTTGCATAAATTACAGTGCGCTGCAGTAAACGGGTTGGATTTCTGAAAAATAAACGGGCGTAAAATAAGCAGCCGTGGCCGAATGCAAATAACACCATTATATGGTAATACGGCGTGCGTAATCCTTGCCGCGCGGCGCCCGCGCGAGCGCCGCGCGTGGACCGCACCGAACACCCATTCCGAAAAACAGCTGACTAATTCCGACTTCGCTTTTCAATAGCTTGCTTACTCAGTTAAGTTAGGCGACGCTTTTGGTGAAGCACGCACGTAGATATGTGAAGCACAAACCACGGTGAACCTTTATTTACAAGCAGTACTATAATGGAATCAGAATAATTCAAAACATTTTAATTAAAGTGGAGTGATTCGTTCATTTGTATAGAGTTTGTCGATTTCAATTCGGCACCCGTCTAGACTAAGGTGACCCCGAGTTGACCGCAGCCGGTGAGCCCGGTCTTGTTTCGGCGGCCGCTTTGATATAGTGCTCCACGGGCAAACGGGTGTACTCCGCAATAGCCCAGCGAGAACCGTTTCAAAGCTATTTATTTGCGATCCTACCCGACCGTTATACTAGAAGGGTTAGTTTAGACGTTAAGAAATAAACCATAATATGCCATGCTTGTATACTGTTTGGCGTTATAAAGGCGATATTTAAGCAATACACTGTTACAACCTCATCGTATAAACTTAAAACGGTAAACTATGGGTATTTTCCTCGTACGGCAAGTCCGTCGAGTATTTTTTCAGTGGTTGACTCGCGAACGTGGTGAAGTGGTTGCATTAGCCGTAGCATTTCTTAGGTACGGCGCGTCGGGGAGCAATTACCCCGAATATAACCTCATAAAATGACCGATTATACCGTTATACGTTTAACATGTCTCGAACATTGGGTGTACTCGAAAACCGTCCATGGAAAATAACGTGCATTCGCCGAGGATACCGAGTCGTAAAACCGTTATAATAGGCGCAGTGCGGAAACATAGCTTTATGGGGTCCCTGAAACACGTAACATGCGCGTTCAATCGATTATCGTATGGTTATTCTGGTGCCTACTTGAGAATGGTTACGAAGCAAAAATGTATCGATGAACCATAAAATGAGGAATGCGCGGGCATTGATCAAATGCGGCGTAGAAACGGTAACAGCGGCGTCGCCGGCGCGCTATACTCTGCTATCTTTTACGTGTTAAGACAAAAATGTCACCGACGCCGCTCCTTGTGAACAACCGCATTCTTTATTGTTAATATTTAATTCGTGCATTAAGGGATTGGTATCATCTTTGTTGCTAAAGCGTCTTGAGCAGCGGTCGCTTTAATCTCGCGCCTACTTACATTTTGTGTAAATGACTTAACTTTCATGGCCTCTTTAAGACCCTTGACGGCGATTACGGAGCGTCGCGAAAAAGTCACGCCCGCCGTTGTCGATTCTCTGAACTTTCGTTCAGCTTCGGCATTAGCGCAAGATCAACAGCTTTGATAGCGCCCATCAAAGGAAATTCCTGTTTGCAAAAGTCTCGGCTCGCGGAATGATACACGTTCAAAACATCTAGGTACGGTGCAGTCTGAGAGGAGGTTAGTAACAGGCGTTCATACTGTCTGAGAAGTTGAGAACAGCTATGAGTTCAAACCATAACCTAAGAGTAGAAAAACTATCACTTGCCCTATTTTTGTGTGATCGGTAGAGTTTTTTTGGTCCCATGCTGCGTACATTTGATTAACATTTCGGAAATTGCATCGGGCAATCGATGCGCCGGCAAAAAGTATCAATTTGCTTTCAGAAAATTCAATTGACTACCGAAGAAGGGAGACGCGTGAAACATAAGAAGCTAATTTCCTCCGGGACGGAGCTGGTCGGGAAATGCCCTTCTGAGATCACACACATTAGGGTTTTGTTTTTGTTTGCGCTTCTTAATGGCATTGTCTGTTAATAAACCCGTCTCGCGTTCTGGGAACTGTATCCTAATTACCAAGAAATCTTTACTTCAGAAGATATTCTCAAAGATTACGGTTAAACATTTTTCAATAACACGTAGTTCAACAAACTCAGCTGACACAGGAAAAGTTCCAGCCCAAACTTCCACTTTTCTTATTAAATTTCAACATTTTTGTTAAAGCCAAAGTTTTGTTGAGTGCATCGCACGCGGAATTTCATAACGTTCCACGTATCCTTCTGAATTTGAAAGTATATTCCAAACTGTAGTTTTATCTAGATTTCTACTATAAATGAAAACATGAAACAAAACTACACCTTTCTCCTTAATAAATTAACCGCCACATCAAAAACCTGGTTCAAACTCGATCCACCCGCTCACTAGTTCAAAGGGCGTGCTAAGGATCGAGACTAAGATCGCTGCGCAGAGGTCACAATCACTGGCTCCGATCCTAAATTAGTGGAAGTGAAAAACGGCTCAGACTAAGAAGGGAGCAGTCGCGTGTGCATAATGTAGGGCCGAGAGCCGGCGGCGTCCCCCGCGGCGCCGGCGTCAACGACCCACGAGTCAAGGACGCGGCGACAGAGACCAAACCCCGTCACGGGGCGGACCGTGTGGATTACTCTACGCACCGTGTGCGCTGTGCGCTGTGCGTGCGCCGAACAATACTTACTTGACACACTTCAGCTGGAGGGGCTTGTTCAATTAGAGGGGGATGCTTTCAAAGCGGAAACGATAAAACCAGGTTTCGACTGCGAGAGAACAACGGATTGGGTCGAGTGCGTGTGGGATCCGTCTTTTATTGTGCCCTTTTAATGATCCCTTTTTACAAGTAACAAAAGTAAATACATAAATATACTTAATCCACTTTTGATAATAAAATCTCCAGTCAAAATGGCTTGGGCATTTAAATAAAATCAATAAGCAACAACAATGCTAATAAATGCGCGGAACAATTACCATTCTGCATACAAATTAGGTGGATAGACGAAACGATAGACAGACTAACACCCGAGCCGTGTCAACGAACAGTGGATATCCTGTTTGTCTATTTATACATCGATGAGCTGCGCGAGAGACTTCACACTCACTTGTTATGGTTAACTTAGAAACAGATGTTTCATGGCGACGCGTGCGACTGTGATTATCGAGACCATCTTTCTTTGCGTTAATATTCTAAACCCATATATTATTTAAACTAATATTATTAAGAAGTTAAATTATACGTTTATTTGAAGAAGGATATAACTAATCGGATTCTGAAAATTATTTTATCGCCAGAAAGCTACATTATTCCCGAATGGCTTAGGTTAGGTACATTTTATACACCGACAGCAACTAGCGAAATATAATTCTTCTTGCAATCCAGATTGTAAGGAATTGAAAATAATTTGATGCCTTTAATAGACGATATGATTTGATTCACATACTGTTTGAATAACCAAATAGTTTTGGTTTATGTTCCTTCGCGTTGTTACTTCGAAAAAATGTACTATCTATAACACAGACAGTTTGATTTGATTTGCATAAAATTGAATAACTATCGAATTCATAGAAACAAGCACCGGCTTTTAACTTCTACGAAATGTCAAGGCACGTTGCATAAGGAAAATTAAAATTCTTGTGTGCTCGGCAGTTCTGGAAAATATAAAAATTGTGCATATGTTAATGTAATCAAGCACCGTTAAACAAACAGATTTTTTATTAAACAATTACATAGAGCAAATGTTTGTAGAGATATAATCTTTTTTACGAAATATTTACTTAGCGTCTAGACGAGCGTGAGCTCTTGAAGTCATCACGAATCCAAACGGCTACAAAAAGCCGTCAACATTGGCAAGGTGTTTTCGTTTCTTTTAAAAGACAAATCATTTAAGGGTTGCGTTCTCTGCGTGTAGCGGTAGGACGAAAAAACAAAAGAAAACAGGCGTACGTGTCACGATGTTTGTGTGAGTTTGCCAGATGCGATTGTCATTTATTTGTGCATGCCTTAACACACGTAAGCAAGCGCACGGCTAAAGCGATTTAGTTATACTAATTGTGGCAACAAGGGAAAGTAATATGTTTTTTGCGAGTCACGCGAACACACTCGGTGCGACAAGTGAAGGCAATTTGGGTCGGAGCGAGTGTTTGTCCAGCGGGGGAGCGCTGGGGCTCCAAGGGCCGACGCACACTTGCCTCGGAAATATTGACTATTTATACAGTGGAAATCAGAGCATGAGCGGGCAATATTGTCGTGTAAATTGTAAGTAATATAATAAATGTATATTTTTTATGTAGTAGTAATGTACTTATTAGCAATAATAAGGATAATTACGTTTTAAGTTTTTAGTTTTTATCTCTGTCTGTTTTCTTTTTGTGTGCACCCACTATTTAAATTTCTGATTAGTTATTTGGTCGACTGGCAGAGAATGCCATTAGGCATTAGGTCCGCCATTTGTACTTATTTTTGTGCAATAAAGATTAAATAAATAAATAAATGTGCTGTGCATGTTTGTTTTTCGATCACGCTAGTATCTCAATAGATATCTTTCCATGGCCGTTTGTGAATAACTTAAGATGTTTCAGTAATCACTTAGGACATTGCTGTATTTCCAGACATACACTTCAGTCGGTCATTGACATTGATAAACATTATTATGCTTAGTGTTAAGTTTATAATTATTATGTAGTATGTTAGTTTGTAAGATATTTGTGATTTGTCTGAAATAAAGGAATTCGATTGGTTATCTACCTATCTTACGTTCGATCATCGTTGGTAAGTACAATCTAAGTATACTGACAGGGATCTTGACTGGACACTGTCCACTCAACAGACATTTGACGGTAATAGGAGTCAAACGGGGTCCTCGATGCCCACACTCTGGGAAAGAGGAAACTAGTCAACACGTTCTAGCCGAGTGTGTAATGTACTCGTCACTGAGATATCGCACATTCGGGGAGGACGCACTGTCAGCAGAGACACTTAAAAGCATTAACCTTCAGGACGCACTATTGTTCTGTAGGAAAACAAGAAGATGGGATCAGTGCTGGATGGGAGCGCCGCAGAGCCAGTAACCTGAGAGATCATCATCATCTTACGTTCGAAAAATTATGTCCGCTGTTTCGTTTTTCAAAACATCGATAGATTACTAATTCGATTCTATTTTTCATTCTATTCTCGAATAAAATAGAATTGAATAAATATTATTTTTAATACTTTGCCATCCCATTACAATATTCTTGCTAATCCTCCAGTGATCCTAAACAACACTGTAGGGTATCTACTGTAATTATTCTCTTAGCCAACATCTTCATGGTTTCGTCTGACAATCATAACATAACTTGATCCTCGAGCACGTAAACAATATGGCGTGTTAGATACCTCCAACAACCTTGGTTGAGTTGAGTTACGGTACAGTCAAATCAGAATCACGCATAAACATTCATTTTACACTCACTGACGGATCTAGCTTCACTCGTCAGTACCTGTTATCTTCATCGAACAGTTCAAGAATAACACCACTGCACACATTGTTCGCGGCAATAAACCTAGTAAGCCCGTCACCGATGCACCTGGCGCCTTCATGCATAATTAAGACGCATCCATAAAAGTGGACAGTTTATTTAAGTTTCTGTCACGTTGCGTTAACTACACTAGCGAGCAGAAATAACGGAACACTTTGTAAAGAAGTTTAGTACAAACTCGACCCTTAGTACAACTTCATAGTTGCGTCAATCTAGGATGATATCCCTGTGACAACTCATATAAACGTTTTACTCAAGTATCTTTCACTTTTCATGAATACTACAATGAAACCAACCTTGCGGCGTCGTCCGGTAATTTAACTTATTATTCACTTATAATAATATGCCTTGCTTGTCAGTAGGTATAGTAAATTTTTCAAATTACGAAACAGTTGTCTCAGGGATCATCCTATATTGACTGAATTATGTAAGCTACACTTATCAAAACGATATATTAAGCGCCCATGATCAAGATTTATATGAATTTTGGAGGCAACGTAACTCGTAGACGTTGAATGCACTAAGGACCCCTTACAACGACCTATGCTTCAAATGCTGTTCAAATCGACCACGTCTTTTACGCCGGCCATTTAGGCGATTCTGAAGCGTCCTAATTGTGGCTTGTTCTAAGCTCCAGTGATGTGGTTCCTATAAAGGTTAATGCTATGCTAAGCGTGAAGCCTGAAGTGAAGATAAATATGGAAGTTCCAATAGCCAGTCATCTAATGGTAAAGTTTCCCTTTCGTTCAATCGGGTGGCAGTTACTGGAGTTCTGTTTGCTCTTCTCTGTACACAATCAGACGGCGGCGTCAGTTCGTCGCCCTGAATGGGTTGAGAGGTGCGTGGCGCTTGCAACAAGGACGTGGAGATACTTTAGTAAAGCCTGAGAGGTAAGTGTAAACAAGTAAATAACAAGACAACCCTTTCATATGTTACTGTATACTTGCTGTCTTTTTAACGGTAGAATTGGGTCGATGAGAGTACAATGCAATAGCTCAAGTCTTTCGGGTTCGAGTAAAGTCATTTAGACTAAATATTAAATATAAGAGCGAGTGAGAGAGAATTGTAAACCCGAAGCTTGTTTAAGGACTAAAGCTGACTAAACTGTTAGGCCCTCACTAAGCCTTAGGCCTTTATAAGTAAGGGCGTTAGATGCTTAAATCTGACATCTCTGACCATTTATTACTGAAGACGGAGAAGTCAATTGCAATTCAGAACTGCAAAACTCGTCTATGTAAACGACACTAAACGCCGAACAGCAACATTGTGCAGCGGGAATCACTTCCCACCGTAACTATCTAGCTATAGTGGGGCGTGTTTTTGATTAAATTATTAGGCCCACCGACATAAATAAAACATAAACATATTTGTGCCGCTAGGGCAATGCAGGCGATTTGCGCACTTAGTTACGGCATGTGCACCAAACTGATCGTTCAATTCGATTCCTGGGGCGCCTGACAATATGCTTGCATGACGAACACAGTATTACTCTTGGCATAAATTTGATATTCATGTAAATGGCAAACAATGCAATTTATCTTAATAAAAGCTTAGCCTATACTATTAGGGAGCTAGCTACAGACTGTGTAAACAATTTAGGACAGTTCGACATTTGCCATGTAAATAAACATTGTAGTCGAAATATTATTGGATCTATGAATTTATACCACCGAATGGCTATTATAGGAGTGTATGGATATGAGGTAAACCAACTGACTGGCAGATATAAATCAAATTATACAGCATGTTATTATAGATCGACGACGATAGCTATGTTTTGTTTGAAACACGTGAGTGATTTCGTGTTATTGAGGTTAAACGTGTTGACGCGTGATGTGGTTGCAACGTTATGTGAGTGAGCTATGATATAAAGAATATGTGCTGAGTACTCGAAGTATACTTCATAACTATTTAATTATGTCGTCGTTTATGTCGCCCTTGGTTAACGTTAAGTATAATACGATATTGAGATAACAGATACAGACTAGTCTAAGTAATCTCTAATGATTATTAGCCCGGGAAAATTAAACAGAAAATTAGGCCAACCTTGCATGAATTAAAAACAGCATTTTTTTCATTAAATGTGATGAGTATAGACAGAAGAGCGTATCCCGCAAAAAGTTCACTCCCGCGCATACTCGTTAAAGAAATTACGTTTATCAATTTAACTTGGTAGAAAAAAAAACAGGCAATTTGTATGGAGTATTTGTAGAAGAGATGAAGTTTTACCAGTAGGTTAGGAAATGAAACATTTGTCGTCGCGCACCAATGTTTTTTTTGAAGAATCTTACAATTTGAGTTTGTACGTTAAGCAAAAATATTAACAGGACAAAAGAAATGCTGCGTGGATTTTAATTCATATATTCAGCTATTATTAAGATTACTTACTAATTACTTTGCACTTCACAGATATCAAAAAATATGAAATATCGGTTCAGGCAAAAATGTAACAGAACTGAGTTGTTGAATAATGAAAAATATATAAACCCATACCGTAATTTCTCAAAATTAAACAGCTTAGGTGTTGTTTAATATTTTAATATAGTGAAAAAGTCCATTCCAAAGCATTCCCCCCTATAAATGAAACTACTCAGCTTAAAAAAAGAACTGAAATTACCTCTTTACTTAAAGATTACAGGAAAGCCTATTAGAAGAACCGTATGGAACCCTCTCCAAAAGAGTTCAATTCGCACCTGTCCAGTTTTTTTTACGATTTTCATTAATGTGTTTAATTTTCTTGTAAATAAGTATAAATGAAAATTAAACTAAATTCACCTTTGTTACATTTTTGCCTAAACCGGTATTTAAAAAACACTTTTATTAGAAATTTGCGTTATTCCAATTTGTTTAATTTTATGTGATAGCGTAAGGTGATGGAACCAGTAATGGACAAGGCACCAATAATAAAGACTTGATTCTTATTTTACAGAAGATAAGGGTTATTCATTTGTGTTGCAACAAATGAATAACAATCAATTTTGGTCCGTATACAATTTGAATTAAGAGTGAAGTGTCCATTACTGGTGCCTGTCAGCTAAGTGTCCATTATTGGTGCCGACACCCTAGTATTATATTAATTTTAATTATTTTATGTTAAAAAATAGCTGTTAATATTTTTGCTTTAACTACAATCCAAAAAAAAACAAAATATTTAGTGTTTTAGTTTCTATGTACGAATTTGTTAAATTTTGCAAAAATGTAAAGGATCTACCACTTCTTTACATCTATTAAATAAAGTTATCCTGTTAACTATTTTGCCTAAAATTGTATTCACAAAAACCTTGTTCGGGCCGTAGAAAGTGTTAATTTTTTTGTTATTATTTGGAGAGCTAAGTTTACATGATTCAAGAAAAAACAGCTGTTTAGATTTCTTGCAAGGTTCAAATCTAAAAGCCCCCCAATATATGTCAATATCGACCATTTGAAATTTCCTAGACTAGCGAATATCCTGCAATTATTATCTATTGGCGCTTCGAAGGCTTATAATGGATGGAAATCCCTTGTTTCGCGGTTGTGGCGTGGATTTCATCAAGCCAGACGGAATCGAATTGCAGAGTAGCATTATTTCTCCGTAGCACAGAAATATCATTCGTCAGGGCAAGAATCAAGGCCTCTATTCCACTATGTTTTAGCATATCTTACTTATATTATGTCTTTATGGTAGGTCTTATTCACTTGACAGAAAGAGCTACTAAAACGACAACATCCCGAATGACAGATCCCGATTTTGAAGCCATCTTTGGCTTAAATATAGTGGAATAGAGGAGAAATTGGAACAGTTCCCCAAAACTAAAACTTTCAGTAACGTAAGTTTTAAACTGTGTTCACAGGGTGTTCACAAAACGGAAAATGCAAAGGGTAACATTAACACATGAACCCAATTAACGTTTCGGGCGTTGTTTAATTTTCCGATAGAAATTTTCAAGTTTCGTGTACTGAATAAGGCAGTCACGCCATAACGCGGCGCCGGCCAGGGAATTCCCAGTATCCGCCATTATAAATATAACGTACACGTGCAATTCTATGGAGTTTATTTACGACTACCTGCGCCGACGAAGCCTATATTTACTCTTATCAACGGACTCTTTAAATAGTGTTTATATAGGAGATTATTACATGGTTGCGCGACATAATATGAGGAAGAACAGATTAAGAGGACATGCTTCTAAAAAACAGCGATAGTCGACGTACAGTGACGTTCAAGTAGGTGCTTACACTTGACGTCTCGATGAATAAAAAAAAAACAACCTATTCCTTAGCACTTAAAGTTAAGACCGCGCGAATATAAACACACAAATTTTTGCTAAAGCTTTATATAATTTATATTACACGATAGAGCCTCCTGTCACCCGAAACGTGCAATTCAGCGTTACCATTGTAAAACTCCCTAATACAATAAAGACGAATCAACAAACGGCTAATAAGATCAAGCAAGGCATGGGTGAGTCGTCGAATGTGGGCAATTCGTCAAGCTCCCGCGCGCGCGCCGGCTAACGATTGATAATGATCGAGCGGGGGGACACAATCCCGCCGCTAGCCGCACGGGGGCCCTTTGCTAATTAACTGTCGACCGACAAGATTTGGTGGCGAGGCGTGGAGCAAGTTAGGAACGAGATGCCAGTGAGGATTTGAATGACGGCTACGGTTGGTGAGTGAACAGAAGACCTGAGGGCATTATGGCACTCATAGTTCTTTTTTTTGGTTCAGTACGACCGTACTTATATTTTGTATTATAGGCTATTATTAATAAATAACTATATTATACTTATATTGGTCTTTTAGACATAAAAAATACGATTCAATAGGTATAAATAATTATGCCAAAAGTTATGTATGAAGCATTAAATACTACGAATAGGTTAATGATGGCCATCAATACTTCGATGAATACTCAATTGATATGATACAGAACTCATTATAGCTGCTGATGCAATAAATTGCATCATAGTCTTGGTGTAAAACCATGTCACAATCAATTGGAAAACTAGCATTTACTGATCTCTGGTACATATACAACATGAAAACGATAAGAACAAATTAGATAAAGATAAAGATGAATAAAGAGACATTTATTCGCAAAAATACATAATTACATTACATAGATACAAAAGGAACAAACCACAGATAAATTGTTGCGAAACGGTCCCAACTCAGCATTCTCTAGCCGTAAAGCCAGACTGGTCTTCCGTTGGAACCGCTTGGTGAAGAGACGCAGGCGACACACTTAACACAAAACAACGTTAAAAGAAAAACAACATTAGACGTACAGACACAGGCTAAGTCAAACAATGGTTTCAAATGCGCCACCATCTTTTTTGAAATCAAGGAGAGAATGAGCCCACCGAGACAACCGCTCTTGGCCACTCAACATGCAACTTTGACTAAATAATAGTTATTTACTCGGATTAAAGAAGATATTGTAGCGTACTGTCGGGAGGCAATTTAAGTCAGCAAAACATAAATAATAAAGTGTGTTGTTAATGTATCGCTTCAGCCTGTAGTTTCCACCGACACCCGTAAGATTTTCGGCGAAGGGAAGGATTGTATTGTGGCAAGAAAATCTACTTTGTGTCAGACATTTGCTCCGCCTACGCAATATTATTAAGCCTCGTTATGGCAAGGAATCAATCTATTACTACAGATTCATCAATCTTTACAAATACTTTCTATACATTATTTATGTATTTGTCGACGAATTTAATATTGTATTTTTGTAACATCCTGTGTTATTAACATGAGACCGGAGGATGCTTAATCGGTAAAATCCAGTATATCGAATAGTAATATTAATTAAAACGTAGCTGCTTTGGCCTTGGAGTACAATCGAGAGAGCCAGTGGACGCTCCACACGTCCATTCTCACGATCGCGCGAACCAACGGGAACGAGAACCTGTTTGTCATCAGACAGGTGTCCCGCGCCTATGGGAGGTCTTTTTACTTTTTGTTTAACCAATTGCCACCAAGCGCACCGCCGATATCTCATCTGAGCTGCGCACTGACAGCCCGCGCAGCTAATTATGGTGTATTGACATTTCAACGGTGCCCGTTCCGTTGGCGTTTGCATGATTTTTCTGTATGCTGTTGTTAATGAGCATTCAGACCTTTAGGGAGCGACTGGTTTTTTTACGTTTTAATATACTTAAAAGGCTTTAGCATCAGAACTCGAATCTATTGAAAGTAATAAATATGTTTGCTCATACTCGAGCGTTGTCAACATTAAATATTGCGTTTAAGGGCGGCGACATTCGAAAAGCGTTCATTATTTTACAGATATGAAATTAATTACATTTACTAGCAGCCCTAAGCGTAGGAATTGCTAGGTGGCACGTAATTTCCCCGGGGCGTCTCCGTGCGATTCGGCCTCACAAGTAATGAGCAAAAAGCGATATCAATAAAGGCTTGATCAGAACTCGATGATGTAGCACATTTGAAAATATAATACCTGACCGGACGCCTGGAACGCTATGTGGTCGAGTGTCGGTGATTCATTCAGTTTTAAATGTACGACGTCATCTTCGACGATGTGAAACGGAATTATCAATCAAATAGGAAGGTTATTAAAAAAAAACACGTGTCATTGAGAGCAGCGACAATGAATCTGAGGCTGTACCCGTTGAAGAAGCTACTCGTCTTTGTTGCGCGGTTTGTCTGAAAGGCCCTACGAGGAATTAATTGCTTTTAAGTGAATTTTACGCCTAAGTCTGTAACTTAAACGACGCCATCAGCGACGTGGGAAATTCAGCTTTTGATGTTGGCACATATGAATAAGTGTTTATGATGAATAACGTTGTTACGACGACATATAGAGGCCGGGAACATTGTCTGAGAAAATTATCACATTATCTTACGTTTACGGGTGACTGCATGGTAATGACGCAAAAACCTTAAGAAAGCAATAGTTAATTGCTCGTTTACTTCACATCCTGGTTTATCCATAACTCGGGAATCAGCTTTTGTTTTCCCCCTCATTATACATGGATAAAGAGCAGCCCCATGTATTAACCGGTACTTTTAATAACTTTTCCTCATTGTAGGCGTTGGCAGACATATTGATAAGACTTTATTAGAATCTTTGATATTTTATAAATAACTAGCGCCCCGGTCTCGGTTCGATCCCAATCATAAAAATAGCCTATGTCCATTCGGAATAATGTACTTTCCAAATAGTGAAAGAAGTTTTCGAATAGATTCCACGGTTCCGGAGATAACCTGTCAATAGATACAAACTCACAAACAATGCAATCTTTCTTTAAAATATTAGTAGGTATAACCAAACCTACAACCCCTCGACTTACACAAAAAAATTACAAATGGTTAGGCATCATAGCAACCACAATTACGCCGTTAGTCTAACATTGATTATCATGATCGATTGACGTCGATAACAGTCGGTCAGCGTTTCCAACTTTCCGTACTGATAACACCCTGCATAGTGACGCCAGTGCATTGCGCGTCACATCTGTTAGATTGGGGCGTATGTATTTAGGGCATATGTCGTTTCATATAGCATAGCTCTGCCAAACACAGAATTAGGAATTACCGACAAAAAATGCCCTTATAACATTAACAAAAATCATCTAACTTTGCCAAATAACAAAAACATTAAAGTCTGAACTGTAGAAGACATTATACCTATCTATCTCACGTGTTCATTCGTTTTGAGACGAATGAAATGAGTCCAAATACACTGAAATAAAAAGTATCTTCTAACGAGATTGTGATTATCGTGCATAGGCGTCTTGACTCTTGATTGCATACGAACCTAACGTAACTATGATGTTAATTAAAAATTAAAAATTATTGATATTACTAATATCATAATTCATAACTATTGCATTCATTTTATGTCAACTAAGCGAAAATCCCTCTTGGTTCGCTCTTATTTTTTTGAGTGTATGTTGCTAAGTCAAAATTAAACAAGTTAATTCAGACCACCAAGACGCGACGCGAACCTTCGAAAATGACATGCTGACGATGAGCATAACTCACCAATGGTAGTAGAAAAGTATCAGGAGAGTCAGGGTGTTAAGTATAAGGAAGCCAGGGCACCTACTGATTTTGATTCATTGGTCATACTAACTCAATTTTTTTTTTCATGTGTCGTGTATCAAACCGTAAAAGTTCCAACATCGGCGAAATTTTATCTAAAACTGGCTGTTCGTGCCCGTTATCGCCCGGGTGACTTCTCTTGCACAAACCTTGTCCTGACCATTGCGTAAGCACCAACAAAACAGGCAAATCGGTCGAGGTTCAAGTGATGCTCCGTCATAAATGTGGCAATTGATTTTTATTATTATACATATATAGTTTTCAATACTAATACCAATTAAAGGGGTAAAATTGTGTATTCTCTGTTTGTATGTCGGGAATGGATTTGGAACTACTGACCTATTAAAAAAAACACATATAGGCTACCGTATTCCCGACTAATAAAGACAGTTTTTTGTGATAACAATATTTTTTTTGGTTAAAAATCTCAAACTCCTATAAACTGAAGTAAAGCAAGGGCGGGTCGCTAGTCTCATATAAACTATAACTGTCCCCGATCTGTCCAATTGTCCACGATGGCCTATTGCCTTGCCAAAGGTCAACGTACGTGCAAATCTGATAGCGAGTGATACGATGCGCGTCAGCGACACCTACGAAAATGGCGGGAAATCCACGCGCCCCCATTGGCTGTTCTAATCAGCAATACGCTATGCTATCAGCTCTGTTCAGGAGCACTACAACCCAAACACCACGCTGCGACGCCGTGGCTATTAAACATTGGAATTGTATAACTATCTGTCATTTGATTGCGAGTTATCAAGGATTTACAGATAAGTTGACTTAGTTAAACACCAGGTTGTGCCCGCATTCCGATCTGTTTCGATAAATATAGGTAACAACTAACAACACAGTCCACAACTAATCGAGTTGAAAACGTCACAGAAGCTTACATTGTAAAGAACAAACAGATCGTCTTTCTATATTTTCAGTGCAGTGAAAATCGAACGCTCATACGTTTTTTTTAGACTTACGTTAGAGTTTTATTGACATGGACATACCTGCATGCAGGTGCAATGTACACCGACTATCTAGACAGGGAGCGGCTGCGATAACGCAATGATTCACTAGAACAGAAGGATTACGGTTCCGCTGAGCACTGGACGTTAATTGGCAACTTGTACCTTTTGATATACCTACATGATGTTGATGAAGTTGGGTTTATAGGTTCTTGCATTGCCCTTAGATACTTTAACTGTCTTGAAAATTTTCGTTTTGCTTGATAAGCGTTAAAATATGACTGTCGAACACTAATTTACAATTTTGTATGATCACTATTGATCACCGTACTTAATATTTACAAATTATCTATAACAGACAAACAGTAAAAAAATTACGAAATGTATGGTAACCGACATAGGTGAAGGTACTCTTATCTTCCATTTCTGCACTACTTGCCGCCTATTGATATCATCTCGTGAACACATTTGATCTGGTAGTTGAATCTCTTTAAACATGTCGCTCTTGAACTCGACAGACTAATTACTAACTGACGAGTTGAAGTTGTCCCGCCACACTGTGGGACGAAAATCGGCTCTAGAGGACATAGAAATCAAAGTTCTCATTTTTATAATTTTTTGATTGGGATTGGTTTCGTTTGCAGTTATAATGCTAAATTATTGTTCTGGTTGGATTGTGTTTGGAAACTGATGAGTTATAATTTTTTTCCTTTAAATTTGTATGGGACGGCATGAAAAAGTCCAAATATCTCTGAAACCGCAAGAGAAACCGTTATATCCTCGCAGATGGTAATAAAAATAATTATTTGTGATTTTTTGGCGTAGTGCATATTTCAGTCATAGCTGCGGTTTTTTTTTTTAAAATCGATGTTATTTTGTCTTTTTTTTTAAGTGCGTGGCGTATTTTTTTTTCAACTTATGTAAGAGGGGGGAGGTAGCGAAATGCAAATACTCTTCTTACATATATAAATAATTATAATAAAAAGTAAAAAAAAAATATATATAAGTAATAGTATTTTTTCTGTGTAACTATATAGAAATAAAAGTAAAAAATGTAAAAAAAATAACTAACCATAATGTGACTAAAATAAACACGATACATAATAAAAATTTTTAGGTTAATATATCGAACGAATGATCTATATCGGACTCATTTTGATATAGATCACACGGATCTGAAACCTCTCGTTCCAGTTCGACTTCCTGAACCGAAAATAATGACCTAGTTTCGGCAAAAAATGCCTGCCTTTTCTTCTTATCCAAACTAGGTCTTATTGCCGTAATATGAGGATCGGAGGATAATAGAAACATATTCAGTATATCCTCGTTACAAGCTTGCCTACTCCTTTTTCTAGAATTATGCTCCCTGAACCTCCTAAAATCTTTATTTCGAGCTTCGGAAGCCTCTTCCGAGAGACTTCCGATGGGAACAATGGCGTTGCTGGCAATAATGTCTGCTCCATGAATTAATAGCTTATGCACAGTTGACGGCATATAATACCAATCATACATTGCTATGAACTTTTGAGCAGTCTTAAAGGTATATTCCTTAAATTTCATAACATCTATTCCTTCTCCAGATGTTATTGCTTGCAGTATTACAGCAAATCTGCGAACAAGTTCTTCATCCAATCCAGTTATTGCTGCAGTTTTTTCAGGAAACTCGAAGAACCTTCTTGCTGTATTGCCATCGTTTGTGGTACCCGATCCCTGCTTTACATTATCGATCAATAGGTTGAGCTCTTCCTTGAATCGGTCTTGAACAACTTTTTTCGTCTCGTTCATTATTTTTTTGAGTTCCTCGCCTTTTGCAGCCCATTTTTTAAACCTCAGTCTGTAAGAAATGTGTAAAAGGCACTCCATTGAATTTATACGAGCATGTAGTGAAGATAACCCGAATTCATATAATTCTGTCGAAATCTGCTTCACTACAACTGAATCTAGCTTATTCATTTCGGTAGGCTTAGCCAAACACAAGCAACACGTAGCATTTGACTTAGCTTCCGATAGATAAGTACAAATTTTACCATCTATCATGGTCATCTTCAAAAGGTGTTTTATTTTAGCTGTATTGTATTCCGTAGGAAGTAGACCCTTAATTTCTTCTTCGAACTTTGATTTTAACTCCAAAACTACGGCTTTACTTTCCTTAACAAAACGGAACATCAATGGGCGACAATAAGACGGTGAGCAGGGTTTTGGATTCGTCCATAAAATGTCCTCACCACAAACCAATTTGAGTGGTGCTAATGATGCCATGAATATGCTCGAGTCATCGTTTTCGCCATCCATTTTTTGTTTATATTTGCTCTGGCTGGATGCACCATCAAAACCCCATTTCGATATCAGCGTCAACTCTTTGTCTTCAATATTAGATGGTAATTCTTTTAGAATCCTCTGCGTAGTCAAATCCAGTAAAGCTTGAAGTTTAATTTCAGCTGATGAATCCGTTATGGTTATAGCGGATTTCGGAGGGTAGCTTTGTAATTTCGCTGACTGAATCTTGTAGTATAATGGATAAAGATCTTCGGCTCCTTCTTGAATAGCTGACTCCCTTAAGGTCATGTATTGCCATTTAGTCAGCTTTAAAGCCACGTAAAGACCGAGTGCCTTATCTGGTGAATATGTAACTGAAGTATTTGATTTCTTGATCATTTTTTGTATATTTGCAGCTGCTTCAGAATTTTTGAGCATGTACTCAATTACGGATGCTATATCTTCACGCCCATCTTCTTTCAAGAGTTTTGCCGCTGCATATGTTAATTCAGTTGAGTCTTCTCCTGTATAACTGTCGAATCTTCTCTTTTTTTGCTTGATTGATAGTTCTTCAAATGGTTTCCTGGATCGCATGGTCATTGTTCCAGTTGAAGTAGATGGTATCGAACATTCTGGTAAAGTAAAATCAGTCGTAGTTGACGATTCCAAAGGCTCAGAACACGAAGAATCTTGAAGTAGTCCAGGGCTGAGTAGATTAGTTTGTAGACAGCTGGGCCAATCAACATTAGCTTGAAGCCAACTTTCGTAGTATTTTCTGAAGTCTTTCGTATTCCGGTTACTTTTTTGCCATCTCGTAACAGCAGATCGAGTAAACTTTGTACAGAATTCTATAAGTATTTCTATTTCGTCTTCAGATAAACTGGAACCCAAACGTTGCACCACTGCTTCGAACAATACTTCTTGATTAAATGCCGGCTTCTTGCTTTGTAAAACGACAAATAGGTCCAAGTTGGTAGAAAAAATTGTCATTTTTAAATTTTAGCAGGAGTACAGATGTTCAGAATTATACAGAATAATTGCGATTATCGCTCTTGGATAAATGTCTGGTCTATTTATTGATGTGAGCTAATGATGATTCCTTTACCACTTACTTCGTTAAGTAATCACCTACCTTATTACTAATGAATTAATTACTGTATCTCATTAAAACTTATTACTAATTACTCAAGAAATCATTACAAACTATTTACAACCAAAATAAATTAAGTATAATCCCATTACTGAATATAGTTCATTAAACATGCACAATAATCTCCTCATTACCGGAAAAAATATTTAATTGTATATATTTTAAGCGATCATGATAAATCAAATAATTGTTTGATTTATAATTTGAGTATAAAATATACAAAATATAAATATTCAAGTCTTTTATTGATAAAATAATCCGCCAGGACTAACAAAAAGTAACATCGATTTTTTAAAAAAAAACCGCAGCAATGACTGAAATATGCACTACGCCAAAAAATCACAAATAATTATTTTTATAACCATCTGCGAGGATATAACGGTTTCTCTTGCGGTTTCAGAGATATTTGGACTTTTTCATGCTGTCCCATACAAATTTTAAGGAAAAAAATTATAACTCATCGGTTTCCAAACACAATCCAACCAAAATAATAATTTAGCATTATAACTGCAAATGAAACCAATCCCAATCAAAACATTGTAAAAATGAGAACTTCGATTTCTATGTCCTCTAGAGCCGATTTTCGTCCCACAGTGCGCCAGAGCGCAAAAACAACATTGAAGGGCGTGCATTCTCAGCTTACCCGCTTTACTCGGCGAGTGAGCCCGCTCATGTGATTCCGCTCACTCGATCGAACGTTCGACAAAGCTGTTTTTAAGAGAATACACTTCTGGCACGCGTCTCCTAAAAAAACAGGGAGTAAATTGATAAGTTCCCCATGTTTTAACCAAACAAACCCGCAATGCCAACAAAACAAATCCACTTAGCTCGTATACTCCGAACTCGGTAAATCCCCTTTATATATCAAAAGCGTTTCGATATCGGCACGATAACGCATTCGCAGAAATATTCTGAGAGGAATGTCGTTATCGGGGACGGTGCGGTGATAAAGTGCGCTATAGCAACAGGTCGCGGCCGATTGTTTGTTGCAGTAACACCGAGTGGATTATTGACCCCAATGGGAAGGGGACTGAATGGTTTATTTTGACGTTTAAACCATTTAAAGGTCAGCGAAAGTGGACTAATAAACAGTGCGTCTGATTTAATAACAGTCATGGGTTTTCTTCGTGTATCTAAATAGTACGAATGACGAGTATACTGTCAGGTTCAAGAGTGACTGTGATAGCGATAGACAGACTGCAATGTTAATAAAAAAAAACATACTGTAATAGATAAGGATGTAAATCGTTTGACTGAAAAACATTAGATATCAGATACCTTTTCACATCATGATCCTGAAGTTTGAGATTTCGAGTCATTATTGGGAACAGCATGACTTACCTGTAACAAAACAAAACCAATGATTCGAATCTTAAAACAATAAATTCAGTATATACAAAATAGCAAGCGGAAATTGCACTTTCATTCTTATCGAAGTTTTCCTGTTTCGCTGCGAGTACCTAATAATGGCTGAATAAAATATTAACACGTTTTACCCGGTAGTTGAGGTCCATTTTAAATTTCCGCCCTGGGTTACAAACGGCTGGCTTAGTTGAAATACGTATTAAAGTTATAGCAGCGCAATAAAAATGTCCTCGACAAAGTCAGATGACAAACAGGATCGCCATTTAGGAACCTTTAATAACAGAGATAATAATATTTTCACAGTAGGAGGTGAGACCTCAACTAGTTAATTATAAAAGTAAAGAGGCATCACAACATTAAAATAAAATACTCTTCATAACACATAGTATAAAAATAATAATTATAAATCTCTAACCATCGTTAGTTACGTAATCGTGTGTGAGACACATATTAGATAATAAATTGACTATATTTCAAACTACTGTCGCGAACCGTAAAAATACAACAGACTGTAAGATATAAGACGAACAGATGTGGGAATAAAATTATCCACTACCGTGTTTTTGTCATCCGAAATTATTTAGTGGACATATTATGCAAGATTATAGAACCAATAGACGCATTTAAGAAATTATAGTTGTTTTTAAATTGTGAACACGCGTGTGACTATTTAATTTCTCGTTCATTTACGTAATGGTGCAAAGTAAAATTAAATGCTAGGGCGCATCATCGCGGATTAAAAACACCATTATGTATATCCTGTTCCGGTGCTGACTGACTGACTGGCTTACATACCGCGCACAATTAAACGTAGAGTCATTTGGAATATAGATTTGTAGTCAAGTAGACACGCATTAGGAAATTATTTTTCGAATTGAAACCACCGACTGGAAGAAATGAAGGGGACGAAGAATAGGGCAAGCAGGAAGCGTATTCAACGTGTACGACATCGCGGTCATCCTTTACTTTTATATAAATTAAAATAATTCTAATTATATTAAAAAAGCGTGATCAGTTTCTTTTACAGCCTTAGTGCGCTTCAAAGGAGATTAATAATGCAACAGGAGAGGTCAAGCTCCCAAAGGTCGGGCCTGGGCCAGACTGGGTTTTACGATCCGTGCGAAGGGTCACGCTTTTAGCTGTTTCTACATTGTGTGTGTAATTAGCAAATAAGCCGCAGGCTTGAAATAACCATCTCTTTGTGCATGTTCTTTATAAAAAGTATGAAATGTTCAAATGCAAACTGTATAAAAAAAAGTCTGGTGAATTCCCAGCTCTAAGACAGATTTTGAATTTCGCAACGTGCACTATCCATGAAGATGAATTTCCATCTCATCGTAAGTCTAAGCTTTCACAAACAAGAACTCGGAACCGCGAACAAAACGTACGTGTATAAGTAAGTACGTGCTTGTTGAACAGTTACTGGTGTCGTGGGGCCCGAGCTCGAATTTGCATATCTTTGCTATTGACCAGTCTAGACTTTGTAGCTGGTGTCCAAGCAGACAAGATACACCGTAACATTGTTGTTAGGGTTAGTTACGGGCTGGAGACACGAAATTAACACTTGAATGATGCCAAGTGCTCGAATTAGTGGGGTAAAATGTAAGTGTCACATTTTGGAACGAAATCAATTTGTTTCAGGTAGTAAATAATTCTTAAACAGTCGAGGGGAAGGTTAACAAAACGATTAACAATAGTGAAGATGATAATTAATTTAATTTTGGTGGGATAATTCGATGTTTTTGATTACGGCACTTCAATTATCACTGAACTGTGATTAGTAATTCCGAGCTCTACTGGTTAGTAACGTAAATAACGAAGGGATAGCGCCGCTTATTCCCACCCAATATTGCGGTAAACAATAATTGTCAGTTCCGACTGATAATTCTGTGTCATTACTCGTAAACACTTGTAAATAACACGTTGTTCCAGGAAACTGTTATTCCATATTGCTTTTATAACAAGAAATACCCAACACCGATATCAATATTTGTTTTATGGTAACTTCTGAGTGTTATAGAAGTATTATCATGGTGCGGTAAAAAATAATCAGGGCAGTGTGTTCCACTTGCACACACCTTTTGGTGAGGAGCTGGCTGGCTTGTGTAACAATTTCAAAATGAATTAATTATTCGATTTAGCGCCAAGAACTTCGTATCATATTAATTATGTATAAAATAAGGGAGTGGGCGCTGAAGTTAAGAATAAGTTATTGATGGAATATTGACAGCGATCAATCGTACGGTCACGGAAGTTAATTTGCTACCCTTTTCAAAGAAAATCTGCTTGAAGATGTCATTGTCAATAGAGATGTAAAGTCATTTGTAATGGATAGGAAACCCAACTTTATTGCTGTAGAATGTCAGATTGACTTTGGACCTAAGGTGGGTCACAAATTAAATTCCTTGACTATACCTAACATGTTTAACGGAATTTGAAATTGATAAGTTCCCGTTTAAATTATTTAAATAAAGAACAAAAGCAGGTAACAAAGACCATGCTCTAAGCAACTAACGATTTAGATCGTCCTAGAAATAATCACCCACAAAACATAATGAAATGAGTCAAAAAAGCCTCCATTAAGTGTGTATGGGCTCAATCCTTCCAAAAAATACAATACCTACTTTGTGTTTGAGAACTTTAGGACTATTTATAAATTAGCATCTATCCAAAAAGCTTCGCCGAATTAATACATCTCGATAATAAACCACTTTTTTTGCAATCACTAAGGCTTCAACGCTAACCTTAACCTAGTTTAACCTTTAGATTATTTGTTTTTGAAAGGTAACCTTTCTCGCCGGTAGTCAATGGCAACACCCACGCATCCCATGTCGCTTGTCGCGTCGTCGGTTCTATTTTTAACTTCAATCCGATGTCTATTATCGGCGAGAGTTCTCGTAAACAATCACGGCGGGGCAACTTGAAACGAAACCTTGGACGCTTGGCATAGTAACTGTTTAGCCGTAATCTGTTTGTTTGTCTGACTGTTTAATTTGTATTGAACCTTTAGAGCTAGATGAACACTTAGAAAGGAAGGAAAAGTTGCAGAATTAGACTCTAATATATTCACTTATCTACGATACCTTAAAGCACGATCGACTGAATGCATACTTCTCACGATTCTGAGTTTAAATTCATCCGAACTCTAAAAACTTGTGTTCAATATCAAGTTCAAATGCCGAATCGCGACGAAATGACGAAATACACGTCAAGAAATAGACGCCGTGAAAAAGGCGATAACATGTTGTCGCTGTGATCGCAATGTTAACGACAAAACAACTAACGGCTAATTTACTGAGCGTCCAGCCAATCTAGGCCGGAATTTCATAGCGCAGACTCGAGTACAATCCTGAGCCACATATTACGTAATATCGACATACTTCTTCAATTAGGCTAGTAAACTACAAAAGACTTGCCATATAAATGCCATTGCGAAAGATAAAACCACAGGCGATGTTTAAACTAAAAGCAGCTAAAAGCTAGGAAGTATTCAATGATTTACTGCTCTATTTTAATTTACGATACAGAACCGTCAGAGTTAATCGTTACGGGGAAGAAGTTAAAAAGTATTCCAAGTTTAAAAGCAATCGAGAGTCAATACGCGGGCGTTTTCATCGGCTCGCAGTGGAAGTGATGCAGGTGTTATTCTCTTTCGAAGTAAAGACAAGTCTGCTCGATCGAACTGGGGTAACTTGGCCCCTACACGCTTTTGGATCGTTCGACAGTGGTTAGCTCGATGTTGTACCAAGTAGAGAATAACACCACAGGTAAAAAGTAGCGAATAAAATCGAGAACAATCGCCCAGACCACCCCGCACGGACGATCTAGGACAGACGGCGCGACTGCAGACACTTGATATACGGCGCAAGAGTAAGCACCTTACGAGTTACTGCAGCTCTGGTAAAGATCAGGAATAAATAAAGATAATGTTACGGAATAAAGTAAGAGCAGCATAAATAATGAACAAATGAATACATCGCGTAATGTACAAGAACAAAACTCAGTCACAATTGTATTCATATGTTATGTGACAAACAATAACATTTGATTACCGAATCTCCAAGACCCGAGTACCTGAAGTTTACCTGTAAAATATGCTATGAGCTCTAAAAAGAAACTATATCGTTCAGCATTCTCGCTTTTTGGTTAGGTAGGTAACTGTCTTGCCGTGCACTGATTAAGTCTCGTAATGAACTTCGCTTGCAATGCCGTTTTAATTAGTCCAAGCCGTAAGAACAGCGCCGTCTCGTCGTCTCAAAGGAGCAAAATGTATTCACTGCTATTACACTGAAAAATAACATTCGCATTTCCGAAAATAATAGCTCTTCTTTATCGAGAAACAGTAAAGAAAATACGTAGTATAAACTGGATAACAGATCATTATTGACCACTTAGGTCAGCGGCAAACATTCTCAACAGGCCAACGCCCCAACGTGCAACCGCGTTATCGCGAGCGAATATCGCTTTAAAAATAATGTGGCGCAAGTCTCAGGCTCACGTGGCAATAGGCGAGATAGTTGGACCGAGTATCCTATACGGTCCACGTCAATGCATTTCCCGGAATGCATGGGTCTCCGTTCGCAATATTTTTATTGTTATTAAAGGCAATTCGGTGTAGTTTTTCCTCGTATAAATCAAACATTTAGAGTGGGTGTCGTGTGAAATGGGTTCTCGGGGAGTCGGGCACAATGGCGCCGAGTCTTGAATAGTGATAGTGTTCTTTATGGAGCGGGGATTTCGGCGGTAATCCCCACATTGTCGGTGGCGGGAGTGGCTGGTGATTTGTCGCCGGCTCTCGGATGACGGTTATTGTCTGCTACCTGGCCCCCGCGCTGCCAACCGAGAGGTTATTACACTTGTTTTTGCGCTTACTCGCTCCAGTACTTATCCGGTCTATGAATATAATTTTATGATGATAAGTGATGATTCAATGCTATGCTTTGTAGATATTTTACGATTTTCCTCATGGCGCCAAGATGTAACGCATCGCGAACGAGGCGCAACAGTTTCTTGAGCACCCTTTTCCTTATACATATAAATAATAGCCACCTATAAAAAATACTGAGTCAAACAATTCATTCTGAATTTATTAAGTTAAGGCATAAGACGGATTGAAGAGTTTAAATCTTATCATAACACAAACTCGGGATTGTATTTCTAAAGTTATTATTACTGAGTGTTAAAATTGGTGATTTATGGATTATGGATGTTACGTCTTTGCAATTCCTTCATCTTAGCTCTAGGAAAGCTGAGAAGGTAAACACTATTAAATACATTAACGACCTAGGTAGCTACGGTACACACGCTTTCATATTTTAAGTAAATGTTTGTGTTGTGTTGTTGTAAGCTATTGCTTTATGTATACTGACTAATGCAATACATATATATTAATTAATTACAATACTACACTCGCCTTGAATAACAAATGATTATGGCGATGGTATACTATAAGTAACCGTTTTAAATGTTTATTATTGATCGTTCACTTTGACTTATTTATTTTACACATTACAACAGAAAACATTTTAGATAGCAGTAAGTAAAAGTATCTTCGTTCCCCCGGATTTTGATGTTTTATTTTATGGATTTTTTTTTTTTGTGCAAAAAAAACAATAATCAATTCATAGTACTTAGAAAAAAATATGTTTTAAACAATCTGTATCTAATAATTTAATTTTATGTTGTCGCTAAGATTTTAACCATTTCCGTCAGACATTCAATGCTTCCACAAAGATCAAAATAACTTCTAAATGCTGATTGGAACTTGGAACATATTCCATATTCAAGTCGGCAACCCAGTTGCCAAGGATAATCAAAATTCTCCGCTTTACTTCCTCGTCATTATTATTTTGGAGTCAGTACGACTTACTTAAACCTATTTATCAATGTAAAAGGTTATTTTTTGCATTTACTTCCTAAATGCACTAATATTCAAATGTACGACCGTGTGTTTTCCGTTTTCTTTTAAATAATTAATAATATGTCTGACAACACTATCAGTTCTATCACCTAACACACATTTATTAGTAATGTTTTATTATTAAATTTAATTATTTAATTTGAAATATAATATCGGTACGTGACAGCCCTGGTCACGAATGATGACATCGCACTCGTCACAAAAGCATAGCTGCTAATGAGCAAAGTTCTGGGGCCTGCGCGCTCATGACTCTACTAGCAGGGTTACCGCTGTTTATAAACCGTTGCAATTCATCCAAGTGTAGAATAAAAGGGTTGAATTTTTGGCGGTCTAGCAATTAGTTTTTCTTACACAATATCTTAAAAAACAAAAGTAAACTAAATCTGCCATTTAATAGGTAAGGCACACTTAACACATCTAACCTTCTAACACAAAGTTTAACCCTCTTATTCATAAACACACAAAAGTAAAAAAAATGCTTAAAATATGCTTTCTCCTTATCTGTCATTGTGACGATTGCATCTGACAGAAAGTTATCTTAAGTTATGTTAAGTTAGTTTATGAATAAGGAACTCCTTACTAAGGCTTGTCTTTGTAGCTTCAAGGCTCCTACAGACCAACATCAAAGGTTGAAATGACGACAGGCGGAGAGGAACGTAGCTATTACAATGAGAAAATACATTACGACTTTTATTCTAATAGATAGCGTTGTCCTTCTTGACCTGTCAGCCTGACTGCTGATCAACGGAAGCCTTAACAATGAATAGCACGTTTAAAAACAAAATAAAATAATGGTACTGATTTTTCAACTGGCAGCCCTACACACAGCGCGTGCGCTTTCCGTTGTGCAACTAACTTGCCACTCGGCCGGTACGTCGACCGGAAACGCTCAAAACAATGCCTCCAAGTCGCTAGGCGAAGACAGGCGCTGAAGTATACTTAAACGCTAACTAACATCTGGAGGAATAATCTCTAAATTGTAGTGATTTTATTGTCTCATCGTTTGTAGCGAGCACAGGTTTCTGAAATCGTTAGCTGATTATGATAAATTGATAACGGTGAATGCGCTGACCCGTTTAACTCTAACGATGGAATCAGTTTTGAAGAGAATAGCTTTCGAGGAAGATATGCCGTTGTGTCTATAAATCGAGGCCGAATTACCGTCTTTCAACTATACAATTTATTACAGGCTTGTATAGTGCATTAGACTAGAGGACCTCCGCCACCTAGAATTTCCATACCATTACTTCCCGATAGCGGGTGAATTTTGTAAAACACTTTCTTGGTGCACTCCTACATTACGTCAGAAATTCCAAGTCTTTAGGTCTTAGGATTAGACTGCGTTGTTTTTCTTTTTGTGTAGAATATATATACTATTTATGTAGAATATATATAGATAATAAAAAGAACAAAGTGTAATTTCAAAGTTATTGACACAAAATCACCAACAACAGCAACATCAAATATTCATATGAAGCAAATTTTGTATGGAAATCGGAGATCCTCACCCTGAACTGGAAAGCTTCCAGAGAACAATTCAAACTGCAAACGAACCCAAAACCTTCATGCTTCAGACTTTGAGGAAATTCCTCAGTCGGAATGAGCAGGCGACATTCACACCGCAAGCGCGGGCGCCGCGGATCCACCACTCTGTACCCTTACTATGAGTTACAATTACCTTACTCGCTAGCCAGTCGAATGCTCTGTCTCTCACACTCTATAAGAATACTGTATTCGCATTTCGCACAGAGCATTCGACTCGCTAGCGAGTAGGGTAATTGTAATTCATAGTAAGGGTACTGCATACCAACAAGCAACGGTTCCGCCGCGTCATCGCGTTGCGCAATCGGCGCGCGCGCCGCCATTCATCCGGCCGTCGCTTGGCAACAGGCGAGGACCACATGCACTTCCGTAAAGGTTTGGAGGTATTTGAAAACCAGCGAAGGACAGCGGGCAGACAAGACGTGGAAATCATTTGAATTTCCATGGTGAGAATCTATCGTGAGGTTAAATCGATGATTTGACAAAGCATTTCACTGTGATTTTGATTGTGAAAGGTTCTAAAGAAATTGGACTACACAATATCAAATCTAATAATCATTAATAAACAGCACAATACGCACAGGGTGTTAATGAAAGTAAGCTCATGTAGACAAAAATACATCCGCTGGTCAATTAGTGATAAGGTTTCCATGAAACTTTTATAAGCGATAACGACCGGATGTTTTGCCGCATGGCAATGGCATTGTTCACACTGACCGATGGCCGCATTCACGAGTGGTTTACAAAGTCTGATTAGCTTCATTCACCATTGGAAACTTTTTTTACAACATTAAAACCTGTTAGACCGACGTTATATTCTTAGTTTCAGAGAAAATGGAACCATTATTAATTTTAATGAGGAAGTTAGGGAAAAGCAGGGGTCATTGTCTGTTTGCGGAACGGATCGGGCGTTAAACAAAACGCCCTTTAGGTGCAAATGTCAAACGTTAATTGTGTTGGGCAAGCTCATAATTATATTAATGGAACCGGATGCCTGTCTATTAAAACTTGTCATTAATTTACAATTTCACACAACGACTAAATTACTTGAAAAGAGGCCCTTAGTTTGCCACCTCACATAAAGATACATGGTGTTCTTAAAGTTGAACGCGTAAATTTTTGTTCCAACATTTCAAATAACCACTTAGATAGAAGGTGTTCACTTAAACTTACAGTTACGTTGTCGTGGCTGATTTATTGTAACGTCGGTATTGTATACTATGCATGCATGTTCCCGCGTACAAATGGGTTACTTAAGGACAAGCGTTGTGTGCACAGACGGTATCGGCTACATCGACCGCTAATTGATGCGAAGGTGCTCTCCAGATATCTGATGTTGGTTGTTATCAATAGGCTATTGACCTGAATCTGATGTAAGTGCTCTTGCATATCGAATAACATTTGATGATGGAAATTGCTTGTTATTACGGCATTCGATGTACAATGAGTACATGACGCACACGGGGCGTCGAAATCATTTGCGAATGATACTAAATATCGAGGGGACAATGTCACACGAATTGACCTAGTGCTAAACTAAGCTTGGGTAGTATTTTTTTTCTAACTGGGAATTTATAAGTCGGGCCGTCGTATGCATAACGTTGTGTAGTTTCCCATAGTTCAGGAAATAAAATTTGGTCGACTGTTATGTATTTTGAATCTAATCTAACACTCGGCAAAGCCATATTTCCTGAACTATACAAGCCTATAGCCTAGTTTGGGACTGCGTTCATTTGTGTAAGATTTTGTCCTGAGTTCCTGACATTTACAATATTGATTATGAATGCTGAATGTGTTTAGACGTACGATGGATTCAATACTGTCGTCTAGATGTTTATTTCGTAGAGCAAAGTTATTCAACGAGGATTTTGATGTAAAAGTAGTCATAGCAAGAGCTGGCAAGCGTGGATCCAGGAAACTCATGTGGCTTACAATAAATGGTGCTATCAACTTATCAGTCGACGTCAGAACGAAAACGAGAGTGGGCGGTTATCGACGGAGCGTGCTCCTCGCGTCACACCGGCTCTGCCTTGACGTCACCAAAGCCAATTATATAACTAGACCAGGGATTACTTTCTTTAGGAAATTCCTTGTATTGTGCCTATTGTTAACCTCCGCTTGATAAACAAAAAATAAATGGTAACGCCTTAGTATCAAGCATTTTCCACCGCAGCTTACCTCTTATTATCAAAGCAACGAAGTGCAAGATTTGTTGCGAAGCAAGAATTTCAAGTATTGGCGCTGAAAGGTTTGTTTACTGCAAGTTTAAAGTTTGCTAGAAAAGCAAGTGCACACCAAAGTTTAACTGTATAATTTATTTATTCTGTATCGATATTAGGAATAACTTTTGCCACAGATGTTATTGGCTGCGAAGGCAAATCAGGCGTTAATTATGGTTTCTGATTGTGCAGTCACAACAGTTAATTATTTATCCTTTTCGTCGAAGCGATAAGGCGGGTTTTATTTATGTCGTTTGGCCACGGGGGAAACCCGGTGTAAAACAGTGTGGCGCAAAGCAAATTAGTTAGCTGGCTTATAAAGTAGGGAATTAGAGTTAGATCAGGTGACGGTGAGGACAGAACAATTTTCCGGTGAGTAAACATTTGCCAACGACAAGGACACGAGTGAAATCCGCGGTTGCAGGCAAATGTTTAACGATAAAACTATAAAATTGAGGCGAAAATAAATCAAACTGTGTAGTAAATTTAATCTTATCTTCAGGAAAATTCAACAGCATCCATGATGATATGTTTTCACAGGGTATAACCGTGACCATGGACCATTGGACATGGTGCATTCAAATGCGCCGAAATATCAAATTTCAAGCATGTTTACAAAAAACATGTCAATTATAATTCGACAAAGCAGTTAGCCTAGGTGGAAGTGACTCAAGTGACCCTAACTACGAAACTAGCGGTCCCGCGTTCTGTTTCGAGTGTTTATTGCCGATTATTGTGTGTTTTCTATGTATAAGTATGTCTTTCTCTATACATGTAAGTTTTTCGTTGTGTAGTAGTACTCATATTAGGTAAATATGTGTGATATTGTCCCGTGACATTTATTTATCATTAAATCCTTTATCATCAATGATGCAAAATTTAGATGATACGATGAATGAGTTGATGATATACAGCGTGTCCTAATACTCGTACCGGCATGAGATCAGAATGAGTCATGATTGGCCGTTGCCACATCAGCTGACTCATTGAGCAGAACCCAGCGAATGGGAACGCGAAACCCATTGTTTCTCAATTTGTCCTTAAATCTACAGATGACGGTGCATCCAACTACTGAGATAAAACACATGAGAACTTAATAACTGCATAATAGTGACGAAATGGAAAGTCGAGACAAACAGCTGTTGCTCTTCAAGAAAACACGTTATGCTGGCAAACGTTGAGAAACTTTTTAACTTTCTTCTGAGTTTTAATTTGAAACCTACAAAAGGCTATATTTCACGTGCCGGCTAATTATCAGGTGCCAACTAGTACAATTTTTAAACCTAGTTATTATGACATCTTTATTATTATGTTTGTTATGTAATAGAAGTAACGTGGTTGTAAGTATGTCTAATTCCAACCTAAACAAAACCCAATATTAAAAGATGACAAACGTGTGACTAAACTGGGCCTCGATTCAGCTCCGAAAACAATATGTAGGCATTATCTATGTAAAGGGACCTTATTGTCGATGGCGCTTACGCGGCACTGCGTCACGCGACGTTGTATTTATATCAGAGCATCGTTAATAATGGCGGAAGCGCCATCGACAATAAGGTCCCTTTTGATAGATAACGTCACATATTGCCTTTGACGTGTTGTTGTTTTTAAGTCGGCCGCTATTACTGTCAAGTAAATAAGAGCTATCAACACGTTGACAATACGATAACAAGTCAAAAACAATAAGGTTTACCAAGCTGAATTGAGGCCAAGTATACGTCACACGTTGGTTATCTGTCAATATTGGGTTCTGTTTAGGATTGACCGTGTAGAATCAAGGCCCGGGAACGTCACTGGTGTCACTTTGTTGTTTGTTGCTCACATTTCTGGGTAAAACCAATGTATCACACATCCGATTAGGTACCTACCGACTCTGTAGAATTTACCCATTTTATACAATCTATATTTATTTTGCATAAATAAAACAGTGAGTCATTCGTTTATTACTGTTGTTAGTGCTTTTTCAAATAGTAGCTAAATACCAAACGACACGTGTTCAGTTGAAAGTCAAAGATGCTTCGCACTAAATTCGCCGTCGATAGAACTTGTGAAGGATGTAAACAAATTAGTACTGTTTGACACATAACCTCAAATATTCACCAAGCGATTTTTTATTACAAATAACGTATAATGAATAGTTATTTCATCTTGAACTTAATATGAAAATAATGATCTAATGTATAAAGCATTGCAAAGACTTGATCTTTAAAAGTACGTTGGTGAATTGGTTCGTTTGGTTTTGTTTACATCTTTTGCAAGTTCTATTGACGGCGACTTTATGAAAACACGCATCTCAATGACGCATCCACAGTTTGGTGGCCAAGATTTGCTTCGACAATTCCGCAAAAGGTTTATAAACTCCACAAGACCCGTCAGCTGTTTGGACAATAGCTAAGGTGCGGTCGAATGGATGCAGTGAGTCAGCTACCATCAGCTGATTCATTCGCCGGCCTTGCATGCACCGACTGCGATTGAATAACCATCGTCCTCTGCCGTAATTACGTACCTAGGAAGGATAGCTTTCGCAGAAAAACGTGGATAACAAGACGCGGTCAATTGCAACGCGATTACACGCGTCTCTAACGTGACGGATATGATGGATTTCCGGAAACTGCCATTGGGATTTCACCGGAGCTCCAACAAACAACGCTGTTGACACGGGCACGACGGCAATCGAAGGGTTATACATTTTTAAAGTAGGGCCTTAGCACGATAAATTGAATTTAGTTCAGTTTCTGTTCACGCGATAACTGTTGCCGATCAAGTTTCGGAAACAAGGTGACACAGGTGACCCGAAGGTGACCCCAGTTCAAACACCTACGCGGTTCGTCGAACTCGCGTTATTTTTGTTAATATTACCACTTAATTCTCCTCTCACACTCCGACGAATAAAATTTAACATAGGCAATTGTACAAACAGGTTGACTCTGAAAGCCGAAGCGGTTTACTGTCGGCGGATAACCTTGAATTTTCTGTGAGACGCTGAAAAATATTATAATAAAAACAGTCTAGACAATTCGTAGCTGGACGGAACCAGTTTTATAGCAACCTTGTTGGTCGGTGGAGATCGAACAAAAACTGTTTAAAACAGGAGGAACAGAACGGACGCGAAAACATGCTTGGGTTAACAAGAAATATAGAATAAAAGTAAAAGGATAAAGCGTATTTACCCCGGCCGTGGCGGGCAATAGAGGCGGCCGCCAACTAATTGCGAAAAACGAGATTAACGCTCACTGTAGAGGCACTAAACGAGGATGGCTCTGTTTACCACCCCAGTTTCATTCCTTTTACAACACCACTAATAGACTTATTTTATTACAGAGAAACGCCGAGATATTAGCAACTAAGTAATCTTCATAAAATTAACACTATTAGGACCGTCTAGTCCAGTCACAGATACACTTATTTGCTTAATGGATTAGTAACATTTTATAGGCCGTAAGTCGACCGGCTTGTTTCTCAAGCAGTAGGCATACACCATATTATCTGGTTCCTAAAAGTGGCCAAATCCACGTAGTGTCGGACACGCTATCGATTTTTTGCAATAAATACCTTTGCGACGGTCCGACGGTTCATGGTCGGCTAAAAAAAAGATGCTGCATTCCCACGATAGAGAATAATGCAGTCGATGATCTCATTGTAAAAAATATCATAAATAATAAAAAAATATTTAAGTTCGCTCACGATATTCTTGTAATAATTAAATTTGAAGGTTTCTAATAATTTATGCCAGCGAAAAACGAAGTTGTAAAGTGGGCTAGCGAGTAGCGATGGTCAACGGGCCGCAGAGCGGTCTTGGCCGGTCCGGCGGCGGGCGCGGGCGCTGCCGGCTAATTGCCGGTAACCATACAAACGAGATTACCACCCGCACGGCCGCCGCTCTGTCCGGCAGCCCGCCCAATCGCTCCTGACACAATCCAATTACTAAGGCATTGTTGTTTTAAAAAACTCCGTTTCACCCTCCCGCCACGGATTATGTGGCTTTGTGGACGTTAACTTAAGTGACCCGAGTTCAGGAATTCTTGTTTAAAATTTAACTGAACAGAGGTTTATCATAACTGTAATATGGTTTGTTCATTATCTATCCTTAATAAATATTATAAATGCCAAAATTGAGTTTGTTTGTTTGTCCTTCCAGGTTCAACGCCTCAACAAATCGATGAGGATTTGGTACAGAGATAGTTTTAAGCCCGGAGACGGAAGTAGAGATCTTTTTTTTTCAGGAATAGCGATAACTATATCGTCGGATGGAACAGCACTCGATAGAGAGGTGCTATTAAATGACAATGACAAAACTACTATACCTACCTTTTTTAAAAATCTTAACTGACAAAATTGGCTATCAAGGACTGTAATGAAATGAATAATTAATATAACGAATTATGTAATAAGTGGACTTAACACAGACAGAGCTATTTTAACGCATATTTTTTTTGTTAAAACATAAATAAATCAAGAAATCGTATACTCCTATTGTCTTGTTATTTTTCCAAACCAACAATTAACAAAATTAGACCTCACTCAGCGGTACAATATCCAACAAACTTAGAAATTAATTTAGCTCACGACAAATTATTTCTCACAAATTGAATGAAGACATTAGGGGTGAAATAAAAGCTGCCGGGTCGTTTTGAAATGTTAATTTCTGGAAGTGGAACGTTATAATTATTCCTTTTATTCGTATCTCGGTGGAGAAATATTCGATAAATGACTGTTTACAATATTATTTATTACCCACAACGAATCGCTATTGCCAGGACGAACATATTATGTCTGATATGATATAGTAATAAAATAATACATGGAAATTTCTTTGTTCATTATATTTAATCTCAGTCTATCGGACTCTTGACATTTTATTTATTTATTAGGACCTTCTACAATAAATACACTGTTACATAAATAATGATACTAAAGATGTTTTAGTTTACCAGAAACATCTGTTACGAAATTCAAACAATTTTAAAGCGAAAAAAATTCGTCGGTCTTAGGCGGGATTCGAACCTACATCTTCTCTGGCTCGAATCCTGGCTAAGACCGATGATTTTTTTTTCGCTTTAATATAGTTTAATAATGATACTGTTTAATATATACTAAATACATCATCAAAATCTTTAAATCAGTAGAGAATAAGTAACTTGAAAGATAACGAGACTAGATATACAACATGTAAACAAATTAAGTAGCATAATAGTCGCCTTGAAACTTATAGTTATCAGTCCATATAGCATACTTACATTCGAAACACCATTACATTATAGCACAGCTCGACGATATCTCAAAACCTTGGGAACAGGCGTACTCGATTAAACATTAACAATACCGAAACAAATCTTACATCCAGGTCTATGATAATCTCAATACCACAGTCATTAGGGTTAACTTTAAGTGTGACAAGGTTATAGCAGAAGACCACCTGAGAAACAACGTAATCGAAAACGTGAACGTTTCCGAGTAAATCCCCCTTGGAGAGCCACTGTCCGTTGAGCCATGAGGGTTTGTGATGTTGGCTGGGCGCAGTAGTTTGCGAGGGGTTTAGCTAATCTGGTCGTGGAGGAAGGCCGCGCGATGTCAAGTAAATTTTAACACGCAATTAGTAAGCCGGCGGACACCTTGGCACCGATAGCCCGGCTCGTGCAGGGACGGCCTCTGGTTTCCGCTAAATTTTCAATGTTCAGCCCCATAGCAACGAGCGGTTAAATCCGGTAACGATATTCGAGGGAGGCCGCGAATAGTTTTATTGTTGGGTGCTTAACTCGCTTTTTCGGTATTAGGGGCTTTGGCAACAAATGTCGATCATTGTTTTTGTGCACGCAATCTGTCGGTTACGAACCGTATAACAATATAATGAAACCTTTTCGTTGCCGTTCTAATTCTTTTCAATCAAAAAATTGTTTTAACCGCCATAACCATTTATATTCGGTGTTCACAATTTAAATATGTGCAGATTGCGTGACGTCGGTGCTTTTGGTGTTTAACACATTTCGAGCAGGAGTTTTTAAACATGCCTTAAATAGGACTTAATTAACCGGTTCAAATAGTACAACAATAAGACATTCCTTCCCTAGGAGTTAAAGTGGTTTCTGCGTGTTATTTGAATACCTAATTCTTGACAAATTCGAAGAACGCATATTAACAATTTTACCGGCTGTAAGGCACGTTTTTCTAAGAAGTTTTAGTAGCACTTCGTTAAGGTGGTAGTGCGAGAAAAAAAATAGTTTGATGGCGAAATTCTTGGCTAGGTTTCATAACTGACCTCTTCCAAAGTTACTTATAAAATTTGTGTAAGAGTTCGGGGAACGAGGGCGGCACTTGAGCAAATTTTCCTCATTCCAAATGTACAAACGCAACACTCGTACGCACACGACGCTCGTAAAAGGATTCGCAACGCCCCGTGCCGTTTCGCATAATATATTGTAACGTAACTGTTCTCCTGCACGATATTTTTAATTTTGGCGGAAATGTTTAGCAGAGTTCAAGTCACACTAAAACATTTGGAAAGTAAAAGGCGACGCGTGATGTTTTCGCAGACGACTTTCTGATCCAGTACAGGGATGAGTCATGTGCCATGAGTCGCAGCACCCGCCACATGCTCGAGGAGGAAAATGTAGCCCATTATGATTACACTGTGCTAATGTAAGTCCGGTGCCCAGAACTCCCACACCTAAAACCATTTTGTAAGGAAATCACAATGTATGTCACAGAATGTATACTACTATACTGCCTATATTGAAGCTGAGGTTAGTAATATGTATAGTATTCGAGAACAAGCGCAGTGTCCGAGCACCGCCGACCAGACGCCTGCGCCTGAACAAAGTAATCCGGGTAGCAACAGCATGTGACGTCGCGCAATCACCTTGACTCAGTTTAGTTGGCCCGCTTGCATTACAGTTTTCTACTAGCACTCGTGATCAGTCTAGAGCATGTGTGTTTAGCTGCAGGCATGTGACTACAGGCATAAGGTATAAAATAGTGCAGTAAATAAACTTTATCTCACAGCAGTTTGTCTTTAAGTTTCAAGACTGGTTATAATAAAGCGATCACTATGTGTCAGAATCCCAGGTGCGTGTATCTTGAATCAATCTCTAGTCTGGCATCGTGTCGGAGTTGGTTTTCACATGAAATGAAGCGTTACCATGAATGGGCGATATCGTTAATTGCCGGATAACTCGAACAGCTGGTGTTCCGCCATTCGTGTCGTATAAACACGATAAAATTCAACCGAAGAAGAATGCGAGCACGTATGAGATGTTTCTTGTGTCTATGCGGCGGTTAGAGTTAGCATGTATGTTTTGTGGTGGCTAAGCACGTATCTTATTGTGAATTCATTATAATTATGACACATGAAATAATGTATTTTCAATATGAATTAAATGCCTACCAACCTACCTGATAAAAGTTATTAATTGATAATGTTATTAGTAAATATCAAACCATTAAATGTTGTATCTACAAAGTAAACACTTGCATTAAGTAAATATAATAAATCACTCGCAACTCAACCGTCACTACAGCAAAAAATAACCAAGTCCAAGTAGAACTCGCATATATAATTATAATCAGCTCGACATAGTCCACTAAACCGCAAGCAGATCCACTCAAGAAATATTGCAAACAAAACAGCCAAATGCAAAGCAGTTTTAAATCTTGTTTACGTTAAGTTACTTATTTAATATATTGAAAAAGTAATCAAAATGCAATCCCGTTACTTGCATCTATTGCATATGCTATGCATTTTTTGTTTCTTATGTGATGTGTGTAATGAATGTCCTACATTTTTAACTTTCCTAGGAAATAAATGGAACAGTCGCAACAGGCAATTCCTCGAAACGATTTTCGTCCATTGTAAAAACATCGTTCATCCCAATGGAATACAACATCCTGTACATAAGTTATCTAGAATTTATAAAGGTAGTTAGATTCCGATCTGCAGTCTCCTTGACTCGATTGAACGCTGGCACCGACCGCTTACGAAATTCGCCCACCGCGTTAGTCATTGTCCCCTACTATTGCACTGCAGTTACGGACAGACGTTGCTTCATGCAGATAGACATGGATTCCATGTTCTATTGGGTTATCTCAATCATATTACTGGGACACAGGCCACATACTATGTCGAAAAGGCTTTCAGCTGACCTGTGTAATGGCTACATATATACGGATCAACGACTAGTTCATTATATGAGAAGTTATGTGTGGTTGGCAAGTAGAAAACAATTTCCATTGGCTGTTCAAAGGCGGTCTTGTTGGTATGTCAGATTTCTCTGGCCTGTCACGGCACGGAAAATGTGCTACGTGTTCTAAGACTGAGATTTATTGAAAGGAACTCGGCAGTAATTTACAATGACTTCAAACAAATTAAAGCTCTCTCGAATCCGGGACAGTTTCAAAACAACGGAAATTTTTGTCACCGTTTTATAAGAAGTCGGTGGAATGGCCGCGTTTTCTGACAAGCGCGACAATAAAAAAAGGTCAAAGAGGTATACTTAGAAACCAAAGTTTAATTCGCCAAAACAACACGGATTGAGACTTAAGCAAAAATTTAACCGAACAGACAAACAATCGAACAAACAAAATCCAGACAGACAAGAAAGCGAGGTAATAAAAAGTAAATGTAATTTTTCACTGCGTGTCCTAAAACGTAGACGAGGCACTTTTTCCAATTCCGTCGAAATGCATATTAAATTGTTTATATCAACACTACTAAGTAAATAAAGCGTATTAGCCAAATGCAATCAGAAATTTGCGGTTCGCTCTAACAAATCAATTGTCAGTCAGCGGAATGTCAAAATGACGCAATTGGGTCATTTGAAACCAGAACTTGGTCGGAGAAACCGCAATATGATGTTAGCAAACGGCTACCTAGGTAAGGAATACCGACACTAAGCAAATGTACTTATGCGGTATCGATTTCTCGACACTTGAATTCACTTGATGTACTTCTGTTTATTGAAGTAAATACGTTTATGTTGTTTAACTCATTAAAACGTAATAAAACTTTAAAAGTATCAACAAAACGAAAGTAAATCGAGAATACGGAGATAAAGATGTTTTTTATTGAAGTAAATATTTCCAACGACGCATTACGATTTAATAACAAGCTTTGTTTATTGTTTAAAAAGTGCATTTTAATTCAGTGAAATTCTTTCTGGGGAAACGATAATGATTATGATTAAAATTGATATGAATTGGAATCAACAATATTAACATGCCACTGAACACTAACCATGCTTAAATTGTTAAGGGAATTACACTCTAAATTTATAAAAACCTAAATTTAGGGTTCCATTTCATCAATTATTAATAATTAAAAAAAAATAAAGATTAAGAACCGAGAGTACTCTCTCAGCACGCTCATCCATAACATCCTGTATTTCCTGGATTCGCAATTCAAAAACAAAAATACGGACATAGCCGTTCTTTTTTCGATGCGTGCGCCGCCCACGATGCGGCGTCGGCGCATGGCACAGGTCGCGTCCTGGCGAGGCGCCATGTAAACATACAACCAAATAGGGCAACGACCACATCACCCCTCAAATAGATTCTATTAATACTAGTTTAAAAATAAAGTGAAAGCGTGCACGTGCGAGGATCTAGAGATTAATTGCCGATGAGTTTCGGAATGCGCCGGCGCTTTAAAGTTTCGAAGTTAAAGGTGATTTATTGCGCGTTGACAACACTGATTAATTTCGTTCCGTTTGATCTATGTGTATTTGTTTTTGGAACATCCTTTCCCCGTTTAAGAAGAAACGTATAAAGTTTCAATAAGCGTTACATTAACGATCCACTTTAATTTTATGTCAGTCATTATCGACTGTCTAGAAATAAATAAATATGACAAAAATATCCTTACACTGTGACGTCGACTTGTTTGATTATTTGTATTCAAATAAACACGCACGTGCCCGAAGACGTCAATAAACAGGTCATTAAAGAAACAGCTAAAGTAGAAAGCCTATAAGTTCATTTCATGAACGTCTTTTGTCCGTATCGCTGCCATTGAGTTTAGTTCCACGGTTAGATAGTCCGCGTACGTCACAGCGATCGGTTCTAGGAAGGGAAATTGTGACGCAGTTAGTCGCAGTACAACGCACTGTGCAGTGAAAACCAAACGGCCACGTGACTGTAAAGGTCACACCGACGTGCTAGAACGCAGTAAGCAAAACATTGTGAAAGACGGTCAAATGCGTAGTTACGTTCTACACGAGCTTTTGTTTAGCTCAATTTAGATGCCTGAATGTCAAGTTATTTTGTTATTTTTATGACCAATGCTTCTGCAGTCACAAAATCAATAGTAACCTTGGTTCTACAAACATCGAGTTATAAATAAGTTACCTTTTAGAACAGGGCTCGATAGGAATTTAAACTTTACCGTTATATTGAATCGATAAGCAGTTCAGATATGAGAGTAATTTAACTTTCATATGCAAAGTGGGTGCATTGAACGCGTCCGCGAATTTCGTTCCTCGTATTAACCCGGTCACTGTTTTCATTGAGGAGTTTTTTTATTTACGGCCCAATAAATTTGCTCCCACGCGGTGCCCGCCTCCTAGCAACGGGTCGCCCACGGGCAGCGAAAAAGGTCGCAAGTAAGCGGTGTGTGGAGGCGACTGTACTAATGATTTGGAGTGTTTGAAGCTGAATGTGTCGTTAGTTTTGGTATAACTTGCCAGGTAAATTTTCGAGGGCTAAGAGTTTCGTAAGAAACCCCATAAAATTCAACGTGTATTCACACGAGCGCTAGTCTTAAATTTTACGAAAATAAATAATGCTATAAATAAAGACGCTATTATAAACACATAACATAAAAAGGTGACCCTCGCTATTTCCGCTAACACCACGTAAACAATAATTAGGAAAGTTTGTAGCCCAACAATAGCCGCGGCATATGCAGCGCTAGTAACTAAATTATTAACCGCAGGTGACACCAGTTAATTTCGGAATAATCGAACAATCGAAAATTATTCGATGCCATGATCAATTGCAAATTACACCGCGTTCCCGATTGTTCGGGATATTTATTGGTGTCTATTCAGTTGATATATGACTTACCTCGTTTATGTGTTTGTAAGTTTTGATGAGGTCCACGCTGAGTTTTCGCAGGGGTGCCGTTGAGGGGTCCCGAAAGTGATGTGGTATTCGAGCTTGCATAGCCTGTACAATCGAGAAAGGGCGTTAATGACGGTTTTGGTTTTGGGAGCAGCAAAAAAAAAAACTTTAAAGCAAACCAAATAAAAGCAAGAAGCTGATGGGGATAGAGGCAGTTCGCTGTAACGTTTTGACATGTCGGGAACCCTTAAATTAATTTTGATGTTTATTGTACCTTCATTATCGGCATTCCTAAAATCTAAAGCCTAAAGAGAGCATCTATTCCCGTAACCCAATCACGACCAGCTCGGATAATAGCTATGATATTACAGGCTTTCAATATTGGAGATTATCTAACAAAGTTTGTATCGAAGCAAGGTAACTCTGGCAAGAAGAAAGAAACCCAATCATTTTGCGCGGGAAACTCTAGTCGTGTTCATTTATTAATTAAGTAACAGGGAGTAGCTGAGTATATAATGCCGACCATCCTATCGATCGATGTCACTACTAAATACTAAATGTTTCAGTGAAAGCGAAGTTCTTTGTACGCGTTAATTGGCGGGTGGTTACTGGGGCTAATTTATTTAGTTGCGGTAATGTCTAGACGCGCGCGTTATTAATGTTCCTTTTAATAAGACAAAAGATGGAGCGCGCAGACTGCGGGTTAAATGTGACGAGAGCTTTGTTTGAAAGCGTACGCCTAATGTACACGCGATCAGTACAAACAATTGTTCCATTAGCCTTGAAATATCTTAGACCTAGATCCGTAAGTTTCCAAAAAGAGGACGAAAATTTTCAAACATTCACAGGTGTCCTTAAAAAAATTTAAGACACCTATCTGATGGCTTAGCAACAATGCTTTAGCGACGTTTGTCGCGCACGCAGTTACACTGTAATACGTGTAAAATTTAGCCCTATGGTTGCAAACTGCCTCGTGCATCATTTACCTGGGGGGGGATACGGTAGCGGCAGAAAGCCCTGGGGTTGCGCGCGGTGGCGCTCACCTGAATGTCCGAGGCCGAGCTCATGGAGGCTAGCTGCTCTTCGGCGACCAGGCGACCATACAGCGGCACGTGCCGCCGCTCGCCGCCGGCGGGCTCGGGTATGCCGCCGCCGACAACGCCTACTGCAAAAATACATCTTGGTTAACTGAAGGGTCCTCTATAATACATACACAGGGTGTTCAAAATTACACATAAGTAATCAGCCTTAAAACAAAGACACCGGAAACATTTTAAATGAAAATTAGAAATCTCTGAATGTGTTAATGGACAGAAAGAACAAAATATTTTTGCTATTAGACAACGCGCTGGCCTAGTCGGTAGTGACTCCGTTTACGAAGCTAGCGGTCCTGGGTTCAAATCCCGGTAAGGGCAGATATATTTGTGTGATGAGCGCGAATATTTGTTCCTGAGTCATGGATGTTTTCTATGTATTTAAGTATATATTTCTGTATATAAGTATTTATATCGTTGTCTAGTACCCATAGTACAAGCCTAGAGCTTAGTTTGGGACTAGGTCAAATGGTGTGACATTGTCCCCTGATATTTATTTTATTTATTAGGTAAAGTAAGAAAAGGAACTAGAGTAACTAAGGAAAAAAATATAGAGTTAACTTTGTCAAGTAACTTAAACCTCCCCCAAAAAAAAACGTGTTTGGACAACTCTTGTAAAAAAATACATTATACACACGGAATGTTAGCACAATGTCGTATCGGGATTTTTATAGAAACAAAACGAGCATATCCATAGAACCAACAAATGCCTTATCCAAAAACATGAATTATTAAACACTACAAAATACGGAGGCTAATGTCCAAAAATTCCAACCATTTAAATTTCTTAGTCACAACAAATGTGAGAATTTTCACATGATGTAAATCTTGTCACGAGAAGCAAACCGATTAAGACTATTAAATGTTTCTTTTAAATGTCCAAGCGAGGAGGCTTATTATAATAATGCTGCGCGGGAGCATGTCACTCAAGCCGTTATAATAAGACATAATAGTTCAAATTGCCATGTGAATGGGCCCCATTCACCTGTTCGCCCACAGCCTCCGGTTCCCAAACCGACGCGTGTGAATCACCATGACTCGTTCTTGCCGACGTCATTATTACACGTATATGGTGATATCAGATCGATGACACAATTGTTTAACTAATCAATAGAAAATGTTTGGTGTAAATGTGAAGCTGTTATAGGTAAAGCGAGTTAACTAGGCTAATGAATGCGGGCGTTGTGGTTTAATGATAGAAGGGTTTCATTAAGTCAAGGACTAAGGAAAAATGTTATTTTGCTCTTTCTTAGAAACCACTAGGCATAATTAAGGCGTAATAATAGCCAACTCCTCCGGCCTATAATTAAAACATTGATGTTTTTTATCAATATAAATGACCAAACCAAATATCCAGGATGGCTATTACGAAATATTCAATTACAAAATTCGGATGACCCCATCTCTTTCATTCATCACTATTATACTCGTAATCGGGAGGAGAGGGCCTTTGTGCCAGTTGCATACTAGAGTCCAACGCATCGCTCCTTTCTGGTATCATTCAGGGTTTTATTAGGAAAAAGAGACTACTCTATCATAATTCTTCTGATTTACATTTCGAACTAGAGCCCCTGATCCACCTTTTGCACTACCCACGTATAGTAACTACATTTATAAAAGACTCCCAAATCAAACCAAGCAGAGCTAAGCAATCGGGTACACTAAATAATTCCAAAGGGTCATAATTCCGAATCGATCAAAATCCCGAATTTTCATTATTCCGAATGAAATGTATTGATAGAAGACAATATTTTTTGAAATGATACCAAATTATAAATCAAACCAAACCTAGTCTACGTATATAAATTAAATTAAGCATTTAATCTAAAATAGCTCCAGCATAACATGGCTTTCGGAAAAATGAATCAATCTATTCAGTCGGTTTGTTAATCAATTACACAGCACAGCTCAAAAATCTGTTTGAAAACACAGCAAAATACCTTGTTTCATTAACTAATTAATACAATAAAAGCGCAACCGTGTGTTTTATCTGAAGCTTTCGTTGCACTTAGCTTTTACAGTTTGTAATGTGAGTTGCGAGTGAACTTTCCCGCGTGAAATTCAGAGGTCGCAGACAAGTTAATTCAGACTTATTTATGTACCGTCTGCCCGGGGTGACATTTCATAATAAAACCGGCCAAGCGCGACTTAAACTTGCGCATAAGTGGTTCAGTACCTTATTCAAGTAGATGAGGTAAACATTGTAACTGTTATGATTTTATTGAGTTGTTGATGTTATACTATGCCTGTTGTGTTGCAGTGTGTTTTTGTCAAATAAATGTTGTGAATTTGAATTTGTGAAGCGTCGGTGTTACGTGTGAACTATGCACATGCACGACTGAAAGAAGTAAAAATGGCGCTCGTCAAGTGTCGTTATATTTTTGCTTACATTACGACTGTCCTTCAAGTGATATGGTTGATTATTGCCAAGTTTATTCGGGACGAGAGTAGATTTTGTTTAATTTTGTTATTTCAGTGCCAGAGACTCGATATCGAGTAATTTTATTATGGAAATCAGAAAGCCTTGCATAATATGCGTAACAGTGACCGATTTAATCAAGTATAATCTATGCTATCAAGAGATACTTTCTCGCTCCACACTTCGATACAAGATTTTGTATAGCCCGTAACTTTCGCTCTATAATTTCAGACGAACGCCTGAAGAGGTGGCCGCATGTCCTTAATTGACCTAAGAGGATGTGGATTTACCTTTTGAGGGACGGAACCCTAAAAGCACCAACGTTCGAGACTCGCTGGGCTGTTTCGTTTCGAGGCGACTTTTGCTTACAAGCTAAAAAGTTTTCCCTGGCTCGCAAGTTCTGTGTATCACAAGTTATTTTGCATTTTTATTGTAATGGTATAAGTAAATAAGTGGTCACTTAAATAATCCTTGGTGGTCACCAATGTCCAGCAGCAGATGTCCTTCGGGCGATATGAAAAAGTAGAGTAGTAAAGTAGATATGAGCATCAAATAGGAAGTTTAAGTCGTAAATATATAGGTTTAAGCATCTCAATGAGTATTTGACATTTATTGATTCCATACTAAAGGATAACACGTGTAGGCAAATCGCCAAAAGTTCCTTGCAGTACATTTGTACATATAAAACCGTTAAATTGCCTACATAATGCCACATTATTACCTTTCAACAAGCAGGAATCACAAATAAGTGCACACGTGCATGCATGTGCCTTGGGAGGTATGATATTGTGTTCCAAGTACCGAGTGACCGCATGAAACCCAACTGCGTAGGCAGATACTGTATTGTGAAACACATCAGTCTATACTCTATGTTGATTTGATATGCGATACGCCATAGCTTTCTAGCAAGATAAAGAAAAAATACTCAAAAACTGTGCATAATTTCAATGTTAACATGCATTCCTACTCAAGAATGTGTCAAAATAGTATCTTTGAAACATTCCGAGCGCAAGACGCATTTAAAACATGTTAAAATTATCAACATCCGGTTAGCTCCGCGCGTTCTGAGATGAATGTACAGCGCCGATTGAAAATCAGACCACATCCGCCTATTAGCATTAAAAACGATTTCTTACAATGGACTCTAGTGCACTTCCGTTCCAGTACTCACCACAGACTGCAGCGCATACTTTTCAAATCAAACGGCATTCAGTTATTCATAAAGAGTAGGCGATCACTGGGGTGACCAAATATAAGTGCAAATCAAAATTCGTCGGAGAAAGGTAGCGCGGAGAAAGCCTTAAGACAGTCCGATATTATATCTAGTTTGCATTTATAAAGCGCGCAATAACTGATGTCAAGTGCAGTTGGTCCGTGTGATAAGGTAGGATTCCCCCGTTAAGGAGTTGTTGGTAGGAGGCGGCGGGGGGCGAGGAAGGGCTCGGTGCGGAGCGGCTCGGGCCGACGAACGCTGAAACGTGTCGCTACGTCACCAGTGCAAAGCCGTCGAGAACCGGCCGCGGTGCGGGTGCCGGCCGACAACCTGTGGTAGCTATGCAAGGAATGCGACTGCCTAGCCGGCCGCCGGTCGGACGATCGTGGGCGGTGTAACTTAAACCTGTGTTTGCATTCAACAAACGCAATTCTGAATATCCTATATATATCTTTAATTATAATATTACGCAATCGTGTAAGGATGTTGCCGCGCTGGTAGCAAAGTTATAATTCCAAATGACATGTGATAACGAAGTCGTGCGGTTGGATCCGCCGTGCCGCAATTCACATGGAAATAAACGTTCCATTATCACTATGTAAATAATGATACAAAATCACGTTACATAGTCACCGGCGCGAAATAGCAATGACCTAATAAAATAACGACTTTGTATTCACTGTCTTATCAAGTGGACACAGTAAAGTAAAGTTGTCTTTAACATTGGCAGCACGGAAGCATTTGACTGGTTTTTAACAATTGATTCGATTAGGTTTATGAGGGCCTCGAGTTGAACTTTAAGTCGGTAGCATTAAGCACAAGGTCGCGTTGAAACCGTGACATGAAGTAAAAATGTATGTAAGTACTTTAAGATACTGGGTAGTCGCCGGTTCGGAGTAACTGCGCAATTCTGTGGCCGAGACTTCGAAGAATCCATTAAGGCGATCTCCTTGAAGCGGTACTGGTAGCAATGAGGCTGAAAACACTGAGTGAAATAATTTTGACGAGCTCATTTGTGCATACTGTGCATGTTTTTAGTGTCTTACTGCAGTAACATTCCTACTTTTATTGGCATTAAAGGGACGGAAAGGATCCCTCTGTAAGACTTAATACTTACATTCACAAATTTCACTTCCAAGTATAACAGACATCACTCACTAATGGACGTTACGTTAAGCGGTAATCGATTCCCACACACAGCACTACACCATAAGATTTATCACTGAACATAACACTGACCGATTATAAAACAATCGTGGACCACACACGTCTAATGTTTGATCAAAACAAAGCGCTCGGATGAGCCGAGGACCGGTGGTGCGGGCACGACGCAGCGGTTCAGCAAACGCGCTCATTATATTTTAGTTGTGCGGTTATGAGACGTAATTCTGCGTCGCTATGTCGTTCTCTAAACAACGCTAGTCGGTGCAGCGACATTGGCGTCTAAGGCGCGTCCTTGCGCGCGTCGCCGCTTGTTATTGTTGCACAACAATGTTTATACACGTGGCGTCGTCGATGCGCACTAAAAGTCCGCGTTGATAAGGACGCTATGCCGGCGCGCGGCGCGACCAGCCCGCCACAACTAACGCGCGAACCCGACGCTGGCTAGTAATAACCGAGCAGAAGGCCACGTGATTCAGATGACAAACACATCACTAAACTCTGCCCTGCCCGATCGGTGATTGTATCGGTCAGATACGTAGTACGCGTTCCGAACCACGGAGCGCTTATCGAATTGTGGCGCTTAATACATTTATTGAATCAGTTATACTATACATGCTTGCTTAAAAGTTATCTACCACTGCATCATTATGAATGGCGGATGATTGTTTTTAAATGAATTCGTTGTATCTTAATGAAATAAAGAGCATTCACTCAGATATGTAAACATCCCAATCGTACTCTTCGTTGTTTACTGATCGGGTGTAAAACTCGAGTAAGTAAAAGTCTTTATGATTGAGAATACTATACCTTTTAAGATGAGAAAAGCGAGACCCCGCACTTCGAGCAGTCATATGCATACTACACCGATTCCTTTTTTCCCCCCCGGCTGCTGCCAGCCACGCAATTTCTCCGATTGTATGCAAATCCTCGAGGCAAACAAAGAAGGAAAAAGCACCGACGCAGACGTTCACTCCGTTCCACCTGTCCCAGTGTTTCCCGGCGCGTCCCGGCTGCGCTCGCGGCGAGCTGGCGGGCGACGCTGCGACACCGCGACGCAATCCGCCCGCAAGCCGCACCGTAAACAATCCCACCAGGATATTAGTCCTGAATAGATCTCATCTCTTTACATAATCGACCGCCGCCGTCTTGTCGAGCACGCTTTTATTAGGTGTCTTCAACTCGTGAATTATTCAGCGGGTTTTCTATTAAGCACTTAGGCAGAAGAATAATGCATCCACTACATTTTCATAGTGCCGGGGGCACTCGGACGGGCGCGTAAACACACAAGGAAGCCATCGCGGCTTGATTTGCATCACCTTGGCCCGATCGGCGACGCTCGAAGGCTTTAGGAAAATATGCCGCATGCATCGGAATTTAGAACAGAGCTGTATAAAGCAGATTGAATAATAAAACGCGAGCCACGTGTAACTTTACTTTATCGTTTATCTACGTGTGATGCCGTGTATTTATCCACTGACGCTAGATTACGCCGGGACTACGTAATCGTCGAATAAAACAACTCGGTCACTATGGGCAAAATAAATAAGATTGCGCAACGCAAGTAAAGAATCCTTACTGACGTAGGTAATTTTATGATTTTTGTTTAAATAATCTTAGCAATTTCTATTTTTTTATATATTACTGCATAATAGCACCAATTCAGGACAAGTAGGTGTTTAAAATACTATGGTTAAGATTTGATTACTTGAGTAACAATGCATAGTGGCTTGTAAAAATTGTTAGCCAGCACTCATTCAGCATAATTACACGCTAAAGGAGTAATTAGTTAAGTCTTGGAGGTCGTAAATGAAAAGGAACGTAACTTTTATTCGACGATTTTATCACGTTAACTACCAGCGTTTTACCAAAATGTTTTATTATGTCTCACAATTAATAATTATGGTGTAGGCGGCCACGGAAAATGCCCGTCTGAATAATAACAGAAGAGTTAAATTGAATTACAGCTAAAAAAAAAAACAACCTACCTATTTTGTTGGTGTCGAGGCAGCTTCATATCAATGAAGACCGGTGAAATGATTAGCAAATAAACCAGCCACAATTTGAAAAAGTGAAGTTCTAAAATTATGATTATAAGGTATTTCAAAAACAACTCATTGTATCGATATAAATTTAGCATTGATGTTTAGGTTATTTAATGTAGATTAACTTCTTCTTTAATCATTTTCTTAATCTGTATTTTTTTCTGTAAAATGAAAAAAACCACGGCAAGGGACACCTTGACGGGAAAAAGGTGGAAAGAGGGAGGGAAGCGAATGACAACCGGCATTTTTTGATTCAGCGGGGTTGAATTGAAAACCTACACATAAAAAATACGGCATGTGACTGGGGAATCGTCTTGAAATACTTTTATGCTATTTACTTACATATTATAAAGATCGAAGGCATAATAACATAGGGTAACATAGGTAGCAAAGCTCATATGACACTCGTGCGTTTTATGACGGCACTAAGTTCGGCTTGTTTCGTTAACTTTCGATTATTATGATGTTGCATAAATTACTTACTACAATACTGAGACTTAAATATTTACCAATACTTTACAGAATAGGTAGGCATTTTAAACTCTCACGCAACGCCGGAAACGAGTCATATGCGGAACTGTTCCCGCGCGGACACCGCAATGTAAGGCAATAGGCGGGAGCGGAGCACGTGTCGTGCGTATCAAGACATCCTAGCTTGGATTAATTTCAGACATACTAGCTCAACACGACGTCGCTAGGCGAAGCATGCATGCCAACCTTTTCTATCCTACTTATTATACATATGTTCGAAAGGAACCGCATGCCTGCCGTACCCAGCCTCGGTACGTACATGTAGATATATAATCACATATACAAACTAGTTGGTATGCAAAAGCCTTTTAAATTATGGACTAATAGGATAGTACATTTACGAGAGCCGGAGATGGAAATCAAATCAAATCAGCGCGAGCCCAACTCACCCTTAACTATTTTTTAGTACTATTTGTTGGTTTTTTTCAGGGTTTGTACTATAATCATACCAAATTTGAGGGTGCGCCAAAGTTCATATAAAATTGCAACTCCGATTATTGGAACTCCGAAAATGTAATTTTTATACCGCTGGAAGCGTAAACTTTTCAGAAGTTCTGAAATATTCAATGTGTAGATAAGACTAGGATAGGTTAGGTTTGATTTATAAAAATCCTGAAAAAGTAACATGATGATTATGACTCAATACGTTATGAGTCAAAATAATGAATAATTATAATAATTATTTCATGATCAATATTACAATTTCCTAAAAAAAAAACAAGTTAATAAATCTGCCGTAACAACACTATTCTGAGAAAAAACAGCACCCCTTTAATTTTTTATTATAATAGGGTCTCGCTGGGCTCCCTTCGGACACAGAACCCTAATAAATAAGCTAGAAAAGTTTAACAGATTCGTTAAAAAATCATAAATCGACCGCTAGATCTTATATTTTGGACGGCCGACGGATAAAAGACGTTAAGTAAAATTAACAATAAAATAATCAGATATCTAAGTTGACGGTCGCCATCGGGGTGCCTGGGGCACGCGAGCCCCGAGGCCGGCGGCTCCGCGGCAGGTTTAACGGCCTGTCTGGCCGTTCACCCGAGGCCCCGCGGGGGCGCAGCCCGAATTGTGCGCGAAAACGCCGCGCCCGCGCCGCTCCGAGCGCCATTCATTGCGAGCGTTAGCAAAACAAAACAGTGTCCACGATGCGTTATGCGCTGTGACCTAATAATACCTACTGTATTATCGTTCAACGGTAACTGTTTCTATTTTAGAGTTAAACTATATTTTAAAGTTGGTTTTAAGCGCGCGAGAAGAAACCGCTTTGGCACTAAGAGTATGTTAAAGAAATTTGGCGAAAATGAATTAAATTAAATTTGCGACCGTCAACTTAGATATCTGATTATTTTAGTCTATGAATTTCTTCTAGATTGTTTCATGGAAAATATATATTTTTTGTGGACAGAATATAACCAAAAAAACTACTTCCATTTCTTTATTTCTTATATCTATGAGGTGATCGGATGCCGCCACTTTTCACAAAATGGGCCTTTAGTTTTCTTACACTTGAAAGGAACCTCAAAAGACTCAAGGAAAGGATTTACTACTCACAAAAAGTTTCATGGATTTGTATGACTAATGTCGTATTGTACGTTGTTTACCTACAATCCTTCGTAACATCTATCAACAGCAGCCAAGCTAAACAAGGAAAACGCAACGATTTATTAGTATGGGCGCACAGATAACGCGTGAAAGACGAGAGTTGATTACATTCCCATTAAATATATAATATGTTTAAAAAAACATTAAATAAATAAAAATCGCCCCTAAACAAAGCTAAAATAAATCACTATAATAATAATGTTGTCTCTTTTCTTTTTTAATTCTATTTTTAATTTGTTCTAATCATTGTTGTGAATAAATGTCTTTCTTTTTTTCTTTTATTTCTTACAAAATAGATATGTAAAGAACATATAGAAAACAATTTCTTACGCGCGCATCATGCCCCATTTCACTACATCATCAAACAATTTGATGTTATTGTAAATTCAACAAAACATCGGCGGAATTTCGTGTGTCGGCGTACTCAGGTAACATGGTAGAGCGATCCATAGATCCTTTTATCCTCCGATACAATGAGAGCATGTGACTATGACTGCGCCGGCGGCGGTCACCGTTGAGCCGAGATGCGCAAAAACCACGCGGTCAACGACGCTGAGGCCCATTGGGGATAAATTAGCACAGGGTCTATGCCTTTCGCGAACCTCTGAATATAAATACGTATAGATACAGGTTTTTTGTTCACACGGTTTAAATCTATGGTCCTATTTTATCCTAACAAAAAGGGTTATATAAAAACAACGAATTGCCTTGCCTTGCTCATTGCAGAGTTGGTTTATAGTGTTGTTACGTTGTATCGCATTCTAATAACGCTAGAAAATAAAAAAAGATGATAATAATTGAAGTGAACTGATGTGCGTTTAATCACCAGCCTATGCCAGTTAATTATCTCTACTGATGTTTGTTGGTAGAGATATTCCAATTTTCCTTAACGTTTGGCGATACCTCTCCAAGTACCAACCTATCGCGCAAAAAAGAAAACGAAATTTAGCTCAGGGGTCATTGTACAGAATAATAAGTGTAAGTTAAGTTCCGTACACAACACAGCGATGATGTGCACCGTTACTATTGGTACTTTCCACTCATTCAATTATTTAAATATAACAGTAACGTTGGACTCGCAAAAACCTAAGCGGGGTCAATGACACCGGGGACACGTCAGGGAAAACTCGTCACACCTCCATATCTGTTGCCTGTGAGTTTTTGTATTACATGTATGACGCGTAAAAAATATTATAATATTGCTTTAGCGAAGGTTCTAACAATTCTACCAAAACACCAGTTTTAAAAGCCTGCTGATTGTTTTCTTCCGTTAACTTGTAAATAATTCATGTCAACAGTTAAAAATATACCCTATGACACTCCTAGGATCTATTTAACGATACCCCACAATTCCACAATTCCAAATCCGGCAAGCGGCTTAGCCTCTCCTGCTGGCTAAACGGCTTACAAAGAAACAGAACTACATACTCCCGAAAAACATAAAACTCCTTAGTAAGATCGGTAAAAAAAACAACCTTGTAGACTGTCTCCTCCTGTATGTCACTGAATAGCGTTTCTTTGATACACTTCATGCCATTCCATAAGCAACGAGCTCAATATGACTCGTATACTGAAGAGCGACTGATAACTAACTACTTGCATCACGTGAAATTTCACCAGCACACGAGCACACGACATGAAACTTAATCAGCTTATATGTTGAATAAAAACAAAAATACCATCTCAAACGACAAACCACACATTATATGTAAGCAAGAACAAAGTAATCCAATTAGAATGCAAATAGTTGTCGGTGCGCATTGAAATCGTGACCGGTGTAAAGGCTTGGACAGACTGATGAGAGGTGAAAGACGGCTTGTGAATGAGGGTTTTATGGGGACGATTAGGAGACCCAAAAGGTTCAGGTGTACGAGGCATGACGAAGGTTATCCGTACTTGAATTTTGCTGAACCTAACGCTGGATGTGCAACTTTTATTTTGTGTTTTTTTGTAGCTCTGTAAATTATATATTTTCAGTCTTGCTTTATATATTATAAGAAAATTTGCATACACGTGACTTCTTTGGAGAACATATTTATAAAGAACTGGGCAGGCGTCGCCACGGTTGAAGAGCTATTCTGTTTGGCGAGAGATAAGCTGTTGTTTGCGGAGATGATTGCTAACCTGTAGTGTAGAACTGTAGACGAATTTGAAGAAGAATATACTTAACTTATTTTGCCTAAAAGACTTAATAGGAAAAACTCGGAAGAAACTTTCTAAGCCTATTCTTTTGTAATGAAAAATATTATTCAGTTTTAATTACTCGAGTAACCCTCGAAATTCCCATTATAGCCTGCTAGTATAGCAATGTCAGTGAATTGTAACCGACAATCTCTCAATATATAACTTAGAATCCTAGATACATCGTTTTAGTAGTTCTCAGTGACACAATTATTTCGGAACTAGCAAAAACTCTGCATTAATAAAATACCGCCGTGGTAGTTTCTGGAAACCTCACTATACCAAAGCCTTTACCCGCGCGGTGGTCTGTAGAGAAATCGCCGCCAGTATGCAGGACTGCAGCATTTGCATGGTCTTGAATGCCCACACGTTGCCCACGTGGCCTGGGCGAACATTGTTCCGAGTTTCACTTGGCTTGAATAAAATTAGTCCTCGCGTTGTATTGGACTTCTATTGTTTTGATTGGGAAATACGTTAAGGTAAATGTTGTTAAAACATAAAACATATATTCTGGTACAGATATTTTAACTGCAAGATGTTTAAATTGAATTTAAACAAATTAAAAATAGATACGCAACCGCTGAAATTAATAACCACCAGCTAAAAAGCACAAAGAAAAACCATAAAGCACTTAAAGTAGTATTTGTACAAAATCGTGCCAATTCCTTGATAATCATCCGCTCTCATCTCAAGGAAGCATTAAATACCTTACCTACCCTGATTCTAGCGTATGAGGAGACACAAAGCGCGGCGTTTAAAATAAAATAGCAGTCTTGAAGATTCCTAAAATCCTACGGTACCTAGGTATTACAATAGTAGTTTTAAAAGCAAAATACGGAAAGTGACGAAGCACCGCAACATCTGGCAAGGTAATGGCATTCATGGCTGAATTAAATAATCCGCAGCTTATATACTAAGATGAGACCGAGTAAAATACGCGGGAACCGAGTTCCTAATTACTCTCGGCCATTTTAATCGCGCCGAAAATTTTGGTTGCACGATAAATTGCCGTTCCGCATTCCGATGTGAAACTCATTCACCGGTCGTTGTGACGTTTGTGTCTGGCTAGACTCCGCGGCGGAGAAAGGTGACCATTCACCGAGGGGCCGGCTTCACCCAGACACGGGGTACCGTTAACGATAACATCGAAACTGCTCCGGCCGTAAGACGCTGCGCTAATTTTTTACCCATGAGTGAAATGATGTACGAATTGCGAATGAGTAGCAAGACATGGAATCCGTGTGCTGGCAATTATCAGTACCTATTGCAATTGAAAGTTGAAAACGTCCCGTTTTATACAGCAACCTTAACAGGAAGTAAACTGATTGAGACGAGCACTTTGCACCTTTTTTGATGATCAAATTGAGATCGGAGTTCTTATGCATATTATTAAATGTCCACAGCAATACTGATAAATAATCGCAGTCTACTTATGCAGTGACCGTTTTAATCGGATAGAAAAAAGTTTTGTAAACTCAAATACTTTCCAAAGATCACGTTATCATCTCCATAATGCCGGCTTTAATGACAGCGCACCGTGAGGCCAGCATCCGCGTAGCAACAGCTTTCAGAGAGAGAATGAAAGTTGATCGCGGGCAAAAATGCGAGGCGGCGGGGGCCGATTGCCTTTGGACCCAACGAGAACGTCGCCCGCTAAATATTTGGCACTCCCGAAGTCCCGACGACCCTAACGTCGCGTCATACAATTTTCATTGCCTATTTAGATCCTCAGTTTTTTCATAAATAGAAAGGCGGCACATTTTAACGTCGTCCTGACTTACGTAATAATTCGGTCCCTAGTAAAATTCTTTCCTTCCGCTAATTTATTCAAGTAAATTTTGTTTCCTCGACCATTTTACGGAATTAGCATGTTTTATTTCGCATTCATGAATTTCAAAGAGATTGTTAGCAATATTGTCAGAGATCTGTTATCCTTATCCTTATAAGTAAGAAAGATTTCGCATTTAGGGCTGCGGCTCTGCGGGAAATCCCTGTTGATTATTTGCTTCCCCGCATTCAAACAGTAATTAGGAATCAGGACGACCCTTTTGTTAACATTCAGTTAATAGGTAGGTAAGGAGTATAAAGTTAACATGCCTTTCTTGTCAATAGCGTATGTATATTTAGCAATGGGTCATCTAAATATATAAAAGAAGAAACTGACTGACATATCAACGCAAAGCCCAAACTGCTTGAGCTAGGGACTTGGAATTTGGAGGGAATAATCGTTGGATGTCGTAGGGGATTACGAAGGGATTTTTGGAAATTCATCCCCTAAGGGGTTAAAATAGGAGGAGTAGTGGGACTAATTGTACGCGCACGAAGTCGCGGGCGGGCATCCTCTAGTAGTATTATGTATACCTACCTACGGACTTTTATAGCGAGCATAGAAAGTACTAAAGATTATTTTTTGTGTCATTAATTTCTTGCGAATTTGTTCTAGAATGCTTATGGTAGGTAGGAGCCGAACCAGGCCAGGAGAGATCTCTTCCAAGCAATTAATAATTCCTTTATACTTATCTATCTGGGTGGTTTAACTAACCCACAGATTACTCAACAATTAAGATCCGGGATAAACAACCGTGTCAGACGCGACAGCTTCCCTCAAATGCCTACTCATCTAAATGTGTGAAGGTAAATATAGTCCGAGACTGGCCCGCATTTCCCAGAAACTGGGTTTTAAGAGCAAAATCTTTTGTGTTTATTTAGATACGACGAATGCAACGATTTCTAAGTGGAGTGCCAAAAGCGTGGGAGTCGAACTACATCGACCTGGTGGCATACAGCGGAAAAGACGATGAATAAGCGTCACTGAGCATCTTCGGAAGTCTTTGTGGAATCTAAGTTTGGAGTAAAGTCTTGGTAATAAACATTAATAAATCGATATTGAGCATGCCCGTATTGGAGTCAGTGATTGAAATGAAGTGATTCCACCAATCAATAAGTTGTGAAGCTGCATTGTATTTCAATTACACTCAAACTGTTGTGAGGAAAGAGACATAAAAGTCGTGTTAGCCAATAAGAGCCCAGCGCTGCGAGGGCTGTAGAATTAGGTTAAAGGTTGGGGAGGTCGACGGCGGCCGTGTTAAACAATTTTTGGGGTCGAGGCTATATGGACCGATCATAATTCGCCCCAAAATAAACTTCAAATTATGTCATAAAGCAATCTTTACGGCCTAGGAGCAGGGGCTATTATGGTGCATGTTCGGCAATTTGGATATTTGATCGTATCATCTAGCACTACGGAACTTGGCTTATTTTGTAATCAAAGGCTTAACATTTTAGCATGGTAATTGATCTTTATGAAATACATAGGAAACATAGGAACTATGGGGCGAAGTTGCGAGTTGATTAATTATAAATTAAGGTGAGACTAAAGCAGCAACGCACTGAGAGCTGAAGCGGAAAAACGCCTCCGCCACGCTATGGGCACGCTTTTTACGGCGACTGTCCACCAGAGCTGTGCGAGGTAACGTAGCGGTGTGCGCGTAAAAAATCCACCAATAGAAGAGCTGCGCTGAGCGAGGCTAGGAAAATGAATTGTTTCTATTGTTGGATTTTTTCTCGCATACGGCTTCGCTACCTTGCACAGCCATTCACCCATATTCACCCATAGTATGGGAACACGCGTGCAGCCCCCGCCCTCAGGGCGTTTGCGGCTTTAGTCTTACTTACCATAATTTATAATTAATTTAATTACCTATTTATTTATTACACACACGTTTATTTTATTATTTCCAGAAATAGAATTCATAAAACATAGATTAGCGGATTTATAGATTCTTAAGTTTTCTAGAGCAAATTACTAATGTCAAACTATGTTTATCAAGTGCATAAGTACTTAAAACATACATAGCTGGTCATTAAAGCAGGTCAGGGGAGCGTCAGTACACGAGGGTCAGAGAGGGTGTGCATTCAACTATTACTTACATGGTACAGAATAGATGCATCTACAGAGGTACTAGGATGGAAAATCGTGTTATGTCCAATGAGTCAACAATCTAGCTTCGGATAAGGCGCGTCACACACCGAGCTATACCAGATATTAATATGCGAAAATATATTTTATAGCAATGCATCTTACAACATTATTTTTCATACTAGTTGACAGAGTCCACACATGCAGCTATAAGATATATTTAACCATTTCCCTCACCAGTATAGTGGGTTTGATATATATTTTTATATCTTAGAAATTAATGTGTGATCTTTTGCTATACCAGCAATATACAACTCTACAATATTACAGCTCTGTTTGTGGTGGGCATAAATTATGGATTACTTGTTAGGGCAGTGGTTCTGAACCTGGGGGACGAGTTGTCAAAATTTCCGTTATGCCGCAGACCACCCAGTTGGTTTATTGATTTGGAGGTAATATTCAGTAAAAAAAATGTAAGTAAGTAAAGGGTTCTTTTAGACTCTTGTCACTTATTTATTGGCATGGCTCGCGGACCACTAGAGATGCTGCCAAGGACCACTAGTGTTCCGCTGACCACCGGTTAAGAACCACTGTGTTAGGGGATGCAATGTATGTATGTATGATCTGGAAGCAAGAAGTAAGTTTTATTGTTTAATTTTATTTCATATGAATAAGTTCAAGACCTACTGCCCTCTTCAACCAATAAGAGGCATCTCAAATTCAAACATCAAAGCAGATTTAATCCTCTCCTGGTATTAATAAGGTTGCGATTGCTACTGGTGTTTTATCTGAGATGCTGCCATTAGGCTTAGCAGCGCAGCATGTGTTTTTTTTAACAATTTGTTTTTTTTTATAAGAGAGGAAGGCCAATGATTCAGGTTACTTAATGGTAAATAATCACAACCGCCCATACACCAGTAACTCAAGAAGAGTTTTCGGTGTGTTGTCGGCCACTTAGGGAGATGTAAGCTCTTTTCTAGAAGGCACCCATGACAATTTTTATCTCACAACAGAAAATTCAATATAAAACTTTTAATTACATGATTTATCCTATCAAACTATTGAACTCCAGCCATTTGTCTCTAAAATATTTTGCTTACTTACATAATCTAGATACTAAAAAACCTTACCTAACCTTAAACCTAAATTGACAACGGAAAAAGATACCTACACTTAAAAAACGTGTTTGAGGAAAAATATTAATGACTGATGATTATTTTTATTTAAAATAATGGAATAAGGGGTTTCCCCAGTAAAAAAAAGTGTTATTTTCCTTAACCACTCTGCTTGGTGCAGCCAATAAGTAATTCTAAACTTCCTAACTCTCCGATCCGACGTTAGGAAGTTTACAAAGCTGTTCGTCTTATATTCAGCTAATGCAGTCCTCTTACGATTATAGGTCCAAAATAATTGAAGAATGTTAAAAAGGCTTGATTATACAGGGTGACTGGAAATTCGCCGTATTGCTTCAAAGGGGTTATTCTACAGCTCATTTGTAATGATTTAAGTCCAGTCAACCAGGGGTCAAAAACATAAAGAGCGTTCCATATTTTACTAAAACGCTTCCCCCGTTTTTTGGTTGAAACGATGGAGCTTAACGGCAAACATTTCTGCTATTATTATTAATTGTAAGATTTTAAATTAAAATTAATTTTAAAATGCCATAAATTGTACCTTTTTAGAAAGCTTATGAATTGAGCAAACTATTCCTGTAATTTGTACGCGAAGTGTTGTACTTTTTTTTTAGTTATGTTTTAAAATGTTACAAAATTTGGAAAATAATTACTAGAACTTCTAACTTCAAAACCTCTTATTTGTATAATTTAGCATTTATGGCGTTTTTTTTTATTTTTTGTAATCAGTAGTTCATTGGCTATTTGAAAAATGCTTTTTTAATTTATGAGGCAGTTTTTACACAATTACTAGTTTTATGTCGAAAGGTGGGTATTTAAAAAAAAAAACTAAAAACGTGAATAAGTCACCCAAACAAACCTCCAGCTCAAACTCCAACCCAAAACCTCAAACTTCTAAGCCAGGGATGAAAAAAAAGCTGACTGGATTCAATAATTTTATGTCTTGCGATGCTACTATTGTGTGTAGAAAGGCAGGGATAATCTAGCTTTCTATCAAGGACAGATTGGAAATCCTAGTAAAACTACTAATATTAAAAATGCGAAAGTTTGTGTGTTAGTTTGTTACTCCTACACGCTAGAACGGCTGGATTGGATTGAATGAAATTTTAAATGGAGATAGCTTATAACCTGGATTAGAACATAGGCTGTTCGTCCTGGAAAATTAAAATTCCCAAGGGAATAATGATAATTAAAATCTACGCATCAGTCATGGGTAAATTTATAAAATAAAATAGTAATTTATAAAATTGGTTCATTCGTTCCAGATATCATCCCTATTAAACAAACAAACACAATTTTATCTTTTTATAATATTAGAACAGCTAACAGACATTTTCATGTTCTTCAATATGCTATTACGTCTAGGTCCCAAGCTTGTCCTATTTATCCAGTGGACCATAATCTACTGGATAAATTATTCTTAAGCACACCTAGTCACATAGGCAATATAATTCTCTTTATAACTTATTTGTTTTTCTTTTTATAACTGTACTTACAAATATCAAAATGGATTTGGCTGATATGCAACTACAATGTTGTCGAAAACAGAAAAGGAAGGACTTAATGTTCTTTTACTATTTTGTCTTTTGAAAGCAGGTGAAGCATGCATAAGCCATATCATTTTAATCTACTTTATCAATCAAGCATAGGTACTATAAGTACTATAACAGTGTGGGATTCAGTGCTTTCATAATTCAAAATTCAGAATTCAAAATATTTATTCAATAAATTGGTCACAGCCCTCAGCTCTTTTAAACATCAGTAATATGGAGTGAATCTACTAGCGTTTTGGACAAGGCCATTGCGGAGAAACACGTAATGTCCAGTAATGTCCACTCCAAGACTCTAGTGATTATTGTAGTACTTACAAGCACCAAAAAGTGTTAAGTCCAGTAATGCAGGGCAGGAGACAAGGTATCAATGTTTCTTGTAAAAAGCTATGAAATTGATAAAAGTATTGATTCGGATGTGGATAATTGTGTTGATATGTAGCAGCTAATACCTTAATATATCTCTGGTGTACATAATAACATAATTTATGTAGTACAACCAACTTAAGTGTGTTTACTTTGATCATAATTAACAATGGGGCATTATAAAATAAATGATATGAGAGAGATACTTCATAAATTTATAAATTGGAAAGATTTTCAAGCAAAGCAGGTGAACTAGGTCACATAACAATGCAAATAAGCAATCTTAAGTTATTTGCAAACATTATGAGAATTTACAGTCCCAGCAATAATGTGGTGAAATAAGTACTTAACCAGGATTATTGTTATATTGGTTGAGTGCATCATACAATAATGAGGTCGTTAATGCAATATTGCGATTCGTTATTTTAAAAAAAAATTACAAATTTCAAATCCAAGAACATTTAAAAAACCTAGTCATTAATAATTACAATGTTAAAGCACCACTGAAGATACAGTTAATGCAATGAAAATGCACTAAATGCATTAATACAAAATATAAATGAAAATGCACTAAATGCATTAATACAAAATATAAATGAATCTAATTGTGGGCACCAGTCACATCAAATTTCAGTAATTTTATAATGATTTTAATTCTATTAATGTACCTACCCCAAATAATGCTAAAAAAATAGTGACGAAAATAAAGAGAACTTACACTTTTTGGCGTTCTCGTCCATCAGCACATTGAAATGGTGGTGGCGGTTCCACGCAGCCATTTTGCCTTCGTGCGGAGCCCCGAGAAGCACCAGGGCCGCCCCGGCGGGCCCAACTCCCGCTAGGGGCTCCAGTGTCCTTGACACTATAACTTTGTCACACACTCATAACCCGAACGGCATAACTATCACAGCTCACAGCTCAATGCACCGTCGCGGCCGTCATCGGCGACGTTCGCCGCACATGCCTCACTTCCGCGAAACGCACTCGATGCACTCGCGTAAACAACCACAAGACTGCCGCGGTGATTCACCTCCGGCGCTGCGCGGCCACTGCGGCCGCCGCGCTATGTCCCTGCCACCCAAACACTGGCGCGTCACGTGGCCCGCGGCCGCTTGCAGCCGATGCACCGAGCATCCACCACTATCCTCGCGCTCCACCGATAATGCACACACGAGAAATCACCGTCTAATAATCCGATACCACAATGAATGAATGCTAGCACGCGACGCGAGCGAGCAAGACGCACGACGCGATTTCCCTTCGACGATCCGATCCTCCGTCTGCAACCGTGACGGGCTCGAGCTCGCAAACAAAATAATAACAAATGTGCATGAGATACTCGCTGTATTATGTGCACGTGGGTTGCGTCACAGAATCGACCGAATCCATAACTACAGTAGCGGATAACACTAGGTTTTCTCTAAATTTGTGACGAAATCTCGCTATATAGACACCGCTGCGAGTTAGAAGACGATTCTAAAATTCGGTAAAACACAATTTACACCCTCGCACACACAAGTATCAAAAATAATTAACCGAGCATCAATTTCACTAGCACAATCGAAACACTATCTTCTGAATAATTTGTTTACAAAACACAGGCCGTAATACATTCAGAAAATAACAGTTTGGAACAATAAACGCGTTGATCAAGCGCGACAAATAGGACAAAACATGGCAGACTCGACCGAAAAGCACACGAAATTTGTCTATGTTCGTTTTATTTTTAATGCTATAGCTTGTATTACGTTCCGATATACGATCACTTTTTTATCTTTACTTTGATTTTAAAACATCTCTGAAACAATCCATAAAACTAAATAAAAGCAGATAAATACTGCTCAAGCTTATTTTATTTTACTTGCATATTGCGTACAATTAAATAAAAGAGACATTATTTTGCTTCATGCTAACATGTAAAAATGAATGTAACGAACGTTGCGTGTAATGACTTATGTAAAGCATTTCCATAGACAAATGCAAAATAAAATAAAAAAAGGAATGTGTTGCCTGTTCATGAAACTACTACTAAAATCGAAGTTTTTTAAGCTCCGTTTTGGAGATCATCGATTTTATGCAAAAAAAAAACAGTTCACAATAATTGATTAGCAGATAACTGTTTTTTTTGTTGTAATTTCTTTGCAGGAATATCTAACCTGAAAAACGCAAAATAATTGCTGGTCTTAACGCAACTTATTTTTATTCTTTCTGGATTTATCAGCCATTGATCTCATCTGACGGTAAATGATGATGAAGTCTAGGATAAATGTCACTAATTCTGAAGAAGCCTCTTGCCTATACTCTTGTTTTGAAGACAACCGTTACTCATTTGTTTCAGGAAATACAGATGTAGGAAGCGAATTCCACTCTTTAGGAGTACGCAATAAAAAACAAGCAGCGAACGCTGACCAAGTAAGCGCTGTGTGCGAAAGAAACGTATTTCGAAAGCATAAAGGTGAAGCCGCTCCCTCTGCCTAGATGTCAGAAGATGGAAAGGTGGTGGCGGGATAAAATTATGTAATCTCTTACAAACTCTCCAAAGTACTACCCATAAAGGATAGAGAGGCGTACTACTCTACGTGTGTAGGTACGTCGATGATCGAAAGTTTAGCCTTCACCATCAGCTGAGTAATGAATCTGGAACCTCTTGCTAAAGATTTAGAAGCTGACCTGGCGTGAAATTGAAATACCTTCACATCTTCACCGTCTTGCCTTGGACTCTATGAAGCAAGCGACGTGCAGGGTTGATTGTTCATATTATGCACGATAATAAGAAGGTGTTTAATTCTGAAAAGCGTTTAATGAAAAACATTAAGTAAAGAAAGCTGCTTTTTTAAAAATGTTAAAATTGCTAAGTAAAGTTTGCCTTGAGACTTCCGCTCGTGTGCTCACGGAACGGTATCTAAAGGTTCTAGCTTATCTGAGCCCATCTATAAGCAGAGGCAGTTTTCTGTTTAAAGGCCGATTTTCTTTAAAATTATGCAGATGGGTTACTAGATTTCTTGCAAGCGCAGCAATCTCTTACTCTATTTAAAGGGAAGTCCCCGGTCTACAAGGTATCATATCATTACGTCCCGGTGCTAGTTTGCTTCCTTGGGGTATAGGTATCACAGCTCATGGCGAGAAGGCTGGTTTCATATCTGGGGTCTGTTTTATAAAGCTACAAATTACGATTTTCAGGTTACAAGTTTCCATTTGACACAATCTCGACCAATGACGACCAGGGGCCTGTTTTATAAAGCTACAAATTACAATTTACAAGTTAAAAGTTTACATTTGACACAACCTCGACCAATGACGACCAGCCATTTGAGCAGTGTTGCCAGTTAAGACCTGTAAAATTGTACCTTGAAGTTTTATAAAACGTGCCCCAGCTATTTGAGTAGTGTTGCCAGTTTAGACCTATAAAATTGTAATTTGTACCTTTATAAAACAGGCCCCTGTGGCCTGTTTCACTAAGCTACAAGTTACAAATTACAAACGGAAGTCTCTTTCTAGCGAAAGGAGTTAGAAAGAGACTTCCGCTTATAATTTGTAACTTGTAGCTTCATGAAACGGGCCTCTGGTAGCAATGACTTTATCATGTAAAAACCGTTTCAGTTAGTTAGATAAGAACGATGTTCCACGATCCCTGTGGACATAATAAGTTGACATGCTAAATATGGCGAAAATATCTATTAGGTTCGCTATTACTGTGTCAGTACTTATATCCGGGCCATGAAGTTATAGATAAAGGTGGAGTCCACACTCTCTAGACCAAAATGAAGCGTTTCGAATGTACTTTTTCGTCATTCTATCTAAAATGACTATCTATATAGAATGACGTCGAGGACGCTTCATTCGGCTTCAGAGAGTGTTGCCTCCACCTTTATCTATAACTTCATGATCCGGGCACGCATAAGCAAAGGGAAAACGAGAATTCATATTCTTCAATTAAAGTTAAAATGTAACCATTGCTTCTAGACCCTTCATTTTGCAGAGGTCCTTTAAAATCAATCGAAATGATTTCGAATGGTGAAGTCACTTTTATTAATTTTCCCTCAATTGGATAGAGCTTGGGCTTTATTTTTGCACAGATCGGGCAAGCAGATATCATTCACAAAACATTCTTAACGTTACCGAGTATTTTATCAGTATATATTTCATACATTAAACTAATTGTGTTAATATTTACACCAGAAATTATTTTAAAAAAAGTTTATTAATCGAGCATTAACAATTATCACTACTTTATAATTACCTAGTATTTCTTATGAGCAGTTCATGTTTCGTTCGTAAACCTGAATTAAAAGATCGTTGAATGCAAATATTAATTGTTCAACAGGATATAACATTATACTGTTCATACATTTTATAGACTCAATGGTAGTTTTTTATTAATGATATGACAACATTATGTAGATTTGATTTTGGGTCAATCAATGAGACAAAACTGTTTTTCCAACATGCAATGACCAAGTATCTTATTGACTTGGCATGACTGTCGGGTGTTTTAGTGCTACTTCGTTTCTAAAGTAATAATAACGTTGTTTGTCAAAATCTATTGTTTTCTCAAATTCTTTGAGTTGTCTCCAGGCTTTGGATAATGTTCCCCTGCGATCTAGGGATCATCTTTTAATTAATCTTAAGTCGAGAGAGGTTCTCCATCGCTGTCATTATCTTGGCATTGATGTGGTTTTGGCATGGATCCCTGGGCATGCGGGCATTACAGGCAATGAACGGGTTGATTTTTTCGCGAAGCAAGCGATAGAGATTGGTTGCTCCTCCCACTCGGAATGTTTCAGTCAAGACTTGCGTGCTATTGGAATTGGAATTTGTGGAATTGTTCTGGTCTTTCCAAGGGTTGACATTATGGTGGCATTCAACCTAACTTGCCTGTAAAACCTTGATTTTTTTAAATTTAATAAAATGAATAAGTTTTCCACCTTCACAATAATTCGACTGCGACTTGGTCATATTTGTTCGCCCTCTTTTCTGGCGAAGATCCGTGTTCGGGATCATTCTCTATGTGAGTGTGGTCTCGAGGAGGGCACTCCAGATCACATTTTTTTCAATTTTCCCAATATTCCAGTTTCTCTATATAATTTCCTTCCTGATTTCATCTTTCGTCCAGCTAGCCTTAGTTATGTCCTCACTTTTGTAAATACTTCATTTGTATATAATTTAGAAAAGTATATTAATGATTTTAATATTAAGTTGTAAATAATAAGTATTTGTAGTTGTAGTTAATTTATATAATTTATTTTATTTTTAGATTCCTCAACTGATGAATCAGCATCTGTTTCTGGAAAAGCATTTTCACCTATCACGTGTAACTTCCAACCTTGACACTGGCAGAATTGTCTCACTGGACAGTAGCCATATATCAAAGATTTGAACTTAAACTTGAATAACGTTGTCGATAAACCAACCGTATGGGTGGAGGATCTCATCTCAAAATATATTTATATTTTGTATGTACGTTCCGGCATAATATAACATTGTATTTGGTGAACAGCTAACAATGATTATTTTTAACACACTTATATTAGCTTCGCTTGTAACTCACTGATTAACAATATAAAGAAATCTAGGCATTTTGGTTTACTAAAGTTTGGTCAAAAATGTTTTCCCAAAGTATCACTTCCCAAACTATTTTACTCAAATTATCATTTCGCAAAAAGTCATAAGTCAAAACAACTTATCGCAATTTAACAATTAGCAATAATTTTTTTGGCAAATTATTGTTTAACAAATAATTACTTGATCATATTCCATTTTACTATATGAATATAGTCAAATGTATCGTTTGGCATAAAATACTCTTCCCAAAACATTGTATGGCATACGGTTTACATCCTTATTGAATAGTGCATAGGATAAATTTTGGGGTAGGTATGATTATATTTCGTTAAGTGGGTAGTTTTCTTACTGCGTGCCTGTGACACGGCGATATTCACTATTTCATTCGTTTGTATGTGGCATTTCTTTACGTATTTATTAGTTTGTAGCGTAATAAATAGTTGATATTCTTGTAAAATTAAGTTAATTTAACTTAATTTTCCTTTCAAGGAAACAATTTACCGCTACAGAAGAAAGAAGGATGTTATTAACTTTGTATTTGTTTTTATTGAAAGAAGATACGTTGGAGTTATTTCCGTGACACTGGCAATACTGTTCAAATGGCTGGTCGTCATTGGCCGAGGTTGTGGCAAATGGAAAATGGAAACTTGTAACCTGTAAATTGTAATTTGAAGCTTTATAAAACAGGCCCCAGCTATAAGGGCACCACGATTGACCGAATTATAGGTCAACTTGTCGGGTCCATAGCTTTCCTTCCTCGTTGCCAACCTGCAATATACAGACAATGCAATACATGCAATATGCCACAGATAGTATTTATTTATCTGTGCAAACTGTGCATACCTCTATGTGTGCAAAGCTCACGTCCGTCACAGAGGCCCTACTTTGAAATTCGAAGTTCGAAGTTACGATAGCTTCATCCCTTTCTCTCCATTTAGTCTCGAATGACGAGTGACAGGGATGGAGCTAACGTAACTTCGAACTTCGACTTTCAAAGTAGGGCCTCAGTGCGTCACAGCACGCACAGATTATAAATAATTGCATGCATGCAAGGCAATTTGAGTAGCGTGCGTGTAATTTTTTTTCTTTCCGGATTACTTACAACCATTGGCTAAGCCAAGAAAAGGAAGGAACCTTCGTCATTGAATACAACATAATTTTCCGTAAAATAGTTAAGACCATAGTTGTGTATAAACCAGAGGATCGCTTTAGGTGGTACAAATAAAAAACCACTAACGAAATGCCTAGACGCGGTGGTGGAAGAAATAACAGAAACTGGAAAGCGGATGGTGACCATTATGGTAAGGACTATTGTTAAGTTTTTATTATTTTTTCGAAGACTTGACTTCTGTTTGACTTTTTAGATATGTAACGATCTCTCTTGTCACGTATCGTTTACAGAGCACGATGACCGATCACACAGCAGTAACATGCGCCGCGTCAGTTTCAAGCCTGGCACATCCAAAGGGAAAAACAAATTTCGCACTTGGAATGATGCAAATTTGTTACTGGACGATGATATCGACATGGGGGCCAACGCCGGCCAAGGCCAGGGCTATAATGGTCCCCGAAAAGGGCCCTTCAGAGGTCGTGGAGGCCGTGTCACACCCGCTCTAAGACGCCCAGGTGGCCCCCGAAAGTTTATAGCGGGGATGCTGCCCTGGTATCAAATTATTATACCATATGGAGGCAAACATCCTAAAGATGTGATTCTCAAAGTGTTATTAGGATTCATTTCACCAGATATCTTTATACCACATTATTATAAAATAAATGGCAATACTGCTACGTTTTATGTAGACGACGTCAAAATTGCAGAGAAATTGTTCAATGCTGATAGAAAGATTGTAATGTCTGATGGATTTAAATTAGTTATTATGGTCCGTAACTCAGTTCCTAACGTGGTCATCGATGAGGACATGAAGAATTCGATGAAGCTAGTGATGGCTAAGAGATATAATGCTGCTACTAAAGCACTAGACCTTACAAAGTTTCATGCGGACCCAGGTAACTTATAAAGTACTTTTCAATAAAATAGTTCAAGACAATTTTTGCAATATAATCAGTGATCAGATCTAGGATGCAATTTAAGTCTGTTATTTTAACATGGATATGAATATGACTTACAATCCCGTGAATCTTTTTGTTACCTACCTTTATAAAAAGGTAAATAACTCGTAATTTTAAGTAGTTTACACTATAAAATTAACAAAATATGTAATAACTAAAAAAAAAATACAGTACTGCATAGAAGAACTGAACGTAACTTGCACGTCTTGTCTTTTATGATATTTTTATTATTTTTATTTGTTTATTAGGTTAACCCTCGACAAAAGTTATTAATTATTAACAATAACCCATTTCCCAAAATCCCAGGAAATCTCGAGTCACATCCATGTTAAGCATAACGTTTGAGGTTGTTCACCCCAAATTGCATCCTAGATCTGATCACTGAATATAATAATTTGGTTAAATTTGGATTTATGCTATTGATGTATATCAATAACTTAGTAGAAATAGTCAACTAACACAAGTTTTTAATTGCTAATTGGCTTATGATTCATAAGAGGGAACCCTTTTATTCTTAAATGCACAATAAACCAATTTGTATTGTATTCTGTCCTTATCTGTCGAATACAAATGTCATAATGACAGATAAGGACAGCATATCTAACCCCTAGTACGCTTAGGCACGGATCCATGCAAAAAATTTGGATATCTATTCAATTTTTTTCAGCTTAATTTTATGGACGTTATCGTAATCAGAAGAGACTAGAATTTTTTTTGACCTCCCGCATACGAGGGGTTTATGCACACTAGCTATTGCACGTTTATGAATTAGAGTGTTAGTCTTTATTTCAGACCATTTTAAATATATTTTTAATTGAATTACATACAATAATAACTAATTCATACTAAAGTTTGTAATTAATTTATCTCTTGTTAACTGAACTGTAGTTGAAAGTGTTGAAACCCTTTGTCAACAGATTTAGCAGATTTGTTCTGTGCTCTCTTCCGACCTCCGATCATGCTGGCTGCCATAGACATTATTGCCGAGAACATACCTGATCTGGAAGCACTCAATCTCAACGACAACAAACTTCATGGAATTGATCACCTCAAAGTCCTGTCCTCTAAACTGAAGAGCCTTAAGATTTTATATATGGGAGACAACAGGGTAAGTACTGATTGCATATTTATTGAAATGTTCTGTCTAGTATCGGCTATGATGGTGCAATAGTGCATAACTAACAAATCCATTAAGGTGCAATTTTGAGATCTGTTCTAGGTGATTTACATGGTACTGTACCTTATATGCTTTGTTAGTTATGTCATATTGCACTGATGATATAATTATAACAGCAGAGTTACATGCCAGTTGTTTTTTATTGCGTCTCAGCATATGGTGTTGTGTTGTGGCAACCAGTGCAGATAAAATTGCAGCCTACCATGTGTACAAATGGTAAATAAAATAATCTACTCAATATAGAATTTAAGCTCTCTTATTTATACTTTGACTCAATATCAAAATATCCAGTTCAGGAGTAAATACATAAGTAATAACTACAGCCTTGGCCAAAGGTGTTGAGCACGCATGCGTTTTTCATACAAAAGTCAAACTAAAAGGTACATTTATATATTTTATTATAGAAAGTTGTATATCTATTGGAAAGATTAATCATATTTATACACGTTAAGGGAAATTCCATGAAATTTGAGAAATAATACTTTATTTATAAGTTAAAAAGGAAAACGTGGGGTGCTCAACACCTTTGCTCGAGGCTGTCTTTTGTTTCTATTGAAATGTTTGCTAGTAGTGTACAAGTAAAACTGTGGTCAGATTTGAAAGAAAGAAAGAAAATAAGATACACATTTGTTTTGCAAACAATGCAACAAACTTAAGAATCACTAATACAATAACAAGGAAAAATAGATACCCACTCAGCATGAGGTTGAGTTGTCATGTTTATTTATTTATTACGGTCTGCCAATGATAGCATAGAATGATGAACAAGTAAAACTGTTAATACAACCTGCGGTCCTATTATGGTTGTGTTTATCGATGTGGATAAGCGTGGATAAAACAACTGTCACTTTCTGACCAGTGGGTTAGTGTGAGAGTGACGGATGCTTTATCCACCGCGATAAAGGTGACCATAATACGCGCCCTGGAACAATACAGATAACTACAATTACTACAATAGTTCAACTACTATGTGTGTAACCCTGCGATGCAAATCATAATGTGATGTGACAATATTTTTCTACATAGCCTGCCCTGCTATCCTTTGTTACTTTGAGCATATGGAATAGTGGTGCATATAGTTATTAGGTTAAAAGCATTTATTAGATATTTAAATACACCTCCTGTTTCAGATACCCTACGTCAGCTCCATGGACCCCCTCAGAACCCTGCCGCTGGTGGAACTGTACCTGAAAGGAAACCCACTGGTGAACAGGTGCAGTGATCACGACATCTATGTCAGGTAATATTTGACTGGTTGGACACCCAGGTCTTGGACACACCAGTAAAGTTCACTGAGGAAACGCTTGGATGGAATCTTGCAGGTCAACGTTGTTTTCCAGCTGTATGATCAATTTCATTGAATTACACATTGAGCAAACGCATCAATGAAGCAGCGGCATGGTAGTTTGAGGGTTTTAAGCAAAGAAATAGTTTTCATTGAGAGTGTTATCATTGTAAGCCAATTCTTTGATTGGTCTGCCTAGAATGATTTACTAGCACCTAGTTATGGCATCTCCAAAAATGTACCCTTGGAAAAAAAAATCGAAATTAATATGGTAGCAAATGCATCTGGGGCCCTAATATGGCTGCGTTTATCGCGTGACAAAATGTGGATAAAAAATTCCGTCACATTTGTCACGCGATAACACCATACTAGGCCCTCTGATCATGTATGAGATTAATCTTTTGCCTTACTGAGCAGTGAAGTGTAATTGGAAATTTAGAAGATTTAATTTTTATGGTAGTTACAGTTTATGAATCCTAATGTTTTAACTCTGAATACAGTATTAAAAATTAAATCTCTTAAGAAATATCTTGTCGAATTAAGCAGTGTTTAATGTAATTGCATTTTAACTACATTACACAGGTTTATTTATTAGACAATATCTTAAATCAAATATCACTCTTTCCCTTGAAAAACGTTAAATACATGTGCGATAATCATTATACTAACAAAAAAAACATAAATCTATATAAATTTTAGGCTGTCCTAAAAGTTTTGTAACTTTTTGGCTCATTTAAGTCAAGGTAACATGAGTTTTCTTTGATATATTGTACCTAGTCGGGTCATAAGTTCTGTTACTGAGATTTATTACAATTTAAAAAATAAATTAAAGGGGTTTTTTATAAATATGTATATTAATCAAATACATTGATTTATGTAGAATAAAAATAAAAATAATGTATTCTAAACTATTGCAATTATTTGATGTACGAGCTTGAAGTATTCCCATTTCGGACGAGAAAATCATAGTTCAATTTACGCACGACGATTATACTGATAACGGCCTCAACTTTTGTAAGAGTTCTTGTAGAGAGTTCAAATTTGCGTGAAATATTGATCAGACTTTTAGCTTTAAATTCTGATACAAATGTATTTCAAGCAATGGTTGCTTGAAATACATCAATAAGAGCCGCTTGTACGCCGGTCAATCTTGATGTCTCATTAAATCGACTTTACTATTTCACATGAATTCGCAGCAATACGAAAACACACCAAATCTCTTGCTTCATAAGTTGGAATTGAGTCTTGTTGAAAAATATAATTTTGGTCTCTAAACATACACAAAGATAGGAAGTTTTATAATATTAAACAAAACAGTTCTTTGGAAAACAAAAATTAACTTTTAAGCGTTTTCAAAAAGTGAAATTTACAGAAAAGTCATGCGTAATTTCATCGTTGCCCGCTGTGAATGTTTAAAAATCGTCTCGGAAATTGCGGCGACTATTTAAAATGATTATTTGTTCTTCAAAATGTACATTAATTGAGCTTTTAATTTTTATATGTATTGAAATTAAAAAAATAACATTAGTTAGTTTTATTTGACTCAACCTTAGTAACAGAACTTATGGCGGGACTAAGTAGATATTCATTTATTGTACCGGTAAACTGTGAATTTAATGCACTAGACATATTTACTCAATTTCTTGGAGAAAGAGCAGAAACTCCAATCCTCAGTATTGATTGCAATTTATTTAATGCAATTTTCGCCATTTAAACTTCGGTTGTACATTGCTGAACTTACTCCAAAAAAATATTGTCCCGTTCACACTAACTTTTGTACCCATAGATGAGACACTATCATGACCATATTGACCTTCAAAAAAACAGGAAGCATGCTGTCTTGCTCTTTTGAATAAGTAAATTAAATCTTGAAAGGGCGCACATGTACAGGGGATAGATCAATGAATATGTGAAACTTATGTGCTTGACATTTTGTCTCTAGTCCCTTTCAGGTAGCGTGACGCATGCGGTGCGCTCAAACGGCAAATTAAGATCATGCAAGCTTAATTAATTTACTAATAAGTACTTATTTTAGTTAATTTCCCACACTTTGGCTCGCATAGCTTTGTCTCCTGGATCAATAATAAAGCTCATAAGTTTGTTCTCAACCACTTTTCATGGTAGAAGTAAGGCTAGCAAGCTGTCCGCGATTTGTTTGTCGCTCGGTCATTAGTGTCATTACCTATCTAGTACATAATGAAAGAGACAAAATGAGCGACAAGACAAAAACCAATTTGTGCTGGCCCTAAAGTACAAAATTATGTGTTTCAAAAAGAGGATTAACTAATTCATTAACTTAGTTAATTACATTTAAATACCTATCCAAGACAAGTCTTAACTAGTAAACCTTATTTTATTAACAAGTGTTAATTAAGGCAGCTGATACTTCTGGTAATTTTAGTAGTGATTAAAAATACTAGCAATTATGCCTTTTGATAACTGTCTGAAGCTATCTTCAATTATTTTATTAAAATTCGTGATAACAGATGCCTTCCTATCCCTATAATGCGATAATCAACTAAGTCAATTGATATTTAGTCTAAAATTAAGTCCGAGCGTTTTGAAACTTTTTGGATGTTATGGTCACAATAGATTTATAGTTTGGCAAAATACAGTCGCAGTAATAGACTAACAGCCAAATTGAACCCTGACCCACCATAGAACTGTGTCACAGTGACATTAGAAAACAATTTGTTTGAGACTTCTTACGGCTTGCATCATAACGTCACTGTGACACAGTTCTTTGGTGGGTCAAGGTTCAATTTGGCTGATGATAGTACAAAGATTTAAAGTAGCAACCACCATATTAAGCAGCGATTGGATACAGATTGCATAATGTTGCTATTATACTCCAAAGAGCCTCTCATTATTTCTCGCTGTTTTTTGCCAAGCTTAATTTGTCATTAGACTTTGGTAATTAAGTATTATACAACTAAGTGGTTTTTATAAACCTAAAGGGCTCAAAACGACGAGACTTCATTTTAGATTACTATTAGCGTCCCGCCCTCGCCTCGCTTCAGTTTATGTGAGTTTTCGGTAACACCCGTACATAATCCGGGATTTATTATACCTTAAAACCTTCCTCTTGAATCACTCCGTCTATTGATAAAAACCACATTAACATTCGTTGCGTAGTTTGAAAGATCTAAGTTTATATACAGAGGGACAGACGGCGGGAAGCGACTTTGTGACGCGTCTCAGTTTCAAAGCTTTACTAGAGAACATCATTAAAGTCATTGACAGTTGATCTTTGCACTAAAAGGATGTAGTCAATAAGACCTGTTTTGGATAAATACTTGCCTTTGATCCTTATCATCCATCTTATGTTGTTAACATGTGAATGAGAGTTTCAGAGGCTTTCATTGACATACGTTGCCAACTTGTCTGTTGTCTTCAGCGATGTCCGGAAGAAGTTCCCCAAGCTCATCAGGCTGGTAAGTCCATTTTACATTTTACTTGACAAATATATTCGTTAAATCAAAAATTAAATGGTTTCAAAGACAATAAACCAACTCCAAAAAAGTACTAAAAATTCTAGATCAGTAAAACTGAACTCAGTTCATCGGTTGATTAATTGTTTTTTTAAACTGTTTAATTTTTATGCTATTTCTTTTTGAGATCGTAATAATGATTCTGTTGTGTGGTACACTTCTCAGAGAACAGGCATTTCAAGCTCGCCGCAGGAAACGCCGCGGGAAAGTGTTTAAATTAAACGGTCATACTTACATCTTTCCACCTGCTACGACTAACATACATAAATAAATATTTACAAGTAAAACGCAGAACCTACATTATTTGATGCCGGTTAAAAAGGACGCTTCCCGAGGTTCTGTGCCGCCTCTGTTCTGGTGTTCAAGCAGCCAGCAGTGTGGCGTGGGGATAAGATTTTGTCTGTTCAACTCAGGCCGCATGAATAGTTAAAACCAGCAAATTTATAGGTCCGCAACTTGACAGGTTTCGATAGTTCATAATTCGACTTCTCGTCAACAATAGACCAATATTTCTAATATTCCGTAGAACTAATTACATATACTAAACTAAATCACAGGACGGAGTAGACCTGCCACCAGCCATTGGATTCGACGTGGCCGAAGACGCAGCCCTGCCCCCTCGCGTCCAGTCTTTCCTTATAGACGAAGCAGGCAAAGGCCTCGTGCGAGACTTCCTCACACAGTACTATGCCATATACGACTCTGAGTCCAGGCAGCCGTTGCTTGATGCCTACCACGAGCATGCCAGTATGTCGATGGCTGCTAGCTACTTAAGCTACGACGGGAGGAATACTGCGGGTACCAAGTTAGTATTTCATTTTAGTACCTTACAGCGTTGTTTGTCAAGGGTGTCTAAAGTAGTTTAGCGTGATAAAGGAAGTAGGGAGTTTAAATCTAAATATTTGAATCTAATGCTGATTTTGTGAATCATCAGTAGGTCCAAACTGTCGTCTCTGAGCATCCAAGACAAAAAACATGGATTACAATATAAAACTTTATTTCAGGCAACAAGGCCCATATTTACAAATATCTTACAGACTAACATACATAACAATATATAACATAAAAATAACATGACTAAAAATTCACGACTATTAAATGTAAACATCCCACCGGTTATTGGCGCTATGAACTTTATTTCAAGTCAATAGAGGTTATAATTCTACAATCACTAGTTGCCAATAAGTGGTATTTTTGGTTGCCAAAAATTGGGTATTGATTGTCCTCATTCACCATTTTGTTTTCAGACTATCAGCCTACATAACAAACAGCAGGAACATACTGCGTATTACCGAGAGAGACTCGCGGCGGCGTTACCTGCGCATGGGCCGACTGCAGGTCGTGTCGTTCCTCTCAGACCTGCCCAAGACCACGCACGATCTTATGGGCTTTACTGTTGATCTACCAGTTTTTACTGTAAGTAATATTATTGATTTATCTGACAGCCAGTTGAGACAACGGTGAAAAGTTAGCGTAGCGGTGGTATTTTAAGCTCTTTTTACGCCACGTGGCATAGGTTTTTTAGGAGTACAACTTAATGGAGCCGGGGTAGGCATGTGCGGGTGTGAGGTACGATAAATCTCAACTAGTCTCCGTTGCACTCTCCCCGCCCCTCATGCGCACCCCGGCTCTCAATTAAGTTGCAGGTTTAGTATCTGCCCTTACTGAGACATCTGAAGAGAACTGTATTGATTACATCATTTGGACTAGCATCGTTTACTGAAGTTACGTCACTTAGATTAGTGATATGTTTGCCAAAATCAGCCAATATGTTTTATTTTCAGCCGACCATGATAGTCCTGGTAATGAATGGCGTGTACAAAGAGTCGAGCGTGGCCGGGAGCCCTACGAGGTCCTTCCACCGCACCTTCGTCATCGTGCCCAACGCTACAGGAGGATTCTGCATCATGAATGACATGCTGTTTGTCACCAACACTACTAAAGAACAGGTGAGCGTTTTAGGGCCATTACATAATTAAAAGGACGCATGCACAATTTGATATTCAAAGCAAATTTATCCCCCCGTCTTAAGAAATAAGGTTACCAATACATACGCGGTTCTAAGTGATGTACGCTCTTTTTTCTAAGCAGCAGCAGGGCAGTACAGTAACGTTGAGGACAAAGATTTGTCATATGTTACTGGCAAAGCATTTTAATTTAGTCCTTGTGTAGGGTAGGTAGAGTATAAAATATTGTAATTTACCATAAATAAATATTGTCTTTTGCTATAGCCACTATTTGGGGCGTTGGGGTATTGTATGCAATACCCAGGTTTTGTGTAGAAGGTCAGGTAAAGTATAAAAATAGAAAAAAAAAATCCTTCTGCTTACTCAATATATACTTTAATAAGAAATTACAGACGAAATTAACGAGAATCGCATGGACGTTTTAGGTATTCTATACAATATTGGATTATACAGATTACTAATACGCATTATATTGCATTAAAAATTACGCTGTACTGTCCACTCAACCAATTTGATTCATAGGCCACTATGGAACTATGCCAAAGTGACGTTGTAAATCAATTCATAAGAACTCTTACGTTTTGAATTATTATATCACTTTGACATAGTTCTATAGCGGCCTATGATACGTATTGAATGACTGAGTAACCTCATCAATCTCATCATGCCTACTGGTTTTGTAAGCATACACATTATAACTATTGAAAAGATAAAAAACACCGATATAATGCTGACCCGTTATTTCAGAGCTAATATAAACCGCGTACAAATCGGTTCACCCTCTTGAGAGCTAGGGTGCCACAGGCAGACAGACACACACATAGCGGTCAAACTTATAATACCCTTCTTCTTGCGACGTGGGTTAAAAATGTGATTGTGTTTCCAGGAGGACCAGGCCTTCTCGTCGGGTGTGCCCGTGACCGCGCCCGCTCCTGCTCCCGCTCCCGCTCCCGCTCCCGCCGCCGCGCCCGCCGGCGAGGAGCAGGCCGTCCTCATCAACATGCTGCGGCAGCAGACGGGAATGAACCACCACTGGAGCATGAAGTAAGTGACAATCATGCCCAGAACATTCTTGTTAAAACCTCCCAAGTTATACAAGAGTTCCGTACCATTTTGGTTTAATATATTTTCATACTAGCTTCTGCCCGCGACTTCGTCCGCGTAGATTTCGATTATCGCTATTCTCTCGGCAAATTTTAAATTTTCCGGGATGAAAGTAGCCTTATGTGTTAATCCAGGGTATAAGCTATCTCCATTTCAAATTTCATCCAAAACCGTCAACCGACAGACAGACGGGCAGACAGCGGAGGCGTCGTAATAGAGCTCCCTTTTAGTAGGAACCCTTAACAATCCCTTATAGGATAGAGCTATAATGAATATTAATGAATTACTAGCGAACTGTGCACTTAGCTCTGGTTTAAAAATATGTTCATCAGTTTAGTAGTTCCAACGAACAAACACGATTTTACTACTTAATTATATTAATATAGAACTATAGATAAATACGTACCTCTATCTGCTTACGATGTCTTATTTTTTTAAGATCTAAGCCATAATCAGAAGTGATTGGAATAGGCAGAGTAAATTTACTTTTTTATTGTTGTTTTCTATTAACTATACTCGTTTTTAATTTTAACATACTTACGCAGTCCCTTACGCATTTCAGTTGTCTCCAAGAAACTGGCTGGGACCCCCAGTGCGCTCTGGTTGTCTTCAACCGACTCCAGTCAGAAGGAAAGATTCCTCCCGAAGCCTTTGTACAGTAACCCTTCAGTCACCGGAGGTCGAGGCTGAGCCTCTTGTATATATAATTAAGAAGTATTTGCTATAGCTGGCTAGAATAATGTTATAAAATATATATAGAAAAAGATGACTGAATAAAGTCTGGCTGCATTCGATGGAATTTCAGTTCGTTATCGTTATTTTTAAGTATTATAAGTATCGAAATACAACGAATGCAGTCTGTAAAAAAGAAAAAAGTCCATAAATAAATAAATAAAATAGTAGAAGGTGAATCGCCTTCGAATTTAAGTAAATGAGTTTTGGTTGTAGAGGTTTCGTACATAAATGTATGTTAATTTAAGTTTTTCAAAGATGAAAATATGCATGAAATATATAAAATTAACACTATGATTGAAAAGTACTCTGCCGTCTTGTTTTTAACATAACATTTTTATATCAGCGTTCATCAGGCATAGTCTTCTGCTGAAGTGTTCTGTTATAAATGACACGGTACGGACAGGCTTCTTAATAGCGTTCAGTTGGTTATTGCTGTCACACTCGCACTCGCAACTGACAGTCCTCGTAAGGCCCAGTATGCAATAGGATATACATTACCAAGGCAATTTAATTTGAACTGTATTGTAATAGGGATAAGGTTTATTTTTCTTCATAAATTGAAAATGGCATTTTCGAACAAACGTAATTGATCTTCATTGCCTTGATGGTAGATTCAAAGTCCCACCGATAAAAAACTCTGTTTGTAGTACGATGGGCCCTAGGAGGGTATACTTGTCACTTGTGTTTCATAGAAAAACATAAAATGCTGATAGCTATTGGAAGTGGTAGTATTGTACAGCATTACCAAATTCAGCGTTTAGTTATTGCCAAGTGTCTCTGTAAATAGGGTAAAACCTCAATTTATTGTCATCTAAAATACCAGCTATCGACACGTGGTAATTGTAAAACCGTTATCTCTATTAACTTTAATCAATTTCATGGTGTCTATATTAGGACTGTCTTACAAGAGTGACTAGCAAAATAATTTAAATTGTTCTAAAGAAAAAATAATGTAGTAGATGTTTCACTTTGTAACATTACTTAAATTCCGATACATTGATTCAGATTTATGTTGTAATTTGGGATAGGATAGAGGTGATTATCAATGTTAGCTTTGTAACTTAATTGTTACTATTGAAATTCAATGTGAAGTCGCCTGGTTTGTTTAGAAAATGGGCGGCTTGACAATATGTTGGCATCTGAATTTGTGGGTAATAAGAGAGCCCAAGGGTGGGTTTTTTGATCAGTACATCTGTTGGTTACAACATTTAACTATTAGTTACCTACGGATCAAAAAACCCGATCCAAGCTAAAGTGAAAATAATAATCCTAGTCTTCAAGTTGCATTGGGTTATTTTTCTCATTCGATGTTGTAATTAACTGAAATCTCTTAAATTTAACAGAATTCTGATTTAATTGGTAATGTTCTCTTTCAATCAAATGTTAATTAATCGATTTTTCCAAGGCTTTTCTTGCCGATAATGTTGTATAAGTGGAGATTAATACTTTTATTTATCATCTTTGGTTCCTTATGTATCTTTAAATTGTGTTTATTCTATTAGCTCACTATAATTGTAAAATATGTAACAATGTTTGTATTGTGTTTTAACGCCCGAAAAGAGCGTTCTGATAGTTAAGAAAATGATTGACAAAGGAAACTTCAATAGGTTCTTTAATTTGGGGTTCAACAGACCACACTTGCGGTTTTCGTGATGTCTTGGCAGCTGTTCATTGGTGTTCGACGCATTACCTGGCTGATGGAACCCTGTTGGGTCTCCACACGGGGTTGGAACCCTGCCCTTGCGAAGTGACGGAACCCCACGTGTGGGCTAGTCGCTTTTCCAACGCTCGGGATTATCACCATGATTCTGTATAGACACCCTTCTACATTGCTGGCCGTTAATAGACATTTGGTCCTATCAACATTTCAAAGATTCGTTGCCTGAGTATTATACGACTTTGGGATATACGATATTGGGAATTTGATAAGACTAAGCATGCTCTTGTGGTTTGGTTGGGTGGGGCTTAGGTCTAATCTCGAGGTTATTTTATTGTACATAATAATGAAGAATTAAATTTGTTTTTTAAGGAAAAATCGTGGTTTATATTATTTTGTTGTTTTTTTTTTTTGATTCGTAGTCAACACAACTAACGTTTAAAATTTGTAACCAATGAGTCGCATTGAACATGAGATGATATGTTGAAGAGGCCAGTAATTTAACGTTTACCCTTACCCCCTAAGGTTTAGCTCACACCGCGCGCACTGCGCACATGCGACTCAAAATATACTTTATTTGCTACACGAAAAGGTACACATTTCATTGTGGGAATTCAGAATACGTTGCACCACGCAGCGTTGAATTCTCAAAATGAAATGTGTATCTTTTCGTGAAGTAAATAAAGTATATTTTGAGTCGCATGTGAGCGCAGCGTCGCGTCGCGTCGCGTCTCGGTGTGAATTGACTCTAAGGCCCCCTGTACAAAATTGTACGTAATACGGCCAATGAAATACAGATCTAATACAAAGGAAATAAAGAGGAATTTCTTTTGTTTTTAAGACTAATGGTCAAATTATAAAATCGACTTTATTTCTTTTGTAATAGGTTCTATATCCATCGCCAATTTGGTTATATGGTAGGCCTTAGGATTCTTTATACCGGAAGTAGCCGTAATATCGTTACTACTTTGTAAAAAAATCGTATCTCATATTTAGTGTCGTACGATTTTAAACTTAAACGTGAAGAGAATTAAGTTCAAACTCATACATCTCAAAATATCAGATACGAGTTTTTTCCAAAATAGTAAAATTTCTTATATATTCTTTATTTATAAAATATTACAAGGCTATCATTTACTTGAGCCTATCTCATTCACTATGGACCCGAGGATAAATCAAGGTTTTATTTAAGCTCTTGTTTGCCAGCTTGTTACTGCTGACATGTTTAAGATAACAGCATCGTCAACAGATAAGTCTCATCAACGCGTTGTTTCTAGGTCGACATTAATATGCCATGGTAACATGCAGGCTTATACTTTAAAAGAGAGAAAAAAAAATTTGTTCATGATAAGTACGAAAAAAACAAAAGAGACCTCGTCGTTTTTAGCTCTCGACACAAAAAAAAGGGGGGGTTATTGTGTTTAAGTACCGTAAAACGGGGTGAGTAGGGATTAAGGGGTAAATAGGGACACAACCTAAAATAAGTCTTAACTTGTTACAAATAAGAACAATTATTAAATGGACTATAACGTTATGTCTATTGGAAATAATTTCAGTCTTATAATTAGTAACTTATGCTTCATTTTTGGTTGTGTCCCTACTCCGCCCTTGATCCCTACTCACCTCGTTTTACGGTACTTGTGTATATTATGATTATTTTACTTACTAAATGTAGGTATAGTGGGAGAGGTTTGGTTTTGGTTGTGTAATTACTAGGGTTAGGATTTTGGTGGCAGTTCTAGAATCCATGGAGTCGCTATCCTCCTAATTAATTACTATAAAACATGACACTTTGATGTCCTTCAGTATGGTCATATTTCAAAATTAACTAAATAGATTTTTAGTTCGGTTATTCCATACCTACTAATATTTGCTTGTTTTTAACGCTTTTAAAGCAGAGATACCCTCCATACCAAAATTAATTTAAATTGGTTTAGCGGTTTCATGAATAAATTATTTTTGAAATATTAAAATACTGAAGGTCAAAATCAAAGTGGTATGTATTATAATATATAGGAAACAGCGACTCCATGGATTCTAGAGCCACCATTTCTCCCAAAAGTCCTAACTCTAGTAAAAGAATTACTATAATATTAAACTCTAAGTTCAGACAAGAACAATAAAGAAATTGACGGGGAAGATGTTTAGTTACCTTAACATAGGTTTTCTAGCCTCATCCTGCTATCTTTGGTCTGGATTTTATCGTTCGATACCTTGTGTTTGCTGCGTTTTTACCTAAGCATTATACTACACTCACACGTACTTGTGGTTATTGTTATAAAATACGAATATATTTCGATTTAAACTGCCAAATTCACTTGCGGGTGTTACGCTGTAAGTGAATATGGCAGGTTACTTCGAATTATATTCGTATTTTATTACAATAACCACAAGTACGTGCGAGTGTAGCGACACTATCTAAGCGAATGGACTATAGTCGCCTTTATCCTGATGGATAAAGCGTCCGTCCCCCTCGCACTTACTGACTGGCCAGAAAGTGACAGATGTTTTATCCACGTTTATACACATCGATAAACACGCTCATAATAGGTTATTTTAACATTTTATGCGAGCGACATATAGTGCGATAGCTCTTAGAAAGATCTTCGGGTTTATACTGTTCTTTCGCTTTCTCATATGCTCTTACACATCGTCTGTGCTACTGCTAAAACTGCGTAACTAGCAAATTAAATAAGGAGCAAAATGCACCTTACTTCATAAGTCTGTAAGGTGCATTTTGCTCCTTATTAAATTTGTTAGATACGCGGTTTATTAATATCACCGATGATTAGCGAGTGTTACCCAATTTAACCGACCCAGAAAGTCTTTAGTTCTCTTGCACTGTTATTATAGGTAGGCAGAGTTATTTACATTAAGCCGGGAAATAACGTGAAAATCTTCCGCAACGATATGCGTCTTTAATTTGTTGACTGAAGATAACTCAGTGCTAGCGATAGACGACATAGTAAAACTCATTTGCGTGTGGTGGAAATTTTCAATTGTATTACGGTTGAGTGGGTTCCGAGAATGCGCAGAGGAAAAGATTTTGGTAGATAGTAAGAGTAAACCGCTTCACTTGGTGTTTATAGTATAGATAACGTCAGCTAGTCCACGTAGAAGTTTTCCACAATTTCCTCGGGAACTGTCCAATTTTCAGGGATAAAAAGTAGCTTTTGTGCAATTCCAGACTATAATCTGTCTCTATGTCAAATATTATCCAGATCCGTTCAGCCGTTATGGCATGATTGAGTAACAAACATACAAACTTTCGCATTTATAATATTAGTAAGATAGTAAGATTAGTATAACATTAGGGCCTGTTGTTTGATCAGTAGTTAAACTAACAAATTGTTAAAATTCGAAAAAGGAAATGGTTCAGTAGTTAACTCGTGAAGATAGGCCCTGCACAAGGTCCTACTGCCACTTTATGTTTAATATGATGTATTTTGAGGATGGTAAGTTCAGGTTGTAGGAGTTTTTCTCGAGTAGGTTTAAGTATAGCGGGTTAAACCGGTGATCTAATTCTTTCCCTGAGACAACTAAGACATCTTGTACCCTTACCATGAGTTACAATTAACGTACTTACTCGCTAGCGGGAGAATGCTCTGTCCCTCGCAGACCTCGCAGTATTCTTATAGAGGGCGAGGGACAGAGCATTTGACTCTCTAGCGAGAACGGTAATTGTAACTCATGGTACAGTTCTAGGCTGTGAAAGGGATAGAGTAGTGTTATACATATATAGGTATCTAATTTCTATAAATCGGTCCTTTTCACTGCCTGGGAATTGGAAGAATTTGATAGTTCATATTACGGTCTCAGGCCTGTCTTGTCTAATGGATATTGTAAAGCTCTAAACCACTTAATCTCAGCTGTCTTTCTGTTTGCATCAAACACTTCAGTGTGTCAGGGACGGCCGCCACTCATCGTAATTACTTCTAAGTACTTATAATATTAACCATGACTACCATGATTCATGGTGAACTGTTTGGAAGAGTTTTAGAACTAATAGCCCGTATACAACGTTTTATCGCCCGAAAAAATGTATAACAACCTTATTGATTTAGCGCGGCCGCACATTAAGTCACTAGTGGCGACCACATTACAATGACTACGCATTTTATATACATTGTGTATAGTATCGGCGCATACCGAGCGTCTGTATACCAAAACATTATCTAAATACATTTCTTATGGGGCTAGAAACCACGGTTACCAATTACAAATGTCCTGCGCATGTGCTGGTTAAGATAGCAAACAATTTTTAACTACTTTAAAACTACTATTACCTACTACTAAACTACCTAAAGCAAAAGGCTAGATGATGGGACTTTGAGTGTGAGTAAAGCCGGTATTCCACTACTGCAGCGCACGCAACGCACGTGCACGCAAAAGCTACACACGTGAGCCACGTGGATCATCTGTCTACATCCTATAGGGTCCTATATTATTAAACAAGCAATATTTGCATATATATATTTGTAACCACGTTCTCAAAAACGGTTCTAACGATTTTCTAACGGTTTACGGGGACGAAAAATCGATCTGTTGTGTCCATCTTCGAGCGACGCTCGGTTTTTCAAGTACATTTGATACGAAGCTAATTTTTAGGCTTCCGTACCCGAAGGGAGCCCAATGGGACCCAATAATATGCCTATGGTATCCGTCAGTCCGTCCGTCCGACCTAACTGTAAAGAGCTGTGTATTTTGAGCCGTAATAGATAGCGGGTTGTTTCTTTTCTATGAATTAATATATCAATATGTGTTATTTCGGCAGATTTACTGACAAATAAATAAATGAAAGAAAGTGAAATAATAAAATAATAAAATAAAATGTATCGTAAAAACGGTCAAACATACAAGCGTCAAATTTGGTATATTATAGAAAAAAGCCTGAAGAAAAACAACAATATACTTAAAATGGTGAAGTGTGACTTAGGCTCTTGCTGATTCGATACGAAATCGAAATATAATAATACCTACTGTGTGGCAAGGAACCCTCTGTGCGCTGGTCCAACTCGCACTAAACCTTTTTTACGTGTGCGCTGTGCGTAGCGTGAGCCGCTGTGGAACTCCGGCTTAAAACTGGTGCACGACCAATATTTCAATGACCTGTATTTCAATACGTTTTTTAGAACAACATAATTTACGAAAATAAAAATTGACATCATAGACATACGAGATTTATTCAGGCCATAGGTAGGTATTGGTTTAAAAAACGTAACTACGTTAACGTTGGCAACGCATGTGCAAAAATATGCAATATACTTATTATGGTATTGTTAATAATAACATTTAAAATTAACGGTTTACCCATTTTAATTGCGGTCTAGATCTGGTCATGGATTCCATGGAAAGTCAATGGCACTCCTTAATAATGTGGAGTCGTTTCAATGTTTTTTAAACACTTCATTATTGGCAATCGTGTACTTAGTTAATAAATAGCAGTCCTTGGCTTTGTTTTATCAAACGACTTCAAAAAAAGAGGAAGTTCACTATTTGTTGATTATTTAGAGGAAGGTATTGAAAAAAAATCAATAACTTAAATATTGACCTACGGGTTTTTCCTCGTCGCAAAGAATAATTAATTAGTAATTTGGGATTCCCTGTTATCTTTGTCTAAACAAAACACATTTCTCAACATATGTCTAAACTTATTGTAAGTACATAAACATATTTATTTTTGCGTTACCTACGCGTACGGTTAGTTTTATAGAAAAAACATAGCTACTAAGTGAAAAGTACGGGCAAGCCAATAATTTAGGCGCAAATACGTAAATATATGATGAGCCAGGACCAGGAGCTCACCGTACGAGTAAAAAAGATCTTTCAGACCGCCTGGTCCACGTAACTCGACTCGTGACCAAAACGCTGGCCTCTGCTTGGCACAGGATTGCCATTCAACGTGGAAACGCTACTAGCATTTTGGGAACAATACGCACTGTTAGTAGTCTATTAGATTATTAAGTGTTTAAAAATATTTTTAGGTGTATTTTATTTTATTATATACTCATGTCGATTATTAGTATTTTTAAATGACAACTTTAATTTTCCTTGATAAAAATGCAGGTATATATTCTCATTTCGGTGTCTTTTTTCTTCCAGTGTAGGTGCCAAATTGTGTCAACAGCGCGTTAATGAGAGGAACAGCCGTGACATACAGACGAACTCTTTGTTTTTCGAAATTCCCCTCGTGAATCACAACCTATCCTCGTAAGCCCCAAAGGCCTATATGTAGGACATGTCAAAATTACTTCAAACTTAACTTGACTGACACAAGATTGGTTTTTGAACGATCGAGATTTGACGTGGGCCTTACATGGTCTCTGTTTCCTCAATCGTCTTCAGGGGGTTAAGAACCTGTTCCATTGACCGAGCATGACAGTCCGACAGAATTAATGTGCGAAATGACGTAATGAGAAATTACTTACGAGTTAGGGTTGGCATATGTCTTTCTTTTATCCGACCGTACAAAACCTGAACAGAGGTAAAGCGTTTTTTTAATCTACTAAGATGTCAGAATGTTCTGGTGGCCATAAATATTATATTAGGCTGTTCACACCTCCGGTCCGACTTCCAGCTAACCCTTGAGAGATTGATTGAGATAAAGGAAAGGGAAAGGTAACAAACAAATAGAGTAAATTTCGCATTTGGATGATGTATTTTTACTAATTTAATTTATATGTACCTATGTATGTATGTATGCGATCATAAATCAGATGTTCCACTCCAGCTCCTAAACTATTGGACCGATTCGTTTTCAAACAAAGGTATTTCGCGCGACTTGTAATTATGCGTGCCTCGAGTGAGCCACCACAAGCAAAGTCAACAGGGGGCTCAGACAAGATGCACTACGCTAACTAACGTTTCTATTCGATTCGTTTTTAAACCAATCGCGTCACTGGAAGATGACGTGATACGAAAAGTCACGTGGTCTACCAGTGACGCGATTGGTTTTTAAACGAATGTAATAGAAACGTTAGTTAGCGTAGTGCAACGGTATTCGTTCGGTCGAACGAGTGAACGAGTGAACGCGGCGCATCTTATATAAACCGGCGAGTTTAAGTAGTCCCGTCAGAGCGTACTAATACATTTTAGCGCGTGCATTCTCAGTTAGGCAGCCTTATACGTTCGATCTTTTAGACATAAGCCCTACTGCCTAATTGAGAATGCACGCGGTAAAATGTGTTTTGTACGCTCTGACGGGACTTCTTAAACTGGCCGAATGCCGTTTTTAAGAGAATCTCCCCAGGACGCACCAAGCCGATTTATATACTCGTCATCGTCGCAGCGTTAGGTTGCGTGAGTTTTAATTATTGAGCGACGCGCATCGACACAACCCTAGCGCCCACGGCAATAGGTAACAGAAACTCCTAAAGGCTCGGAGACGACTACTTTGCTATTTATATTACGCCTATACTAAGTTACCAACCCTTAGCCTTGATATTTTTATAGTAAAGACGTAACTTTACCGCTCGTGCCGAGCTGTGATTAGTCCAATTATAGAATAATAGCGAGAGATAATTTATGAGATTAAGTAAATTAATTAATATGCGGCTTTAACAAACAATTTAGTCTCACTCTTTGCATATTTCCTAAAGGTTTAATTATGTTACTTACAGACAATACATATTAGGTATGACATTTATCAAATACTATTTATGAAAATGCAATTAGGGTTGTCGATTGGGATCATTTTAACACTTTTGTTAGGTTAAACAAATTCCCTACTAGCTATTGCCCGCGACTCCGTCCACGTTAAAGTCGTTTATCGCTATTCCCTCGGGAACTGTCAAATTTTCCGAGATAAAAAGTACCCTATGTTCTTCTTTGGGGTTTACACCATTTGCATACCAAATTTCATTAAATTCGTTCAGCAGTTAAGCTGTCAAAGTGTAACAAACAAACAAGTTACTAACGCAGTTTATAATGTTAGTATATGGTTAGTATGAATATGTTGTGCAATCAATATTCCTGTAAGTATTCAATTTGTTTCCCGGAAAATAAGAAAAATATGTATCATAATTTCACCATAATTTAGATTATTAAAATTTTAGATAGTCTTCTACCGGGGAAAACCAAGAGAACTCCGTCGCAACCGTAATAGTTATTTGTTATACGAGGGGGGAAAGTAGTATTTTACCTGCGTGTGGTCATTTGAAACACGAGCTAGCGCAAGGATTCTATGATTGACCACGAGCGAAGAGAGTGGTTCAAAAACAGAATCCTGAGCGTAGCGAGTGTTTCAACACACGAGACGTAAAATAACTTTTCACCCGTGTATAACACAAAACTTTTCACCTTTCTACAGCGAGGAAAATAAGCTCAATTCCGCATTTTGCACGGTTTCCCGTAATACGTCTTTCGTCACTCGAATCACTCATTTTTAATAACAAAACAAACTAGAAAAACATGCGAATATTTAACGTTGACGCAAAGATGAAGGAAAACTGAGGCCCTACTTTAAAAATAGAAGTTCGAAGTTACGTTAGCTCCATCCCTTTCTCTCGATTTAGTCTCGAATGACGAGTGACAGAGATGGAGCTAACGTAACTTCGAACTTCGATTTTTAAAGTAGGGCCTCTGCTTTACTACCTCTATGCGTTGACGGCTTAATTAAAAAGTTTTGACTCAAGTTTTTTTTTATTATTTCGGATGCGTTTTGTTCGCACATCGACTTACTTGGACTGTCAGAACACATAGATATCAAACAAACAAAAAGGGCTTTCCGAGCTAGTGAGATGAAAAATATTTAATCATGTAGCACCTAATAGGATGTAGGTATGTACAGTCAGGGGCATTCCCAGTCGACCACCTCTAGGGTGATATTCGTTTGCGCGTTCGACGCGTAACGACCTGAGCGTTGTAGGATTAGCTAGCTGCAACGAACAAGCCAAAATTTTCTTAAGTGGACGACCGCCAATGTCCCTGACTGTACACAGTGTCATGGAAACCAATAAGTATTGGTTATGTTTGACAAACTTTCACCTCTAAACTTCACCATGCACGCTTTCATTTAAAAAAAAAAGTTATTTATTCTTAAAATAATATGAAAGTAATGTTCAAGTGTTAGATAAATAAATACAATCTCACTGATCTTCAAAAGTACGTGATTATGTTGTATAATGGTAAATTGGTTTCTATGGTTTTGTTTACATTTTTGCCTATCTCAATTCACACCAACTATAGGTGTCAATTTTGTTGCATATCAAAAGCAAATCTAAATGTATAAAATGTTAGTAGGTATTTATATTTATATTTCGTTCAAATCTTGCCTGTCGTTTTTGAACCACTACCCGTAATCATATAATGGGTTCAAATTTTGAATACATGAATTAAACTGAGGGCATAGCAATATTATGGTATCTAGGAGCTGATCTGATGATGGAGTCGGAAGGTGGCTGCAGGATCTCCGCTGAAATCAACGTAGATCCACCGAATCAGGATTGTAGTTAGGTCTCGATAGGCAGATGATGACTACAAACAAAGAAAGAATCGGCCATTGCTTATTCGCACTGCCAAGGAGTGGAATGCTCTCCCTGTATCTGTTTTTCGGGACCTTGGAGTTTTCAAGGCAAGAGTGATTAGCAGTGATCGGAATAGGTAGAGTATATTTACCTAAATTTCACAAAAGGACATAATATAGAGTGGTTACAACCGGGTGAAATATTAATTTATTTTTATTGAATTCCGGATTTCCGGTACTTTTAGTGCTAAATATACGTAATATTTACTTACGCTATGGGATATTTTATGTTAGTTTGTGATAAAAAGGGCCTGTAGCTCATTTCTTTTAAGTATCTAATTGATAGGTGGAGTGTATTTAACTAAACTTCGTAGAACAGAGACAAACTGGAGACTTCCTTGCGACTACATTTACCAGTACTAGAAAAATACCGGAAATCCGGAATCCAATATAAATAAACTGATATTTCACCCAGTTGTAACCACTCTATATTATGTCCTTTTGCGAACTTTAGGTAAATATACTCTACCTATTCCGATCACTGGTGATTAGGCTTTTTCTGGGTAAGCGTGTACCACCTTCGACTTCGTCGTCACTTAACATCAGGGGCCTGTTTTATAAAGCTTCAAATTACAATTTACAGGTTACAAGATTCCATTTGACACAACCTCGACCAATGACGACCAGCCATTTGAGCAGAGTTGCCAGTTTAGACCTGTAAAATTGTTACTTGTAGCTTTTTAAAACGTGCCCCTGGTAAACCAGTGGTCGTCATTGGTCAAGGTTGTATCAAATGGAAACTTGTAACCTGTAAATTGTAATTTTTTAGCTTTATAAAACACGCCCCAAGTGGGACTTAAAAAAAAAGCAAAACCATTTTTGAAAAAAAAAAGCTTTCCTTAGGAATGTTATTTTTTGACAGAAACCTATTTAATAAGCCTTTTTAATCTGTGGTTCCGTGGCAAAGGCATTTTTTCATTAAACATTCTCCGTTCAAAGAGAGATCGTTAATTACCATTTGCGAAAGAAAAATACAGATCCTAATCTCCATGTTCGCCTCTAATTCCCGCTTGATCTTTTCTCTACAATTTCACCTTCCCGGCGCCGCGTGTGCGCATATTTCACGCGAGAGGAGTCGTCGACCGTCGCGAGCGATGCACCGGTGTATTACGGAGAAATTAAACTGTTTATTTATGATTTTACTTTATATTGCGTCTTTGATGTGTTATGAATATATTTTGGAAAGTGCACCGGAATTAGAACTTGATAAAAAAAACCGGACAAGAACATGTTGTTGCCACGCTCAGTGTTTGGTTTCGACGCCGCCCCGTTACTACAAAAACAAAAAAATATCTCGGAAAACAACAAGTATGAACGAATTTTCTTTCTAAAGCTATGTATTTAGTGCTGTCTTAGACGATTTTTAGTACCTTCACTTTTATCTCGAGAACCAATCAAGTCAAGATAGGTTTTCCTTTTAAATTCGTTATAATTATGTGCTTTTATCTATACTAATATTATAAAGAGGAAAGATTTGTATTTTGTGTGTGTGTATGTTTGTAACGAATAAACTCAAAAACTACTGGACCGATTTGAAAAATTCTTTCATTATTAGAATCCTACATTATTCCTGATGAACATAGACTATGTTTTATTTATGTGCGCGGACGGAGTCGCGGGCAACAGCTAGTTTAAGATATTTTGCCAGATTTTTAGGAGGCACTTATTTGCAGTTTTGGCCGTAGGGGGTGGGGACACGTAACGCGAAAATGCCACTTTTGGAATTCAATATATCCTGAAATTGATAATTATTAATTACCTATGCGTGTACATAGGTAATTATAAATCATGTTTTTTTTAATACCTAGCTATCTAATCTAATCTAATCTTAATTAATGGCTTTCACATCTGTTAAGGTGTATTTCGCCAATGTCGAGTTATTTATAGACACTCCCATGGACTTATTAAAGAAATAAGTCCATGGATATCACACGCGAAGACAATTGTTCGGTAAAAGAGTATTTACTCTGTTGGACTAAACAGCCTGACGGACATGGCGAACTATAAATTACTAGATGGCCTTCGGACTAGTCGGCCCAGACTGATTTTAAAATAGCAATAAGTAAAGGATAAAATAATATCACAAACGAATAAAGACTTATTCTTTTTATATGACTTTCATACATTTTTTCACAGATTTTGGACTGTTAGGCGATCAGACAAACTTGACTAAGTCCACAGACTTACATTACCTAGAGTTGCCCTAAAGACAGCCCATAAGCATATTTTTCTGTACTGAAAACGTATTTAATACCGTAAAAAAAGTTAATGTGTCACTTGCGTGGCTTGTTAGTTAATTAGGAGATTACATGTCAAAAGGACATTCACTCTTACATATGACGCTAAAACATCAATCTCAATTAGAAAAAACCCGCCCGACAGTTTACGGTCTTTCGAAAAAAAAAACGATATTTGAGGGAAAACCGGGTCAGCCAATACCTACGCCTTTAATAATATCCGTCCGTGTCAAATCGCCTAAATTATATTCTTAAAATGAATTTACTCCATTGCATGACGGTTGATTTTTTGCATCTGGCAAAACTTGTCAGTTTCCTTTTACGAATAGTAATAAAACTAATAAAGTAAGAAAAGCGAATAAGTAGTAAAAAAAAATAAACTACGGAGTGATCTAAGCCAGATGATGCAAAATCAATGTCTATTGATTATTTATGTTGATCTTTATTCATACACTTATTACGTTTGTGTTGAATTGTATTGAACTATTCTTTTTAAGATATACAAATCATCCTTAGGCAATGTTCGGTTTTCCAGTTGAAAGCGTGCAAATCATTTCTTTTTCAGATGGCCCGTTAAGATGAGACATAAAAACAATCAAATGCGCATTTAATTTAGCTTACGACCTATGCTCGTGTCGGTGGAGTAATTGCCACTTTTCTCTATTCTCTGCCAGTTTTTTCACCTCCTGAGGCCTGTTTCACGAAGCTACAAGTTACAAATTACAAGCGGAAGTCTATTTCTAACTCCTTTTGTTAGAAAGAGAGTTCTGCTTGTAATTTGTAACTTGTAGCTTCGTAAAACGGGCCACTGAGGTCCGTTTCACGAAGCTACAAGTTACAAATTACAAGCGGGAGTCTCTTTCTAACTCCTTTTGATAGAAAGAGAGTTCCGCTTGTAATTTGTAACTTGTAGCTTCGTGAAACGGGCCACTGATATGACACGACATCGACCTTCTGTCGTATTTGGCTAAAGTAAGAAGAGTATATGTCTGCTGGTCTTCCTCTTTCTCTATTACCTTCGCATAGCTACAATGTTAAATAAAATATCCAATTTCATATGCAGCAGACCGTTTTAATTTAAATACCTTTATTTATCACAAGCAAAAGTAAAGTTTTTTTTTTCAAAATATACTAACTTAACAACTATAAATGTTTAAAAAAACAAAAACCCTCCTTCAAAAATGCAAAAAATAACTTCTTTTAAAATGGTAGGTCAGTCCAACTGCATTCGGCTTTTGGTTTAAAATATTATGGGACGCCGACTTTAGTTGGACTGACCTACCATTGTAAAAGAAGTTACTTTTTGCATTTTTGAAGGCGGGTTTTTGTTTTTTTACACATTTATTTTATTTTATACTTTTTAGTGATCCTATTTATGCTGTTACGTAGCTCCACTTCGAAATATTAATGAGAAACTATAAGTAGAACATTTCAAGCTCGCCGCAGACAACGCCGCAGGAATGTCATAGTCATATCTAAACCTAAATGTGCTTGGTCATAGTCGCTCAACTACCTTAATCGAAATATCTTATCGCCACCCTTGAAATAGGTACCGTTGAGGAGTTCAGGTGGCCATCTGTGGTCTTCATCATCAGTTCCACTTCACCATATAGTACTTTTCAAAAGCAAATGCACGAGTCACAGTGAAAAATACCAAAATCGCTATAGGTGTGCCTATAATATTTGAGGAGTTCTCTTGACTTCTCCAAGATCCCACCATCAGATCCTGACGTGTTGACAATGGGACCAGCTAGAAAGAATACCCATTCAAACGAAAAAAAATTGAAATCGGTCCAGTGGTCTTCGAGTAATCGGGGAACATACATTAAAAAAAATCCCGACGAATTGAGAACCTCCTCCTTTTTTTGAAGTCGGTTAAAAATAACTGGAGTACGTATAAAAAATCTGCCCAAAACCGTCGCTGCTTATTAGTCTTATTACGCTTATATTTAAGTGCTGTATCATTATATTATCATGTGTCCACCCGACTAATGTCGTTATATGTTTTAAAAATGTGGTATTTATATTATTGGACTACAAAGACGTTGAACTGTGTTTTCACAGAGCCTGTGACATTAAGCAAAGGTTCGCAGCTGGGAGCGAGAATGTAAGGCTGTACACACATTAGTATAGACAGTTTTTATTAAAAAGGGTTTTACAGAAATGGCTACCCAAAAGTGGCTTTCTGAAGAAATCCAAACAATTTAATTTTAATAATCCTAATGTAAGTCTTAACTAAATTGTAACGACAATTTATTGTATTTATAATGGATGCTTATAGGTCTTAGGTGTGTAAGCACTTTTAGCAGTTTTTTTGTGAAATACATTGACTAAGACCTTATAACGGAGCAGAGCAAGTTAATTATCATTTAGTTTCTAGGCATTTATATATATTTTAACATAAAGGAAGGAAAATGGAAAATTCGGAAATGAAAAGCAACATTATCTAGATATAAATCAGAAAAAAAACAATGAAATTTTATTAAAACTACTTAATTAAATATACAATACACAAAAAAATATCAGAAAAGCAATCAATTTTACAATTGTGTACAATACAAACCGTATTTAACGTAAATTGTAAGATGCTGCAAAACTTGCACTCGTCAATTTCTCCCCAATAAATCCTTTAAATGACTTTTATAAAACCACCACCATTTCGCTTGCCAAAAACCATTGTGCAAACGGCCTTACCCTACCTTGCTGCACTATCTAGATTCAGTTATCTGGTAGTCGCTCGGCGCAACGCGCGGTAGTAGGCCGTCTCGCGAGTGGAAAGTGCCTCTTTGGATCTTTTTAAAGGTAAGAAGGTTCTATAACGGTGCATTATGACACGGTGTTGACGGTGTTGATGGTCATTTGTTTAGCTCCGACTTTAGACGTTCGCTTGTTTTGGAATTACGCGAAGTGTAAAAAGTTGGTAATAGTTGGACGATTGCATCTTTATAATGAGTTTTGTTTAAATGTTGTTGATTTTGGAATTGTGGAATAAGGGATATCGAGCGTTTGCGATTTAAAAATGTTTTGGTTAGCGAATAAAATAGCATAGTAAGGTCGATGACCCATTCGTTAAGGTTCTTTTATAGTACCCATGTGTAGATTACGGTACATGAGGCGTTGTTTAAAGTATACACACATTAAAACCTACAAAACATTACCATTTTTTTAGAAACACTTAACGTTTCCTAATATTAAAATATTTTAAAGGGTAGGTGATATTTTTTAGATTCAACTTTTCCTCTATAAGGAAGTTGATACGTAAATTTTTCGTACCGTATATAGAATTTACAGGAATACTCGTAATGTATGCACATGCAAATTTTCGCAGGTACGCCGGTATTGTTGCATTTCTGGACTGCATTTGGATTTGACATTTGCATCGGTCGGAAAAGGCCTTACCCACTTTCGATGTAGATGTATACTGCGCGCTCGATTATATTATCATTTAAAATAGGTGAAGGTATGCAAAAGATATATGTATGACGTTTTACGGAAAGATGCACCCAACCTTTAGAAATCTTTCTAGATCTTATTTTATAATCTGTTTGTTTATTGTGAATTTCAATTTCGGTATACCTAGTACAGTCAAGGAATTTAACATGTGTCCCACCTTAGGTCCAAAGTCAGTCTGACATTCTACAGCAATAAGGTTGAGTTTCATATCAATTACAAATGACTTGACATCTCTATTGACAATGACATCTTCAAGCAGATTTTCTTCGAAATGGGTAGTAAATTAACTTCCGTGACCGTACATGAATGTTCGTCCAATTTTCATCATAATCAAGTTAGAAAGCTTTGGCAGTTGTTAACAATATTTAAACGTTTTGTCGTGTTCGATGCTAATATAAGAAAGGATTTCTTAACTTTTCTCGGGTTCCGGACCCAAAGGGCCAAATATAAATAAAAGGGATAAATATATGTACCTTGTCACTTGAATCGCTGTGAACGTGACATTAAATAGACAAGGTACTAAAGTATATATGTATCTCATGAACCGTAATAACAGTAAACAGTAGAAAATTCCACAGCGTGTATTTCTATTGCCGCTATAAGTAACAACAAATAATAAAAATAAAAATAATACAACAATACTTGTTTTGCTCGGTTCCACTTTTTTTACTTAAGCCAGGATAAAAAAAAGCGTTGAAAATAAAAGCTTGCCTAAAATATACATGCGTTAAATTAAAACTGTAACATTTTAATTTGACAAGAAAATCAAAGCGAAATCATAATTAACCTTAAAACTTAATTAATTACCATATTCATTGCGCAGCAAAATGTAAAAGGCACCACTTCCGGTTAAACACCGCTCGTGCCTTGGCTAAACTGATAATGATTAAGCACTGATAAGCACAGGATGTGATCATTCAAAAATAATCATTTACCATCACGATGTTGCTTTTATTAGCTGGTTAATTAAACATGATCCCATTGTCATTAAATTAACTTTATCAAAATCGGTCTTATACTTTCGCAGTTCCCAGCCAACAGACTGTGATGGCGATAGTTGTCTAAAACACGAGATAATAATAAATCTACTTTAAATAGGCGTAAGTAAAATTAAACTAAGTTGACAACCGCAATTGTTACAAATGTTACAAAACAGTCGATACATAGAGATTATTTCCGGTCTGTCATAATTTCATAAATTAAATATCACAAGTCATAACGTATTTTTAGGGTTCCGTAGCCCAATGGAAAAAAACGGATCCCTTATGGATTCGTCATGTCTGTCTGTCTGTCCGTCCGTATGTCACAGCCACTTTTTTTAAAAACCTGCTGCCTTTCAGGGTTTTTATAAATCAAACCTAACCTAACGTAGCTTTATATGTATACACGTCAGAAATTTATGATTTTTTGAGAAGTTTATGGTTCTAGCGATACAAAAATAATGACTATCAAATTTCTTAAATAAACACATCAATGACCAAAAAAGGAAAGCCACGGTGACGATTTTATAATCATTTTCACGCTAAAAAGGAAAACATACCTATTTATAAGTTTACACGCAAAAATCAACAAAAGCGATAAGTTAAAAGTCAGTCGTCATCATATTTATAATTTACAGCCTTATTCGTCTACTGCAGTATAAAAAAACATACGGAATATATGTCAAATTAAATGAACCAACGATTTCAAAAAACGCCAACATTGAAATTTTAAATAATAATAAAAATTAAATAAAAATGCACTCAATTGACAACAATTCATATGTGCTAAGGTAGTAAAATAAAATACCGTTTGTAGATTTTACACTGCTGATTACAGTAAAAATATTTTTGGATTTTTTTATGCAGTAGTTTTTTTTTAATTTAGGAAAGCAGTAAAAAAGTCGGATTGTGAATGTTAGGAATACACTTATAGTGCCCTTAGTCCATTTATTACCATAGGAATTGAAAAAAATATACAACCGTCATGTCCATTGTTTATCTGTCTTACTGGATTCTAACGACACGCTTTCGATTCTCGTAATATTATTGTTTTGATATACGCTATTTAAAATGAAAGTGACTAACGGATTTGTAAAAGCGGATAGCCGCAATCTGCCCAAAGTGGACGAATTAATGTTGTTACAGTTGGTATGGTTGACAAGTGACATGACATGACAATCAGTTCCGTTTCTGTTTAAAGTTACTTTTTTAATTTTATATCATGCTAAGATCACGACATCAGTATTCCTAACTTTGTATATACGGTCTTTTTAATGACTAATTCTTTAATAAATTATTAACGACGAATTTAAGTTAAATAAAGAAAAACCGAGAAACACGGGTAGTCTAATTTTTAACCAGCTATTATAAACGCGAAACACACAACATAAAAGCTTTTGAAATGTTATTAAGTTACCTAGGTATATTAATTACTGTATTAGCCAATCAGCTTAAGTTAGCCTGTCAACTGCCAACTTACATTGTGGAATGCGATAAACATTTGAGTATTGAGTATTGAAGTAAAATTGTTCACAATGGTAAATCTGAATGCGTTTTATCAATTCAAAAAGTTTAAAAGTACTCGTAGTAGAAGAATATAGCTCATTTAATCTAATAATTGTGTGAAATAGCCTCGTTTCATGCTACCTAAATTTAAAGTCAGTAAGTTGTCTTACACCGGTGGTAAGGGAGCTTAAAACTTTCAGACGGTCTACGTCTACAAGATCACTTGATCTTGTAACGTTTCCGTTTTTCAGTACTCGGAACTACGGAACCCCAATGATTCTAACAACACAGCGTGTGAACCTCTCGTTCGTTTTCCATTGACTGCGCCGAATATTTATAAATTTGTGCAATGTTTATGCGGTGCATTGGAACCGCGACATTGTAATTGTAAACTCAAAACACGTATCGACGTCACGTCAAACGACACGTTTAATGCCTGGCTATCTCATTTTCATTCAAATTTGACCCCTCTTATCTTATCTTACTGATGGGGCCTTTCGGATACATACACCCTTTAGGATATTTTGTATAATAACCCTCTTACACAATCAGCAATTCGAACGTGCAGGTTTCCTCACGATGTTTTCCCTACATCGTAAGAGCATAGGGTAGTGAGGAATTTTACTGCAGATTTATTCGTAATTTTAGGACCAGTCTCATTTAGCAACCTTGGGCATTAACAGTAACTTACGTAAACACCAGAGAGAGGGCACCAACCTGCTGGATTGATCCCTTACTGAAAACCCTAAAATAGAATATTCAGTCTGCACTACACCAGGCTCATCAAGGAGCGCCTGGAATGCGCCTCAGCCATGAGAACACGACTAAGAAGAAGAATATATACACTCGTAACGGATCCCAAGGGGGAGGGCGTCGACTCGTGGTCAGGTACCGAGTTCCGACCCCCGCGATCACCATGTACCAGTGAGTTTTTTTAACTAAAGTAAATTACCCGATGCTCATACGGTGAAGGAAAAGCTGGTGAGGAGACCTGCGCATTCTAACAGCTGAGTGTGTAGTTAAGACGGTAATTGCATAAAGGAGGATCGAAAATCGAGGAGGCAGGGTCGAAATGTATCCCAAAGGTGGGCCCAAGTACAAGATAAAACAAGATAAAGTAGACGAAAAGCTGTTGCAGCTATTCTCAAAGTCTTTGGAGTCCTGGGGATTCAAAAGGACTGAAAAACGTTTCCGCCGAATAATTTTCGTAATAAAGTAACAATTTTTTAAACACGTCTTGCCTAGTTTGGGGTTCCGTACAAAGTTAAGTGATTTTGGGGTTCCATCGCTAAAAAAGTTTGAGAACCGCTGACCTATCGCTGCAGAGTTGCAGACTGCAAAAAGTCGCCGTGTGTAACCGCTCTAATGTCCACCTGCCCTTTGCGGTTAACAGGTGAACGACCGCGGCTACAGTTAGCTTCCTCTAACACTTTAATTACTCGACATCTCATCTCGACCGGTGAGAAATGTTGGAGTTGATGAAGTGTTAACTAGTTTTCATAACATAACCTTGTAATGTTAGCATTTCCATTATGCGTTAATTAGCATTTTCATGAATGGGGCCAACGTCCGTTACACAACTGGTCCATTTTACTTTGTTTTAAATGATATGGCTATCGTATCGTTAACGCTATGATAGCTCTTGTTAACTTATGATATACCTTCGATAGTTAAGGGCGTAATGTTGTACTTAATGTTTAAAATAAAATGTTATATAGACCATAAAGTCGTGATTTTAGAAGGTATTTTTTTTGGAAAATTGATTTTTATTGGCATTCCTATATTTGGCTTGTATGTGTTTACTGTTTCGGAAGAAAGAAGTTTGCATACATAATTAAATTATACGAGTATATAATGTTAAATAATTCTTAACCCATTAACAAAATAAATAAAAAAATGACTTAAATTTTAGTGTAATTTGATTTCAACTGTTCATACCAAATTATGGTAATAAAAGGAATAAAACACAAAAAAGGTCATCTTGTTAAATGTATCTTTAAGTGTCAGATACATTTAAGAGAATACTTAAAAAAATAGAAGTAAGTAGGTGATTGTCTGGATTTTGTCGCGTATTTTTTTTATAACAGATGATAGAGATCTTTCTAAAGCAAGTTTAGTCAAAGTATAATGTAATTAACAAACTAAAAAGCTCCACAAAAACTAATTGCTTAATTAAAAACCTTTAACAAATAATAATACCAGAAGCAAATTAATTGTTATCATTAATTATAAAATATGTTTTATCGTTGGAAGCTTTACTTTTCCACGTAAAACTATTTATTTACTAGAAAATAATAAATTAGTTTAATCATTAAAATCATTCATTAAAAAGGATAATCAGGAAACTGAAAAATTATAATTTATAATGAACTTAATTTAATTATTTCCGTTTTTTACGCACTATTGTTTAAATTAGCTTTATCGTTCATCAACCGACTGCGCGCGCGTCACTCCGTATCAAACTCAAACATAATTAATTAAAGCGGGTTTAGATATGCGGGTAGTTAGAACACTAAACTTGTTTTGTTAATACTGAATTATTTATGATTGTGCAAAGGAAATTTCCACTCGAGTGGAATTAGTTCTACGAATTGAAACTGCGCCCCCCCATGCCGCTGCATTGTATCGAGAAGAAACTTCTTAAATTGTCTGACTTTTCTTTGATTTCTCAGTAACTTCTAAGAATATTCTTTATTTCTGTGTGGAAAAAGAATATTATCAATACTCTTGAATGGACCGATGTTAAAATGTTCAAGAAGTTACTGAGAATACATCTCAGTAACTTCTTGAGAAGATTTTTCTAAAATTTCTGGAATTTTCTTCTAGTTGTTCATTGCTAAACGCCAGGCTCTATAAACATTTTTTTTATTCTGGACTAACCAGCGTTTGACTCCTATCTCACTTGATGTTAAATGATGATGAAGTCTACGATAAAGCTCGTTGGTTCAAAAGAAGCGTATTCACTCTTGATTTGAAAACATGCAAATTTCTAAACAATTAATAATGATATAATTATATTGGTATGTATTGTAGAAAAAGTAATGTAAACCTATCATTTTATGCACTAAAATTATTTCAATTTCAATGATGGTCATGGTTAGTAATGGTGGTATATATAGGGTGGTGGCGGCATATATATAATGATGGCATACTGCTTAGACGGGCTTAGATTGAATATAGTAGAATCGCGCCTAAGAGGGATGCCACACGAGCATTGCCGGTGTGTTGCGTCGTCGCCGCCGCTGCGTTTTTCTACATATAAGGCGTGTAATACACAGAAGCGGCGCGGGGATGGCAAGGCGTAGGCGCGGCGTACGCGCGGTCAGGCAAGTCGCGTTAAGTCGTGGAAAAATCGCAGGCGCGATGCTAAATTATACAGAAGAGGCGAGCGAGCGAGAGGGAGCGCGCCTGCCCCACGCCGCTTCTGTGTATTTCACTGCCTAAAGTATAATGACATGCCACACGATGTGTTGAAGCACTTGCGTCGCTTTATGTTAAAATCACCGGCAACGCTCGCGTCGCATCGCTCTACACCCACCCATTCCCTGCCTTTCATCATTAGTCGTAGCACTAGCACGCATGCGCTACAAAAACTAAGAAAGCCTATTCAACCATCAGATCCAAATCCGATCTAGAACTTTCGATTGATTAAATTAGTTTAATTAAGGTAATAACTGAAAAGATAGCAACATGCGGAAGCGATGTCGGAGCCAGTTAACTCGATTATTTGTAGCGTTGCGTGTTTTGGCGCGGAAGCGGTTTATGGAAAGCCTTCCTAGTTTTGCAAACGGTTTTTTATGGGTGAAGCCAATTATAGAATGATAGCATATCGATTAATAGTTGTCAGTGTGTAATACAAATGAGACAATGCGATGTTTGGCTGTCATGCCTTCACATGAAAAAGGAGCTTTGTATGGAGCAATAGTTGAAGAGCTAAATAATTGTTATAGGGATCTTATTCCTGTGTTTTTCAAAATCAATGTTTACGAGTAGACTAGTAGATAATTTTAAAATTAGAAGTTTAGGTCATTTGACGCGTAGAACTTTAAATATGAACGTGGAGTGCGATTGTGGAAGGGCGATACCAAAAAAGAGATGGTTGGAATGTGTGAAGACTGAAGAGATGAAGAGTGTTTGAAAGAAAAAGACTGCGGAAAAATGATGAGAATGATGAATGATGGTGATGAATCAAAAGGTCAGACTCTAGGATCTATTTTAGTCATCACGCCAGAACCAAGTCAAAGTGACACAATCATAGGAAATCTCTTAAAATTCCATCGTTCCATAGTGGCCTTAGAATCAAATTAGTGTTAATTCAACAGAATTTAAATCAATCTAAAAACTATTTGGCTGATCTATTCCAAAATCACAATAGAGAATATGCATGTTTTTATTTACAGTTTCAATAAAAGCTGATTCATGTTACAAACAGGTGAGAAAAATCATTTTTTGAATGCCTATAAAAATAACCAAGATATAAGCCAACAAAGATTTGTTCCTATCTCTTTCTAGCCAAACAGAATTTTACGTGGAGTTTATATGGCCGTACTGCACGATGACGTCACTGGTGCACTTCAGATCTCTCCGTCTAATTACCATTTTAAAATGCTTGTATCACCCGTATTTCTTGACCGTTTTTAATTCAAATTTCACTTTTGGTGATCTCTTTTACGGTATTTTCATAATTTGTTGAGAAAAGCGATTTAAAAAATCCATGCATATTCCCTATTGCACATAGTTTTAGAACCGCTTACCACTAAAATCCTCCTAAAACCCAATTCCCCAACGAAAGATTTGGATTCATCCAAAGATATGTACCAGAGCTATTTGGAAGCGGTTAGAGCAATTGAGCTATCAGAGCAAGTGGACAATTGGTGATCCCGCCAGACACTATAAATAAGGATGGTGACGAGATTGGCGGAGTAGTGCTGGGTAGGACAAGTTGAAACGAGTTCGGAAGAATAACTTATTTTCAAAAATGAAGTGCAATGTCCTACCTCAAACTAAGTTAGGTTATGTTGGTCTTATTAGCTTCTGGAGTTACTCGATACGCTGCTCCAGCGGTTTTCAAACTTTGCGTCGGAACCCTTTTGAAAGAAAATTATTTTCGGTGGTTCAAAATATGCGAAATCTGGTTATAAATATATTTGTTATTTAATTAGTATAAAAAAACAAATAACTTTATTGAGAAAAAATAAACAGTAAAAAAAACAGGTACTTCAGCATCACTCATCTCTTTCTCTCTTTTTTGATTATATATATTCAGAGTAGGCCGTAGGCGACACGCCTGGCATGCTCAATTTATATACGTCGGCATACCATCGCGTAATCCGTATTCGCGGAAAAAATGTTTTTTTTTGCGAAAAAACAATTGCTCTAATTGTGTTAATGGAATTGCTTCACGCGATCGTTCGGATTGAATTGAACAAGCGAATGAATGTCGAGATACAAGTAAATACAAAAAGAGTTGCGTACGCCACGCACGACGAGTGCCCGACGATTCGAAGCGATGATGAGATCGGTTCTGATTATTTTTCACTTAACACTGTTCGCTTCACTTGTCGTACCCACCCTCTACCTACACAAATCCTAATTGGTGGGACAAAATGGTATCAAGAGTGCCGAGAACTAGTTATTGGTACCATTTTGTATAGAAATAGAAGGCTTGGCGTTAAAGGACATATGTTTTTTACTGTCACTGTTATGTATATAGTTGGTAAATTCGCTCCTTTCTATAAACGCTTGTTAAAACTTTAGAAGTAAACAAACTTAAGATAAAATATTCCTGATGCTGCGTAAACCTCATGGGAATCAGCTAGAACGCCACGTAAACAACAAATATAAGGCCCAGATCTAGAATATAACTTTCATCAATATTTACCGCTAAAGAAACATCTTTATAATTAACCTACTTAAAAAAAAAAACTAGATTTTGATTGGGTTTCATGGGTGGATGATCTTCATTACGTAGTGGTTTGCGTAACCCGCTAAAAATCTGGTGATGCTGGATGTTATTAAGAAGTTTGCCGTTTTTGTTTCTTTTAAGGAGGCCATGTGTTTTTTGAATTTGGATTAGTCAAGCGGTTACTTTTTGGGTTCATCTAGGGTTAAATATTTATGGGGCAGCTGGGAAAGTTTACCTTATTTTTATTTAATGCAACCAGAGGCTTAACACGTGGATATCCTTGCCCTAGATTTGTTGCAAATATCGTTATGTAAGTAATATGCAGCTAAATAGCATACGTTACTAGTACAATACGTGACCAATTGAGCAAAGAAAGGTTAACTGTTGCCGTTATTCCGTTAGTTGTTAACTGTAATCCAATGGCTACTGTTGCTAATCTTGAGCCAATCAAGCGTAGAGTGAAAATATTTCTCAGAATTAAAGAAATCTAGGTTTTGGGTTGAAATTTAATTTTGGGCTGGATATAGAATATAGGTACCGCAGATGTTTAATTTCCTGCCTGCACCTATAGGTACTTATACAAAATATTTGGTTTAATAACTTCCTTGCCTTTTCTTACTCACCCTTTGCTCTCTTTACTTGAATTCGCTTTATCTTTTTGTAGGATAACTTACTTCTACAAAATGACACATTTTGGGCTTACTATTTCGTAAACGAAACCTGACATTAAAACTAAAACTACTTCACAACATAAATATAATTCACGAAGAATGGTCCCGCTACTAAATAAAAGAAAAGTCACCTATATTTAACGTACCCGCGTAGAACTAGATGCATATTTTATCCCGTAAGTATAAATAGTATCTAAGCTGTTGTTAAAGTGGCGGTAAATTCACAAACAAACATATAAACTGTAAAAAACCAATAAGTGTTCGTAGTTCGAAAACAGAACCCTAAAACCCATAAACAACATGCACAATGAAGTAACCAATAACCTATGCGCAAACAAAATGGAGGTCAACTGCGCGAGCGCATTTATGACAGAATCACACGCGACCGATGACGTCACACGTCATAAATATCTGGAGCGAAACAATGAGCTAGGATTTGCGTGTCTTACGGCTGGGCTTTGCAGTACTTAACGTGGCCATTAAGATGTCATTCTATTTAACTGTATTTATGCAAGATACGTTTATGTGACTAAGTTACGTTTTGTATCGAGGGGCGATAATCGGGAAAGTTGTAGAATAGACTATAAGAAATTATACATTAGGCCACTATTTAAGCTAAACTTACGGTTAGGCATGATTGTACTCGATAGCAGCGACTGTATCAATTAGAGCAGTGTTTCCCAAACAGTAGGGCGCGCCTCCCTAAGGGGGCGTAGAAAGATGTCAAGGGGGCCGCGGAATACTTTAATTTTTCGAAATAAACTACAATTTAATGCGTAAATATAACATACATAATATAATAAAACATTGATTTTCATATTTTTGGTCTCTTACAACGCAATTGGTCAATGTTGTTAAATTAATGTGTTTGTTTATTTCATGAAAATAATCAGGGCATGAAAATATTTCCTATTTGGGGAGACTCGATGAAAAAAGGATGGGAAACCCTGACTTCAGTCAGTTCTTTGTATTAGAACACTGACGTCAGTTTCTCTTTAGGGTTCCAATATAGTTCTTCAAAGAAATTGGACTGTCAGGAGGCTTAAAAGACTTGAGACTGCAGGAAACTGTTAGTCTGCGGTGCTTTTAACACTTCGGCAGCCCGTGTCTAATACACGTCAATCATCAACTTGACATTTCCAAGTAGGTACTACGAGCATTTTAGAGCAATCTATAACGATATCTGGATTCCTTTCACCTTAGTACTTCGAATTTCTAAAAGAAAATACATTTTATCTAAACCGTTTATCAAAATCTAATAAATCTCCAGCTATAGCAACACTGTCACCAGCTGGTAGTTAGTCACATCGCACTTTCCCGCACGATACCATCTTCTATTGTAGTTTTTGTGTGAACTGGCTCATCAGAGCTTCCGACAACATTAGTATGAGAAAAACAATGCATTAGTGTTGCAACTATTGCGGAGGCTAAGAAAGTGCTCTTTACTTTTTAAATCTTACTTTCGTTTTCTTTTCTCAGAGCTTTGTTTGATAACTAGGCTACTCCTGTAAAGTAAACGATTGAATTATTGATTGATTGATCGGCTAAAAAAAACCATAGTGTAATTTGTGCAGACTAAACCGTCTATTGCGTGGAATAATTGATTAAAAAACAGATAAACCCTTAGCTAAAGATATAGATAAGATATATTATTCAGTAATAGGCTATTACTAATAGCTTGCCAAAAATGAGTTTGAAGTGGTTGACAGAGACAAGTGTTATTATAATATTAAGTAATTACAATTACTATATGTCGCAGCAGGTTTTAGGTAAACTTTGTTTGTTTTCATTCAGAAACGTAATTGCTTGATTAATTAATCCTAAACTCTATTCTAAATAACATTAGATCCAAAATTTTACTAGTCTAAATGTTATTTAGAATAGATTGCGGCGCTTCTTCTCCGCATTGATGGTCTTATCCGAAACGCTAGTAGATTCACTCCATATTACCGACTTGTAAAAAGCCCTCATGTGACATGTGGCCGAGTTACTGATTAAATGTCTTGAATTTTGAATTGTTTTTGTAGTTTAATTTTCCCTAAGAAAAATGCGTTCCCAGTGATTGTATGAGTGTGTGACATTACAGAACTCAGTGAGTTCTTTGTTTATAATGAAATCTTAACAGCTGCTGACGAAGATTTATTCGAACTCGTTACATCATCCACGTACTCTGTCATCGTCAGGTTCATAAACGAGACGATTTCTGTACCGTTTGTTTATTTCTGGACGACACGAGTTGATAGTTTTTTTTTAAACTGTTTATGGAATTTAGTGTTTTGGTTATGCATTTTGGGATAATAGCTACGAAATGAACTCTGTAAATAGTATTTACCCTATTACAAAACCTCCGCTGCCCGTCCGTCCGTCCGTCCGGCTGTCTCATAAAAATAAATTTAAATGCATTTAAGAACAAAAAGGGAACCATATAAAATAATGGTACGGAACCCTTCGTGTACGAATCCGAGTCGCACTTGACCGTTTTCTATAAACAATGTCCATCAGCTCGAGTAACATTTATTATACTTGGGTCTATTTTTAGATTAAGTGGTTTTTAACATACGTTAGTGTAGCAGTCTTGTAGCTATTTTGTGAGGGCCATCCAATGTTATATTTTTGAATATAAGAAGTCGGTAAAAGTATACATAAATTTATAACTAGCTTTAGTCCGTTTACTTAGTCCTTGTATTTTATTTATTACTTGTAAATTAGTCTAATATTCCTGTCTAAAAATACATATCAGTCACTGATCAATTATCTGACCTTGCAATTTAGAATATTTACTACAAAAGAAAAACAAATGTTGATAAAATGCTAGACTAATTATTTTCTTAAACAAGAAGTTGGTACATTTTTTATTAGAAAAAAGTAGTTAGTCCAATAACATCATGATGTCAAAAGTCAGCAAGTACAGTTACGCTCGTGTTTCAAGTAATGCTCATTACGAGCGAGGCGAGCAATGACGTCAATGCCAGAGCGATAAGGGATATTGCTATGAGGAATGATGTATGAAATATCACCCGCAGAAATGCGAGTGTCGCCACATTTACGAGTGAATCGCATACGAATATGTTATTTTTGGTAACATATCTACTCGTTAGGGTGTTTCACATTTTTTCCACCTATTACGGCTTCCGTGAGTTACATAATCATGAAAATTTATACAAAAAGTGGTCAAAGTGTGCAACCCCTAAACACCAACTAATTTTATTACAATTTTGCACACAGGTCGTTTAGACAAGTAGGACTAAGAATTCGAGCAAATTCATTAAAAATTGCTACGTGTGAAAAATGAAACACCCTAACACTCATATATTTAACGGGTGCTCTACATACAATCGCTCAAAATCCCCAATTTTCATAATTATGAACGTATTTTTTACATATAACAGTTAATTTTTCGATGTAGCTTATAGTTTAAACCTAACCTAACTTAGGTATGGGTGATTCCACAGGCGTTACAACCGCCGTCAGTCCGCTGTCGTAAGTATTTAAGAAATAGGCGATAATATACTTAAAATTCGATCAATTGTGGCAAGAAGTACGATAACAGTATAGCTCTGTGTGAATGTTAGCTGCTTGGTGTAGCTCATTCTTTCAATTTTTGACAGCGGACTGATTGGTTGAAACGGCCGTGGAATCACCCGTATAGCACTAAGATTATAAAAGTAAACTCTTAAGTAGCTCCAGCATAACCCGCTGACAAATACAGCTAATGTAATTAAGTACTATCTATTTTTTACTATCCAGGGTTAAAATCCCGGTTTTCTTATTTTGAGGGGTCCATAATATTCAGTGTTCAAAAGGGTTCCATCGCTTAAAAAGTTTGAGAACCACTGGTTTACCAGGTAACATTCAGCGCTGCCTAAAACATTAAAAAATATTTTGTAATACTGTCCGTCGATTCTGCGTCGGCGCTTCTTCAACGGTGGTTTCCTCTTAGGGGGCACTGTTAGACGCAGACATGATGGTGCCTATAGGGCCTACCTACAGAATAAAGATTTTCATTTTCACTCTCACGCGTTTTGAAATCCAATCCCACTAATATTATGAAGGTGAAAGTTAGTGTGTGTTAGTTTGTTACTTCTTCACACTGCAACGGCTGGACAGATTTGTATGAAATTTGGAATGGCGATAGCTTACATCCTAGATTAAACCATATAGGTAGAATTTCATCCCGAAAAAATAAACCCGAGGTAATAACGATATTCAGAATGTTCCGCAACATGGGACGGCCGAATAACTACGAGTACTACGGAGATCTAGTCGCTAGTTGTGGAGTAAACTTATTAAGGGCCAGCGCAAATCGGCGGACGGCAGGGGAGTTTTCCCTATAAATTTCCTCCGCCGTAATCCGCTGCGATGCTCCGAGGTCGGTCTCAAAACATTGAAATTTATACCTTATTTCAATTGTAATAGCGTTAAATATACATCAATAAATTTAATATCCTCTGCCGTCCCGTTCGCAGGTTTGCGCAGGCCATAATTTGCAGCTAAAATCTTGTAGATTTTATGATCGAAAATAATTAAATGCTTCCTTCGTCCAATAATCAAACCAGTAACGGTAAGTGTTCCACATAACGCCCGACTCGAACTTAATCAACCGGCATGCGGCATCTCACCATTAGATGCGCAAACATACCGGGTTATTCTACGGGTATAACGTAACGTTGGGCTCGACGTCGACTCCACCGACGGACCAGTATATTTTGATCCCTGGGTTCAGTGATGAGTTGGAGATTGAACTATTAGTTGGCTTGATTAACATGGTATTTGGCAACATTTTATTTAAAACACGTTGAATAGATTTCTATCGACAGAATGTTACTTAATTCAAATTAAACTTGCTACAAAGAGATGTATCCTCAATAGTGGACCTTACTACAATGCAATGAAGTGAAAAATTTGATTGTACTATGGTTTCAGTAGCCAGACAATATGCCTCATGGGAACGTTAACGTTAAGGACCAAAACAATGAAAATGTATAGGATTGACGTAAACTGCCGAACGATCAAGTCGGGCGCTTACTCGTATTTCAGGTACATTTTGACAGTTTTTAAAAGTCGTTACCGATCTTATCGTCGTTAACTGGTCTAGGACCGTAGTTTTTAAAATATAATGCAATACGGAACCGTGAAGGTAGGTCACTTAAGCCTGTTTAAAAACTTGGTGGAACTATGTCAAAGTGTCGTAATAAATAAAATCGATCGTGTATGAAGAGCAAAATAGATATCACAATATGTTTAATTAGATAGGGAGTTTTATAAAAATTAAGAGACCACTAATTTGATTGAGTTTTTGAAAAGAATAACACCGTATGTCGCAGTCATAAAGCGTCTCTCCACACTACTCGGCGAAGCGAAGCGAGTCAATATTGCCTCACTGAGGCTTGCGATAGTACAGTTAGCGAGACAAAGAGGAAATCGACCCGGTTTTCTTGCCATTACGTACCGTTAGATGCGCCTGGGCCTATACGACGGTGGGAAGTGATCTATGATTACAGACGTTCTGTGTAATGACTGGGTTACTGGGAAGGGTCTTGTTTATATGGTTAAAGGTAGTTATATAATTATGTGAATGTATGTGAGTATTGAAATTTGACATAGATTATTGGTTTATAGGTTTTTTTATATACTTATAACTCTGTCCTTATACGTAAGAAAGCGGCTATATGTTATAGGATTCCTATTGTCAAAGAAACCTTATTATACTCGTATTCATGAAGCGTTGAGAATTCTTGAACTATTATAGTGCAAATTGCCGCCTTCTATGGTATGACAGCAGAACTAACCACCTAACAAACTATGTAATCAAATCTTGGAAGTCGATTGTAAACTTTCTGACTGATTGACTCGAATTTTTGCATAGTACTTGACAATTACAATTTCAATGACAATATAATAATAATTATGGTACCATCGACCTGCCTTACTCGTACGATGATGAAGATGGAAGGTGGCCATAGAAATTCGTCAAGGCTTATAGCTACTTATAAATTTGGACTTATTTGATTGGATTTTGATAGCGAGTTTATAATCAGTGATGGAAGTACAACAGTCAGTAGTAGTAATGTACAATTAAATAATTCCCGAAAAATAACATAATGACTTCCTAAAAGTGCACTATATCACTTGTTAGATGATTCCTTTAAACAAGTCACTTATAGCATGGCATAGCATTCTTGAACTAAAATAGTTTGTAGTGCGTTTACGAATAGGGTTACAACTTGACCGTCGGCAGACAATTGTCCGTCACTCGTCGCTAACTCGCTACACATAACGTAATTGAACGGATTGAATCAGTATACGATGAATTGTGATGAGCTATGTTAACGAGCCAGTAAATCTGCCGGAATCTTGCTTCCGCATAATTTAATTAGGATTCTTTTGTTCCATGAATTCCTGGTAATCGGAGTTCCGATCCGTACAGCATAGTTTAGTGATTACATTTTCCGGGTACTCTAACACCTAGAATGTGCTTTATAATGTTTTTTGAGTAGCGTAACGTAGTTTGAGAGGCGTAATCATATCTAGATACTCGTATTACATCTCATCCGTCACTACACGATGACATACTATTTGGTATAGTATGTGTCAATTGAAATTGCCAAATATAGGGAATGCAAATAACCGGTTATAACCGGATTTAACTGATTATTTTCATACAAAAACGGCGTATAACCGGTTAAATTGCATTCCCTAGCCAAAGATGTAAACAAATTAGTACTGTTTGACATATAACCTCAAATATTCATCAAGCGTGTTTTTGTTTAAAGTATCGTATAATTAATAGATATTTAATCTTAAACTTAATGTGAAGGTAAAGATCAAGTGTACAAATCATTGCTAAGACCTCACTTGATGTTGAAAAGCACATGATTATCGAGTAATAATGGTAAATAGGTTCGTTTGGTTGTGTTTACATCTTTGCCAGTTTCAATTGGCACAGACTATAGTTGGCCTAGTTTTTAGTGACTAGTGACCCTGCCCACGAAGCTAGCAGTCCCGGGTTCTAATCAGGTAAGGGCAGATATTTGTGTGATGAGCGCGAGTATTTATTCCTGAGTCTTGGATGTTTTCTATGTGTATGTCTATAGTCTTAGTCTAGTACCCATAGTACAAGCCTAGAGCTTAGTTTGGGACTAATTCAATGTGTATGAGATTGTCCCTTGATCTCCTGATCTGATCTTCTGTCACTTGGAATTGGCAAAGCAAATTCCTTATGTGCCCTAGGGGTGCCTAAAGAAAGGATTTTTCGAAAACTAATCTTACGCGTGGGCGGGACACATTGCGAGAATGGACGAGAGTCGCTGGACAAGACGAGTCCTTGAATGGAGACCCAGAGCCGATACTAGAGGGCGCGGCACACCACCGAAGCGCTGGATGGACGACATTCGACGGCACGGAGGTCAAGACTGGATGAGACGGGCACAAGATCGCCAAGAGTGGAAGAAGAGGGAAGAGGCCTACATCCAAGATTGGATCACCAAAAGGCCACCATGATGATGATGAATCTTACGCGTACAAAGTACTTAGCGTCCTGGGTGGTTACCATGACTTGGATCATGGGAATTCAGTTTAGGATTTGAGTGTAAGGGACAGAGCTATAGCAGTTATATGGCTCCGTCTCTTTTTCTCACCGTAAACTGACCCACATAACTATGTCATGGGAACCATGTCTCGGTGTAGTTGGAATATTTAAGGTGTGTTTGACAATTTAAGTTTCGTTCAAAAACTGATACGTTCATTCATAACCCATCTTCTTATTAGCAAATTAAATAACTCTTACTCAAGAATTGAATTAACAATTCTGCTAAATTGATGGAAAAAGGTTTAGTACGTATTTCATTTTATCATTCCATTTTCAAATTACGACACCGTGTTGTAACTGTATTTTATTAAATTACCCGTTATCAGCTGATGTTGCGTATCACGAGAGCTTGTTTAATGAGCGATAAGGGGAGCCAACAATGCGAACATACTGCCTTAATAAACACTTTGTTTCGCAAGCTAACACCAGTCCCAGAATGGGGTCTCCATGTGGGGTCCAATTTGTTTAGAAATCTAGGGGGCCGGTACTGAATATGTTGATATAAATATGTTTTGTAAGTTGATATGTTAGTCCTGCTTGCTTCTGATAAATTCCCATCAATACACATATACTTAGTTTTCGTCAGTTTAAAAATAGAGATGAGCCGACTACGGATTTTGCCCACTGGCCAGTCGGCCGTTTTCAATTTGCCGATTAATCGGCCGATTTGTCGGCAATGCCGATCGTAGGATTTTACTAAGTTTGGGTGAACTCGGAAACGTTCGTTTTGCTTCGTCCGTCGCGCTTCGTTACCTACCTTTGACCAGTTTTGTTTACGTTTTTTCATCACGACAAAAAAAACAATTAGAACCCTAGTAAAACGAACGAACTCGCTAGTGCTTTTTATAACTATGTCGAAAAGAAAATCGCATGTGTGGAAATTTTTGACGATATTTCCTATAGGCAATAAAGTGCCGAATATTCGGCATTTTTGGCCGACTAGTTGACGACTAATCGCCGACTAGAAATGATGCCGAATAGTCGGCTTTCCCGACTAATCGTCGACTAGTCGCCCATCTCTATTTAAAAATCTTAACGATTGCTACCTGAGATTTCTACAATGTGCCCAGTCTCAGGTTTTTAGACTATTTAGGTCAGGAACCTCAACTTAGACAACTTTTTTTTTATGATACCACCACCACCATCTTGATAATGATAGGTGACAGGTGACAATTCGCTATACGTTGCAAAGTTAACAAGCTTTCACGTCAGGGGGATTCATATAAGCTGCGCCATATTACTGGAATGTCACCTGTCAGCTGTCATTGTCAGGATGGTGAAATAGGGGGCTGATGGTTATTGGGATCTGTGACACATAGACATTTGCATTCTCAAAGCTACAATCTTAAAATTGTAATCCTAAGACCACAAATGCGATGCCAACCTTGAGAACTAAGATGGAACGTCTCTAGGTATGCTATTAATTTCACTTGTTGTCTTAACCCCACACTGTAACACAATAATGGGAACACTTTTGGTTCAATGTAGAAACTTCACTAATTCACAAAATCCCGTGATCATCTGATTTATTTCTTAACAAAAATGAGTTATTGCCAAAAGCCATGTATACCATGAATCATGATGCAAGCGTGCATTTTGCATCATACGTGCTTCGATTGCCTATCTTTTAATGATGAAAAATAATGAGAAAGTAAAATTTTAGTACAGTCAGTCGCGAAACATCTGACAAGACTTAGTAGAGCGTGCCTGATGATATCTATTATTTCAGGGCTTCTCTGAAGGCTAGAGGATGCATAATAATTATTAATAATTGGCTGGTAAGTAACACTTATTTGATTTACGCCTCGTGGACACGTTGTTATTATTATGTTAATTAGAAGTCTAAATACAAAGTATTTATACTTGTTTTATTTTATTAATAACCCTCGACTGCAGTACTCACTTTTTCACGTCAATATGAAACATAAACTTCTATAAAATAATTTTCAGTTTGAAATAAAAAGTATTTAATAATTTCACAGTAAAAAAATATTTATGTATTGGTACCTATTTATTCGATTCTCGAATGACCATCGATTGGCAGATGACGCATTGTCTTGAGGTAAAATCCATGTTTGTAAGTGATCTAGTAGACCCCTAACAGGAAGAAATGGGAAAAAAACGGGCGACGTATAGCGGCACCAGACAACCATACAAAATCCTCATGCCATTACCTTGGACCCAGCTAGGAACCCTTAGCAACGCAGGCAGGGTCACTACGAACTACCATTTTTTTACGCTGGGGAAATTTATTTACGCATAGCACCGGGGTCCGGGGGGACCCAAAGTGGTGATGTGGGACTCTCCAAACGAAAGCGGAAGGAATACCCATTAAAAACCCAGCGATTCTCATTCAACGCCTGTTGGCGAGGGCCGCAAGCTCTGCTTACGCATTCAACTACCTCACTACCAACTATCTAGGCTCACTGCGTTATAAAAATCGTCGTATATTATTAACAACAAAAGGAAGACATGTAAAGAAAAGTAACAAAGGCCCACACGCGGTCCGAAGCGGCGAAGGCGCCGGAGTCGTTACGGTTTCTAATTCCAAAGTACTCTTAACTGATTGCTGTTTCTATTGTAATCTATGTAATCGTGGAAAGTTGGACAATATAATTATAATCTTATTGCTTTGCATGTGTGAATTATGGAGTGATATGTTTATATCTCGCAATTAGTGTTCAGTTTTCTAATAATAAAAATTGTAATTGTACAGGGTGTCGTGTAAACTAAACTATTTATATTGCTGTTTGGATATAGATCGCAAATAATAATAACACTAAGGATTTTAGCTAACAGATCAAATTAGCAACTTGTCATGAACTGTTAAATGAAAATTAAAACTAAAACTAAATTAACTACTATGAAAGAGGTTGTTACGAAACGAAACATTTGATTTTAAAAAAAAACACTTTCAATTAAGAGCTTATCACAACCTAAGCTAACAAATTCAATAATTTCTACTTATAGTGGGCAAAATATACTAAAATTCTCCCCGATAAAGTTCATTCAACTTATTGCCGCAATTGTCTTAAAGTAGTCGTGTTGCGAATGTTGCGATCACGGTAATCGGACTCTAATGCCGCACAATTGCCGCTGTGGACCTTCGGTATACCGCAACCACAGCGTGATTATACTGACAGTAGTACCATTCAAAAATAGTACCCAACTAGGTAAACTACAAAATTGGGACAATTAAACAACCGGTAAAAAAACGGGACAAGCTTCTGTTGTCGACTGTTTTTTTTTGCGTTTTCATTATCTGCTTATCAAGACCAAACTAATGAATGCCAACATGGTGGGTCTAGGTTAAGTAAAGCGGAGATCTTGTGGTCACCTTCCGACTGCATCATCAGATGAGCTCTTTGATACTATAATATTGCATTGTCATTATATTGTATTATATATGAATGTGGTCAAATTTTCAGATATATTTTTTGACGTGAACTGGTAAAAAATTCCTGACTTTTTACCAAATTTTCATTTGACAAACTATAACATGATACAAACTTTCATTTCGCAAAAATGTAATTGTGCTTAAACTATAACATATTACATAGGTTACATGGGCTTATTAAATAAGTTAGGTTAGGTTAGATTAATGACCAGAATATTTAAAAAGGTACCCTTCATTTGGCTCAAAAACGTTTCCCAAACTGATTCATTTCCCTAACATTTCATATGGGCAAACGCTTTTTTTTCCGAAACTGTAAATATTTCAGGGTTTATTTGAGGACCATCTTGTAGAACCCTGTAGGTTAGGTTAGGTTAGTTTTATAAAAATCCTGAAATATTTACAGTTTCGGAAAAAAAAGCGTTTGCCCATATGATATGTTTGGGAAATTAATCAGTTTGTGAAACAGTTTTATGCCAAACAAGGGTAAACCATAAAAAATATGTGGCAGGAAGTACCTACGTCTTTGCGAATTGAAAGTTTGTAAAATGATATAGTTTTGTCTAATGATGATTTGGTAAAACATTAGTGAACCTCAAAATTGACTTGCAAATTTTGAAGCGGACAAATTGTAATAATAATAAATAAAATAAATAATAATTATCAATTCTTTAATACTCCTTGCTTGTGAATAAAGTGTAGTATGTGTTTAATAGGTTAATTCTACATAGACCGAATTAAAGCTGAGTAGTTAGTAGATTAACTACCAACTAGGCTAAACTTATCCCCATTCTACAAAAGCTAGCGATTGTAGAAATCTATCGAATATATGGACTCGGGCGAAAGAACGACAGCTTACAATTCTACACGTATTCTTCGTTTTCTGCATTCCATTATCGAAATGCCAAGTACGAGTATCTTATACCATTGTGATTGTTAGTATATAGTTATCGTATTTGCTTGACTAGCTTTGATTATTATTTATTCATTTAAATAGGATAATAATGGCGAATGAGCCATTTATCGTTGTTTATAATAAAACAATTCTAAACCTATCTAAACTAATGTTGTGAATGTATAAACGTATTTATGTTAGTACAATTGCGTCAATGTGCCTGAATAGTCGCAAGATGTCGTCAGTAGAATACCGCTAAAAAGCGTTCGTAACTTCGTACAGACCGATTTTTTGGATTTTTCTATTTGTTAGATCAGTAAACTTAGCCCAGGAACACATTGAAAGAGGGTAAATTTATTAATACATGATTCCTTTGACAAGATGGGTTGACCTTTAAGGTTTTGGAACCGGTGGGCACAACGTTGTAAAATATTTATATTTACTACAAAGGATATTTATTTTAAACTAGTGCTTTAAACTAACTAACTTTTAACTTTTTGGAACTTAAATGTTTCTAAGTGGTCTTTTTTAAATATTTTTCCGTAGAAACTGAAGTAATATGTTTTAGGTTTAAAGCTCTTGCAATTTACGATGGTCGCATCTTCTACGAAATTGTTCTCTATCTTGTCGCGAAGATGACATTTGTAATGTCTCCGTATTTTCTCTCCAAAAATTACGTAGAATTTTATGTGAATTAATACCTATATGTAGTTTTTGTCTTTATTTCAGAGGGCTTATTGCGGCCGTGTTTATCGCGTGAGTAAACGTGGATAAAACATCCGTCACTCTCCTACTTATATACTTGTCAGAAAGTGACGAATATTTTATCCACGTTTTGACACCTACCTATAGGTCTGCCACGCGATAAATACGGATAGGCCCACAGTTCTACCTCATAAATTTACTATTTTTATTTTAGCGTACTTCAAAATAAAAACATGTTTTATCACTATGAATAACTTTGCGTTTTTTCCGGAGATCAGACATGCTGATGCATGCTTTATATCGATAAAACCTACTCGCCGGGCCGCTACAAATTGCTTGAATCAAGTAAGGCTGGTCGTAGTACTCGTAGTGTTCGTCGACGAATTCTGTGTTTACTTTAAGAAATAACATAGCTTACCCTGAGTATATTTAAATGATATTCGGGGCGATGGACTGCGTAAGTTCACTCGTGACAGTCGTGAGGCTGTATGAAAGTGAGAGCTGTCGTCATACATAAATGTTAAATCTTATATCTTATCCATGATTTCAGACGTAACAAAGCTTTAGTTAAACAAGAAAAAATGTATTGTGTTGTAGTTCTATTTTATTAAGTGTTTTTATGAAAATATACCTGTCTCGTATATTTTTACTCAGCGGTTCTCATACTTTTTTAGAAACGGAACCCTTTTAGTTGATATTCTGGTGAAGCACTTGGAGAGGTCTTTTGGAGTCCCTGAAAGCTGTATTAAATAATGAATATCTTTAATAGTTGACGATAACGTATTTGCTAAAATATTCTTTAATTAATCACGAACTCTAAGTTCATCCTTGTAGTTTAACTATACTGCCTTAGAAAAATGGCGTTTGTTTGATATGGCTTAAATAATACTTGGAATTATATTTATAACCACAGAAAGTTTAATCTGCTTTAGCTATTAATTTGCTTATGATACCTTTTTTACTTGGAATAGACAATAAAAGGCGCTCGATGAAAGCCGTCAATGGACACTGGCCTTATTAATTTGACATATTCACAACCACCTACTAGCATTTATATGTAATTCGACCAAGGCAGGTGTGACATCGGCACTTAATGATTTATGAATTCAGTACCAAGTATCCTGATGTCTATACAAAATTGACACGAAAGGGAGTTCGTGGAACCATACGTTTTAATCGCGCCATAATATTATCTACGCCGTTAATGCCCCTATAATAAACGCTGCGCACATACTAATGCTGAGGGGTTATTCTGTACCACAAGAGTAGGTCGATGTCGACTTTTATAATTAACTTTTGGTATACTCCTTGACCCCTGTAGCAATTTTTCCAAGATGTTTAAAAAAAAATGTTTTTTTTACCCGATCTTTTTTCGAATTCAGGCTTGTTGATAGGTAAGTCAACGGTATCCCGTGGCCATCCCATCATAATTATAGTTTAAGAATAAGCTCCCATTTGTTCTAAGACTAGTAAATAAGTACAGATCTAGTGAATAATCTTTTCACATCGTGAAAACTCGGAACTCACGTCTACTTCCGAATGATGCCGACGTGTCTGTGAATTATTGAATTATTAAGTGACATGTTTGTATTAAATAAATAGAGTACTTTACTTATCACTTAAATGTCAAACCACGAGTTTGAAGTATATCACACCGAGATGTTAAAACCACGATCAAATATATAGAAATTAGGTGTAGGTAAACAAGAAGAAATATAAATAAATGTTGAAAATAATTTCATAGGCTTGTCGATCTAAACGTTTCCCAGGTCTTAATGCTTTCGGCATGACTATTAAAAAGAACTGAAAACAAACTTAATCTTAATTAACAAAAAAATATTCTGGTATTAACCACTCTATATCGATTATCACTCTCGCGATGCGACGTTCCCCCACGTTGTCTTGATGGGTACTGATTCAGACTGAAGTAGCATGACAAATACGAACATTTCCGAGAAAATACGACGTGAAAGGATATTTCACTACATGTACATGTATAATTTTTGATATACACTATACATTTTTGTCATCCTGGCTTGCAAGCGAAATCTAAGAGTCCGTCTATTTAAAAAAATTACAACACTTAGTGAAGTTTTATAACAAACCGAAGTACATAAAGTTTAAGTTCAAGCTGTAATAATAAAGCCCTTTACTGAAAAGGAGCAATGTATATGGAAGAAAACATAAACATTTTTCTGTTCTTTTTTCAACATACCTTTTAACCATAACGTTATTGTATTTGACTTCACTCGAATGGTCGTACTACTGTTTAAAATTTAAGTAGACCATATATTATACACCCTGTATAAGTTAATTTTTAGTCAATTCCAATAATGAGTCTGGCTGGTGCAACAGTTACTTGCCAGACCAAAGATTCAAACATTCGGTTCCAAACATTCTAAGTAAATTATTCGTAAAAGCTTGAAATAATAGTATTTTAATTGCTGGAGAAACCAGGATGTTCGATCTTTGTTTTTGATAAGTTTCTAAAAGTTTAACTACATGCGCTGCTCTGTTTCGGTACAGAATACCATCATAGTACTAGTAATGTTAGTTTTAAAGGTCGCACGCACTGCTTGCTCCCATTCTATGACTTAAGAATTATGTTCAATGATTTATTGTGACACAGAAAATAGAACACCATGTATGTATTAAGGCAAATAAACATACGTTGGTAAAGGTAAGACTTAAGCCGTTTATATTATTATTATTTCTACAACACCCTAAACTATAACTGTTTTCGTCGTTTAAGTTTTTTAATATCTTGAAATCCAGGAAAATACAAAACGGAACTTATTCATGCAAAACTATTTAAATTAAAAATTTTTTAAAGTTAAGTCAAGCGTGTGTGCGTGCGCGTGCGTGTTCGTGTGTGTTAATTTGTTATTTCTTCACGCTGCAACGGCTGGACGGATTTGGATGAAATTTGAAATGGAGATAGCTTATACCCTGGAATAACTCATAGGCTACTTTTCATCCGGCAAATTTAAAAATCCCGAGGGAATAACAATCAACGATTGACGCGGACGAAGTCGCGGGCAGAAGCTAGTTGTCCAATATACTCATTACATTACTTAACAAAGTTCGTTTTCCGTTTGTTATATTGAAATGAAGCAATTTTTTAAAAACAACCTACCGAGTCCAAATCTAATCTGAAGATGCTGTGTTGCCATACTTGGCAGTAACAAAAGTTTTACTTCATAAACTTCATTTCCGAATCCTGACACGCCAACCTTGTTTTACATTTTAGAGTTAGTATACTTTCGAACTTTACAGTGCCATCACTACCAAACATAAATAACATTGGACCAGTACATAAAACTTTTGAACATTAATCAAATTAAATCATCTCCAATTAACTTGACGTGGAACCTTCGCTTAATAATCGTTTGTACTTGACCAATTTTAAACGGAAACGACTCCAAATTATAAACAACAATGTCGGTAATCGAGACCATTTCTGCCCTCATAAGACAATAGGCAGTATCTCAAATTCAATAGCCAAAGCAGATTCAATCCTATATCGTTGGTAATGAGGTTGCATTTGTTACAGGAGCGTTGTTTGAGGTACCGTCATTTGTCTTAATGGGTCAGATTTGTCCTGGAATCGTCTAAATTAAGCCGTTTTTAGCCGAGAAGGGCACTCCCGCGCAGAGCGAGGCTGCTGCTGACGTCACGCGGGAGGTTTCTTCCTCATAGTAGTCATGGTATTGCACCGTTTTTTATTAAAGTTTTTGTCGGTTTTGATGATGCGTGGCTGGTTGCTGGAATTGGGTTAGTCAGATGAAGGTTGAAACTTCAAAGGCAGTTAGAGTTGTGGTTTATTGAACACTTTATTGATGAATTGTTATTCATGTTTTAAATTTTATTAGTATTATGGATGTTAAAATATATGATGATGTTTGAAGGAAAACAAGCTCAGGCCAGCTTAAGAATCTGATGGCTTGGAGGTACATGGACAATCGTCATCAAATATATTCAAACATAAAGGGTGCTCAAAAATTTTGAACACTCTTTAACGGCGTAACAAATTACTGAAACCGATTTTAATACAATGGAATCGAGAATGCATTCCAAACTATAATGACTGTTATAAATAAATGTGAAAGTAAGTTTGTTAGTTTCGCTTTTAGAGTTTAACCGCGGAACTGATTTTAATGACATTTGGTATGGAGATACCTTGAGGGGGGGGGGGATACCCCCTTAGGGGGAACGGACCAAGAATACTTTTTATTCCAGTTTTTTTACAGAATAGGGAATACATCTGCGCAAACGGAGTCACGGGTAACAGCTAGTTATTACCTAATATTTATCTTCAATGGCCATAAAAAGCCAGGCCTTCGTTTATTTACAAATTGTTCACAATTCCCAACCAGTATCTAAATACCTACGTACTCATAAAACCGCTGATGGTTACATTTGTCATTCATTACCTACCTCTACTGACACACTGCAATTCTTTGAAAACAATCGATGACACTCTTTTATTACGACACTAAAACTGACGATGCATGCAGCTGTCATAATTAAAACATTAAACACGTCAATGAGCATTGAAATTACTGAAATTCTATTGAAATACTAGGGCATAGAATGTTCTATACCTAAATTTTAAAGTTTTGCCGATGCATAGTGGTGTCATCTACGGAAGCGCTGGTAAACTAGACATGTAAAAATACCCACAGAACTATACAATATTTCCATTTTGCATTTTAGGGATGCCTAATTTGAAAGCTAAGTTGACCATCCCGATATTTAAATTCTTAAAGTCCAATTATAGCAATTTTTTTACAAGCAAGGTTCGATTTTTTTTTACAAAAAGAAATAACTTAGCCTGTCGAATGAGACAACGTACATGCAACAAATAAATAAACTGCGACGATCAAATTCTTCAGATTCCTCCTCAGCGAATAATGTTCATTACGTCACTGATTCCACCCGTTTAAGTCAAATGAGGTCAGTGCAGCGTCATTGGAGTCCTTAGCCCTCACCGAGCAAGGCTAATGGAGACGTCACTCTTCGTAAGGACACAGCTGCGGTATATGCCGCAAATGGTAACGTATCGTAACTGTGTCCGAATATTTATAAGTCATAAAAACTTTTTTTTCACTATTCACAATATAGAAAGATATATATGTATATAGGACCCGTAGGTTAGGTTAGGTTTGTTTTATAAAAAATCTGGAAAATTTAATGGTTAAGTTGGTCGAAGTCTGACTGGCTCATTAGCCTAAATAAATGGAAATGCAGATAATTGTAAATTGAAAATAATTAGTTTAAGAACATAGTTGTCTTACTGTTATTAACTTTTAATTAAAACAATAATTCGGAAACAAGCTTTAAATTTACTACTGGATAAATCTGCAAAACTTTTTAAGCTTACTTTCACTAAATATTTTGCAGTTATTAAACCGGTATCATAATGTAATTTAATATACCATTATGATGAAATAAAAGGAGGCTTATAAAAAGCAATATTTTTGAAATTTACATTTATATTTTAATGGTATGAATTTTCTTTTTTGTTACTCTTTATTTGTCTAGTTTTGTGATGTTATGGTTCCATATGGAGCATATCTTGCGTGCGCGTGAAACTAATACACAATGGATGTGGAAGTTGCACGTAATTGATCCACTCCTGCGCCGGATAATAATAACTTGCTGTACACCGGGATTTCCCATATTTACAGTGCACAATTACGGGAAGAATTGCTGACGTTTGAGTACTTGCATGTTTTGACGTATTCTGGTTTTTGCATAATTCCGAAAATTATTAAAAATTTACTCGCGTCAATGGCTGACGTTAAAACAAGTTTGTTTAATAATTTATATTATAAGCAGTAGTTTTTTTATTGTCTTGAAATATAACTTTTGACAGACTATTCGATGATTATATGGAATCATCATAAAAACCACTCAGTAACGAATGTTGATATTTGGTATATGACCGTTTGCTTATTAATTTTATTATGTATTTTTAGTTATTTCTAATTCTTAATTAAATATTTTTAGTAAATATGTAACTCATGGCCGTTCGTGCATCTGTCGTACGATACGAGTTGCCGGCTTATATGCTATCCTTTAGGTACATATTTTATGTTCTTAACGACATTACGTAAATACAAAACTTGTACCTACTAATTAATTACACTTTAAAAAAAAGATCAAAATCCTCTCCATAAAAATACGACCACGCGTTATATTGTAATTTTAAACGTTTTTATAATAAATCCCGTATTAACAAAAAACAAACAAAATTACATTACAGGGTGTATGTTTTTTTATCAGGAACCATGAGACTATTTTCCACAATTCTACAATCATAAAACTACAAGTAGATCCAGTTAACCACGTTTTTCATTCTAATAGTGAATTGTTAACTAATTGCCTCCCATTCGGAAATTGCAGCTTCACTCGCATGGCGGATACGGTAACAATAGAAGTATTTGATCAAACCACGGAACTATTTAGAGTGAGAGCAAATGCATTCATCATTCCTCATCTTCGTTTGCATCCCGCAAAAGAAATTATGAAATTGATATACTTTCTCTATTTTAGTCAGAGCTCTAGAACAAAACAGGAAAGGACACAAGAACTAGCGATGATTTTAAAAACAAAACAGTATTGATGTTACTATCCTGCCAGGCGGTGTAATCAGTTACTTCTAAGGAGTAAAATTTATAAGGAAACCAGTATTTTTCCCCGAACTTGGCCATTTTGGGGATGAAAAGTAAAGGACAATGCCAAAAAATATATGGACCAAAAACCCAGCGTCGATTAAAATCAATCATATAGGGTTAGGTAGAGCATATCCAATAGGTCACAAATGTGTAATTTGTTTTCGAGAAAACAATCCCCAAGTATTAAAAAAGTGAAAGCTCCGCGTAGTAAGAAAATAATACCTATGTAGATGGTGTGCTTGTTTTGTGACGGATAATTATAGAATTAGGTTTATTTGAGGTAGAAGAATATTTTAAACAATGCTGTGGTGTTCGTTCTTCTGAAGAACTTCTCTAAAAAAGTTTTTTTTGGCATTGTCCTTTGGTACTGTTGTCGATAAATTAACTATTCGCTATATTGTTTATAACCATTTAATGCAAAGGAGCAGGCGGGCCACCTGATGAAAGCGGTCACCATCGCCCAGAGTCATCTCATCAACAAAGCCAAGTCGCTACCTTTCAGTAAATTCGCTTTTTACACGACTGCCCAAAGGAGGGTTATGTTTTTGGAGCATATATATGTATGTATGTAGGTGTGTACAAATAGACATACGTATGTCTATTTGTGGGCACGTTTTGCAGCCTAAGTTTGGCTTGACGGATTTTAACATATGAGGTGTCATTTGATTTTGTCTTAACGGGCGAAAAAAAACGGAGAGCGATTACAATTTTCTATATAGATTATAGAACTTGATTTCGCTTTTCAGTTGATATGTCTATTGTACCCGGTTTTTTTGTTTTTAAAAATAATTTAGTTTAAAGTAGTCTCATGTTATATGTAACATGAGACTTTAAAGTTACCTTTTAACTTAAATGTCGATTGTACGTTGTATAAATAAAAACAAAATTATTCTTCTTGTTTGTAGTTGTCACATTAAGATAAGGTAAAGGCCTCTAGTTAAATGTCCAATTACTTTGTTCTGGACTGACGATTTTATCATACATCATTAGCTTAGCCAAATAAACTGTGCAGTTATTTTCCGCGATTTCAGCCTATTTGGCGATACAATCGCATTTTATTTTGGTATTGTGTCTATTTACAACTCGTTTATTGTTCTAACATTAGGTCATTATGAGATAACAAAATGAACTGAGCCAAGTTATTTTGAGGCGATCTTTGTACTTACGCGTACTTTTATTCGTTTTTCGCTAGTTAGCAATGCGTGTTATCGTAATCCAAATGACCGATAATGCTTTTGGAAGTAGGTACAGGTTTTTATATTTATACGACGGGGGCCTTCAAAAAACGAGCCAACTCTTTTAAGAGTTGGTTAGTGCAGGAATGCTTTTATAGTACTGAAGAATATTTTGATTACTTTAACGATTGACTGTGATTTTTTAATTTTATTTAATTTTATTATGATTGAGTATGAATTTATCTTATGCATGTATAAGCGATCAACCCATGTAGTCCTGAAGCATTTTTAACATTGCTTTAAATTGTATGATTATGATATTTTTGCATGCCAGATACTGGCAAAATGTGTGTGACTTTGTCCAACTGTAACACCTTTTGTACCACATTTAGGCAAAATAAAGAGATTTGATTTGATTTGATTTGATTTGATTTGATTTTTCTCAAAGGCCGGCAGCGCATCTGGAATTCCTCCGGTGTTGCGGGTGTTTATAGGTCGCGAAGATCACTTACCATCAGGTGGCTCGCTTGCTCATCTGCCTCCTTTTTAACATAGAAAAACTGCGTTGGGGTGGTTTTTACTTACAAACAGTTAAAAAGTAAAAGCCAACTGGCGACTAGTTTAAAACACCCTTATTATTTATATATCCAGCCCATGACACATTATTGACGAATGATATTTATTTAAAAAAAGGTTTTTATTAAAAATATCATTTAAAATCGGTTCAAGAGTTCAGTAATATATCCTCTTTTGGATTATATAAGCCAAGTTCTGGGACAACCTGTATTTAGATAACAACTGTTTAACTCATTACCTACCTCTCTTTTGGGTGCGCACAGTCAGGTTTAGTGTCATTTAAGTGTGTATTGATTTGGGATTTTGCTTGTTACAGATCGATTGGAAATGTTAGAAAACTCTCCGTAGACTCTACAAGTTTCACTATAAGGTAAAGAAGCACTATAACGCTATCCTTAAATGTTTACGTAGTGTTTTTCCCTACTTACGTAAATCAATGCGTAAAAGTGGTTGAAATATGATGGTTTACCCTATTTTACCACTAGAATCTACTCCTTACTAAGCCAGTAGTAAGGTAAACAAGAAATTTTTGGGTTCCGTACCTTAAAAGGAAAAAACGGAACCCTTATAGGATCACTTTGTTGTCCGTCTGTCTGTCTGTTTGTTAAGACCATTTATCTCGGGAACACGTAGAGGTATCGAGATGAAATTAAAACTATATACTCAAGTCTATAGCCCCTTGAAGCTCTCAAAAAGTCAAACTTCTAAGTTAACGTAAAAAAAAGATACGGCCGTTTATGCCGCAAAAAACGCATATTTCGACACTCTCAAGGGAATCAAAATTGATAGGGTATTTTCCGTTGACCTAGAACTATGAAATTTGGCAAGTAATACCGTCTTATATTACAAATGTAGGAAAAAGTCTGAAAACTCAACATTTTTAATAAAATCACAAAAAAATAGGGTCTTTATGCAAGGAACGGCGGCGGTGTCATTTTTAAATTGAGTTAACCGTGTCATGTGCGGAACCCTCGGTGGGCGAGTCCGACTAGCACTTGTCCGGTATTTTAACCTAAAACCAATGTTATATAAAACCTTAGAACATGGCTGGGTCAAAGCTGACTATGAATGTCTAGTTATTGGAACATTAAAGATATAAGAAAAATATTCCGTAAAAAAACATTTTTAATGACAATACGATATTTTCAAACGCTATGGAATCCGTTAAAATAATAATAAAAAGCTTTTCTATCTTCCTCTTAGGGAATCTTACTTAGGGCCATTTGCACACACTCGAAAAAAATGAGAGCCAACAAAGAGAGATTTTCACTTAGTTGTCAAAAAATTATTACAATAGATAAGATATTAGTTATATTAACCAAAGCTGATAGTTAACTAAAACAATTTCTTTAGTGATTCAACTAACATTATAGTTGATGTATCCACCGTCTTAGTTGGTGTATCTATCGTCTTGTCAGGCTCGTATGGGATCAAGACGCTTATGCACAACAATCACAATCTTGTTACAAGCAACCAATTATTTTTCTCAGTGCAGAAAATTTAACCCTGGGTTAAGACACTAACTCGAGTTAAAATGACAGTTTTCCTATGAATCTGACATTTACTAACTCGGGTTAGTGTCGTACGTAACCCAGTGTTGATGTATTTACAACCCGTTAAGTTAAGTTAGGTTAGGTACCAAGAAATTATTATGATTTACTCGTGCGGAGGAATCAATAAATTACTATATTTTGACAAGGCGTTCACAATAAATTAATTATTTTTTTGCACCTTACCATATCCGCCACAGTTTAAAGAACGCCATATCGATACCTTTAGACTCAATTGGCGTAAACGCCAAAACTCAACTTTTCAGGAGAGCAAAAAAACTTTTTTTTCTAAATTATTTTTATCATTTCATTTTTGTTTTTTGAGTTATAAAGCTCAGTTTTGGACATAATAAATATAGTTTCAGGATAAAGAATATGATTAAGTAATATTTAAAGTAAACCCAGTATTTAAGAAAATGGAAGGCTTATACGCCCTAGAAAAATACTAAAAATGTTACTTGCCCCAAAAAAATACCGTTTCTGTGAAAGGTTTAGGGTGTAAAAGCCAGGAGGATTATTTTTTAACTGTAATAGGGTGTATAAGAGACATTTTATGTAATTCCGCGAACGCTCAGGTTGTGGATTGAGCTCCCAGCGGTTGTTTTTCGAAGAGTTTACAATATGGGTTTCTTCAAAAAGGAATTAGTAAAAGGTTTTTGGTAGGTCGGAGACCTAGAAATGATGGTTCAATGATGTAAACTTTCATAGGCTACGGTGGCCATCTTCTTTCTAGCGGGCCATAATACTAATATTTTGTACAAAGTAACACATACTTTACATTTAACTTAAGTGTTTATAAATACATATATTATAATCTTTTCGGAATATAATTATTCATTTAAATAAATAGGATGGTGAAATAAACACACGAAATATGAGTTAGGTACCGAAAATCTTTATTCCAACGACATTATAGTCAGCTAATCTTCATTTATTTAATAATTAGTTAAGCACTTGTATTTATAATCACATGTATGCCTCTCTTACTATCGTATAACTTGTATTTATTCGCACGCGGCACGTGTATTGCTAGGGTTGTCACACGCCTAGAATACATCAATGAGGGCTAAAATGTTTTAGATCACCAGATGTCGCTCGCTCGCTTGTGGCGATCGTTATAAGGTCGTATCGATGTGTTTTTAACAGACTTCAAAATAAAGGACGTTCTCCATTCGTCGGATTATTTCTATATGTATGTTCCGTTAACAACGTGTTTAATATAATAACAGTACCTATATATAAATATAGTATAAACGATTGTAACATCGTCGAAATATCGGGCGGGACATCAAAAACCCAAATCGTGGTTATACTAAGTAGGTGTTGTAATTTCATAGTCAACGTAAATTCAAACAACCACTTACCTACACAACAGTACAATGTAACAGCTTTTCGGAGTGCGTTTCATTTCATCGTGTGTTTTACTATCAATCAACACCACATAACAAGTAAATAATAAAAAGTTTAAGGTTATTCACAAAACTAACTTCATTACGTATTACGGCACGCCCCGAGATCGATCGTTCAAGACGGCGGAAGGCATATCGTGGCGCACGCGTGCTCGCTCGGTCGGTGCCGGCCCCGGACTGATATCCATTCTCAGAATGGACCAGCGGGAAGGTTACTAAGGCGGCGCGACACGCCCAGTGCAATCCCTCTGGTAAGGGTCCCAGTGTTTGATAGTGCTACAACAGTTGTTGGCACCTTCAATCTTATATCATAAGAATAAATAATACCTAGACGTAGAAGCGAAACTCCTGGCGTCTCCGGGAGCGCACTCGGCGCGTTAGATACCTACCGCCGGCACCTGAGGTGTTTAGTTAATATTTTAAAGGTTGTTTATAGACTCGTTTCCGTGTTATAGAGATGATTAATAGCCACATAAGCCATGTACTTTTCTGGAAATAATCATAATATCATAAAAAAATATTATTACCTAATTTAACGTAAATGTAAAAAACATATTTTGCAACAATGTTTCCACGTTGAAGTAAAACATAAATAACATTTCGTGACTAAACTTGTATACCACATTCATAAACCGATTAAAATATTTCGCAAGTGACAGCCCTAACTTTGGGCGCGGAAGACAGACGGGCGTAGCGGGGTGAAGGGAGAACTAGGTATTTAAAGCACGGCATTTGGGGCCTGGTCCAAGGAGATTCGCACCTACGTGTAGTTATTATTTATTCTTTTGCTTATATCGACAGAGGTAACAGATGAGTGTCTCTCTTATACACCCTATTACAGTTAAAAAATAGTCCACCTGGCTTTTACACCCCAAACCTATCACAGAAACAGTATTTTTTTGGGGCGTAAGTAACATTTTTAGTATTTTTCCAAGGCGTATAAGCCTTCCGTTTTCTTAAATACTGGGTTTACTTTAAATAATACTTTTTTTTAAATGTTAGCTCTCCTGAAAAGTTGAGTTTTGGCATTTACGCCAATTGAGATTTAATGTTTTCTATTTCTGATCAGGTTATAAGAGGCAAAAATATATCCACTTTATACGACTATTATAAAGTATTCAATCTCATTATTTGTGGCTCTTTTATATTGGGTCGTAAAAGCCACTTATTATTTTTTGCAGAAACAATAGGGTCGTATAAGCCACGTTAGACTTACATATATCATCATACATCCTTTTACTATAAAAACAATATCATTTACGACCTTGAAATGTAGAAAATAAAAAAATACAGCAAATACGCCCAAACAATTACAAAAATCATGTTTTTTGGGCCTAATATTCTGGGTCGTATTCGACTTATTTTTGGGAATTTCTCAACTTTAACTACACAGATCGATAGAGAATGAAAAATTGAGTATAACTGCATTAAAAACTCATTTTGGCCGAAATGGCGTTTACGCCAATTGAGTCTAAAGGTATCGATATTTTAAGGATCTCTAATCTCAACGTTTTTTTTACCGGGTCTAGAATCCGCACATATTTTTTAACATCCTGTAGAGTCGCATACGTGGTTTGTGAATCACACCGAAAAAAGTTAAGCAGCAAAATATTTACGCTGCACCATTTTCCTGTGTGAAGAGTAAGCTTTTTGGCACCTACAAAAAAATAATTGGATAGGGTAAAAGGATATTGTGTGTTTATAATACAGTTTCAGTCGTCAAATTGATTTAGATGGTATTGGATGAAATATCTTTTAGTCGAGTGTATATCATAGGTTCGACTACGTACTCTCGGAATATCATGCTATCGAATGTTCGTTGGCTTGACTGTTACTGGATGGAATATTCGCTGGGTCGAAAATCGTAGAAACAATAAATTGTCAAATCGAAATTGAGATTTCGATTGTCATCCCATAGAAAATCTCAGACACGAATGTTCATTGGCTCGACTGTTACTGAATCGAATATTCGCTGGGTCGAAAAGCATAGAAACAATAAATCGTCAAATCGAAATTGAGGTTTCGATTGTCATCCCATAGAAAATCTCAGACACGAATGTTCAGTGGCTCGACTGTTACTGGATCAAAAACTAGTCATAGGATTTTATTGCCCTCCAAGTACTTTTATATATTGATCAAGCCACGTAACATATTTTTTTTTATCAAAATTCGCCGAAGTTTTTTTTTCCATACTTTCCGTGCGGTGCCCTTTCAACTCGATACCTCCACGCGTTCCTGAGATAAAGGGTCTTGACAGACAGAAAAACGGACAGACGGACAACAAAGTGATCCTATAAGGGTTCCGTTTTCTTCTTTTGAGGTACGGAACCATAAAAAGACTCAACGAATGTCGATCCTGCAGGTGATCGACCCAGTTTTGATGTGACCACTGAAAATTCGATACACCACTGATCGAAACCATATAATTCTAGATTACGTTTTGTCGATTGTACATATTTCGGCCACAAGTATTTCGAACCAGCGAATATTCATTACAATAACAGTCGAGCCAATGAATTTTCGATACACCACTGATCGAAACTATACAATTCTAGATTACGTTTTGTCGATTGTATATGTTTCGGCCACAAGTATTTCGATCTAGCGACTATTCATTACAATAACAGTCGAGCCAACGAACATTCGATAGCATGATATTCCGAGAGTACGTAGTCGAAACTATAATATACACTCCTTTTAGTCGCCGCTTCTAGGCGCAAACGAGTCGTTGTAAAAAACGTTTCAATGAATAGAGTTGATACACCGAGAGGTACGTAAAGAAACCCTAGGACGCTTTAAGTTCAGATACATTGTGCTGCGATTTCCACGTGGGCGAAGTCGCGGGCCCAGCTAGTTTCATATATTTTTATTTTAGTACACACATGTACATTTCTTTTTGTTAAATTCTAGTAATTTTGGAATTGTTAAATTTTAATATCCCATGTTGTATTACGTTAGATAAATGCCATTATTCAAATCACTGGGGACATAGTGAAAAGGGGGTTCAGTCTTCTTAGGCTCAAGTGAAAAAGGGTACTTATGGGTATGTCTAGTACCTAGTCTCCGCATATGATATGACCTACACCCTTTTTTTATGAGCAAAGTTGACTTAAGCACTTTTTCACTAGGACCCGGTATTGTAAACCTTAAATCGATTTGTATCGATTAAAATGTTCGATTATATTTGTTGTGTTGCAGTGTGTTTTTGTCAAATAAATGTTGTGAGTTTAAGTTTGAGTTTAAATGAACAACTGCATAATAATTCCTCATTTTATACCCTCATTGACAAAGTATTTTATACCTACGAGCATAGGTACCTACTTCTGGATACTGCACGAGGTGAAAAAGTATCGGTTTTGATGACGTCTGCTCTCGAAGGACGATCGGTTTCATGACTGTTGCTGTAGTTATGCAATAAGACGTTATATCGAATAATTATTATCTGAGCATTGACGTCAGTATTATTGTATGCGAAATGCAGCTGCATGTGCATAATCAGAAAGTTTAATGCAACGCGTGTTGTTATGAGACGTTGAGATGAGTATCGTGGGATAATAAGTTAAGTCAACAATTTAATTATATACAAGGCTGTTATGGCTGTACATGATTATCAGACAGGAATTTAGGGGGCAAAATTTTATGACAGGTAGGGAGTTCCTGTATCGATAAACTCAATTATCGGTGCTTTTTCCATATACTAGTGATCGCCCCCAGCATTGTATGTATTTTTTTGTAAGTATTGTTCTGGAGACGAGTATCACACATCATTAATAAAAAAAAAAGTTATGCCCTATTACCTCCACAGAAATTGAAGTCATTTAGCCACCTGAAATAGATTTATCAGCCAAGACGGAGACGTGTAACGCCCGAAAATTTGGAACAAATTCTGATAGTTTATTTTAACAATGGTAAGTAAGTAATGAAGAAAAAAATAATGATGAGTAAAGTTTCAAAAATCGTTTTGAAAAATTAAGAACGGAATTATATTTTTATTTTGTTTAATATTTATACTTAAAAAAAAAAATGTTTTTACACGCAGAACTTGGAGTGATCACTAGTATATAAAACATGCATCGATAATTGAGTTTATCGATATAGGAACTCCCTACCTATCATAAAAATTTGCCCCCTGGATTTCTGTCTGATGATTATGTTTTGGATAGATTTTAGTAAAAAATGACAACGTGCTACCAGAGGGTATATTCTACTCGGCAGAATCGAATTGCATTTGACATGTTATCATATTTTCATCGTTATGATAGCTCTTATGTGCTTGAAAGTAATGGCGGCTGAGGTAATACTGAGTAGGGTAGAGCTCCTGAGAATAATTTAAGTCTATAAAACAGCACCTCTGAAATTTCACGTGAAAACAGTCGTAGGTTATTTAATTTGTAATTGTAAAATCATGCCAGAAGGGAATTTAATATAAGAGGTATATTTGAGTGATTGGGTGGAAATAGTGGCCCCAGACAATATGCATTCGGAGAACACTATCGCTATCGAAAATGTAGGGTTCACGTAAGATGCCGAACGGTCACTTGGAGATCTTATTCCTATTCTATACATTGTGGCATTTTTCGAAAATGGCCTAAGATATATGTTTCTGTCAGCTTCAATGTGACACGGATATGTTTAAAATGCCCAATAATTTTGAATAGTTTTGCGTTAAGTTGAATTTTATTCTGTGATGTAAAATTTTCAAGCGTGTGGCCAAAATTACAGTCTGCGTTTACGGCTATCGCTTCAGTGTTAGATTGAATTTAATGACTGGAACGCATCAGCTTGTCTGGGAAATTAGGGACATTATATTTTTACGTAGACATCCACGTGATAAACTTTCTCTTGCTGTTTAATTTAAGCTGCCATGTTATTCGCTGACAAATTATTAACCGGCGAGTTCAAGTTGCTCCGTCAGAACTTACAAACAACATTTGACGCCAACATACTTTTTAAGAGATTAATACCGATATTTATTAAACAGTACCTATTCGTATTTTATTTACAGTTGCAATAATGCCGCGCGTAGAGCAACTCCCGCCGGAGGACTTCCGCCGCGTTCTGCGGGAAAAAGCGCTGAACCACAGCCTGTTCTACTTGAAGCTCGGCGCGGGCGCACCGCGCGAGCCGCACGCGCGCAAGAGCGCCAGTGCCGCCGCGCGCGCGCCGCCGACCGCGCGTATCCCCAGGCACGCGCAACCTCGAGTCTCAGAGCTCCTGCGTCGCTTCGAACCCGCCCCGATGCAGTATCTCCGGCCTCCCCGACCCCCATCCCCTGCAGAAGACATCACCAGCTCTGACGACGACGACCGAGCGGCTGTCAGACGCAGAAGCCGCGATTTAAGCGACGATTCTGCCGTAGAGCTGGAACCGAGGCCTAGGAGGCACTCGCATCCGCGAGACGTGACCCCGCCTCCGGAGACCATGTCTCCGAGGCGGGAGAGGACTCTGATTGAAGCTCATGTGGTGGAGCTGGGGAGGAGAGGAAGCGAAGGTTGTGAGAGCAGGGGACGCTGCGTCAGGACTCCTAGCGTCGTCGTCAGCGACTACTCCGATGGTATAGCCGTTGGGGCGACTGAGGAAGAAGTGGATTGGCTCCGCGCGAGGTCATTGTCGGCAGACTCCGCCTGCTCCTCGTGCTCGACCCTATCCAGCCGTGATGATGAAGAGTTTGAAGCGCCGACGTTGACCAAAAAGGTGAGTGCCGTTTTGTTTGTTTTGGTAGTAGGTACTCAGTTGTTTGTTTTGGTTATATATGTAATGTGTTTGTTTTGATTATCGATTGTGATGGTTACCGTTGTTTATTATCATTGTTTTAAATAAATCTATTATTTTGGTAGGTTATTTATAAATGATAATAATGCGATATTGTACGTAACCAAACTTTGTGAAGCAAGCAAGCAGAAGCAAGTTAAATTATTATAAATGTAGGGCTTTGGTTGCACCTTTAGCAATGTACAATAACATAAAATAAAAATAAAGTCTTAGGGAAAACCCTTTGCAATGTTTTGAACACATTAACACTCATTGGTGTTATTCCAATAAAACGAGAAGACAATTATACCCCATTGGACCTAAATACTTATTGCACAATAAGTAAGTGAATTTCGAGTCTGGGTCCTCAAAGAGATTATCATACTGGATGCCTATTAATTTGATGTCTGATTTTTTAAACATTGCTTTTATGACAATTAAGTATCAACGTAATTGAAGTTTATTTAATCTTAAGGAATTTGTACTTACATTAAAGACATTATTACGACATTTGCGACCGACCCTTCAGAAATATTTACTAGGAAAGAATAAAGTCTTTGCAATGTAAAATAAAATATTTCGATAACTTCATATTGCCTAGCATTTTTTTTATACAGGGTGTCCCATAAGTCGACGTCAACCCGCTTAGGGCCCGCCTATCGTTTTAACCCATATGTATGTTCAGCGATTTTACATACCTAGTTACATACCTAGTTTTGGAGATATTGAGCATTATAATCTGAATTTTTGTAATTTTCCCTTATGTCCTTGTCACGAAAAATCCTTAATTTCACGTTTTATTTCAGAAGTTTTTCAGTGGTATCTTACGTTATTAGAATCATTACGATTCAACGAAGTTTTTAAACTCTTTTGCTCGTTTTTTTATAATCAACTTTTTAAGTAATGACGAAGTTTGTTTCTCCATACTAGGTGTCTCAGCGTTTAATTTTCACTTTGTCTTTCGACGTCAACCCGTCGATTTATGGGACACCCCGTATAATCCAGGGTTTATTTGTGAGGTTTATCGTCTTTATTTTTAAAATTTTACACGGGTTCTTACTTATTCAATCGTCGATCTGCAGTGTGGTCATATGTTTTGGATATCAAATAATAAAACTCTAAATAAAAACAAAGACATGCTATATATTAGAGATCTATTGTTAGGCTAGTACAAATGTTTTAGATTACTATGTTGATTGTTTACACAAATATTTCAGCACACTTACAGAACAGATTTCATAAACATTCACTACTTTAGGCATAACGAAACTAAACAATAGGATCTAACATTTTTGAATCTTTATACATATAAAAAACATAACTCTTCTTTTGACGCAGTCTGTTAAAAATCGGTTGCTTCGTTTGTACTGGTGTGTTATTCTCTCAAAAAACGGCGGCCGGTCGGATGGACGAGCGAATAAAAGCGGCGAGTTTAAGTAGTCCCGTCCGACCGAACAAAACACATTTTAGCGCGTGCATTGTCAATTAGGGAGCCTCATACGTTCGAGAAGTCATGCTGCCAAATTGAATATACGCGCTAAAATGTGTTTTGTTCGCTCTGTCGGGACTACTTAAACTCGCCGCTTGGACCTTCACTCGAGCGAACGATCATCTTTGCTTGTTGAGAGAATCACAACCCTCGACAACAAATTCGATAGAAAATTGTCGAAATAACTTTAGAGTGTATTTCTTTAAACTAGTGAAATGTAAAGAGCTCTTTGCTAGTGATGGATATTACATAAAAACATACATTAGGTACTAGCTTTTGCGAGCGATCCCGTCCGCGTAGAAGTCGTTTATCGCTATTCCCTCGGGAACTGTCTAATTTTTTGGAGTAAAAAGTAGCCTATGTGCTATTCCAGACTATAATTTATCTCTCTGCCAAATTTCATCCAGATCCGTTCTGCTGTTCTGGCGTCATTGAGTAACTAACATCCAAACTTTCGCATTTATAATATTAGTAAGATAATTATAACATTAATAAGTTAAGGTTATAAAGAAAAGACAAATACATACATAAAACACCTATCAAGTGCGAATCCGCGTCCTTGTTCGAGTACCTTGGTCGATAGACTATTCACTTACACCAACCGCATCAAAGTTTGCCTTCGCGATAACTCAATTTTCATATTCTAAATATGATTATCCTACATAATTTAATAGGGAATATTCATGTTTTTTTACAACTTTAATTAAAGCTGATTCATGTAACAAACAGGTGAGTTTTTTTTTTTTGAATAGCTATAAAAATAACCAAGATATAAGCCAACAAAGATTTGTTACTATCTCTTTCTAGCAAAACAGAATTTTACGTTGAGTTTTTATGACTGAACTGCACAATGACGTCTCCTGACGACCTCGGATCTCTCTGTCCAGCAGCAGTTTAAAATGATGGTATCATCCGTATTTCTTGCCCGATTTTAATTTTAATTTCACTTTTGGTGATCTCTTTTACGGTATTTTCATATTTTGTTGAGAAATGCGAATTAAATCCATGCATATTCCCTATTGCTTTCAAATAAAACTTCACATTTTAGGTTAGGGCATTTATTGAAGTTACTTCGTATATTTTAGATTTTTATAAAAAAAAAACAAATTTATAATGATAAAGGTTTCGTGCGGACCACTTAATACTTCCCGTGTTCCAACTTTCAGCTCGGATAAACAGACGGACAAACAGACAACACAATCATCACATTTGCCTTTCGTTTTTCAGTATTTAGCACAGAACCCTATAAACAACCATCTGGAGTATAATCCATAAGCCTCAGGGCCCACTTAACGTCTTGCCGTTTCCAAGCCGTACAAACGAGTACAACGGCAAAAAACTCCTCACGGTCGAATTTGCAGGCAACTAGTAACATAATAATGTTTAGCTTTCGATCACAATAAAAAAAGTTGATCACTGTGACGTCAATAGTCGAGTCAGGTTTCGGACCGGTCGGTCTAAATGTGACTCAGACACAGTTCCAGCTGGAATCCATCATGCTAGCCTAATGTTTTTGCTAGATTCAGTTAATGCCTATTTAAATTTAATTAAACTGCAAAGGAAGATAGTAGAAAAATATTTATCAACTTCTCAACCCTAGCAGTATCATGAAAAAATCCCAAGATTTGTTTGGCCCTAGACAAGATGATCACCGCTATCGTTGACGATTGTCGAAAACTTACAAAGTGTATGGAATTGACATAAGCGCTTGGCGCGACCGGACGGCAGCTTATATCAATCCATTTTCGATAAAGATAACGATCTCGCAATGCATCTTGTCTATGACCACAGATTCCCCTATCTTAAATCCTGCTTCAGCATCTAACATTTTCTCGGTTGCACTTCGATCCTGTAGGATGTTTTCTATACCTTTCTTACACATTCAATTGGAAGAATCGTGGAAAAACCTTTACGATTTTCTCCCTCTACACTGAAAGCAATGGCTACCACTGAAACCTCTCTCAGGATATGTCAAGGGAACCTTCTCGGCAACCACTAGGGATCAAATTCGGTACCTTGCGATTACTCGTCAACACACGCCAGACCACTAACGCTCTTTCGGACACTATTACTATGTGAATTGATTTGAAACTGGACATGCTTGCTTCTACAGATTCCTGTTTGAATGTATTCTGTTTTTGCCATGTTCTTGTTTGTCCGTTTTCGCCAAAAATGTTTGTATTTATTCCATAAATACGTCATAAACAAATCTTTTATATTTTTTGCAAACAAAGTAAGTATTTTAATGTATTGTATGACATTCCAACAAAAACAGAACTTTTTAATGTGGGTCAGGCTCAAAACGGAATGGGTTCAAACAGAAAAGGCATCAATATATTTGAGTAAGATCCACCCATAGTAACAAGGATACTGAAATAAAATTCCACTGTCATTCGTTATCTTAACTCACATTTAGGAGTCACAGGATGCGATAATGTAAATTTTCCACCATTGGATTATTTTATTACGCATTTTAATTATCGTCAGTAACCGCTGTTACTAAGGTTTGTATATATACATGTAACATTTGTTTTGTGTGACAAACTTAAGAGTTTTTCCGTTGTTTTTTATTGTTTCAATTTTGATAAGGGTGTTTTATGAGTGAAACGAGTAACTGCGGCTTTTTTAAACGATAGGTACATCAGGATTTTCTTTCGTCCGCCAAAAATAAAGTACTTCAGATCTCTTAAAATGACTGTCCTCCTCCTAATACTCCGAATGTATTTGTTTCGTGTGAGTTGCGATTAAGAATAATTTATTCCATACTAGCTTCTGCCCGCGACTACGTCCACGTAGACTTCAATTATCGTCATTCTCTCGGGAACTTAAAAAAAACCAGGATGCAAATCAATATGTTAACACAGGGTATAAACTATCTTCATTTCCAATTTCATCCAAATCCATCCAACCGTTGCAGCGTGAACAAACTAACACATACATTTTCGCATTTAAATTAGGTATTAGGTGGATGTAATTTTCATGTCAGTGAGTCAGTCATTCAGACCGTCATTCAGTCGGTAACAAAATATTTGTATATCCATACCCGTACATATAATTACATTTGCGGCGGATGCGTGCTTCCGTCAGTTGAGTTATTGTCCGCTGCGACAACTGGAGCGGGACCTGACTGCCAGGGAAGGCTTTTGACATTCAAATAACGGGACAGTCTAATGTCATCTAATGCTAAGCAAGTCAATACAAAAAAGTGTATTCTAAATAAGTCTCTGACGCTTTTTAAAATTTTAAGAGTTGTTTTTGTTGCTGACTGTAGTTTATGTCGCTCACGTGGGTCTACGTAAAGTAGCTACGGCAAATATATAATATATCTTGTCGTCACCTTACGACTCCATCATCAGATCAGCTCTTAGACACCATAATATTTAAGTAGCATTTTAAAATTGTCTATCATGACTTAAACCACAGATTACTCTACTCTACCTAAACAAAATATAGGAACAGTCGACGTCAAAGATATGTTTACACTTTAGTACGTTGTTACATTATCCGCTATGACAATAGGGAATATGCATGGATTTTTTAAATAGCATTTCTCAACAAATTATGAAAATACCGTAAAAGGGATCACCAAAAGTGAAATTAAAATTAAAATCGGCCAAGAAATACGGATGATACAAGCATTTTAAACTGCTAATAGACAGAATCAGAATCATATTACATGAATCAGCTTTTATTGAAGATGTAAAAAAAAACCGTGCATATTCCCTATTTCATATGGCAGTTAAAACATGACGTTTAATAGACAAGGTATTAAAGTGTAAGGGCCACTTGCACAGACAATTGAACACTGGGTTACGACGCTAACCCGAGTTAGTAAACGTCAGATTCATACGAAAACTGACATTTTAACTCGAGTTAGTGTCTTAACCCAGGGTTAAATATTCTGTGCAAGTGGCCCTAAACATATTTATGACGTCGAACTTACTTACTGTCAAACAATCAAACTAACAAACAAATATGTTAGTAAAATAAATAAACAAACTGCTTGTTTGGTTGTAAAGATGACGACGAGCGTGTCCTATAAGAATATTGAATTCCCTCGTAATATTTAATGATGAATATCAGAAAACATGTTTAAATGAGAGCTGCATTTAGTTACTCAAGCAATCTACGCAGAACAAGGATGAACAAAGACAATATTATCGCTTTAAGGCAGAGGTCCCCAATTTTTTTTGGCTCGTAGCCAACATGGCAACTTTTTCGATTTTGGATGGACCCCCTGCTTACCTTATATTTACGTTGTCACGTAAAACTTAAGCAAGAAATCTTTTTGCACGGATAACATTGGAGGTCTAGTCGGCTAAAAATTGACAAGAGCTACAAATAAAATTTAGCACGGAAAAATATTTTATACAAAATAAAAACTTATGCGCAGAGAAAATTAAAACATAATTTATATCGATAGAAAGTACGAGTATCACGTAAGTAAATAGGTGCCTACTATCTGTGTATGAAATGTTAATGGAAAGCCAAAATTAAAGTCCCGACCTGTTTAACTGGGATTCACTATCGTGGACCCCCATTTTCATCTCATGGACCCCATTTATTTTTTCCGCTCACATGGACCCCTTGCGGGTCGTCGTCGACCCCTGGGGGTCGATATAGACCCCTTTGGGGACCACTGCTTTAAGGGATCCCTTCCAGCTAACCTCTTTAATTTTCCTGCATTCCGTCAGGCACGATGCGAAACGCTCCAATTCATCTTACTTATTTCCCATCGTGTTTAACTACACGAGTATACTATCTTATTTGCATATTTTGCCTCATTTGGTTTACGGTTTAAGCCTCGGTGGAGAAGTAAAACACATTAATAATCTTGACGCATACTTGACAACTAACTAAGCATAATTCAAAACAAGTTAATAGCTCTCAATAACAAATATTAGCATAGCAAACATACAATTTACGAGTCCAAGCGCCGTATGCATAGTGTTATTAGTGGTCGGTATTTCGGATGGTCTCTATGTTTGAAATGAGGACGTGAAATATCGAGTCTCATTCAACATAATAATGTGAAAAATTGGCCAAGTTTGGTTAGACGTGCGGGATGGGTGTGATGAAAAAAGGACTAACATCGAGGTAACGTCGCAACGTTCTATATAGATTTTTCGTAAGGATTCCAGAAAATATATGAGACAAAAAATAAGTTTGGCGATGACAGTTAAAATATTGGATTCTGTTCTACTTTAACTACATATTTATACTTATTATAGATACGAATACCATTTTACGAATACGAATTCAGAGCTTTTTTTCTGGAATCCGAATCGGATGCGAAAATGCTGAGTTACATTATTATGATTTCCTGACAGAAGTATACGCTTGAGCTAGACATAATGTCTTATGTTTAAACGCTAGAGATTAATGTAAATTTGGTAAAGGAAATGTTTTTTTTAATTATAGGTATTTTCAGGACTTGAGACAAAAAATGATTTTTATAAAAATTTAACAATAATTCTGACATTTTTTCCGAACTCGGCTTGACGCACTATCATGTCATGTATCAAACATCCACAACTACATATAAACAGGTGGTAAATAAAACATACTTATAGGTAGATAGGTATGCAGTATGTCACGTCACCTGTCGGTATTATGTCAACCGTTTCAAAGTACTACAATGGTATTATATTCCAATGTAAATTTGCTTGTATCTGACACAATATGCTAGGCCATCTCATGGACGGCATTGACGTCACTAGCGTCATTTCAGTTGGGGTCAACTGTGAACTTGGTATTAGTACAAATATTTGCAAATACCAATTTACTTTGGGCTTTATGCAATTGTCTGTGATTAAATTTTTAATGTATCTTTATTAAGTATTCAATAAATAGTTTTTCACACCATATGCTCGAATTTGCTCAATTATATATCATGCAAACCTCACCTAAAGTAAGTGATTATAGCCATCGGCTTACCAGTCGGTTATAATGAGATTCGAATTTGTATAAAAATTATTCCATAGAAACCAACAGCAAACAGAACTTATTTGAAAATCGAACTGGCCACTACAAGCCATATATGCAAGACAAAGAAAATAAAACACAAGGTGAAAAAAGTAGAGTATTCTCCTTTGGGGTAAAACTGTTTTCGTCTTGGGCGAGCTTGAATCCCTCGCTGCACTCAATCCCGTTTTAATTCCCTCACTTCGCTCAGGAATTAACTCGTAACACCCTCGCTACGCTCAAGACTTAAATCTGGAGTCCCTTATTTGCTCAGGATGACACGCGCACGTGACATAAAACAGTCATATATCCTAATAATCTACTATTAGTTACCCGTTTCGGGCATGCTACATTAAAATGTTTCACCTTACTAAAGGAAATTGACCGATATAGCTGATAATATGGTTTAGAGATGTCGAAGCTAATCAAATCATCATCATCATCATCATCATGTCCTCCATACCGTGTCCTGTAACGGCGAATCCTCAATAGATATAGTCTGGGTGATGTGCTCTAAGGTGGCTGGCTAAACCGAATTTTGCTTTAAATATAAATACTAGATAGGGAATGCAAATTAACCGATTATTAACCGGTTAAAATCGGTTAAAACCGGTTATTTTCATTCCCTAATACTAGCTCTTATTGCATAGAATGTCCGCTTGCAATTTAGTCTGCAGTGGCTTTCGCGTGGGAATTACAAACCGGCGGCTGTTGGGGGTACAATTAAAACAAATACGTACAATGAAGTCGGCCAAAGCGTTGTTATTCTTGAGTAAGATTACTTACCCCTCTTTAAATCTATATAATATCTGGGCTAATATTCTATCTATACGGTAAAACCGGTTCACTTGACAAATTATATAATTATACAAACTTTCAATTCGCAAAGACGTACTTCCCGCCACATTTTTCTTTTTTTGGTCTTTAATCTAACCTAAACTAACTTATGTAATAAGCCTATTTAATATCTAATGGTTTAAGCACTATTTCATTTTTGCGAAATGTAAGTTTGTAAAATGTTATAGTTTGTCAAATAATTATTTGGTAAAAAGTCAGGATACCGGTAAAACCATATCGACTTTGACTTGTTATCGTATTGTCACCGTTTTGATAGCGCTTATTTACTTGACAGTAATGGCGGCCGAGTTGAAAGCAATACCTTAACAGGTCAAACACGATAGGGTTTTTATCACCCAGAATAATAGAGGAGCTGAACTGTCTAGTTCAAACTCTAAGCATTTAAGTATGGCCGCGAAATTTAACCAAAATTAGGTCGCTTGGATGAAATGCAGCTTTAACGTTTTATACCTATACCCATATTATGTAAAAGTTATTGCATGATTGCTAAATTTTGAGTAATTGCGCCAACTTTTGAGACAAGATGTCACCCCGGTATAGAGTTTTTTTTTCCAGTACTATGAGCAGAGATCGGACTATTTGGCGCCATTACTCGCAATAATGTGGACATGACTCCAAAGAGTTTAATTATAATTAATAAATTAAATTAATTGATTTGCACTTGTCCGATCTCTGACTACGAGTCAAAGTTGTTGAATGAAAAACGAGAAATGCTTTAGGGGCTTAGAAACTGAGGATTACTTTTGCATTAATATTTTGGAATAATGGTGTAGGTAATTCAATAGATTGGTACATTATTGAGGTTTAGAATGGAATGGTTTAGATATCAAGTTTTAAAATAAAAATTATAGCTGTTTTTAGCCTAGGGAGCCAAAGGTGTACCGCAACCGTTCTTTACCAGTATCATTAAAACTTATTAACTCCTAAACGAATTAATACATTGAAAAGTTAAAACTATATTCTGAACCGGGGTTTCTTTTCCTCTAATATTTACGTCAAGTTCTGGAACACCCTGTATAATGTGGACGGTATAGCAGCGTATAAATTACGAATAAACCAAAAAACATTGATTTTTGTGTATTAGATTTAGCAGATACTTTACAACAAATTCTAACCGAAACCAAATATAATCTTTAGCATAAAACAAAATCGCTTTCCTCCGTCTGTCCCTCTGCAAGGGGTTTGAATGCGCTTTTTATCATTCAAGAGGAAGGTTTTTAAGTAGTTTGGTTTATGTGCGGGTGTAACACGCATTATTATTTTAATTACTAGATATTTACACGCCGTCTAATGGCAGAATATGTTGGAACTCCTTATATCTTGTACCATCATATGTTATGTACCCATGTTCTTGTGAATAAATGATTTATTATTATTATTATTATAACAGAAAACTCACATAAACGAAGCGAAGCGAGGGCGGGTCGCTAGTTCACAATAAATAAACTTTAATACATACTTACAAAACAACAATCCATCATAGAAAATACATTCGAACACAAACCACAAACATCCACGCTCTCTTCAAGACCCCATTAATTCTTAACATCGCGATGTAAAAATCAACGAAATAAACAAAACGCCATCTATCTTAATATTTTGTTACCAGCAACTGTATTCTCTTCGGCGCTAGATGGCGCTAGTAGGTAACCCCATGGTCTCAAGCTATCTCCATACAAGCCTTGAAAGCGTAAAAAACAAACAGACAGAGTTATTTTCATATTTATATAATTAAGAGTATGGAAGTGTGCTATAGATATGGTTAGTATAGATAGACAGTACTCATGGATGGATATACATACCTATAATACTCATGTGTCTATGTTGACTTTCGGTTGCTCTACCACTACACTGTGTTTGTGTGTCAGTATGTTCAATCTAATGCTGCAAGAGTTCCATGTCATTTTTGAAGCCAGACTCTACATATTTTACTCGGTAAAACCATATGGCTTTTGACGGTTTACATTCATCAGGCATAACTTTTTTTGGCATAATCATCATTTGGCATACTCATCATTTGGCATAATCATCGTTTGGCATAATCATCTTTTAGCATACAGTCTTCACATCTACAGTAGGTTTTAGAAAAAAAGACTGTATGCTAAAAGATGATTATGCCAAACGATGATTATGCCAAATGATGAGTATGCCGAATGATGATTATGCCAAAAAAATTATGATATATGAAGGGTACCCGGCTTTTGACATAAATAGCTTATTTATTTGACAATTTTCATGGAATAAATTCTTGTTTATGTATGGATGTTCAGGAGACAATGTTAATTAATGTAAAGAAAATGCATCATACTTCTTGTGTAGCATGAGTGCAAATGTGAAATAAATAAATATATAAAGGACTCCCTCGTTTTTTGAAGTCGGTTAAAAAAGAAAAAGAACAATATGTAATACGCGTTAATATGAACTATCACAGCGGTCATCCTAGATATAAAGAAAGATTATAGTAGATAATTTCACACCAATTGACCTAGTTCCAAATGAATCTCTAGGCGCTCTTGATAGATCCAACTATGACAACTATGGTACCTAAGGATAAGTAGTAGGGATAAATTATATTACGCATACCAAAAAAAACAGCATACAATTCTCAGATCATTCAATCAATCATCAAACTTGTGATCAGATTCCATATAAATACCTGCGCGAGCGCACTTAAGCACAATCAGTTCTAATTACAGACGCAAAAAGCGATCATTGTCGCAAATATCGTTAATCGTGTGGGTAAAAGGAAACAATGGCTGTTATGTTTCGCGTTTCCCGGTCGTAGTAAACTGATAGTTTTTTTTTATGTCGCCCCGCCCACCATTGACGTCAATGGACCGGTCTCGGCGCGGGCGCACGTGTGTGCGTGTCAGGGCTACCACTACCACAGGGCTGAGGACTCTTCCGGATACGTTCAACGCCAGAAATTAATGTTTGGTGCTTTGTTTGGGAATTGGAATGGTCATTAGTGTTTTGGAAAGGATTGATTAAATTATTATTTACTAGTGACCCGCCCTCGCTTCGCTTCGGTTTATGCCAGTTTTCTGCAATAGCCGTATATAATCCAACACTTATTATATAAAAACATTCATCTTGAAACACTCCAGATCTATTAAAAAAAACCGCATCAAAATCCGTTGCGTAGTTTTAAAGATGTAAGCATACATAGGGACAGACAGACAGCGGGAAGCGACTTTGTTTTATACTATGTAGTGATGACTAGGTTTTGTGTGCGACTCCATCCGCGTAGAAGTCGTTTAGCGCTATTCCCTCGGGAGCTCTCCAGTTTTACGGGATAAAAATGAGCCTATGGGTTCTCTGCCTTTTGACCAAAATATGTTTGGCTGAATGTATCGTCTTCCAACCGTTTCATTTGCCAACCTGCTTTTTTTCTGTAACTGTAAATATTTCAGGATTTTTATAAAAACTATCCTAACCCGTTCTACGCGATGGTACTAAAATAAATAATGAAATATGGTTACTTACAGTAAAAAAAGCGGGTTGGCAAATGAAACGGTTGGGAAACGATACATTCCACCAAACATATTTCGGTCAAAAGGCAGGATACCGAGTCTATGTGCTATTTCACACATTAAAATATATCTGTGCCAAATTTCATCCAGATCGGCTTAGCCGTTCTGGCGTGATTGAGTAACAAACATCAAACTTTCGGCATTTATAATATAAAGTAAGATTTGGAGAGGGAATGATGACATTTACGGAAATATCTCATCGGGTGTTGGTAGTTTTGCTGGGGAACAGAGAAGATTCATGTTACCGAGAATTAATTTGTTTAATAATGTTGGATGTTACTTAATTATTCCAGCTACGTCTGTTTGTCTTCTTTAGTCAGTTAGAAGACTAACGAACAATAATGTTTTCACTGTTACTAAAAAGACTAAAAAGGCTTTAATTGTTTAATGTAAATTGAAATTCAAATAATCTGAGAATGCAAAATGTTCCTTTTAGTTCTTTTTAGACATAAAATAACGAATTACGCATCATCTAATGCAAATAAAGGTCAGTCAGTTGTAAACATATCTTCGATAAAAAGATGCTCTAAGTCGCAACAGATTCTTAACAATGGTAGGCGGACCAGATGACGCAAACGATCGATTTATTTATTCTCATCAATAGGTACAATTACTCAGACATTCCATCACAAGCAGTACAAGCGAGCGACAACGCAAAAAAAACTTGATTCAAATCCATTATCGACTTCTGTCACGCAAGACTTATTCGTAATGGTCCAAAAAAAGTAAAATCATTTTTCCTTCCTGTTGTGGCAACCCTAAGGTACCCGCATGAGTGTCAAATCGCTTATACGAACTCACTGATCGCCGGTTCCTACTTGAGTAGTTAAAATGTTGCGTGTGTGCGTTGCAAGCATGCAAGCGTTTAGTGTGCCAGTCGCCGATCGTTATTTTATAGTATTTAGGGTTGCCACCTTTATTATTCGAACTATAGACGAAATATAAAAGTCTACTAGAGGGCTTTTTATATTTTAAGTACGCTTTAGGTGTTTTTGATATTGACTTACTGCAAAAAAACATAAAGCTTAAAGAGTCACATAATCCAGAATTCCCAAGAAGAAACCACTGTGTTGAAATAAGTACCACACAAAACTGAATTATCACAGTTAAAACAGTTTAAACAAAATCCGTGAACAAATACTTACACCCGTATTCACAAACGTCACTATGAGGTCTCACAGTGCTCACGAACGCACGGGGTGGTTCAAATCGTCTCATAAACAAAAGGTCGGTCAAAAAGGACCGATCACAAAGCTGTATTGAAGAAGAAGAAGCAGTGAAGGATCCCTCAAGTATTGTTTGTGAATACGGGTGTAAGTCCTTGTATTCACAAAAGTCCGAGTCTAGGTTTAGTCTAGTGTATCTTAAGTTTTAAGTGTCCTTTGCAGTCCCAGCGTGCCATTTGAACCGAAGACAAAGAAGAGAGAAGAATTTTCAATAACTATTTGTTTTCGGTTTAAAAAGGTCGCTCAGGATTCGTAAAAACTTGTTGTCCGTGAAATTAAAGAGAGAAATTGCTTGTTCCAGATTATTAACGCTGATTGAGGGTACGGTTGACCCTGAGCGACCTTCGGCTTCGGGCCCTGAGGACTAGCAGCTCAAGAGTAGGAGGGGATCTGCTGGGGTTGGAGGAACCACTGACTGCATAGGACAACACTGAGTCGCATTAGTTATGCGCACGGCTATCAGGATTAATACCGATAAAGTAATACGATGATATAAATCTCCGAAGAATTGTCAATCCAGTCCAATTCTGCCAATTTAACCCGCTTGACAATCCTGCGGGTCGATATTTGAGAAAGATGTGCTCGAAAGTAGAAAATAATTCGCATACAAACGAACGTCACACATAATCAACCCGCAACATAAAAAAATATGAATTTACGTTTATTGTCGAATGATTTTTCGAGTTTTCGATTCCCAAAATCGACTTGTTGGAGAGTAGAAGAGTAATGCGAACTTATTTTACTTTAAACTATTAATACAATTTTCCAAACTATCCCTGTGACCTAGACAAGATGTTTAACGCTAATGTAAATTAATTTGGAGAACTGAGGGCCCTGCCAAGATGCATTGCGCTAACTAGCGTTTCTATTAGTTTCGTTTTTAACCAATCGCGTCACTGGTAGATCACGTGACTTTTCGTATCACGTCATTTACCAGTAACGCGATTGGTTTAAAAACGAATCGAATAGAAATGCTAGTTAGCGCAATGCATCTTGGCAGGGCCCTCTGTCAACGTCGTTTCTATACATTTTTTATAAGGAACAATAAAACGATCACCGAATGCATCTTGTCTAAGGTCACCGTACTGTCGAGTAGTAAAACTAATTCATCTCTGTCGTTAATATTAAAACCTGATAAAGCGGTTAGTTTTGCTAGCTCACAGAGGAGATTTTCTGTTTGTGAAAGCATAAGGATTATGCGTTCGCGTCAACTATTTTTAAAACACTTGCCGTAGCTTAAAAGTAACGCATAAGATAGACACCCTTTCATTAAAGGTCCTGTAAATTGTCGACGTTATTTTACAAAAGGGACTTAATCCTAGACCCTTACCAGAATAACCAACAAACAATGAATGTACAATATACATACATACAATAACGCCTCTTTCCAATAGAGGTAGGCAGAGACCACATCCTTCCACTTGGTATGATGCTAGACACAATCCAATAACATAGTTCTTGATTATATTTTCTTGCTTTGTTTTTGTCTTTATGTTACTTTTCCAGAAAGGTAAAAGAAGAAATAAATAACAGAGCGTAGTGAAATAGTGTTGTAGGCATTTATAATAATTATAATAATAATAAATTTTATTTCAGGCAACGAGGCCCATAGTTACAAATACCTTATAGACTAACATACATAACAATATAAAACTTAAAACTAACACCGAGGTGACAGAACAGCGGGTATCTGTTTTGCCAAAATTGGCGTGATGGTCGCTGCCGGCAGGTTGCCTCGAAACCGCCGGATTTATGAAGCTCCCACGTTGACTCAGACAGACAGACTCAACATGAACTGATTGTAAACAAATTGTAAAATAAGTTTTTTATTTCTCTTATCAAATGGAACTTGTAATGAGTTTAGATTGCCTAAAATTATTTAGTTTGTGGTTCCCAGCCCCAGAAGGTTATAGCGGCGGTTACGATTATATATAGTCAATACATTTAAGATTAAAATTAAATTAGGTTATTTTACTATTTGTAATATTTCGTAACTCAGAAAATCCCATTTACTTGCCTTTTTAATTGTTAGTGGTAACGATGATGGTGTAATTAAACAAAATATTATAAAATGTTATTATATTTTGGACCACTTTCCAAATTAAACTTATAATCGAATACTCTACGTATAAAACTGAAAAGAAAAAATATACGATAAGCAACTTCTCAGTAGCATCCGTCACTCTCGTATCTATATACGTTTTAGAAAGTGACGGATGTTTTATCCACATTTTGTCACGCGATAAACGCAGCTATATTAGGGAATGCAAATAAAGAATGCAAATAACCGGGTTTAACCGATTTAAACCGGTTATTTTCATACAAAAACGGTTTTTAACCGGTTAATTTGCATTCCCTAGTCTCCTAGTCAATATGCAAACGCTGCTACAGGACACAACTAATACGGCGCGTGGATTAAGCAATAATAGACTTTTGGTCAACGGTGTAAGCACTTCGACGCACGCCTTATTAATTGTGTCGCTACTACCGTTTCTATTTTCTATCGGCCCGAAATGTATGGAGTTGACATAGCGGGCGACGCGATCTGTCATCAGCTTAAGTCAATTCTGCGGGCTCAGACAAGATGCACTACGCTAACTAACGTTTCTATTCGATTCGTTTTTAAACCAATCGCGTCACTGGAAGATGACGTGATACGAAAAGTCACGTGGTCTACCAGTGACGCGATTGGTTTAAAAACGAATCGAATAGAAACGTTAGTTAGCGTAGTGCATCTTCGCAGGGTCCTCTGTAAATTTTTTCGATTTTCTAAAATCGCTAACTTAGCGTTCCGTATCTTGACTAGCCCCCTGCGAACTTACTCGTAATGATATTATAAATTACATGTTTTTAGGATTATTTTATTCCATAGATTATTATGAGATTGAAGTTATAAAACTTATGAAGATTATTATGTTGAGATTATGATTATTCCTACAAAAAATACTATTATAATTTTCTCTTACTTTAAGTTTTATTAAGTTTTTATTGTTTTATGTAAATGTTATAATATTTCTTCCTATTATGATTCTTAAACATTAATTTATAACTTTAAGTTGTTTGATTATTTACCAATATTAATTAATAACAAATAATTTATTTACCGCTAAAGTATTACGTATTAGAGTAGACTTTGTTAAAAAAAAACCGATGAAGAATAATAACATATCATTGTAGAATAAAAAGACAAGCTGGCTTACTGTCTTAAAATAATCTACTTTTTCGACCAAAAACAGACTCTTGCCTTAGGTTTAGATTTGTTAAGGAAAATAATTAGTTATTTTATGTTTTTATTATTATTTTTAAACATTGATATTTTTAGCACATATTTCTCAACTGTTAGTAAAATGTGTCTGAATTATTAAATTATTTATTATTAGCGTAGTAATCAAATTCAAATATGCTTATTTCTATAAAAAATAATTAATTAAACCAAAATATACGATGACCCAGTTTACCAACGCAGTCGCCATCTAATCAAGCCACGACAGTGTACTCGTTTAACTTGCCGAAAAAGTGTTTGGGAAAAATGAGGGCGCTATTTGGAGTGTAATTGGCAACATGACCCAATTTTAAACGTTACTTATACTACCGCTAAATACGGTTGTTGCCATTTGAGAATATTGTAGTTCCTTAAACTCTTTCTTGCCAAGCTATACGCTGCCGTAAAACCATAATCCACCATTAATCCACCTAAGAAAGCGGTTATTTCCAATGTAGTATTCGAAGCATTCTATACTCTATTTATAAGCGCATTAGATTTATAATGATTACACTATTACTATGCAGTCAGCCGCCTTCCTGGTATCACGGCAGTACGATCAATTAATATTAGAATGTTATATACAGTTTTGGCCAAAATATAAATTGGTATCCATGCAGACGACGCGGATAGACTAGTTGGTGACCCTGTCCACGAAGCTAGTGGTCCCGGGTTCGATTCCCGGTAAAGGTAAATATTTGTGTGATGAGTGCGAGTGTTCGTTCGTGAGTCTTGGATGTTTTTTTTTTCGGTACGGGTATAAGTATGTTTATCGTTGCCTAGTGCCTAAAACTGGAGCCTACTTTGGGACCAAGTCAATTTGATTTTTGTCTAAATTTCCACTGTCATTTGTTTTTAATGTACACATTAGTGTACCGCATGAACCTCCGCTATGAACGCATAGTGAGTAATCTGTCTATTGTGTCAGGTTCGGTTTTTTCTTATTCTGACCCACTTACATTGGTCACCTTGTATGTATGGTCTCATGATCACGGTCGTTGCAATACGATCGAAACGTCGGGATAATAATTAATAATGTTTTTCGCGATTCTGTCCCGCTTACGACAAATATACATATGTACGAGTATGTATGGCTACTGTCAGTCCCGCCCCGATCATTTTATATTTTGGTGAATACTGTATAGTTAAATAAATAAATGGACCAAATAACATTGTCGTCGCTAGGTTTATTCAATATTTATATAAAAATTCAGTATGGGGTAACAGTTTAAGAGGATTGTAAAGCTAAAAATTTCCATAAAAAGTGCGATAGTATGTCTCTCCCCTTAAAACTAGTCAGATTTTTACGAAAAACTATGTGTGTACGTCTTGCTTTGCAAGAAAACTTTTGCTGCTTCTTGCAAATAAAAAAAACTAAAATGTAACCTATTTTGGCAGCTAAAATTTATGGATTTTTTTGACAGCTACGTGATTTAAGCGTTCGCTTCACAATTCTCTTATAAAGCGTTATTACGAGTAAAGTCCAATTTTTGATTGAGAAGCGGACGGCGAAAAAAATTGCATAGATATCACCTCATCGCCACTGGCGACATGGCATGCTTCATATATACCTATACATTGGTTGTCGCCGCTCGCCGCTCGTCGCGTAGAGTCGTGGCCTGACCGGTACAGTTAAGCTGGGCATTCACGACCGCTCCAACAAGCCGAATAGAGCAGCGCCGCGCCAAAATCGATCCGTGGATGTTAAAACTGTAGCGTTTAAAAGTACTTGGCGCGGTCCGTTGGATTTCCAAATGGACGGAAAGCCAGCGCAACGCGCCAACGTGCAATCCGAATGGAACTATCGTGAATGAATCAGTCTGCTGCGTGATGTCGCACCGTTGAGGCGTGGCGTGGCGCGCCCGTGAATGTGGTCAAAATATTACGCCCGTCCAGTTGTATACAATCCATCTGTCGCCGAGAAAAACGGCGCGTCCGTGAATGCCCCGCTTTACACGTTTTTGGTTTGATTGAGATTTGTGATTGGTCCATCCAGAGCTGCTGTTTTCTAGTGTTTTGCAATGAAATGTATTGACGTACTCGTTGATGGTCGTGCGTGGCTGTGGTTTTTTTTTTCAATTTTCCCTATGTTTTATGTATATTTTTAATGTGATGGTGAACAATCACTTATTCAGCACTGGAGGCTCGCCGCAACTCTTTGCGTCATAATTACTTAGTGACGCTAATATACTGAGTATAATAATTAAAATATAACAATTGGTTGATTTAAACTAAGTTGCCTAACAACATTCCATTATCTACGTAGTTATTAATCGATTTAGAATAATGATTAATGATATATCTATTCAATGTATGACGTCAAAGTCACGATAATTTAATGATTCTTTGACCATTTTTTAAGTATGATCAATAAAAAAATTAATTACTGTTTGTTATCCTTTTTTTTGAAGTACGCTTTAGTGTCCAATATTAATTCTATTAGGACCCGTTTTTTTAATCGCTAAGACTTATGACTTGCACGCACACTTGGAAAAGTTTGTGGCATAAGAGGCAAAAGGTCGATATATACTATCCCCCTTACTAATAAACGTTGAGTAACGGTGGTATAGCTATACAGTGTTTTGTCCTTATCTGTCAAATTCAAATAATAATAATAATAATATAATAATAATAATAATAATAATAACAATGACAGATAATGACAAAACACTGTATAGCTATACCACCATTACTCAACGTTTATTAGTAAGGGGGTATGTGTATACTAGTACAACTATATTGTAGAGGGTTTCAGCCATGGTTTCAGCTTAAGAAGAGGTTTGAACAGATGTTCGGTTTTCCCCTCTTTTATGCATTTAAATTCAGGTAAAAACCTAGAAATATACACACATACACAGATATAAAGATATAGGTAGATTCACAAGAGCTGGCACGAATGGATTGAATAACAGAATTTCGGTTTGAAATTCGAACATCGGTTCAAAGGACGGCACTCACATAGGTTACATTATTTTTATTCATTCCATTCGTGCCAGCTTTAATGAATCTACCTATACATACGGTTAACTTATAACCCCCCCCCTATTTATTTGTCAGGGTTTAACAACGTTTTCAAACTCAAGTTTTCGACAATAACTTCTTAATGTAATAAACGTATGTACGGCTTGCATCGAGCTGGTAAACATGCAATATAGCAACACAATTAATATGGCTCACGTAAAAACGCTTACGCCGTTGACCTAGAGTCTATTATTGCTTAATCCGCGCCATCTTATTGGTCCTGCTGTAATGTAACCGCACACCGGCGCACGCGTCACCACCGCGGTTAATGCGGTTTAACGATACTTTACTCGATTTTGAAGAGTCGTAACTGTTTGAAATGATTTACGGTTCTTACCTTAATTAAGATATCATGTTAGCAGTATGTACTGTTGTAGATTTTTAATATTTATCGGGTCAACATAGAACTCTGTCTTTAGAGACCAACAGTAGGGAGAGAGGAGCACAGCTCTATTGTAAGAATGAGAAAGTTATATAGGACGGAAGAACGAAGGTCTTTTCCGAAAATAAAATAGCGGCCTGCACACGTAAAGTTCGGACCGCGGGAAACGCCACGCGTCATTCCAATTTCGCTCTGAACCGTACGTGTAAATGCAACTGTAATAGTAAAATAGTACGGTTCGGATTGGCGCGTGGAATGGCGCGTGGCGTTTCCCGCGGTCCGAAATTTACGTGTAAAGGCGGCTAATATCATAGAAGTGACTCTTAAACTCGCAATCGATTTATAATGGTTATATCTAAAAACATATATTTAAATAAATAGAACAAAAATGTAAAAGAAATGGTAAGCTTTAATAATGATGTCACCAGGTTTTGTTTTTTGGACAAAGTTCGGCGGTGAACTCTTATCATCTTTTAATTTTGAAACGGTAATAATTTTGCATTAAAGTTTAAAACAATTAGTTGAAAACGGTAACAGATGCTAACATAGTTCTTGAAGAAAAATAAAGCACTAAAGAGTCTTTAAAAGACACATAATCTTTCATTTTTAACCGACTTCAAAAAAAGGAGGAGGTTCTCAATTCGTCGGGATTTTTTTTAATTTTTTTTATGTATGTTCCACGATTACTCGAAGACCACTGGACCGATTTGAAAATTTTTTTCGTTGTTCGAGTGGTTATACTTTCTAGTTGGTCCCATTGTCACCACGTTAGGATCTGATGATGGGATCTTGGAGAAATCAAGAGAACTCCTCAAATATTATAGGCACACCTATAGCGATTTTGGTATTTTTCACTGTAACTCATGCATTTGCTTTTGAAAAGTACTATATGAGTGAAGTGGAACTGATGATGTAGACCACAGATGGCCACCGGAACTCCTTAACGGTACCTATTTCAAGGGTGGCGATAAGATATTTCGATAAAGGTAGTTGAGCGACTATGACGAAGCACATTTAGGTTTAAATATGACTATGACATTCCCGCGGCGTTGTCTGCGGCGAGCTTGAAATGTTCTATAGTTTTTCATTAATATTTAGAAGTGGAGCTACGTAACAGCATAAATAGGATCACTAAAAAGTATAAAATAAAATAAATGTTTAAAAAAACAAACACCCGCCTTCAAAAAGCAAAAAATAACTTCTTTAAAATGGTAGGTAAATAGGTCAGTCCAACTGAAGTCGGCGTCCAACAATATTTTAACCAAAAGCAGACTTCAGTTGGACTGACCTATTTACCTACCATTTTAAAGAAGTTATTTTTTGCTTTTTGAAGGCGGGTTTTTGTTTTTTTAAACATTTTCGGTTTGAGCTGTCGTCCCTTTCCACCCTGTATACTCGTATCGAATGTCTCTCATTGTCAGACATGATCTGTGGAAGCCTTTAATCACGTACGATCAACAATTTTAATTATCTAGCACCCAAAGAACCCTGTTATACTACCCTAGAAAGAAGAAAGGTGGTTTATGAGTGCAAAGTTCATGTGCTCATACTGCCTTTTGGTTTTGGAGGGCAGCATAATGAGTTGATAAAAGTTAGTGGTGAAAAAGACTCAACTAAATAATAGCACCCGAATTGAGGATACTGGGATAACTGATCTAAACAGTTTTATTATATTTAATTACTTATTTAAACCACTAGATAAAAAGGGAGATCTGAGCGACAAACAAGTCGCGGACAACATGTGCGAGCGGTGCAGATCGCTTTACGACTACATTTCAAAAAGTCTTAGTCGCTAAATGACCACATTGTTTTTTTCATCTTATGTCTGTTTTAGCAATGTCGACGGAGCCCCGCATGGCGGGTCTCCTATTCCTTGGCAATTTACCCTTCAGGCATTTGAAGTTACTTAACGAGCCTAACCTGCCTAACGCTAACGAAGTGTTCATTTTGCAACTCGTACTTTTTGAGATGTAGTAGTCGCAAAGCGATCATCTGGTCGTATTTGCTAATAAAGCTTCTATACCTCCTTGTGCCACTTTGTCCTGCCACCGCTAAAACACTTAAATAAGACTTTCTTATGGCGCTTCTTTTGAATGTTGGTTTTGTTATAAACTCTCAGACATGATAATGGAACTTGTAGAATAAAGTTAATTTCTATATTCCCCCAAAACGAATATATTGAGTTTGGGAAGTAGAGCTCCTGCAAAAAATATAATAGCAATGTTTATGATCTGCTTGTTATAATAGAAGTTTGTCAGGCGTTACTACTATACTGTTTTATATTCGCATAAGGTATCTACTTAGGTACATTTGATTTACGACTCTTACAAGTAATGTACTTACGTGATAGCGTTATTTAATAATATTGATTTAATAATTAATTTAAAATACGGAATTTGTATTGCTTAACGTCACTCTGTACAATTTCTCATATGTTTTTATATGTTATATGTTCTCATATGTTTTTATCCATTTTACGAACAAGTAAACTTAGACAAGTCCTTAATCCGACATGTTCAATCAAACCTTACCTAACCTACCATATTAGTCGACAAAATTTATCACCTTATATCGTTACAACACATTTTAAATTTATAAAACTAACCGCAATTTGTCTTATCTGAACACCACATCTCTCATTTACACTTTAAAGTAAGTACTTCGACAAAGTTCTAATCATTAAAAAATGCGTTTTGCTTAGAACTGTGTTGCATTAAAAATTGCAAAAGTGGGTAGACAACGCTTCGTAATAGGTGCGTATCGATGATCGATATGAGGGATAGAATAAACGGATCGATATGAAATAGCATGGCGCAAGATATATGAGGTGTCAGCGCGTGATTTATTGCGTTGCGCGGCGTTTGCGCATATGCTATAGCGGAGTGGAGACGGATTCTTGTCGTGACGTTACTGTGACAACAGCAGTAAATCAAATCAGTTATTCGTAAAGTATTATCAGACTTTATTATTTTCGGATTCGGTTAGGGTGCCCCCGCCAACCATGGATACTCGTTACGCCAGGAGAGGAATCCAAGAATTATATTTAAAAAAAAGTTACTGGCCATTAAGAAAAGAAAATGTGCCGTCAAAAGTGCACAGTCGTACCCATTGAGGTAGCAGGAATGGAACGATAGTCGTTAGCGAGTAGCGCGATCATCGACATCTAGCGAATAGGGTAGGTAGTAGCGTTTCTTATTTATCCAGTATTTAAAAGATTTACGAGAATCCTTGAAGGATATCGGGTAATCATTACCCTTCTTTTGCTTCGCAGTAGTAGGGTAAAAAGTAACCTTCATTAGTTTCCATATAACGGCTACGTAAATGCCAATTTTTATGGAAATCCAAATTTAGCCATTTGTCCGTGAAAACAAACAAAGAAACACACTTTCATATGATAATATTTCTTTTTTTTACTAAATCAAATGTCACTCTATACGCTATTTTATCATCAATTTCGCGCTCGTTTTTCTTTGGTGTAAAAAACAATGATTAGCTCAATGACTATTAAGTAAAATAATGTAAAAATAAATAATAAAAGTCCGACTCCGCAGCACAGAAATTATGAAATTTAATCCACGACTGAATTGTATTTAACGATCTAGTTAGATACTAGATAGTCCCCCGTCTGAGATCGGACCGCCCCCTTACAAACACGCAAGCCATAAGCCGTCTTAAACCGATACGTGCAAGGTTTACTTCCGATAATTGCTCTGATTGTTTTGGTCAATGCCCCGTCGCCTTTATATTTAAAGGCGCAAAAATGAAGGGGGCTATTCTGACACGGAAAATGTCAATCGTAGGAAAATCGGTCTACCTATATGTTGTTGAGAGTTACTAACGAATTCGAATAATCGCCTTTCTAATATCGCCGGGTTCAACATTTTTATATTACGGCTTGACCGAACTATAGTAGAGTTTGTGTTTGAAATATGAAAGAATGGGAGCCTTGAGCTTAGTTTCGGAGTACATAGGTAGGTCAATTTGTTTAAGATTTTCCGGTGTACTTTAATTATTCCTTATTTTATTATTTATCTTAGGTTGCATAAGAGTAATTGAAATATGCAATTGGACTTTTAGGTAGAGCCGTACGTAAGGTATGTACAAAATACGATATCATTACATCTCGAGTAAAAATTCATTTCTATTTTCTCGAGAATGGATACAAGACTTCTGCTTATAAGGCCATCAAGCGAAAGAAAAGGTATCAGAGGGCTCAGACAAGATGCACTACGCTAACTAACGTTTCTATTCGATTCGTTTTTAAACCAATCGCGTCACTGGAAGATGACGTGATACGAAAAGTCACGTGGTCTACCAGTGACGCGATTGGTTTAAAAACGAATCGAATAGAAACGTTAGTTAGCTTAGTGCATCTTGTCTGAGCCCTCTGTTCTGTGGTTGAGAGATTAGATTAATAATAAATGAGTTTTAGTCAATATTTTACAGTCTCAAAAAGTTATGTGTTATTAATTATAAGATATCTCTCTTATTAAAAAATTTAACGTCCTTGTCCTTTTGTTGCTTACATATTAATTTTTAATTTAACATACACTTCTATCAGCTATTGACGTAAGTAACATACAAAAAAACATGTATGAGCTTCTGGTTTACGCTGTCATTAGTCATCTAACCTATGATCCGTACATTTTAAGAACAATAGATGTTAAAGTACGTAATTGAGATGGTTTTAAATTGCTTGACAGTCTTCCGTAGACCTTTGACAGCAATGGAATAAAAAAATAAAAAAACCCTACTTGATTAGTGACAAGTTTTTCTAGTTTGACAACTTCCTATGTTTTTTGCTGACGTCAATTCAGCCGATGTTTGTTTAATAAGTGTATAAACTGTTATAAATCGGCGAAATATTTTTAAACCAGTATTATTCGGTGTTAACCGGTCGGCTGGCGGTTTTTCTGTCACGTATTTAATAAGTTAAAGCGGAAACATAATGGGTTTTTATATCTTTCCAAAGACTTTGTCACCGGAATGTTAAAGAAGGTGCGACCCTAGTACTTTAGCTAAGAAGATGATGTTATACAATTAAAAAACCTTTCCTTGACATTGCTTTAAAGAGACATTGATTTTAAGATACATAAATAAATAAGAGTTTTAAGTACCTATATAAATAAATATCATGGGGCAAATACAGTAAGAGCATTAACGTCAACTTATGATATAGAACCTGCAGCAAACTGTAATTATGGAATCTACAATGTATTATCTACTACGAGTACCTAGTTACATTTCATCCACGTAGGGGTGGATCCAGAATTGCTTCCTCCTCCCTCATCTGCATAGCTGATTACCTGATTAGTTACCAACCGGTAGGTACCTACCTAACTCTGCCTTATTGTAAGGCTACCTGGGCAATTTAGTTGTGCCGGTTAATGATTCAAAAACGAATTGTTTTTGAGAATAACACTTCTGCTCCTAACTGAATAATTGGAAATAAATATTAACGTCAGGAGGGATACGAGCGTCAACGGGCTAACGACGTGCGACGAACCATATATTTTAAGGAGATATTGTTGGTTTGACTATAAAATAAGTAATAGTACAAGTTTGAAGGACTTGGAAAAATTCACAGTTGGATTTCTCGTACTTTTTTTGTCACTATTATATCCTGTGGAAAGTTGAAAACTTTTATATTCTTTTCAAGTGCACTGTGAATTTTTATCAGACTAAGAATAAGTAAAATTGTCTCCTTTAACTGCTGTTTCATTTTTGTTTCAAATGTAATTTTTTCGTCAAAAGTATTAAACACGTTGTACGTTGTGCGGAGCTCTCGCTTGGGACTCGTGTAAATTAACATACTTTCCGCACTTGCATCAAAATGTTTTATATTTATTTATTATTAATTTAAACTTCATTGCACAATACACAATACACTTATGGCGGACTTAATACCTAAAGGATATATAGTCGCAGTTCCTCTAGTAAGCCGTTTGAAGCGGGTTTTTGGTTAAGGTATTGGTTACGATTACGTAGCCAGGCAACGTAATCGCTAACACTTAACTTGCCTATCACAATAATATCCTTATCAACCAATAAATATAACCCTTATCCAGAGTTCAATAGATAAATTTACTTCCTTTAGAATTCAATATTTATTTTATACTACGATACTTCTTGTTTGCTTTAGGTTTTTCTAGATCTTTTCTTAGTAAATTTTTGCAAGATACCTTTTTTTTAATAGTGCCTATTCTCACCAACTAGCAACTGTTAAATAATTTTAAGTGACAATTAGTGACCCGAGTGGTTGCCGGGTTAGAATAGTCTCACTCGATGTCTTCCCGTGGAAATCGTAAAAGGTGACTAAGGGAATAAAGGCGATGTGCTTGCAACCTGTTACTAATGCGCTGGTAAACATCTTCGCCTGATTGTGCAAAATGTGGTTGCGGAATTGTCAACAAGTTTTTAGAGTTGTAGGTAATTCTTTAGCTCTGCCTATCCCACTCTGGGAATGAAAGCGTGAGTTTATGTATGTAGAGACATCTTTACATTATTCAATGCCACTTTGAAGTGATAGAAATCCTTCAAAATTTGGTGAAAACGGGCACTGGTTCTGCGTCGCCAAGTACCTATTTACTGCTCAAATGACTCGGATGACTTGACGTCGCTGTATCAAGACTATTTCGCGCCATCTGTCATGTAGGGCCGGCGTTTTTTCTCGCAATAAAAAGCGTTTTTAATGGACGCCATATTTTCCCGCGGTGACAGGAACAACGCGGTGCAAACTGGTTCGCGCGTGACGGGTGTCGCTGATTTCGAGGAAACAGGGACAAGTTGGACATGAGAAGTCGTTTTTAGAAGTGCGAAATGAGTTTTAGTGCCGAGAACTCTATGTTGGGACTGTTTTGTAGGGAAATTAACAGCTCTGGCACTGGTTAGGTACACTATGAGGATACGAGTATCTTAATATCTTATTCAAGTAGAATGAGTTTTAATGGTAATAGAGAAGGCCTTGGACCAGACAATGGGACTAGTGATGGGTAAATTAAAAAATACATATATATCCTGAAAAATATTTCCAATTGAGAAAACTTTTTTTAAATAAATTATTTCTAAATCCATACTTTAATATTATAAATGCGAAAGTAACTCTGTTTGTTACGCTATCGCAATTAAACTGTAGAATTCATTTAACGCATTCACTGCCATTACTGGAGTTTGCCTACTGTAAGAACGCACATATGCGTTGAGGGCACTGGATGAAAGTCACGGTGACGCATATATGCGTCGGTAGCAGTGCATGCGTTAAAAAAAAATAGATAGCTTGAACCCCAGGAAAGGACAAAGAGTACTTTCATCTAAGAAATATCTATAGTTTCCGAAAGAATAGCGATAAACAAGTTCCACGTAGACGAAGTCGTGGGCAAAAGCTAGTAAGATAGATATAAAGGTCATATAAAACATAAATATCGTAGCTTAAGTCTAAATTAATTAATTTACGTAACAATAAGTGCCACCAAAAAAAATATGTTCCTTTCCATATTTCAGTATATTGTTGTCCAAGTATATTATTATCGGTAAGTACTACAACTGCCAAGACCGTGTACGAACAAATTTAACATTATGCAATAACTCTATGAAAAGCAAGCTTTAAAAACCCGACTGCATTTTTTATACTGTCGTCGATATACCTACATATGTTTATAATTGTCATTTGGCCATTGTTGTTATTTCAATTTTAACAGTTGAGGTATCCTATGAAACTCTCGCTGCGAAGACGAATCCAATGATACCTCATTTGTCAAAATCGTCCAAGCCGTTTTTGCTGTAGCGGGGATCATAGAACTGGACATACATGACGGTGAAAAACATAACCCTCCGCCGCAGTCGGGTAAAAACTAAAGCTTTTTAAGTGTAGTTACGTCATTTTTTTTTTTTTGCTTTGTTACAATAGTTTTGCACTATCATCGACGTTATGGCTATTATGTATCTTATTTTGCTTGTTATGTTAATTTATTTTCTTGAAAAACAAAATTCACTTCCGCTTTGGCCAACGAGTATAAATTTAGATTAATACACACAAACAAATAGTTAAAATTCAGTCCTTGTACCTTGCTTCGGATCCATGGCATAAACATAATGAATTTTAATGGTAGATCCCAATCGCGCAACGCAGTATACTCACACGTGTGGAGCCCTAAGTACAAACATGGCACAAACGTAATGTTTTCAGTTTGTATCAGGAACGTTTATTCTATCTTCTACAGGCTTACCATACAACGAAATTTGTATGTATGTATGCATGTAAACTCTTTATTGCACATAAACAATTACAAGACATGTTTGCATTAATATAGATATTGTACCTAGGCGAACTTATCCCATATGGGATCTCTTCCAGTTAACCCTGGATTAGAATAGGCAAGGACAATGCAGAAGGAATTGGTCAATGGAATATGAGCTTATTGTGAATATCATAGAGTCAATTTTCTAATTCGATTGTTAGTCATAAAAACAAAGGAAAATCTATTTTATTTCCTCTGCAATGGATCTTTATTACAATGGCTGTATTATTTAAAAACAAATTGTACGCGGGACCTGACGAGGATATGAAACACTAGCGGTTGCCCGCGACTCCGTCTGCGTGGAAGTCGCTTATCGCTATTCCCATGGAAACTATCCAATTTTCCCTTGTAAAGGGCAGCTTATGTGCTATTTCAGACTATAATCTATCTCCGTCCCAAACATTTAGATCTGTTCAGCCGTTCTGAGGCCCTAGCCAACATGCAAACGCTACTAACGTTTTTCTTTACTCAAAATGTATGGATGACATCCTCGGGCATAGCAATAAACCACGTGGTCAACCGTCATCCCATACATTTTGAGTGATAGAAAAGAAAAACGCTAGTAGCGTTTGCATCATCAAAGATCCATCCAAACTTTCGCATTTATAATAGTAGTAAGATTTTATGTAGTGAAGGTTTAGAGCCAGCAGACAGCTGATGGAAAGTAACCGATGCCTTTAAACAACCAACCTAACCTAATAGGCAACTGTAGACAGGAATCTGCTGTCCTTTAAGAAGATAGTAAGATCGACTCGTGAAGGCCCTATGTTGTAGCGTTCTGGAAAATAAGTATCTGTGTCCTCAAAACTAGGTAAAGATAATACCTAGGTATAGTAATCGAGATGGTCTGTTAAGAATTGGGTATTGGGTGGGTTTGGGTATGTTTAATTGATTATTTATTTAAACGAACGAAAAAAAGTTAAAAAAATACTGACAGACAAAAGTACTTTTTTGGTATTTTTGAGAATTTATTATTTATTACTTTATTACCTTATTATTACTTAATGTCATTTACTTTTAAGTATTGTTGTTGTATGTTTTATGATTGAAAAAATGACCTTCTGCTGGAGTTTCTTGCGGGGCGCTTCTTCTCCGCAATGATGGTCTTGTCCGAAGTGCTGGTAGATTCACTCTATATTACCGACGTGTAAAAGAGCCCTCATGTGGCCTATTAGCTGAATAAATATTTTGAATTTTGAATTTACTGTTGTCTCGAAAAGGTTCCAACTCAAGCGTTACGCTGGCATTAAAGCTAGCGCTGGTCGTCCGTTGGAACCATCCAGTGAAACCACGGCAGATTACCCCTTTCTCGTATTCCAGTCGGCATCCATTCAAATTTTATTATAGTACAGTCAAGGAATTTAATTTGTGACCCACCTTAGGTCCAAAGTTAATCTGATATTCTACAGAAATGAGGTTGAGTTTCCTATCAATTACAAATGACTTGGCATCTCTATTGACAATGACATCTTCAAGCAGATTTTCTTTGAAATGGGTAGAAAATTAACTTCCGTGACCGTACAATGTACATTACAATAAGTAAGTGCAAATAGTAAATAATTGCTCAATTGTACTGTTCTAAAAACAAATGTTGGCTTATAATTGTACTATCGATCGTTAATTTGTGACCCATTTCAAGAATAACTCCATGAAAAGCAAGCTTTAAAAACCCGACTGCATTTTTTATACTGTCGTCGATATACCTACATATGTTAATAATTGTCATTTGGCCATTGTTGTTATTTCAATTTTAACAGTTTAGGTATCCTATGACACTCTCGCTGCGAAGACGAATCCAATGATTCCTCATTTGTCAAAATCGTCCGAGCCGTTTTTGCTGTAGCGGGGAACATAGAACTGGACATACATGACGGTGAAAAACATAACACACCGCCGCAGTCGGGTAAAAATAGGCTTCAATGTCATTAGAGATGTCAAATCATTTGTACCTTATAGGAGACTCAACCTTATTGTTGTAGAATGTCAGAATGACTTTGGATCTAAGGTGGGTCTAAAATTAAAGTTCGTGACTCTACATACGGGTGCTACAGAAAACCGAAATTGGCTAGAATAGATATAATATTATATGGCATAAGCAAACAGCATTCGCTTATGCGAGCACTATCGGTATTAATTCTGCTAGTAACCGATAGATATCTATAGTAACACATTTTTTGGGAGCTTTTTATTAATTAATTTGAAACTATTACAACTATTATAATATTTGTATATTTATAATTGGGTATGTATGGGTAGTCACCAGCAATAATATATTTTGACGACGCGCTAGCCTAGTTGGTAGTGACCCTGCCTATGAAGCTAGCGGTCCTGGGTTCAAATCCCGGTAAGGGCAGATATTTGTGTGATGAGCACAAGTATTTATTTCTGAGTCTTGGATGTTTTCTATGTATTTAAGTATTTATTTCTCTATATAAGTATTCATACCGTTGTCTAGTACCCATAGCACAAGCCTAGAGCTTAGTTTGGGACTATGTCCATTTGTGTGAGATTGTCCCTTAATATTTATTTATTATTATTTATTTTATTTATATTATCCAACATTGGGCGCAAAAATATCTGAAAAGTCTTTATTACTAGAGGTATAAGAGCGTGTCAGATATTTTTGCGCCCAATTTTAGATAATATATAATTGTTGGTGACTGTGCTAGCTCTTATTAGATACAAATATTGTCGGCAAAATGAATGATGAAAATATATTTTTAGTTTTGTTTACTAGTGTTTTTTTTTCCAGTCGCGATGTGTAATTTAAAATAAATCAAAGCCTATAACCATCGCTCAATCAAGACGAATCGATAGACACCTCATTTGTCAAAATCGGATAATTAGGAACGACGCTAGAGTGGAACATCCACATGAGTACATATATTTATATACATCGCCGTAGTCGGGTAAAAGAGAAACAAATGAATACATATATTTTCCAAACAACTTAAAAAGCTAATGACTACAGACAGCATGAATAACATCATGGTGAGTCGCTTGCGAACACCACGACGCCGACCACGCCGACGCCGACGCCGATGCCGACGCCGACGCCGGTCTTCCGTGGATCCAGGCAATCTCATGTGCGAGACAGCAGACATTTTAGCATTCATGACATCTGGCATTAATCTATTCAATTTTTTTTTTTAATATATAAGTACGACTAATGTGTATATATTGTAGTTATCTAACAATCATGAGCGCCCAACGACTTAAAAAGAATTCGGAAAACGTTTTTCCGCCATTCACCGCCAAAAAACGTTTCGCGAACCTTTCTCGGTATGCGACTCGATCCCAAGTCTCACTCGATACTGAATCGGGACTTATCTCGAATCGAATTGATACGAGCGACTGGCCGAGCGACTTCGTAACTTGTACCTCTACTTAACCAGTAGTGTAACAACTTGGGGCCAGCTTGCACGCCCGGAATAGAACGGTCTAAAAATTCAAATTCAAAAATGGAATGATGTGAAGTGGCAAAATAAATATTGAATCTGTGGATTAGTGATGTGACTGTGAAAGTGGTCGTGGTTGCGACGATACCGGTACGCAATTTCTTGTTTTGTTGTGACAGCTGATAACGATTTTTACAAAACGAGCTTACAAATAATGTTCAGTCGGTAAATATATCCTCTAAGTTGCTACCAAGAAGTAAATTAAATGCTTTAATAAAAAACAAATCAGTTTTTTAGACATACCGGAGCCACCGTGTTGGATTTCGCAAATGATTGGGTTTGATTGAAGCTATCTGTGGACCGATCTCTGTCTGTCCGTCACGCTAATTGCCACTATATAAGCTTATCGATGTTATAATTATCGAATCATAATCGGATGTTGGAAGTCACTAAACGAATAAAGCTTTTTCGTTGTAATATTAAATAGGTTCATAATAACTTTAATTATTTTACAAAATATCGAACGCTTTTTATTAGTGAAATAGTTGAGAGTTGTTTTTAATAAATTAGTTTATAAAATATTTTCTGTAAATTACTGGGCAACTTTCATTAAACTAGTTATGGGTTCTGTAACTCCGTGTCTGCGACGTGTGTTTACGTCACATGGAATGGACAAACATACAAACCATAAATTCAGCGTGGTTTGTACAAAAAATCATGTGGCAGAGGCCTGCCTCCCACATGTCCGATACGTAATATTTAGGTACCTACCTATTGTGGAATATTTCTTGAAACTGAAACCGAGTAAGATTGGTATCTTCAAAAAGTTTTTAACACCCTTATCAGATATTTTAATTGAGTTCGAGAAAAACTGTTGTGATAGTTCGGGGATGGTCATATTTGAATAATGATCGCGTAAATATTCACAATATACGTGATATTTATTATTTGGGTTTAAAAGTGTTTTAAAAAACATAAACAGAATAAAGTAACGACTCAGTAGAATTATTTTGAAAAAATAAATAAATAATAAAACATGTAAACCTGTAAATTATTATTATTATTATTCTTTACGTCAAGTATCACGTTACTACTCATACATGAATTATATTAAAATTTAATTAAAAACTATAGCAAATAGCGATATCATTTGAAGCATTTTTTCAAATATAAGTTTCCAACCTTTAAGATGGAATGTTTTACTGTTGTCAAATATGTGCATAATATTTCACGGCGATCACAATAACGTATGTTTGTGTCAATAATGCGGTCGGAGACAAAAGATACATGCGTCATGCGAAAATATTTGTAACGTCAAGTATTCACTCCCATCACATTGCGCATTTTTTTTTAATGATCATGGGTTTGCTCTATTGCAACATTTACACTAAGTATATGTATGTAAACTCTTTATTGCATAAAAATATACATATTACTATTTTAATATTAAACTAATGAACAAAGGCGAACTTATCCCTAAATGGCATCTATATATTTTTTTATGCCCGCAAGCAGTCAGGCCACCTGATGGTAAGTGGGATCTGAGATCCATAGACATTTGAAATCTCAAGACTACAATCTCAAAACTGCAATCCTAAAACTTATGCGTTGCCAACCCCGAGGACTAAGATGGAATGCCTCTATACTAGTCATTTCACCGGTTGTCTTATCCCCACACCGGAACACAACAATGTTAACACTGCTGCTTGGCATTTCTTAAACGGTTCAAGCGATTTTCATGAAATTTAAGAACCGCTTTAAATAAAACTACATCCGAATTGGTGTATCCGTTTGGAAGCTAAGATGCCACAGACAAATATTTTAAAAGGGGTTTAAAAATGGTTTCTTTAAGCCCGATTGATCCTATCCCCAAAAAAATCCGGTCAGATAAAGTCATCATTCTCCTTTTCACGGACATATAAAAGAAAAGGATAAAGCTGAAATGTATCTGTCAGATACGTTATCTGAAAATGACTCAGATAACTCAGTCCTTTAAAGTTTCAAGTAAATCTATTAACCTATATTTATGCACGTTTATTTAACATTAAACACGTCATGTCCATGTTTTGAAGGGTTGAAAATAACCCCTAGCAAAATGATATTATCTGTCTTAATTTTTTGTTTATTGAAAACCGTGTCGTTGTTGTGTTCTTTTTCTTTCTTTCTAATCTCAGCTCTAAAGTTTGTATGACACCTCCAGCCTTACGCCCCGGTGTACTGGGGTGTGATTCTCTCAACAACGACGGACGGACGGACGAACGAGTGATTGTCCAAGCGGCGAGTTTAAGTAGGCGTGTGTATTCAATTTTGCAGCATTGCTTCTCGAACGTATAAGGCTGCCTAATTGAGAATGCACGCGCTAAAATGTATTTTGTTCGCTCGGACGGGACTACTTAAACTCGCCGCTGCACTTTCGCTCGTTCGTTCGACCGACCGCCGTTTTTGAGAGAATAACACTCCAGAGGTTTCTAAATAAGTGGAGAGAACAGTAGCAGTATGTTACAGTAGTAGCAAAATTATTTTCGTCTTGGGCAGTGCCGCTTAAATCCCTCGCTACGCTCAGAAAACAAGTCTCGCTGCGCTCGTGGTTCCACTAATAAACTTCAATATATCGAACCCGCAAATGTCATTTTGCCTTGTGACACAATCTTCCATTATTTTGTGCATGAGTTGTCGAACTGGTCCTTAGAATTATGGTTTCGTATCTTTCTTTATTCTTAAATCTTTACTTTACATAGGTACCTACATAGTATAAAATGAAGTCGCTGCCGCTGTCTGTTCGCTTAGATCTTTTAAAGTACCCAACGGATTTTAATGCAGTTCTCAGTAATAGATAGTGATTCAAGAGGAAGGTATTTATGTCTAACTAGAGGACGCCCGCGCCTTCGTACGCGTAGAATTAGTTTCCCGCTACTCCCTCTATTTCTTCCCGTTGGGAGTCGATTTTCGGAAAATCCTTTCTTAGTTCTCACTTACATCATGAAAGGAACCTCTGTACCAAATTTTAAGTTTCTAGGTACAATAGTTTCGGCTGTGCGTTGATATCTAAGTCAGTCAGTCAGTTTTGCCTTTTATATATATAGATAGATAAATTCTGGATTATGTACGGGTGTTATAGAAAACTCACATAACCCGAAGCGAAGCGAGGGCGGGTCGCTAGTATACATATACAATAGTATGCTAATGTGTAATAACGGCTTATAATCGCACTTAGCACTGATATATATGTTTCTGTACGCTAAAACATATTTGATTAACGTCTGCTCGGTCCGAGGCGGTTTTTGTCGCGGGCCAAAGTGCGTGATAATTTAAATTCAATTCATAATAAGCAAAAAATATTACAATACTACGTTACGGTGTTGGTCTTATTCGTCATTAGTTCGATTTGACAACTTGGTATCAGTTATTATGTAAATTTATGACATTAAATAAAAGATGAGAATTTTAATACGATTTCTATTTATGCGTCCCTTTTTACAGCGAAAAGTATTTTAAGAAAATGTTTTGTTTAAAATATTATCCTACACACTTATAGTCTTATACACTTCTTGTACACTATGTTTACTACAAATTATTGTATATAGCTATAATGTACTTTTTTTAACATTTCACTTAACTTTAACTCCCAATATTTTGTTTTCTTTAAGCTGGTATGTTATACACTTCTTGTACACTATGTTTACTACAAATTATTGTAGATAGCTATAACGTACTTTTTTAACAGTTCACTTAACTTTAACTCCCAATATTTTGTTTTTTTAAAGCTGGTTCGATGTTCGAGTTAAATAAATAAATCACGTGTCGTGGCGGGACCGGCGCATCACTTTATATAAAGAATACGTTTTCCTTGGCTCAAAGGCGGTACATTTTACCATCCACGTTATCCGCAATATAAATTAAAAATTCGTGAATCACGCTGCGGAAGTTATGGCGTGACATGAATTTAAAATGAAGCCATTAAAAATCTTGATAAGTTTTTGTCAACCTTAATCTGCGGTTTTATGGTAATATCTGGCGATGTTGCGAAATAAGTTGGAATAAATTATTAAAAAATTCTATGTCTGAGCATTGAAGTAATAAAATGTATGACTGACACAACATCAAAACAAAAACATACATTATATTGCACTAACTCAAGAACTAAATGTCTGTAAAACTAGATTAAAATATATATATAAGGTCTAAACAAAACCCCCACATCACATACCTGAGTGTAAAACGAATTATTTTTAGCGACGAATTGGTAATTTGTTGAGACGGAAAGACACTTAGAATTCAAGTACATTGTCAATTGATTTTTTGCTGTTAACGACTTTAGGATATATTAAAATACCTATGTAGACGAGATTAATATTAAAATCTATTTGATCTGTTTATTTATATTAACTTATAGATGATAAGATCTAAGTTAAATTAATATTGCAAACTTTGAAAAGGAATACCTACTTACTATTTATAATATCTACCTGATTTTTTAATTTAGAGTTTAAATCAATCCAATTTCATTTGGCTCCTGTTTTCACGTATTTTTATCTTTGTTGTATCGTAAAAACGGTAAAACATATGAGCGTCAAATTTGGTATGAAGATATTACAAACCCTGAAAAAAAAACAACAAAAAACATCTGGTGCCCGTTCCAGAAAGCTACTCTGCAATTCTGCACTCTGCACTTTGCAAATTCACGATAATGCAAAGTGCAAAACACTCTGCGTAATTTGCAAACTCTGCAAAGATTCTGTTCATAAAAGATACTTTGCAAATTCACAAATCCACACTTTGTATTTGACTCTGCCTCTTCAATTTTGCGATTGTCTTGTGGAACAGAAATACTTTGCAAATCCACAAATCCACACTCGGCATTGGACTCTGCCTCTTCAACTCTGCAATAGCTTTGTGGAACAGAAATACCTTTGAAGAGTGGGACTTGTTGGGTGCAGAGTTGCAGAGTGGCTTTCTGGAACGGGCCCCGGTCTTAAAGGTTCAGTGTTTTCAACAAAACTACGAACTCCTTAATTTTAACGGGCCCCGTACGGACTCTGCTTAGCATACATCTTTTGAAGGCACCATTGCAGGGATTAAACAAAGTCAATATATACGGAACCCGCTCCAATCTCAATGGAATCCCTGCATAAGGCTTAGTACATATCTGCCTACATGTAGCCAGCCCTTAAGATCACGACTTGAGAAATCTATGCTAGTTCAATTGTTTAACAATGTTGCATGACTCTAAAACCCACAAATAATGACTCTATCATCGGTGCTAGTGTAGCCCCGTCGTACCTGATTATCTTTACTTTTATTATAAATGCGAGAGTGTGTTTGCTTGTTCGGATTTCTATATAACTTGGCAGGTTAGTCTGTTACATAGAGACGGACAAAAAAATTGTATTATACCAATATCTGACAAGGTTTTTTTAGGAATTTTATACTGGTATATGAGTAATGCTACTCGACAACAGATGGCGCTACTATCGTAAATATTTACGAGATAAGCTTTATAATAAGCCATCATGGTTTAATTTGATTCGCTGGAGTGAGATAAAATTATATTACGAGTAATTTTTTTTCGAGAGATTTTAACGATAAGGGTTGAGTCACATCTATCAGCACCGATTCGCGTTTTGTCTATAGAAAATGGCTGTTTTGTATGAAGATGTGTATGCTTGCGAAAGGAGAATAGATGCGTCACAAATTAACGTTCCATTTCAAAAAATATATGTTTGAAAGCGTCAATGTCATTAAAGATGCCAAGTCATTTGTTACTTATGAGAAACTCAACCTTATTGTTGTAGAATGTCAGATTGACTTTGGACCTAAGGTGGGTCACAAATTTAAGTCTTTGACTATATGCATTCCGATGCAAAGTCGGTAACTATTTTATACATATAGAGAAAATGCGAATCGGTGCATATAGATGTGACTCCACCCTTAACGACTTCAACGCGGGCGGGGTCGTGGGAAACATTTAGTCTAATACAACATAGCATCTTGTTGGATTTTCAATTTCAAAAACTGAGGGCCTGGCCAAGGTGAAACGCTGTTAACTTTTCTATTTTCTACTTGAAACGTATGTAGTTGAGGAAAACCGGTTTAAGCAAGCAAGCTTACGTCAATCCTATAGGATTTTGTCGATTTTCGAAATTAGCTTACTTAGCGTTTTGCATCTTAACTTAGCCCCCTGTAGACTGAAAGAGATTCTGTACTTACCTATTTTGTCAGTGTTGTATGTTTTGTTAATTTTGTCGTTTCTTTTTGGTACAGTAAAATGTTTACCTACAAACACTAATCCTTATCCTTACTAATATTATAAACGGGAAAGTTTGTATGTATCGATGTTTGTTACTCGTTTACGCTGCAACGGCTGAACAGAATTGGATGAAATTTGGGATGGAGATAGCTTATACACTGGATTAAAACATAGGCTACTTTTTATCCCGGAAAAATTAAAAGTTTGAGGGAATAACGATAATCGAAATCTACGCGGGCGAAGTCGTGCGCAGAAGCTAGATAATATATCGAAGGTCTATCGTTAAGAGCATGACTTGAGAAATCTATGCGAGTTCAATTGTCTTACAACGCAACGCTGTCGTGGGGTTTAAGACGCTTTAAACCCCACAAGTAATGACGCTGTCATCGCCGCAGCGGTACCCCGCTTCATGTCTGTCGACGCATTTATAGCTCAGGAGTCAGTGTTCTTTTCTTTAAGTCAGGTTTATCGACTGTAGCGGTAGGCTAAAGGATAAGATGATGGTAGCAATTAGGGAATGTAAATAATCGGTTATAACCGGTTTTAACCGGTTATTTTCATACAAAAATGGTTAATAACCCGATAAATTGCATTCCCTAGTAGCAATACGGACGGACCCTGCACAAGGTCCTCAAATCAATCTAGCCTCACCAAGTTAACATGGAAATCAAGATTTTTAAAGTTGTGTTTTTGTGTCCACTTTAAAATCAAATTTTATGAAGCGTGATATTGCACATCAATAAAAGCCAGAAACCTTAAAAAAACTGAACAGCACAGCAAAAAAAACTAAATGTTCATCAAAACCGGGGCCTCTATCCTACGACGATAAAAAATCCTATTGACGTCTTGAATTATTTCTAACTCGGCCGCCATTACTGCCAAGTAAATAAGAGCTATCAAAACGCTGACAATACGATAACAGGTTAAAAGCAATATTGTTTTATGCAGTTAAATAGAGGCCCTGGCTAACCGCCTCGTCCAAGCCCTTGTAAGATCTTGTGATAGGGAATATTCATGTCTTTTTTTCGCAGCTTCAATAAACGCTGATTCATGTAACAAACAGTTAGGAATAAATAATTTTTTGAATAGCTATAAAAATAACCAGGATATAAGCCAGCAAAAATTTGTTCCTATCTCTTTCTAGCAAAACAGAATTTAACATAAAGTTTATATGGTCGACCTGTTACATGACGTCACAGGGTGATTCCACGGGCGTTTCAACCGCCGTCAGTCCGCTGTCATAAATATTGAAAGAATGAGCGACACCAAGCAGCTAACATTCACACAGAGCTCTACTGTTATCGTAATTCTTGCCAGATTGGATCGAATTTGAAGCATATTATCGCCTATTTCTTAAATACTTAGGACACCGGACTGACGGCGGTTGAAACGCCCGTGGAATCACGCCACAGTGCATATCGGATCTCTGTCTAATCGCTGTGTAATTAGCAGTTTAAAATGCTTGTATCATCCGAATTTCTCAGCCGATTTTAATTTTAATTTTACTTATAGTGATCTCTTTTACGATATTTTAATATATTGTTGAGAAATGCGATTTTAAAAATCCATGCATGTTCCCTATTGTTTTGCCTCACTTGCTCTCGGGCTAAGAGCTTGGTAATGGTAACAATGTATGGATAAGCACATGCATGGTTGATTGGCTCGGTGCAGCGCTGCGCTTGTTCGCCGTAATGAGCTTTAGCTTTGTTGGTCGTATAAAGGGACCGTCAGATCTTGTGCGAGACAAATCAACTGTCGCGCCGGTACCGGCGATAACTTATTATAACTGCTACAAGAGCCCAATGAGGTTATTTTACTTTACATAGGAGTAGGACAGATGGAAATAAAGAGTCTGCTCAATGGCAACACTAGCGTAAAGTGCAAAAAAGTTTTAAATAAAGTGCTGGCATTGAAAAAATAATACACAAGCAATATTTTTTCCAATTGCATGCAATGATATTTTATATTTAGATACGTTATGCTCATACTAAACTCATTCGGAAACCGTCGCCAATTACTGACAGTTGCTACGTTGCCATATTTCTACAGACAAATACGGCAATTCGTAGCGAACGCTATTGTTAGAACGAGATAAATAGTTGTTTCAAATTGCGTACCCGAATAACGCGGCGTGCCCGCTCATGGCTGCCTTAGGTATAGCTACCCGTCTTTATCGCACTCATGCGATATCTAATTGTGTACCTATCTCATGTTTCACAGGTGACAGTGACGCCACCGGTGCAAATTAAACAAAGTATGGCGACGTAAACCAAAATGTAAAAAATATTTACGGTACTTATGAATGAAATGAGACATCCTTTCTTCCTTTTAGAGTTACAGTATAATTTCGGCAGCCTCGAAAAACATAAGACGGCATTTTTTATGGCTTATATTTGTTGCATTTCGGTAATAAAACTTTACTGTTTTTGACGCGTGCGTGTCAGCGGCCAGGGCGCGACTGAACGATAGTAAGGCAATTACCTTCCTTTTCGAGGAACGCTTTTGCGCGCAGATGACTTATCTTAATATAAAATATCATTGATTGCATGTGTATTTATTTATTCAACTCCAGCATTTTATTTATTTATTTCTAAAACAACTTAGGTGGTAGGTATACAAAAAAAATCACCAAACTGGGGGAAGTTTGTTGGGGAATAGTGCGCTCACAAGTTAAACCATTTTTGTTTTATACCTTAATAAATACTTATACAAACTAAATTAAGTTACTAATCTACTTGGATCTAATTTAATATTTATTTTTCAAAACTTGGGCATGTCATACAAAAAAACAACATAACATAATAAATGACGATGTTTTCAATCTTACTTTTCCCTCTGTTTCTGTCTGTACACCCAGGAGAGAAAGTTTTATACAACTGGCCAGTGTCGGATCTTACAGCTACAAAATACGGCATATTTTTTTATAGATTGAGATACGTAACAAAAAAAACTTTAACAAACTGAATGATATAACTGACGCGTTGAATCCGTCAGTCTGACAGACAAGCCGCACAAAAAGTTGCTCGCGCGCATTCGGCGTGCTCTTACGCACAAAGATGAACAACTTTTTTGTTCGTTGCAAACAAAAGGAAAAAGCATAAGAAACTAAATATCAGGGTGGCAAGGGCACTGCATTACGTATTACAGGAAGAAATATACTCAGAAGTATAGTTTGTACTCATGATAATTTGTTGTTGATTAGTGTTTTGATAAAAAAGCTAAAAAAATCATCTTTATTTTATGTAATAAAGATCGGTCTAATATTTATTGAACAATGACAGAAACAACAAAAATCCGTATATAAAACAAAATGGCCTACTGATTAACAAATTATAATTCCTGGCAGCCATATTTAGTAAGATATTTACTGTACGATTATAACATAAGATAATGCAGAAAGGCCTTAAAAGCACCGTCGCCGTTTTTTGTGGCGTTTTTAAATTCCGCGTGTTCATTTGCTGAGCTGTTTTTAATTGGGTGTCCGTAATTCCTGCTTTCGGTGTTCGATTTTTAAACACGCTTAAGGGTATTTTAACTGGCCCAAATTGGCCCTTAACTCAAACGTGTGGGAGAACTAAAAACGACTAAGTGCATAAACGAATTTCCAACGACAATTTTTGCGCGTGGGCGCAAAGATAAACTGACAAATGGTGATCATTTAAAAGGCAAATAGACCAAACTTTATCTGCTAAATTGATGGCCGCTGGAACATTTAGTGCTGTGCTAAAATCTTTTTTTATTGTGTATTATAACATTAATTACTGCTGAATGTGTGAGATTCTTAATAACCGGTTTCTTGTTTTGTGCCACCTGTCAGTTAATAAACGAATGTAACGGAAACTTGGCCATAAATCCTTCAGCAGGAGTGGGTAATATAGTCATTTGGCGGCGCGTACAAAGACGCGCGGCGATGGGAGCGTCACTTGTCACCTCGCTGCTGTCATGGGGGTAGATCTTTACTTAGATGCGGAATGCGAAGATTGCAGCTGGCGATTTATAATGGCCAAGCAACACTAAAGATGGACGGTAGATTTAATGTATTGTATTTAATTTAACTTTTATGTTAACCGTAATGAATATCAGATACTTAGTCGCTTTTCCCCACTGATGATTAGTGAGTAATGAATATTAAGTCACGCGCTGACTTGTGTGGGCCAGTCATTGTTCATATAATAGGCATGAAAATTTTAGTTAAAACGGGTTATTTTTGTAAACTAGGTACCTATATGTCTTCCTAAGACTTTCCTTTACTCCTTATATTACAGACTAAGGGCCACGAAAACGATAAATCTAATTCAAGTCTTGTTGTATTTTCAATCCATGACGGCACTCCCCGACATTCAAATTGAAGCTGGATGGTTGCATTAATATTCGAAAATTTTGGTAGCGGAGCGCACCTTCGAGGTTTGACAGCACTAAAGTACTTACCTCACTTTTGTGTCAAAATGTATGCAACTGTCAAACTTAAATCAGGTTTAACGGCTTTATTTTGGTTTAAGTCGACCTTTAACACAAATGTGCGTAAATAAGCTTGTTATTTTTCCACAACTATTTTAAATAACTGACATTCGCAACGGCAATTAGCCGTAGAGGAAAAAAGATTTCCCTCAAGGATTCCGAGTAACTCGCTCAATGCAGTACCTTGAGGCATTCGAGGCTCTGGCGGTCTCCCACGAAGAATCAACTTAATCTCAAACACGAGTATCCGCTAACAGTACTGTACTTCTTTATCTTTATAGTATACTAGCTGTAGCCCGCGACTCAGTCCGCGCAGAAAAATAAAACATAGCCTATGTTCATCACGGATAATTTAGGATTCTAATGGTGAAATATATATATAGTAGAACATGAAGTCGCTCCCGCTGTCTGTTCGCTTAGATCTTTTAAACTACTCAACGGATTTTAATGCAGTTTTCAGCAATAGATAGAGAGATTCAAGAGGAAGGTTTTTATGTATGACAAATTCTGGATTATTTACGGGTTTTACAGAAAATAAACCGAAGGGAAGCGAGGGCGGGTAGCTAGTAACTTATAAAATGTATTGTATATATTAGGAATAATGTAGTTTTTAACTCCCAAGCAAAAAAAGGGGTGTATCATTTTGACGCTTATATGTCTGTTTGTCGTGTGTGAATTTAAATATAAAGCTAGTATTTCTGGAGTTGCTCTACGCTGGGTTTAGTGGCAGGTGTGAACTCTGAAAGTAGGGGTCATAATAATGTCAGTGGTTGTTAATCCACAAGTATCATCATCATTACAACAAGTTTTTATAGTTACTATAGTTACTAGATACTAGTTAATTCTGTAGCTCTCCAACCCCACTCTGGGCAGTTTATGTAGGTATGTATGTGTATCACCATCATTATCAGCCTGTATTAGTCCACTACTGCAGGCTTATGGCCTAGCGCACTCGCAATCGCAATTGTTTTCATTTTGACAGTCCGAAAACAAAGGTCTCTCCATTAGCGGCCTGCACACGTAAAGTTCGGACTGCGGGAAACGCCACGCGCCATTCCAATCTTCGCTCCGAACCGTACGTGTAAATGCAACTGTAATAGTAAAATAGTAAAAAACCTACGGTTCGGACTGGCGCGTGGAATGGCGCGGGGCGGTTCCCGCGGTCCGAACTGTGCCGTGTAAAGGCCGCTATTGGGTCGCCGCCACTGCTGCTGATCTTCAGCATCTCTCATCCAAACTACACAGGCCGATCTGCGCATATCATCGCACCATCTTGCCCCAAGTATACGTAATAGTTATAGAGACGAGTTTTGTCAACTATACTTTGGAGTCGTGGTGACGATGATTATGATGATAGTCACCATGTCAGTCGTAACATGCACTGCTGGATATAAACCTTCCTCAAAGATCTCTGCCATGATCGGTCCTGTGCTGCTCGGACCTAGTTGTGCGCAGTGACCCGTTTTAGATCGTCGGTTCACTGTATATATTTAAATTAGAAAAATGCACATTTTTTTAATCATGATAAAAACGTTAAATGTATACAACTACCAATAAATTATCTTATGTTATCTTATCTTATCTTACAGATGGGCCGTTTCGGATACACTTCGACCTTTTAGGATCTTTTGAGCAATTACCCTCTTACACACTTAGCTGTTCGAATGTGCAGGTTTCCTCAAGATGTTTTTCCTTCACCTACCTACCAATAAATTGTCATTTGCGAATGACTGTAACTGTCAAAACAACTGAGAAAACATCAGACATAATAAAAATTTACATGTGTGGATTTTATTACTCACATCATACAAATAACGTGAAATGTAAGGTAAACCTTCCTTTTTCGTCGTCGTCTTATCCTTGTCTTGTTTAATAAACACAATCTCGCGAACCGTTACACGGGCACTTTTGTTCAGCAAAAACAAGTGTTATGAGATAATTTTAAACAACTTTATACGCGAAATAAAGCTATAAAATGTGTAAAAACCGAAATTACCTCATATTACGAGCGCAAAGGTGCGTCAGGAGGAGGGTTATGTTCTTCGAGTGTATGTATGTATTTCATTTGGCCACGCTCTGCAACCTAAACGGCATGATGGATTTTAAATATGAAGTGTTGTTAGATTGGTCTTGGTTGTGGGAGTGACAGTGGGAGGGCTATACTATTTTAATCAAAGCATTGAGAAGGGGGAGAAAAGGGGGGGGAAGTTACTTTTTTATAACATCATAGATGACAATATCACAAAATGCAGACGGGATTTTAAAGCTTGCTTTTCATTAAATGATGATGGAGCTCAGCCATTTCCAGAATATTCCAAATCAAGCGATGAAAGAGATCAATTCTGCCCTCCTGAGAAAAAAGGGCGTATGTCTCATAGAACCGCATATGTATTAGTGACCTTATTTCTTAAGATGTGGGGTTAAATTTACTTTGAATATCAAATTGCGCATGCGTCCTTTTTATTTAGGAGGGCAGATTTGCACCCTCGAACTAAGTATAGGCGCGATGCACTCACTGTCGCCCTTGAAGCCTATTTTGGGGGCAATTAATCACTTGCGACCCTTTGTTAACAATCTACAGTTGGTATAAGACGGCCAAAGATGTAAAAAAAATAGTACCGTTTGACACAACCTCAAATTTTCATCGAGCGTGTTTTTATTTTAATCAGCGTGGGTATGTTTAATAATTATTTAATCTTAAAGTTAATATGAAAGTGAGTATTCAAATGCACGAATCATTAATGATCTTCAAAAGAACCAACGTGTTTATGGAATAATAATGGTTAATTGGTTCGTTTGGTTTTGTTTAAACCTTTGCCGACCATACTATTTACCCCACTCAGAGAGAAAAGTAACTCACCCAAAAGCATCCATATCTACTTTTACGTGCTTTTAGTACCAAAAACTAGCTAAAATATATGAGCAAGTAAATAACTAGTACAATTTACGAGTAACGAAATAAAGCAATCATGTCGTTTAAGGCAACAATCAAATGTAAAATTAACCGAATAGGGCTAACCGATAAATACTTCGGAAAAGGGGACAAGACAAATTGTGGAATTAATTGAGTTTAATGAATATTGATTGGTTGGAAGGCGGGGCCTTGTAATTACGCAGCACATGTATCACTAATTTACACTGAGATTTAGTTTTAACGGAGCTTAACTTAGTTACAAACAATGCGGATTTTGTACAGTCGTGTTCCTAAATATGTGTACACTTTAGTACCGTGTCACTTTAATCGTTGTGACAATTCAAATATGGCAGTTTAATCATGACATTAAATATATATTTATGAACTCGACGGTACCCAAAGGCTACGAAGGCTCTACTGTCTGTCCGTTCGTCCGTCCGTCTGTCACAGGGCTATATCTTTTTAACCGTTATAGGTATACACTTGAAATTTCCACAGAGTATGTATTATTATAGCCGCTGTAATGAAAATTTAAAAAAGTTAAATAGAGTTAAAAATTGAAATACTCCCCACACAGAAACGTGTTTTTCTCTGCGTTTTTTGCTCAGTTTCAATATTGTGCGATGCGGTACGTGGGAAATAATCCTCCGTCCGCATGCTAGTCCGACTCGCACTTGGCCGGTTTTGAGTTATTAAACGTAGAATTGCAGATTAGAACGAGCCATTACAAATTCGTAGACGACTGCAACATTCACATCGCCATTTTATCCAAATTTACGACATTCACTGGACAAAACCAGTAGCAATAGAATCCTAACAGCGTAATAGTATTTTATTATAACTGCCTTACTAATAAAACATTTAGGAAGGTTGTAGGCGCAGGCGACGGTCGCCATATTAATTTATAACCTCAAGCGCAATCATGTTCGATTATCTGCGCAAGTATAAAGCCATAAATCCATTTGGATAGCGATATTTGTCAATCTCGTATCCACTTGATAGTTGACAAATACAACTTGGATATTAATATGTGCCCGTACTATGAAAACGTTGCGATACGAACGTACATTCAAAGTGTATGTGAAAAACTTAAGTAAATGACCTCATGCATGTAGTAGTAACACATCTGTATAGACCGTTCGACATTCTATATTTGAAATTTGACGTAAATCCCATATAAGTTTTGTACACAACTACATGCAAGAGGTCATTTACTTGAGTTTTTCACCTATATAGAGCTCGGTTGTCTATGCTGCCGCGCATCTACTATATGAATTGTATTGCACATCCAACCTTATTATAACCTTTGAGAGTTTAATATGCTTCTATGAATTAATTGCACATGCGCCTTTTCTCCGTAGGAGCGCAATATGACTGTCACGCTCTCTCTGGCATCTATCAGTATATTTGTTAAGTCAGAGTGAGTGGAAAAGCGATAGAGAGCTGAGTACAATTACTGTGGTTTAACCGTACTACGATAAGTGTGAAGCGTCAGTTAAGGCGACCGTTGGACCACAAACAATGATAATTATGCTCTCATCTATACTTCAGTATACAGCTATGTATGTTATTAGGAGGGATTTCCCCCCTTCTGTTTCCAAAATATTTGTTTACAGGGGACCGAAATTATTTTAGACCATATTTTTAAAATTTTTGGTAATTAAAGAACCATTTCGAGGAACTCGATCGAGGCTTACCTACTTTCCCATATTCAATTATAACTACCTATTAAAATAATTTTCTTTCGAGGAGTTTTTTTTTGTTTTGACTTTTTTTACCTTTAAGGTTTTGGAACCAAAAGAAGTCAACGGGCGCAACGTTATAAAATATTATGAAGAAAAAAGTCATTGCTATGCAAGATTGACGAAAATAGTTTCTTAAAATGGTCTATTATTAAATATTTCAAGTATGCACGACTTTTTTCATTTTTCATGCTCAAAATTGACAAAAGAACGAATAAATTGTCTCCAAAATATCTCTGAGTGCCTACGGCGGTTAGTATGCTAAATAGGATAAAGTTTTTTTTTATTCAAATATACAACTAGCTCACGATAACTATAGTAACTTAATTTACACCAACACCGTGAACGTGCACGGAAATTGCTTCAATAATTCCCACTCGTTTCAAACCAGACTAAAATAAATTCGATTCGCCTTCGAGTTTTTACTCCATAGTAGCCGAAGAGATAGCATCTGAATTCGACCGACATGCCGACTAAGTCGTGGTTTTTCGCCAAGAATGTTATACTATAGTTATTTTAGATACACTAGCGACCGTTTTTTCCCATGGCTCGCGTATAAGGATCCTGGTGATTTGTAGGCTATTAATTCGTTATTTGTTGGTATGTACAGTCCTCAGCAATAATTAAATGCATTATTAGTAACGAGTAAAAAAAATAGGTATGAAAATATTTGACCCATGTCTACTAGAGGCTTAAGAGCGTGTATTTTTAGTGGTGATTATACATTTTGTTTTTCAACCTATCTGCCGGAATTTTCAAAATTTTAAGTTTTAAATGTCCAAATTTTTCTAAACTTTGGAAAAATCATACAACGGTGGGAAAATAGAGATAAACTATGTCTTTACATGCTTTTAACATGTTGTCGTATTGTTTTTAACTCAGCCGCGATTACTGTCAAGTAAATAGGAGTTGACGATACGATAACATGACAAAAGCAATGTTGTTTCACCGCGTAGAAAAGCGGCACTGATGGTGGCCTGGTAGAAATGTTAGATTAAATTCTCAAAACGTAATCAATGTGTAGAACTATAGACACAATCAGGCACGATCGCGCGAAATCGATGCGAGCGATAACGTTACGAGCGGTTATCGACCATCTTAGTTCGTTCCGGGTCAGTTGTCCGACGGGTGTTTGTTTTCTGGCTTTGAGAGGAGGATAGACTGCAGGGCCTCTATTCGATACGGTTAAACTGGGTCTATATTGACTGACATAATTATCTTTAGTCATAATGTGCTTTACTCATAATCATCGCAAGTCATAACGTGTTTTTTTAAAGAAACTGTTACTTTTTCAGGATTTTTATATTTCAAACCTGACCTAACCTAGCCTTGTCTACACGTTAGATATTTCAGACCTCAAAAGTTTACAGTTTCAGCGATATAAAAAATTATGACTATCAAAAATTATGTCAACAATTACATTATGACCAATAAAATTATTGGAAACAAAGGGCTCCCGGTTAAACTATATTGCTCTTGATGTGTTATGGTATTATTTTTAACTCTGCTGCCATTACTGTCAAGTAAATAAGGGCTATCAAAAACAATAAGGTTTTACCGTGTAGAATCTCAGCCCAGGGAAAGGCTTTTGCTGAAAGTCATCAGCGTCATCACATAATACATTGTGTGTGAGTTAGCATGTTTGTTACTTCTTCACTTTGAAACTGGAAGAAGGATTTGGATCAAACTTGCAATGGATAGCATAGATTTCCTGAATCTACACATATGCAGGGTACCTATTATTCCGGAAAATTACTGTTCACGTGGGATAGTCAACGAAATGGTGTTGCGATTTGCTAATTTAATGCTGTCAAAAGCTAGTTGGTATAAAATCAATTTTTCTAGGTGATTAAGAATGCAAACGCTTGTGCTGGAACGCCAGAGGGCTCAGACAAGATGCACTACGCTGACTAACGTTTCTATTCGATTCGTTTTTAAACCTATCGCGTCACTGGAAGATGACGTGATACGAAAACTCACGTGGTCTACCAGTGACGCGATTGGTTTAAAAACGAATCGAATAGAAACGTTAGTTAGCGTAGTGCATCTTGCCCTCTGAGCCCTCTGATTACGCGTTCAAAATCTATCTCTCTATTTAAGCCATGTTCCTGTCGGTGGAGTAATCGCCAACCGCTCCGGTCCTCTGTGAACTGCTTGACTTTCTGGTACGACCCAATTTTAACCTTCTCTTTTATTTGCTCAAAGTGATTTGGTCTTCCTCTCCCTCTTTTGCCTTCTATCAAAATCTACATGAAGCATAAAATTGTCAAATCAAACTGTGTAAAAACTTGATCCTCTTCGCAAAATATTTAATTATCAATACTTACTAATTACATCCAAAGTACAGAATTCAACATTAATACAATTAAAAATTAAAACTAAACGTATTAAAATTAAAATTAAAATTAAACTAAGCTACTCAAATATTAAAGATACAAATAATACTTACTTATTCCCCAACATTTTAATTAATTCAACTGCATTGAATTATTATCTTATGTCCATGTGCCAATATTGGGGTACCCCTTATCTTGCACAATCTCTGTTGTCCGAAATACACTTCGCATAACCGTTTTCGCACAATTACTTTCAGCCGAATGATACTATCGCATAATTATATATTTACCACAATTATTATGTCGCATAATATTCATTTGGCACAAATTTGAATAGCATACTACTACTATCGTCGACTTTTATACCGCTGAATTTTCTGTAGCACAATATGTATTCCGCCGAATTTTATATCGCAGAATTTTCTGTAGCACAATATACATTCCGCCGAATTGAATATCGCAGAATTTTCTGTAGGACAATAGACATTCCGCTGAGTTTATTGCGGCATAATTGTACGATAGCACAATATCCCAATGTATAACGAGTTGCAAAGTTGGTGGTGTTAGGTTAAAACTACATCCCCACAGAACCGAATCGCTGCCAGAAAACAAGGTAAGGTTAGGTTAAAACTGCGTCCCGCACATAACCGAATCGCTGCCAGAAAATTAGGTTAGGTTAGGTTAGGTTAGGTTAACTACATCCCCACAGAACCGAATCGCTGCCAGAAAACTAGGTTAGGTTAGGTTGAAACTGCGTCCCGCACATAACCGAATCGCTGCCAGAAAATTAGGTTAGGTTAGGTTGAAACTGCGTCTGCGTCAGAAAAATGATGGGTTACGACAGTTAAAGAAAAACAGAGCTTGTAATTTTTGCAACCAGAATATTATACGTTTCGACGAAACAATTATTCAACCGTAGGAGTATTGTTCTAATCAACATTATGCCAATGAAAATTGTGGTATATGATTATTATGCCATAACAATTTCGGCGATACGATTATTCGGCCATAGGAGTATTGTTCTAATCAACATTATGCCAATGTATTATTCTGCCAAAGAAAATTGTGCGAAATGATAGTGTGCCAAGAAATTTAGGTAAAAAGCAATCGTGCGAAATGATGATTGTGCCAATGGTTGCTATGCGAAACGAAAATGTGGGAATAAATTTTGTGCAAGACATTAGTAACCCCCAATATTGCTATGCCCAAAATGCCAGTTTCTCGTTTTATTGAGTACCGTTAACAATATACACGAAAACTTACTTAAAGTGTTAAAACGTAATTTATAGATGCCGAATACGTTAAATAGGATGTCGTATAAGGTGACAATTAATGTACATATTTAAATTATCACGTTCGTATTTAAAACATTGTACTTATTACCTTTATCAAACTTGATTTCGATTGGAAAATATATAATACAATTTAGCTGTAGCTTTGTTTACGTCGTTTTGAATCTATACTTGTAATGTTAAACTTATTCTTATTAACTATGTTTATTTAAATAAATACGGAAAGAAAACAGCGAATAGTTTCCACAATTTGAAAATCGTAATAGGGTGAATCAACTTTTAAGGTACTCCTTTCCTTTTGCGATATTAAAACTTTCCTGGGGACTTGTGATTAATAATAATGTATGAATATTAAAATTAGACCACCAAATATACAGAAGTTACACGTTAAAAACCTCAAATATTTTTTAATCGTTAAACCTGGTAACTCATGGGAAAATGCTCATTTCCCATACAAAACCTAGGGACAACATCGTCCCCTGCATTACCAACTATATTATTATTTAAAGCTATACTATTTTTAATAAAATCATTTCAAATGTTAGCATATTTGTCTGATTTAATAAATGTCTAAGCCACGTCGTTAGCAAATCTATAGTTTTTCTAAAAACATATAATTTGTGAAACATGTCGAAAAATGGGGTGCGCCTTAAAATTGGATTCACCCATGAACCACTTTTTGGGGCCAGTCAATATGTTTTGTGTTTCTTTCGATACTTATAATTTTTAAATAATATTACTCTAGCCACGAAATTACAATGAATTGCTGCGCATTTCCAATGGTCATCAGCATCCAAATCTAAGCTAGTTGCATGATGATTCAAATGAAGAAATGATGATGATGATGAACATATCTAAAACTACTAAACGAAAGCGTCACCCAAGGCTCATTACTTTCACCAAACTAAATCATATTAAATTAAATCATATTTTTGTCTTAATCTTGTTAATCGTATTTAAATGTCAATATTGTTGTTTAAGTTTACGACTGAACTGAACTTTAAGTTTCCGCTTACTTGAGCAAGTTGAGCATAAGATTTTAAATTATGTAATTATTTTCATAAATTAAGACCTTATGGCACGCTGTGATTGTATTAAGTCACGGGTCAAGGTAAAATGGCAGGCCATTTGGATGGAAATCTGCGTTCAGTTACATATGATAGGTCCTAAACGAATACATACGCGTAAAGGTGTAGGTACGTAATTTGTTTTAAGATTATCACTGTCTAGTACCCATTAGTACCTTTAAGCCTAAAGCTTATTTTGGGACTAGGTTAATTAGTGTCAGATTGTCCCCTGATATTGATTGAACTCTTTATTTATGTATTTATGTTTAGGGGACTATTTCATAAAAATTGACTTAGTCCCTAACAAACCTCTAGGTTTGTACTATAGGTACTAAATAACGATAAATGTACTTCCATTGAGGAATACATACTTAAATATCATCCAAAACTCAGAACAAGTAGGGTTATGTAACCAACCAGTGATGGACAAGGCACAAATAATGGACAATGATAAGGGTTATTCATTTGTTTTGCAACAATCAATTTAAGACCGTATGAAATTTGAATTAAGAGTGAAGTGTCTATTACTGGTGCCTGTCAGCTGAAAGTGTCCATCATTGGTGCCGTCACCCTACTCGCGCTCATCACATACTTTGTTAAATGTTTTACAAAATAAATATACCTATTTCTTTTTAACTGTAGAAAAGTCATTTAGAATTAAGCTACATAATTTTACTACTCGCGTAATACTCGGTCTATTACTACCTATAGAATTATATTTATTATTATATTATGCAGAAATAGTCTATAACAAAATATATTTTTTCAATTTAATAAATGTATCCATGAGCATGTCAACAAGCTAGTACCAATAACCTCGTAAGGCCCACCATACTAAAAACAGGTAGTTTTTTGTGAGTGGGACTTTGAATCTACCATCAAGGCAATAAAGTTCAATTACGTTTGTTCGATAATGCCATTTTCAGTATATGAATATAGGAAAATAAACCTATTCCCATTGGAACACAGTTCAAATTAAATTGTCTTGATTATGTACATCGTATTACACTCGGGGCCTTACGAGGTTAAGTTACTGATCATACAATTGACACAATCTTTAACTTCACTTAAAAGCGCGGGAGTCAAAATACCTATTCAACCACAATCACCGTACCTTCATTCTACATACCATTAATCATTAAACTTGTAATCCGCATGCCAACTTTTTGCATGTTAATTAACAAAAAGTTTGACTTTTAAATAATTTGCAACACAAACACGGACTTAATCAGCTGTGATTACCTGACGGCTGACAGGCGCGACATGCGAGGTTTCCGCTCTTTTAGGTAATTCGTTTCGTTACGCATTAGTAATTTATTTATATTTATATAAATAAGTATGTATACACATACACATATATGCACAGACAAATACACGCAAACGCAAAAAACTATGGTTAATAAACGGAACCTCTAGATAAGCAACATTTAATTGTTTAGATTTAACTAATTACGAAAAGGTTTTAAGACCGAGTCCTCCTAACACAGGTTCATCATACCTACTAGGAGGTCATGAAGGATTTTTTTTTTGGAAAAAAAACAAGCTTAAGAAAAAACGGAAACGTAAAAACCTAGTTTTTCATAGTGACTACAACGGATTATAGGTGAAAAACTTAAGTAAATGATCTGTTGCATGTAGTTGTGTACAAAACTAATATGGAATTTACGGCAAATTTCAAATATAGAATGTCGAACGGTCTATATGTATATACAGTTGTGTTACAACTACATGCAAGAGGTTATTTACTTAAGTTTTTCACCTATACCCTTGTTTGGCACAAAAACGTTTCCCAAACTATAACCCATAAAAACGCTTTTTTTCAGAATTTGTTAATATTTCAGGATTTTTATAAAACTAATTTAACCTAACATAAAGGGTTATAAAATATGGTACTCAAATAAATCTTGAAATATTTACAGTTCCGGAAAAAAAATCGTTTACCCATATGATATGTTTAGGAAATGAATCAGTTTGGGAAACGTTTTTGTGCCAAATGAAGGGATACCGACTACAACATCTTGGAAAGATGTCTTGATTTAGGGGGTCCGAAACATTATCGCTCGAAGCTAAATTTGTGTGGAAAAAGTTTGGCAGCTACGCAATTTAGGCGTCGGTTCACAATCCTCTTAATAAAATAAATCACTAATGAGTTACATAACATAATCTCACGCCTTCGTTCCCAGAGTGGGGTAGGCAGAGCTACAGAATTACAAACATCTCTAAAAATTTGTTGATAATTCTATAACCACAATTTGCACAAACGAGTTAAATAATAGTTAAACCCTTCCTGGCACTCTTTTATCACCGCCCGAAAAAAGGACAAATTAAAAGAAACCGATATAATCAGTGACACGATCGCTGGCGGCATTTTTAATTGAATTAAGTTCGTGTCACATCGGGAGCGTGTCCAACGGGGACCGACCCTAAGTTGCGAAACTTTAAGGAAATGGCGACGACATGTAAATCTGGGCTTGTTCTGAAGAGCACGCAGATATGGCAAGTATCAGTTGGAATGGTCGATATAAAAATATATATGTATGTATGTGTGCAAGCCCTTTATTGCACAAACAGAAAATAACAAAGTAAAAAAGAAACACAAACAAAAGGTACAAAGGGATCTGTTCCAGTCCCTAATATATTATAAACATAGAAACCATCCATGACTCAGGATTAAATATTCGCGCTCATCACACAAATATCTGCCCTTACCGGGATTTGAACCCAGGACCGCTAGCTTCGTAGGCAGGGTCAATACCACCTAGGCCAGCCAGCACGTCGTCAATATTCGGTATCGCCAGAAACTAAATTTGTATGGAAAAAAATGATAGCTACACGATTTAAGCCTCGCTTTACAAACCTCTTAACACAAAGCCAGAAAACCAAATCAAAATAAATCGTTTTGTGTTACCTATCTCAATATCTCTGAAATCTACCAATCCCCGCTCGAAGAAATGGTAATTCATTGAAAGCTGCGCGGCCGCCGGCTATAATTTCCAGAGATTTATCCCCGACACACGGCGCATACGCTCATACATCTCAGGGGTGTGTGATTCTCTCAAAAAACGGCGGCCGCTCGGACGGACGAGCGAATCGAAGCGGCCAGTTTAAGTAGTCCCGTCCGAGCGAACAAAACTCATTTTAGCGCGTGCATTGTCAATTAGGCAGCCTTATACGTTCGAGAAGTCATGCTGCCAAATTGAATACACGCTCTAAAATGTGTTTTGTTCACTCTGACGGGACTACTTAAATTCGCCGCTTGGACAATCACTCGTTCGTCCGTCGTCATTGTTGAGGGGTGTGATTCTCTCGAAAACGCGGTCGGAAGAACGAACAAGTGAATAGCCACGCGCCATTCCAATCTTCGCTCTGAACCGTACGTGTAAGTAAATGCAACTGTAATAGTAAAATAGTAATAAACCTACGATTCGGACTGGCGCGTGGAATGGCGCGTGGTGTTTCCCGCGGTCCGAACTTTACGTGTAAAGGCCGCTAATGTTGCAGCGGCGTCGGAGCGAACAAAACACATTTTAGCGCGTGCATTTTCAATTTGGAAGCATTGCTTCTGTCGATAAGATGGAACGTATAAGGCTGTCTAATTGAGAATGCACGCGCTAAAATGTGTTTTGACGGGACTTCTTAAACTCGCCGCTGCGACATTCACTCGTCCGTTCGTCCGATCGCGTTTTTGAGAGAATCACACCCCAGGATTCGCGGTATCTTGCGACAAAACTGATGGTTTTGTAGCCTCTCACGTTTTTGGGGTTTCGACGGCATCCCTTTGACATTTAAATTAGGGTCTGGTCAGGTGCTGCGTTGAATTATGAAGTATGGACTGTATCGTTATTTACTTGTATGTGAATTTTAAAACCATTTCTAAGAATCGCCTTATACAATTGCCAGATTTATGAAATGAGATTTTACAGGGAAGGGCTTTAAGTTTTCAACGCATCCGCACTTAAATGGTTTAAAAACTCCGCTGATTCGTAATGATTCTAATTATGTAAGATACCACTGAAAAAGTTATAAAATAAAACGTGAAAATAATGATTTCTCGTGACATCTCAAAAATTAAGGTTAAAATGATAAATATCTCCGAAACTAGTAAAAATCGCTAAACATACATAGGGGTTAAATCGATAGCTTTTTAGCGGCTCTGTCAGCCCTAGGAAGGTTGACGTCAGTTTCTGGGACACCCTGTATTGTATATATGGTTCTTTGTTCTTCAGTAAAAGCTGAACGGATGATCCGATATTGACAAACGAGGTGTCGTTAGATTTAAGCGTCACTTAAAAAGATCCAAAATGTAAAAATAAAGCATGGATATATTCAACATATATCGAGGAAGGTTTATTATACACTTTCGCATTTTTATACTAATGAAAAATTTCAATTCCAGACCCAAGGCACCCCTTAGTGCCATAAATATGAGGTAGGGTTAGGTTATGTTAGTTCTTCAGCTTGCCCGGTGGGCCAATCTACCCAAAAATAGGAGCTCCGTCGACTTTCTGCGAAAGTGTATAAAATGCGAATAAATCATAGAAACATTTGCAGCCATAGTTAGGTTTTAAATCTTGCTTTTTAAGGTACTATTAATGGCCCTCTTTGTAATAAAATAATATTGTGAAGGAACCCTTGCGATTGTACTTCGCCTCCAGCTTCTCCGTTTTTTAATCGCATTGTACTTTGGTTGTTGTTATTGTGACATACCAAGAGATAAGATGGTATTCTGAGTAACTTTATCAAAAAGTATTCCACAAAATAAAATATAGTACTTCCATTTGTACATGGAAACTTTTCAGATTAAATATCATTAAGTATAACAACTGGTAGAGAATGCCATTAGGCATTAAGTTCATCCTTCATTTTTATTTTTGTTTAATAAAGTTTAAAGAAATATTTGAAAGATTTCTTAAAGTTATAATTCTAAACAAACTTATTCAACTATTATAATTAGTTATTCAGTCTTTTCCGTAAAGGTACAATTTAGAATAAATATCATCCATATAAGATTTACTGCCCCGTGTTTTTAAAATTTAATATCATAATGATTGGTGTTAAAGCATGACTTGTCTTGTAAATCGTTAATACATAACACCTTATTAAAACTGGTATCTTCAAACCTGTACTTATTTATTTGCATATTGTTTCCAATTATCTTTAGCCGGTTGCTACCGTTGATAGATTCAGTATTCAGTGCCAAGACTCTTAATAACAATGATAACTGACTCCATATTCCATGGTAATATTACGCTGGGCATTTAATACTTTACTAGTTAATAATAAATGAATAGCTATCAATTAGTTTGAAAAATAGTCATTATTTGTTTAACATGTAATAAAGGTTGGACGATCGTGTAATTGGGCGATATGGGTGTGGGACGGGTTCAGTGAATACCTTATTATTAATTAACGACTTTAGCACTTAATAAAAACATAAATCGAATCACGAAAACATTTGATTATGAAGAGCTTTACGACAATGACAAAAAGGCACATGTACGTCTACCGTAGCAAATGCGAATGGGGCATTATGTCATAGAAACGATGGTACATGCGTAGTAGAAACTTGACAATCAGCACCATTCTATCGTGATAGGCAAATACTGCAAAGCGTCACTTTACCACGATTCAATTTTGTTCGGTAGTAGTGCATTCATGCATTAAAAAAATATATCTGATTTTATTGAACTGAACGAATGGAACAATTGGGACCTTACGTCGTAAAAAGATGGTGGGAACATGCGTAGTAGAAAAGTGTCATAAACACCATCTATCGTGATAGGCAAAAAACTGCAAAGTACTTTACCACCATACAATTTGCTTAGAGTGTAGTCCAATTAAGCAATACTTTTTTGCTGAAAAAAATGTAAGTTTCTCAAAACAGACTTATATATTTACCCCCTTACTAATAAACGTTGAGTAACGGTGGTATAGCTATACAATGTTTTGTCCTTATCTGCCATTGTTGACATTTGAATTTGACAGATAAGGACAAAACATTGTATAGCTATACCACCGTTACTCAACGTTTATTAGTAAGGGGGTTATTAATTAATCTAAAAACAAAAACCAATTGAAGAGCCGGTCCATAGTCGTTAACAAAATTAATTGAATATCGATGGGATCTCGACGCCGCATCGCTTTTGATCAACTCTTTTGATCAAGTCCAAGTTTTCGGTTAAATTGTAACACAGCGCGGCATGCGCTTGACGCCTCGTTAACATTTTACCTTTGACTTTTGCCGTAACAATTTTAATTAATAACAATACAAAATATTGACCACAAAAAAACATGCCACAAGTTCTTAAATCTGATCAGTGGTCAATCAACGCGCAATCTAGTACTTATAAACTATATCCCAGGTACCGGCGCCTTGCATTAGAGAAGTGTTTTAGGACATAACTAGTTTGTATCGATAAATACTTGTACAGATCAGAGAAGTCAAGAGTCGAGTGATGGGGACTTTAATTCATTTAACTAACACTACTGTAAAAATACTGCATTTTATTCAGATTCCAAGACACAAGAACATGAAATTTTACTACTGCCAGGGGCTCTTTGTCTTTGACATGTTTCACGTTTTGATAACAATAACATAACAAGTAATAAAAAAAAGTCAAAGACAGTATTGTTTTGCCGAGTTGAATAGAGGCCCAGGGCCAAGTAAGTAAATAAAGTAAATAAGAGCTATCGAAACGGTAACAATACGACAACAAGTCAAAGACGATATGGTTTTTACCGCTTAGAATAGAGGTGTGTCCTGGGTAAAAAAAAAAACTTTTTAGTCCGTCAGTAAGATTATTAAAAAATATTGAACACTTATTTTTGCTTTAGCAAATCAATCAAAATTGACAAATATAACGCGCATTAAAGTTCGGGAGTGGGGGCTCGTGACGTCACAACGTGGTATAAAGTGTGCCACGGCGTGACGTCACGCGAAACTTCAACGCACATTATATTCGTAATTTTTTGTTTCATTGACAAAAGAAAAAATATGGGTTCAATCGTTTTTGATAATGTAAATGTCGGACAAAATTGATTTTTTTAGGACGCTAGCCTATTACAGTCCTGGTTTATATCACTTAGATCTTTGTCTAAGTAAACCATTGAATCAAAGTGAATTTAATATACATTCCTTCCTCTTGTATCACTCTATCTATTGATGAAATATGCATTACAATCCGTTACGCAGTTTGTGAGATCTAAGCGTACATACAAAGGGACAGAAACGGCGGAAAGCGGCTGTGTTTTGTACTACGTAAAGAAGTAGATGGATAGGATATCAAATCAAATGTTAATGTAGTAATTAATAAAGTCTACTTGTCCAATCCATCCTACGGTATCAGTCGTATAAGTAATTAGTACCCGACCGGACGTATTCGATCGACGCGATTAAAATATCAACTTTATAACTATTAATTTAAATTAAGCTTGACAAAATAAGTATTACTGCATTTTAATTACACTTATTAAAATGCAGTAATACTTATTTTGTCACGTTTGAATGTAGAAATATGCAGTTACAATGAGGTTTTAAATTTGATAAGATTATTTAAGTTGCTACAGTTAGGATAATTATGATTATTAAAGATTACGAGGTTCTCTTGAAAACTTTCTGCTTTTATTCCTTATGATTCCGTCAAGCCATCAACGTTTCAAATAATCATCTGTTTGCTATTTGCTGATCATTAAATGTCAAACTAAATAAATACCATGCGTTTCTTTCATGTGAAAAAGAATTAAAAAGCAAAAACCGTCATTTTGTGATTTAAAAGCTGCACTAAAGAACGTTGCATCTAGTTTCTGAGTTATTTAATCACATTTATATAAACTAAGTAAATTTAAAAAAAAATATTTATAGGTAATTTGATTCGACAATTATTTCTTCGTTGCCAGCTTGATAGGAACAAACATTCTGAAGGATATTTTATTTTTTGAGGTACATATATTATTTTCGATAGCCTGCCGTTTGGCCGAAATATGTTTGCCAAATGTATCGTTTCCCAAACTTTTCATTTGCCAACCCATTTTTATTGCTGTAACTGTAAATATTTCAGGATTTATTTCAGTAACATCGTGTATGGGTTATGTTAGGTTAGTTTTTATAAAATCCTGAAATATTTACGGTTACAGAAAACAAAGCGGGTTGGCAAATGAAACGGTTGGGAAACGATACATTTGGCAAACATATTTCGTCGAAACAAAGGTAACCCATTATTTTCATTTGTAGGGAATATGAAGTTGCTATGCGAATAAAACTGGTCGCTAATGCAAAATAATTTTTTTTTTCGATCGTAACTCGTTGTCTTTTATTTCTCGTTCTTAACAAAGTAAGAATAGGACTAGACGTAAGGAAACGTACATTTTTTAGATTAGGTACTAACACAGTATTTCAGGTAACGTAGAATATTTCTTTAAAGCAGCCTAACTATGTTTATATGCAACACTAAATATCATTTATGCGTGTTGGTTAGGTCTTCCATAGATTTAAAAGACAGTAAATGCCAATAAATAAGGCTTTATCTGTCCATCTGATTCCATGTAGGTGGTCGGTCGCCGTGTGTGACGCAGTGCGTCTTGATAGATTTATGTACTTAAGTATTTGTATGAAATAACTGGAAGTAGGGTTGCCAACTAAAGAGTAAGATACGTAGGAAAATACCATATACGGAGTATTATATTGGTTCAATTATTTAATGTTTTCTGCTTAGTAGATTTAATTTGATTTTAGGCTCTACTTGTGGCTACAAAGTTTGTTTGTGTTATTTTTCACTTTAACTACTTAGAGTAAAGGGTACGGTACTTATTAGTAGCGTCATATTTTAGTGCTTTGTCACTTTAACGTCATATTTGAACTGCTGCACTAATCTTTCAAAGGCGTTAAAGCGACAAGGTACTAGAGTGTGCAGCTTGTATGGTCGACTGTACTCAATATAAGTGAAAAAAAAAACAGCAATGATTGAACCCTGTTTTTGACAAAGGACTATAAGTAATTTGCGTGCGCGTGATTCGATGAATATGAGTAGGAATTTGTCTCCCAATAGTTACGACTATGAAAGAATGTTCTACGGAGCTCGCAAATATTAGAATGTTTTTTTTTAATTACCTTTGTTATCGTAAAATATCGACATAGATATCGTAGAATTTTCATTACTTACAGACATTTTCAACTGCGGCGGGTCTACGGTCGTGTTTATTGGTGTAGATAAACGTAGATAAAACATCTGACACTTTCTGACTAATATGTTAGTGCGAGAGTGAAGGATGCTTATCAACCGTGATAAAGGCGACTATAATACGGGCCCAAGAGTTAATTGTTTCGGTATCAATAAAACTTTAACACAAAATATCTTTAGCTAAGATATAAAAAACTGTGTACAAATATTAACGGCTTAACTTAACTTATTACAAAAAGCAAGCCCAAAAAACCCGACGCCGTGTATGACTATTTTGATATTGTTGTGTACCTATTCATGTTCACAGGCAGGGCCTCTATTCCAGGTGGTAAAAACGATATCGTATTTGACCTGTTATGGAATTGTTTTAAACTCTGCCGCAATTACTGTCAAGTAAATTCATATCAGGCTGTTGCAGTCCACTGCTGGACATAGGCCTCCCGCAAGGAGCGCCACAACGCGCGATCTCCCGCCCATTGCATCCAGTCACTGCCAGCTGCCTTCTTCAGGTCATTGGGCCATCTAGCCGGGGGGCTTCCTACACTACGTTTGCCTAAGCGTGGTCTCCATTCGAGAACCTTCCTGCTCCACCTCTCGTCGGTTCTGCGACAGACATGGCCAGCCCACTGCCACTTCAGCTTGCTACATTTTTGGACAATATCAGTCACCTTGATCTTATGTCGTATGACCTCGTTCCGGATCTTATCCCTTAATGAGATACCCAACATAGACCTTTCCATAGCACGCTGAGTCAAGCTCAGTCAAGTAAATAGGAGCTATAAAAACGTTGACAATACGATAACAGGCCAAAAACGATATGGTTTTACCGCCTAAAATACCGGCCCTGGTACCCGTGTTTCATATAGTCTTGGGAATCTTTACTATACGTCACAAGACGGTGTTTAGCGGATTTGTTTTCAGGCGCATTGTTATTTTTTATTAAGGCACTTGTTTCACTGTCGGCGAGGATGCGATTAACTAGCTAACCATTTGTTTTGTCGCTCAAGAAACGAACGAAAGATAAAGATCCCATGTCAATAAAAGGTACACGTACATTAATAGTTGATAGCTGGCTGTTACTGATGTGCCAAAGGAAACTTTCCAAAGTTGCGGAAAATTTCATGTAGGAAAATTTTGGAAACTTCTCTCAATTTGGTATGGGAATTGAAAGTTTCCGTTTCTTAAATTTAAATTTCCTATATTTCTAGTGAAAGTTTCCGGAAATTTCTTAGAACACTTCCAACTTTTTGGAAACTTTCCGCAACTTGCACATCAGTAGCTGTTCATACTGCCGGCGAGAACTCTCTACAACAAAATATATAGATCCCTTGTCAGTGAAAGAGACACATATATTAATAGTCACTGGCTCTACTCGCTTCTCGCTCATCGTCGGCGGTGGGACTGGTGCCTAAAGTAACCAGTGACACTAGCTACGCTAAAACAAATCATATAGATACCTCGTTCAGCAACAAAGGAACAAATAACCGAACATTCACCCATAATTTTCACACAGATCCAAAACTCTCCCTCCTTCCTCCCCCCTTTCGTGTAATTAAGACGAAATACATGTAACCGTAATATTAATATATTACAATCTCCTACTAAATTGCTTGTGTATGCATTCCATTACACGGTCGCGGGCAGTAAACACGCTCGTAGTATGATTTAAACGCGACAAGCGATATAAAGCTCTTACAATGCGCCTGAGTCGAGTACCTGCGCGAGCGCCGATGTAAGTTACGGTCGGAGCCTGGATCTATGGCTTACAAAGTGTGGGAAGTTATCAGATAGTTCTAAGAACGTTATTTTTCTTCTTTTTAAACTATTTCTGCATTAAAGTGACGCAATAACCAACATTCTACTGCCTTTGGAACATTATTGAAAAGCCGATAGAAGATAGAACTCATTACCTCGATCTTGGTCAACTTTTAAGCTAAACATTACTTCTCTACATGGTGGCGTCGGTGGTCAAGAGTTTTTGTCAATACAACACATATTGGCCAAAGTGAAAAACAGCTCTTATGCACGCTCAAGTAACGGAGCATTTGGGCGGCAATGCGGTTAATGTAAGTCCGACCAGTAAGATGTAGAGCTTGTCTATAAACTGGAAGCTTTTGCGTTTGATAAGGCTGAGGCGATTACAGTGGGTCAACTTTTGAGAATCGAACACTCAAAAAATTCATTTGAAAATATAACGGAATTGTAACGGTAAAATCGGATATTTTGTTGAAGACTGCAAAGGAGGGCTCCGCTTTTCAAATCGTACATTTACGATATCATTTAGCGTCAATACAAGTAGTGATGCGCATCTACGTTGGTTTAAAAAAAATACTAAATGTATAACTGTTCCGTATTTTGAAAATTAGATGTAGTATATTGGCCCGCGTTTTTTTAATTTGTCCATAAGTCTTCATTTGCATAACTAATACCTACTAACTATTTAAATACTTTCAGTCACAAAAAATACGAGTACACCATGAGATAATAAATTAGTACGTACTTACATATTGTATGAGTACATTTTAAAATGAAATAATTATCTTGAATATCGACTACTAGTTTCGACTTAAAACAGTGCTAAGTAAGGTTGTAATAAAAGTCATTAAAAATGGAGATTACGTTATTTCACCTACCTAATCTACACAAAAGACGTTTATTTAATACTGCAATGTAAACCTAAAAGGATGTTATGCGAAAAGATTTTATGCGAAAAGATAAATTATGCGTAAAAAAATATGCGTTCCAAAGGTATCCCCGTACAGTCACCTTCTACGATCACTGACGATTCCCAGAGAAACCCTGCTTTAGCATGTAAGATACTATAGCTCATTAAATGAAAGAGCGTATGAGAGCGAGCGAGAGAGAGCTACAAACCCGAAAGTTGTTTTAAGAGCTGTCGCACAGTGCGATAGCTCTTAGACGGTACTTCGGGTTTGTATCTGTCTCTTACTTGCTCTCATACGCTCCTATTAAGAGCGTGTGAGAGAGAACTACAAACCCGAAGCACCTAAGTGCTACTATAGATATTTTTGGACAAATAGTTCGCTCATGTTGCGCTGCCGACTGTATATGTACATGTTATGCAGGAGATATTTTTTGCTAATCAACTAATGAACAGATCAAACGTCGAACGCCACGGGATGGCCACCCGGCGAGCGGCCTACGGTTATTGAGTTATTTGTACTCGGACCATGGGTTAGGCATAGGGAGGACAGAATGGAGAATTTTCTAAAGATATACATTCTAAAAAACGTGAGGTGTAATGTGTAAGCAATGTGCACGTTGCAGAATATTCAATAACGTTTAAAAGATTAGGAAATCTTATGAAGAAAGTACTGAAAACATTCTAGAAAATATTTTGAAAGCACCGACTATATTCTCTTTCATACAAAAATAACGAATGTTCTTGGAAATCACCAAATCTTTCTATAAAGATATGTTTAAAAAAAAGTTTCTCACCGGTTCAATGCTATGTGTTACTTAAGAAAGATAAGTTTATTAGTTATTAGATCTTCGAATTATAATAATGTCTATCGAAAATCCTAAGCCTTAAAGATTTCTACATTTTGTTTTTTAATCCATGAAAACTCTTATTCAAATTATTTCCTATCTAAATACGAGTAGTGTAATGTGCTCTTTTACACTTAGTTATTGCAGGAAATTATTTTATATTCAAAAAGTATATTGTAAAGCACTATTTACATCGACAAATGCTTCTTATTTTCGACATTTAACACGCCAGTTAAAATTAGCTTCTAAAGATACGCCAGTTTCAATGAAAACTGCCTTAATACTGTTTTAGTTTCGTTACAGCTTTTCTAATAATAAGGCAACAAATTTTATTATTATAAAGTCTCTACTTTTTGAGGACGTGTGGTCACAGTACAAAATTAGTAAGTTTAGTCGCGCAGGCGCATGATTCGCATGGTTAGTTAGAAACAGTGTCGTTATTTACGTTTTCTTTTATTTATTGTTTCGGTAGTATGTGACTGGAAAGAGAAAACAGATTTTTGAATGCCAAAGTCGTTAATGTAATGTTTTCGGAAGAACTATTCTTGTCCTGGCTTTGTTTCTTTATTATGTAGATTTGTTTCCACAGTACGATGTTTTTTTGAAAGGATTGATTTAAAATATATATTTTTTGCATGAGAAACAAAAAAGTAAGGTAAAGCTATTTTTTTACGTTTGCCCTAATCTACAAGTGTAGTGTAGTGTTGTGCAAGGACATTGCATTTTTTAAGTTTCATTCTGAACTTTTTAATAAATAAAAATGAAGATAAACCTATTTACATTCAAATCCTGCAGATACAAGTGCTGGAGTAACAACACTAATATTAAACGCAGGACCGCCTATAAATCACTGGGTTTACGATTGCATTGCACGCAACGAGCATACTAGCAAACCTTTATTTACTGCAATTACAAGCTTTATGGCATTGCCTTTACGGTTTAAAATAAGGAATGTTTAGTCAATAAATGCAATAAATTAAAGGCCTATAAAACATGCACTTTATATGCAGCAGTTGATCACTACTTCGCCTTTGGGCAGATGGTATTTTTAAATGTTGTATCGGAATGCGAGGACTAATTAATGCCATGACATGGACACCCTACTTCGCTGATTATTTATACGTAAGATTAACTTCTTAAATGTTTTTCCTTGACATTTTTTGCTTCGAGCTTACATTAAAGTTATAAATTTAGGTACTAGGGTTTTCTGAAGGTCGGTCAAGAACGTATAAATATTGCATTTTGGAAAAAAAAACACGGCTTTATGTATGTTTTTGGACTGTCACGATTATTTTGGATTGTTTCTATGGAGCCTACCCTGAAAACAATGGAGTTTGTTGATGAATACATGTATTTATAAGACACTTTCCTTTATTTATGCCCCAAAAAATTATATAGAATACTACTATACTGAATAGAAGGTACCTAGTAGTAAACGTTTTTTAGTACACTCAGCTGTAATAAGTAGCTGCACACTTTTGTACCTTCTCGCTTTAACGCCTTTGATAAATTAGTGCAGCAGCTCAAACATTACTTGAAAGTGACAAAGTACTAAAGCGTGCATCTACTTATAAGGCCATCCGTCCCGGGTAGTTGTGCCCCCTTCATTAGGGCTCACCACCCACCCTTTAAAGCTGTAACGTTGCATAGCACCAACAGCAAATGTCCATCAAAAAAAAAGTAAGGCCATCCGTTCAAATCTTTGTGCCCTACTGTTCAGCCATAGCTCATACGTACAGGTGTCGTAATAAGCAACGTTTTTCTCATTCCGATTTATCCTATAGCTTTTAACCTTGCAAGTAAACTTATTGGTGCTTGTCACCGTCCCTATAGTAATGTTTTGACAGCTGTCAATAGTTTACAAAATGGCCGAATCACAATTATCTATGGTATTCGTATCGCCTGAGAACAGCGCGTGCCCCGGCGACGTACCCGCAGATTAGTATCGGATTATACAACGCGGTTACGACTGGCTGTACACGGATTTAAAAAACTAGAAATGTTTACCTACTGCTACTGCTTAGTACTTTGTACATACTATTTATACTCTATGCTAAACATATGTTATATTCAGCGTGTTTTTGTTTTTGTGTTTTTGTCAGAGTAGGCCAAATATAAATTCACTGAGACTTGGTTTTTTACATACTGAAATATATTTGTGGAAATACCCTAATTATCGTTATTTGTTACTTATATAGAAGATACAATTGGTTTTAATTTCTAATGTTGACTTTGCTAAAACGTGTGCAAAATAACGGTCACTTACTTGTATTCTAACCTTAAAAAAGTGTAAATAGGTAAGTACCGCTCCTTAGGTACAATATACTTTGACCCTTTCTTTTATTGTAACATTCGAATTTAACAGAAAGTGACAAAGCCTACTGTATCTTAAATAGGGTTTCCTATTTCACGACAACGTGTTGTTACAAAAAACTAAAAGTTATTTTCTAATTGTTAAAAAAATATGTGTCTCTAAAATTTATGTTTTAAAGTCAAAGAAATACTTGGTAAGTTAAGATACCTACTTTATGTCTCGCGGTAATGCCATGTCTTGTTGTGTTGTTAGTGGGCTGAATTTCCAAAAAGAAGGATGTGAGTCATAGTATAAATACTCTATACTGTGTCTGAGTGCTCCTGTACATTAATGTTAAAGTTTACGTTTTAGGTAATCTTTAGCCTAAAACGCTAACATTGACAAATTTGTCTCTTAAGACAGAAGACATTTTTACTAATCAAATTAAGTAGTGCGTTCTATCAGTTATAAACCGAACAGTTCTATATATCAGAATAGGTTTTAAGAAATAACATAAAAAGTGTGGTTTCTCTTTATACTATCTCATGTCGCGTGGAGCTCGCATCAAGACAATTTAGATTTTAGCTTATTGATTTTCTGCCAAAATATCGATTGTCACTTCTAGCAGCGTAACTCGTCATAACTCCCAAGGCGAAGCGGCGCGGGCGCGGCTGACGAGCGCAGCTACCTACGTGGCCGACGCCGCCGGAATAACTAATGGCTGCATTGATTCCGACAAGTAAACAAACAAACGTACAAGGAAATAATGACTCGTAAAGTTTGCGCTTCGAATGTGTGCTAAATTTAACTTTTTGAAACGTGGAGAAATTTTCATTTTTTGGTAGAGTTTTTGTAACACCATGTATCTATTTGGTCTCGCTTAGGTTTCATTTATAAAGCAATTGGTACAGCAAAAAGGATTCTTAGACTAACCTTTTATAGGTATATTTATATGTTATCTTCACGTCTTAATGGGTAGTGGTTACACTTGGTTAATTGGATGCTTGGAACTAATTGGTATGACATTTTAATAGGGTTACTGACATCTACTGAGGTGCATATCCCAAGTTAAGTAAAGATGACGAAAATAAAGGTAGGAAATTCGATACTCACAAAACTTGAAAGGTTCCAAAGTATTTAATAAATTGCCCTGTACAAAAGTCCAAAGACAGTAATCTTATAAAGAATTTAAACGTTTAAGACCGCAAAAAGTCAAGAAAACTTTATCATAATTACATGACTACCGTAAAGATCGGAATAAAGACGCCATAAAGCGCTACGGCCAGTAATTCCAGCAAAATCGGTACGAAAGTTTAATCGCCCAGTAATTTACATCATAAGTGCTTGTAATAAAATTGCAAATGTGCGACGTATAAGGTATCGTTATTGGGTGTCACAGCGTGTACTTCGAGAAGTAATACCTAAATGACATAAGTGATTGGAAAGATTTGAAAAGTGTGACTAATGCGGGCGTCGAAGATGACATCGTCTCATTGCCGGAGCGTGACGCCGCCTCTCTCGCGAGCGTCGTCCTCCGATCTCGTGGCGCCAGAGCTGTCGCGTCGGGCGATGTCACCGGACTTGTCACTAGACTTCGCTCGACATCGTACGCTGTCACCTGACGTGCTTGATCGCTACCGGCCTCTGTCACCTGACGTTCTGACGAGATACCGACCGCAAAGTCCGGATTTTTCACGCCGTTCGCGCTCTCCTGGGCGGCCAAGGTCACTAATGGAATCCTTGTTGGTGGCTAAGATGGAAGCTCTTAGTACTGGGAAGCTGGTCAGAACTGACTCGATGGATAGCTGCAGCAGCTTCGGATCCATGTCTTCTTTGCCGAGTGATGTCTGTCGCTGTGATGACTGCTTGCTTGGAATCGTGGACTTCTATATGCCCAATCCCGCTGATGCAAACAAGGCGTTGAAACGGGTATGTATTTTCATTACCTTTTTTGAGATGCGAGTCAAGCATGGTAAATTGGGATGTGATTGATGTTCATGTAATTATAGAGTAATTTGAGGTTTCGATGGCCAAATTGTTAAATACGATCTCGTATGATGAATGTGTTCGGAAATCTGAATGTTTACGATGTCTGTTCGTTCCTCGTGTAATGTACTCAGTTAAAAATTAAAAAATAATGTATTTGGATTGTTGGTTTTCGAGATACGTGTTAGAAAATGACTATTGAATGTTGTTGGTAGAGCATAATTGCATTAGTATTTAAGGACACCTTTGTTTAAGATACTCTACTAAATATTCAAAAAAAATCCTAATGGTTTTCAGAGCATAAGTTAGGAAGTTAAATGTTCTGTTTGAGTCTTAAAATTAATAATATTAAAGATACTTTCATCCCTCGCTTTCCGAAACATGCTGTAGATATTTTCAATAACTTGCGAAGAAATCGATTACATCTTCATGCCACAAAGACCCCTCGGTCATCTTATTAACTTTCAATGTAGGCGTTAAATCTGACTGAGTTCGATTTTCGAGCCCTATCGATGATCGAGCTCGGAGGCGACAATGGGCCCGATAACATCTGTCAATACGTATAATGGATCGATAGATCGATGCTATCGAAGCTAGAGCCACTTTTCGCCTTATAGCGTACGTTGTAATCCAGTTTTGATGATGAAATACTACTTGCCATCTTAAAGGATTAGTATTATACTTGAACGTCGTAAAGTTTGTAGATGAGGTTTACGCGAACAAACTGACCTATTTTAACCTCTGCGGAATGGCGCTGTCGTAAACTTCGTCGAAGAACTCGTCTTTTCACAAATGACACAGAGATTAAGAAATATTGGCGTGATTGTTTTGCTAATTTGTTTAGCTGACAATAGATTGCGGTCGTAATGGGATGACTGTGCTTAGTATCTCGAAGAAGCAAAGCAATGGATAAAGAGCACGAGCCAATACTGCTGGCATAACACTTCATTAATTTTACTTTCATTGATTTTTACTTTAACAGAATCTTTTTACAAAAAATCATAAGCTTCTTTGGGCAGTCGGGTAAAAATAAGGCATTTACAACCTTTTTTTAATTAGCAGCAACGAAACTTAGTACAAGTAGCGCCATCTGTTTACAGGGCGTAGTAACAAGTTACAGTATCGCGAGTGCAATGCGCGTAAGCAAGCTTGATACTTTGTTCTACTAGCCCAGAGTAATAAGTTTTAGGTAGTGTTTGTAGATGGCGCTATAACGCACTTTCATTATTTTCTTATTGGTTTGCCTGTGATGATTCTAAGCTTATTGTGAAATAATTACTATGGTTATTTTGTATAGTTTAAGTACACACATAACTAAATTTTGTAAAATTATGCACGTTGATCTAGAGTTTTTTTTTAATGAATCGTTATCGGATTCAAAATCTTATTCTTTGTATGTTTTGAGATTTTTGATAGTTTTTGTATTAAATTTTTCAAATGCTTTTATACGATAATCTTTTCAATTTACGCCATAATATCGCTGCAGCAATTTAGACGTTAAAAAAACTCGTAAGGTTAAAAAAAATGTCGCAATTACCTAAGTCAGGTGGTCAGAGTACATCAGAGTACAACATTATTTTTAAATAAGTACATCAAAAAAACTTTAGGTTAAATTTTAATATTTTAGAATGATTACCTTGAACCCTTGCCTTGTTTTTGTTTTTCATAACTATTTCAATTCAAAGCTGAGTGCACAGATTCCGAACAAGTTAAAAAAAAACAGTCCTACGCGGTTAATTAGATTCGTATCCAGCTGTGAATAGAATGTTTATTTCTTTTAACTACGTCATAAAAACAGTTGGGTGTGGGCTGGACCTGTAATTAGGAGGGTTCCGTAGCCATTCGTAAGTTATGATAAGTAATACTTGTTTATTTGAAATTTTTTCTCATATACCTAAAAGAAAAACTTTTACAATCTTCACAATTATACATTTTCAATCATGCTCTTCCTTTTTAACCTTCTTCAAATGAGGGAAAGAGTCCTTCATTTGTCACATTTTTGTTTATAGCTGTCACAAGCGTCCTCATTATTATCTTTCATATGTCACCGAGATTGACCCGGAGTAAAACGAATTAACTCTATTTTAGGCGATTTTTAAAACAAATTCTCTTTTAATAATTATAATCGTATATTATTTGTATAGACCCTATTGAACAATAAAAAATCACGGGAAACACTGTTCATTTCACGAAGTAAAGGGTAGGAAAAAATAAAACATGTCACTCTTTTATTTCATTTTAAAACTACGGAACCCTAAATGCAGACGTTGCATTACGCACAACTAGGCAATTTATTCAGCGGTCGCTATTTTAAAACTCTGATTACAATTTATAATCAAGTATCAACGTTGTTTGAACCGTCGTCGACGGATGCTTTGGGTTTTAATAATTCATTGTTATCTTATGCCAAATGCAATGTTGCATTTTGTTCGTATAGCAAAATTCTTGAATTTTATCAGAAGTTATCTATACGAATGGTTTGGGATTAATTTTTAAATTAACTTAAGTAGTTTAAAAGTTTGACCGTCTTATTCAAAAACGCGCAATAGCTAAAGATGCTTGAAGTATGCTCTATCCTTATCTGTCATTATGAAATTTGAATTGGTTAGAAAGTGACAATAAATACTTTTACTAAAATAGGTGGTAGGACCTCGTGCAAGGTCCTTCCGCCACCACCATCTGAGGCCCGTTTTATGAAGCTACAAGTTACAAATTACAAGCGGAAGTCACTTTCTAACCCCTTTTGCTAGAAAGAGACTTACGCTTGTAATTTGTAACTTGTAGCGTCGTGAAACGGGCCACTGGTCCTTTAACCTACCGCCAAGCAGCAGTATTCGCACTATTGAGTTGCAGAGTGGGGGAAAGGACCACCGGTGAAATTACTAGCATAGAGGCATTCCATCTGCGTCCTCAGGGTTGGCAACGCATTTGCGGTCATAGGATTCACGTTAGAGTAGATCACGTGACTTTTCGTATCACGTGATCTACCAGTGACGCGATTGGTTTAAAAACGTAACGAATAGAAACGATAGTTAGCGCAATGCATCTTGGCAGGGCCCTCTGATCCCACTTACCATCAGTACCCTTACCAGTTTCAATTACCGTACTTGCTAGCGAGTCGAATGCTCTGTCCCTCGCACTCTATAAGAATACTGCGAGGTCTGCGAGGGACAGAGCGTCGACTCGCTAGCGAGAACGTTAATTGTAAGTCGTGGTAAGGGTACAGTTACAATTACCGTACTCGCTAGCGAGTCGAATGCTCTGTCCCTCGCACTCTGTAAGAATACTTGCGAGGTCTGCGAGGGACAGAGCTTCGACTCGCTAGGTCATATAGGCCAATTTGCCCATCCTCCTTTCATCCAAATTCGTCCAGCCGTTGCAGCGTGAAGGAATAACAAACTAACACACACACTCAAACTTACGCATTTATAATATTAAGTAGGACAAAGTTTCATCCGCATCTGCTGAAATGGCTCGCTCAAGTGAATTAGCGTAGGCGTTAAATATCATTGGGTTTTTATTACATTTTTAAAAGGTAACGTGTAATGTAATTCTCTCCACGTACATCATTTACGTATATTATGTGCAGTATATCTACATAATCGTCGGTAATGACGTCCGCAGCCCGGTATGGCGTTTGACGCAGTAGTCCAACCGGACGGGGTTCGTGTGTGGAATGCGTTTACTGGAATTAATTGTATTGTTGCTATATTCATTATAATACTATCTACTGTCCTTGATTGTTCCTAGAATTCTCTTTTACCTACAGTATGTTTTTTTCTGTCTATTTGAATTTTTCCTTGGGAATTTATCAGGGTGTTTAAAAAACCGCGTGCAGGTGTTTTGATACTCATCGAATGAATATTAAATCCGACTGGGGCATTTTTTATGAAAGTGCAAGAGTATTTCATTCAGTTTTAGGTCAAGGTACCTTAGGATATAGTAGATCAGAAAAGGCATAAATAACTATGCATGTTCTTATTTTAAATTGAATTCAAACAGTGAAAACCGTTACTTAACATTTTAAACATCATTTTTAGATACTATTAATTGAACTGAGTGTTCCTAATTTTTTAATCCCATCTTGCGTCTATATTGGCCCTATCGGCTGGGACAGCCCAGCGATGATGGCAAGGTGGACGTCCTTGCACGTTGCTTAGCTGTCTTGTTAATTTTAATTTTAGTTACTATTTAGTTCCCTGTAATTTTTACTAACTCTTACCTACTTAAGATACAATGTTTACTAACACATTTGTGGACCTCGGTCTGAAATAAAGTTATTATTATTATTATTATTATATTGTTATCATATTGTTTACGCTACACAATGATTACGAGACTAGTAGCAAGTTGGAAAAAGACAAAGTGGAAAAAAGAACCTGTAATTATACATTAGACGTGCGATATGATGAATCACTATATCTACGTGTGGTCTGAACAATCTCCTCTACCCACTTCTACGTCGTTCTTTTATAAGTACTGTGGGGGTAGAAGGCGGTTATAATAATACTATGAATTATAATGTAATTTTTTATAAAAATAACAGTTGAAACAATGAAGTGCAACAAAAGGGTCAAACTGAAAACCAGCGCTGTGTCTTCTGCATCAGCAGGAGCCAGCTCACGCTGAGTGACCCTTTTGCCGCAGCTAAACGTTTACCCCCTTACTAATAAACGTTGAGTAACGGTGGTATAGCTATACAATGTTTTATCCTTATCTGACAAATTCAAATGTCACAATGACAGATAAGGACAAAACATTGTATAGCTATACCACCGTTACTTAACGTTTATTAGTCAGGGGGTTAGAGTGTAATAACTTTTTAGTTAAGAACACAATTTATTGTAAAGCTGTTTGGGCAATCAAGCATTTTTCTTTCTTCTTTCTTTCTTTCTTCAATTAGACAAATTATAATAATAGTAATTTTATCAAACATAATATAAAATGTCATGAATCGTGGTTGTTTAATTTATATGTTACGTTTAACCAGGTAGCCACTAGACAGTCTTCGTTTGTTCGTTAAATGAATTCACAAAATGTAACTCTATGCATATTATGTTTGTGTTCGAAATGTTAATCAAACTCATGTTACATACTTGCTACACTATCGAATTGGACTGACCTGTAATGATAGATATAGGTATGTGAAAAAAAAAATGATCTTACAAAAGTCTGGCAAGAGTCTGTCCTTGACATTCCGTGTTCTTATTTTGAATATTAGACTATAGAGAAGACGTAGAGGTCTTCAACCCTCAAATTAACTGCCTAACTGAACCAAGAACCTACTCTTACGCTTCAAAGCTTAAGAGTTAGCGGCAGCATAAAAAAACACATTCTTAAAAGATCATGAATCATAATCAAAGGATTATATTATATACAAACGTGTATAAAACATACAGCCCGTTTTCAATTACGAGGCTTTTTGTTAAGGTTCATTGACCGCAACCAATTGAGTCGCTCTAAATGGAAAAAGTATCAAGACGTCACGAACTCACGTTTAACACCCACTATATATGGCCACCGATATTGTTTATCTCCTCTTACTTTTATATCGCGGACGATTAAATCTGGAGGTACTTTAAGACTTGAACCATTTATGCCAACGAACTTGCTCAAACCCTATCTAGTAAACCAACTTAATGTACACATTTTTTAAGGCTTATTACGTTAGCATTAAGTTTAATTTCCTTTAGATCAGTTGTATTGTAAAAGTTGTATTCGTACGTCCAATGACGTCACCGGACGCGTTCCGAGTGTCAAGTCGTCCCGTGCGTCATCCATACGTCATTCCTTTCTCAAACTCTCTTGCGCCATTTTTGGAATGCTTTTCGTATTTCGAATTTGGATTTAAACCGTGTTTCCAAAAGCCGATCAGTTGAATACTTATTAGAGTTTTAGTAAGGTTAGGTTAGTATTTTTTTAAAGACTTGTGTTTACGCGTGATTTCATTCGCAAAAACTCGTTTATCGGTTTTGTCGTTGAGAAATATATACCTATTACTGATTAGAGAGGGTCTTTACAGTATCAAAAAGCTTTCCCAGCCTTTTTTCGGGACTTAAGCTAACTCCTTACAAAATTCATGAATGGTTTGGGTAATCAGCAGTGATCGGGGAAAACGGTGCAAAACTTTAACAAAACTTGTAAAGCTGACATAAAGGAGAACTTGCAACCAAGCAAAATAAGAATTATTATTAAAAAATAATAATAATATTAGCAGATTAGTGTTCAATTTAACTCTTTATCAGAGTCTCGGATTTGGTATAAGGATATTAATAGTTTCATGGCTGTAATGTAAGTTTTGTTAAGTTTTGTTGAAGTTTTGCATCGTTTTCCCCGATCACTGGTAATCAGACAAACTGAAAAAGAAACAGGGATAATATACTTTTTGAGCAAATGCCACCCACATTGTAATACTTAAGTAAAGATAATGTTAAGAACTCTAAAATACTTATCCTGACTGTTGAGTTTCTTGCGGCTCTACTCCTCAGAAGTCAGAAGTGGTCTCCTCTTAGAAAGCGCTGGTAGATTTTGGCCGTGTAAAAGAGCTCGTGCGGTCTATTTACATACTGAATAATCATCTTTTATCTCTTATTCTCTTTTCGCCACTAATTTCTACAAGGTGCTTAGTTACGTTTTTTTCTCTCGTGTTCCTATAAGATTTTTGCTATTTTTATTATGTGTTAAATACCTAATTGAATCTCAAAACATTTAAAAATAATTGCTGAATAATTTTGACAGCGTATTAAAACTATAAAATTACTTGTCATTATATAAAACGGTCGAACGTATCTCGAAACCAATTTAAATTAATTCAAGTGGTTTAACCGACAAAAAAATATAAAGGTTAAGTTCGATAATGACTGGAATCGGTGCTCATCATTAAAACAAAATGGCGAAGGAATGCTGATAAAATTATGGCCGAAAAGGAAGCCAATGCCATTCGTTAAACTCGTCGTTGAAGTACAGTCGGGTAAATAAGTGGTCTGCCAGCCTGTAGGGCGCTACAGAACAACAGTCCATCCGCCGATATTGGCCTGTCAGTACATCGTATAAGATGTTCTCTATCGTTTGATCGAATTTCATTTGCCCGAATTTCCTATGACAATTTTATATGCCATAACGATCACGTGCCATAATATTCATTTGCCATAAAGGCATTTTTTTTGAAATCGTGAGCTATTCAGAATTGTAATAAAACAAACCTAATCTAACCTATTGGGCTCTATACAATGGTTAGTAAAAATTACCTGAAAGGTTTACGATTTCAGAAAAAATTACTTTATGTCAAATGAAATTATGTAATGTCATATTATTGGAAATGACCATTATGGCAAATGACATTAGTGCAAATGAAATTACGAATAATGAAGGGATACCCGTATAAGAACACTATCAGTTTATCTTAAGGTTTTCATACACTTTTTCCCAGATTTTGGACTGTCAGGCCACCTGGCACTCTTTGGCCCGCAGGTAAACTTTATCCCTCTTATCTATAAATGCGGAATAGCCAAAGTGTGCTTAAAATATGCATCGTCCTTATCTGTCACTGCGACATTTGAATTTAACAGACAGAGACTACGAATACTTTAGCTAAAATACGTTTATTAATAAAGACGCAAGTCTTTGAAAGCATTGAGGTTGGATTCTGTTCTGTTTGCACGTCGTAAAATAACTAGGTCGGTAAGACGTGCCTGACATTTGGAAGTTTTGATTTTAGCAACATCTTTGTTTTATAGATATTTTTGTGTCAGTCCATGTCCATTTATTTGGCAGATACGCTCTTAACTCTAGTAATCAGATACACGAGTATTTGAGTCCGGAGTTGTATGGTATAATATAGCTGGTGACTGTATCTTGTTTACATTCAATCTTTGTTCTTAGACAATCCATGTGAAAGGGTTCAACTTATTTGTCGTGTGTGTTGTATTTACAGATAAAGTACTGAGACTATACTTCAGTCTTTAAATAATAATGAACTACCGTTATTTTACTCGTAAACAGGTTTTCAATGCTTGAGAGTTCTTGATTTCCTTAGTCATTATTGTCATTACCTATTCAGAATGTTAGGGGGATAGAGCAGAAACAAAAAAATCCAGAAAATTCTTCATTAAAAACTTTGGCCGCGAAAGACGAGAAAATATATTATTATCATTTATTATCACACAAACCTTTCAATCGTGTTTTATCCACCAACACCCTGTAGGTATATTATATATGTCAAGTGTGACGTTTACTGCGTGACAATTACCTAACTAACGCGGTCTAATATGGGGCTAATTAAGATATAATAGCATGTTTACGTTTTAAAGTTGCTATGTCACACAGAGCAATCAATAGAGCCAGCGCGAAATACACGCTCTGGGTTCTGTATCTCGGTTAAGATTTTTATCAAGCGAATAAAATTATATTCAAAAAAGATTCCTTATCCTCGTAAGGCTCACCGTACTACAAACAGCCAGTTTTTTGTAAGCGGGACTTTGAATCTACCATCAAGGCAATAAAGTTCAATTAAGTTTGTACGAAAATGCGACTATCAATTTATGAAGAAAGGAAAATAAACTTTATTCCAATTGCAATACATTTCAAATTAAATTGCCTTGATATTGTACATCCTACTGCACACCGGGCCTTACGAGGTTATACAAATTCAAATGTAGGCATATAGTTAATGATTCACATGTAAGTATACTCTTTGTTTTACTAACCGAAGTTTAGAATTTGATCTCTATACAAATATTTTCAGAGACAGAAGTAGTTAGGTAAAAAGAAAGTGAATTGACCAGACACTTTATTTGTACAGTCACCAGCAATATTAAAATCCAAAAATAAAACCACAAAAATATCCTTCAAATGGGCCCTTTCGGATTTTTGTAGACTATTACCCCTCTTCTATAACACACTCTACAAGTTTTGTCACGTTGCGATAAGTTGTATTTCCTCTCTAAAAAAATACTGAACCCTAAAATATTACAAATATCATGTATGTGCGTCACAAACCAAGTTAGGAAGCAATCGCTAAATGAACACAAAAACATTTTTTTTTACATACCTACGACTACGATTACATACAGAACTAACATACAAACTCCATTTTTTTTTAGTTTGCGGTACACATGTACTTGCCTAAGGCCATCGTTGAAATAATGTCGCAAATAACTTTAGTAAGTATAGTTAAATACAAAAAATACATAATATAATATTATTGACGTTAATTGTTTAAGCATAGCTATCGTTTTGACCCTTTACAAGACCTGTTTGAAACCTATTTCTATTTGTATTGTTTATTTATAAATGCGTTTAACTTTTAGCCAGTCACAGGTTAGGTTACATACGTTATATGTGGCATAACACTCGTAGTTCCTATTGTTTGTAATGTAACAGCGTGTTGAACTGTGGTGTGACCTGTGTGGTTGTCTTTAGTCCGACGCAACATTCCTGCAACACAAATTAAAAAGTTAGTGATCTCATGCATTAAATTTACACCCTGTATAGGGTGATGTCGTCGTCGAGTTTTCCGCTGCTTTTACGTTTAACCTTTAATTGACGACGTGGTTTCAGAGCACTTTTAAAGTAACGCTTAGGCCATGGTGACATAAAGTTCAAAATAATAGTCATGACGTCTGTGAGACATATACCACGTCGGTTAAAGGTTAAACTATAATAGTCTACGCCGGTGGATTAAGGCGTCTAATTTTCGATCGTGTTTTTTGGTGCTTTGGAAGCGTTATCAGCAGGCTGATATATCGTTTCAGTCCGATTTAGAGGTAGCTCTTACTCATACCAAATTATCAAAATTTCGGCCAATTTGCCGTTGTTTTCAGGCACCTGAAACATGTTTTCAGTTTATTTCAGGCCATCTCTATCAGATTACGCCATAATATGAAATCCCATTTTAAGGCGTGTTCAGGACCTTCATTCTAGTTCACACGGGCAATTTTACACATTTTAATTTACCGGCATTTTCAAAGAGGAGGACGGTTCTAAGAAGAAGCATCGCTGAAAACTGTAAAACTTAGTTTTGACTTGTTCAGTGACCAAACTGGTGCCATCAACCCAGCACACATAAGCACATACACTAAGGTTGCATTCGACCAAACCCGAATAGGTTTTATACTAGATTAAACGACGAATTTGTATAGAGTAATCTCTGATTAAGTCTTATTCCAAGTTTGGTGAAATGCGGCCTTAGTCGTGGAATTGTTCAAGAGAACAACACCCTTTATTACGGGGTGCCGTTTAATTTTCATAAAAACGTTTCGTATAATTTCATTAAACTACGTTCGAAAAGCATAATAACCATTTAGCATAAATACAAAGTGCATAATTTTGTCAGGCTTACAAATATTATAAAACTCATTAATCATAACGATATTTTTTTAATAATTTCTTCCTACTACTAGGGGTTAGGTTAGAACCGTTAGCATTGTAAAAAAAACAAGTGGGGAAAATTAGTAGTTAGAGTCTGGCCATTGAAACGTGATACTGAAAATTTAAAATTTTAGGCCAACGGCCAGCAACAGGCGGACCGCGGTCCGTTTGCGGACCACGAAAGGTCGAACCTTGGACCGCCAAATATTGTAATGTATTGCATACCAAGTATAAATTAATACATAGATAAGGTATACTATACCTTTATTATTTAATTGAAATAATATTTTTAAGTCACATAGAACCTAACTTAATACTTTTGTTTTTATCTGGACCTCGTTGAAATTTTCCCACAGTATCCGGACCCCACCTAAAACTACTTGCCGACCCCTGTTTTAGGCTATTGTATTCCTGTACGGGCTAGAAATAAACAATGTTAATGCTTTTGTCATTAAGTATCACGTTATAAGTTAATGACAAAATCATTAAATTGTTTAATTGAAGCTCATTCAGGCATACTATAAAAAAAATAATCGCGGTCATTTCCAGTATCACGTTTCGACGCCCAGACGCTAAGTATTTTTAACTTATGGACATTTTGTTTTAATAAATTATGCGTTTCGTTGTTATTGGTTTCTTGTAGAGATCGGAAAATATGTTATGCAATTAGTGTTATGCGAAATGACTTTAGTACATTAGTTGTTAAGTAAATCCACACCCCTTATTATAACGTGGTTTTTTTATATACATTTGTATAAACCGCAAAATACACCTTATGGATTTTTTCATGGCCTCGTGGTACAAATAGAGGTAAAAAACAAACCGAAATACTTGATAAAACGCCAAAAAACTAGAGGCTATAAGGATAAATGTTTATTTATCCCTTCGATTTCAATTCAAATAATGAACAAAATCGTTAATAAACGAATTGGATTATACTTATATTAAAATGCGAAAGTGTGTCTGTGTGTTTGTTTTTCATTAACGCAGTAACGAGGCCACAGATCGTCGTGATTTTTGCTCAGAGGGAGGCTGTAGGACCACAGAACAGAAAAAACAGTAGAAGTGTGATGTGTGCGTGTCACGTGTGGCATGGTTATGCACAGTTCCGCGCAACCTTCCATAGTTTGCCGCAATCGCTTGTGCGTGAAAATTGTGCGAAAAAATATTTCTAAAATAGGAAATAAATCCAGAAGCATGCCTTATTGTGCTATTTTGTAATGTAAAAACGGTAGCCGCATCAAAAAATATTTTCCATGGTAGTGTGTTGTTTCTATGATAGTGTGAGTATTGGCGACAACAGGTCTGATACTAAGCGAAGCTCATGGCCATTCCACTGTTTTTTCTATTCCGTGGTAGAACGGTAGTAGGGAATGCAAATAACCGGTTTTAACCGATTTTAAAACAGCCTACCTAAGGGGCAGACACTAGGGTTGCAGCTCCGGTACCAACTGTATGAAGTAGTACCTGGGTTTCCGATACTATCATACAAAATCAGCCCCACAAATTTCAAGACAGATTTGGAATTAACAAATGTAAATAAATATTTCTAAGTTTTGAATATTGCTAATAGGGTTCCGCTTCGAAATTACAATGCCAAAGGTGTCGCGTTTCATATATTGCTCTCGGCTATACGAGTACAGTTCAATATTCTACACATAACGTAGCAAATATACAAGTAACGCCATCTATCGAAGCTGCAAGCACATCTTAAAGTGGATGTAATAAAAGATTATTTGATTGACTTTTACAAAAGTGAATATTATGATTCATAGGCGCTATGGGATTTGGTTAATGAACTCGTAAAACTGCATCGCGATGACTAACCCCAATAAAAGCCTATAAAACAGATCGGTTTAAAAAAGGCGTATACTCAAATAGGTCTGTTTATGTTTTCGTTAAATAGGCTGAGTAATGTGGTTTAATGTTACGTTTAATAGCGATGTGGCGTGTCCGATGAAATCTCCTGTGATACCGACGTATCTCGTTTAAATTGACCGTTTTTATGATACGACTCTTTTATTTTTAGTTGAGCCGTTTTGATTACACGTCAGGCTTGTTTTTATTATAGTTAGTGGTATTTTTATCATGCCATTATATCATATACTATTTAAGTAATAGGAGATATATGTAAAGTTATTACATCACGTTTTACCTGTGTTAATTTTAATAAAGGCTGTATGTATTTTAAGACAGTGTTGCAAAACTGTGGAAGTAAATAAATGAGCATCATTTGATATCTAACCATTTCAATATAATCATTTTGTTAACGAACGGTAGAATTAAAGAACGTGTCTACATTAATTCGTCCGAAGTTCCATGGTTCCTAACTTTCAAATCGCGAAATCTCAAAAGTTACTATGGTAACATTTTATTTCTGTGTAGCCTTCAAATAGCAATAAAGCAATAAAAAAAAGGATTTCTGAACACTGCTTTTGCAGAGTTTGTTAAATTGTTTAGTATTAATCTACTTTAAAAAAAAAAGGTCAATGGCCTCCCCTCTGTCTCTCCGCTCATCCCTATACACATAGAAAAAAAAAAACATAAACTATGATTGCTGTTAGTGGCAACACTGGCAACCCTACCTGACGTTTAACTATTTTGCTGTGATCAGAGATAGTATAAAGATCATTGAAATAGCTCGAGCACGCTAAATTGGAAAATAATGTATAATTTCAAGTATAAACAGGCAGCGATATAATCATATTTAAGGAATAATATTAAAATTAAAATTAAAATGTATGTAATAAACTTAAGAAACATGTTTTTAATAATATGATTTGAAATGTATTGACATGTATTTAAATAATAATATCTTAAATGTGACTTGAAATGTAATTCCACTAAAAATAAATAAAATTGTAACTTAGTTAAGTACGTGACATGTAAAATATTACTTTTTACCAATAAACTTATCATATCATATCATATCAAATAATATATGAGAAGTTATCTATAAAAAGGGACCTTATTGTCGACGGCGCTTCCGCCATCATTAACGATGCTCCCATATAAATACAACGTCGCGTGACGCAGTGCGGCGTAAGCGCCATCGACAATAAGGTCCCTTTTCGTAGATAATGCCACATATCTTTTATTAAAAAACTGTGACAGAAGTGTCTGTAGAAAGAATCACGCAAAAATTTGACCGATTTTAATGTTCTTTTTTCCTGTCAAGTAGGTATAATCATAGTATTAGAGACTGGTTTATAATTTATCTCGTCACGATTACGAAATCGTGTTCTTTATCCACGTGAGCAAAGTCGAGGGCAAAAACTAGTCATTATGTAGCTGCACGTGTTGACAAAGCTGCTGTTGGTACAGCCTTAGTGGGCTTTATTGATCTTGCGTCCTTTTACAAGCCGCTATTGTAACACCGGTGTTTAAAGTACCTAGATAACTAGCAAGTTTTGTTTGAGTCGGTTGCTGTGGAACATAAATAATTATGTTACATGTCATGTCATATTCCATAAACATATTCTAATCAGTAAACCCATATTGCTTTTGAGATGTTATCATATTATTTCTAATTCGGCCGCCATTACTGTCAAGTAAATAACAGCTCTCGTAACCTTGACGATACGGTAACATGTCAAAAGCGATATGATTTTACAGAGCAGAATAGAGCCCCAGTCTTACATTCGTTTTATGAATCAGTAACCCAACTCAAATACATATTGTCTTTATTTTTAAGCTTGCAAAATCTGATCTTGTAAGATTATCTGTTACACAAAACGTAAACAATAAAAAAATGTTTTTATTTAATTATGAATAACCCTATGGTTAACCGCGCTAACCCTACAGGGATAAAGCAAAGGAAAACTAGGTCCATTCGAATCTGCTCGCATTGACGTCAGCACGTTCGTAATTACTGCAAACAGGAATATCACTGTCAATTGTTCAATATTAATTAATAACAACCCAGCAAAGGTAACGGTTGCATTTTTGTATATTACCCTTGCTCGCATATAATTGAATCGATCCAGAATTCGGCACGAGTCCAAGTTAAAGCAAGTAAGCACTCGCACGCAGTCTCCACTCCGCGTTCGAAGGCGACGCGCGCGTCGTTGCTCCACCGACCGTCGCACGCGCAGAAAAAGTGACGATCTGACGATCCAAGTGTCTAAAATGCCGTGCCAATTCAGGAAATTAGTGAAGTGCTAGCATAATGCCCGAGTGTACGGAACAGTTCGCGTTTACCATACCGATCATTCGCTACACCATGGATGACCAGGACAGGAACGAGGAGCGGCAGCCGGTTGCCAAGAAGATGTCACTTCTCACCCCAGTGAAGATTGAGACCCCTGACAATGGGAGGAGGTTATCAGAGCCAACGAGGTACTATATACCGCCGCAGTGTAACAACAGGCTCTCACCTCGAAGCGCTCGGAAGCGTGACGCTAGACGGAACTCCAAAACAGATACAAGCGATGATACTCCAAAGGACTCCTTTGGCCTCAAGCCATGCAACTGCGAAGAGTGTCGGGCTTCAAGTCCTTTGCCTCCTGGATACGGACCCGAGACGCTGTCTCCTGGCTATGACCAGATGAAGAGGTCTCTACTTGAGGTGCCCTGGTCTGAAGATTACGCTGAAGCTTCTAGTGACGATCTCAGCTCGGAGTGGGACTCTGACGTGCCCGATCCACCGCCGCCTACGCACAAGGTAAATATTAACTGACTACAAACTACAAAGGTTCCCGAGTTCTACAAGTTCTGACCTTTTCAGAAAACAAACAACAATGGCACGTTTTTATAAACGTGTCCGGATGAAACGTTTGAAACCAAATGACAGTCCAATTAATTCAAGCAGAGTTCAAAAACTAATTGCCTACTCGCTGCCGTTCCGATTGTAAATTATCAAAACCACCTTCTATATACAGTCATCGTCAAATGAAACCTGTCTTCGACTAATTGATAGACAACTGCTAAATGTATCAAAAACTGGTAATGAACGTGCGTCACACCGAAAGAATACATAATTAACGTCAACCATTCAAATGGAAATTACAGCTGTGTAAAAAGATTTTGCTGAATGTCCAAACGAAACTGATACTGTGTAAATACGTCAGGAAAGCGTATTGATACGTTTTGGTCACGCTGGTGAACAAAAGAATGTTCTGAACGTCTTGTTAACACATACGTTATACTCTTTACTGTATATGCAGCCGCTTGTAATTGTAAGAGAACTATCAAATCCAAGGAACTTTTTTGCGTCGGCGTTTATTTTGGCCGACAACAATGACTACGAATTCTTGATAGTTGTAAAAAAGTCGTCAATGTAAATGAACCTTGTACTTACCTATTATAAAACGAATAAGTAAAACACTTTCTCTCAAATATGTATGCAAAAAATAGCTAAACATGGTAAACACAACGCACACAACCGGCTCTATTCAGGCGGAAACTTAAAAGCCATTTTAATACATAAAAGTTAGATAATGCTAGTTCTTGATCCACATAAAGATCAAATCAAGAAGCTGTAAATTTAAACTGAGCAGCGGTGTTGAAACGACATCCGACGTTTATGAGTCGTTTTGATTAATTAGAAAATATGTAGGCCTCTGATACGGCTCTACAACTCAATCGGTTTACAAGTTGTGACAGACGGACGGACAGCGAGTTGGATGTAGATAAGGGATAGAGGATTATGAATGGTGCCCTGATTTTGAGTGGATTATAAAAGTACAAAAAGAACGTTATGGATAATCAAGTTTTGATAGAGATAAAAAAAATTAAACTAACGGACTTTTAACTGCTGATGGTTTAAATTCATAGTTTCATAATAGCCGTTGGGGACGATGCAAATACAAGCTCAATATTTAATTCCTGAACGCATTTGATCATTTGACGCTTTTATTTCAGATACTTATGTACAATACGATCGCTTTTACCGTCAAGTAAATCATGGTTTATAGTCGCGATATGATAATGATATGGTCGAAGACAAAGTGGAATATATGCCCAGTGCTGTTACTCTCTAACTTTATTGCTTAAGAATCTTAAGATAGTAAAATATATTTCCCTCCAGGATTTGAATTTATAACCTAGAGCAAGCAGCCCTAATGCTGAGCACAGAGTACTGTTTCTGAGCTATTGAGTTTTATTTGGTATGGTCAATGATATATATATATATATATATATATATATATATGTAGTAAAAAGAGGTAGATATGTTATACGCACTTCGATAGTGGCACCCTAAAACCAAGCCAATTGGTACACCTTTCCTTAGTCTTGCGCCGTCAACGGAACCGTGAACTAGTCTGCAGAGCAACATACACTCGTTTTGTTTCGCTCCCGGAAATTAGCATACCATCCTGCTTTCACTTGTCATTTATGAATTATTGTGCAATTAAAATATTTCCTGATTATGTGTGCGTAAGCCGGGCCATTTTTACACGCGGAATACCGTATAGGTAACGTATCTACCTCTTTTTATACTATATCATTGGTTAAGCGAAAGAGATTTGTCAGGATCGTAGCAGGTGGAAAGAAGTGGTCTCTGCCTACCCCTCTGGGAAACAGGCGTGATTTAATGTATGTATGTATGTATCATTGGTTTTATATAAAAAAAAAAAAACGTTGACAAGGTCCCAAATAGACTCAGGCTCTATGGTTTCTTAACTTAATTAATGATCTGTATCTCAACATTGGCATTTGCGAGTTATTGTTTTTTAAGGCTCGTGTAAGGCTCAAGGTGCAACAGCTAAAGAACGAACGCGGTTAGTTAAAATTCCTATTCGTTTCATCGGTTGGGCAACTCGGCCCTGAAGCTCGAGGCGAAATCGTTTTGATTTGCATTGTCGTTTAGGTTCACATGGCTTTGTGTCATCTTTTATTTTAAAATTGTCCAAAAATATATTGGTTGACCAATCAGAGTGACCCTAGAGGTCAGATGCTAACTGTTCTACTGTTTTAATTGGACTGTGGTTAGATTTTGGAATTGAAATGAAAAATTATACCTTTGTTCTACGTCGGCCTAGAACGCATTATGCCTGTGTCGCGTTTTGGCTAAACTTAATTCTTTGGTAACATTTAGGCTATATGGTTAATTCGTCTATTTCGCTGTTGATCTATTGAGTATAAAGTCTATTTCTGTAATGTACCGCCTCCGCCATTTGACTAAGTCGCGTTTTGCCTAAACTTCATTATTGTGTGGTGCTGTACCTACTCCGCCATTTGACTAAGTTTTGCCTAAACTTCAGGTAATGCAATTATTACATTTTTATTGATTTTGCTTGAGAAGGCTTATATGATGAAAATTAAAAATAAATATTCTAATATTTCTATAATCGTTAACGTGATTTAGTCAAAACGCGTTTCAGTCTTAAACTCGATTTAGTCAAAATGCGTTTTAGGCCTAATGTGTTTTAGCCCAAACAGATTTAGTCATAATGCGTTTTAGTACAACATAGATTTAAGCATAGTGATAATTAGGAACTTCGTGTTTTGTACTAAACACGTTTTAGGTTTATGCAGCAACAAGGCATAATGCGTTCTAGGCAGACGTAGAACAAAGGGTTGCGTCCGTGAACGATATCTTCACGAAAGTGTTAAAATGTTTGGCCAAAAAACTTAGAGTTAGCAAAATATTTCCATTTGGCAAAATAAATATTTAGCTGATAGTTCTTAAAAATAAATATAAAGGTACGTAAAGAAGCAAAAAAGTGGAATCGTACCCGTCATAAATTAATTTCAAATACATTAATATATTGGCATGATTATATGTTAATTTATTCTAATGACGATTAAGATTAATATTATTGTAGGTGCGGATTGTTAATATTAATTGTGTAGTCGTTATCCTTGGGCGAGTGACGTACGGCATTGATGGGTATAGTAGCGAGTCGGTATCATAATTAGATGATTTGTATAACGATAGATGCGTCACGCTCGCTCGGACCTGCAGTTTGTTATTAAACACGAGGTGGTTCACCTTGCAATATTTTATTAGACGTAATAGCTAAGTATTGTTTACGAAGTCCGTGGTGCTCCCTTGCGAAATGATGTTACGTGGCTGCGGTGCGTATCAATTTCCTTAGCATTTGATTTTGATTTGAGCCCTTATCGTGACTGTCTAAACAATTAGATCACAAAACTTTACGCTAACTAATTTATCTTTTTAAAGCAGCCACCCAGGAAACCCTAAACGAATTTTTATTCACTTATTAGTGAAAAAATGTCGCGTAAAAACTTGACGATACAATTCTTAACAGACGTTTGTTTATATCGGTTAGACAATTAAGATTGTTGAAGTATGTAAGTTCGCGCTAAATATTGCTTGGTCATATTTTTATCAGTTCATGGAAAATACCAGGAACGGAAATGTCTTCATTTTATAAATTATATAAGCTATATTTGCTAAAATAATTGCAGCCGGGTCTATTTCTTTTATACCTCTTAATTTTAACAATAATGTGATTTTCTCCGATGACGCTTTGTTTAAATAATTCAATTACAGGAATTAATATAAGCCCCACAAATCATTGTAAAGGTCGTTCAACATTATGATTAACTGGATGATGTTTTTGTTTAGTCTGAGAGCCACTCATTAGTTGATATGCCATGACCTATTGGAATATGTCATCGAGGTAATGAATTTTACACATATTGAACTGTAAATAAGGAAAGTCAAGAGTTGTTGCCAAGGCCCGTATTATATCACTGATCGAGGTGATACACAAGGCAGATCTTAAATATAAGAAACAAATTAAAAACCAATATTATATTTTATTACATTAATAAATAATTTGGTTATTTAAACCTAAAAGTAATCTTGAACCTTCTCAGATGTGGTGCTTTGTAAACAAACAATATTTATCTCTTCTCTACTTTCTCGCTATTCCCCTATTTCTTCCTGTTGGGGGTCGATTTTCGAAAATACTTCGACAATACTATTCTTTCGTGCACCCCTAGGGTACCCAAGGAATATTAATTCCTTAAAATTTTAAGTGTGTAGGTTCAGGGTTTTAGAGTGATGTCACTCGAACGTTGCCGGTGCGTTGCGTCGTTTCAACATAGAGCGAGCGACGCAAGTGTAAGCGTGCAAGACATATAACAGTTTTATATGTGTGCATGTATATTTCGTACTTAGAGTGATCAGTTTGCAACACTATACTTAAGTTTTGCCCAAGTCATTTTAAAATTAACCACTAGCCAGAGTAGCCAGTCACTGAGGCGGAATAATAATCTTAATACACCGCCACACGGCTCGTAATGGTGGTGACAAAAACACGTGTCATCCGTTGCGCCCACGCACCATACAAATTGAACAGCTCAAATGGATACTCTAACCAAATATTTGTCTTTAAGATTTTGGCGATGTTATGATATGACTGTTGAACATGAACTTTAATAAGTACACTTAGTTTGACGTTTTTTATTGAATCGCGAGTTTTGTTTCGATGTAGCATTTTATTGTTTGGTATACAGGAATTAGTATCAGTGTTAGATAGTTTTAGCTCCCGACACCAGCAATGGACATTTTGCATGTAATTCAAAGATCATACAAAACAACTGAATAATCTTTATCTACTTTTTTCCATAATTAAGTGTCTAGCGTTGGTCCTTGACCATGACTAAGTGGGGCCTCTTCAAGCCATTTTTCTAATTTTAAGTTAGTCTGGTTCATAATGGGCCCGCGCACTCTTACTTATATTTTCGGGACACGCTGATATTCTGCCAATACTATCCTAATCTGGTCTTCCAGATTGCAAAACGCTTTATCTACTTGGGGCTTATTTCTCGAAACTCACTAGGCTAATAATATTAGTTCCTTCAATACTATTTTCTAAAAGTCTATATACTACTAGTGAAATGTGCCGCATGGACTAATATTATTAGTCTAGTGAGTTTTGAAAAATGGGGCCCCGTTGTCATTCCTGAGAAAGAAAACAGTAAATGTTACCTTGAATTAGGGTAATTTATCTTTATTGGTAAAAGTGTAATATTAAGCCAGTTGATACAAGTTTTCTACTGTTGAAATCACAGTTAAAGAACTCGGTAAAGTTATTTAGGCCCTGAACAGCATGTGCCAAAGTTATATTATATATATCAGTTAGTGTTACTGGCATTTGTGTGGCTACCTATGTTGATCTCTGGTAGGGTTTGCAATCCGGATCCATTTTGTATGGAAAGATCCGGATCTGGGTCCGAATTATCCGGATCTTCCATACAAAATGGATCCGCATTGCAAACCCTAATCTCTGGTTTTAAACTTAAATTTCGTCAAAATGTTGATAAATTTCAACAGATTTATAGGATAACAACGATCTTAGACATCCCATCCTTATTGATTTATTTTCATTTCATTCTCGCCAGATTTCAAAAACGAAATAAAACATACAAGTCTTCAATACAGATACAATAAAGAAACAAGATGTATCGACTCGCAAGAAGTCTTCGATGTTCCCACACTAGACATGTACAAGCTAAATTATTGGCCATAACATGCAGTTCTATTCAATCGCTTTTTGCCTCCTCATTCCCGCTCTTACGTTTATCGCGTATCGATTTATCCAACATCGATTACTTGATCGATAAACGCTTTCACTGCAATGGGTGTCAGTGTTGGTGGTAAGGTCTGCTACCCACTTGTTGCGTGAGCAAGCAGAAAGCTATAAATGTCAAACCAATAAATCATTATTTATAAGGCATGTTAAAAATAATTCCAATTGTGAAGTTTTATTTGCAGATGCGAACACTTTAATTGTTATTAATTAAAATTATGTTTTTTTGGTTTGTTTCGCATCGTGAGTTGCAAACTTTTTGCAAGGTCGAAACTAAGTGATTTTTTATTTGTAATATCTTCCACCGAAATCATCTCGCCCTTAGCGTTGGCAATGCATTTTGCAGTCTATAATATGCAGGTGTAGGCCTCAGAGCCCTCTTACCATCAAGTACGTGCTTCTTTGCAATTTCCTTGACATAAAAAAGCTCTCCTACTTTATTAGCGGCTGATAGCTGCGCATACGCCGTGTGCGCAAGCCGGATGCACCGTTACTGGGTCAGGCCTGTGCCAATAACCTCTATTTACTTTCACGCACTCACGCATTGTGCTATTGTGTGCTCCAACCTTTATGTCTCGTGCACATCTTTAAATAGATGATGGGTGACAGTCACGCTTATGATCTACTGAGTTCTAGCGTTAGTCGGATATGAAGTACTACTAGTAGCTATTACTACTGCTACTAGGTTTATTATGTTGATGATTATGATGATGATGATGGTGATGATGACTTGCTTAAACTAGTGTAGGATACGTATATCTGTAAAAATATCGATATAGAAGCAAGATGGGCTAAAGCAAAGTGTAATAGAGGCCAAGGTAGAGTCAAAAAAGTGCTTTTTGTTTTTGTGTTGCCATTTTGTGAGTACTTACAATTATTTAAAAAAATACAGGCTAAAGCTGACTATGGGAGTCTGCCGTTTGGCCACAATATTTTTAAAACGATTTCACAAATTTATTTTTTCCAAAAAGCTTTTTTTTTTAATAATAGTTTCCAGGACCCCTTATTATGTCAGTTAGGTTAGGTAAGACACTACAAGGCCCTATATTTTTTTGTCAAATAAGAACTTGGGAAACTATTAAACCCCGGGGTTTTCGGTGCGGGAATATTTGACATTAGCCTAAGAGTAGGTATTGATAAAAAATACAGAATGTACTCCAGCAGGATTGGACCTAATGAATAATTAATTGAAAAAATATACATGAATACTTAATATTATATTATATAAATGAAAAAGATCAGTCATTATCAACCTCTTAGGTTAAGTCCCTACTGATTTATAAATAAATAGTTCCCAGATACCGGACTTTAATACTGCAGTTAATTAATTAACTAATTTTTATTATTATCTCATAACTCTCATAAGGCTTTGTAGTAAAGCTTAAGTACCTCCTACATGAGTCAAAATTTAATTGTATCATACATAGTGTGTATATAATTCGCAGAGAGGTAGTTTTTTCATTCGGCATAATATGACTTTTCTCAGATTAACCTATCTGATTATCTCTACTCTTTCTCAAATCATTCCCGCACCGAAAACCCCGAGGTATGGAAATTATTAATTTTTTCAAAAAAAGTATCGGCCAAACTATAGAGATCTGCTGACTACCTAATTTATTCATTTACGATGTTATTACCCCCCCCCCCCCCTCTTGTCTATTAACTGACTGACGGCAATTAAAGGCTTAATTAACAACAATCTAATAAACCTCAGTTGCTGACGTCCGACTAATGACTCACGCAATTAGTTAATTAAAAACGCGTGACATTAATTAAGGTTTGTTCGTCAATCGATTTATAAGAAATTATAAATAGATATTTTTAAACACACTCATTATTATTGTATATCTTGCAGTTTTTATGAATTGCCATGCTCCCAAAATATAACACAAGAGCCGCCACAGAACTACAGAAGAAAAAAAAATCGTATTATTTCTGTTAAGTATTCAACGAAACAAAACAATAAACACAGAAAGAAAAGGATGAAAGGTAATATCACATATTTGGACAGATTTATGACAGGTGAAGGAATTCAAAAAGCATGGTATTATTGTACCATGTCAAAAGGTACCTAATCAAATGCCAAATTGTGTCAAACAGAGAACCGCTTAGCAAAACCATGGTAAGCCCGGTGTTTATCTTCAATGGTCCTTACTTGATGGCCTCTCGAATACTGACACCGACAAAATTTATATTAGGTACAATAACTTACTATAAGGTTCATGATTCTGCAAACACTACGGAACCCTAAACATAGTTCCAAGTCTACACCATAACTCTATGGCGCCAGTGTAAAAGGGCATAATTTCAACGGTATAAGTAAAAAAAGGTACCTACATATTCGTCCAAATACTCCGTACATTGAAAAAAATACTTGGTCCTTTCTAACAACGACTTGCTGTTGTGACTATCAGCTTTGTTTGATATAACTAATATCATAAATATTTTATTCATTTTTTGATAACTAAAAGAAAGCTCTCTTGGTTGACTCTTATTTCTTTGTGTAGAGTTCCGTAACCAGACGGCGCCAACAACGGGACTCCTCGTGCCTACATCCTTACTTTGGAAAGGACATAAGAAACAATTTAAACGAAGCCCTAAGCAATGTCATTTTAAAGTTTCAAAAATATATTCCATAAAAAGTACCCCTGGTAGGCACGAGGCTAGCTAAGGCTCGACTGGCCATCTATTTGGTAGGGCTGTATCTTTTGAAATGCAATAGACACTTAAAATTTTCACAAAGTGTGTATTACTATGACCGCTATCAAAACAATAAAAATTAAAGGGGCTCTCCATTCACGAAACATATTATTTTCTTAGGTTTTTTTACTCAATATCAACATACGGTGGTAGGGAACCGTGTAAGAGTTCAATTATGAGCTATTTCGACTTATTCCCTTTTACACTGCAGCCCCAGAACTAATTGTCGTCAGTTAAGCTTGTTGATTACATAATTGCGTCTGCGCAGGTCACTGATAACAGAGATTACGATAACCCTTCGTCTGCCGCGCATGGCTATATTGGACTTCGGCATTTGGCGCCCCAAGCTTCCATTTCATTAATACGCTTATGCAAGATTGCGTTTGCGCAGAACATGTTTTTGTTGTTGACTTTGAAATTGTTGGATTTTCTGGGCTAAAAGTATTCTTAATCTGTCTCTACGAGTATATAGGCTATCTCCGCGCCACATTTTATATCGATTGGTTAGGGCTCTGAACTATCAAGAATGAACAAACAACCAAACACACTTTCGCGGGTGGTCACAGTCGCGATTTTTCCCAATTCGTGATTTTACCCAATCGCATTTTTCCCCATTCTTAATTTTTGGTCACATATTTTCCATTTTTACTCATTGTAATTGCTGGGAAAAAAATCTTCGCCAAAATAAGCTACTGAAAAAAATAAAGACTGCTGGCGAATGGAAAGATTGCTACCAGAAAATAAATATTTAGTGAAAAATATCGCCTTTCTCACTTTTGCATACTAAACTGAAAACTAACTTTCTCAAATTAAACTGCTGTTAGCAATCACAACCTCATTACTAAGAGAAGATGATGAATCTACTTTGGCAATTGAATATACTTTTTATTATTGACTTAGGGGGGCAGAATCATTATAATAAGATCTATTTGAGGGCTGTGGTGTTTTAGTTTAGTTGTAAAGCCAACATTACAGGAGTTTTATAATACACGCAATACATGGAGTTGCAATGGTACTGATCTACGGCTCAATTCCACTTGGATTTAGCCCGTCTTGATGTGATATCGTAATAAAACTGTCGACTTTACGACGGCTCTTACTGTCAAGTAAATAAAGGCTGTTATTACGTCAACAATATAACGATATCACAGCAATATGAGCTAATACAAAGCCCACATCCCACATGGTGGAGGCGCTATAAAGATTAAATAGTTAATATTTCCCTGTTGAATTAAATAACTGTATTGATATAAAAAATAAGTCTTAGTAGGCATAAATATACTTAATAGTGGTTCAATTTATTTAAGAAAACTTAAAAACTAGAGCACGTTCACAAAAACAATAGTGATCTTAATATTTAATATACTAAAGCAAATTTACTTGTTCAGTGTCAATGTTGAAATAAAACAGTGATCAATTAATTGCTTCACACATATCTGAATCACTTCTGCTATGCTTTTGTAGATGTATGTGTAAGCATGTACACATAGATGGCAATGGTAACTGACGTTTGTTCTTACACAAGCACGGTAATGTGTGCGTGGAGTTAGTTATATTCTTGTATCGGATTTACTACTACACACAAACACCGCACCTTAAAAGTGATTAAGTAACCGACTACGAGACTGTAAAAATAGAACTATGCCATGTAAATAAGTGATTGTATCCTGTTTGAAGCTAGTCACGTGCGTTCAAAGCTATAAAATAACACATTTAATACTTTGTTGCTATCAAAACTATTGTATTTGTTGTCTAAGTTCAAGTTACGGAGAATTCTTTTATTTAATGTATTATCTGTGAGTTCGCTCTTTGTAATGTTCATACAATTAGGGTTAGGACGGCTGAAATTTTAAATTAGTATAAAGTATAATAGCTCGTTAGATATATAAATAAATAAATAGATTTCAGATGATAATCTCACATAAATTGACCTACTTAGTCCCAAACTAAGGTCTAGACTCGTACGGTCACGAATGTAAATTTAGGAGCCATTAAAAAAAATAGCTTGAAGGCGTCAACGTCATTAGAGATGTCAAGTAATTTGTAACTTAAAGGAAACTCAGCCTTATTACTGTAGAATGTCTGATTGACTATGGACTTAAGATGGGTCATAAAAATCTTCGACTGTTTTATGGGTACTAGGCAACGATAAACATACTTATATAGAGAAATAAATTAAATACTTATGTAAATAAGATCTAAGACTCGGAAACGAATACTGGCGCTCATCACAGAAATATTTTTTAACACCGGGAATCGAACCCGGGGCCGCTAGCTTCGTAGGCAGGGTCACTAGCCAACTAGGCTACTGCGTTGTCATATTTTTTTATGATAGCATGAACAATTTTAAAACGAAATCGATCAATCGTCCACATTTAAAATTTAGCACATTTGTACAACGTCTCGTCTTATTTACTGAAATAAAAATCAAACGCTGTGTTTTTTTGTTACCATTGATGTGTTTTGTAAATTTTAAATGCTTAGTGATCATTATGTTATTGTAGGCACTCGTATATATAAAACAAAATGATTGAGTCATGTATACTTAGTTGTAACTACTGTCTGTGATACATACTTTTTCAATGGCTTATTTTATGACTGTGTTATATTTATTGCACGGAAGTATAGATATCAACTTTACTGCAAAACGTTCGTTAGACATAACATAACAGTGCCGGAACGTTTGCGCTCATTCCAAACAATTGCCGACAAATGTGACTTCTGAGTAAATATGAGCTCTGTTCCAATTTTATAGTCAGTTATCGTTAGCTTATATAATAAACCAAGGTTTAATTTTATAAGGATTTGAAATTGAAACTTTTTAGCGCTCATACAAAGTGTGTATGGACCTGTCAGCACTTTACTATTAAATCCCTTTAAGACGTTAAACGTTTATCAGCTTAAAACTTAGTTAATTTATTAATTTATTTAGTCTTTATTGCACAAAAATACAAAGGGCATTGGGTAAATTTGTTTGAAGAATATTGTCATTTTTTTTTCAGTGGCCACGGATGATTTTTAAATAGTTATTTAGAGGACCTCTAAATACACTTAGATATATATAATTTGTGGCGTTAAATAATATCGGAGCGGAGATTTTAAAGATTTAAGTATTCAGTTTTTAGTACAAAAGTACGCTCAAGTACCAATATTTAAATATCTCGGCTCCGATGCACTTAAGAGTATTACATTACGTAACAAAATATGTTTATTTTTAATAATTCTATCATAATTTACCACTTTTTAGAATGGCCGCTCACCTTGAAAATGTATGAATTTTACAAATGACAACACTTTTACCCAAACCCCTTTGTGTAAGTCATATTTGTGGTACCTATTGTATAGGAAAAATGCAAGCGTTCCTAATTATGTGGCTGCCACTATGTAGGTACTCATTAAGGAAATTTACCAGCAAGGACACAACCCGACCGATTTCGGAGTCCCCAATTAACTCGCCTTAAATTGATAACATGTAAAAAACAAGGAGATAACGTGTTTGAAACTAATTTCGCACGCAATGACGTAATACGTCTGCGAATTAAATCCGTCCCACTCTAACTAGTTTAGTTAGAAAAAGACGCTGAGCTATCAGTTTCGCGAGACGTGCAGATTTCGCATATAAAATTTAATGACTCTTAATTACTGGAAGCTATTTATGCTTCACATGGACTTTATTATGGTATTAATTACTGACTTTATCTCTAAAACTGGATCTTAAATACTCAATGGAACAGATTGACTGATACGAAATGGAAACGCGACGTTTTAACCTGATGACTGAAGTGATTGGTTGTGATAAAAAATAAACAAGTCTTTTGTAAAACTGGTTTTCGAACAGCTCACTAGGTTAGTTCTGTTAGTCGTAATACTATGGATACGGTATTTATAACAGGTATTGTTTAGTAACAGGTATTGCAAGTAATTTATAGTATAAACGCAATATAAATAATTAATTACCATTTTTAATTTGGTTTTTATGGGTTGGGTGGAGATTTTTAACGATAAGTTCTAATGGTCGGTCCTGTTTGAATATTCGTATTGTTATTTCTTGTGTGGAATTATTATTTTGTATGTAGATATTTATTGAAATAAATGTTTGATTTTACTACACAATCTATCATATTATAAAGGATCATTTTTCATTAATTTCAGTACAAGCAATGCCAAAAGTCTGGTCTCAAAATTTGAGGCTGCTCCAAAAAATATATTCACACTCTTTGCCTAGAGATGGGCTCATTTTCTTAAAAGTTTGTTTTGCAAGTATCTATACAAACTTTTTCAGGTATTTTACAACATAAATTGATATAGGTGAAAAACTTAAGTAGATGACCTCTTGCATGTAGTTGTAACACATCTGTATAGACCGTTCGCCATTTGAAATTTGACGTAAATTCCATATTAGTTTTTTACGTAACTACATGCAAGAGGTTACTTAATTAAGTTTTTCACCTATAGTTCTTGTATGAAGGTGACGTTCTGAAACTCAATTTAGTGTCTTATATTTAGTTCACTTTTTTGGAGTACGCCCGCATACGAACACGAACATTTACATAATTTTGAGAACGTTGTCCTTTAAATGCTGTTTACTGTTCTTTTTTTACGAGCCAATTTGCGAAATTTCGGGTTTACTCCGAAATTAGTACACTTTGCATTATTTAGTACGTTATCGAGCAAAACAACTCGGTTAGCGCTCGGGTCTTAGCTTTAGCACGCTTTGAATCATAGAAACCAAACAGCCAGAACAATAGGTCCGTGGATACACAGTTTTGCATGAAATTATCATGGCTTATTACTGCAAGGGTTTCATTTCGCGCACGATCTCGTAATTAGTCATTTTGAACCTGTTTTATGTAAAAACGACTGTTTAATAGATGCTGTGTTTCTTAAAACTAATAGTTTAAACATAAATTATTTAGATCATGTTAAAATATTGATAATTATGAACGTTTGAAAATTGTTTTTATAATAGTTTGATTTGAACCTACTTGAACTGTATGTACAGTGAAATTATACCTAGTTCTTTGTTGAACCATTTAAAGATTTGAACCTTGTAGATGATAGGGTTGTGTCATGAATAATAATAATATTTTATTACTTTTTAAAAGACACACAATGAGGCCATAAATAAAATATGAAAGGCTTTTATTTCTTGCAAACAATAACTAACTAAATAACTTATATGCATGTTTTTTTTCTTGATCCTATCATAGAATTTCATGCTGGTGAGCCCATAAGATGCGTAAAAAAATCTTTTTTGCGGCAAAATTTTGTCACCGACACTGTAATATTGCATTATCACAGGGTTTATGCATACGAAATATCAGCGCATCATAACGGGAACTGGTTCAGAGAGAACTTGTAAGATTTGACCTAAAATAAATTTGAAATAAACATGTTGACAAAAAACAACCAAATTTTAATACCAATTAACTTAAAAGCTTGTGTTTATAATTATCAAATGCTAAAACTCGCTTAGCGCTGCGCATTGCCTAAATTAAGATTAATCGCTGTCAAATAAATTGTACGGTGTTAAAACATCTTCCGAGAACCGGAAGTGGTGTGCGGGTGAAATCGATATTGACCTTCTTCGGAGTAGGTTGGCAGTGACGGAAATATAAATAAAATTGGCGACATTGCGCGTTATTTGCTAGGTTGGCAATGCTGTAATAAAGAGGATTGCAGGTCACAATCATATACGGCCTCACTCAGAGGCAGTTAATTTCATATTAGACTATGCTCGCAACTCCGTCCGCATAGAAGTGATTTCTAACTATTTCGTCGGGGACTATATTCTACGGACTCGACCTATAAATGTTTCTGTAATCCTGGTGAAATTGGTTTGTTTGCACAGAATTGTTTCGCATGTTTACTTTTGAATATCTTGAGTACCACATAGTTATACGTGATAAACTTAAGTAAATGACCTCTCGCATGTAGTTGTGTACAAAACTAATATGGAATTTATGTCATATTTCAAATATAGAATGTCGAACGGTCTATACAGATGTGTTACAACTACATGCAAGAGGTCATTTACTTAAGTTTTTCACCTATAATGCGTTCACCGCCCATGACACACATGGTCCATCGAGACTTTATACCAATTTTGATTACGGGCACTGGCTAAGAAAAAAACGTTCGCACGGTACAGTTTATCGACGATGTTAATGAGAGCCTTGGGCCAGTGACAGTCGTTGAAAAGGTTGCCATTAACAATGGCTTAAAGCAATTTGTATGGGAATTGATTTGACCTGAAGGTGATTTGGAGCTGCAGTGTAAGCGGACGGAAATAAAGGCCCAGCCACTCTGCTTGCGTGACGTGCACGTGCACGTGCGCGTTCGTTTTCCACTGCTTTGTATAGTATGAATTCTCATTACGACATGTCACTATACAACGCAGTGCAAAGCGAACGCGCACGTGGACGTGCACGTCACACAAGCGGAGTGGCTGGGCCTTAAGTCGGTAGTACAGTCACCAGCAATAATATATAATCCAATATTGGGCTCAAAAATATCTGACACGTCTTTATTACTAGAGGCATAAGAGCGTGCCAGTTATTTTTGAGCGCAATGTAGGATATTATTTTATTGCTGGTGACTGTACATATTGATGCTAATGTAACGCGCCTGTTTAAGTATTAAAACACTTAAAATTATTGCTAGAAACTAGGTAGGTAAATATGATAATCGGGTTTTTTTAAAGTATCAGAAGTTATTAATAGTAAAAGAAAACAACTAGCATCAAGCTTATTTCATTTAGTATAGTTTCTAAGCATGTATTAGTTTAAGTAGATACACACAATTGTATATTAAGAAAAAAGTTATAATTCACCGATAAACTGCTAAGTAAGTTGGCTAAGTTTATGGTGTATTGTTTTTTAAATAAAAAATAAAGAGAAAAACAATACGAATATACTTTTTGAGTACCTACTACATAAAATGGTATATCTGTGTACAACTTAGGACTATACATATATATATATATTTATTTTTTTACGCTTCTACTGGAATAGTTATGCAGCAAAATCACGCTCTTGCTTTCCTTTGCATGTGAAAAACAAAATAAATACGTATACCGCTTACAGTCGCTCCACACCCAAAATATAAATCAGGTGCAGTAATCACATAATTCTTTCTTTAAATTATATATTTTACAACAATGTATCGCTTTCCACTCGGCAGTAATGTTTTGTCCCCGCGACTTCCACCTGTCGTGACATTTCCAGTTCTTGTAATAATTGCGGCAATTTAAATAATGTCTTGTTTTCGGTTTCGCAATGAAAGCGTTGCGTTAAAGTGTAACATAAAAGATTTTAACTGACAGGCGTACACTTTTTAACGCGGACAAATTTGGGCATAGTTATAGTGAGTGAATAATGAAACGACATCGTATTTACCTCGCTTTCTCAGTTCTGGGGGGTTACTATGACATAGCTATGAAGCTCAGTTTACACTTAGAGAAAAGGACAGAACTATATAACTGATATAGATCTGTCCTTTACGCTCGCCGTAAAATGAACTGCATAGCTATGTCATAATTAACCCCCTGGGCTAGAAGATAAATGAGAAAGCAAGATAGGCGCCGGCCTAGTTGGTAGTGACCCTGCCTACGAAGTTAGCGGTCCTGGGTTCAAATCCCGGTAAGGGCAGACATTTGTGTGTTGAGCGCGAATTTTTTTTCCTGAGTCTTGGATGTTTTCTATGTATTTAAGTATATATTTCTGTATATAAGTATTTATATCGTTGTCTAGTACCCATAGTACAAGCCTAGAGCTTAGTTTGGGACTAGGTCAATTAGTGTGACATTGTCCCCTGATATTTATTTATTTTTATTTAAGATAAACTAACTTATCCGACAAAATAGGGATGTCGTATTATTATGATTATACACTATTTCTGAATGCCAAGTAAATAAGGGCTATCAAAACGATGATAATACGATAACAGGTCAGACGCAACATAGTTTTACGCAGTTGAATACAAGTCCACGGGGGTTATTTTGACATAGCTATGCAGTTCAGATTACGCTGCGAGAAAGGGACAGAGCTATATAACTGCTATAGCTCTGTCCTTTTCGCGCGCCGTTAAGTGAACTGCATTGCCATGTCGTAATAACCTAATAACCCCCCTGGTCATCTATTTTAGGCGGTTAAAACCTTCATGGACCTGTGAACGTAAACGATTTTCGTAATCTGACAAAATGTATGGAATTGTCGTGGGCGCTCGACGCGACCGTCTGACAGCTTACGTCAATCCTATACATTTTTGAGGGCTAGGGTCTAGGGTCTCTGTATTGTTAATGTTTTGATGTATTTACTTGCATTTTTAGGTTATATAAAATAAATGTTTAAAAAAACAAAAAAACCGCCTTCAAAAAGCAAAAAATAACTTCTTTAAAATGGTAGGTAAATAGGTCAGTCCAACTGAAGTCTGCTTTTGGTTAAAATATTGTTGGACGCCGACTTCAGTTGGACTGACCTATTTACCTACCATTTTAAAGAAGTTATTTTTTGCTTTTTGAAGGCGGTTTTTTTGTTTTTTTAAACATTTATTTTATTTTATACTTTTTAGTGATCCTATTTATGCTGTTACGTAGCTCCACTTCTATATACTAATAAGAAACTATTGAACATTTCAAGCTCGCCGCAGACAACGCCGCGGGAATGTCATAGTCATATTTAAACCTAAATGTGCTTCGTCATAGTCGCTCAACTTCCTTTATCGAAATATCTTATCGCCACCCTTGAAATAGGTACCGTTAAGGAGTTCCGGTGGCCATCTGTGGTCTTCATCATCAGTTCCACTTCACCATATAGTACTTTTCAAAAGAAAATCCATGAGTTACAGTGAAAAATACCAAAATCGCTATAGGTCTGCCTATAATATTTGAGGAGTTCTCATGATTTCTCCATGATCCCATCATCAGATCCTGACGTGGTGACAATGGGACCAACTAGAAAGTATATCTATTCGAACAACGAAAAAATTTTTCAAATCGGTCCAGTGGTCTTCGAGTAATCGGGGAACATACATAAAAAAAAAAAAAAAAAAAAAAAAAAAAAACATCCCGACGAATTGAGAACCTCCTCCTTTTTTTGAAGTCGGTTAAAAAGTGTTTACTAAATAAGGCAAGGCAGTTGGTATGGACTATACAAGATTTTCCATTAGCCCTAAAGTTTCTAAGGGCTTACATAAAAATGATTAATAGCCATCAAGCCTCCGCCCACGTGGTCAAGTTGCTCATTAGTGAATGATTTATAGTGTTCGATCATTACTAATTGTCAAATGTACGTCAAATCATTTTGTAAGCTTGCGTTTAATCATCGCTCCTTGTGTCGTGTCTGTGCGCATCATTAACCTTTCATGCACTTTCATGCACACGTGTAACTTTAAGCTTTTAAAGCATCATTGATGGTAGGGTCCAAGACCGTTCTTAATTGGACATATTTATAATTGACTGATTTGACATGCAATCTTATTATCACGGTTAAGATTAGGTGGTAGGGCCTTCGATCGCTACCACCATCTTATTAACCTACCGCCAAGCAGCAGTGTTCGCAATGTTGTGATCCGGTGTGGGGATAAGCCAACTGAAATAACTAGCATAGAGGCATTCCATCATAGTTCTCAGGGTTGGCAACGCATTTGCAGTCTTAGGATTGCAGTCTTAAGACTGAAGTCTTAAGAATACAAATGTCTATGAGTCTCAGATCCCACTTACCATCAGGTGGCTTGTGTGCTCGTTTGCCATAGCCAAAATATAATAAAAAAAACGTCTTGAAGGTTACTTAAAATACTTAATGTGAGCACTCAAGCTGAATTTTTGAATGTTTTGAAGCTACGATGACATAGACGGATGAAGAGATACACACATAAAATTTATAACTCCTTTCCATTTGGGTCAGGGGTTAAAAAGTGATTAGGGCACAGTTTGAAAGCGGAGGCTTATAAGATACAATCAGCTTTAGAAGTAGCTGCAAACTTTAGAACCTTGTCGCTATAACGCCTTTGACAGAGTAATGCAGCTGTTTAAGAGGATTGTGAAGCTAAAAATTTCCATACAAAATGCGATAACGTTCCCCTTAAACTTGGTCCGATTTTTCCGATTTTTGAATAAGTTGTAGATATCATGAAAAACTGTGTCTGTACGTTTTCCTTTCCGAGAAAATATTTCTTAGAAAGAAGAAAAAAGAAAAAACAGAAACGTACAGACCTAGTTCTGTATAATAAGTACAACATATTCAAAAATCGTGGAAATCGGACTTGATTTAGCGGGTGAGAAAGGTTATCGCCCGGAGCTATTTGAATGATGGGCAAATTGGCCTATATGACCAATAAGGACAAACGGTATGTCACCGGATAGGTAATTCTAAGTTGTAAAACTATTACTACGGCAGGTAGTTCGAAATCTTTGTGTGAAATAAGTTATCGCCATGCAAAGACGGCGGTATTTCATAGTAATTATGCTAAAGTCGTCTATGTAGGCGTCCCAATGTTCCAGATTTAAAAAAAAAACATACATACATACATAATCTCACGTCTTCGTTCCCAGAGTGGGGTAGGCAGAGCTACAGAATTACAAACATCTCTAAAAACTTGTTGATAATTCTATAACCACAATTTGTACAATTAGGTCAATTAGGCTAAGATGTTTACCAGCGTATTAGTGACAGGTTGCAAGCCCATCGCCTAAAAGTACTACAAGCCTTTATTCTCTTAGTCGTCTCTTACGACATCCACGGGAAGACATGGAGTGGCACTATTCTAATTCGGCAACCACACGAGGCATTTAAAAATTTATCTCACAGTTATTTGAGGTTTCCCGCTACACAAAATCGTTGTAGAATTAAAAAGGATATTCGATGATATAGTGCTTATTGTTATTGGTTCCTAGGCCAGCGTTCATACATTTTTGCCCATTCTCCTTTGTAAGGATATTTTGACAGCTACGCGATTTTAGCCGCGCTTGACAATCCTCTTAAACATTACGGTAAGTGACAAAGGACAGGTTGCCGCTACTTTTAATACTGACCGTACTGTTTGTATTTAACAGCTATAAGAACAAACCGATATCATTTCAATAGCTGTCAAATCATAACCACGATAAGTATACTCCTATGTGCCTCTAGGCGGTTATGTTATTATCATAGGTGTGCAAGCCACCTCGGTTTCGGAAGCAGGCCCCATTGATTACTAAGTGTCCGTTGTAAATGGCGTGGTGCCCATCACGCGCATATTTAGCCGTGGTCACACGTAGCCTGCCGTTATGGCCGCTTCGAGGTGGTCTCGTGGTACCTACAACGCGATAGGTAGTTGAAGTTATGATACTGCACTAAATGTCACTTCTTTATCTTGATCTATATCTTTACCTTTATCTGTATTTTTATTTTTACATGGTATAAAATGAAGTCGCTTCCGCTGTCTGTTCGCTTAGATCTTTTTAACAACTCAAAGGCCACAACAGCATTCTGAACATGGTTGCTGAACGGCCTGACTGCCCCTTAGTGCGACACTGGGTAGCAGTAGCCATAGGAATAAAATAATATATTTGTTAATTTGTTAATATTTGATAATTACTAATATAGAATAAGATTTGATGCTTACTAACAACATATGGAACTGGATTCTGAAATAAATTTGAAATAAATAAATAAATAAATAAAGGATTTTAATGTAGTTTTCAGTAATAGATAGAGTGATTCAAGAGGAAGGTTTTTTATAATAAGTTCTGGATTATGTGCGGGTGTTGCAGAAAACTCGCATAAACCGAAGCGAAGCGAAAACGAAGCGAAAGCGAGTCACTAGTCCTATAGTATAAAACGAAGTCGTTTTCCGCGTCTGTTTTTGTCTATCTGTATACCCGCTAACTCCTTTTAAATACGCATCTGTTTTTGATGAGGTTTTCACCATCAGTTAGATAATTTTTCTCAGTAGGTTTTTATGTATAAGAATTCTGGTTTATTTATGAGTGTTACAGAAAACTCACATAAACTGAAGCGAAGTGAGGGCGCGTCGCTAGTGTATTATAAATGCTTTAACGCTGAATTAGTTGGACGCATTTCGATGAATGTTGGAACTTAGGTTCTAGGTTACTCTAAATTAACACAATCTACATTTTATCCATACTTGTATAGTAAACGTAAATATAACTGTGTCTGTCTGTCTGTCTATGTGTTTATTACTCTTTCACAGCTAAACGGATGGACCGATTTCGATGAATTTTAGTATGGAGATAGCTTGAGTCCCGGGTTAGTACATAGGATACTTTGATCACGGCAAACTTAATAGTTAATAAGAACTACTGACTCACATATAAGGTACCATTAAGGAGTTCCCAAAACCGAATACTCGCAAGATTAAAGGAACCCATTGACGTCAAAGACAATGCGAAAATAATTACGAGCTCGTTTAACTTGGTTATGGTCAGTGCCGGGGCGATTACACTAATCCGAGATAATGGTAATTATTGTCCCACTTAAAGCCTTAGATAAGGTGTTTGCCCACGACGAGCAGCCGTGGTCACAACATACTGCCATCTATAATAAAAAGGCAGTATTCAAGTTTAAAGTTCATATGCACATACTGCCTTATTGTTTTGGTCGGCAGTACAAAATATAACAAGTATAGAAGGCGCTCTTTCTAAATAAACAGAGTTTATAGGTTGAACGTGCCTACTCTGTGTCATAATATGACTAGAAAAGTAGTTCGTCTCCGGCCTTTTAGGAGTTTCTGTTACTTATTGTATGGGCGCTAGGGTTGCGTAACCAAACGTGGCGACGGTGCATCCCCGGCTAAACCGGCTTGGTATGTCCTGAGTTTGCTTGTGGTGGCTCGCGGCGCGTACAGTCCAGGCACGCACACATATAAGCCGCGCGCTATATTTCTGTTTGAAGACGAACTATTGTTTATACTGTGTCTGTGCTTCCCTTTCTACCGTATAATTTGTATTCATTCACAACCCAGCCTGTACAAACTTCATCCACCCAGAGATGCAACCCGATGAACTTGTAGGTTCGTACCTAAAGCCGTGGCGTATGCGCATGAGTAAAGTATACGACATACGTGACTATGTGACCCTTATTTCAATGGCAGAAGGAATACTATTGCCTTTTGTTAGGAGAATCTTTCGTGCCGAGTGTAATGTAAATTATAAGAGAGTAGGTACGATAGATACCCGCAAATATCTTTTTATGGGGATGGGTTTGGGGTTGAACTGGGGAATTATTATTTAATTGAAGTACTAACGTACTTTACCTCCCTCTATTTTTATTTGGAAAACCGCTTAAAAAGCATGCTAGTCTCTGACTTATATATTTTCGATTTTTAGCGATGTAGGATTCCCCACCATTTACCACCTTCCACAATTTACCTATTTGACTTAAAAAGTGCATGTAAATAGATACCAGTAAGCCTAGATAAGTTGCAATCTATCGATCGTAGCTATAATACCGGAGATATGGAATTGAAGTAGGGAAGTTAACGATTTAACGTTTATTGGTGTACGTGTATGATACCTATAGATCTCACCCAGGGGAAACCGGGGCAGATTGCTAGTTACTAAATAAATAACGGGGAAAATCTCACGAAAATCGACCTTGTTCCAGACTTAGTTCAAGGCAACGATGAACATATTTATATAGAGAAATAAATACTTAAATACCTACATAGAAAACATCCAAGACTCAGGAAAAAAATACTCACAAATATTTCGAACGGGAATCGCACCTGGGACCGCTACCTTCGTAGGCCAGGCACTACCAAGTATGCTAAATACGTTGTCAACAATAATAGTTGTAAATATTCCAAATTCCATGACCTTTAAAAAGTTTTCGATCAGTAGTTTAGTCAACCAGTAATTAACCAGTAGTAAAGATTTTTGGCGTAGATAAAGGCACAAAATGAGATTTTAATAGACCTAGAATTTTCATCGTTTAAAATAAACATCAGGTAGGCGTGAACGAGGCAAAAATACTTAAAGGCATGCGCCGTTAACCTACAAATGAGAAGATTTTGTAACAACTAATTACAGTGCAGCCCGGACTTTATCGATCGTGATGAATGTAGAAGGAAATTATCGATTAGTTTTTAATCGATCGACGTTCAAGTTATGATTAATCTAATTAACAAGCCATCGCTAAGAATGAGGTGTATGAGTTGCGTAAGTTAAAAATGACGCAACAAAAATACTTTACTTTATTAAATTGTTAATAGAAAAACGGAAAAATTCTAATAAATCATAAACAAAACCTTTTTAAGATGCACCAGGGAGATTCAATTTTTTTTTTTAATAGAAATACTACGAGATGTGAGGCAATACTGTCGAAGACAATGCATGTTTGCCTGTTAATTCTGCTGAAAGACTCTAAATACTAACACCGAGGTAGAACTCCAGAGAAAGCCTAAGAATACTAACACCGAGGTAGAACTCCAGAGAAAGCCTAAGAATACTAACACCGAGGTAGAACTCCAGAGAAAGCCTAAGAATACTAACACCGAGGTAGAACTCCAGAGAAAGCCTAAGAATACTAACACCGAGGTAGAAGTCCAGAGAAAGCCTAAGAATACTAACACCTAGGTAGAAGTCCAGAGAAAGCCTAAGAATACTAACACCGAGGTAGAAGTCCAGAGAAAGCCTAAGAATACTAACACCGAGGTAGAAGTCCAGAGAAAGCCTAAGAATACTAACACCGAGGTAGAACTCCAGAGAAAGCCTAAGAATACTAACACCGAGGTAGAACTCCAGAGAAAGCCTAAGAATACTAACACCGAGGTAGAACTCCAGAGAAAGCCTAAGAATACTAACACCGAGGTAGAACTCCAGAGAAAGCCTAAGAATACTAACACCGAGGTAGAACTCCAGAGAAAGCCTAAGAATACTAACACCGAGGTAGAACTCCAGAGAAAGCCTAAGAATACTAACACCGAGGTAGAACTCCAGAGAAAGCCTAAGAATACTAACACCGAGGTAGAACTCCAGAGAAAGCCTAAGAATACTAACACCGAGGTAGAACTCCAGAGAAAGCCTAAGAATACTAACACCGAGATAGAACTCCAGAGAAAGCCTAAGGCACTACTTATAATAACATTAACTGAATCAGCAAAAAATATTGTAAATATCGCAGAATAAAACTAAGTTAAAATATAAAAACCACCTATAAAATTCCAGTAATTTGTCTGCAAACCCATCGTTAGATCTAGCAGTTAGGGTTGCCAACTTTTCTTTAGGAAAATAACGTATATACCTGTCTGACGAGTATAAAATAAAAGTATTTCCGAATAAAAAAGTATTCTTCAAATTTATTTATTATTTGTTTGATAACATCTTTTTTTGTGCTCTTAGCACACTGTACTGCTTCACGCACGTTGAGAAATTTCGCAGAAGTCTTGATTATGCGTGGCTGTCATCAATTTCGATCCATTCCACGTATAAGTCAGAAATAAAGTATTTTCGATACTTTTTTTTTATTCAAATGTATAAAGTATAATGAAGCAAAATAACGTAGGATACGTTATTATAAAGTATAGTTGGCAACCCTACTAGCACCCAATCGCAATTTGTAAGTTGATGTGAGATACCTTAACAAGCTAGTTTTTGGGTCAGGGCTGCGCGTGGGTACCAAGTGTGAACGTTTCATGCATTAGTTTGAAGCCTTCACCAGATGCCATATGATACGAACTAGAACACCCTATATGTGACCCATAGCTGGGTATCAAACTGCTGTTATATTAGTTAAAATGGGGCTCTAATATTCTACAGAAATGAGAAAATATTTATGTGCATACACAGTATAGGGATTTTACAGTACATTATGTTTCATGTATCAAGCTTGCATGCAGGCGTGCAAATATATGATTATAGTAGTCAATTAAAATGGCAAAGGAATAAAAAATAAATTAAAATAAATATAAGATGTAAAATTCAAACAATAGAAAAGGTGAACATAATAGGCTGGCGTATCACAATTATACATGTCATATGACTAAATACTATTAATCCTAATACTGTCGGTTACTAGGCAAAACCATGTTGATTTTGACATGCTAAAATAAGAGCTATCATAACGTTCACAATACGATAATATGTCGAAAGCAATATGGTTTCACCGAGTAAAATAGAGCACCTGGGAGCGATAACAATAGCGATTTTGGGAAACTGCCATAATGTATGGAATTGACATAAGGGGACGGACGCGATAGATCGTCAGAAAGCTGGATCACTCAGAGTATGTTTTTTTTTTTCTTCAATCTTTTTCGGCCACTACTGCCCCAAGTCAACGGAACTTTTACAAAATAGGGAATTAGACCATTATCTCTTTTATATTTTATATTATGAATGCAATTTTTTCATAGTAGCCAAAAAAAAACATACTCTGAGTGTTCCACACTAATCGTCAGCTTACGTCAATCCTATGCATTTTGTCAGTTTTCGGAAATCGCGTTAAGCATCTAGACCATAGCCTGTAAGTTTAGACATCATTTCGTCACTTGTTTTGCTGAGTTCACTAAATAGCTTTAGATTTTCTTTTAAAATGGTATTTAACAATCCTCGGCCGTATTTTAAATTGTTTTTTTACATCTTTTGTTATTATATTGTTAACGCTATGACAGTTTTTATTAACTTAAGTTAGTAAGCAGTAAAGACGCGTAGGCGGCCGAGTCAAAAACAATATGAAAACTAAAGGTGTAAAAACAAGAAAACTTCGGCTTAGCTATCTCTCTTCTCTATCAATTGTATTATGTCTATACTGGGGCCAATTCGGATGATTGTTCTCTTATTACCATTTAGCTTAAGTCTATCTTACTAAAAGTGAGCATGTTGTTGACACTATGGTATAGGTGGAAAAGTTAAGTAAATGACCTCTTGCATGTAGTTGTAATACATCTGTATAGACCGTTCGACATTCTATATTTGAAATTTGGCGTAAATCCCATATTATTTTTGTACACAACTACACGCAAGAGGTCATTTATTTACTTAAGTTTTTCACTAATAGCACTTATAACATCAAGTATATCATAGAATCACCGAATAGAAACAAAATGAGCTGAAAACTATTAAAAAAACTCTATTTTCATGTTTAAATGTGGCAACGATTTTAAGTTCATATTCATGACATCACACTTTTTAGTATTCAACAAAACAGCTGTCATTATTCCGAACAAAGTCGCCTCATATGTCATACCTACATTCATGACTTGCTACATTCCTGGGTGTTGACAGAATTCCTGCAGTGACTTAAGCTGCTAGGAAATTTGCTGGATTGTAGCTTGAAAGGATGTTAAGGAAAAACATTGTATAATTGTAAGTTATATATGCATAGGAAAAGGTTACTTCTTAAGAAACTTAAAGAAATTAAAGATGAAGAAAAACGACTTGGGCTTCCACTTTGGTTTAGCTAATCATGCAGCAATATTGTAATGGCACTTACGACATTATGATAGCTCTTATTTTCAGGTGAATACGAACTATCATTACGTCAAAAATATGATTACAATATCAAAGCAAGATGGGCTAATATAATACGGAACCCTGACGAAATAAGCGGTTTTATAGCTTTCTGTAAAAGGGCGTTTAGTAATAGCTATATAGGACAAAACGGCATCTAAACTATTAAAGAAGCTAAGAAAAGACAAATGACTTAAACAGGTCTCTAATCAAAATAAAAAGAAAAACTAAACTAATCAATCGTTTAATATGACGTAGAAATTCCAATTCCAATACAAACCAGTAAGTAAGATAAACTAGATGCAGTATTCGTTGTATCAACAACGGCGTCTCCATTTAACCCTTTCTTCAATAATATCATAAACGACACGACACATGACATGTTGTGTAAGTGTAAACGCCACTTTAGAGTTAGAACGGTAATAAAAACTATACTTAAACGACTGTTTACGACCGATCGATTACGATTAAGCAAGACTAGATCGCGTGTAATGACTGCTCGACAAATAAACGGCCTGACACCTGCACGGGAACTAATTCTACCGAGTGCATTAAGAACTAAATGTATGTTGTGTGTGGCTACAAAACGGCATCTATAAAGCGAGGTTTACCTAGACGAGCAATAAATGCCGCGATGGGGAGCCCTTTGTTTCCCATAATTTTATTGGTCATAATGTAATTGTTGACATAATTTTTGATAGTCATAATTTTTTATATCGCTGAAACTGTAAACTTTTCAGAGGTTCTGAAATATCTAACGTGTAGACATGGCTAGGTTAGGTTAGGTATGATTTATAAAAATCCTGAAAAAGCAACAGTTTCTTTAAAAAAACACGTTATGACTTGCGATGATTATAACCTAAAGCACATTATGACTAAAAATAATTATGTCAGTAAATATAGACCCTTCAGAAATTGATTGCTAAGTATCTTACTTTAATTTCAGTTAGAAGCCCAATTTTCTGTCTTTTTCTTACTTAAATTCAGCAGTCAGTTTCTGCATTTATCGGGATGTCCAGCAGGATCACCTGGTAGTATCCCCCACGTAAAAAATTAATAGGTAGGGGATCCTACCAGGTTATCTTACTGGACATCGCGGCGGGTCTATATTGAAAGTAAGATACTTAGCAATCAATTTCTGAATTGTTGATTGTCTAATTCGCGCTTTAGTTTTCCTTTTATAAGACGTATTTTGATAACAATAGTATCGGATTAGCCTAACCTTGCCTTATAAACTCATTGTTTTCGATGGTGTTTATTTCGGTGCTTGCATAACTATTTTTAAGAGCCCGTCTGGTATTAAGAAACTATCAGGCAGGGAATGGCCGATTGAAGTATGTCCGGCTTTTGCTTTTGATTGTTGTATTTACTGATTATACTCTCACTCACTTAACATTGGCCAAGTCACTAAGAAACCGCTATAAATAAAAAAGAAGAGGCCGTCTCCGAATTTTGAAAAATATATCTCGAATTTTTGCAATGTTTGATAACAGATAATCTAAACATGCCAAACAAACGAGCGAGAATTACAAGCAATATGTCGTGTTCTTGGTGTAAACAAGGACAAACATGGTTTTGAGCTGCTGGCTGACAGTATTCGCATTCTTGTGTTTCGGTGTGGGAACGAGACAACCGGTGAAATTACTAGCTTAGAGGCATTCCATCTCAGTGGTCAAGGTTGGCAACGCCTTTACAGCCTTTAATTTTTTGTGTTGTGAATGCAAATGTCTATGGGTCACAGACCCCACTTAGTATCAGGTGTCTGTGTGTTTGTTTGCCTTCTACATGCCGTAAAAAAACAAGGCGGGTGCGAAACGAAATCGTATGAGTACTCTTAAGAAGAAGCTACTTGAAATCTACACAGTTAAGTGGTACTCTTCGGCCTATTTGATACAGCAACGCTTAAATTTTAGTCTTGCCTTAGGTATTTTGTTTAATGACAAATTAATATAACTTGTTATTTACCTTCATTAACATTTTGTTCTAAGGCTTGTTTTAAAAGTTCTTCTCCTAGCGTTAAATGCGCTCCTTTACAAACCTTTGACGATACCGGAATGCATCACAATATTTCGGCTTCGTAGCGAAATATGTCTTAGAGCTCCTGTTTGATCTTTAAGACCCGCTTGTTTGACATGATAACAACAAAGCATTCATCTCATTTTCTAACCCCGCGGCCCTAGTTTGTTTGCGTTTATCGATGTGGACAAAAATGGATAAAAGATCCGTCACTTTCTGACAATTATATAAGCACGACAGTGATGGATGCTTTATCCACATTTTGTCACGCGATAAGCGCAACCACACTAGGCCCGCTGGCTTACATTATGATATACCGAACTGCCGTAATACCAAAAAAGGCGCTAACTACAATTTAGTAGTAGAAGCATTCTATACTTTATTGGTAACCACATTAAATTGAAAATGCTTCTACATCACTATGCAGTTGACCGCCTTCTTTGTCATTACGACAGCATTAGTCGGCTGAATTACGAGTATAAGGGTTTCGGAATTAATAATGGAAATTAAAAAATTGGTTACTTAAAATCGTCTTTAAGTTAGTAAAAAATAATGTTAAAATTTGAATGTAGTGTTGGATGGCATTAAGTTCACCTTTTCTGTATTAAGTGTATTCTTTTGTGCGGTATCCAATCACTTGCTAAACAACATTTCACAAACTGATTAATTTCACCAACATTTATCATTTATTTCAGGACCATCTTGTAAAGCCCTATACTTTAGGTTGGGTTAGTTTTATAAAAAAACCTGAAATATTTTACAGTTTCGGAAAAAAACTTTTCGCAAAATGAAACGTTTTTTACCAAATGATGGTTAACCCTTTTGTGCAATAAATATTTAAAAAAAATATTTAGTTTTTTTTAATCTGGTCTTTACTTGCTTTCTACGCCAAAATATGACCAATTTAATAGAAATAATAATAACACTACACAGGCCTTTATAACTTTTGTTTTTTTTTACCTTAATAAATTTAAACATATTTTAACATTTACCTAGAATTAATATGAATTACGAAATGTCCCACTTTACTCAACAACCTGTTCAGAATACGCTGCTGGACATATCTTACAACAGTTTTACGTCAATTGACGTCAATTGTGACCCAGTTACTATTGTACAATAGTCCATCTAACATACCAACGCTAAATGACGCAAACTTAAATACATAAATTCAAGTAAATATATTATGTAACGTTCAATATAAAAAAATATCAGGATACTACGCAGTTTTGATTCACAGATCAATAATAAAGATAAAAAACTACGCAGATTTCAAATTATAAATTGTTTTTTTTCTTTACGATTTCCGAGGTAGAGGAAATGATAATTGACAGTTGGATTTTTTTTGGCGTTGTCTGATTGTAAAATTAATTTTTAAATGTCCATACATTTGTCACTCTTTTGTCGGCGGACGGTAACCTCAAATTGAATGAGAAAGGGCAGGTGTCAAATAAATCATTTTGATCGTATTGATATTAAAAATGTATTATTTTACATTAAACATGTGCAATCATGGTGTGATAATAATGATTGATGTTCATAAAAACTTAAATATTAAAGGCGTTTTCCAGTCGTGTCTTATCCGAATCTGAATCTAAAAAAATGGTATCCGTATCCGAAATGGCTATTATACTGTCATAGACATCGATTAGGGAACCACAATTAGAACGTCATCATCTTATAAAGAGATGGCTAAAAAAAGGGAAACTTTAGAGTTAGTATTTAATAATACCCTTTTTGACGATACTATAGCCTATAGTTGGTAGTGACACTGCCTATGAAGCAAGTAGTGGTGCAGGTTCAAATCCCAGTAAGGGCAGATATTTATGTGATGAGCGCTAGTATTTGCTTCTGTATCTTGGATATAATAAAATCCATAATAATAAAAATCCACACATGATTTTGGCACGGGCTTGTTAATCAGCTTGTTGTAATGGCCACATGGCATCCCGATGGTGCAGAGACGGTGCCTCTTCGATAGCACGTCTTACCTTCCCGTCTCCAACAACTGTCATGGCGGCAATTCACTTGGCTGTTATTCGTCAAATATTAAAGTTGCGTCTGTTACATTGTCATGTCAAATGTAATAACCAATTTGGATTTTTTTGACGACGTGTTAGCCTAGTTGGTAGTGACCCTGCCTACGAAGCTAGCAGTCCTGGGTTCAAATCCCAGTAAGGGGAGATATATTTGTGTGATGAGCGCTAGGATTTGCTTCTGAGTCTTGGATGTTTTCTATGTATTTAAGTATGTATGTCTCTATATAAGTAAGTTTATCGTTCTCTAGTACCCATAGTACAAGCCTATAGCTCTGCCCTGCTAATCCAATACGCAGTATCTCAGATAAAACTCCTGTAGCAATATCAACCTTGTTACTAACAGAAGAGAATTAAAACTGCTTTGGTTATTGAATTTGGGATACTGCTTGTTAGCGTAGTAGGGCAGAGCTCAGTTTGGAACTTGGTCAATCTTTGTAGATTGTCCTCTGATATCTGATGTTTTCCTCTTTTGAAACGAGCTCATTAAATATCTGACTCTTATCCCCTTTGCAAAAAGTTCACCTCAATATGCATGCCAGGCTGTCACCTAATGCATAATATTAGAACGTTTAATGGGTTAGAAAAACTTGCAGACAGTTGTCAGACTCCGGCGCAGCTGTAGCAGGCCGTAGATGGAAGTCGATTGGCTGATTCGATTGTAAAACGTCGATAAAATGCTATTTAATCGATTAAAACTTGTAGTAAAATTAATAACTAAGTATTCGCAATAATTATCGACCGCCTGATCCGGCCGGACGTCCCCGCTCATCATCATCATTATCCGTTAAGTATTTTAAAATTGGATAAAAATGCCAAACCCACGAAATCATTAGCAAATATTTTATTTATAGTCAAAACTCAAACCCATTTGCAGACCATTTTTACTTTCCGAGCTAATAACAATACTTAATTACTCTTTAAATTCAATAATGCCAACAGAACCAAGTTACTAACCAACACAAAAGAAAAACAAACACATCGCAATTGATCAAGGGTTAAAAATATTATTATGTTGGTAGGGCGACAGCAAATACTTATCAAAAGTATCAAAACTGTCCAAGGATCAGAAATATGTCTCTACATTATATTGATATTATGCTTTGCCGCCACGTAGCACATTGCAAAATATCAAATCGTTTATTCATTGTGTAGTATAAATTTCGAAGGTGCAATTCATATTTTCACCCTAGTTAAACACTACTTTTCATCCCGAAAACATAAATGTTGTTATGTTTCGGTTACGGTTCGGTTTACTTTAATTATTATCATACAAAAATGAAAAGTATCATTGTATTCTTGACACTATTTTAAAACAAGTATAAAACATGTCAGAGTAATTTCGTGATGGCTGTATAACATTATTCCATCGTCTAGTAACGAGTCAACAATGCTGAGTGTTTGAACAATTCTTTTTTCAAAGAGAAAATTATTACTTTCCGAACAGGAGAGATAGAAAAATAGTTTTAAACATGGTCACTATAATGATGTATTGCTCACTTGTAATTGTTAAATGAGTAGTCAATTAACAATTAATCACATAAAGCCACTGAATATTTATGGAAATGTTACTGAAGTGAGTCACTCATGCGTCAATGTTTCAGCTAATTAATAAAACATTGATTCTCTGGAAATTACTATTTTTTTCAAGGCTTGTTTAGAAACCCCTTTTATATATTTTTTATATGTCTAACGTAATAGAGTCTATGGTTCTAGACCTACATTTGACATTGCCTAAACAACCTAAATAGATATGGTTTCCGATCATTTTCATTAACGCTATGTTTTGATAAACATATCACATTGTACAGTAGGATATTGATATTCTAAAGAACAATGGGCTTTATATACTGCTTTAGAAAAAAAAAGAGGAAGAAAAATGTTTATTGAGACATCTAACAAAAGGACAGAAACAAACTAACAAAAGAATCGTAAAAATTGATGCACCCTAATGCGAATAGATGCGGCCCTACGACCGCAATGCGACCCTATGCGGTAGATGATGTGAATGGTCCAGCTCAGCATGATGAAATTAAACTAAGGCTGATCTTCCCCTGGGACCATTCAGGGAAGAATATCACTTTGTGTATTTATTTATTATATATTTAATCTTTATTGAGTACAAAAAATAAACTTTCAGTGTTATTGTAACGTTACAAACGATTTATTTCATTTGTTTGTGGATAAACCAGCTCTATCAAAATATAAAAATCAAAACATTTTCTATCGTTACTTCAGATTTCGGCCACGGTCATCGGAGATGGTGTAATGTGATGCTGTATCATATTACATTCGTCATCCACTCCGTAACGCGACACTCGTAATGTAACAATCGAATAGTGGAACAAACGCGTAATGCATTACGTTTTAATGTCAGTGTTATGTGCGTCATTGTAAATATGATGCGAATGCGCCTTTTATGACAAAACGTTAACATAGGGATTTTATTCTACTTTGATTTAGGCTATCTCGCTTCGCTATCATACCGTCGTCACACTGTTGACGTGATTATGAATTTTATTTTCAAGTAAATAAGAGCTGTCTAAATATATAGGTACATAGGGGTAGGCAGAGACTATGGAACGCCAGGAGCATCGGTGTAAACATACGTTAATAACCATAAACAACAAGCTGCTTCATGCTGTAATAAGAAAACAATATAATACCGATATGGATAATAACAATGCCATAATAGGGAATATGCATGTTTTTTTTTACAGCTTCAATAAAAGCTGATTCATGTAACAAACAAGTCAGTAAAATCATTTTTTGTATAGCTATAAAAATAACCAAGATATAAGCTAACAAAGATTTGTTCCTATCTCCTGATTAGCATTTTAAAATGCTTGTATCATCCGTATTACTTGACCGATTTTAATTTTAATTTTCTTTTGGTGATCTCTTTTACGGTATTTTCATATTTTGTTGAGAAATGCTATTTAATTTCCACAATTTATAATGCATATAAACCTCCCGTGGAACATTATCTAACTGATGGTGAAAAACGCATCAAAATTCGTGGTTAAGGAGGATTTAGCGGATATACAGGCAGAAAGACAAAAAGACAGACAGACTCGGAAAGCCACTTTGTATTATACTTTATAAAGAAGATTATGTTAAGTAACTCATTAAATCATAGCGTCCTTCTAGCTTCTATTACTACTATACTATTAAATCAAGCCATTCGATATAAAACTGAAAGGTAAAATATGCAATCTAATTATAACAAACTTCGCGGTTAACCTCTGATATAAGTATATACTTAATGATAATAATGATATACCTGTCGTACGTGTTACAGCTTTATTTGGTGCAAAATGTTAATGACATGTAAATGACAGCATTAAAATATTTTCTTAAGAAAGTTCGCGATCGAAACCGTAATTTGCGAAAGGTTATGAAAAGTAGAGCAACTTTTTGTTTTTGGTGCAGTTATGTTTAAATGATATTTATCGAATTTAACGTGTAAAGTGTTCAAGAGTGAATTTATTAAGTATAGTGTAAGACATAACGAAATATCGGGCACCTGGTCTGCGATTGGCCGTCATAATTTATTCTTAACTACGATTTCCTGGGAGTTCCTCCGTGTAGTACTTGTTTATTCCTTTCCCTCAAGAACAACAACTCCAAGTTCTAGAATTTCCCTGATTAAAATACCAAATCTTATAGAATGTCGTTGAGCTCTTCATCCGTGAAGACGTAAACAAACATCCAGACCAAGTCACAACACAGTTCATTACTTTTCGTAGTGTTTGTAAGAAAATATGTGGCAAACTTCTAAGTTGAAAAAAAAGAAATGCGGCTAAGAATTTGTCAGTATTTGGATTCACAAAACGATGAGTCTGACTTTTGTAAAAACAAATTTATGATTTGTTTTGTGTCTTATCCATATTATGGTAAACTACATCATTAATAATTATCAAATGTTTTATCTTATTTACTTCCAAGCTTGTTTTAGTACCAACCCTAACAATACGAGTTCTATTTAAAGGACAATAAAACCATTATTATGTAATGTCAACAGCTATCCCTTACGTGTTACGTAAGCCTAGTCAACCATAGCGTACAATTAAAGGTACTAGCGTTAGTACGGCGTAGTACTAGTACATGGTACTAAGTACTTCCTACTCGTTACGGCCCGATGCGCATGAGTTCAATCTTAACATTTCAATTGATTTCCGTAATTGATTGACGTCATAGCGCCATTTTCAATTAAGAACCATTGGTAAAAGTAATTTGACGATGAAGTAAAAAGAATATTAGTTCGGTACGGATGAATTCTAAAGGATTATTAAGAAACCCTTATGATGAATTATAAAACGACCAATTTTGGTGTACTTTTTTTTGGTATTGGTATATTTATTTTTCTTTTTACTTCAAACCAAAATGAATCTTCTCACAAAATCTTGTCAACCAGTCACCTAACCTTTATATTTTCAACGAAGACACGATGAATTTAAATGAATGATTCAAAGCTATTAGCTCTAACCTACATACAGGCGTTTCTAAATTGATTAAAAAACTAAACATAGCCTCTTATGTCGGCGTATTTAAATCACTTTACCAACTTGGCAGTATGTGCATTTCCATATACAATTTTGTTTAACTTCTTCCCGCGATGCCGCTTGCATCAACAGCTCATTTCTATTCCAAGACATGTTTATACCATTTTCTGCAGCTGTAACACGAAATTTTCAATCATACGAAACGTATTCGAATCGCCACTATTCGAAAACTTGGGCTTTTTTACGGAATCTACCCGTTGCCGTTGCACGAAAAGACTTCTACTTCATCTTCACTACCTACTCGATGACGATACGAAAGCAAACGTCAATGTAAACGTGCTAGAAACCTACGCTACGCTATCGTAAACGATTTTCGAAAACTGTCAAAGTGTATGGAATTGACATAAGCGCTTGACGCTACCGTCCGGCAGCTTACGTCAATCTATACATTTTCGATAACGATATAGATCTCGCAATCTTGTATAGGGCCGGGATTTATTAGTGCTAAATACGAACACGGGGCGCTGATTCCAATCACCATATAAATTTTCTCGATGACATAACGTTAACGTTACTTACTTAATACTCGATAAAAGGATAAAGTTCGTGCTTGAGGTACCTACAGTTGGCCTTATATGTAGCTGCACACTTTTATACCTTGTCGCTTTAACGCCTGTGAAAGATTAGTGAGGCTGTTCAAACATGTCGTTAAAGTGACAAAGAAATAAAGTGTGTGCAGCTAAGGCCGTATTGTATCTTTTTCTAAAATCTGCTCGGATTTGATTTGAACATTTCTTACTAGATTTTTTTACAAGGGGTTTTATGAAGGTATAAATTTTAAATAGTAATTGCTCTAATCATAGTCATTTTTCGACGGGTCACTTCGTTTGTCCGAATTTTATTTGGCATAATGGTATCACTTGCCATAATATTAATTTGCCATAAAGGCATTTTTACTGAAACCGTAAATCTTTCAGGTAACTTTTAAATGCCATCATAAATAGAGCCCGATGGTTGGGTTTGTTTTATAACAATTCGGAGTAGTCCACGGTTTTAAGAAAAAATGCCTTATGGCAAATTAATATTATGGCAATAGATACAATTATGGCAGTTAAAATTCGGCCAAACGATAGAGAACCATTTTCCGACTGTATATTGACGATTTTGTTAAACGGACAGACATATTTAATTTATTTAAAAATATTACTAATTACTGACTTCAAACTGTGTTAAGCTCGCGTCCTAATTTAATTGCGAGAATTTTGTTCGTCGCACATTTAAAGCCATTAATTAACACTATCTGTGTACATTCTTTAAAGTCCTTAAGCTAGGACTTAACTGAGGTTAAGTAAGACCTTATTGCGACAAAAAACAAAGTATTTGATATTTAAAGTTATGTTAAACCAACTTAACTATTTTCGATAAGATTTAATCCCACTAAATTCTGTTGTAGGTAAAACTTTGGGTGCTACGCATTGCGTGTTTTCAGCCTTGGTTGTTCATCACTTATTTCGACCCAGGTCTACTAGTCGTAGACAACTAGCAATGTTATTTGCTCCTAAGACTCGGAAATTTTCAATGTTATATTTATGAATTTATTTATAATGTTTATTCGGCGGTTTCGTTCATGTTTAACGACTAGTTTTAGTATGCGTACGCGCAACGACGATTCGTAACGAACTAGGCTATCTTGATTACTATCTCTATTAACAAAAATACAGTTTGTCCGTGCTTGCGTCGGTCCGTACAAGGCGCCGTCCTACTGATAAGGCAGATATTAATATTGATACGTGTTAATGTTAGATTTATTGCTTTCATGCCCGCAATAGATATGTAAGTATTTTTTTTATTAGTGTAAATATTTACAAATAAGCTACCTGTTTTAATTCAGGATTACATTCTTTATATTTAGTTGGTCCTTCGAGCCGGATATCATTATTATTTTATGATGTCCGGCTCGAAGGATCATTACATTATATGCAATTACCTTTGTCGATTATTACCCTATAAAAACATTATCATACGAACAACATTTACGTCATATTACCCAGTGAGGTAAAATCCTGTTTCCATATATTGGACGCAGTTCTATTTCAAGGATTCCAATAACTGGGTGCAAAGTGCAAGGAATATCCCGCACTGAATTCCATTGATTATTTTTAAAACATTACGTGACTAACAATATGTTATTATATTATTTACCTTATTATAATAATTCTAGCAATTAAATCTGAAACGTTAAAGTACAAATACCAATACCGATTACTTCGTTAGAATTGTATATTCGTCTTAAAAGTAACTAATTACCTACGGGATTCTATTACCAAGCCTCCGCGTGTCCATCGATCTGTCTGTCTGTCTGTCAGCGGGCAGCATCTGATGAACCGTAATAGGTAGATAGTTGAAATTTTTTACAGAATGTATTTCTATTGATAAAAATTTAATCAAATTCAAAATTAAAGGGGAAAATACAATAATAGCACGGAACCCTTTGTGTGAGAGTCCAAATCGCAGTCGGACAGTTTTTAGCTTCTGATCGCGAGATCCTAGGAATACAACATAAACTTAACCTGAAGGTTCAAGATATTTTTCTTTTAGTTATCTTGAGTGACTCTGAGACATAACAAGCCCAAATCGAACTCAGGGTTAAATAAATTGAGGTATACCCATCATACCAGCTACCTATAAAATAAATAATATCGTAGATAGTTCAAAAAGAACCAATCTCCTTGAACTGAACCGCGAACTCGCCCATACTCCGTTTTAAATCCTGACGAGCACTTGACATATTTCCCTGTCACGGTTTGTTTCACAACTGTCACTGCGCGACCTATTGTCCTTTCCGAAATGTGTCAAGACCGGCGCGGGCGCACTGAGTTTCAAGCTGCGGTCGGAAACCGCACAATGAAACGTTGTTGGATTTACCCAATGGACAGAAGTTAGTAGGCATATTCCCTTTTTTAAAGGGTTTTTTTTATGATAATCTGCATAAAACAAGTTAATTCCCGTTTCTCGTCTAATTTTCCGGGACACGAAGCAGTGAATTAATATGAATTAATGTCCTGTGTGCAAAATTTCCCAACATATGTTTAAATAGTGAGCGTTATAGTTTAAATCGCGCAAATGTTGAAATATTTTCGCATCATTGTTCATTACGAGATACACCTACCTATTTTATATCGTATTAACCAACTATATCATTAAAATTCTAATTAAATTGCTACAAACAAAGTAGTCCACCTTATTTTGGTTTGTCTTGCATTCACAGTCGACTCTAAACAAAAGTGACATCACATTCGAAAATGTCGCCTTCTTTAAAAATATACGATTGAATATTTATAGCCCAAAGAAGTACCAATTTTACTTAACTTAATGTTTAATCGCATTTAGATGAGAGCCGTATTGCTGTTAACTGTTTATTGTAGGCCCATACAAGCATTAAATTTGGCAATAACCTTACTCACCTTCATTAGTCTTCACTATGACAACTGTTTGCCATTTCCTCCCATCGCCTGTCATTGTCAAATTGACAGATGTCACAGTTGACAGGTAAACAGCAGGGAAGGTCTGCTTGGTTAGCTCGTGCGTCACAGTTGTTCTTGACACAGTAGCTCCGAAGAAGAAGGCTGCGCGGTGACTGCACTGCTAAGTTGAGCTGTCAAGGGCAAGCAAAGAAAGGACAAGTCAAACTTCTATAGAAGTATTTGAGCAGATTTTTAGACCACTTGGACTTGGTACTTATTTTTCCGTTCCTATATTTAAACAATATATTTACATGTACATTTCTTCATGACCTAAAATCATTAATCAAAAATCTTTCGGCATTTTGTGCAGTATGTATATTGATCTTAGTAATATAAAGATCGGATACATCCACAATTTGCAAAACATTTATTTCTGTTTTCAAGCAAGCACATGTTACCCATTGCAAAATTCAATTTAGCCACCGGTCCATTCATTGATAATGAAATTTATTCGGTCTGAAAAGAAACAGGTAAATGACGCATTTTTGTTTTTATTAAACTTGTTACAATTAACTGACGATATTCGGCGAAATTAAAATAAATAGCAACTGATCAAAGAGATGATGTTATTGACGTAAAATTTAATTGACTTTCTAGCAACTGCCACACGCAAGTAGCATTTAAATTTTTAATTAGTTGCAACATTTGAGAACTGTACACTAATGAGGCTCATAGTGATTGTTATTATTTGGAACAGCTAAATAAAGTAGGTTAAGGTAACAGTTACAAGCCTAAACTTTTACAAATTGCTACCCAATTATAAACTTACATGCAACAAGAGGTGTATTTACATATTGCTACATATCTGAATTCTATCAACGTTATAATTTTTTAAGATCAACAGATCCGTCTGCTACAATTCAATGATAAGGAAATGCATGACAAAGTTCTACTCAAAATTTTCGGAATTATTTTCATCATCATCAGCCCACTTTCATCCACAGCTGGACATAGGCCTCTCCCATGGCACGCCACTGAGCTCGGTCCTGAGATTTTTGTTTCTAACCGCTGCCAGCCACTTTTTGTATGTCATCGCTCCACCTAGCTGGAGGGCGTCCCACACTACGTTTGCCAAGCCGTGGTTCTGCGACAGATGTGACCGGCCCACTGCCATTTCAGCTTGCTAATCCTTTGGGCTATATCGACAACCTTGGTTCTCTGTCGAATCACTTCGTTTCGGATACGATTCTTCCTCGTTTCGGATTTGTTTTACGAGTAAAGATTTATCTTGATTATCTCTACATATTTAATATAAAGCAAAGTCGCTTCCCGCCGTCTGTCCCTCTGTATAAACGCTTTGATCTTTCAAACTACGAACGGAACGGATGAAATTGGGAGAGGATATTCCTTGGGTACCCTAGGGGAGCACTAAGAAAGGATTTTTTCGAAACTCAACCCATAATAGAAAGAAATAGGGAATAGCGGGAACCTATTCTAATATGTACGAAGTCGCGGCCGTCCTCTAGTATTTTATAAACAATATTAACCTTCTTCATTAAATTGATAACGTATCTTGAGCTCTTATTTATCTGGTCGTCCACTACCTTGACACTCCACGTGTTTATTTATGCTGTTATTAAAAAAATAAACATATTAATATAGAGATGTAAATACGAGGAAGGTCCTGGTTAACTCAAAGACGCTATGTGCGTCACAAGCGGTCTTGACTCGGCACCTGCGTCTGATAACCTTCCCTAACAATAGCCAAATTATAGCAAATCGTCGGTGTAACTGCACAACTAACAAGTTAAATAAGATGTAAAATATACCTTAGCAAGTAAGTCAGTAAGGCACATTTTCAACTTATTGAATTTGTTAGTTATGCGGTATTGCAGTATAGTATCACCAACGGAATGTCTCAATGGCATTGGCAGAAAATAATGATATTACAATGTCACTTTAAATTGGTGTGAATCTTGCAAAAATGTGTATACTATTGAATGGTTAGGTTGGCAACTAAAACGAGAAGAGGGATTTTTAAGAGTAGAGAGGTGCATCCATACTAATATTATAAATTTGAAAGTATCTTTTTTTGTTTGTTACTCTTTCACGGCTAAACTGCGGAACCGATTTTGATTAAATTTGGTAATAAATGACTTCTGCTACTTCTTGAGTTGTTAATAAGATGCGATTTGGTTTAGTTGAAAATACTTAGGTACTTAATAAATAGTAATATTTTTTCCATATCGGCCAATATAGACAGGACCATACGAGTAGATAGACACATGACTCAAAATTAAAAAGAACACAAATTGATTTATTAAACAATTATACAAAGAACATAAAATAAGTTGGAAGTTCTTTTAATTTTTTGTCGTCAAAATAGTAAGAAGTAAAATTTACATGAAAAATAATAATTAAAAAAAATATTGTTTACTTGTTTAAAATGTATGACATTCCTGACAACTTACGCCTACAGTTAGAAACAAATCAATTGGTATCTCTTCAAAAACAATAAAAAAACCCACGCATGTTTGACAACAACAGTAAAACGTAAATCAACTTGAGAATATACGCAAATATCTTAGTCAAGTCCATCAATACGTCTTTTTTTTGTATATTTACGTTATTTACTCTGTAATAGTAAAAATAAATGTCGTCGTGGCCTTATTCATAAAACGACTGTTAATTTGTAGTAGCGCATGCTTCATATGGAACTCCGACAAAAATACCTATTAGGCTGATCGGGATATGATGACGTGGGTGTCCTTTGGAATCCCTAACAACGTTTGTCCTAACACATAGTTTGTCCGAATTTTCATTTGCCCTAAATCGGTTTTCAGATTGGTCAGGCAACTTTTTAAGTTTTCCAATTATATCTGCGGTTCGGTTAGGTTAGGGTTGTATTATAACAACACTAAAAAGTTTTAAATTTTAAGCGGAAATGGCTTTAGGATAAAGGAAAATTCAGACAAACGATGCATTAGGACTAATAACGATTAGGGATTTTATAGAGGAACCGATAACGTATATTAAAACATTTCCTTCAGAGTGGCGCTAGACAAGATGCACTGCAAGAAAGTTATCGTTAGTAAATTGTATAGGATTGACTTAAGCTGCCGGACGGTCGCGTCGGGCGCTCATATGAATACAATAAATTTTGACAGTTTCGACAATCGTTTACGTTAGCGTTAAGCATCTTGTTTAAGGCCAATATGCCTAATAGTTAACGTCATGGGAGTGTCCGATTCATATAACTTTGATACAGGCCATACAACTGCAGCTCACGTATTATTATGATGGTGATGGATATCGCATCGGTCCCTATCACACCTACATACTGGTCAGAAAGTGACAGATGTTTTATCAACATTGATAAACACGACCATAATAGACCCATTAGCTTACACGTTTTATTTCCGCGGATATTTTTAACTATGAAATTCGGCCTCAAATTTAGAATCTACCCATACTGCAGAATTTGCCAATTTTCAAATTCTTCTTTTTATCCCAAAGATCTTTGTCTATATCGATGTTAATATTGGTTATGGCTAGGTTTAGCAGTTCCAAATTGAAAGTGACCGAACCGGTAGTTTTCGTTCTATGACAGCAATTACAACGTTCCAGATCTAAAATCTAGTTAAGTCTTAATGCCTAGGACTGGTTTCTGTTAGCGGTTATAATTAACTATGACACCGATGTAAAATTGTATAGCTTCCTTTCTCACGGCAATAATTTTGATAATAATCGGCTAATAGCTGACATTTTAGCTAATGATGTTACATCGACGACACGATGACGTATTTACTATTTAGTCTAGTTGGTGGTAACCCTGCCTACGAAGCTAGCGGTCCTGGGTTCGACTCCTGAAATGGGAAAATATTTGTGTGATGAGTGGGTGTATTTGCTCCTGAGTCTTGGATATTTTCTATGTATTTAAGTATATATTTCTTTACGTTTATCGTTGTCTTGCCTAGCTTAGTTTGGGACTAGGTCAATTAGTGTTAGAGTGTGCCCTAGTGGTTATTATTATTATTATTTAATTTTCCATTCTAATTATGTCCTACGCTATGTGAATACATAGTTGGAAATTTTGTAACGAAGAATGTACTGTGAAACAAATGGATTTCTGTGCCATATATGGAACTATGTCTAAGTGACGTACTCGATCAAATCATGAGACCCTTTTTAAAATTCGAAATTTAACTATTGATGAAAATTAAAACTAATATTAAATGACTAAATCTAAGACTTAAGATATAAAAATAAACTAAAGCATTAAATCTAAGAATGGCCCCTGTAGGATTGTACCAACGATGCTGGCATAATGTTATGTATAAGTAATGTTATTGTTTCGTATAATGTTACTGTTAAATAATATTACTCAGGATTAATTATATTTTCTCAAAAAGCTTTTTCTTGTTCTAACCTAACATAACTTAGGTCGTGCAATGCTTATTATAATCATATTATTGTACCATGGTTATTATGCAAATATATTCTGAGAGCGTGACGGTATCAGCGAAAATCAAGTTATGTAAAAGGATGTTGTTTATTCACAACATTACATTACGAGGAATTATAAGTTTGCTAAAAATAAGTCCCTAATCTTTAACGTCACCCAAATCTGATTGAATCAATCGTTGAAAAACAAAAAACAAAGTTGTAGTAAATAATATACGACATAAATGACGTAGTAAGTAATTTTTTAATAGACAAGCTGGAGAGTTAAAACGGGAGCAAATCTTTGCAATTAAAGAAATGTATGCCACAGTGGATGAATGCGAACATCAAAGTGCACGCGTGAAGGCGATAAACATCATCAAAGAGTACGCCTCCATTGTCGAAACATGTCATTATTAAATTTTGCGAATCTGTTAAATCTTGGGATAAAGTTGACAGAACAGACTCGGTGGTAGTAATCAAATAAATATATGAATGAATGATAGGATACAGAAGAAGAAACAACTGCACTATCTATATAGGCCGAGCAATTTAATCAATCACAAAAGTAGGAAGAAGTTGATAAATTTTACACGGATTTATTTTAGTTAAGTTGTTGAGGCAGTCTCGAACCGCTAAAACTGGTAAACCATACTAAGCATGTCCTGACATGCGTAGTATTGTGATAATTATTTGAAAAGAATTTGTTTCCGTGGTAGCTTAACAATGCGTGTTAAAAAATTAAATACAATGTGAACTTTACCAGGCTTAACCTTTTATTCAATAGAATATGCGTAAGAATTTATGAATAATTAAATCATTTTCATCATTGATAACAACGAAGGTAAAATACAGCAAACTTAGTTATACCAAGATGCATTAACAGCAGGAGCAAAGATTGAGATCTTCCACGTCATAATCGGTGAACCATCAAGGACGAGCCTCCGCCAGTCTGCGTTAGTTCCCACAATAAAAGTTAATGATCTGATCTCTTCAGATAACATTTAATAGAGTAATTAAGTTGGTTTTTGTTGCACGTGCTTTGTCTATTTTTATAATCGCAGGCTTTTTTGTAGAGCTACCCTGTGGTGCATTTTTATATGATTTTTTGTGATACCGAGTCTGTTTGCGTTTTAGGCTAGCGTTATCATATCATGTAAGTCTTTCAGTGGGCCCAGTATGGTTGCGTACAGCTATATCGCGCGACAAAATGTAGATAAAGCATCAGTCACTCTCGCACTTATGTACAGGTCAAAAAGTGACGGATGTTTTATCCACATTTTGTCACGCGATAAACGCGTAATTAGTGTAAGATTATCATACATACATACACATACCTACATACATTCACGCCTTCATTCACAGAGTGAGGTAGGCAGAGCTACAGAATCACCAACAACTCCAAAAACGCGCTGTTAATTCTGTTACCAAATTATGCACAAGCTGCTTAAGATGTTTACCAGTGTACATTAGTGACAGGTTGCAAGCCCATCGCACAACAATACCCCAAGCACACATACATACCTTCACGCTTTCATTCCCAGAGTGGGGTATGCAGAGCTACAAAATCACCAACAACTTCAAAAACCCGCTGTTGATTCTATAACCACATTATGCACAAATAGGCCAAAATGTTTACCTGCAGTGTACATTAGTGACAGGTTGCAACAATACCACAAGCATTATCTATCATCTTATATTTAGATTTATAAAAAAGGATGCAGATCTAATAGCATCCAGTAATATCCAAAATGGAAATAATGACCTGCCTATATATAGTCCGAAGTCAGACAAGACGGTTAAACGCATTGCGTATCAGAAGGGTCGACGGCCTTTCTATATGGTGCACGATGACGTAAAGGTTGTTATGCAGTTTAATATTTTCCGGTGTTCATTTTTTTTGTAACCAGTTTTTTTCTGATTAATGGAAAAGTAACAATACCGAAATACTAAGGGGTATTTTTGAGACAGGTATAAGTTCATTTGAGTAATGAAACTAATGAAATAAGAGACGTACTTATACAATTAAATGGAAATAATGCTTTCAGTTTAGCCAGATAATAGTTATAGATAAAGTGATAACATATCGCTAGGATGAGCTACTGACAACCCATTTATTCTTTTAATATCTAATGTAGAAGTTCTCTCAAGTCAAGTCAAGTAAGTTTTCTAGTGTAGTGCCAACACTTCATTCACTTCAAGAAAAGCAGCTTGGAGTTCTTGAACTAACAGAGCTACTTATGGTGGTCACGACCCTCAGCCATGAGGAATCGACCAAGACGAAGAATGTTGAAGTTAAATAAGCAAATTTCCGTGTTCTGGGGTTTTAGAAATTAGGTACCTATATACGAGGGGCGGCTGAAAAGTAATCTACCTAACAATGAAACAAAAGACTGTCGTGGCTAATTTTTTTTTATTTTTCTATATAGTCCCCTGCTAGTAAAATGCACTTATTAAATTTTTCAAATATTGAATTTAAACCATTAAAAAAAAAATCTTTCGGTTTGTCGTCAAAAAAGTCAGTAACCGCAGCCTTCATTTCGTCATCGGTCATAAACCTTCGTCCCCTGAGGTCTTTCTTGAGAAGTCTAAACAGAAAATAGTCACAGGGGGCTAAATCTGGACTATAAGGGGGGTGGTCAATGGTTTCGAAGCCATTGTCTTTAATTGCTAGCTTCGTTGTGCGGGCGGTATGCACTGGTGCGTTATCGTGCAAAATCAGAATACCTTTGTTTAGTTTACCTCGCCGTTTTTCTTTTATTGTCTCTCTTAGTTGGTATAGTAAGTTTGAGTAATAATCAGCATTCATTGTAGTTTTCTTCGGTAAATAATCTATGAGCAAAATCCCTTCTGTGTCCCAAAAGATTGTAGCCATAAGTTTACCTGCCGATGGACAGACCTTGAATTTCCGAGGCGGCTTCTCATCCTTAAATTTCCACTGTAACGACTCTTGCTTACTTTCCGGGTCCCATTGTCGAATCCAAGTCTCATCACATGTTACAATTCTAGAAATTATTTCTTCCTCTTTCCCTCGACTCATCTCCAAAAACTCTTCGCAACATTTGACACGCCTCTCCATGTCAAATGCAGTCAACATTCTGGGGACCCAACGTGCACTAACCTTGGACATGTTCAAATGCTCATGAATTATTTCATTGACTCGCTCTTTACTGACGCCCACATCTCTAGCTATCTCCCACTGCTTCACTCGTCGGTCCTCTAATATAATTTTTTTCACCCTGGCTACATTTTCATCGGTGACGGCCGAAACTGGTCTTCCGCTACGAGGATCATCTTCCAGACTCTCACGACCTAACTTAAACTGCTTTGACCAAAACTTTATAACAAATTCGGAAGAACACAAACTGCCAAACACACGTAACATACGCTGTCTGATCTCCGAAGGCGTATTCCCTTCTTTAGTCAAAAACTTAATCACCGCACGCTGCTCGATTTTATCCATTTTCACTTTTTCTACCGACATGTTTGAAACAATTGTAGGAGACAAATAAACGTGATGCAATAAACAAATGAATGTAATACATTTTGAAAATAGAATAACAAACGAATATAAATCCATACCAGCCAGCATTATTTTTGTATATATTTCTGACCAAGGAGATTACTTATCAGCCGCCCCTCGTAGTTCATAGTACCTAAAATTTTCTGATCTTCAGAATATCTTAATCTTTTCAGTTTTGAAAAATGTGTACGACTTTCGTTATATTGTTTTTGTTCAATTGGTTACCTGTACACAGGTATCGGTTACCAGTGTTATCTTTGTTTTGCCTGATATATAAAACTTTGTGTGTATGGTTTTAGTATTTTCCATGCAGGCTTCTAGAATATACTAACGTGCCTAGGTAATTGAACTATTACTGGACCAGTGTATCTTTCCATTCGATAAGTAGGTTTGTTTTATTGAACATTAGCATATCACGATTTTTCTGTTGACGCACGTAAACAATACGTTAGGCGTAGTTCTGAAAGTTTTACAATGTAAACGTAAACATGTCCTGAAAAAACATAGTTTTATTGCTATTCAAAGGGACGATATGTAGGTGAAACAACTGCTTGTTGTTGCTAAATCATTTTCGGGAAGATACTTGTTTTAGGTGAGCTTAGTTGCACGTTAAATATTTAAAAATAAAAATTAAGAAAATTTCAATTTCTTATGAAGTAAAACTTTTAACACACTTTAATTGATTATAAGATAAAAAAAAACTGTCCTGTAGTAAAAAGGGGAAATTGCTTATAAATATTTATAACATTTTGAAGCGCAGTGTCAACTGGGTAGCAACAAACACTGTACAGACGAGACATTATCAGTAACTTATTTGAATGTTCTTAATTTTGTTCAGAAAGATAACGTTCTCAATGCTCTCAAAAATTTCTGAGATTTTTTTCAGTAATTTCTTGAGACCTCAACATTTCTGAGTGTTCTGCAACTGGCTTATAGCTAGTAGCAACTGCCTGTTGCTGGCCTTGGGGACAAATCCTTTATTTTATTTATCTTTAAAATACATAATGCCTAACTTTCTATTCATACCTACTTCATAGGATGCATGACGCTGTTTATCGGCATCCACTTTTAAATATTGTTATGATTTTATCTAATGGATCAAAATGCATACTTGCATTTCATTAGATACCACTATTGACGTCAATCTGAACTCTGCTTTGCTTGCAGATCTACGTACGTACGTAGTTTCAATGATTATATTTCATTTTATTTACAACTCGCATACACTTTTATGGTAGTTCTAACAGTTAAATATTAATGGCCTACGTGCTTGAGCAACACAGTTCGTTTAGAAATTATTTTTTTCCCGGTTAACACCATTTTAAAAAAGGAATGGCCCGATTTTATTTTCCTGTTCTTAGGATGGCGATATCGTCACCCAGTTGGGAGTTCCATTCGACAAATACGGCGTTACATACGTGTATACGTTAATTTACTACAACGTCACAAAAAAACCAAAAAAACTGTCGTTAATGAGACGTTATTTACTTATATTGTTTCGTTAACGTCAGATCATGTCACGTCACGTTTCGTGTCACGTTTTAATTTTGTCCAATGGTACCTTATCGATTGCTTTACTCGCTTTACAATTTGGATACTTGCATCTACAAAATATATAACTTCAGTTTTTGTCGAAAGATAGTTTCGTCCATTTTGCATTGCAATGACTTTTTTTGAAAGTTTTAAGTGATGTCTTTTCATTCCATAAGAAAAAGTAAGTAATGTCATTGAAAAAACACTAATAACATGTCACCACGTGGGTTCATTTAATGAGGCTAAGAACGCCTCGAAATGAAGTTATTATAATTTGGAAAATAATGGTAGGTATATCCCGATCCCATACGGCAGTTCAAATATGACGTAAAAGTGGTAGGGTTCAAAATTTATCATTTACTTAGAACGTTGACTGTACAAAACGCCTCTTTAACTGGAAACTGCCAATACACGTTGACGTCCCACCATTGACGTCACTTGCGGTCTCATACTGAGTCAGTTCAATACTTTATATTGCCAATACTACTGTTGCAGCATTCAGTTGTTACTTACTCAGTGAGTGATATACAAGTACACTTGTATTGTTTGTTCTTTTTTTGAAGTTATCAGTGAAAAGTGAAAATGTATGTGGCCAGTGTGTCTGTGAACATAGAGGATTTCATGGATGTTGTTTTCTGTGTGTATGTACAGAATTATACGGCGACTAAGGTGTGTTTGCGTTTTGTTTGTGTTTAAATTATTTAGGTTTTGGGGGAGTTTCATTTTATATCATGTCACATTTTACTGTCGATTTTAATCAGTAAATCAGTGTCGATAAAGTACAAGATAAAGAGTACCAAAAAACTAAAGCTACCTACTTAAACAATTTACAAGAAGTTGGTAATTAAACTGATTGCCGCTCATTGTCTTTGGGCATAAACTTGGAAAAATAGTTCACTCAACTATGGGTTAGCGATCCTCACAATATTGAAGGTTACTCTCGTGTTTTTTGTGACAAAACAAGCAGTTTAAACTCTGCTGAAATTCAACTTGAGCATTATCGTTATCGTCAAAAAGCGAGAGGATTTTGCCTGGCGACGGTGGGACAGTACGGCTCACGGCATGCAATAAACGTTATTAAATTTCCACCATAACGTTTTCGTTTAGTTATTGTGACCCATATTAATGGGGTTACAGGACGCCTGCCACTGAATACCATACTATCAGACATTTGCTGCTTGTAGAAAATTTGGCGTTTTGTTTTTGCAACTTTAGGCTGGTTTTGAACCGACTTCATTATTCCAAAGAGCCGTAAAGTCGGATGTTGATGAACTTGTTTGTAAAATTATTTTTATCGAAGTTTCCTGTTAAGTACATAATTAGGTACATTAAGTACACGAGTACCAATACATATTTATTTGAGTATTTCCTCATTTTGTAGGTACAGGGTGGGCACATTATTCAATAGGACTTCTTGCAAAATAAAAACCTAAATCACGTAGTGGGGAAAGTTATTAATGGTTTAAGTACAATAGTTGTGTTTGAAAAACCATTCTATTGAAGTGGCTTGCGCACTTCTTTTTATAATCGATCATTATTGATTATTAGGGCTTGCTCTTGCTAATTTATTTTTCTCATTCAGAATGTGATAAGTACACGAAGTGGGAATAGAGCGAATGAAGGTCTATACCTAATTTATATATGTTAATATATCGCTAATGTTCTCTCAAGTGAAATGTTCAACACTGGAATCTGTAGAATATATCGCTAATATTCTCTGAAGCGCAATGCTCAACACTGATTTTATTATTGCTTGGTAAATTATTCATGTTCTGTATCCTACCTACCTACTTTAATCATCATCCGTTTAGATATGTGTGCCTTCATAAGCCTTTCCTATTTATTGGTTTCAATGTTTATTAACCTTCAGCTGGAGATCAAAATTGATTAAACTTACCTTAAAGCAAATAAGTTTTTTTTCACCCATTAACCAACTGTCTTCATCATTCCAGCAATCAGAGAGGTGGCGAAAACTTCGCAACATTGTGCAGTGGACGCCATTCTTCCAGACCTACAAGAAACAGCGGTACCCCTGGGTCCAGCTAGCGGGGCACCAGGGCAATTTCAAGGCAGGACCTGACCAGGGGACCATACTGAAGAAACTGTGCCAACAGGAGGAGAGGTGTTTCAAAGTAAGGACCTTTTGAAGATTTACTCCATAAAAACCAGCTCATTCTATGGCTTTGAGAACTCCATGTCCATGTCTCACACATAAATCACGGCATTAAAATAAAAGCATTCCGACTTTAACCGCATTTTTCTTCAACTGTTTTAAAATACATAGGTTTGATATGTTTAATACTGATCGTCAATGGCCTTGTACGTCAGAGAATTCTTCGTAACTGCAGTACATTCAATTGCAGTAAGAATTAATATGGTCACTTTGGTCACTTGGTGCATTAGAAATAGCGCTCACTTCTTAGAAACGAATCTCATGAAAATCTTAACAAGCGTAAGAGGATGATGGGAGATTACGGAGTATAATACCGCATGACTAAAGCTTGAATGGGTTTTTTAATTACTCAACTGGCGACCTCTTTGTCTCAATTGTGCTGCTGTGTCGATTTCCCCGCACAACACCATATGTGTCTAGTAACACCGACTACTAGGAATTGTGACGAATGCAACTAGAATGTCACCTGCGTCAGTATCCCTAATTTCATAATTATTACTGACTCAGTGTAAAAATTCACAAAAAACGGTATTATGGACATTGGACGGAAATTTTGAATTGTACATTTGTTTGGTATGATCGTTTCATAGCTTTAAATAGATTAATAACTGGTTAATATAAGTTATATTTGTATCAGAATTATGAATTGCCACACTGTTTTACTAATATTTTAATATGATACTGGCATAGTAAAAAACCCAACCACATACGTGAGTCGGAACTTCATAGACATGTAGGCATGTTTTGCCGACGTTTCGGTTTTTCCCGAGTTGAGAGTCCCATCTTGACCTCTGGCTTATTAGCAATGCAAACGTAAATTAGTAAAGAATGATTAAATTTTTTCACGGTTTGAGTTTAATTTTGGTGTAGACGCAACGTTAGGAAGACCAGCGAACTGAGGGCTCAGACAAGATGCACTACGCTAACTAACGTTTCTATTCGATTCGTTTTTAAACCAATCGCGTCACTGGCAGACCACGTGACTTTTCGTATCACGTCATCTTCCAGTGACGCGATTGGTTTAAAAACGAATCGAATAGAAACGTTAGTTAGCGTAGTGCATCCTGTCTGAGCCCTCTGTTTATCTTTGACTTTCTCCCTCAATTTGAAATCGTTCTTCTTAGCCGTTACCAATTATACATATTGATAAGAGTATAAGACCAAATTGAGACGTGGCGTTTGAAGTCACATCCTTTCCTCGTCATGATAGATGTGTGGTTAAAAATCCCGCAGGTTTTTTTTCTAACAGGATACCGTCATTTTTAATTTGATTTAAGTATATTAATCGCACTTTATCCACATTGAATAGATAGTTCCTACAGAAAGTACCAACGTTAAGTTTTCATTTAGCTTCATTCTAAAACATCGATATTACTTATTTTAAATTTGAAGTTTAAAATAACGTTTCCAGTTTGTCGATTGACGTCAATAGTGATAACTGCTAGGCATCATGCGTCATCGATTGTTTTATTTTTAATTAACCAACTATTTCGATAGAGTAAATAGTTCACTGACCGATATTTTTGCGATATAAACCTTGATAAAATTACACTTAAATTATCTAACTTTCGTGCGTTTTCGTTTCGTTTTAAAATGTCAGTAGTTTACAAATAGAATTTGTTTCACATATGAATATTTTGAATTTTAAATAACTCAAGATGATACAGCAAAATGGTTATTAATGTTGCAAGTTCAGGAAACTAAAATTACAGTTGTTGGTAGAGATGTCAACGTTTTTTTTTCTTCCAGTTGCTGATGAAAGACATTCTTCGGCCGTTTGTTCCTGAATACAAAGGACAAGTTACATGCGATGATGGAGAACGTATCCTTTTCACAAATACAAAAATAATCTACTAAAGACTACTGTTGGAGCAGTAACGTTAATTGAACTAAGTTCAAAAGATGTCATCTTCGTATATGTTTAGAAATTTTCGACATAGAAAATAAGATTTCTATAGCTTCTTAATATGGCATCAAAGAAATACATATTACAACTTTGTTGCTATATGACTTTCGACAAAAGCATAAAGGTGTTTCTAATACAAATATTTGTAATTGCTGCCCAGCTGAGTATATTCTGACTCATAGTGCATAATGAGTGATGATAGTTGCCACATGCAGAGTCCCGTATTACGATTTTCAGTTGCATATAGATAGATGTACACTGGTATTTCCTAAAAGTCAATGCATTGAGTGACTTTTTAAATATATTTTTCAGTAAGTACGTTTTAAAAAGACGGCTTTAGTGCTAACAATGCACGAAGATGCGTCTTACTTCTTAACTAGACGTTGCACAATTGCGAAAATGCACGTAAAGTAAATTTTTGTCTGGCGCATCATTGTAGATGAAAGAACATTACCATAAAAAATGCTGCCAGCTCGTTTTATAATTTTGAAAATTTTCTTAACCACCTTTGATCAGTATACCTTCAACTGCAAGACTTATTAAGCGATTTCGACTGCCCCTGCGTCATGGACTGCAAGATCGGAGTCAGGACATACCTGGAGGAAGAACTCGCCAAAGCCAAGGAAAAGACTAAGTTAAGAAAAGTAAGTAATTTTTTTTTGAGTCCAGTTTTAATAGGTTAAGTTGTTAAACATCTATGTACTATGTACTAGTTCTTACACTTAATTTTCCTTAAGCTAGGTACTTTAAGCTCCTGTCAAAAACTTGAAATTAATATTCAAAAAGGCGTTGATATATTTTCTCTACTTAGCTTAGGCTCTCAACCCGTACATAGTTAAAACCCACACATGGTTGACATTGTTATTAATTGATTTTGCATTGGTTTAAATTATTACCTTTGAATGTTAAAATTCAAATGAATGCCGTAAAATCATATTTAAAGAAACTTGTTTTGTATTAACATACGCATACATTTTTCCTTTAATCGACCTTAAATGGAGATAATAGGTTATTATAAGCATGACGTTCGCTTTAATTGTTAGTTAATTCATATAAATAGTATCATTATCGCAAATGTTTATAAATATCAACTGACTTGAAAGTTAAGAACGAGTTTTGTTCGGATACGACGCCACGAATAACATAAAATAACAATTATCATTTAGTTATACGGTAGATTTTAAATGATACGATCAATAACGTCATCTTTGCAATAATAGCTAAATAGTTTATTTCAACACTAATTAAAAGGCAGCCATAAGAATTGCGTTATGTAACCAAAGTAATTTGAATTTGTAAATAGACACATCTAACCCCAAAATCTTTTTTTACAGGACATGTACGAGAAAATGATCCAGATAGACCCGAAAGCACCAACAGAAGAAGAACACAGAAGTAAAGGCGTGACCAAGCCACGGTACATGATCTGGCGAGAAACTATCAGCTCTACATCGACCCTGGGCTTCAGGATTGACGGCGTTAAGAAGGCAGACGGCACCAGCTCCAAAGACTTCAAGACTACGAAGACCAGGGATCAGATAATGGAGGCTTTCAAGGAGTTTACCAGCAGTTTCCCTAATGCTCCTGTAAGTTTCCGATAAAACATTTATTTGATTATTTTGCATCTTTTATAATTATTTTGTATTTAAATGAAAATAGAGATTCTGACTCATAAAATTTTACACCTTCCTTTTTTTAAACTTATTATATGAAAAATCGTGACTAAGGAACGAATCATTAACTGCATCTGGGTTGATCCGATAGATTAAATTTCTCTGAGTATATTGCAAGCTGCTAATAAACAGCTAAACATACTAGTTCAACAGGACGTGATATTGCTTTTATAGCCAGGCGTCTTGTATAAATGTAGCGTTTGCATAAAAACTTACCTACTTACCATACTATTAGTAATTGCCCTGCTAATATTAAATCCACTAACAAACTAAGTCCACAACATTTTCTGAAGTCATATTTTTTTATTTCAGGCGAGATATTTGGAGAGGCTAAGGAGCATTCGCGCAACCCTGGTCGAATCCCACTTCTTCAAAACGCACGAGTTGATCGGCAGCTCTCTACTCTTTGTCCACGACAAAAGACGGGCATCTATATGGATGATTGACTTCGCCAAAACCGTTCCAGTACCAGACAATGTGAATATAGACCACAACTCCGCCTGGAAGGTCGGGAATCATGAAGACGGCTACCTAATCGGGATTGATAATCTAATTTCTATATTTGAAACTGTTATTAATGATAATGATCTATCATTTACGAGTCCAAGCATAGAAAAAACTGTAAGACAGGACAGCTTAGCAACTTGATGCTATTGGACTGAGTCTGTCGTCCAGATGTGACTTGAGCTGAGCACGACTCCTGAAGAGCACGCGATGCTCGATCGACGCGATTCGCTGACCGAAGTCGCTTTATGTAAATCGTAATTTAAAGTGGACGTACGTTGTTTGTTTGTAAATATTAAGTATTATGCTCCTTACGGTATTGTTGCTAAGTTGTTTCAAATACTCATACTTAGTATAGGGACCCGCAATCTATTGTTATTATCAATTTACTATAGTCTGAAGTGAATGTGTGAATATTTCCCGTTGCGTTGTTATACCGGGATTCACGTAATAGCTATTTATTTTGTTGTAAGTACCTACACTATATTAGTGTAATGACTAAATATATATAAATATACCTATATAGCAGGTAGACATAAGACTAAGTATATTTGGAGATACTAATTAAAACATAATCACTTAATTCCCGTGTTTACTTTGTCATTGTAAAAGTAAATCCCCTCTGAACTGTTAGGGAAAAACAACAACAAAGGAATTAAATTCCCTGAGACCTATTTTCCTCTGCTGTGGTAATAAATAAAGTATCTGACACGATTTCCGGTCAACTACAATACCTTCTCTTAAAATTGCATTTAAATAAAATTAACTTAATATAAATCAAATAAAGTAGGCGCTTAAGCGGTTTTCTGAAGATTCTGCGAAATGCGATGACATTACTCCTAAAGACGTCTTTATGGAAACTTTTCTAATTCACTTACTTCTAGTGGAATTAAAACCGGTCACTAAATTAATATATTTCGTACACTGAGTTGTGAGTTGATTACTTATAGATTTACTTATACCTACGACAACAATTCGTGACATCATTAGGTACTAACGTTTCATAGTTTAGCCTTAAAAAGGAAACCCTACTTAATAGTTTATTGTCTCATATTCACGGACAGTTCATAAGTAATATTCGAAGAAACACGTACCTAGTTCCACTTGAGGCCTTAATTAAACAGACACGGAACAGTTCGCTACAAAACCAATATTTGTGATTCCCCGGACTAGTTTAACAGTACAATGTCCATTAACATCTTAAATGTTAGACTGTACACAAATGCCACACTTCTTGGATTAACTTTTCTTCGTGATATTAAAAAGTAGACAAATATAAGATCATGAACAGTAGGAACTACAAAGAAGTATGACAACATTTTTGCATTCGGGAATAGTTTGAGATTTAGGATGTTAATGGACATTGTACTGTACAGCCAGATATCAGATCTAGTTCTCAATATGAATATATTCATTAATATGTAAGCCAAAACACGATCACTGCCGGAATCGTGGCCAGTTAGAAATCGGCTGTAATTATTTGTAGATTCATCGGCCTATAAACGGTCGCCACTTAGCTATATTAATGGTGATATGCACTCAATTTCAACTAACACGATTTCCATTTTCCGATTTTTTTTTCCTGTGGAATGGCGCTTTACAATTGATACCGGCAATTGACTTGGCAGTAGTTGCCAAATACTGGTCAATCTTAAATCACTTGTACATTTAACATACCTAATGTAACAGACTTCAATATTTGACGAACAACAGCCAAGTGAATTGCCGGCATGAGAGTTGTTGGAGACAGGAAGGTGAGACGTGCTATCGAAGGGGCACTCTGCCTGCACCATCGGGATGCCATGTGACTATTGCAACAAGCTGATTAACAAGCCCGTGCCACAATCATATAAAAAATATATTATAAATAAATATTGAGGGACTATCTCACACAAATTGACCTAGTCCCAAACTAAGCTCTAGGCTTGTACTATGGGTACTAGACAAAGATAAATAAATACTTATACTATTATGTATATACATAATACATAATAGTATTAATTAATTTGTTTGAGTCTTGGATAGAAACATCCAAGACTCAAACAAATTCTCGTGCTCATCACACAAATATCTGCCGTTACCGGGATTTGAACCCAGGACAACTAGCTTCGTAGGCAGGGTAGCTACCAACTAGGCTAACGCGTCGTCAAAAAAAATCCTATTTGGTTATTATTACATTTGACATATCTAATGTAACAGACGCAACTTTAATATTTGACGAATAACAGCCAAGTGAATTGCCGGCATGACAGTTGTTGGAGACAGGAAGGTTCACGTGCTATCGAAGAGGCACCATCTCTGCACCATCGGGATGTCATGTGGCCATTACAACAAGCTGATTAACAAGCCCGTGCCAAAATCATGTCCAAATGGATTTTTATTTATGTAATCTTTAACATTTGGATCCATTTACATTTATAGTTAGTAAAGATTGCGATTAGATTTTAATAGATTTTACTATTGGAACTATTGGAAAGTAAATTCCAGTGGCGTAACTATACCAACTAAGGCCGTGGCATATTCGTCGGATAGGGCAGCTCCTTTTAGTTTTTATTAAAAATGAAATAAATATTAGGTTCCTCTTGTGCTCACGGCCTTTCGGACCGGGGGCCCCTTACAGGCCGGGGGCTCGTGGTATTTTGCCCGCTCTGCCACCCTATAGTTACACCAGCGGTAAATGCTACGGGTATGTTTATACTTCACCTAAGCTAGGACGTATTAAAAATAATACACAGTTCAATGTTTGGACGGCTTATACTTTATAAATTAGTCGGCGGCTTAAACTAAAACAATTAAATATTAAAATTGTACTATAAAGGCACTAGGTTACGTATTGTCTTTATTATTGTCTATCACTACGTCCGTCAGGCTACCGCGTCTGGAGTCCCCTTCCTCTATACTGGCAACACTTTCTTTGCGAATACGAGAAAAGAGTCTAGGCACGGGCCCACTTGACCTCCCTGGTCCCCCCGGGGCGGGTGAGTACCTCCTCACTTTTGGATGGAGCGGTTCATCTACACTCTCAGAGTAAGGAGGTGGTGGTTGTGACAGCATTGTCATACGATTCTCCCTAGCTGCTTTGGCAGTCGTTTGTAACTCGGCTCCAGCTACTACGGTAGCTAAAGTAGGAGTAAATTGTGGAGCTGCACTTCTTCCTGATATTCTTCTCCTTCTAGGTCCAGCCGGTTCAGCAGCTGCCGGTTCAGCTGGCTCAGGCCTGTTCGGTATAGGAGGCAGTGTAAACTCTGGCCTAATAGAACCACGTCTTCTAGTAGAAACCGGCAGTGGTTGAGAGAGTAGTTCTAAAATTCCAGCAGGTTCCGAGGAACTTGCTGCACTACCGGGAGCAGCAGTTTCTAGGACTGCTAAAGCGCGCAGTAAGTCAGCTACGCTGGTTTGTTCTAACACTTCTACTTGTTCTGATTCTGGAAGACTAGATAAATTGACATCAGGGTCAAACATGCTACCACGACCTCGTTTAGTTTTCTGTTTGTAATTTTCTAATTCATTATCAAATAAGCTACTTCGTCCACTTTCTGTATCTTCTTTATATTTGTCTATTTCCCCACTGAATGAACTACCGCGACCAAGGTTTGTTCTCCTCTGGTATTCTCTAATACTTGCTTCCAGATCACTTGGTTGATCATTAGAAGTACTAGCTTTTTCAGCCTTATTTTTACCAAACGTTGGGAATAAGCTAAGGCGACCGCGGCTTGTTTTCTTTTGATATTCTTTCACTTCCTCTGAATCATCGGGCATAGTGTCATCTTCGTCATTCTTTTTTGATTTTCCAAAAGTTGGGAATAAACTTAGCCGTCCTTTCTTAGTTCTATTTTGGTACTTTTGAATTTCTTGCTCATCTAAAGTATCATCATCTTCATCATCATTTTTAGGCTCACTAAAATCGAATGTTGGGAAAATACTCCTTCTGCCACGTTTTGTGCTTTCTTTATATTGCCTAGCCGTGTCTTCTTCATGGTCACTAAAGTCAAATTTAGGGAATATACTATGTCTCCCTGATTTAGTCTTTTCTCTGTAAGCTTTGCCGGCTGCTTCGTCGTCGTCTTCGCTAAAATCGAACGTAGGAAATATACTATGCCTTTTAGTTTTTTGTTGATATTTCTTAATAGCAGCAGCTTCTTCTTCGTCAGTATCTTCTGAGAAATCAAATGTAGGGAATATACTGTGTCGACCTCGCTTAGTTTTTTCTTTGTAAGCCTTAGCTTGATCGTCTTCTTGATGAAAATCAAATGATGGGAATATGCTTCCGCGTCGAGGTCTACTAGTGACATTTTCGTTGATACCTTGGGCAATACTTACTCTTTCTTTTGTGGTGTTTTTAATGTAATCTTCAGGGTTTTCTGTGGAACTTGATTTTCTGAATAGTTTTGACAAGATGCTTTTGGGTTGAGTTTCTTGCACAGGAGTCAATGCAATATGCCCTTCTGGTAAAGACATTTTGCCAGTTCGAATATTAGCTTCTTTTCTGAACTTATCACCTGAATCACCATTCGTCCAAGTGAGATCATGGCTTTGTATACTTGGTACTGAATCTTTTTTATAATTCGGGACTGCTACACTAAAAGCTCTGTCTCTCTTTGGTGAACTTTTTATTATATCTTTACCAATACTGAAAACCGGTAATTTTTCACTAGCTAAAATTTCATCATCATTAAACATATGAACCCCCTTTTCTTGTGGTTGCGGTTCAAAACCACCCAAAACGTTAACAACTCTAGCTAATAATTCAGCAGGTTTTACGATGGCGGAAGCAGAGAAAGTCTTGTCTTTATCTATTCCAAGTAAATCGGTATCAGATTGGATTCGTAGTATGTCTCTGGTTGAAAGGTAGATATTCTCGGAGTTCGCTCTCCTTCTCTTGTGAATTGGGCCTCTTGTTTCACCACCGATTGTCAAATTAGGGCAGCTAGCGCTCCTCACGAGACGTGGTGCAGCCTCCACATAAACGGGCTGTGAAAATAGAAATAAAACTCAATACCAGCGGAAACTTGCCAAAAGGAAAACTTGATTACGATCAGGAAAACAGGCGCGGCATAAAGTTTTAATATGCTACGGAGGTTAACAAGACATAACCGATTTTATTATTTTCACTTAGAATACACACTCACCTTAAGTTTAATCACGTTGGCTTCGTTTATGATCTTCCTTATCACAGCCATGTCCCTAGTGAATCCTTGCAAGATTTTATTCTGTGTCGACTTGAATTGATTGGCAAATTTCTGCTCCAAACGGTGTACGGACTCTGATCGCATGCCACTGGTGATAAATCCAAGTAACATGACGATGTACCCGAGGCCGAAGGTGATCCAGAATATGAGAAATATTTCGTAGATGCAAAAATAACTGTTTGCGAAACCATTGTTGACGGTGCCTGAAACAATAATGCAAACATGTAAATCAAGTTGGTTAAGTTTTGAGCATCAACGTTTTGAATAGGTTTCTATATCAATCTTTCATCGACTTTTGTGAAACAAATGTGTAAGTGTAATTTAAAATAAAAAATCTAATTAAACGTACCAGCAACTAAATCTCCAAAACCAATAGTTGTAAGTGTGACGAAGGCATAGTAAATGGCAGCGACAAAATCCCATCCTTCAAAGACGACAAAGATGCACGCAGGTAAGAAGATGAAGAACAAAAATCCAGGGACCAGGTACAGGAAGATTTGACCCAGCATGCCGAGGTTGTGGAAGATGTAGCCCAGATTGTTGGCACGTTTCGCATTTTTCCTCCTGTACTTGCGATAGACTGAGATGAGCTGAAAAACGAAAACACCATTTATAATACTGATATAAGCATAGGAATATTTTTAGGGTAAATGTGTTTGCTAATCAATACACAAAGGCGTTATTAATGTACTACTAAAAATCTAACGTAATAAACAACAATTTTTTCGCCATGATAGTGATAATGTTGTATTTGATAAATTATTATGTATGTAATAAAGAACGGGAATAAAGCAAGCGATATAAAAAGACATAACAGTGTTTTAGCAAAAGGGAACTTAATGTAATAGTAACGACATGTAATTTTATACATATGGACAAAACTATACTTGGAACTATATCGGGAGCCTGCCGTTTGGCCAAATGCATCATTTCCCAAATTTTCATTTCCAAAAAATATTTGACCAAAAATATTTTGGACAAATAAAGGTAACCCAACTATATCACCTTTTTGTTTGTAAAACAATAATAAGTTAAACATACCTGAATTCCAAAGTATTCACCAAGATTGGCAAGTAGGATACCGTTGATGGGGATACCAAAGAGACCGTAGAAAATCATAAGGATCCGGGAGAGATGTGTCGTAGGGGCCAAGTTGCCGTACCCTGTAATATTAAAGAGTATCCACGTTAAAAGGAGGTAAGTATACTCTCATTTGTAATATAAAGAAGGAGACGTATCAAGTAATAGCATCCTATTCCAAATGTAATAGGCAGACGAGTAAACAAGTAATACGGCTGTAAGTAGCCGCTACTGATGAACACTTGCAACGGCAGAAAAATCGCCAGTGCTTTGCAGGCGTTTATGTGAAAATAGCTTTGGATTTAAGAAGATTAAGACTTGTAGGTTTGGAAATGACGTGGTAATAAAAGGTTAAAAAATTAAATTAAGTTTCTAATGTCAAAAAGAAACGGAATTTACTTTAGTAACTGTAAGAATACTTACCAATGGTGCTAACGACAGTGTAAGAGAAGAAAAAAGAGTGGTAGAAGTCCCACTTAAAAGGTGGGTCGGCATCTTCAGTGGTGTAGTTGAACATGGACTTTCCGCAGTAGTCGGATAACTTGCGGAGGATGCTGTCTTGTTTCTCAGGATCATTTGGAATGTAGTTCTCGTACAGTAAATCTGAAATCGCAAAATACATTGATTACTAAAAGTTATTAGTCCATATCAATATTAAGCATTGTTTCCGATCATGTTTATCATTTATACTTTCTTTTCATGACACATAATCGAAGCGGTATGCAAAACGATTGTTACTGTACTAATTTCAAATATTGTAAAGTGGTTTTGGTTTTTTTTTAGGTGATTTATCTTTGTTAGGTAATTTGAAGTCTGAGCTCTATTTGGACATTCGTAATAAGACTCCTTTTAGTTTTAGTTCAATAAGGAGTAAAAACTAATAGGCATATTTTAGCAATCAGGAAACAGTGGACGCTGAAGCATGCTTGCTATTAAGTATTGTCAAATTTGCACGTAGGAATTGTCCAGTCCATCACGGCAAACGATTTCTCCATTTGTTTAAGCGAAGCCATGTTAGACTAATGATTTCTTTTTATTCGGCACTTCATGTGTTAAATATTAATTTCTGTTTGAAAAATTACAACTCATTTTAATAATGACAATGCCAGTTTTCTTTAATGTCTGGCTGTAAGTTTGTGTAAGTAATAATTTTCTCGGATGAGAATATTTTCAACCTTTTTTATTATTCTGGAGAGAGAAAAACGAACTAAACTAAACAAATGGTTCAGGAAATTTATTCTTCAATTTACGTATTACTTCGTTCTATCACTGTCTTGCTTTTGTAATGAAAAGTGGCTCGAAGTAGGCAAACAAAGCAATTTGATAACAATATCAAACAAAATAGTTCAAGACAAATCGATGTGGAAGTTGAAAATTAACAGTATAAGGAAAAACTAAAGCAAATTTGCTAACTAAAACATCTACTTGATTAAGTACTCGTTGACACAATTAACTGCCCATTCGTCAACAAAAACAGTTTAATCACAGCAAAAACGAAATATAGGGCAGTACCTAATTACTTCTTAAAGGTTTCTTACAACTGTCAATTTAACGCGCGATTCCACACAAATTAGCTCTTTACGGGGATAAAGACGGTCGATTCTTTGACTGCTAATGCGAGCAAAAAGATTGCCGCATCTTTGTTTACCAACAAAAAGATCGGACAAGTTGTCAGGGTCTCGAGATGGAAAGTGTTTCGTAGATAACTAACTCTACGAACGTTATTGTACTAATCATTTAATTCTGAATTTAAAAACAAGGGTATTTTAAAATTTCTGATTTCAAAAGGAATGTTCCATACTAATATGCCAATATGTACACAAAAATATATTTATGTATCTTTTTGTAAACAGAATTTTCGCGATTACTTAATTCTACTATTTCGAAACTAAATTCGAAATTGTCAACCTTATGCCCGGTCCACACTACAACTATTATCGTAACGTTTTAAGTACAAAGCCGGTTTGTGCAGTTTTGGCTAACGTGTGGACGCAAATCGACGCAGTTTTTTTGGTACGATTTAAGCGATTGGAGTCAGTTGCAAAATATATTCGATAATCGTTCTCGATTTTAGTTTGCACCGGTTTTAGCCTAGTGTGGACGAAAATCGGAGCAATTATTCAGTTCGTTGACAAAAACATAGGAGGGGATATGTATTCTTTGTACAAAACATGACAAGTTTCAGGAATTATTTGACTGAGCGCCTGTTTTGATATTATAGTAGAAAACTTCATGCGTTCATAGGAGCGTCCTGTAGCTAAAAATCTCAGTGTTGCGGACAATCTTTCATGAGGACTTACCATTGGCTTCTCTCAATAGGGTATTACTTTTTTGTATTAGCGGAGTGACTAAAGTTAGGAGGTGTAAGTAAGTTTCTTCATTAATTCTTAAATAGTTATGCCAATCTCTTGGGACTCTCAACTCATTCAATAAATTTATATGAGTGTATGACTTCCTTTTAAGAAGCCAATCCTTACACCACACACTACGTGTTTTTTTTCTCTTTTTGCACATCAGCATCATTCATCATCATCAGCAGCATTGCGTCGTCTTCCATCGCGGATGACATGTTTCCCATTTGAGTTTTAACATAGAAATGAAAATCGACGCTAAAATCGTAGATGTGTGTAGATGTGTGTGTGTATGGGCTACGATTTTAGCGAGTAAGCCCGCTTCGTACTTAAATCGTTACGATAATTGTCGTAGTGAGGACCGGGCTTTACTAAGTACATTTGTATTTAAACCCGAAAAAACGTCTCCTCCGTTTGCTCCTGATTTTTAACAATGTAATATGCAATTAGAGTTCTGTATAAATAAGAAAGTAAAAATTGGAATGCGTATTTTGGAATTCGTCATATTAGGTTATTAACCGTATCTAGTCTGGTATTCATGATAGAAACAAGAAGTGTTTTACTTACGTAGTTCTCTCATAAGTGCCTTACTTATCCATCATCAACAAACATTAACAAGTGTTTTGAGGAACAGCCTCTTCAGATTGGAAATATTTGTAATGCGTGTCGAGGACGTATTATGTATTATACGTATCATACATACATACATACATACCTTCACGCCTTCATTCCCGCAGTGGGGTAGGCAGAGCTACAGAATTACCAACAACTTTAAAAACTTATTGTTAATTCTGTAACCAGATTTTGCACAAACAGGCTAAGATGTTTACTTGTATATATGAGTAGGTTGCAAGCCCATCCCCTAACAATACTACAAGTCTTTATACCCTTAGTCGCCCCTTACGACTTCCATCCACGGGACTGACATGGAGTGGCACTATTCTAAGCCGGCAACCGCACGGCATACCTTATGTTTGTTAACAACCATACAATACGAATGTTTACGTATTATTAGTGCCTTATTGAATTAAAAGAGGACCTCCAAAGGTTTACTAGCGGTTACGGAAGCGATTATCCAGTTTTAATTCTGAATGATCCATTGAGAGGTTTAATAGCGGCGAGGAGGAGTGTCATCATTGTCCAGTGATTACAATTACTAACCTATAAAAAACCTATTTACGATATTGTACTGAATCCATTGTGGGTTGAAGGTTGGAGTCACTGTCAAGAGCAGGGAGAAGGACAACCAAAATAAACTTATATAAGGCAAGTGACAAACACATGGACTGTACCATTAAAATTATTATTGACGAATATAGGGCAAGTTCTAAATATATTTATGGTAAAAAGGTAATTGGACTTATAGAAGAAATCAACACATTTTCCGTAGTCATCTAGGATTGAGATCAGGGGGTTTACAATGACATACAAAAGCAGTTCGGTTTAGGTTGAGAGAAAGGGACAGAGCTACAGCAGTTACAGCTCTGTCCCTTTCTCACAACATTAACTGAATTATTTTAGTGTGTTCTGGTAACCCCTTGTACGAAATCAGCACAAGCGAAATGTGTTTTCTTGTAAACTGCTTATTTTACTTAAACTTACATACTTATTAATTAAAATAATTTGAAGTCAGGAATACAATCAATACGGTTCTATTTGTCAGCTTTGCATCCTCGTTTGTAAATTGTTCCTATTTCAAATTTTCGTGAAAACAATGGCCAACATTTCAGAAAAGGAATGGACGTGTTTAAGTAAACAAAAAATAGTCTAGGCCCGCAAAACTTCACAACAGACAAATCCCCCGCTAACTGTTGTTTTCTTGTTTGACGTACTTTATTCCTTCGGTAGCTACAGACTAAGGGAAATTACCAATAAAAAAAAACCAGAACAAGTCGTGCTAAATAGTCCGACAAATAGATCACGTCGTGAAACTTTTGGAAGATGGGGAAGGTATTGATTTGTTAATCCATTATTATTCTTGTTAATTTTGGTTTTAATTGAGCACAAAAATGACAAACCAACTAGAACGGCCGTATCACTAGTATACGGCATTAGTAAGTATGACGTCTTCAATATTCATGGCATTTGTACAGGAAAACCGTAAATGTTCCGCAATAAATTGGTGTTTTACTTAGCTTGTCACACGTTTACAATTAGCGAGATCGTGACGTTCTTGCGTCTCCAGTTATTTAGTTTCTATGTAGGAGAATTTATGTGATAGTTAGTACTTGAAAACACATTAAAATATTTAAAACGTTTGAAAACAACGGCAGAAATTATGAGGAAAGGTTGTGTTGAGGAGAAGAACACTTTCAGTTTTCAATTTACATGATGGCAATGTTTATTAAATCATCTATTGACATTGTAAAATTAAATGGTTATTACATCGATACAGTTCTTATAAAGGTGTTTTGGGTCTTGACAGAAGCGCGTGGAGCTAACCCCATGTGCTTCTGTTTAGTCCATCAGAGTAAATACTCTTTAACCGAACAATTGTCCTCGCGTGTGATATCCATGGACTTATTTCTCTAATAAGTTCATGGTGATTGTCAAAAACTCGATATTGGCGAAATACACCTTGTTCAAACAAGGAGTGAAAGCCATTAATTAAGTAAAAAAAAGGTGTTTTAAGAAGGGCGTCCAAAACTTCTTCGAGATTGACACCGTGGTGTTACTGACATGTCTATAGGAGGCGGTTACTTAGTATCAGGCGAATCATCTGACTGCTGTCCCATCTTAAAAAAAGATACTCGTTTTAATTACTCAACGGCACTGAAATCACTTACGAGCAGTGATGTTTCTTCTACATTTTGTAGAGGTTTTCCTCCAAGATTGTCACCAGGAACTTGTTGATCGGGGCCGTTAATACTTACCGGTGACATCTAATTACGGGCCTAATTCTGAACGCACGACTCGGCTAAGGCCATGTTTGCTATGAGAATTGGCACCATGCGACATTTTATGCTTATTTACGTTATAAATTAAATTGTCAGTGGATGTTTTAACTTTTTTAAATGAGATCCTAGATTTTACCTGAGAAAGTAATTTCGCAAATTCTTGGCAAGTTGTTAAAAATCATTAAACAAAAGGACCAGAATAAATTCTTATGGTTCTATTGACGAATTAGCGAGTAGCTACTAAAGTAAGTATGATCAAGGTCGGTAGTATGGACCAATAAAAATACTCGAACCTGTAAAGTTGGCCACATACTTCATATCGTAAATTCTATTGTTAAGCATGTGTAGCTAATACCTGTTGCGTTGTGAAGAAAATAAAACACATACAATTTTGGAAACTTCTTTTCATTTGAAGAGGAAAAGCCTAATTTGCATTCTGCGCAGTGCCAAAGCTAGCCTAGGACGTTTGAACCGGCCTTATCTTTTCCTTATGTCTTCCTCAGGTGACAGCAGAATATTAATGTTTCTTGTACGTCTAAAAATTTCCGCAAGCAGTATTGCCAAAATATTATGGTCGTCATTGAGAGACGTTGGGTGACGTTACTCACAGTAGCAGCAGGGTGATGAACTCGGAAAGTCCAAAATATGGTCTAACCTCCTGACAGTCTAATCATTCTCACGATTTTTATAGCATCAGCTCCTATGCTGCATCGTATAGTTCTGATAGAGGTATCTTCATTTTATGAGTTATGGTTTCCAACCAACTGTGGTTGTACTAAACCTGTCAGACTCTGGTTGCTTCTGGACGAGTTTATTAATTCCTCCCTGAGAGCAGAAACGGCTTTGCCTATGGTGTTAGGAGGCGCCGACCGCCGCTCGCGACACCTGCAAAGAGCTGCCTCGCTCGCGGCGCCGGCACTCTCAAAGACCCTACAGGGCACCAGGGTATTAAATGTACATGGGCGCTACATAGGCTAGAGCCGTTTCTGCCCGAGTGTGTACAAAAAACGACCTATTTTATAGAGAATACTTACTTGCTTAACTTCGGAAAAAGGTAAATGTTCAAGTCTAAATATTCCAAGTTAAATGAAATGATGCATCAAATTTATCAGTCCCGGTATTTGTGTGATGAGAGAAAGTATTTATTCCTAAGTTTTGGATGTGTGTCTATGTATTAAAAGTATCCATAGTTAATAAAGCTTATTTTGGGACTAGTAATATTTATGTCAGACTGTTCCTTGAATTTCGTAAACGTATTTTTTAACTTGATATGAAGCGATTATAATTTTCCTTGTTTAAACGAGTTTTTTTTGAGGTCACTGTCGTAATAAAAGATGTCGAGTTTTTATCACATTATGTAAATTATAATAACGTTTTTATTTAGACCACTTGCACGCACATCACACATTTTTCTAACCTTTTTTGTTGGTCGCCTTGAAAATATACACAAACAAAAGTCGTCAATATGAACTGAAGTTGTTTTTTGTTGTATACGATACGACATATAATTATTATCTTTTCAAATAATTAGTAAAAAATATTTTTTCTATCCACTGTCTAAGGATTCAGATGCCTTGGGGGGTGGGGTTTGACCCCCTTCCGCCTAGGATCCACCACTAATGTTAAGTGTATACGACGAATCGGAAGAATAGCAATCCATTTTCCGGCTATAGAATAAAAAAGCCAATTTGGAAATATTAAACTTATTTGTTTACTTAATGTTGTGGATAAATGTGGATAAAACATCTGTCCCTTTCTGATCAGTATGTAAGTGCGAGAGTGACGGATGCTTTATCCACAGCGATAAAGACGACCATAATACGGGGGCTGGACAGTTTTTAACAGCTCATAATACGATATCTAGGTCTTCAAGAAAAGAAGTTCCCTGAAACACTGGCATTCTGGAGACCCTTCTAGACTTGCCAGGGTTCCTGAGCGGCGGTAATTTTTTACCCCCCTATCAGCCATGCCTCCCTCTTATATAACACAAACTCATCGTTTTCGTCAAACAATACCGCAGCTAATTCAAAGGAACAGTGGCTCAGCCTTTAGGCTAAAGACGCATTTCAATTACCCTCACGTACGCATTTAGGCCATTAGTCTTTACCGCCGACCACAACAAAAAGGACTATGCGCATGGACTTCATAGTTTTATACTGCCTTTTTCTTTTGAACGGTAGTTTAGCAGGCTCTATGTGTCACTTATAATTAATCAGTTCTACGCGGGCGCACGTCAATGTATGAGTAAGGTCCTGCGTTCGAAGTATCAAAATCCTAATAACATTTGGTGTGAGTTGTGACGCATAGGGTTTTCATTTACTTACTAGTCTTACTACTAGGGGTGGGATTTTGGGATGGACATGAGAAGCGTTACAGGCTACTCAGCTTGGCTCATAATGTTTTTTTTGCTAGATGAGGCAATGCATATGCCGCCTATGAAAACCTGCAAAACCAGAAGAGGAATCGCAATTGCTTTGCCGGCCTTAGGGAAAACATGCTCGTCTTTTGAAAGGTGGAATTATCGTCATCCTATTACGATTATAAATGCGAAAGTTTGTGTGTTACTTTGTTACTCTTTCACGCTGCAGCAGCTGGGCGGATTTGAATAAAATTTGGAATGAAGATAGCTTATACCTTGAATTAACACATAGGCTCTCTTTTAGTCCCGGAAAATTTATCTGAAATTTTAACGAAGTCGCGGGCAGAAATTAGTCCCTGACGAATGCAGACGAGTATTATAATTTTAACGAGTATACACTCACTGTGTGATTTTACTTTTTGGCACCGTAGCTCCCAAAAGAATGGATTAATTTGGACGCAGTTTTTTAAATAGATGTTAATGTAACTGATGATAATTGTTTGGGGCGTTTCAGAGTTATCAGCTCTGGGTCGCCATTATATCGAAGGTTTTTACCTATTCGGTAGTTATGAATGTACCATCAAGGACTTTAAATGTTGATCCACCATATAACCCTGTCATAATGATAGCGTCAAGTGACGAGACAGAAATTACAAAGGAATTAATTGGTGGTTTTATGCGACAAGGTTCTATAGTGGTTCATCAATTAAAGTCCGTGGCCGAAACAATAACGATTTAGCCAAGCTTGAACAGATACGGGGTGGATTTAAATGACTTGATAATAAAATAAAAAAAGGATTTTTACGCGATGGTAAAATTAGTAACAATTAGATTTAATCAATATTTAGCTTAATCAAAAAAGTTATATGGCGGTTATATTATCTAGATAATCGCCAACTAGAATATCCCCGTCATTCCAAACATGTGACTCGAATCGTCTGCTTCCAAATGACTGCTATAAACGAACGTTTTTAAACTTATTGGCGTGTGCTAAAACGCTCATTAAATAAATATGAAGCTTAAAGACAAGTTAACTGTGCTATTACCAGTTATAGTTATACATTTAGTGATAATCGATGTTTAAAGTGAAAATTGAATAAGGTTAGCTTTGTTGCGATATTTCAATAATGCAGCATAATGCGCTGGTGACGTGATGCAAATTAGTAGAGATCGTTTTCAGGGGATCATTAGAGTTGCATTTATTAAAGACACGTAGCGACATGCTGGGGCTACCATTTTTAATTTTATTATGACCAAAAATATTTTTAGGGGATTTAATAATAATTTGATAATGTCAGCCTCGTTAATCAGCTTCACTTAAATATTTAAAACAAGAATCATTAAAAAAAAAGAGTAGCGGACTTCGCAGCTGCTTGCAACATACACACATACATTTTTTTATTAAAAATGTAGAAGTAGTAGTATATTCAGTTTTAAACTTAAAAATCATCCTTATTACGATTAAACACGTAACAAAATTTTATTAATATAGTAGTTTGGAAATGTAGTAGTAGGTAAATTAATGCAGTAGATGAAAAAAAACATTATTTATAGACGTATTTAAAAAGCAAACGCTTTCGAAAATTGTACGAAGATAAAACAAAAGCTCTACGCTAGCTTTTAACGAGAGCTTACATTATAAAATAATTATACCTATTCTTAAAATATATCGTATAAAATATTGATGTATAAGTCGAACAACGGTTTTGTTCTTATTACAAGAAATGAGAAGATTTTCCTCGTTCATTATACAAAACTGTGCCTAGTACGCTGTCGTCTAGTTTTAGTCACCTCATTATTAATTAATAAGACTAACGTCAATGGTCTAATTAAATTTTGCGGTCAGGCCCTGTTTATGCGTTTTCCTTGGAAAAGGACTTCTTCAAGTAGGAAATTACTATTACAACTTCAATGCGCAGGCGTAATATTTAGGCTTACGCACTAATATGATTAATTAACACTAGCTGTTGTCCGTAACTCCGTCGGCACAGTTAAATAAAACAACCTATGTTCATCAGGGGTAATGTAGGATTCTATTGGTGAAAGATTTTTTCAAATCGGTCTTTAAGGTACTTTCGGAGCCTATTCAATGCAAACAAACAATCAAATCTTTCTTTCCCTGTCCTACCGGCTCATAGAATCCTCCGGAAATCCTAGAGCTGGTGCTTACCTCTCCCAAAAGATTGGGCTAGCTGTCCAGAGAGGTAATGCAGTCAGTGTCATGGGGACCATGCCGCCAGCGGACCTGCTAGAGGGGTGTTCTTTTCATAGTGGTGATTATTATTTATAACTTTAATATTTGAGTATCTTAGTTTAATTTTAATTTAAATACGTTTAGTTTTAATTTTTAATTGTATTAATGTTAAATTCTGTACTTAGTTAATAGTTTGTATGTTTAGTAAATCAAATCTTTCCTCTTTAATAATTTTAGTGTTGAAAAATAAATCTGATCATACATGACTCGATGTATGAATGTGGAAGATGCGAAAGAGCTTTTTCAGGATCGCAGTAGGTGGAAAGAAGTGGTCTCTGCCTAGTGCCTTCTCTGGGAAACAGGCGTGATTTTGCATGTATCTTAAGTATAGGTATAAGCATTTTTTTATGTTATAGTAGGCAAACGAGCAGACGCTAAAAAAATTAGGTATCAATAACTCATAAAAAAAACCATTTACTCCATTCTAGGTATATTCAGTTGTTTAGTAAAAATTAGGTCGATCATGGACACCTTACGTCAAAACCTTGTGTCTTTTTTACACCTATCAGTGCTGTCCTAGTGCGACAGAGATAGCATTGTCGTCACCACCACTTCATGGGAACAATGATCGATTCATGCTGTAATTAACGGTGTCCATATAATGATTATATTGACGCAATGATACAGAAGAAGCGGTTTACGTGTAATGTTGGATTGATGCAATTCTATGCATTAGTTATTGTCATCATACTGATTGAATAAACGAGAATTTAGAAGGAAAACTCATTGAAATCCAGAAAAACTTTTAACAGAATATGTAAAGGATGGGGTACACTACATAATTCCAAAGAGTCATAATTCCTAATTGATCAAAATTTCCAATTTTCATAATTACGAACGCCATTTTTTGATAGAAAACTTTTTGTATCGCTTATAAATCGAACCTAACCTAACCTACGTATGACAATTAAATTATGCATTTAATCTAAAATAGCTCCAGCGTAACATAGCTTTCGGAAAAATGAATATTCGGAAACAAGTAGTTCGGAATTTTAAGGTGTTCCCTAAGGAATGGACTACCGAAAACTGATTCTGATCTGTAGAGTAGTTATTTTATCCGGGAGAACTAGTTTTCAAAATTATTATTTCGTATTTTCCAATCTTAACCTTTTGTGCCTGCCTATATATTACTTTAAAGTGAGACAAAAACATAATTCTCACAAGTACGAGTATTAACGCGGCACGTTTTGGACTCTTTAGGAGACCTATAGGAAAGAGTGATGGCGGTAGAGTCATATATAATTTTTAACACACATCACACACATAAACTCACGCCTTCCCAGGGTGGGGTAGGTAGAGGTACGAAAGTACCAACAACTCTAAAAACTTGTTGATAATTCTGTAACCACATTTGGCACAATTACGCTAAGATGTTTACCAGCGCATTAGTGACAGGTTGCATTGCAAGCCCATCGCCTAACAGTACTACAAGCCTTTATTCCCTTAGTCGTCTCTTACGACATCCACGGGAAGACATGGAGTGGCACTATTCTAACCCGGCAACCACACGGAATTAATTATGCGGAGAAGGGAAAAAAAATAAGAGCGAAGTTCTTGGTTGTTTTTGTTTTATTTAAATTTTATTAAGATATTGCTTTATTGTTAGTTAACGAGATGTAAGCTGCACTGTTGGTAATTACGATTGTTAATAAATCTCGCGTGGAAAATCCCTGTTTACTTTAAAAAGCAGTATAATACTGAAATACTTAGGTATAAATTGAGAATAACTATTTTATCCCGCGGCTTCATTTGCGTATTCTTTTTGTTTCTCTTACTTTTAACACTTGTTATACCTACTTTTTCATGCAAAAATATTTTATAAAGCGTTATATTTTTAAATACGTGCCAAAAATCACGCCGATCTTATTCTCTGCCTTTACGTGAAAGCCGAATAAAACGAAACACAAACACACATTTTCCCTTGCAAGAAATCTTGTGCGAGAAATGAACCAACATGAAACCATGAAACTTATATGTGTAAAGTACTATTAGGCACTGTCAGACAGCATTGTCGGCCATTTCTCGCAGCTATTTATTGCTGGTGTGTTCGCGCGGCCTTAGTAATACGTATTAATGTTTTATTTTATTATTCCCTCCTGGACGTATTCAATGAGAACAAGTTCATAAAAATCATCAGTTTTATACACTTATAAAAAACCAGATTTTAGTTTATGTGTGTTTATCTCTAAATAAATACAAAACGAGTGAAGCTACACAATGCAATTTACCAGAAATATCTATTTTTAGAATTTTAAACTGTTATTTAATAGAACGAATACACGAATAATTGGAACATTTGAAACATACACAAAAAACAAGGCGTCTGTAGAGTTTTACGAGACACTGAAAACTTTGTTTACATGTCATTTATGATTTTGACGTGTCTTATTAAATCGTGAAATCGTTTGTTGACTGGTTTCTGTTTAATCTGGCTGGTTCTTTATTCTCGCTCGGATTTTTGGGAACTGACAGTATATTTGTCACTCGTGAATGATAGAAAAAAACAAACTTGCCGTTCAAAACTCTGGCCCTAGACAAGATGCATAACGCTAACGTAAATGATGATCGAAAACTGCCGAAATGTATGGAGTTGACATAAGCGCTCGACAATCGGCAATCCAATAACGATAACGTTCGTCGAATGCATGTTTCTAGGGTCACAGCCTACTTTTACTATCAAGTAGTTTACTATCAAGTAAATAAGAGCTATCAAAACGTTGACAATACGGAAACCCGTCAAAAGCAATATGGTCTTACCGTTTAGAATATCAGCCTACTAGGTACTATATTTTTTTAAATGCCTTAATAGCGGGTTTATCAAAACCTCAGTTCCTGTGTATAAAGTGGATAACCCCATCAAGTAAACAATAGCCTCATTGAAAAATTTCTAGAAAACGCTTTTCTAAAAGCATTTCGTAATTACTAATGCCATTAAATTTATTCCGAGAGTTTATAATTTTTCAAGTGTTAGTTTATTACGTTTTATCTCTTATCAGACGAAAACACATGTTATTGATGAAACATTATCCCGCTGTAATCTCTCGAGTACAATGTTTTACATGGAACTACATTTTGCCGCTGACTTCGTCGTAAGTATCCGAGGGTATTCTGGCAAAATAGAATAAGTGCAAAATTAAAAAAAAAAGAGTTACATACATAGACATACTCAGTTTTTTCTGCTTTATTTTTTTAGCAAAACCGTATAACTACAGAAGCTTTTACTATGGTTTTTTATATGATGATATTATTATGCTTCAACGTAAGGCTATGATCACTCAAAACTTAAAATGCTTTTTTCTCATTATTAAATATTGTGCACTTATTCTGTTTTGCCAGAATACCCTGTCCATACATGTCCTTAAAACTTGTGCCGTTTTTATTAAGAGATTTCAGCTGAGATGTTCGTCTCAAGACTTATCAATGATCACAGCACAGACATAAGTACAGTGCAGCTCTTAGAAGATGCTTCGGGCTTGTACTAGTCTCTCAGTTGCTCTCATACGCTCTTATTAAAAGCGAGTGAGAGAGAAGTACAAACCCGAAGTACCTTCTCAGTGCTCACAGACTGTAACGTTCACGTATAGTCATCGATACATTGTGAATGAAGATCCATATCAGTACAAAAATTTAATAACAGAAGACGATTCGTAAACGTATGATTGAAATGGACTGAGATGCACGTCTTAAAACGCGACAGAAATGACGGTTTTCTATGACTTGAGCTGTATTTGACGTCTTGAAATGGATATCTTATTCAAAATCAGAGGGCCCGGCCCTGCCAAGATGCATTGCGCTACTAACGTTTCTATTCGTTTCGTTTTTAAACCAATCGCGTCACTGGTAGATCACATGACTTTTCGTATCACGTCATCTACCAGTGACGCGATTGGTTTAAAAACGAATCGAATAGAAACGCTAGTTAGCGAAATGCATCTTGTTTAGGGCCTCTGTTCATTACTTCGGCTGTAAGAGACTTCTTATTAAACCGATCTAGGCTCAGATTTAGGTATCTCAACACACGTCAAAGATGACAGTTTTCCATGACTTGAGCTTTATTTTGATCATCAATTCGTTACTAAGGATTTTACTAGGAAACTAGCATTAGCTGAGATGTACTCTTAAAGCACGTTAAAAATGTCAGTTTTTTACGATTTAACATTTACTTTTTTACATATATGAGCATCTCAGCCAAGATCGGTTTTTTATATTCGGCTCTAAGATTTTTCAGCAACATCACGCTTGAGACACAGTCACGCGCCGAAGCGTCGCTTTAGAACGGAGCTATTTCCAATCCCAGAGATAATTGTATCGTCTCAATTGATCGTCGCCAATTGTTGCAGTTTTTATCCTCTGCCGTGGAAATATACACACAATGGGCTGACACACGAGCTAATGGAGCTGAGAGGAGCCCCTGGAAATGGGAAATACTTCCTAATGGCGATAGTGTAACGTAAGAAAGACATGATGAAAAGGTAGCGGAGTTTGCGCAAATGTTGTCCAAGAGTGATTTTTAACCACTCAAAATAGCTACCGTAAAACCATACAAATATGGTCCTGCCATAGCCTGCAACATTAGTCTAAGTTTCCTCATAATATTGTTTCAAAATAATATGAAACGAGACCTTTTTATTTCAGAGTGTAAAGGGGTGTCATGTGTTTGAACTTTACTCTATTTGTTTCTTTGTCCCTCGATGGTTTGATTCTAATGCGATTATTTTTATTTAGCTTGTATATCATTTAGTAATTATTGTTATCTAGTAGGAGTCTTTATTTTTTACAAGTACTTTGAGACAATAATTTATTTGATACAACCCTGACAAGTTCTATTGTAATATTTATAATCTACTAACATTTATTAACAGACAACTCATCAGAAAAAGCTGAGTAAGACGTGAAAATGACAAAAAAGTTAAAATCTATAGACAAGTAGCACAGCACAATGTTTTCTTTTTTACTAATGTAAATGCTCTACAAAAAAAGGGTGTGAATAAAACTGTTTTTTTTTTAACTACGTTTATTGCTGTCTTACTTTAACTTCTGTTCTAGAGCATGAAACACAATTTTGCTGTCTTTTTCTAACTTAAAAGTTAACTAAGACAGTGGTCAACTTCTTCAATTTTTTTTTGCATAGTCTAAACCACGCTTTATGATATGCATTACTTATATATTTTTTGCAACCTTAAAAATAACCATTGATCTTTAATTGCTACTTGCTAGGGGTATAAACGGACATTATACGTTGTACACTATGTTAAGTTTTGATTTAAAATCGAATAAGTTAGTTCTAAATGCCTTAACCGGGATAATTCCTTTTAAGTAGTCTCATACCAAGATCGGTAGGTAACTATTTCATTGCGAAACGAGTTGCATCAGTGCATCGAAGTGGTCCGATAGTGTGGAGTGTATTCACTGCATTTTATGCACTTGTCGCTGATTAGCTACTGGTCACATGTTTTAAGCCTAAAGTGACAAAACATATAAAAATCTCGATTTTTAACGACTACATTATCCTCGTTAGGCCCACTCAAATTTCATTAGTTCGAAAAAGAATCGTATGTCAGTCGACTAAAGTGTAAAGTCACTTTGACAAATATCCTAAATTTAGGACGTTGGGCCTTACGAGGTAATGCCGACGCTATAGCCTATTATAGTCGCGTTTATCGTGTAGATAAAACATCTGTCACCTTCTGACCAGTTTGTTAGTGCGAGAGTGACGAATGCTTTATCCACCGCGATAATGGCGACCAATATACGGACCCTGAGCCCTACTTTAAAAATCCAAGTTCGAGGTTACGTTAGCTATCTATAGCTATCCTTATTGTCATTCGCCATTCGAGAGTAAATCGAAAGAAAGGGATGGAGCTAACTTCGAACTTCGATTTTCAAAGTAGGGCCTCTCCCCTTTCGCCTACTTGGTAGTGACCGTGCCTGCGAAGCTAGCGGTCCCGGGTTGGATCCTCGGTTTGGGCAAATATTTATGTGGTGATTGCGAGTAGGTATATTGTTACTGAGTCTTGGATGTTTTTCTATGCATAAAAGTTAATTTCCCTGTATATTTAAGTATGTTTGTCGTTGTACAAGCCTAGAGCTGGAGACTAGGTCAACTCGTGTGACATTGTCCCTTAATTTTATTTATTGATTCCTATAGAACATAAGTAATGTGACTAGTTTAACATTGTGATGCAGTGTTTGTAACAATCGCTTTTAAAATTGATATTTGTAAATAGATCACTATACTGCATACACAATTATGAACGTTTTTCTGTAAGTAGCCTTGAAATATTATAGAGTGCTCAATAGTTTTCGTAATTGAATGTGAATTATTTTGAGCTTTCGTGGATTAATTATCTTAAGGATTGAAACTAATGGATAGCAAGCCTTAAAAAACCCAACTGCGTTTTATGATATTTAAAATATTATAGCTCTATGTCACTCCCATAACCAAGACAAATCTAACGACACCACACTCTTCAAAATCTGTCGAGCCGTTTAGGCTACAGGAGGTCACAATGGAACGGACATACACACATACATACATACGCGCAAAAAACATTACTTACCCATGGTCTGTCAGTCAGTTGGATAAAAAAAACAACCTTCCATAAACAGAGTGATTTGGTTAAATCTATGAGCATCGTTAAAAAGTTGTTTTATGTTACAGCAAAACTAATCTAAAGATGCAAGCCGCGTAACATAGCTACTAATTACTGTCATGGATATGTAGGATCCTTATCTAGTTTAAGGACACCTAGCAAATATGAATACTTATCAGTGAGCTAATTTACTTACTTTGGATTTCAAGTCTTTCTAGTTTTTCCTCGGCCCTTTGCGCCAACTCCAGAGGGCTCTCTATGTGGTAGAAGATGCTTGCTCCTACCAGGAGATATACTATATGCAGTGCCAACATGCACGCTAGTTGCTTTTTAGACATCATCTTGCTAAGATTTCAGCTTAAACTTCGGCAATATAAATAAAGTCACAACCGTTTACTATTAAATTAATAATAACAACAATCACAAACGTTTTCAATCCATAAAATCCATCTTCTAAAATAAATTATTCCAAATTTGAACAATAAACGTTTTTAAGACGGACCCTTTCATAGCACATTTTAAAATCCAGGAACACTCATGACACTGGCACTTAAATAGTTCGTAATTCAAATTTCATTTTGAAAATGGAACACTTCCCGGGCGGTTGACGTTCGATCCGAGCGGGCGGAGTGATTGAATGATTTCCCGACTCATGCGCCTTCAAACGCTGAACGCTTCCTTTTTTTATACCGCTCTAGATGTCCGTGCGACGGTTCGTATTAGCTCGTCGTAAAGGATAATAAGTAAGGTTATTGCCTGCTTATACTATATGTACCTGAATTGGCGTGACGCAGTGATGATGCTACGACGCCGGTTGGGGGAAAGATTTTCGTTTACTACCTGGATTATGCGGATTTGTAATTTGATAAAAAAAACGTCTGAGCGTTACATCATAGCGCTGATAGTAAATTCTTTCACATCTCCTGCAAAGCCTCTCGATGTCTAATAGTATGCAAAAACTAAGACTAAGGCTCCTGGTTTAAGATAAACCGTCGTTCGAAGCAGTGAAGGCCAGTTTGATTAAGCAACGAGGACCCTTAACGGTAGTTTAAAAAATAACGAACAATCGCACGTCACCCCGCTGTCTAGGTAATTCCGTGAATCATAATATTGTCTCACATTGACACTTCACCTAATTATCTTAGCCTCTTTACTGTATCGAATGAGAGTTATTAACCCAAGGCTAATCGCTTGATGGTCCACTTGGCCCATTTTTTTTATTTGCATCACTGAACTAATAAAGACTTATGTAGCTTTTATCGCAATTTTTAACCGACTGAAAAAGGAGGTTTTTAATCCGTCTGTACCTACTTTTTTTTTGTTGTATCCGATTTGAATGTATCCTTTTTTTCATGAGTGGTCCCATTTAATTTCGTGACTGTGAATGTATGAAAAACATTGATGCGCATTGTTTTTCATATATTTCACGGACAAGGTCAAAAATTGTATTATAGTTGTTTTATGTTAACTAACTAATTTACCTAATTTACCTAAATGAGACACATTCCCCTAATTAAGGGCGTTAATTGTAACGTTGTGAACAATGTCAGTCGTGTTCTAGTTTATTTTTATTAACGGTTGCATTGGAAAAATACCTAAATAGTATACTTTTAATAATGCATAGTGCATAGTTCTATTATCTCACGAAAGCGGGTTAGCCATACTTGTGTGTGTAATTGCACGTGCACGTTGTCTCTGAGTGCGTAGCTGTTGTCGCTAAGCGACGCCATAGTGTGTGTCTATACGTGTTACAACTACAAGCATGGCAAACGCAGAAGCGCAGCATTAGCTGAGTTCGCTCCTTTTACCACATGCTATTTGTTTATTTTCTAAGTTTTTCATTCATGTATCTATTATTACTAATATTCGTTTTTTTATATGTGGTAATAAATCGATTTTCTTTCTTTCTGCCTTTCAAACCCGCTTTAGTGAGATAAAACACTGTACTTAAATAATTCTCCTATGTTTGTGACATTAATGGACTGTTGTTTGATCGGTAGTTAAACTAACTAATGGTCAAAAAACGTTACTAATGGTTAAAATATCAAGGAATTTACCAAACAAATTTACCATTCCTTTTTCGAATTTTAACAATTAGTTAGTTTAACTACTGATCAAACAACAGGGCCTAAGGTCGACATAAATAATAACAATAGTACTTAACTTACCCTATACAGTCTTTTCAATCCAAGAAGTTCAACTAATTTATTCTACATAGGTACATTGACGCAGTTACCCTAGTTGGTAGTGACCCTGCCTACGAAGCTAGCGGTCCCGGCTTCGACTCCCGGTTAGGGCAAATATTTGTGTGATGAACGCGAGTATTTGTTTCTGAGTGTTGGATGTTTGTTATGTATTGATTACTTTATATGTATAAGTATTTTTATCGTTGCCTAATGCCCATAGTACGAGTACAGTCAACAAAATAAATAAGTGATCATTTATGTACCTTGTCACTTTAACGTCGTGTTTTAAATGTCATATGAAATTGTGAAACGATTGAAAGCGACAAGGTACATAAATGATCACTTATTTATGCTGTTGACTGTACAAGTCTAGCGCTTAGTTTGGGACTAAGTAGATCAATTTGTTCGAGATTGCTCCCCGTTTTTTTTACATATAAACTTTGTCACTTTCTGATAAAATAAAGTCTGAAATAAAGTACTTTTTAAGCTGATATTTCTTAAACGGTACATTACCGATTTTTATCAAACAGTTAAGAACCATTCCGATTTGGACGCGGTGTTTTGCACTAAATAATCAAGGTGATATTCACATCAACATCAACATAGATGTTGATGTGAATGTCACCGCCGCCTGGGCACCACATTTCCTGTAGAATTATAGTTTCAGGCGGTACTAACGTTTTTAGTTTTTTACCCGACTCATTCATATCCAGTCACCTTAAAAGGATTATGAAGCGCCGCTAATATCGCGTATTTAGCAGTAAAAACAATCCATACAAATTTAGCTCCGGGCGATAAAGTTTCTCACCCCCTACATCAAGCAAGACCGATTTCCACGATATTTGAATATGTTGTAAATATTATAAGGAACTAGGTCTGTACGTTTCTGTTTTTTGTTTTTTAAATTTGTTAGTCTTAGAAATATTTTCTTGGAAAGGAAAACGTACAGACATAGATTTTCATGATATCCACAACATATTCAAAAATCGGACTAGGTTTAAGGGGAGAGAAACATTATCGCATTTTGTATGGAAATGTTTAGCTTCACAATCCTCTTAAATATAAGATTTATACGTTTTCCTTTTTTAGCTCCAATGTGGTGAAGGAAAAACATCGTGAGGAAACCTGCTCATTAATACAGTTTAGTGTGTAAGAGGGGTAATTACTAAAGTATCTTATTATGGTCAAGGTCTATCCGAAAGTGCCCATCCATAAAGACAATATGGTTCTAATATTTATCAAAAAGGAAATTTAAACCTAGTTTTGCATAATTTTTAGGCTTACGGTGAAGAAACATTTCCGCTTAAGGCCCAGCCACACCGCTTGCGTGACGTGCACGTGCACGTGCGCGTTCGCTTTCCACTGCGTTGTATAGTGACATGTCGTAATGAGAATTCATACTATACAACGCAGTGGAAAGCGAACGCGCACGTGCACGTCACGCAAGCGGTGTGGTTGGGCCTTTACTGTATGAACATTGGCAAACGTTTTGAAGCGGTAGCGGTGCGGTGCGGCCTCTTTCATAAAATTCGGATTTTACAGATGTTCCTGCCTCCACACCGCTGCCGATTCTAGTGCGTTGGTTGTTTTAGAGTTAAATACGACAGTAACATCTATATATAGACGCAAATTACTCTCCTACACTCGTTTCAAAGTCACATTGCTATAGCGACTAATTAATTACTAACTATAACATCACATTACACATGATACATTTGTGGTAACAAAGGTTTTCATTATTTTTGACATTAATTTAATTATACATACACCTTACGATACATTTAGTTTTCTAGGTATCTAGGTAGTTTTAATTATGTATGAGTTTCTTCAATCGAGCCATTTCATTGGGAGTCTTTTGCTTCGAACCGCCAAGAATGGCGGCGACTGGTGTATAAACGTAAACACTTTTGAAGAACGACGAAGGTGTCTTTTAACTTTAAACGACCATAAGGTGCCTACTCATCACCTACGCAACACATCCTTTCCCGAGCAAATTCTAGAATTCATATTGTACCATCAGCAACATAGTTAAGGTAAACGTCCGAGTGCTCGACGCCGCACTAGTATATGGCATGGGCACTGTATGTCAAAGCAATATGGGTTAAATTCGAACTAAGAGGATTATTCTTCATTCGAATTTCAGCCATGTCACTTTGACATAGAATGGCCATGCCATATACTAGTACAGCGTCGAGCACGCGGACGTTTACCTTAACTGACCATTTATCCATCTTGTCACCTTACAATAAGGCTCATAAGTGGTTAGTTACCAGTGATGCTGTTTGTATCTTTTGCGACTGGGACCGACTGACCACAGCACGTAGGTACTTAAGTGCGTACGAACTAGTGGCTTTTCCTCAGGGTAGGTTTGGCCCTACGCCGTGGTCTTTAGTCATGCGGTATTTCAAGCCAGCCGGCCTGTAGAGGTAAATGGCCTTAAGCTCGTGACGTCTCACCGAGAATCTGTCACCGGATTCGGGATTTACTTAGGTACAAAGTCTCGTCATGTCATGACGCTTACGATAATGACAGATATTTTTAATAAGAAACACTGAAAGATTTATTGAACTGTTAAATTGATCAGTCCGTCCTAAAAGGCATTGGGTAAATTTGTTTGAAGAATACGTCTTTTTTTTTCAGCTGCCACGGATGATTTTTACATAGTTATTTAGAGGACCTCTAAATACACATAGATATATATATATATATATAATTTATGGCGTTAAATAATATCGGAGCGGAGATTTTAAAGATTTAAGTATTTAGTTTTTAATACAAAAGTACGCCCAAGTATGAATATTTAAATATCTCGGCTCCGATGCACTTCAGATTATTACATTACATAACAAAATAGGTATGTTTATTTTGAATAATTCAATCATAATTTACCACTTTTACGAATGGCCGCTCACCTTGAAAATGTATGAATTTTACAAATGACAACACTTTTACCACACCCCTTTAAAGAGCTGCATCTTTCGAACAGTAATTTATATCGGAGTGTTTTTTTTTCAGAGAATGTGTTATTACGTCGGATTTACTAACAAATAACAATAAAAAAGTGAAATAATACAGGGACATTAATATACAAGAAACATTTTTTTTTTATCGTAAACCGGTAAAACAGAGATGCGTCAAATTTGGTACGGTTATAGTACAAACCCTGAAGAAGAACAACAAATACCTAAAAAAAATGGTTAAGTGTGAGTTGGACTTGCGCTGATTAGATTCAAAATCGAATTCAAAGTGCAATACTAGATGCACTTGCCGTCCCCGGGCAAGTCTAAAGTCCCAGCCACACCGCTTGCGTGACGAGCACGTGCACGTGCGCGTTCGCTTTCCACTGCGTTGTATAGTGACATGTCGTTATGAGAATTCATACTATACAACGCAGTGGAAAGCGAACGCGCACGTGCACGTGCTCGTCACGCATCCGGTGTGGCTCGGCCTTAAACGGAGCGAAGCGGTTTGCTAATATAACATACTACAACAAACAACCTTACTCTAAACGTGACAGCTCTGCTACAGATTCCTCATCATGTCTGTAACTAAAGCTAAAGATGAAGCTTCAAAAAGGTTACGAGCGAAGAGCGCCGCGTAAAATCGAAGTTTCGGCACTTTTCCCATTTTTCCCATTGAAAATCTATGGGAACAGATTTTCGGTGATTATTCCTCTATGTCCGATTTTCGATTTTATTTTTTCTAAACCATCTATAGCTAGATATCGTAGTAGTTTGGGAGGAGTATGCGGACAAACGAAAACCCGAAGCCATAATATTATACCTATTACTGTGCGGCGGTGCGGAACTCTCGGTGCGCGAGTCCGACTCGTTTTGACCGATTTTTCATTGTTTTAAGACTGGAATGAAGTTTGTGTATCTACGAGTAGGTACTAACGTTTATCTTTTCTATCACTGAAAACCACGTGGTCAACTGTCATCCCTGGCATCTTGGCTGGTTGCTTCTTGGCTAGGACTTTGTTTCTAAATTGCCTGAGGATAGACCCAGGGGATAGAATTGATAACTTTGAGTTAAAATTTATCACTTTAAAATTACAAATTGTACATAATGTAACTAAAGGATCCAAATCTATTCTCGATTTGTATTTTAGAAAAGAGTATTAGTGGTTATTACCGCAATATTGATAGTGTAATGTGATGGTTTATGTTACTTGCACAAAAATAGATGGATAATCGAAGAATAATTCTGGGGACTTAATAGTTAAAAGGATTCAAGTCGACTTAAATCGTACTAAAAATTGTATATAAGGTCAGGTTGGACAAGTGAAACACCGGGGGAAGCGGAACACTTTCGAAATATCTCTTAAATAATGGCTTTAATAAAGCACAGACGTTTCGGTAAAGCAGTTATTGTCATAACAGTTCTGGATTCAAAAAAGAGATTTCGCTGCGGTTTGCGGGTAAAGTAAACAAACCATTAAAAATAAGAAAGAAATATTAGCGAGTTCAACGGTTGAACTTCAACCCATATCAATTTTCTAATTATTTAAATTGTAAAACGTGACTTACTCAGCTGTAAAGAATGTAAGTAGGATAACGTTTAATTGTTTTTTCACCTGTGTGTATTTGTTTTCCGTAAAAGCAACAGATTTAGCTAGAATTTGATGAAGAAAAATATTACCTAAAATTTACATATTGAGGCTAGTGAAACACTGCCTGCCGGGGCAGTGAAATGTATGTCTCACTTGCCCCGGTTCGGGGGCTTTAAACATTTTTAATCACATGCTACTTTTCGCATAATATCTTTTAAGTCATAATATCATTTTAACATCAAAATTTTTGTACATGTTTCACTTGCCCCAAAATAACGTTTTTATCTTTTCTATGCAAAAATCAACTTAATTTCAATGTTGCAAAGATAAAATAGCTTAATAACTTTCGTACAAAACTTCTTCTGCATATAAAATAACTTTTAGTGCAAGTACTGAACTACAAATACGACTGTTTCACTTGCCCCGATGGCGGGGCAAGTGAAACAGTTTTTTGTGTGCGTACATTTTCTTTTATATGTCTGTTCTGAAGGCATCTAGAGTTATATTTTGTAATTTTATAATACTTCTTAGTTTTGCAAAGATACACCTTATATTGCTACTGTGATAGACCTAACATTTTAGTAAATCCAGTTGATTTTCTTTGGAAAAAAATAAAGTATGTTTCACTTACCCAACTTGACCTTACATGAACGGACTTTTTTTCCCTTGACCTTTAGGAGACTTACACCCTTTTTCACTAGGACTCCTGAATTAGATTTCTCTTTGTTTGAACTTTTGATACATTCGAAACATAAATCGGTACAAGCATGTTGCTAGGTTTAAAAATAAACCGATTGATTTTCCGCTTCCTCACGGCCCGAGGACATGCGCGGGAGTTGCATTAAAACGACGATTGGTCAACACCTGCAGGACGAACTGAGTAAATCATATTTTAACGTTTCCTTACAGTCTTAGAAGGTTAAGATTTGAGTTCATTCAATATTATTTCAATATCATTTATAGAAGTAGTAAGCTTGAATGATGATGGGCACTTTACTGATACGGATCCAGGGAGTGGGGGGGGGGGGGGGGGGGTTATATTATGACCCCACCTTCACCCATAATACATTCTTGTCGTATTTTGGGTACCCCCCTGCACCGAATTCAAGATCCACCCCTTGGTAGTAGGTACTAGTAACCTGCAGGCGTTAGCGTTCCCAGATTCGTTCCATGGTAAGGGCAAATATTTCTTCTGATCCATACAGCCAGTGGCAATAGAACAATAAGTTACAAAATTAGCACGCGGAAGCTATTATTGTTGTGCTTATATTAAATTGTTACGTTCTGTTTAAGGGAGTATGTAATTATTCTAGGTAATTAAAATGTGTTCCCTGTCCTATTTACGCTTAATGTCTAATCTTCGAAAACTAAACAACCAATATAAAATAAGCGCACATCGTCAATATAACAAAGTGGTGTAGTTTAACTAATAGGTACCCAACCTTACTATTTGAAAAGAGCTGCAACAATAATTTGTAAACAGTAAAGAGGGTGGAGTTATGTGGAGTGATAATGATACTTCACTTGGCTGTAATAGACATATAATTTCAATAAATTAAATATTTAAACATCAGGGGATAGTCCAAGCCCAAACTAATCTCTAGTCTTGTATAAGAAAGAAAATATATGCAACGAACATACGATTATTCCACAAATAACAGCAAAGCGAAGCGCTGCCATATCATGTTGCGATTCATCGACCTATGTTTTTGTATTTACCTACTTATCAGTAATGTTATTTCATCTACTCGTAAGTATCAACCCTTGACATTGTATGGTATCTTGTGATGGTGATTTTTTCGTGTCTTTTTTTCTTACAATAGCGTGTTCTCACTAAAAATCTCTTTGTAACTTTCATATCTACAATAATAATAAATTGTCTATTTGTGAAACGGCAGTGTCAGTAAGATCCTTATCTCCTAGTTATCTATTACAGTAAAGCGCATTCTTGTGTATCTTAAACCTCACCTTCACTTCTACACGAACTTTTATTTGTTTTACTGTGTAGTTATTTCACTTTCGTTTGCATATCTTTCTTAGGTATTATTGCTCTAACCCCGATCCCAATGATCCGTTCCTTATTATCATATTATCCTGTTACGCGAGTGGGTAACTGACATTGCTAAACTTAACTGGTAGGTTTCAGCATTGGAATATCCAGCTGAAGCGTCTGTATACTGAAAAAACAGCAGTATATTTAACCGAAAAAACATGAACATTCACTGCTTTGCACTAAGTATATGCCTAACGATCGAAACGGTAACTTTTTGGGTCCAAAAACAGATAAAGCTTGTGGCCAAACTATACTCTCTTGACAGTAAATTGAAATGTGTAAGCATTGTTAATATTGTAAATTAATTAAATAGTAATGTTGAATCAGTAAACTTGGATGTTTTGTCTTTTACTGTTTTACAAGCACTTGATGACACCTTTCGTGTTCAGTGTTGTAAGTGTGTTTTGCTCTACTGTGTAAATTGAAATGTGTAAGCATTGTTAATATTGTAAATTAATTAAATAGTAATGTTGAATCAGTGCACTTGAATGTTTTGTCTTTTACCGTTTTACAAGCACTTGATGACACCTTTCGTGATCAGTGTTGTGAGTGTGTTTTGCTCTACTGTGTAAATTGAAATGTGTAAGCATTGTTAATATTGTAAATTAATTAAATAGTAATGATGAATCAGTACACTTGGATGTTTTGTCTTTTACTGTTTTACAAGCACTTGATGACACCTTTCGTGTTCAGTGTTGTAAGTGTGTTTTGCTCTACTGTGTAAATTGAAATGTGTAAGCATTGTTAATATTGTAAATTAATTAAATAGTAATGTTGAATCAGTACACTTGGATGTTTTGCCTTTTACCGTTTTACAAGCACTTGATGACACCTTTCGTGTTCAGTGTTGTAAGTGTGTTTTGCTCTACTGTGTAAATTGAAATGTGTAAGCATTGTTAATATTGTAAATTAATTAAATAGTAATATTGAATCAGTACACTTGAATGTTTTGTCTTTTACCGTTTTACAAGCACTTGATGACACCTTTCGTGATCAGTGTTGTAAGTGTGTTTTGCTCTACTGTGTAAGTTGAAATGTGTAAGCATTGTTAATATTGTAAATTAATTAAATAGTAATGTTGAATCAGTAAACTTGGATGTTTTGTCTTTTACTGTTTTACAAGCACTTGATGACACCTTTCGTGTTCAGTGTTGTAAGTGTGTTTTGCTCTACTGTGTAAATTGAAATGTGTAAGCATTGTTAATATTGTAAATTAATTAAATAGTAATGTTGAATCAGTGCACTTGAATGTTTTGTCTTTTACCGTTTTACAAGCACTTGATGACACCTTTCGTGATCAGTGTTGTGAGTGTGTTTTGCTCTACTGTGTAAATTGAAATGTGTAAGCATTGTTAATATTGTAAATTAATTAAATAGTAATATTGAATCAGTACACTTGAATGTTTTGTCTTTTACCGTTTTACAAGCACTTGATGACACCTTTCGTGATCAGTGTTGTAAGTGTGTTTTGCTCTACTGTGTAAATTGAAATGTGTAAGCATTGTTAATATTGTAAATTAATTAAATAGTAATATTGAATCAGTACACTTGAATGTTTTGTCTTTTACCGTTTTACAAGCACTTGATGACACCTTTCGTGATCAGTGTTGTAAGTGTGTTTTGCTCTACTGTGTAAATTGAAATGTGTAAAGCATTGTTAATATTGTAAATTAATTAAATAGTAATATTGAATCAGTACACTTGAATGTTTTGTCTTTTACTTTTTTTCAAGCAATTGATGACACCTTTCGTGATCAGTGTTGTAAGTGTTTTTTGCTCTACTGTGTGTAGTAGGAAATTACTTTTTTCAGTGATATATGTTTGATCACACCACTAAGGTACCCTCATCTTGCCAGCCAAAACATGTCTACAGCTGGACATACCTTCCTTAAAGATCTTCATCATAATAAGAACTTTCCTACTCGTATCCAGCTATTTCATGCGACTTTTACCAGATCGTCTGCTAGAACAGGAGGCCTGCTAACAATTGAGCCCTTCGGTACGATGTTGCAATTATGGAATTTTTCCGTTCCAACGGTCATTGATTCTACAAGCGACGTACCTACTCCGTCACAAAATTACCAACCAAGTTGAGACTGTTGAGGAGTCCATGAGATGAGCAGCAGAAGTTATGTTCGACGAAGTCCAACTGTAGAAGTCTTTCTTCCGACATGTTCATTAGGGTGTGTCACCTTAGTATAGGAAAAAAAAACATTGTTTTTTTGTCGATCTAATAGTAATCAAAACATGCATTGAGATCTAAAATAACGAAATATGTAAAAAATATAGGTTTTTTAGACACTTTTGGCTCACTCAATTGGGGTAAAGTTTTTGGATCTCCATACTAAGGAGCTCAAAATGAATATTTGAGTTCCTGGTATAACACCCGCCACCTGTCTTTTTTAAACAAGCCGCTGAGAAGATTGCACACCCACTGCAAATTATATTTCAAAAGTGCATGGATCAGGGTATTTTTCCATCGACCTGGAAAACGGCTAATATTATTCCAATCCTCAAAAATGGGCCAAAACAAATCATTGAAAATTATCGCCCCATCTCTTTACTCTGCACAGTCGCTAAGGTATATGAAAAACTGGTTCACGAATCATTGAGCACATTCATAAAATATCAACTCATACAAGAACAACATGGTTTCGTTCAACAGACGTCCACGGTTACTAACTTAATGGTATTTACAGAATTTCTCTTCGAGCACATGGATCGAGGAACCCAGGTTGACGCGATTTATACCGATTTTCGGAAGGCATTCGACAGGGTAGATCATAGACTCCTTTTAGATAAGATCGCCTTCAATGGTATTCGCGGTAACCTGCTTCGATGGTTAATGTCTTACGTTTCTAATAGAACCCAGAAAGTAGTCATTAATGGCTTTCAGTCTGACTTGACCCAGGTCACATCCGGAGTCCCGCAGGGCTCGATTTTAGGTCCTTTGCTCTTCAACATTTTTATCAACGACATAAAAGCATGTTTTCATAACACAAAATTTCTATTGTATGCAGACGATCTCAAAATATTCAAAAACATTAACAACCGTACCGACTGCAGTCTTTTTCAAAAAGACCTTGATCGACTGACTGAATACTGCACTAAAAATAAATTACAACTAAGCATTCCCAAATGTCACGCGATTACTTTCACCAAAAATAGAAAAAAAATTAACCATAAGTACCTACTATGTAATGAGCTCTTACAAGAGGTCGAACACATACGGGACCTCGGTCTACTACTGGACTCTAAACTACATTTAGATCAACATGTAGATATGACTGTTTCGAGGGGGTTCAGAATGTACCATTTTGTCGCTCGGGCTGTCACTGATTTCGCAAAGGCCTCAACATACATTTATTTATACAATAGCCTCATCCGTCCACAACTTGAATACGCAAGCTTGATCTGGGACCCCTACTATAATAAGTATAAGGAAGCCATAGAGAGAGTGCAAAATAAGTTCTTAAGGTTTCTTAATTGCAAATTGCACAGGAACATCCGCCTAACATACAAAGACCTCATGTCCAAATATGGACTAACCACACTAGAGAAGAGGCGTATTTTCCTTGAGGCAATGTTCTTGCATGGACTTTGTCACAACAAATTCAACTGCGCGCAACTAGTCAGCAAAATAAGTTATATTGTTCCCAGAAGAGCGAGCCGGCGGGAGACGCGCGCGTATCGCCAGTTTGCTACGGCCAAGTGCCGGACCAATGCCGGTGCGCGCGCGCCTCTTCGCAGGCTCCTCTCCATGTACAACGAGCATTTCACTGAAATAGACATATTTCATTTGCCCACTGCTAAGTTCAGATAAGCTGTACTAGATGCCCTAAATATAAGTTAAATGTTAGCTGAAATTTGAAATTCGACAAAATAATGCCAAAAATGCCAAAACAACTGTGTTAGCCATGTATCGGTAACTTAAACATTATGTATATCGTTTGTCCCACTCGCGGCAACCTATTACGTAAGAGCAATTTGTGGATAACGCTGTTGATTGTACAATTAGAAATATCATTCTTTTTAATTATAGTTAGTATAATGTATTGTGCAATTGTTTGTTATCTCTAAAATAAATAAATAAATAAATAAAAAACACGCTCTTACAACACCAATTAATCGGGTTCCTATCCAACAAATAACTTTTTAGCTTGGGAAATTACATTAATAGCACAAAATAATCAAACAAGCATTCTTATCATTAAACGTTTTACTTGCGTGCGTTAGGAGACATGTGAATTGATTGATTACGTCAAAACATGATAGGTTTTGTTTTTCTTAAACATAGTTTTAATTAAATATAGTTTATGTATATAATTATACAGTAAAACAAAAAATGCAGATTTAACTAACCTTGTATTTTGTCAATTTTACCAAACTTCAAGGTCAGTGAGCAAGCCAAAAGTACCATTAAAAATAAAATCTGTAAATGCGAATCTTAATTACACTTAAAAAATAAACTTTTGTGTGGTATTACGTTTCGAATTTCACGGTTTGACAAAAATGCCACACCCTAATGTTCATTGCAGGATATGAAAGGTACCAGGAAAAATGCGACTAATTTCGTGACGAGTATTTTAGATCAAGGGTCCCAATTTTGAATCGTCAAATAGAGATATTTTGGCATATTTGAGTAGTGACAACTAAGAAAAATATAAACAAACACAAGTTATCAAGAATTATCTCGTTTACATTCACCAGAGTAATATCATTAAATAAAAACTGTGATAAATTTGAAACGTGAGCAAACTTGCATATAGAAATTACGTTAGAACATTTTTACCTACAAACTTTTATTATAACTTCATATGTTTAATGCTTTGTTGGTTTGTTTGTGTGTCAATTGTGTGTCAATTTTGGTCAGTATTTTTAGTTCTAATCCTGCTAGTCAATTAAACCAGTATCCGAAACTAGAATTAACTAAAATACATATGTAAACGCAATAATATTTCTATAAATAATTGTATCGGAAGGTGGCAACAGGACAGGATCTTTACTGTACCTACTTATCGTAGACCCACGGAATTTGGTAAAAGCTTACTGTGTAAAACAAAAAAATATGACTAATAGCTATTCAAAAAGAAAAAAAAAATGTTACACTTTCGCCCACGGATTTCTAAATTTCTTTATACTAAGAAAAACTCCTTTTAAGAAAATCCCTTTATTAAACGCAAGCTTGTCAACTTTGTAAACTCATCAAAAGGTTTTTCACCAGACACTGGCCATCGCCATCACTCGTCACAAATATTTGCCTGTCCCAACTAATCCCGCGACTAATCCGCGGACGGATCAGTGTAATTCGACCAAGCTCTCCATACAAACAGACGTCATACAGTCATTTGAAGGCTATCCTTCATTATCAGAAACGTTTTATCCAGTAATAAAGGTTTACAAGCTGGTTTTGGCAACATTTGTCTTTAGCGCTTTGGACTTGTGAAGTTTTATTGTGTGGCATATACATTCGAATTTTTCTTTTCTTTGAAAATTGCCGGTAATTCAAAGAATATCTGAATGTTCAGAGATTAGTATGACAGGTAGATAAAGATCACTTTAGCACGGTCAACTAAAAGCCCAACCACCTGCGGCAATGGCTTATAGATAGATGGTAACCTATTGCAATCGCAATCGAAGGGAATTCGATAGGGAAACCTATCGAAGTTAGGTTTCCCAACTGTTTCATTAATCCGAATATTCAATAGCTAGATTTTTTTTTTTCAAAATCGATAAACATTTCAAAATGTTTAAAGAGATATACTTATAGAACCTATAGGTAAGATTAGGTTTATTTTATAACAATCCTAAAAAGCTTAAAGGCTCCAGAAATGCATATTTCTAACTTATGGAAATTCGGACAAACGAAACAAATGGGAACTGAAATTCGACCTTGTGTTCGAAACTTAGAATGTTGGCTGGTGATAGAAAGCTATGTCAGGGGCGGATACAGAGAGGGGGGGGGGGGGGGGGTCGCCCCCTCTTGCACTATCATACATCCTAATCGACTATTACGTTTTTGACCTGTGCCATAGAAGCTAGCGATCCAGGGTTCAAAGCCCGGTAAGTTCAGATATTTGTGTGATGAGCGCGAGTGGTTGACAATACGATAACATCCCAAAAGCAATTAGGTTTTTCCGAGTAAAATAGCTTAGTGCCCTGCTGTATTTCATCAATCGTGCCTTTTGCTTAAAATTGTAACGAAATCGGCTCATTATTTAGTTAAACAGATTGTTGGCATCACTACACTGGCCACTCTGTCTCTTCCTCCAGCTACGATCCTGTCAGCAGCTTGATGGCCGGTGGAGAAAGAGAGAGAGTTGCCAGTATTATTAAACTACTTTTAATCTATTTTATGTGTTAACACTGATTATATTTTCTTCACTAGGTATTACGTGGAAGATATTGACAGCACGTTTGAGATAACATCTTTAAAAACCTTTTACGCAATACTTATCTTATAGTTACATACGTCATTTGTTAATTTACGTTATCTACTATTTACTATTTAGGTAGGTACCAAACTAAGATACCTACTCGCAAAATTGTATTTTCCCCTTGAGCCATTTGAACTGATGCAAGCTAGACAGCACCTTCTGTCACTTCTAATTAGCCGACGTACAAGTGTGACAGTTAGGGCTTCCAATCCCGGTATACCGGGATCCCGGTATTCCGAGATCCCGCGCTATTTTCCAGTCCCGCTTGTTGCGGGATTACGAGCGCGAGATCCGCGGGATTTGCGGGACGCAATAGATTGGCAGACGACACATTAGATATGTTATGTTTTCTTCCCAAAAAAAAACATCTGAATGCTCGCTCACCAAACTAATTAAAGTTATAACTAGGTTTTTCAACATTTTGTTGAAAATTTTCGTGGTTTTTGTTTATTTTACGTATTATTTCGTTATTTTTTCTACCTTATTTATATCAATAGTATCAATTTCTATGTGGGATCCCGCAAATACCGGGATCCCGCGGGATTGAAAATGTTCAGTCCCGCAGATACCGAGATTGAAGATAGACTACGGGATTGGAAGCCCTAGTGACAGTCATCTTAAACGCGAATTGTATAGTAGAAAAAAACCGTCCTGTATAAAGTAGTTTAAACCCATACGACACATCGAGTTTTCAACTATAAGTTCTACTGTTCTATTCTAATTTTAAGTAATGGCTTTCACTCCTCTTAAGGTGTATTTCGCCAATGTCGAGTTATTTATAGACACTCCCATGGACATTATAGAAATAAGTCCATGTATATCACACGCAAAGACAATTTGGTCGCTTAAAGAGAATTTTCTCTAACGGACTAAACAGATGGGGTTAGCTCTAGGGAATGCAATTTAACCGGTTATTCGCAGTTTTTGTATGAAAATAACCGGTTAAAACCGGTTATAACCGATTATTTGCATTCCCTAGTTAGCTCCACGCGTTTCTGTCTAGTCAATTTCTACCGTTACATAGCTCTTATTTATTTTACAGTAATGACAGCCCAGTTAAAAATAATACGATAGCATCTAAAAAGCATTATGGCTTTACCGAGTAGAATGAAACCTCAGCAAAGTACATAGGTACTAAATTTTCTCGGTGTCAATTGAACGGCAACTTTTTCAAGAAGAATTATTCTGAACTTCGTGCTTCATTTATACAGTTTCATAGTTTCAAATCAATAAAACAGGTATTTGGCCTGTAAAGAAATTGAAAATTTATTCGTGATTTTCTGATTGACATATGTTTGACCGTTAAAGTTTTGGAACCGAAATACATCAACGAGCACAACTTCGTAAAATATTTAGTGTGAAGGTCCAAGAGGCCTTGCAAAATAGACGAAATCAGTTTCTTAAATGATTGTTAAATATTTTTGCATAAAAACAGGTGATATTTTCCAGTACTAGATATGCCAAATAGATCGAATTATCAAAGACTTTGAGCGCATACTTGAAAATATCAAAGGACAAATCCTTCGTAGAATATTTTTGAATGAGGAAATCTAAAGATTCACTCAACAAATTAATAACCTTTTCGCGTGCCAAAGTTTCCGATGACTTCTGCTAGCGGTTTGATATTCACCTCAGTCCGTAATGACTAACATACCCATGCAACTGTAATCATAATGATTTATGTATAAGGCTAGCACTAGCACTGAGGCATCCGTTTAAAACTTGCAGTATACTTCGTTTTCGCAAAAACTACGACTGTGTCGTCTATATAGGTAGGTATGTATGTACCTACAGCGAGCAAAAGTTGGTCTACGGTTTTAAACCATTATTTGAAGAAAAAAAGTGAAATGATGTCCGGAAAAAAGGTTGTTTTCACTGAAAGCTCTGTTTTCACGACTTCTTTTTCGCATACAAAAGATCATTTTGTAAAAATAAGTCGTGAAGACAGTGCTTTAGTGAAAACAATGTTCCTCAAATTCACTTGCGCACAAAATTCATGAAATATGTTTCGTAATGTAGTAAATTCGGCCCTTAGTGAATGATTTTCTGCGTCTGATTAATGGGATTAATTGCTAAGAACCTAAGGCTATTGATGATGATGATGAAATCCATTTATCCCTCAGCGTACGTGACGTATTCAAACCAACCAACCAACCAAGCCAACAGATTCAAACTTGAAAACTATTTGAAAACTAAAAATGAAAAGTAATATGCATAATAAAATGAATTTATCCTTACTATAATTAAATAGATTCCTATTCGCAATCATTCATCGTGTTTCATGAAATGTTGGATTTAATATTTAATTGTATACATAGGTATACGCTTTGGACATTGACGAATACTATTTCATTATTTAACTCTATTATAGATATAACTTGTAGTTGTTTGTTTAAATAATGTTTTATATAAAGTTTTTGTAATATTGCACTTATGTAGTTATATATCTTGGTTGGATCACAATGGTGCTAAGTAATAAGATGCTTGCCTTAAACAAGATTTCGTACGCCTAAACGGCTCAGCATGGTTGTACAACATATAAACCTTTGTCACCTACCTGTTACCTATGTTGACGAAATAAAGGAAATTTGAATAAAATCGTTTTTTTTATATTTTAGCAAAGTTGTCATTTTCAGGTTATTTTCACGCCCCAAAAATTGTCTATACACAATCACTGAAAATGGCGATAGGCTGTTAAGGGGTTTCCAAAGTAAATTTAAAAAAAACTTTAGTCCGTATAGATTAATAAGGAGCTTTAATTCCGATGTGCAGAGACTAAAGTAACATTTTAAGAGCACGACAAGTGAAAAACAATACTGATTCGAATAGCCGTGTAGGTGTCAGTCAGCAGTCCTGCGTCACCTTGTTAGGCAGCCATAAACATTAAAACGTGAACAAAGCCTGACATTTCTTACGTATTGTTTTACTAATGTGTCTGTGAAATATATCACTCTTATTACGATTGAGTTATTATTGGAAAACATGCCTTAATCATTTTACGCTTGTTTGTAAATGAAATATTGGAATGGAAACGAATAAATTTAAATAGTAGGTATTTCCCCTGCTTTTTCCCCTTCCCCTTCCCCTGTCTCTTTACCAGAGCCTTGCAATCACAGGTCACAACTAGGGTATGCAGTTCCGGAATTTCCGAATCTCTTTTTGTAGTGCTCGTCCCAAAAATCCCGGTTCCGGCCTATTACCTATATACTCGCACATATATACTGAGTCCCGGGACTATAAACTTAGTCACAACGCTTTTCATGAAGTAGGTATTTTACTAGTTTTGTATGATACACTTATGTATTGCAAAAGCGCACACAGGCCACCAGATGGTAAGTGAACTCTGAAGTCCTTTGCAATCTTACGATGACAATCTCAAGTTTTGCAGTCTTCCGCATTCCTAACCCTGAGGCGTTGATGCTAGTTCCTTTATAGGGTTTCTTACCCTCGCACCGAAACAACAATGCGAATATTACTGCTTCGTGGCAAGTATTAAGGGTATTTCTTAATTTGCAACAATATACAACTGTGTGATCTTTGTTAAGATTAAAGTGTCCATTATTGGTGCCGGACAGGCGACAGCTAGAGGTAGTTTACCAAATTGGTGCCATCACCCTACCCTACTATGTTCCCTTTAATGGTCCCAAACAAGTTGTACTCAGGAAAAGAACATTAAGCAAGGAATGTTTTTGACTTATCTTAGTGACTATGTAGAATGCCGGTAGGCACGTTTCGTAATTGTTATCAATTCACGTATTGATGAATTGCATTTAGATTAGATATTATCTGTACGTGTATCTAGTGCACATTAGTTAGTACTGTAGTAAGTTAACATTGTATATATACGCATGTGTAATTGTAATTAAATTAGATTGAAACTGACTGACAAAGTGGTTACTCTCTCACCCCCATCAACATGGATACTACCGGTAAAGTGGTGACCCCGACAAAGAACACTATCCCGTCTGAACAATGATCGCCGCTACCCTGCCTGACGACCCACCAATATGGGGTAACCACCGGTACAGTGGTGACCCCGAAGAAGAACACCATCCCGATAAGTAACATTAACGCCGTTGTCCTGCCGCAAGAAGAAGAAATCAATACAAGAAGCAGGAGGAAAATTAAGCCAGCAAGTTAGAAGCTATCAAGGAGCGCAAATTATTAATTTACTGCAATGTCGCCCCCGAAGACTGTCGCAGGTACGAGTACAGGTTCGTTGGAGCGTTGGATATCAGCTGTAAACAGTCAACAAAACAAAATAGATGATTTTACAAACAGTTTGGCTAGCGTCGCGTCACAACTCGCAAGAATGCAATTTAATATAAATGAGCTACGGCACGAGCGCCGGCGCAGCGATATGCAGAATGTAACTAGTAGGCGTCCTTCGTAAATCAAGGTCAAGTTCGAGAGGAAATTAGCAATTAGAACATAGTATGGTAATTATTATTTTGTTTTTGTAAATATTTATTCGGTTGACTGTGTAATAGTTTCGATATCAGAAGTTATTTGTTTTACCTTCATGCAATGCCGTGAAGATGTTTAATATCTCAAATGCGAATTAATTCTTGGGCTATCGGTCAATGAGCCAAGAATGTCGCCAACTGAGAAAAATTTGTGCCTTCATGCAGGGGCCATGAAGATGTTTAATATCTCCAATACGAATTAATTCTTAGGTTATCGTTAAATGAGCCAAGAACTTCGTAGAAATTGAAAAGAAATTTTGTGCCTTCATGCAACGGCCAAGAAGATGTTTAAACAATATCTCCAATACGAATATTTCTTAGGTTATCGTTCAAGGAACCAAGAATTTCGTATAAATTGAAAAGAAGTATTGTGCCTTCATGCAACGGTCATGAAGAAGTATGTTTACCTCTAACTAATGCGAATTGATTTCTTAGGTTATCAGACAATGAGCCACGAAATCCGCTAACTGAGGAAACACTTGCTACCCCACGCCAATTACCGACAAAGAGTCGATGAATATTTGGTATAAATTATTGTTTTAATGAAACATATTGCCCATAACGGCACACTTTACACAGTCATACCATCGAAAATATTTCAGTAGGAACTTATTGTACTGGAGAATATCCTTTTAATTTGTATTTATTTTCTCTTGGGGGGAGTACTGTGCCGGTAGGCACGTTTCGTAATTGTTATCCATTCACGTATTGATGAATTGCATTTAGATTAGATATTATCTGTACGTGTATCTAGTGCACATTTGTTAGTACTGTAGTAAGTTAACATTGTATATATACGCATGTGTAATTGTAATTAAATTAGATTGAAACTGACTGACAAAGTGGTTACTCTCTCACCCCCATCAACATGGATACTACCGGTAAAGGTAGGTACATTATATTATTCTCTATGATTCAGCAGACCCCAAATCATAAATTGATTGACGTACGTTCTGTAGTTACCTACCGATTCGTAAGGCAATAATTAAATTGTGCATTATTCAAGTATTTCAATGAATGTACAGCTTGTGATTAATGCAGTACTTAGTGCAAAAATGACGCTAGACAAGTTGCTTAACAATAACGCAACTGATTTTCGAAAAATGACAAAATGTATGGAATTGACGTAGGCGCTCGACGCGACCGTCTGACAGCTTACGTCAATCCTATACATTTTGGATAACGATAACGAACGCCGATGCATCTTGTCTAAGGCCTCTAGACAATTTGCTTAACGCTAGCGTAAAACATTTTTGAAAACTGACAAAATGTATGGAATTGACCAATTATATCAAAATAATTATACCTACCACGCCGCCCTCCAGCGCCCACTGGAGGGCGGCATCCAGTTGGAAAACTAGGTATGCCTGAAATCTAGGGCCTAAATTGAAGGAGAGGAAGCATTCAATTTTTGTAAAATGTCTGAATCAACAAAAGCCGGTAGGTAATAAAATTATGCTACTGGAATATGCCTTACCAGGTAGGTATGCACTTTGCATCTCATTCTACAAGTGTATATAGTTCTTCCTACGTGCGTAGTTACCAGTACGTAAGGAAGTGCGAGTGAGGTAAGGGGAAGCCCGGCAGCGGTGAAGACGTCAAGTTTTAAATAGATCATTAGGTAGGGGAAGATAGTAAATTTTTTTTTTTACTCTTTAATCAAATCAAAAATCAAAATTCTTTAGTATAGTATCGGACAGTGTATAGTATCGGACAATGTCAATAACATCTCCATTTCGCGTCTAAGCGCCATTCTATGAACGCACAAGCAAAATATACCATCCTAGACACGCGATGAACCAGCCAGTGGCAACCTGCCGACGCCCCTGCGCGCACCGCATCGATATGTGTGAATAAATCAATTTCAACTTAAGGAATAGTTTTTTGCTTTGTTTACTATCTGCACAATTTAAGTTATTACAAACAGCAAACGTTACAAGGCGTATCATACGTTTATTACAGATTTAATTTATGATACTAAAACAAATGAGAAATACTACACGTAAGTTAATAAAAAAAAATAGACTTAGCGAAAAATAAATGAAATAGTATAGTTACTTTTAATTATTACAAGTTACTAGTATGTATTGATGATGTCCGGTACAAATCTTGCAAGTAAATTTTGACATAGCGTCGTCAGATCAATCTGAAATTTTGTATAGGTACTCGTGTAGGTAGTTCAAATAAAATAAAAAAATGAAAATTAAACGAATTAAACAATACTCAACCAGTTTAGTCGACTTTTTATTGCCAGTATTGTTACCTACCTACCTCGTACTTACATTAGTCTCTTCCTTAATATCGATAAATAATAAATAATAATAGTAAAATAATAAGATGTACGGGGCGAAAGGTTGCTCACGTCCGCAGGAAGATTACCCACCGCCACCCTGCACGTGCCCCCTGGGTGCTGCTAACGAGCAATCAAATCTTGGCGGCTGTACTTGTCTTTATGACCTCACAGCCCTACACAGAAATAATCATGTCGAATGCATCCAAATGTCTAAGGGTGATTCCACGGGCGTTTCAACCGCCGTCAGTCCGCTGTCCTAAGTATTTAAGAAATAGGCGATAATATACTCAAAATTCGATCAATTCTGGCAAGAAGTACGATAGCAGTATAGCTCTGTGTGAACGTTAGCTGCTTGGCGTAGCTCATTCTTTCAATATTTATGACAGCGGACTGACGGCGGTTGAAACGCCCGTGGAATCACCCCTAAAAGGCTCTTCTAAGAGCCCTCAAACTAAAGACATCGGACCATCAGTCAGAATCGCCATACGAATAAATTAAATTAAAAAAACTTAATATCAATAAATAATAAATAATAATAACTAGTAAAATAATAAGATTTCCGTAACTAAACGAAACTGTCCGATACTTAACGAATTAGTGTTATTTTACTTTCTTCTTAAACGAAAATGTTTGAAGGTATTTATTGAGTAGGTATTCACCTATTCTCACGCTTATTAGATACCTAGGTATATATTATTTTTTTGCCCTTTTAAGTAGGTATACTGTCCGATACTATCGCATGATGTCCGATAGAATACTAAAAAAATATAAAATAATAATATATAAAATAAATAGGTTATAGATAAAGTTATTATACTTTTTACCAAAACGGTATAACGAATGAACTTCAATGTACACAATTATTATTTAAAATGATTCAAAGTCTCCAATTTCAAGTCTTTATTTGTTAAAACTAAAATGTGTCCGATACTATACTTTCTTCCCCTACTTATTGCAATAATTATAATAGCTGATGTTTTTTCACAACCTATTAGTGTAAAACGAGTGCGCTAATCTAAAACTAATAAAATAAACTACATTAATTGTTAAAACAGTTCTCAATACATCGTAAAATACTCTCCAATTAGTAGCAGTCATGAAAACCCGCAGAAAACTGTAAATAACTCGCCTCTTTTATTAGCATTTGTCATCAAATTAACACGAAATTTTAATGCCGTTGCACGAGTTACACATCCAAATATCAAGACCCCGGTTTTAGATGTAATACTGGTATGATAAAGGTCTGGGTTTCTGGTCAGTTTGGAATGACGGTGTTCGTTTGTCGTGGGGATCGTGATAGCCGGGAGTTAGCACTTTGGTGACGCTTGGTGACGAATTAGGCCTTCTCTTAGACCGGGAGCTTAATTAACTCATGCACATCAAACAGATTATTTTATGATTCGCATGAAATGCTTTTAACGTTGAGTGACTCTACGATTATTATTTTCCATTGTATCTTCTTAATGATTTTTAAAGTTTTACTAATAGTACGAGGTTACTAGAAGACCGAAAATCACTCGGATCAAAACTGAGATTTCCCGAATATCTTCACAGATTGTTTTCTTGGCCTGAAAATTCCCGAATCTATTTTTCTTCAAAATCATCAAAGCCGGTATCAAGAATCCGGTGTAAGTACAAATAAATACAATTTTAGCTCACGTCAATTCAAAGTATAAGTACCCAAGATATTTGCTCGTAAAAAACGTCTATTTGTTATTATAGCGGTAGTAAAAATACACACTGTATACATAAAAATTTCAATCGTTAACCTAATACGGTTCAAGAGATACCTTTCAGTTCGCTGACATGCAGGCAGACAGACTGACAGCGGAGGCTTAGTAATATGGTCTCGTTGGTACCTTTTGGGTACGAAACCTTAATATTCATTAAATGTGTACCATAAAAATAAAATTAAAGCAAAATAAGTGGGGTTCCTACCTACCTACTGCATGCTTGGAGATAAATTAATACATGCAATATATTAGAATTTTTTATAAACTTGAGCTACCGAACTCTACCCGTGCTTGCCTAATTTTGCAATGACAAACCAATAATAAATGTCCGTGCAGATGATAACAGTTCTTTGTGAACACTCCCGGGCTATGACATTCAGTTCATTCGTGTTGATCTGAACCCTGGGCTGATCACGACTTCGCACGATGACATCGAAACTTGTCAATTAATGAGCCTCAAATTTACACGATCCTGATGAAAATCACGAAAGCGCTGCATGAATCGATATAAAATGCCTACCAGTTACCTAAGCAAATAAATCAAGATAGGTAATATCTACTTAGTTTTGTTACCTAAGGCTGCGTCTCCACTAAAGCTGAAAAGTGCGAGGCTACAAAGTGCAGGCTAAAAAAATCCATATGCTTAGCTTAAACAAGGGTCATATTAGCCCCAGCCAGGGAGTAAAGTCTTTTAAAATAAGCTCAATTCCGCATTTTGCACGGTTTCCCGTAATTCCACAGGTGTTAATACGTCTTCGTCACTCGAATCACTCATTTTTAATAACAAAACAAACTAGAAAAACATGCGAATATTTAACGTTGACGCAAAGATGAAGGAAAACTGAGGCCCTACTTTTAAAATCGAAGTTCGAAGTTACGTTAGCTCCATCCCTTTCTCTCGATTTAGTCTCGAAGGACGAGTGACAGAAATGGAGCTAACGTAACTTCGAACTTCGATTTCTATAGTAGGGCTTTACTACCTCTATGCGGTTGACGGCTTAAGTTTAGTTTAGTTAAGTTTAAGTTTTGACTTAAGTTTTTTTTATTATTTCGGATGCGTTTTGTTCGCACATCGACTTACTTGGACTGTCAGAACATTTTATCCGTTTTTACAACAAGAATGAAGGTTAATGTTGAATGCTGATATTTATGAATTAAAATAAAGTTATAAGACTGTATTTAGTATTTTTTACTCGATGCAATTCTTTAATTGTGATGTTAAATATTCAGCGGTTTTAACGTTTTACGTTTTGTTAGCCGTCAAATATCACTAAAGCTGCCTTCAAATGTCAAAACTCCTTCTTCACATGTGGATAAAAAGCTATTTTCTCAATAGATATCAAACAAACAAAAAGGGCTTTCCAAGCTAGTGAGATGAAAAAAATATTCTATTAAACGGTACCTACGTCAGAACCTCAATAATTATGCTCGTGAATATATTTTTCTTAAGGTTTTTGACTGCTGGTTTTACGTGAACCGGAAGGATAGCGCAAGTGAAGGGATGGTAGGTAGTTTATTTTTAAATACAGGAAAAGCTAAGTTCGCCCGAGGCTAGGCTGCGTCCCGGATCGCTGTGCCATCCTAGCTACGTATCTTTAGATGAGTATTATGAGCTTTAGCTCATGTTGGCTAGTTCGGTCGAGCGGGCTCCATCTTAGCCCACACCTTTTAGTAAAGAATTATTATTTTGCACACAAGTGGAACTAAAGTAATCTTAAGTAGGTATACGCGAAAATCTAATTTAAGACCAAAAAAATTACGACAGATACGTCACTGTCATAAGTGTCAAAGTCACTTATGTCAGTGTCCATCGAACATTTCAGAGTTAGCCAACCTTTTTATATTGATAATCAAATTGTTGTAAATATTTGTAGATAATTGTAACATTTTCAATATCAAAAGTTATATTTAACAATAGGGAATATGCATTCAATGTATTTTCTACCCGATGTTCAAAACATTAAAATATCCCAAAACAAATATTTTCTCATTAAGTCATTAAATGACGGGTGTGTGTGTTCAATGGCGATTTTTTTATCAGCTAAAACAAAATGACAAGCTAAATTCGGATGCCTTACACTTATGCTTGATTTAAACTTGACAGTTACCCATGGACCCCATGGTGTCATGGCTGGTAAAATGCCCGATGATTGTCATTATAAAGTGAGCTACACAGTTTTATCCTGTTATTTTGTGGAATAGCTAAACGTATGTAATATTTAAATTGCATCTAACGTTGTTTACAACTTTTGTTTATTTATCGTACCAAATGTTATTAATACCTGAAGTGCAATAACAGTTTTGCTACCAAAAATCTTCTATGGTTAAATATTTAATAGGCCATCTTGTATTTGTGTAAGTAACTTGAATTAACTTGTTTATTTAAATCGAAGGTTTAAAACTACCTACAAATAAAAATTCTTAGTGAGGTCTTTTAAAAAGTGGAAATATACTAATGCAAATATATATTTTTTTAGTGGCAACCCACGTTGGTCTTTAATTACTTTTTCGAGTATAGTAATGAAATATTTCTGCTTAATGTGGCAGAAATGGTGCCAAGTTCAGCCAAAACCGCCTACTCATTTTAAACAAAACCAATAAAGAAATTAAATAAAATGTTGCCGTTTAAAAAAAAAATATTACCCTTTGTAGCACGATCAAAAAAAAAGTGGTCCACGATCCACAAAACACGAAATTATGGTAAGAAATACAGAAAAGTTATAGTTTCTTATCCATCAATAAGCAAAAGAGAAAATTAAATTCAGTGTTTTGTGCAAAATCAAAACGCTTTTGACAACTTCATATCCTGACGTTTCCTATCACGTTTGATATGTGCTTATAGCGCTCTTATAACTTTTATCTTTTTTTAAATTTCCTTAATAATAACCTGTATATTTATAACACTTAGGTTTATTTTAGCCTCTGGAACTTTCAAAATTGCGTTAAGCAATAGGAAATTAGAATAGATTTATCGCCGTTCTGAACGTCGGCTGTGCACACGTCTTCTAACATATATTTTGTTTAATTTTACGAATTTCCAAATTAAAAACCCTTTACCTTCATCATGGATTACCAAAGCAGACAGCTAGCTGAAGACTTCTTCCTGCGGGAACCCGTAGACGCTCGAATAAGGTAACCTGTATTTCAGAATGTTGTTTAAAGCGTTTACATCTCGTTTCTTAAAAACTCACGCCTTTTCTTTCAGAAAAACGAAGGAAGAACCAAAGGAAGACCCACACCCGCATTTGAAAGTGTCTATGCAGACTGTCCGACTGAATTCGGACTCGCAGAAACTGATTCTTGACACGTTACGTTTTATACATGGGCCTGACTTCAAGCTCGGAAGCGCCAGTCTTTATAAGGTAAGGATTATTGTAATGGCTTTTCAATTAGTGTATCTGTAATCTGTAGGCTGTTAATAAATCGGCAATTTTTTCCTCATTTTTTATGCCACTTGTAATAAATGAATAGGAGTCAATAGCATATCAATGATACTAGAGTACTAGACAGTAGTACAGATTAATTATTTTACAAGTAGGTACTGACCCTGCAATGAATGAATGAAATGCAAACTTAGGAAAATATCTAGACCAAAAACTTGTTTTTGTGTTCTTTAAGAATTTTAAAAGTACTTAAATGAGAAATGGCGCTGGTCTTGTCAGTTCGGCATCCTTACTAATATTATGAATGCAAAATGGTGGGGGTTTGTGTGTTCTATCTTTTTGGTTCAAAGACTCCACCTTCAATTTACAGAGTTAGTTTATAGCTAGGAGAAGGTCCAAGGGTATTTTTTACAGTCAAATAAAATACTATCCTACTAAATACTATACTCTCAGAAACAAGAAACAATTATTTAAAATAAAAGTGTTGATTCTGAGAGTAAAGTTATAATTATTTGTGCAGACGAAGGCAGATGAAGGATTAATTATGAAGAAACCTAGTCTCTTATATTAAATAAAATTTAGATTAGTTTTTACCATATAAATGTACAATATAATCCACATAAACAATTCTGTGAGGTACTAATATGGAGATAAAATCTTCCAGGACAAAGGCACGAATCTCAGCAACCGTTACTGGATGGAGCGAGGCAACCTTGTGGTGCAGGGCGGCTGTGACTACTCTCTCAACAACAAACCCGACATGGAGACATCGGAGGCTCGGCTGCGGGCTTTTGCTTTGGCGAAGTTGGAAAAGTATGTTAACATTAATATATCCTTACGGTAACATTATAATCATGCATGTATGAAACAGCTGTGAAGTTTGATACTCCAAATTCAGGATGTCTTTGTAGTAGATTTTAAACTTAACTATTTATAGAGTCAAATATTTACAATTATCGATGAGTTACAATATAAAGATTAAGATACCATTCTTGTATGGGGTGCCCTTAAATTTTTGATATATTTTTTATTTTTTATTTATTTTTATAGCGGCAATACACACAGTACACACTCTGATAAAACCAAGTACCAATACAAAAAATAACATTAGTATTATAACTTTTTTTGTAATATTATTTGTGATTTACAGGTATCACTTTCATAAAGCTCATTGTGCAGAAGCATTAGAAATGGCAGCAGAAAGTGTTGAAAAAGCTCTAGAAATACTATTTTACAAGTATTTCAAAGTAGACCTTCAGGAGAAACCTGAAACAGTGCCCACTCCTGCTGAAATTCTAGAAACGAGAAATGATGAGAAGGCTGTCCTGGAGTCAATCTACGAGTCAAGCTTCAGGTTAAAAGAGAATAATGTGTGGAATGTCAAATTAAATTTAGATTATCTTACAAAAATGTATGAAAGCAAAGAGATAAAAAAACCTAAAACGAGTAAAAACATAAATTACACAAGCAATTTCAAAACGAAAAAGAAAGAAATGTGTAAACTTTTTTTGAAAGGACCTTGTCGGTTTGGTGCTAAATGTAAATTTTCACACGAAGTTAATGTTGAACCTACGGCTGATGAAGCTGACAATGAGGAATCTACGAAGGTTAACTATGAATTAGAAGTTAGGTTTTCAGAAGAAACAGTATACCCTTACCAACTACCATTATTATTCTTTAAAACAGAAACAAAGAATAGTATAATTCCTGATTTGACATGTCTTCGGGTCACAGCTAGGCTAATAGAAGAAGCCAAACTATTAGCACAAGACGGTATACCTAGTATATACTCATTAGTAGAATTATTAAGTAACGAGGAGGAAATTATGAATTTCATACAGTTTGACACAAGAAAATTTCCTGAAGCTTCTGAAGCGCTACTTCCTCAATTAATAGAAAATTCTAGTGAAAATCTTGCCAAAAAACCTTCTCATTATCAAAAAGGTCAGGCTAAAGATAGTAGAGCTAGTGTTAATTTTGAAGATGTGTTAAAAGAGAATAGTGAGATAGCGAAACGGTGGCTGGAGAAAAGGGACAACAATAGGTATAATAAAATGATGTCAGGCAGGAGGAAATTGCCAGCATGGCAGAAGAAAAACGAGATATTGAATGCGATGAAGAAATCACAAGTAAGTTGGCAATAGAAGTAGATACATAGAAATATATATATACATAATTTGTGTTTGAGTATGTTAGAGGTTGGTCTTGAGATTGTAGTATTGAGAGTGAAAATGTATATTTCTCAGATTGGAATCTTACCATCTGGTGGTCTGTGTGCTTGTTTGCCTTCACCATGCGAGAAAAAAACATGAATGATGAATGAGACTCTGATTATAAGTGCCCATGCGGCCTCTATACAGAATTTACTTTATATTATTAAGAGACTCTCAATTAGTTTGTTTCTTTTTATCCAAATTTCATACCCTGCATAGAGTAACATATAATAATATGTATGTAGCTTGACAAGTATGAGTTTATCTAAGTGACAAGTGGAATTTACAGGTTTTTTAAAATAGTATTCCACAATATACAAAGTAAGTACAAATGGCGGAATTAAGGCCTTCAGGTATTCTCTACCGGTCAGCCAATGGGCCAAACAGACACAACTAGAGGTTGGTGCTAAATTTGATAAAACGTTACATTGGGAATATTCTCAGTTGGCAACCAAAATATAAAAACAAGTTTTCGTGTTTTTTTTTGGCAAGTTATACCCATATTTTGTCTGCTTTATTTAAAAACAATGATGTTGTCGTTCTAGCGTAGTAATCCGTCATCAACTATTTCTTTATGCTTTGAACTTTGTTGACCAGGTAATAGTAATAAGCGGAGAAACAGGCTGTGGTAAAAGCACCCAGGTCCCCCAGTACATCCTGGACGACTGGCTGGACAACTTCAGGAAGGGCGGGCGGGAGCACGTGGAAGTCATCTGCACCCAGCCGCGGCGGATATCCGCCATCGGTGTAGCCGACAGGGTAGCCGATGAGAGGGTGGAGAAGACCGGACAAGTTGTGGGGTACCAGGTATTGGCTCAATTACATTTAATATTAAACGGGTTTGGCCGCCTAAGGTTGAGTTTACATTATTCTGGGCAAATGAGTCGGATATCAAATGGATTGGATGGATGGAAATTAATTAATTAATTAAAATTAATTAATTATTAAATTTGACTAAGAAATTAAAAATAAAAATAATACTGTATATACATACATACATACATATTAGTTAGGTAAGTATATTATAAATGTCACATATATAATATTACTTTTTACCAATAAACTTATCATATTATATCATTCGGTCGATTCACGTCGTGTTTATATTAATAAGAATAGGAGTACGATCGCCTTGTACGGTGGCCATATCCGATCAACTGCCTTCCATATTTTCTGCCATAATTATTTTTAGTCATGATGTGTTTGGTCATAATTATCGGATGTCATTAAATAATAGAAGGTTTTAGGAAACAGTTACTTTTACATGTTTTTCATAAACTAAACCTGGCCTAACATAGCCTTATCTACACGTGATATTTAAGATTTTTTTGAAAAGTGAACGGTTCCAGCGATATAGAAATTATGGCTCTCAATAATTATGTAAACAAAGACATTATGACCACAAAAAAAAATCAGGAAACAACATTATGTATGTACCCTGTATTTTAAATCTTTCACATAATAAGGCGATTGAATTATCGTCAATAACAAATCCGTCCGACTGACGTCGTTACACATCTGCTTCGAGACCCAAGAAGATTATTGTTTTATAATTGATTCTAATCTCTTTTTAGATACGACTTGAAAGCAAAGTGTCATCGAAAACTCGCCTAACCTTCTGTACCACTGGCATTTTGCTTCGAAGACTTGAGTACGATCCACAACTCAAGTCCGTTACTCACATATTAGTAGACGAAGTGCACGAGAGGTCAGAGGAGAGTGACTTTCTACTCCTGATTTTGAGGGACCTTATCAAAGTAAGGAAGGACTTGACCGTTATACTTATGAGTGCGACTTTGAATGCGGATTTGTTCTCGGATTACTTTGAAAATGTTCCAGTGCTAGAGATACCAGGTTAGTAAAATATTTGAATTAAAAAGTAACTTAAAGTACGATGCTATGTTTCATGCATCATTTTGAAGTGGGTAATAATAAAGATGCTGCACACTTTAGTACTTTGTCACTTTAACGTCATGTTTGGTAAGGTGTTAAAGCGATAAGGTACAAAAGTGTGCAACTCCTTATAAGGCCGATTGACCTAGTAGTATTTTTAATTAAAATATATTTTTTAAATTCCAGGTAGAACATTTCCCGTAGAACAATTATTCTTAGAAGATATCATGGAACTCTCGAATTACGTGCTAGAAGAAAATGGACCTTATGGTCGTAGGGTAAAAAAAGGTAAGTTATTTCTGAGTAGTTTTAAGTCTTATTCAAAATTTTCTAGTTTGTTCAAAAATCCCATTTTCAATGTATGAAGAAAGGAAAATAAACTTTATTCCTATCGCAATACAGTTCAAATTCAAATACACACTGGGCAATACGAGCTTAATGAATTACCAAAATAAATAGTCAGTAAAACAGCAAAATTGCTTCATTTTAGGTGATAAAGACAAAAAGATAGACCTTGAAACTGAGTTAGAAGCGTGCGATGTGCGAGCGTCCACGGAACCGCCGAAGACGTCGATACGAGACGAGAACCTCACTGTCGCACAGGTGGTTGCGAGGTACCCTCATTGCAGCAAAACGACGTGTAAGAACATGTATCTTATGGACACTGAAAAGGTGAGCTTGGGTTAAGTCGGTTAGAGAGTATGGGAGCGAGTGAGAGAGAAGAACAAACCTTGGCTGTTGGCCCTTCTTAAGAGCCTCGAAATATTAGGCAAAGATGATAATAAACAGTACCTTAGAAGTTTTCGAATTCCAGTAATACTGGGATCTGGTATTTCGAAAATGAGAGGAAAATAAAATCTACAAATGTAAGTAAGTCCTTGTTCACAGATTAACCTAGACCTGGTAGAGCACACACTGAGCTACATAGTGGACGGAAGTCACAAATGGCCGCGAGAGGGCGCTATTCTGATATTTCTGCCGGGGATCGGGGAAATCATGAGTCTGCACGACCAGCTGTCGGAGAGCCACACTTTCAGTCCCAAGTAAGTTGCCGCGACTCCGTCCGCGGAGATGTCATTTGTCGTTCCTCTCTCGGGAATTCACCAATTTTCTGTAGTTCCCGTGAAAGCTTAACAAACAGACAGACAAAGTTACTTTCACATTTGTAATATTAAATTTTGTGTAATAAAATTATCCATCTTACACATTCAGCTGTTTGAATGTCCTGGGATTTTTTCCTTTACCGTAATGTACTTAGTTAAGAATAAAACATAAAAACATTGTTGCAGTGTTTCCAGGTTCTTAATAGCTTTCGGCTGGCTATCGCTATCACGCTTGCTCTCGCAACTGACAGTATATTTGTCACTCGTGTGTCATAGAAAAACGAAGATTGCCGATCGCCATTAAGAAAATGGTTGCACTGTAGATGGCGACCGCTGGGGTTTGAACTCGGTACCTATCACGAGTCGCCACCCGAAGTCATTAGACCACCTATGCTCTTTTCAAGTGAAAGGAACAGTGCAACATTCAGCAACAGCAGCATCTTTTTCATGTTCACTGTCTGGAACATATCTTGTTTTAACACTTCTGAGAGGGAGGCTGCACAGGACAGGAAAGCGTGGAAAGAAGAGAGGGCGGCCTTTGCCTAGCAGTGGGACGTTTTAGACTTGAAATCTAATCTATTCAATATGGACTGATCTCCAATGTGATGCTCGTCATTTATGCGTCAAAAATCTATTTTTTATATGACTTAACGTTTACTTTGACGTATCTTGTGTCTGACATCTCGGTCAAGATGATTTTATTAATACGAATCTTAGGGCCTGTTTCACAATCGACCAGTAAATTTATCTGCCATTTAAAGTTGGCTCTCTCCTTGTCTATTTTCAAGTGTCAGAAAGAGAAAGGGGTAAATTTATCTGTCAAATATATTTTACTTGGCGATTGTTAAAAAGGTGGTAAGCCTCTGAAATATACTGTTGTTTTCTCTCACAGAAGCGGGTGGGCCATACTTATTATGTGTAGATGCACGTGTACGTTGTCCCTGAGCGCGTAACCGTCGTTACTAAGTATCGCTTTAGTGTGCGTGTCTATACGTATTACAACAAGTATATTCCACCCGCTTTAGATAAAACAACTGTACGTGGTATTATTGAGTCTTTAAATAAAGAAAAAAAAACATGCTTGGGACAAGCTTTTGTTGCCGACTGTATTTTTTTTGCAAAGTCATTATCTGGTTATCAAGACCAAAGTTAAGTTAAGACAGCAATCAACTTTTGCAATTTTTATTGCCAGTCTATTTCGACATACGAACAGAGCAAGTTAAATAAAAGCTTGTAAAAAAGAAAGAAATACACACAAAGACTGTACTTACTTTCCAGGACCGGCAAGTACATCCTGATCCCCCTCCACTCGACGCTCTCGAGCGAGGAGCAGGCGCTGGTGTTCAGCCGGCCGCGCGCCGGCGTGCGCAAGATCGTGCTCGCCACCAACATCGCCGAGACCTCCGTCACCATCGACGATTGTGTTTTCGTCGTCGACGCGGGCCGGATGAAGGAGAAACGGTGAGTGTAAACCAGCCATTAGCCAAGCTAAGTATGAATTAACAGCTTGTATAAATTGAGGCATATGTATGCACAAACACAATTAACACTCCAATACATATAACTTTATAGTGTAGGTTATTTAACCGTTTTCCTGACAGAAAAATACAGTTCAAATGGATAGATTTAATTGTTTTAAAATTATATTAAATAAATACTGCAGGGATAGAGCAAAAGAACGTCAGCGAATACCTTTAATGCAATAACTTAAATGTGGAATTGTGGACAAGATAGTGAAATAGAAGTCACGTTTATTGACATGCCCAATGTTTTTTTAATGTTAAGTTGAATCCCATTATTATTATCATCATTTTAGCCAAAACATGTCCATTGCTGGACATAGTTCCAAGAATCTCAACATTGGTAGCTGTTTTGTAGTGCTCGCATCCATTGGTGAGACCCATATGTATCATGACTGCGATTCTAAGAATTGTATTAATAACCTCATCTAGGCTGATATCCCATCACAAGATACGTCAAAGAAGCATCTTGAGACCAGCATTACAGCCGAGATCAGTTTATGAATACGATCCTAAGACTACAAGTGCGTTGCTAACCCTAAATGCCTCCATGCTAGTTATTTCTACGGCGGTCCCTCAAACCAACAATGCAACAGCTGCTGCTTTAACCTATGTTAAACGATGAAATGGCGATAGAGTTCTGGCCGTACCCTGCGCAAAGTTGTACCACTGTAGTATTTGGAGGGTCTTGTAATGAAAGCATGTATACTTGAGAGAGACGCTGTTTATTTAAATCGCTTGTTGGTAACAGTAGTATGCTTACAGTCATCACCTATGCGTTTGGTGAGAAGTCAGGCGCAAGAGAGCACGCCTAGTTTCACGCAAGTCTATATACCTTCTACAGATAGTTCGAATACACTGACAACATTCAAAACATGTTTGGATACCACCACAACCACCGCTAAATTTTAATATTTAATATTACAGCTTCGATTCTAACCGCAACATGGAATCCCTTGAACTCGTCTGGGTGTCCCGAGCCAACGCGAAGCAGCGCAAAGGCCGAGCCGGTCGCGTCATGCCGGGGGTGTGCGTGCACCTTTACACCTCGCACCGATACAACTACCACCTGCTGGAGCAGCCGGTGCCGGAGATACACAGGGTGCCGCTGGAACAGCTGCTGTTGAAGATCAAGATACTGCCGCTCTTCCAGAATATGAGTGTGCATGAGGTTTTAGGTGAGTGCGAGTTATCGACCAAAAGGAGGATGGGCACCCTATGTGACTAATCACTGGCATAGCATTTCATGTTAGTTCTCAGGGTTGGCAACGCGTTTGGAGTTTTAGGATTGTAGTCTTGATATGTCTATGTGCCTCGATCAGGGCCGACTTACCATCAGGTGGCATGTGTGCTCGTATGTCATACAAAAACCACAAGCGATATGTTAAAAATATGCCAAAAAAAAAGGTGTAGCATATAAAATACCTTTCTGAAAAGATATCGCTTATTGCTATTGATTCATAAGCTGGGGTTCACACATTTTTGCAATTCCATTATTATATTGGTAACTCTTGGCGTAAAAAACTGAATACCATTGACCAGTGAAAGTGGTAGACCAATCTCTATGTTGAATTAAGTTGTTGGTGTATTTCCATCTGCTTGTGTTTATTCGTTCTTGTCTTAGATCCTGAAGCCATACTTCGCATTAGCGCTACTGTGTATTTTGAAGTATCCTTACCACACTGATGGGTGTGAAAACGATATAATAATTGCCAAGGAATTTTGGTTTGCTCGTTTTTAGTGTTCCGTATTTTAACTGAGAAACATGATCTGAAAATTGTAAAATCAGGACTGTTTTTTTTTATTTCCTACATACATACATACCTTCACGCCTGTCTCCCAATGGGGTAGGCAGAGACTATTAAACGCCAGGTACACCCGTCTAAATATACAACTTTCGTTTCCTCTACATTCATCAACCCCATGCATGTACGTCTGTTTCGGGTGCTTTTGCTTTGGCCCTTATTCGATACATCGCGAATTTCCTATTTTGCCCTCATAACATAAGCCAATTGGTGGTATCTCAAATTTAATAGCCAAAACAGAATGAACCCTCCCCCGTTAGCAAAGAGGTTGCAATTGCTCCAGGAGTTTTGTTTTAAGATACTGCCATTTTCGCACTTAGCAGGGCAGTATTTCCCTTACTGACCAACCGTTTGCCTTCCCAGGTAAAACAATCGAGCCCCCTGCTAAGCCCAGCATCGACAGCGCGCTGTGCCGCCTCCAGGACGTCGGTGCGCTTGACAAGGCCTACAGGTACCACTTTATGTTATATTGTTTGTAAATATGGGCCTTTTTGTCTGACATAAAGTTATTCTATTAATTTCTTAGAACCAGAGGCTCTTCTATTCTACCCGGTCTATACCTTGTTGCTTTGACATGTTATCGTGTTGTCAACGTTATGATAGCTTTTATTTACTTTACATTAAGGGCGACGGAGTTTAAAAATGCGATATCAAAGTAATTTGTTTTACAGAGTAGAATCATACTAAAACTATAAAACGGGACTTAATCGCGTAATAAAATGAACATTTACCTCGACGTTTCGACTGTGTTACAACAGCCGTGGTCGCGAGAAGATTGAAGTTGTGGGTGTTCGTCTGCTTGCCGTGCGAGTGACGGCTGTTGTAACACAGTCGAAACGTCGATGTAAATGTTCATTTTATTACGCGATTAAGTCCCGTTTTATAGTTTTAGTATGAGTGAAAATCGTGTTAGTTTAAAGCAAAGTAGAGTAGAATCAGTTGAACTGTTCTAAATATAATGAAGAAACCAAGTAATTTGTAAGTTTTGTCGTGAAAAACTGTAGGATATAATTGTTATACAATTGATTACGAGGTGTAAGGTTTTTTTACAATGGATATGGACAATATCTTTTGATTTCTATGGGTAAAAAAATATTGCAATACTATGAAGTCTGGAATCATAAAGTAATTTTAATTATATTGTTTTGTATTCATTTTGTTATGATAATTTGGAGTAGGTTCTGTAGTCACAGTATACTGTTAAATTCAACATAGTTGTTAGAGAATTATTAAAACAGAATGAATACTTTTACCTATAATGTCAAATGGAATTAAATAAATAAATCCAAATGATACAGTCTGACGGCGCTGGGCGCGCATCTCGCGGCGCTGCCCGTCGACGTCCGGATAGGGAAGCTGATGCTGTTCGGTGCCATATTCTGCTGCGTGGACTCCGCGCTGACTATGGCGGCGTGTCTCAGCCATAAGAGTCCGTTTGTGGCGCCGTATGGGAAGAAAGTGAGTGGAGATCCTTATTTTTTAATCCATGTCGATGCTAATAAATATTAGAACTAATAGTTGTTTTGGTTGAGTATTAAATCGTCTATGTTGTTTAATGTCCAAGGCATAGGATGGTCTGTTTAGCAAAATGTCCATGTATAAAACGACAATGTGAAAATACTAAATTGTAAAATTTCCAATTAACATAATTAACAAACAGTGAACCAATCCTTATGAAATGCTTGAAATTTTGCTACTTGGTCAAATTGCGTAGCTAGTCATTTTGCCATATAGATGATACAATACTGACAAATCATTTTTATGGCGGAGAAGGCAAACGATAACGATAGCCAACCCTTATCAACGATGATCATAGAGAAAAGATACTATTTAAAGTAATACATTGACACCTACTATCACAAACTAGGGTTTTCTGTGTTTTGGGATAGCATCTGTTAACATCACTAATACCGGACCTGGAAAATGAAACCTAAAGCCAGTACTTTTATTTCAGTCCGAAGCTGATGCAAAGAGAAAAGAGTTCGCTTGTGCTAATAGTGACCAGTTGACAACGTTAAGAGCTTACAGGGTAAGTTTCCCTTACAGGTCTATATTTTCAGTTTACACCTGAATATTTTGTTTATCATGCATTCTAATGGTTTGGTAATTTAGAAAGGATGGATGAAAGAAAAGTTACGAAAGAGGTATGGGGAGCGAGAGTGAGTGGAGATGTCGGTAGGAACGCTCTAGACGCATTTACAGTGATCAGATTCGCGATGTACTGAATAATGGTCAAATCAAAAGCACCGAAACCGACGTACGTGCATGAAGAGGTTGATGAATGTAGAGGAAGCAAAAGTTGTACGTCTACACCGGTGCACCTGGCGTTTCATAGTCTCTGCCTACTCCATAGGGAGACAGGCGTGAAGGCATAAGAATAAATACTATTAGAAGGGTAACTTCATCCCCACCACGCGCGCTCTCGCGTGGCCTGTCAATAGTCCAGGACTACTTGTCGCAGCAAATACTAGCGGGTTGCCACCCGGAATCGGCGCTTGGAGTAAACGTGCAACAACATTTCAAATGAAGCTCTCAAAGGCGCCACTGTCTACGCAAACTGTGGTTTTACCATACGAAATTTTTAGTTCCGTATTTGGCCACGTGCTTTACGATAATAATTGTAGGACGATATCAACGAAGTTTGAATCTTTATTTATTATTTTTAACATAAACACATTAAGTAAAGAGCGTTAAAATGAAAGAATTCAATAAATACATTATTTACCTATGCACTTTATGTTTCATCCAATACTAATCGTAATTAAGTAAGTCTAAGATAGTATTTCAGTGGTTATGTTATAAAAGAAGGAGTTGCTAAATTAATTAATAAAATGGACAAATACGTCCTACATAATATAAATTAGTTTTATTGGCTTTGCGTTTGTTCTTACAACTTTATATCTGATTTAATTGTAATAAAAGTACTTTAATTTTTACATAGACTAGTTAGCGCCAACTTGTGCCGCTGTCATCCGCTGTCACACTCATACGTCAGTGGAACTATTAGAAAGTCTTACGGATTTGAAATTTTACGGACATTTTATTTTTTATTAAGTATATTTTATTTTATCGTATAGTTTTACACGTAAATAAACTAATTTTACGCGAACGAGGTTGCTGGCTCAGTTAGTTTTGCGACAGGCGAGAGAGGGGTAAGGCGGGGCGTGGGGCGCCGTAGGTAATTATTTGACAGCTCTGCTGTCAAATCCATACAACGACGCCGAAGATGCCCTTCTAATAGTATTTATTCTTATGGTGAAGGTATGTTTATATGTATGTATGTACATTCTAATCTTCCCAGAAATGGCAGCTAGCCATGAAGCGCAGTACCCACGCGGCCCTAACGTTCGCCAGCGAGAACTTCCTCTCCCACAAGACCCTCATGATGCTGGGAGACATCAAGCACCAGCTGTTGGGTCTCCTGGCGGGCATCGGCTTCGTGCCCGACATGCCGGACCTGCGGAGGAAGATGAGGAAGGACTCCGTGGCCAGCTTGACTGGTGAACAAGTGAGTGGCAAAATATTACTAAAACCCATTTCTCTAATTGTGACATGTGTTTGAAACATTCGAATTTAAAAATGCCATTAGGTGCAACTTAGCAATCCGTACTTAATAATTATAAATGGAAGTAACTCTGTCTGTTATGCTTGCCACTGAACCGATTTCGATGAAATTTGGCATGGAGATTGAGTGCTTGAACCCAGAGGAAGGGCATAGGGTACTTATTACCCGTGATAAACGACTTCTACGCGGACGGAGTTTCGGGTAACAGTCCTGTTTAATAAATAGTACCTATACTGATGTGTCTCAAAATATTTGGACGGCAATTATTATACATTTGACTAACAGCATCCCAAAGTGAAGAGCTGCCTCAAGATTGTTTTTTTTTTAACCTTCAAAACCTTTATTTGCAGCTGAATTCAAACGGAGACAACGAAAAGTTGCTGGCAGCCATTTTGTGTGCGGCGTTGTATCCTAACGTCGTAAAGGTAAATGCATTTTTAACCGAAATCAAAAAAGAGGAGGAGGTTTTCGTTCCATTAACAATATTTAATAGCGCGACATATTAGTTTATCGTTATTACCGCGGAAATTGTGTAATTTCTCGTATAACTACAATTAGTCATATGGATATCAATGTCATATGAATATATGACTATTTTTCGTTACACAATGGAAGAAAGATAACGTTGTCTCAATTAAGGTCTTATCTATGTACAATATTATTAATATATTGTTTTAATTTCAATAAAATGATGGGTTACCGTCGCATTCATATCATTACTTGTTGCCCAGGTGCTGACTCCAGAGAAGTCGTTCCACATGCAAGCCGGCGGCGCGATCCCGCGCCAGCCGACCGCCGACGAGCTGAAGTTCAAGACCAAGACCGACGGCTACGTCGCGCTGCATCCCTCCTCCATCAACTCCAGCGTCGGCTACTTCGGCAGCCCCTACCTCGTCTACCAGGAGAAAGTGAAAACCTCGCGAGTTTTCATTCGAGAGTGTTCCATGGTGCCGCAGTTGCCGCTGGTTTTGTTTTCAGGTATCGATTTGTGATTATTTTTAGTACTGATTTATGTGTTGTACTTGTGTAATGTAGTAAACAAGTTCTAATTTTTAAATCCTTTATAACGAGTTCAGAAACCGTTAGTTCTTGCCCAAATTACGTCAAATCCAACCCAATAACTACCACATCAACAAGTTTTTTCATAAAAAAAATTCTTATCCGGGTCGTGTTGTAAAGCCATTACATATCTTCGAACGATACTGCAATGACTTCATTTCGCATATGTTCGAAACTCTACCGAACATATCCATTGCCACTTTGAGGAAGTGATTTTACACTCGTATTAAAATGTCTGTCATTATACAGCAGTCACATAAACAACTGTTACATACATGATAATACTGCAAAGAGAAGCAAAGTGAAGAGGAACCGAACTGAATGTATATTTTTGTTACCAGGTTGCAGTCTGTCAGTCGAGCTCCATAACGGCACGTTTATTGTTTCGTTAGAAGATGGATGGATAATGTTTCAAGTGGAAAAACATGAGGTGAGAGTCAACATTAGTTTACAATGAATTGCTCATCTGCAATGTGAGAACAAAAATAAAGTAACAAGAGTGCGCCATCTAGTAGTGAACTTTAGAACCAACGTAACTACGCGGTGATACTAGCGACATCTAGGTTGCATAAACAACCTTGGTTGCCTTTATAGTTTTCAACAGTATGTATGTTTTACCGAGAGAGGGCGCTAAACTTAATATTTTTTCTCATTCTAGGTGGCTGAAATGCTAAAAACGATACGGGTGGAGCTCATAAATCTACTAGAAGAAAAAATCAACGATCCTTGTCTAAATCTATTGAACTACGAGAAAGGAAACAAGATTATTCAAACTATAGTCCAAGTTGTCACTAAGGATTAGGTTAACAAGTGAATTGAAAATTATACAGTTTGATACTGATGGAATTATCTTTTGTGCAAATTACTATTATATACCATGGATTAAAAGTATAGGTATGTGTCAGTGATGTAAATAGTCTTCTATGCATACTTATTACTTTGATACCATCTTTACATTTTAGTGTATACATAAGACGAAGAAAAGGGGAATAATAACTTATTTATACATAGTATTACTAGTTGGGCATAGAGCAGCGTTATCTTTTTTTTAATTACTCGTCTTATTTAATCAGTAAACTAAATATTTGTTGTATTGTTTTAATAAAAAATACAATAAAAGTGATATTTTTCCTCCGTAGGTAATTTCTAAAGGCTTATAACGCCATTACACATAAATATTAGAATATACTGATCAAGCCTTTTCTGTACCAAATACGAAGATGGGAATTAGAAACAAATATTTAACGCCTATTTACATAATTTAAAAATTTTATCGTTTATAATGTAATAATATAAAATTATTAACGCACTTAAGTTATATTTTTTGGTTTGATGAACTGTTAATGGAATTTGAAACTTGGCGGTCACACTACCTTCTTTTGAAATAAGCAATAATTTAAAACTTAGCATATCTTTGTGCTGTTATAATAATATTTATAGTAGGTATCTAATTTTATACCTAGTGACCTACTGCCACCTGTAAATATCTTACATAAAAGCAATAATTTTTACTTTTTGTGATATTTAGGAAAATTATATAGAACGTGTAATGAATATAGTTTTGAATAAAACGTAATTTGTTTATATTTTTTTATTAACTTTCTTCCTCAAGACTTGTGTTGCAACAGATTTGATGTATTTTGGATGATACTATGATTATAAAATGTACGTTTGTTATATTGTTTATTTATTTATTTATTTATTTATTTATTAAGGATTTCCAACAGATAATACATCCAACTTATGCTTATATCTATTTTAATCATCTAACTCGATGCTTACCCAATTATAGGAAACCACATCTTACGATTGTTGGCAATCTACAAAGCCTTACCGTTTAATTCGACGTACATTTAAACGAGCGTGCTACGTAAAAGGAAGTCTTGAGGCGTTTAGCAGTTCAGTGGCCCGAGACAAGATGCATTGCGAGAACGTTATCGTTTCCGAAAATGTATTGGATTGACATTGATTGAAAGCGTCGTTGATACGGCAATTCCTAGTAACTAGCAAATAAAATAAGTTGCAAAATTTACCTTAGCACGTAATCAGTAAGGTACATTTTGCACCTCATTGAAAATGTAAGTTACGAGGTATTGTAGTATTACTGACGAAAGGCTGCCGGACGGCTGCGTTGAATGCCTATGTTAATTCCATACATTTTGACAGTTTTCAATAACCGGCTAGGGCTTCTGTGCTTTGGTTTTTGTGGTTGGTGGAAACGAAATACCTACACGAAAATATGAACGGTCCTTTTATATTCTTTCTGATTATTCAAACTATAAACACACAATAGATACTTAAGACGTCTTAGGTTAGTATTGCAATAGGTAAAAAATATGCGCATACCATTTTCAATTCCCGACTGCTCGCCCCTCACCTACCCGCTGCACTGAAATTGTCTTTGTGCGGTTGCGATATCGCGATATTGAGTCCTTCAAAGTTTAACTCCAATGCCGAGGACGCGAATTCGCGTCCTCGCTCACAATACGTCAGCACTGCGGCAGCAGTAGGTATTTGATGCGTCGGCAATTAATGGGTTAAATTAAGTGGTGGGGCCCGACGTGGATTAAAAACACATGGCGCGTCATTATAAAGCTATCGTTTTGAAACTTCATAAAAAAGTAGCTGTCAGACCACTTTTCTTTTATTTCCGGCAGTTAAATAGGTGAAACAGGTATTTTGCCACCTACCTCTCGCTCAAAAATCTCACATCCACTATCCTATTTCTTAATAAAATAGAGTTATTTCACAAAGTGTCACAGTTCCATAGGAAATTAATTCCATTTTGAACCAGCGCGTCTTTTTATTACACACGGACCAGGTTACCACACTCGATACTACGCAGTTTACCAAACATTTTTACCTGCCACGTAAGACAAACCAACAAACAAATCAAAACCCGCGCGGAGATTGTTCTGCGGTGAAATATCGCGGCATACATCACGCGAGCGTCCGAGGGACGGTGGATGACGACCCTAACGACGGTAAGGCTGGAGTAGAAGAGGTGCTCAGCGGATTCTGAGGTAAAGCTTCCTTCGTTTTTTGTCATTTTCCTTTTACTGAAAACTGCAATATAACCTATGCTGCTTGGCTCGTTATACGTGGTTACAGGAGGAACTACAACATTCTTAAGTGGCAATCACCGCATTTAGTAGCATTTTTGGGCAAAAAATTACTCACGTTGGCAATTCACCCCCAAATATGACTTTAAATCAGTTACAATCTTGGAACCTTGGAGGTACATTCTATGGATGATGATTGAGTATTGTAACGACTGCACTTAGAGTCAGTTAATACACACGATACACAAGTTTGAAAAAGGAATGATTTAACTGTCACTAAAATGTCTCTGAATACGGCGGTTATAGTAGTAACGTATAAGTAACTTATAAGTTATTGCAAATTAATAAAAATACACTAGAATTGCTTCTTCGCTTGTACAGTTTTTACCTGAGAAGCAACGTACTATGGTGATCGTTAATTTGTGACCCATTTCAAGAAAAATAGCCTTGAAGTCGTCAATGTCATTAGAGATGCCAAATCATTTGTAACTTATACGAGACTCAACCTTATTGTTGTAGAATGTCAGAATGACTTTGGACCTAAGGTGGGTCCCAAATTAAAGTTCGTGACTGTACCTACTCGTAACAATAAATTTGTGCAGATTATCAACAACAGCAATCTCTACATTTTCCTCCCGCCTTTGTCAGTGGCGTAGCTAGGAGACCAAGGGACCTGGGGCAAAAAAAAATTGGGACCCCTAAACTGTTCAGGTTTTATTAATATTTTACAAATGCAAAGCTACTTTATCAAACATAATCATAATTAACTAGGTATCATCAGCTAGTTAGCTAGCTAGTGCAATAAGAGGTTTGCTAATCCGGTTTTGGGGGCCCCTCCGGCTTGGGGGCCCCGGGGCACTGCCCCGCCTAGCCCGACGATAGCTACGCCACTGGCTTTTGTATATTATAAATTCATATTTCTACCGACGTGGTTGAAATGGAAAACAATATTAAGTAAACTTCCACAAAAAAAAACAACAATAATCCTCCTTATTTTCCCACATTCAATGCAACATGAAGACAACCGCTTCTCGCCGCCCAAGACCGAGCCTCCAGCAATATTTCACCGGGCGGTAAAAAATTGGAAAACGCTCCATTCGCGGTCGATTCCAATAGTGTGTACCCGTGTAGCGGCCTCGTAAAACACACGCGGCGTAGGGACGCTGTCCCTTTCGTTGCTATACATTAAATGCCAGACTTACCGAATTTTATACAAAATAGACTCGATATGGGTAGCGTGGCACTGAATGTGTAAAGTCCTTTGCAAGATTTTGAGACTTTATTGAGGTTTAGGTTAGTCGTGGTAGTATTACAAATGAGCTATAGGTATATTGGGTCATCATTCAAGGGGTAATTATGTAGTAGCGCCTTCTGTGATCGATTTGCTCTAATGTCCTACGCTGCGCGATTTAAATCTTATTTAGTAAATGTTGAGCCAGAGCAGATAGTAAAGATATTTGCATTTACATTTTACAAAATTTGTTAAAAGTAAACCGCCATTGAATTTATTACTTGCAACGCCATCTGTTGTTCAGTAGCAAAACTACAGATGCTCGTTCGAATTTGTTTGCTGTTCGCCGGCATAGATGGCGCTTTAAAGTTTCTAATTAGAATAATTTAGAATAGTTTTTATGTGTGCGCTTATCATGGGTAAAATAAAAAAAGTAAATATTGAAATTTAATTTCCTAAATCAACCACACAACAAGTGAGTTTACGTCGCTACCTAATTGTTCAATTTTGAAAATAAACCACAACTAACGAAATAAGTAATTAGAGTTGAAAGTTGCAGAATCATATCAGAATTTTAAATCGCGATCCTCTGCTTGTGAAACGCTAATCGATCAACTGGGCTATATTCCTTTCTCAATTTCAAATTACTTATTATGTTCATCATAGCTAAAACTAAGGGCCCTGCCAAGATGCATTGCGCTAACTAGCGTTTCTATTCGATTCGTTTTTAAACCAATCGCGTCACCTAGATGACGTGATACGAAAAATCACGTGATCTACCAGTGACGCGATTGGTTTAAAAACGAAACGAATAGAAACGCTAGTTAGCGCAATGCATCTTAGCAGGGCCCTCTGAATTGAATAGATACAGGATGTTGCAGAATTGACCCCCGCACAAAATTTTACTCTTGGGTAGAAAACTAGTTTTCCAGCCGCATCCTTGCATCCCATTTCAACCCGTGTCACGTCCGAGGCAATTTGCGCCATTTGCCGACCGATGCGCGTTCGACCGTTGTTTGGGGTCCGATTTATATTTTATTCGTAGGTATTATGTGTTTTATCTCCGTAGGTAGGTCGTTTTCTCTCATCATTTATTTTAATCAAAGTCATAAATATCTAGAGAGACTAAAGATTATGGAAATGATGAGTTTTCGTTCTGTTGAAGCCATTGTGAGCCAAATTAAAATAGGTTTCGATTTTACTTGGAACAGTGAATTTTGCTTAGATCTGCTGCTTAAGTCCTTGATAACACTTGAAAAATGTGGTGCAATTTGGTTAAAAAACGTGTTAACTTTTAAATCTTTAGAAACAAGGCATTGTTAGTCAAATCCCTTCAACCCCAATACAAACTAAATACCCAAACCGAATTCCAAAACAACTTACCCATATCACAAAAACCCATCCGTTATTATCGTCGATTCGGCGAATAAATCAAGGCTCGCCGAATCCGGCGATAAATTCGGCGAACCCTGGTCATCGCCGACCCGGCGTTAACCCGGGACGGACCTTTCCGCTAAATAAATCCCTTATCTGCATACGGCAAACCTTTCTAGGGTCCGGCTTAATAAATTCAGGTTGGGTCGAGGGAACTTTCTTAGGACACCATCTAGAGGGGATACAAATACTATTATTATTATTACGTACTTTCTACAATACAATAATGTACGTTTTGTACCTACGTTTACAGCAGAAACTTTATCCATCATTAATAGAAGTATGAATACTCGGTCATTTCGTTGTTTAATATTGTGATCTTTTTTTTACCACCCTACTTAAGACTCGGGGGCCGCTTGAGGAATCCTATTAAATTGCATTAACTAGCGTTTAGCGCATGTAATTTAAAATTTGAGCATTTTGGGATAAAAGCGAAACTAAAAAAAAAAATTTTTTTTGCTTAGCTCTATTGGAAGAAAGCGCTCTAAAGGAATAAATAATTAGTTAAGTAGTAACTTGTTAAACAATTTATTTCGGCACAAAATGGAACAATAAGATTTATGAGTAAGTCCATCTTTCATTTAAAATAAATCCTTTTTATTTTTCAGTAGGTACCTATAAGAAATCAAAGATGTCGAATATAAAAAAAAACATGCTAAGTAGCATGGAAATGATAGAATGTAGGTATATCGTTGTTCCCTGATAGTTTTTTTTAATGAACGACTTCGTTTCGAAAATAACGAAACGGTGTAACGAATAAATGTCTACGTTACGGATTACGCACCGAGTTTTAGTATCCTAAATTACAATGATTTTGCCAAAGGCCTGAAAAGTGTACCGCAAGGCATTATTCCTAATCTAATAGACATCTGGAAAAGTTAAATACATATTCCGTTGACCGTAGATAAGAGATACGTAGTTTAAATATTTGAACCCGCCGCCAAACCGCATAAAATACAGAGATAATACTTACAGCTCCTTCTATCTCCAGTGGGGAAAAAAAACAGATTAATATTGGGGACGGCCATTAAAGAGCAACATTGAGCTCATTGGCAAATTCATCTTAAACTAGTCGATTTAAAAAAAAAAATTAATACATAAATATATGTAGGTAGGTACCTAATAAGTGATTATTTAGGGGCCTATATCGAGTGGCACAATCACTGTCCTAATGTATATTTTTGGTCGAAAACGGTTTTTACAATGTAAACAGATTTTTTTTATTATAAAAAACCAACCTAACCTAACATAGGAAATCTAAACAAAAGATGATTATTAAATTCTTTATTTTCAGCCTTAAAAGATTTTGGATCAAAACAATACATTATTTTATGCGATTCAAAGTTATACCCAAATGATATAAAACTAAGCTAAAACTAAAACTCCTAATCTAAAAATCGCCTCTCTGGCTAGCACGTTGTTACTTAATCTTAAAGTAACAATATTATTGGCGGTGTAAACCACTCTATGTTATATCCCTAACCGTGCTCATTTGGAAGGCGGCCGAGCGTCCCAAATCAATAGTAATTCTGCGGGTAATCCTTGCCCCTCTGAAAAATACATAACTCAGCTGTAGCCCATTTGTTCCTTTCGGGTCCAATCCAATTAAATACTAAATGGCTTGGGTTATCAGGTAGCCTTGGAGCCATTCTTGGCGGGACTATAGCTGGAAGAATCATGGGACTAAGGAGATTAAATATTTGCAGGATGTTTGGTTTTCGTCATTATGACCGCTTTCTAGAGTATAGATACTTTTCTCAAAAATGTTCAGAAATGTTGACATTACTATCTACATAATGAGACATAATGAGACGCGAAGTACATAGTTTACTGACAGTTCTCAAATTAAAAAAAAAAACATTGCGTGCTCGCTAGATAAGCCCGCAATGTTGCATACAAATTCCATTACTATCTAGCTTTTAACTTTTTAAAAAGTGAAAAAGCCCATAATAAAACGATGGCTCAAGTCTTATACATCCAAATTTTATTCGAAACATAACTTTTTTATCTGTGTCTGGAATAGCTTATATTTTTTTTAAAACAAAGCTTGCGTTTCTCCTTGTCATAAACAAAAAGGCGGTAAAGAGTGATGGTTTTTTCACATGAAGTTTCTGTTTGTATGCAATTTAAAAAATGAGTTTAAGCGTTGAAGATTTTACTCCAACACAATTATTTTCTGGCGATTTTTGAGAAAAGCACTATATTTGCCTCGGCAGGAACAGCAATTGCGGGCTTCGTATTTTTAAACGGACTCGCAAGCTCGTCCGTTTAAACCAATACTCAGCCCGCAATTGCCTACTTCCATGCCTAGGCAATAATGTACTATTTTATGCGTGTAATAAAATGAATAAGCGAATGTTTTTTGTTTCATTGAATGGCTTGGGTTATCAGGTAGCCTTGGAGCCCATTCTTGACGCGACTAATAGTTGGAAGAATCGAAGTCCTCTAGGACTAAGGAGATTAAATGTTTGTGGGATGTTTGGTTTTCGTCATTATATGCCCCCCGCTATTACTAGAGTATAGATACTTTTAGTGCCTCTAATAAAATTAATAAGCTCATGTTTTTGTTTTATTGAATGTCTTGGGTTATCTTTGGAACCCATTCTTGACTATGAAGATTAAATAATTTCAGGACGTTCTGTTTTCCGCGTCAATAGTAAAAGTATGTTCCGCTAAATTATCTTCAAACTTTTTATTATTGTTGGGAGCTATTAATCAATTCCAGAATAAAATGTGGGTTTTCTGAATTCCACTTCTAATAATAACACTGTTGTTTCTGTAAAAAGCACAGTGATCTGTAATAAAGTGAAAAAAATACAAACGAAAACACGTGAACATTGATTCCATGTACCTAAATATGTATGTACTATTAGACCAAAGGAACCCTGACCCACCATAAAACTGTGTCACAGTAACGTTATGATTGAAGTCGTAAGAAGTGTCAAACACATTGTTTTATAATGTCACTGCGACACCGTTTTATGGTGGGTCAGGGTTCCATTGGGCTGATAGTACACCCAGGAAGTTCGTTAGTACTTCAAGGTTAGTTATAAGAGATTCAAAATTAATTGGAAAAAGAGCATAGATGTGCCGTTTTTAACATTTTCTCAAATGAGATTGTTTAACCTCGTCCTGCCCAGAGTTCTTAATAAAGGACACATTCGATTTGGTAGTTTCTGCGCACTTTGTCTAATTATACTTTTTTCCACGTGTAGAGTATTATTATTAACAGCCAACCTCGTAACTACTAACTTAGCAACGAACTTCAGGAATAAAGAAACATTTTAGCTACGCAAATAATACGAATAAACACAAAAGGGGGTGAAATCCCCTTGGGTCACCCGTCTCCGTCACATTAACGGCTTAAAACATCTCCCGTCCCTTTCACAACTGACCGCTTGACCATTGGCTGGGTGAGCCACATTTTTTCGTACATTCGGATTTAGGGCACGCACACAAGTGCGTTTTGAGATGAGTATTTTACGCCAGTGTGTGTAAGTAGGCGGGTATAAAAATAAACGATGTCCGTTTTTTTAGAGTTATGATTTGTTTGAGCTGAGAGAGAGTTGTGTTGAGGTTAACTTATAGAGTAACGTGTGCTTAGTATAATATTTACGGCGGTGACATCTATAGACGTCAAGCAAGTATGCCTAATTGACGTCTAATCATGGCACGGTAATGGTACATAAGTAGTAAATTTCACCTGAGATGTCGTTAGATAGAACTATCAAGAGGTACCTTATTTTTTTTTAATTTGAATAAACATGTGGCGCTATATCAACTCCGAAAGTCAATAAAATTCTCTTCCCTTCTAATTTTTCAAAGGTATGTATGAAAAATCAGTAAACAAAAAGGTTCAAAGGTGGACTGGAAGAGATCCCTTAAAGGATAAGTTCGCCTTTGTACATACCTTTTGTGTTTCTGTTTCTATTTTTGGTTTGTTAATTTCTGTTTGTGCATACATACATACATACAAGAAGCAGACAATAACAATGCAAATAGCTACGTTTATAAAAGAAAATAAATTTCTATCGATTTGAAATATCAATGAGCAAAATATTTTGACCTCTTATTTTATAGTCTAAATTTGTTAGTAGGTAAGTACTTCGAAAGATATTTGTGGCGTTATCTATATAAATGGACCTTAGTGTCGATGGCGCTTACGCCGCACTGCGTCACGCGACGTTGTATTTATATCGGAGCATCTTTAATAATGGCGGAAGCGCCATCGACAATAAGGTCCCTTTTCAAAGATTTTTTTGCCACATTTTACGTTAACTATGTACGGAACCCTTCAATTAAAGATCGATTCAAAGAAAGTGCGTACACTTTCCCGATGTTTTTGTGATTAAACGCTGGGCCGAGATGCTAGCCGGTAAAAAACCTGTATTTGACCTGTTACCGTATTTTCAACGTTTTGATAGCTCTTATTTACTTGACAGTAATGGCAGCCAAATTAAAAACAATAACATTACAGCGCCTCTATTCTAGGCGGTAAAATCCAAATTGTATTTGACCTGCGGCTCTATTCAACACGGTAAAAACAATATCGCATTTGATCTGTTATCGTACTGTCAACGTTTTGATAGCTCTTATTTTCTTGACAGTAATGGCGGCTGACGTCATAACAATACCATAACAGGCAAACTACGATATCGTTTTTTACCGCCTAGAATAGAGGCGCTGTTACGGTATTGTTGTTAACTCGGCCGCCATTACTGTCAAGTAAATAAGAGCTATTAAAACGTTGACAATACAATAACAGCGCCTCTATTCTAGGCGGTAAAAACGATATCGTAGTTTTCCTGTTATGGTATTGTTATGACGTCAGCCGCCATTACTATCAAGAAAATAAGAGCTATCAAAACGTTGACAATTCGATAACAGATCAAATACGATATTGTTTTTACCGTCTTGAATAGAGCCGCTGGTCAAGAACGATTTGATTTTTACCGTGTTGAATAGAGGCTGAGGTCAAACACGATATGGATTTACGGCCTAGAATAAAGACCCTTGTTAATATAATACTGTAACAACATAACCTTTTAACTATACAAAAGACATTCTACGTTAAAATATATTTACATAAATACCTTATCAATAGATGAAACATAGCAGCCATAGGAGGGTACAGGCGGAAGGACAACCCTGGATCTACACCCGACCTAAAACTTTAGGGTGTAGGAAGGGAGGGTATTTAAACTGATATAACAGATTTTGTCAATACTACACAGTCCTAACTATAGTTAAATATGACTAATTGTTGAAGGCTACTGGAGTTAGTAACTTCTTATGTACTTTGAGACCTAAAAAGTTTTATAGTAAAAGTAAATGGCGAGAAAGAAAAAGATGTGCCATTTTGTAAGAAACTAACGGGAAAATTTAGAAAGTTGGTACTGTTTTGAGCGATCGCCTCCCAATTTTTGGTATGCAGGATGCATTTATCTTACTCCATTATATTTTTACAGTAACAGCAAAGAAAGAGACAAAGAGAAAAATAGGATCGCAATATAAAGACCTACTACATAGCAATATAAAGACCACGGCTCATTAATGTAATGCATATATGATAACTTAATTAGACAGAATTAATTGACAGTAAAGACTGTTTTATCTTTAAAATAATCATGGATCCAAACTGTGGTTGCGAAATTGTAAATTAAAAAACAAAGTATAAGTCAGCAGTAAAACAAATATTCGGATTTTTTACCGCCGTATTCAGAGACTTTAGAGGCAAGTAACTCGTTCTATTTTCAAACTTGTGTATAAAAAATCTTCACTAAGTAACGACGTATGGCTGATTTACATTGGTCCAGCGAAAGCATGCCAGTAGAATTACATTGACGAGTTGGTTTTCACGTTTGAGCCGAGAGCTGTTGTAACGACGCAATGTACTTCCACTGGCATGCTTTTGCTGCACCATTGCTAATCAGCCATTAATGGTCATTAACTGACCCTGAGTGTGGCCGCTAGTGATCGAAGCTACTTTTCATTTTATAACAGATGTTGAGTCCATGTATATTTTTAACGAGTTCCACCTATTTTTTCTCTAGCCTCATTCAAGATTCTATGTTTTTTTTTACGTCTAAAATGTAGATGGGAGTTAATCACGTTACTTTCGCTGGTAGCGGGTTCTTTATCAAGGGTCCCTGTTTAGTCGGAGCAGAGCCGAAGGATCAGCTTGTTAAATGTACAGAGGACAATGTCTATTAGGACAGCGACGGGAGTGGAGAGGCTTACTTCAAATCTCTGGATAACTAAATCTTTAGAAATTGGAATTGTTGATAATATGACGGGTTATTTTATGACGTTTTTAAATAGGGTAGGGTAGGGTAACTAACTATAATATTATTCTTACCAAATTTAGCTAATTTTTATTTTGCATAACACAATTGCATAATTTTGTTCTATATAAAAATCTATTTCAAGGGATTTTAAGCATTACGTTAATGCTATTAACTGTACCTACTGTTTAATTCTATTTTCCCCAAAAATGAGGCATTAATTAATTTCCGACTAAAAAATACTATTCACTTCTTTAATATGATTAATCAGCAAATAACAATCAATTAGTAATACAGAGAATTGCAAAAAATATACTTTTAGAAAATCTGAAAATGTTTAAAATGTTTAGAAGTTAAACAGAAAAGTTAAAATAATAAATCGAAACTAAACCCCATTTATACCGAAGCACACGAACCCTTTAGCCGTCTCCATGGTTTCTACTGTCCGTTTCATTTCCTGGGTCCGGGCGACGCCGGGTGTTTGGTCACTGCCTGAAATATATAAATGGCGCATTTAACTGTAACATGCTTACCCAGGGCTGCCTGTCGTGGGATACCCTGCTACCATTAATTTAAGGCAATTACTGTCCGAATTTATGACTTCACCCCAAATTACTGACATAATAAGTTTACGACTATTTTGCTCCCACATATTGACAGGTTCAGAGGGACGTAGCTATTTGTTAGAATGAGAAAGTAAACCGGGGCAAATGCGTCTACAGGGTAGATACATGCTACTTTACAAGATTTAAAAATACATCGATTTAAAACTACGTTCGCGCCCTTAAATAATAGTGTTAGCACCAATTAACGCTGTAAAAAGGGGCAATAATAGCGTTAAAACGTTGGATTTCTTTAAAATCTTCGAAAGACGCTTTTATTCCATATTCGCATTAACGTCGGTAGACCTTAGGTCTTTCATTCTAACATATATAGCTTGGTCAACCCTTTCTTATTCCTCATATACATATGTCAGTAATATAGTGGCCGCTGGTAATGTTTCAGGTACCTATTAATTACAACGGAATATGGGGTGTCTACACTAATATTATAAGGAGGAAAGATTTGATTGTTAGTTTTTTTTGCATTGAATAGGCTCTTAAACTACTGGACCGATTTGAAAAATTCTTTCACCATCAGAATGCTACATTATCCCGAGTAACATAGGTCATGTTTCATTTTTCTGCACGGACGTAGTCGCGGGCTACAGTTAGTTCTTAATAAAAGCAATTTGATTATTTCCTTGATATGTTTTACCTACTCAAAAAAAAACCCCTTTTAAATTGCATAGAAACTCATACCATCAAGGCGCCAATCCAAATCACTCATCACTAGAAACAAGTTACTTAATCTTTATTGCCCGGGGCCTCTATTCTCCTGGGTGTAACCATATTGCTTTTGAGATGTTATCGTATCGTCAACGTTACGTTAGCTCTTATTTACTTGACAATAATGGCGGCAGAGTTAAAAATAATACGAAAGGGGCTTCTAAACGGGCCATATTTTTTCTGCAATATGTGGCCGGCAACTATTGGTGTGTTTCTCCAACACACGAGTAAGAGAGGGACACCAATAGTTGCCGGCCACATATTGCAGTGAAAATATGGCCCGTTTAGAAGCCCCTGAACACACGTCAAAAGCCTGTCTTACCTATGTTGGCGCAGCAGATAACACCAAAAAACTTAATCTGCAAAAGTATGGGAGAGTAAACCACGCCATTAATAAATTAATAAATTGCTTCTCAGAAAGACATTATAATATACATGATTGTTTGATTGTTATGAGATGATTATAAAAATACTTACCCCAACAGTCCAACTAGTCAAAGGTCCCCTATCTTCCTCGCACGAGATCAAATCTGTATCACAATGTGACCCCAAAACCAGTTCCTGAATGCATCAGTTGATCCAAATACTATTCAATAACTGGACCAGGTCAAATAGATGTTGTTTCCAACCTGTCGGGACATGTTAGACCTGTTTGGCTCGTGGCTGAGATCAAAATGGTAACAGGGATGCTGGACTCTTGGATGGCCCATGGGTCAGAAAGGTGTATTGTTATGGAGATGCTTTTAAAGGGTTTTTGGTTGATTATCCAATTTGATCACATTATGCGTCTTTTATTATATTTGTTGTTGTAAAATGAGGGATGAATTAATTTGGGCGTGTGAATGATATTTTTGTGCTGTTTATGTTTGTGTTTACGTTGTGTTTTTTAATGGTCTAGTCCAGATATAGTGATGGAGCGGTCCGAGCGTGCCGTTAATTTGAAAACACAATAAAACAAAAAGGATTTTTTTTTCTAATAGTACAATGTTCCAGTGTACAGCGGCAGCCCTGGACTCCGGCTCAGATTAATAACGCGCTACCTCGGCGTCCTGATGCGCGCATTTGTAACGTCGATGTAAACAGAGATACGCGCCCATCCGCCGAATATACTAAGGTAGGGGAGCGGGGGGCTTGTATTAACAAAATTCAAACTTCTGTGTATATCTTCTAAAGTTCTAAACTTAATGTTAATATTTAAGTACCTACATGACGGCAAGTTATTCATCTTCCATATTTAAATCCAAAATGCCATTTGAATTGCTCAGTTTAGCAGAAAAAAGCACCTTTTTAAAAAAAGTCAGCGGTTAATACTTACCCCGTGTTGGGGGCAAATATTAACAATAAAGGGGTAAGAATTAACATTTGATTTGCTGTTTAAAATAATGATTTAAATAAAAAAGTAAACAGTACTTATATTTTTAATAATAAATTTCTTCATTATTAATGTACGTATGTGTATGTTTGCAGTTCAGAAAAAACAAACAAAATAAGATCTTCTCTTCTTTACATGTCATAGTACTTAGTTACCTGCACCTATGGATCCTGGTGGACCGTTAACAAGAAACAGTGAGTTGTACGGTACGGAAAGACGAACATTGGTGGAATAGTATTGCCAAATGCATTTACCCCAGCCGCTAGATTGATCAAAGTGCCTCTTTCACAGGTTAATATTTACCCCACGCATTTGGTTAATACTAGCCCCAGAGGTACTTTTCAAATATAAAAATGTATAAAAAAATAACGTTGCATAAATTTAACAAAACAACATGCAAATGTAATGCTCAACGTAATGAACATTCGATATACTTGAACCCTTAATCACGAAACTAGTGCATTAAAGCTCAAATCAAAAATATCACGACGTAAGAATATTCGCTAACCTGTATTTTTGCACCCATGTGCCACATCTACACTACACGGGGGCCGGCGGGCAGCTGGCGTGCTGTGACTTGTTCGTTAGCATCGTCCGAAGTTATAACCTTTAAGTTGGCACTTTATTGTGTATAGTTTAATAGCTAGAGACTTGTTAATACCTACCCCCGTTAAAACAAGCCCCCCGCTTTCCACCGGATACTTTCCACACCAATTTCCACGGGATATGAAGCTGTCCTTACATTATAGTGGGAATTCAGATAATTGAAAAGCACTTAATTGGCTAACTGTGTATTTTAATAAATTAAGTGCATAGTGTTGATATATTACTCAAAATTTAACGAGAAGACCTTGTCACAAGGTCTTTGTGCTCGTGCGTCTAACGAAGAAATGTTATAAGAATGATAGCGTATGCGCCAAGTAGATATTAAGGAAATAATATATTTTGGGGCATTGGTGTTAAATATATAGTTTTTTTTAATACAATGTTCCTGTGATCAGCGGCAGCCCTGGACTCCGGCTGAGATAAGTAACGCGCTACCTCGGCGTCCTGATGCGCGCATTTGTAACGTCGATGTAAACAGAGATACGCGCCCATCCGCCGAATATACACCAATTTCCACGGGATATGAGCTCTCCTTACATTGTAGTGTGAATTCAGATGATTTAAGCACTATTAATTGGCTATGTATTTTAATACGTTTAAAGTGATTAGTGTATTATTCGTTTGTTTTAAAACAGATACATAATCCTACTAATCCTAATAATATTCTACTAATATTATAGATGCGAAAATGTGTGTGTGTGTGTGTGTGTGTGTGTGTATGTGTGTGTGTGTGTGTGTGTGTGTGTGTGTGTGTGTGTGTGTGTGTGTGTGTGTGTGTGCGTGTGTGTGCTCCTTCACGCTGTAACGGCTGGTTTGATTTGGATGAAATTTGAAATGGAGATAGCTTATACCCTGGATTAACACATGGGCTACATTTCATCCCGGAAAATTTAAGTTCCCGAGGGAATAACGATAATCAAAATCTTCGCGGACGAGGTCACGGATAGAAGCTTTTTAAATGCAAAAATATAATAGCAATGATGTTCCTGTCCGTTACTAAATTAACAAATTAAAAATTAAGTCTTTATCTTCAATGGTTACATGACTTACGTGTTTCCTATGCACAGTACTTTAGTACTTTCATAGTGTATAGACATATTTTGTTTATTATGATTAGTATAAGGAATCACTTAAAATGAACTCTATCGTCGGCCTATTTTAATACTTCAAATGAGGTTTCGTGCCGTAACCGATCCGATTTGAAAGTTAAGCAGGCTGCCTCCAGTTTCACGAGGGGCTCCGGGCCTAAGGTCAGGCCCAAATTTAACAGATTTCGCCCCTATCCTGTTACCTGTTTGTTTTAAATTGCTAAATCATAAATGTTATTACCTCGATAAACTATGGCTTGACGAACTGTTATCATCTAGTTGATGTCCTCATCACTGACAAAGTGTTGGGTAAATTTGGCAAAAGAGTTTGGAACTCTGGGATCTGGGATTAAAAAATATTTTTTTGACACACGTAATCGAGTATTTTGAAGAAAATCTAAAAAAAAAAACTTTACAAAGACGGTAGTCTGTTAGAAATCTGTTGCAATGTATGGAATTGACGTCGGCGAACGCACGACAGCTTTCGTTAATCCTATACCATATTCTTTAAGTATTTTATGCAGAATGAAATTTAGGCACATAATTACAAAGTAAGTTTTAGGCTTCTTCTTTACATAACTAGTATAAAAAATTCACTTTCCGCGTCTGTCTGTCTTTATGTCTTTCTGTCTGACTCTTAAACGACGTGACGGATTTTGATGCGATTTTCACCATCGGTTAGGAAAAAAACATGGAAGGAAAAATTCTGTTTGATCTGTGGGTGTTCCATTCAGATCAACCGAAGCGAAGCGAGGGCGCGTCGCTAGTGTACTATAAGATACTAAATAATGAACACCTAATCACACTTCACTTACAGTTGTGTAGATAAATTAATATTTTAAATACATAGAAAAAAATAAAGTTTAATAAATACGAGTATTTATGTTCTTGTGTGTCCAAAGTCACACAATTGTTTCATCCATAACGTCTTAACTTTAAACATTTTTGAAAAACGGCGCATTTCCGCGCCGGAATAATTACCTACCCTCATGAAATGTTGCCAGTAGTGTCGCCATTGCCCTTTCAAATATTTATTGACGTTTTCATAATTCAGTGAGGGGCGCGGGCGCTTTTTATTTGCGACGCTGGTTCGGGATTCATGATGCTGAGGTATGGCGTGGGTATAAAGGGGAAGAATTGGCAATACCAATGAGGTCCTACTAAAAATAGTAGATAATACGGCCATTGAAATACAGATCTAGTGTAAAGGAAGTACAGTGGTTTTTTTTTTGTTTTTATGACTAACTAGAGGACGCCCGCGACTTCGTACGCGTAGAATTAGTTTCCCGCTACTCTCCCTATTTCTTACCGTTGGGGGTAGATTTTGGAAAATCCTTTCTCAGTGCACCCCTAGACCTCATAAGGAACCTACGTGCCCAATTTGGAATCTCTAGACCCAGCGGTCTCGGTTGTGCGTTGATATGTCAGTCAGTTTCTTCTTTGATATAGATGATCAAATTAGAATATTCACTTTATTTCATTCAAAATAGATTCATATTGCATTGACAAATTACGTTTGTTACGGGCCCTAGGAGGATAGACTACTGTGGGGGTGGTGGGGTGCTATTCAATTAAACCTTGAAACATCTATACTATACTATATACTATAATATTATAAATGTGAAAGTGTGTATGTTTGTCCGTCTTTCACGCTTCAACCACTGAACGGATCGAGATAAAACTTGGCACACATATTTCTTAGGTCCTGGAATAGGACATACGATAGTTTTATCATGGAAAATTGGACATATCTCGAGGGAGCAGCGATAAACGACTTCTACGCGGACGGAGTCGCGGGCGAAAGCTAGTACGTTCATACATTTATTTAAAATATTATAGTGGTTGTTTATTTATAATGTTTTTATATCAAAAGCTTGAGAGGTTCTGACGTACCAGACCATGACAACGATATGTTACTCGTATTCTCCGTAGTTCTTATTTTAAAATATAGAGCCATGGAGGTGACGTGAAGGTCTTCAACCTTCACACTACTTATTACAAATTAAATTTTTGGTTGATATTCAAATCAGCTGTGCGCCTATTGAAGATGCATTTTGGGAACGTTTCCTTCTACGAACATAATTATATAGGATTGACGTAAGCTGCCAGACAGTCGCGTCAAGTGTTTATGTCAATTCCATACGTTTTCGATAAGCGTTTACGTTAGCGTTAAGCATCTTGTCTAGGGCCCTGTAGCGATAGAGATGCACCGAGTAACAAGCGAGAACATGCAAAAAAGTCTTCAGCCATCTTAAAAATTTGGTTCTGTGAGGTTTTAGGTTAAGACGTTACTGGGCTAGACTACAGGTATAATGACATCAATTAAGTAAGGCACTATATACATTTATAGTTCAATTCTCAGGTAAGAGTACCTATTCATTAGATCAAATTACAAACATTTCTGGACGCAGTTTGGCAAATCCTCAAAAACCAAATTTCAAGAAATATTTCGAAACTCTTTTGTTACAACTGATATTTTACACCTGTACCAAAATCTTAAATGTCTAAAGACGTTTTATGTAAGATTTTTTGAAAAAATGTGTTCAACGCTAGGTGAAATTTCTATAATTTTTACATCCACATGCTGCATACGTACTGTAATTTTAAGCACAATATTATCAACCAAACAACAACCGGAACATATTTGCCACCTCTACGCCTTCCTAGCACAAATTGCAGGGTATTATTTTTTCACGCCCCCACAGATATAAATTTATCTCCTTTGGACATTGCCGACGTGCGGTGGCGGGCCGAAGGGACAATGGTTCGGAAAGTTAACAAGATGGGTCACAGGTTCTACCCCCGGCTATAAAATATTTGATCACGAAGAATTGGGTATATATGTATTGATGACGTACATAACATCAAGTTATACGTAATAGTAAATAATTATTAAAAATGGGATATATTTTACTACAAAGCACTTTGAATATTAGGTTTGTAGAATACAGACTGCTTTTTGCTGATTTTTTACCAAGCATGACAGTTTTAGCATGACCGGCCGAAGAACGTTGGGAGGCAACCAATGAGATGGACTGACGATCTTGTTAAGATAGGGGGAAGGACTGGATGAGGAAAGCTCAAGATCGAAAGAGATGGCGTGCATTGGAAGAGACCTATACTCAGCATTGGGTGGCGACAGGTTGAAGAAGAGAGAGAAGAGATGACAGTTTTATGGAACCAGCGGGGCTATTGCCTAACGCACTCGCAATCGTAATCGTTTTCATTTCGAAAATCGAAGGATTGTCTGCATACAAAATGAAAACAATTGTTCAATTTTCAAGCCGATCGCGATTGCGAGTGCGTTAGGCAATAGCGACACAGGACGTCTGGCACTCAATGGTCCGCGACTTGGTTGTCGCTCAGATCTTCCTTTCTAATAAGCCTATAACGATAAAGACGCACTGTGCGACAAGCAAGAAAATACAAGATGTGCTAACCGCTCAGCTTACTGTGGCAGTATTTTCAGACCGTTACGATTTTGGGACCTTCATAGTCGACCTTCGCAGTCGTAGAGCATAGTCTTATCTGAAATTTGAAGACTTTTTATGGTTTTGAGAATTACGTCTATGGGTCCCATGTCTCTCCTACCATCAGGTGGCCAGTGTGCTCGTTACGCCTTCACTATGCCATTGAAAAATATTTTTTTCCTCGTAGGGCCCAGTGTGCAATAGGCTGTACATAATTAAGGTAATTCAATTTGAACTGTATTTCTATAGGAATAAAGTTTATTTTTCTAACGTAATTGAACTTTATGGCCATAATGGTAGGTTCAAAATCCCAATCACAAAAAAAGTCTGTTTGAAGTATGGTAGGCCTTACGAGGTTAAGAGTAGAAATTTCCAGGCATAATTTTAATATATTTCTCCTCTTCATCGTTATCGTATACTTACTTAATAATACTTACATGTGCTTAGAAGCTCCACAAAGTAATGTACAGGCAATATTAATTAAGCCTATGTACTGCTTCGATAAGTATATACACATTATATGCCAAAAAACATTACCTATTATTAGCGTGTTGTGTCCTATCCCCCCAAAGTGGGGGGAATCATTCTACAGGGTGTATCAGAAACGCGTAAACACCGCACAGTGAGCAGAATGGGCGCAGGTACTACTGAGTGTTTTTTTTTTTAAGTTGGTAAGTTTTGAGAAAAAATACTTTGAGTGTATTTTGATATGTATTTTGAGGTAAAGGGTGACGAGGAAAACAAGACAAGGCTTCTTGTTAACCATCTAAAATAATGTAAATTGATTATTGAATTAAAAAAAGGTACCTAATACAAAAAGAAATATCAGCTAATGTTCACTTTTATTACATTGACTGATAAACAAATAATACTGTACATGATTTTTAGCAATACCTTAAAAAAGGCTTATTTAAAGACAATAATAGTCATTTCCATACACTTTCATTTTTCTTGATCATTTATCTTCTCATTGAGTGTACCGTTCTAAGTCCGAGTGCGCGTCACCCCCCGAAGGTAAAGGGTGGTCGGAATCAAGAAATATCATAATAGGGTGGCACTAAGCGCCGGCTTTGCCAGCTCGCGCTGCCTCTATTTTTATTTGTAAGGAACCGCGAGGTGGGTCCGCCTTTGGGCAAAATAAGTAAGTACAGAATATTTTTTTTATATTATTAAAAAAAACAATTTTGGTATGACGTGTTTACTTTATGAAGTGAAATTGTTCTTTCCAGTTATTTATTAAAACCATTGTGTGTAGCTAGTTTTGTTATATAAGATAGTGCTTAACATAGTAGCTTTCTTGTCTCATTAAGTATTATTTTACTTGCTCTAGCTGGTTTAGGCGTATAAAGCGGTGATTCTTATAATATTTAAATTATTGGACGTTTAGTTACAATCTTGTATCAAAGTAATATTTATGAAAATCAAAGAAACAAGTATACATACATACATAATCTCATACCTTCGTTCCCAGAGTGGGGTAGGCAGAGCTATAGAATTACAAACATCTCTAAAAACTTGTTGATAATTCTATAACCACAATTTGCACAATTAGGCTAAGATAAGAAACAAGTATACTACGTGGATAAAAACGGCTCTACAAGAATAAATTTAGGTTAAACAAATTATTGCAATAAAAACTATTTTAAAAACTCAACTTTCCGAGTTACGCCCTTTCACCTCTCTGCGGATATGGGCGGTGTGCTCGAGTGTGGATTTTGAATAATATATTATTTTCTTATGTAAAATGCCCGATTACTCCCATCGCCGAGATTTCCGCGGCAAAGCCTCTTTATGGAGCTTCATATGTTTTGTTCTAAGATGCCGCGTATTATGTGCGTATATAGGAAAAGTTTTGAATAATGAGAGTAGGTAATATACTCTCAGTTGCAAAGAGTTTTTGTATAAAACAAGAATCATCTAGCATTTGAAATTTGCTGTAATAGCTCAAATCTTGCCTGCGACTATGCTGTGTAAGCAATTTGACTGTCACAATTTATGGTCTTTATTTCACTTTCCAGTTAGCGAACCACTGTGCAATAAAACATGTCACCTCGTTGTAAAGTGCTTTTATTTCTTCTTGTAACCACCAGACCGTTGTAAAAATTGGATGTTGCTGGCTTTGCTTCTATATGACCCAAATATATCCTCAATGTTAATTTTTTACTTACTTTAAAAGCAATATCTCATTTTGCTTCTCATTGCTTACCGCTTCCTCTGTAGAATGTAATGCCATTAGTATATTCAAGTATGGCACTCAAGGTCGTTTCACAAAATGTATTTTTTGTAATACTTATAAGACTGTATGTTGCCTTAATAAAAAAAAAAAAAAACCCATTTATTCATTGTCAACTAACAGAACATCCTACTCCGATAGTTACTCCCCTTACTTGACTACGCGTGTGAGGAATCCAAACCACACGCCAAAAAATGCAAACAAATTAGAATTTATCGCTGCCGCATGAAAAATAACAGCCCAAATTAACCCTGCCCCTGCCACGGGTCACCGCGACCCGCGCGACGGCGTAAAAGAGGTATATTATTTTATTATCTTCAGCCAGCCACGGCAGGGAGACGGCAGTATCACCGTATATAGATTCGATTTTCTACGTGAATTCGTTTGACGGCCTTCATAATGCTACATATAAAACTGGGGACTTACGGTCCCCGAAACCAATTTCGGGTTATGACCCGACGACTCTCTGATAATATTCTCGGGTTATTAGGTACGGATAGGAGTTTTTACTATGGCTATTTTTTCTGCTGACGCTGGATTATTGGGAAGTTTACGAGATACGTCCCGCAGAGGTGTTCCGTCTTTTGTTTTAGTGCCTCGTTCGCCTCAGCTTCTGGTATGGACTGGTTTTTATTTTATTTAAAGAATCGAACTAATCAAAGACCTTGCCAATTTTATGGACAGTCTATCTGGTACTCAATAATTTTAAGGCTGTCTTAAGGTTGGCTGGTCGTTGGGGACTTAGGAATTAAGATCAGAATAAGCCCAAGTATCCACCGACAAATTAATGGGGTGAATTTTAAACCATTTTTAGTTACAGTTCTGAACTTTCGATCTACTTTTATGACAATTTTTGTCCAATTCTTCAAAGTTTCCTTACTTATTTTAACCACCGATATTTTCATAAATTATAATTTCCGAAGTTGACTTTTAAGTAAGTCCGTCCATGGGTCGATTACCTGTTTGGATACCCCACAAATTAAAACCTAAAAAAACATGAGTCGCCTTGGTTAAACTCCTAAAAATACGGCACAACAATTACTTCAACTTTAATAATACTATAATATAGACAAAAAGACTTCATACAACTCTGCTACCTATTTTGCCCACACAGCTGCTTTCCCATTCAAATCACACATACATGTTAGCGTTGCCCATGATCCTCTTTATGGTCACGTAACATTTGGAGCACTGAACCGATCGAGAAAAGACTGCAAACGATAACCAATGTGGCAGTAAAGCTTTAGCTGTATCAGATAGTACGTGACTTGACAACGAACGGTGATGATTTCGATACACTGTCTTTACATCGTGATGACATTCAGTTGGAAAATAGCTCTTCAGGTAAGCTTTAAGTACTTTTTAAAGAAGGATACTAAATTTATTACAGGGAATAATTTAAGGACAGCCTGTATTCTTGAGTTTCAGTATAGTTGTTAGATTTATTGCGATGCTTCACTGTTTTGTTAGTGTATCTAATTTTATTTAGGCTTCATCAGCATCAAACTCAACGTTTCCTCTTATAATATTTGTTGGCAAATAGAGCATATTCTTACAAGCAAATGTTTTTCTTTCTGCAAAACACAGAAATAAATGAATCTATATTACGGGTGTGATGAAATCTTCTTTCATGAAGGACCTCGCAATTCGTCAAAATTTTATATCAGAGATCAAAATGAGATGGGACACAAAAAGCGGGTGGAATCACGGCATATACCGAACAAACTACTTTATTAAAGCCCACTCTATATTCATAACGCGTCAACGACACTATCGCACAAATAATATCTCCCTCGAAGATGCATTGGGAAAGAAATGTATCAGAAAATGTATAAAAAAGTAGCATTGTGAACGTAGTTAGCGAAGATTGATGGTTGCTAGAAGAGGACAATTCCAGACGGTTTCTATTAGTAACTTTGTATTTGTATTTATCTTGGTCAAAAACTGCTCCAACTCCTTCATTTGATGCATCAGTTATTTACTTAATGGAGGTATACAAATTATTATTTCTGTAGTTTTTCTTTCTAGACTAGTTTTTTGAACACCCAAAAACAATTAGTTTTTATACGCTACTTTAAAAAAAAGTCATAATAACAAATCATGGTTTTTCCGATAGTTTGACGCTTTCAGTCAACTTAGATCCATATTAGTACAGTAGGCGTGTTCAGGCGACCGTGTGATTCTTGTAGGGAGATATGGGATTTTTCAAACATATCAACCGTTCGTCTGACTGGTCCGAAAGGGGACTTCCGAGTAACAAGTTCACATTATAATACGCGTCACAGATACCTTCAATATTTTACATCAATATTATTTACTCGGTGAAAAAGAGTTTGTCAATAAAGTAAAAGCTGAACAAAAGGAAGATGTGTTTCATGTCACAATGTTTTATTACATCAGTGATCCAATATGACAAATTGCTAGAAAAAAACTGAAAGTCGTAAACTGGCATCACACAAAACAACATGATGTGACAGACCTACTTTTTGTTTTTACTACATATTGACATTGCTAATAAAACCAACTGGGTATCCAATACATAGTCAGGTTTAGGTAAAGTTGGAATAACTAACAGACCGTCGGATACAGACAGGTATAACAATAAATGTCCGTCGGGGAGAAAATGGAATAGATGTTTGTAAAGGAATTGGTAAGCATCGTATCGAAGAGAAACTTCTTAAATTAACTCCTTAGGGACCTATCAGACAGAGAGCGGTCACGCGGTCAAGCGTTCAAGCGGTCAGTTATAACGTAATATAACACAAATACCGCAAAGAACGCAAAACTGATAACTTGACCGCGTGACCGCTCTCTGTCTGATAGGTCCCTAAGAATTTTCTTTTTTATATGGAAAAAGAGCATTCTCAAAGCTCTCTAAAGTTTCTGGGAATTTTCTCAGTAATTTCTTGAGGTTTTACGAACTTTTGCTAGACTTGCTAAATTCCTGCTTTCTCCAAGAAACTTTCTACCAAAATGATATATCGTCAGAAATCTGCTTCAATAAAGATTTTCCATATATCAAAGATAATAGATTAAAAACAAATGAGCCGTTTCGAATCCCAATCACATTAGTAACGCCGTATGTTGTGCGTCATCTAATATTGAAATTATATAAATACACCCCTGCGTGGGGGCACGTCGGGTGCCAACGGACGATTTTTTACATTCAATTATTACTGTCCCTCGTTTATGTTTTATATAAATTGGTCTGTCCCTCCCTAATAAATGGTGTTCTGAGAGTAACACGGTGTGGGAGGTATTGGTCCGTGATAGATGATTCGCAGTTCCAATGTGATTGGCAAGATCTTGAATAGTGTGCGTTATTTTGTCAATGTTTTTCTGGTCATTTATTTCAAGTAACGACTTATAGTTATCGTTAAATAGGTTGATAGATTACAGACTGAACTTATGTGCAGATGTTGCTCGAATGTCTGGTTGATATAAATTCAAGCAGGATCTTTATTAATGTGTTAGATAGAGTTGTGTTGTTTATAGTCTAAGTCCGGAACAATACACATTTGTACGTCAATCTATCATCATAATTATCATATTTTCAGCCCACATCCACCCACTGCGGGGTAAAGGTCTTCATTGTCATGCCACTCTATCTAGCTGGACACTCTTGTGCTTAGGTCATCCATCATTTTCCAACCGTCTGCAAAATGTCAAAAATACGCCAATCAAAATATGTCTTTTGTTAGACACAAGCCTTCCCCAGAACTGCGATCAAATCTTATACACATAACATAATATACAGGGTGTTAGTTAAATAATGGATAGCATCGTAACGTCCCAAGTGCCCTATCAGCAGGTCACGGATCAAACATTAACTTCCTAACACCCTGCACGTTGCCTATATTAAGAAAAATTACGTCCTGTAATTGAACTAAAGTTTTTCCAAAATAAAACCAGTGTTTAGGTAACTGCCTGAGAACTTCTTATCAGCTATATTAGTGTAACTAGCTACACTATTCAGCCGTCCCGAAATCTCTTCTGAGGGGTCGATTACGTTGATCTCCTGGGGTGGGATTATTGGAGAAAGCACGGCTTCGCTAGATGGGATCGCCATTGTCGACCGAGATCGCATATGGCGCAAAATATTAAATATTCACTAGAGATCGAATGGATTCACGGGATATCTATATTTGATTCCATGGAATTATGTGGTGGAGATACGAAACTGTGTATCTGTTTTAAAAATACGTTTTTTCTTCAGTGTAAAAACAATATTCACTAACCTACTGATGGGGATCCATTGTAAATACATAAAATTCTAGTAAGTACTTTGAATCTAGTGATATAAAATTAAAAAAAAATACCAATTATATTATGACTATAATTGCAACTTTGCAAATAATTACTTTTTAATTTAAAAATTGGTTTTCCAGGACAAGTATAACGAAGAAACTGCTGATGGTGCACTTTTGACGTATACGCGCATTATTTGTGTGTTAAAAACCGCTGTATAATCGTCCAGCGAGCTTATCTGGGTTCAGCAAAGGCCACACACTCGTCCCACCGCATCCGCCGGCTGAGCACTACAATGCCGTTTTTTTATTCAAATAAGTCCTTAAAAAAAGCCACCCCAGAAGCCAAATGGCCCAGAATTTGTTTAAATTGTCACGTACAGAAGCGCGGTTACGCAATCCCTGGGCGGCGGTTCCCAACATTATTTAATGAATTCTAGTATTATTTATTGTGGGCTATCTCGGGTTTATTGTTTTGGGTACGAATTCTTTTGACAATGAACGTAGAAGTAAAAAATGAAAAGTTATTCTTTCTATAGTAAGTGTCTGAAACTTGCAGTAGATAATTAAGAAATTGCTAATTGAAAAAAAAATTGTATCAGTATAGTATAAGTACTAAGAAATAAAATAAATTTGTTGTTAAAAATACTATGTCGTGTACGAATATAATTGTGTTGTGATCTTTTAAATGTTTTTACTAAGTTAAGTTGGTCCTGAATGTCTTGATCTACATCATATTTTTGTACGTATTAAATTAAGTAAAATAAACTCCCTTTTGTTTCTGCAAGTTTCAGACAATATCCTTTTTTTCAATATAGGCGCCAGTTACACAGTGAGCGATTTTGGGCTCAGTTTTACACATCAGCTAGTACAGTGATAAGATAATATCTAGCCGCGATTAGATACGTGACGTGACGTGTCTAGAGTAGGTACGTCAAAGTGCATTGACAGCTATTCCAAACAACAGACAAACTAATCGCGGTTTCATAAAAGTTAAATCATTAATTTGTAACTTTCTTTTTCACAAGTTTATACGTGTCATTTTGTATCAGACTGACCAGTCATTGACCTTCTGATCTGACCTGGGGTAAGTGAGGATGAAGGGTCTAGCCCACTGGTTCTGTAGCAGTCTATTCACTCTTGTTATAAATAAACTCAAGTTACATTTTTCTAAAATGTGTGCATAATACTTTTTAACAAACTAACATTTGAGAACCGTAGGCCATTAGAGACACGGTGAAGGGTTAAAAATGCATCGTCGCTGCATAAAAAACACCGAACAGATATCGGATTTTAAATTTTAAAATGTGCATTGTATTGAGCGGGGTTCGGAAATCGATTGGCGCGGCTCAAAGGGGTAATAATAAAAAACTCATTGATTTTCGACGCGACAGCTTGCGCTTGCACCTCGGTTAATTTTATGGAGTTGATGCTACTGGGTTGTCAGAAGCCATGTGTTTTAAATGGGTCAATTACATTGTGTTGTGTGATGAAGCAGTGGAAAGGTGATTTCAAAGGTTGTGCGAAGTTTGGTGCTTGTTACAATATACATACATAAAGTAGAGTACTATTTGTGTTTCTTGTAATTTAATTTGTTTAGTTTGAGTTCTAAAGCAATTAGTTTACGCCTGCCATGTATCTATGTCCTTAGATATTTATCAGTCAATGGTTGTCTGGAAGATATCGCTATTTAGTGGTAAGACAACCTGTTGTATACCAATAATTTTAGTGTGTCTACTGTTCCGAGTTTTTTTGTGCTCAATTAGGTATATTTAATCAGTTTGATGAGGATTTTTTCCATATTTATTTTCAAAAACTTTCATCATGCATTCATCAATTTTAAAAATTGTATTACTTATTTAAAATTCCTTAATTATTTGTCTTATAACCAATTACAAAAACGCCATACTTATTAGAAAGTTTCAGATAGAATTAATTTCGAATTTTTAAATTCATATTTCTCTTTAACGGTTTGTATGCGTATAATTTAAAATTATAGTAGTTTTTGTCCGTCAACACGCTGGGTTGCCACCCACTGTGCACTAATTTCGTGCCACGGGTTTGTGTGGAGTCCTACGGTGACGTTGGGTTGCAGGTAAGGGGGTAAACAATATATTTTTTTCATTTGTATTTGTTAGAATATGTTTGTAAATTTAATCATATTTATTGCACGGAAGCAAAATATATTGACGCGAGATATTTCAAATATTATTATTTTTCAACGATATTAGGCTCTAAATTTTAAAACGTAGTTGTTGTGAGGTAGTGTATATTGATGTATATTATTTTTCACAATTAAAGTGTCTTTTTTTGTTCGATAGCAGCTGTTGAAATTAAAAACGAATATTATTTTATTCCTTATTTAATCTAAGTATGCCTTAACTCAGCAGTTTCCTTATTACATCTCATTTCCACACGTATTTTTTCTGAACATTATGGCACATACGCAATGTAAATTTTCCGAGTCACCATACTGGCGACAATCCTATACACCACCTCTGTACCAATTCATTGTACTAACACCAACATTTCATAACACAGCAAATCCATTGACCGGTCCCAACTGCACTTTCAAAATACTTCTTAACAAAACCAGTAGTGTACTATAAAAATAGGGATAACGCCTTACATTTTTAGCCCTAAATTATTCTGCGTACCGCTACTCCATTGTGTCCAACATTGGGAAACCATTAATCAGTCTATACCAGAATCATCAATATAACATTATACAGAATACGTCCAAGAATTCGACTCAATACTCGATGTATCGATTATGTATCCGTTATTCGATTACGCGAGCTTTGTGAGGCAGTCCATCATGCGATGAAGAATGTTCGTTTTTTGTGAGTTAACGATATGCAGGCATCGGGTTACTGGGCTTAGCTTATTATTAATGGAAAATTACTTTCTTCCGCTCTGGTAATTTTAGCTACGCGTTTTAGGTTGTCTAGACTATCCATCTAGGATGAGAGTCATCATTTTCTTGTTAGTTTTTTTTTGTTTGCGGTATATAGTGCCCAATGTTTTTGCTGCTATTTTAATAACATTTTAGCTACGTATTCAAATCACACTTTGTAAATTAAAGTTTTTACTACTTGGATACCAGCATAATATTAGAAATATAATTATCATATTTCACGTCACAAAACATTGACATATTATTAATATGAATAATTTCAAACATTATCTAACGCAATATCATAAAACATGTCCATCGCTAAATATTAATATCAGACCGAATATTTCCTCAATATATATATAGTATATATATTTTTCCTCGTCCATAAAGTTAATAATACGTTCTCCGGGACTGTAAGTGCCTATAACGCATTTTCACTTTACGTTTCAATAGAAGCTAGTTTTGCAACCATTAGACTATGAAAGCAATTTTATTAGTCTAGAATTTTATTATTACCCTGCTCCTTGTAAAACAGGTTTATGTAGTTAAGGGAACAGGTATCCAACTCCAATCCTAGTCAAATTTTGTAGACAGGTGTCCTGTATTTAGCGGTCCAAAATCAACCTATACGAGTAAGCTGACGAACTTTTGCACTGTCTCAAGTTGAGACTCTCAACTCGTATTTTATTACAAAAATGTATTACTTATGATGCACTATCGATTGATTGATTGAGTTACATAAACAAGTTAAAAGTCGTCCATGTATTTCACTATAAGTAGTGTAACTTACTGGAGAATCAGGACTATGTATATGTATGTATAATAAGGAAGCTAGTTATTATTCCGGTGAAGATTTGAGGCACAGGCAACAAATGCCTCATCCCGCTCATTCTACTTGCTGTTATCTGAAACAAACGCGACATATCGATGCGGAGTCTTCGTTTTGACGCCTCTTCTAAATAATAGTGGCGGTGAGTTAGCAATATAGCGGGTGTGCAATTCTGGGGTCCTAGTGAAAAAGGTTATAACTCTCCTGAGGATCAAGTGAAAAAGGGTTTAAGTCTCCTTTCTACTTTTATGTATATGCCCTTTTTTTAGTATGAGTTAAGTCGACTTATACCTCTAGGATCCCAGAATTATCCTCGTTAGGCCCACCGTACTACAAACAGCTAGTTTTTTGTCAGTGGGACTTTGAATCTACCATCAAGGCAATAAAGTTCAATTACGTTTGTTCGATAATGCTATTTTCAATTTATGAAGAAAGGAATATTGACAAGCATTAATATTAATTGACACATGCAGATAATTTGCCACGAAATGGTCCCAACTCAGCGTGATGCTGGCAGAGCCAGCGCTGGTCTTCCGTTGTGACCATTATAACCCTGTGGGCTACCAGACCTGTTGGAAAGTAAGGGATCCCCTTGGATCGCATAATTTGTTTTAGACTATTATTGTTTCGAATAATTGATTTGGCATAATTTGTAATGGCATAATAGTACTGTCGCATAATAATACTTTGGCCTAATACTTTATTGGCATATTACGCTATTAGAATAATTTTAGTTGGAGTAATTTGTATTAGACTAATACACATTATGCATATTATTGTTTGGGCTAATAATTATTTGTTATATCTGTCATTAACCATAATTCCAGTTTTCTAAATGAATAAAACATAGTTTTGTTGTTACATATTAGGTAAGGTTAAATTAGGTCACGTTAGGTACATTAGGTTGGGTTGGGTTAGTATGATATCCAGGCGCGAAGCGCCCAAGCAACGTAGAATAGGAGGTCCGCGAAGCGGACCTCCGTCGACCTCGCCTTAGTTCCTAAATATATATAAACACAAAACCAAAACTAACCTTTTCTCGTTGTCCGTCTACGACTTTCGCTATAGCAATTGTATTGCTATGTGCCATTTGTACATGACTATTTTTTAGGACGATACTGTTATGCATTTTGTAATGATGCCAATTTATTATTATGACTTTTTGTATTTATGCTATTTGACGTTAGTCTTCATGACGATTATGCTTTCTGTATTTATGCTTTTTAATTTTATGCGTAAAAATATATGCGTAAAGATGATTATGCACATCGCTATTTCGGCTAAAAGCAATTATGCGTAACAATATTATTACAAATAATTTTATGCCATCCAATAGAGAACCGGAAAGTAATTACCGCCACCTATGGGCGCACTAGATTATAATAGAATAGAATAGAAAAACATTTATTGCCACACAAAAAATAGTGCACAAAAAACATCTCTCTCTCTTAATAGATGCCCTTACTTATAAACGTGGAGTAACCGTGGAGTAGCTAAATCATGTTTTATCCTTATCTGTCAAATTCAAATGACACAATGACAGATAAGGTCAAAGCATGGTTTAGTTACTCCACGTTTATAAGTAAGGGCATTAAGTACGAATAAAGCTAACAAAGAAAAAAGAAGGAAATATGTGGCAAAGGATCAGACTCAGCGTTTGCAGGATCGCGCTCTCACAGCGCTGGTTTTCAGTCCGTCCCTCATACCGTGCAAACTTACCATCTAGCGGGTGCTTAATACAAGAGTATCGTAGACACGTTGCCAACCTTTGAGAAAAGAGTAAGCTCGTCGTCCCTAAGAGCCAGTTCACACTATTAAGGTATATCCGATTAGGTTTTCTTATACTGTGTTACGATAAAGGAAAAAAAATAAAGGATCTACATTTATTCGTTTTAAGTCGGTTTTTAGATACATACAGTAGATCCGTTTGTAATTTTGTTATTCAATTTCTTTGTGTAAAACAGTATTCTTGTCACATTTGGTTTCACAGTTTGGTGACTTGTTTGCATACTTTAAGGTCTAGAAATACTGTTGCAAATAGTTGATTCCACAAAACTGTAATACGTGGTAAAAAATATGCAGAAGTGCACAGTGGTATTTAAATACCCGATAATGTCTCCGATAGAACTTTTTTTTGCTTCACGGTTTAAATAATTACTAATAGAATGCGGAAAAATTACGTAATTATGATATTTTTTTGTTTTTCAGCGGAAACGAATAATAGTTCTCGTGATAACTCTTATTATATTAAATTGAAGCAGAAGCGAGTGTTGAGGCGTCGCAAAAACCGCGTCCGGCGCGCATTAGTTATCCCGCTGAAAGGCATCCTGGGGGAAATTACGTGGACGCGAGCACGGGTGATGGAATATTCCAATATTTTTACGTATGTATTTTATTTTGTAAACTCGCTTCGGTAGCGTGAAAACGCGGTGCGTGAAGCGAACAAACGAGGATATCAGACTTAGAGATGTAGGCGTTAATGTGTCAAGTTTGACCCTTTATAGGGTAAAATTAAAAATAAAACTAAATGCTAGCTCATTAGTTTTCACCTAATCACAAAAAGTATCAGTAGTCATTTTTAAAACCAGATTTTAAATTTTATGTGTTGCTTATGCGAAGGAAAAGGAAGTGAAGTTAGGTTTAAATAACATGGAAAGCGCGTTAACCGTTAGATATTTTAGTACTATATGTTAGTGCTATAAAAACATATAAAATATCGAAGCAGATTTGGTAAAAGAGAAACGTAGTTAATTCATATTTAAAAAAAGGTTTTTATCACAGTAAGTTTCATTATCAAGCAGTTAATGCCGTATAACATACAACGCTGACGCAAAGTAAAAACGCGTAGGTACATAATAAATAATCACCCTCTATTCTATGACTGATACTGACATCTTATCGTACAGTTACGTCAATATCTCCGAAATTCGCAATTAACAGCTGCCCTGCACAAATAACAGGTGGCACCCCGTTGCCACCCGGTCTTCTTCATTCCCACACATCCACAAAGGGTTAAAAGGCCGCCATTGTAAGAGGATATCTAATTTCCTTGAAAGCAAAATTGCCGTGGCATTGCCGGCTTTTTTTGCCGGCGTCTTTGTAGGCTAAAGTGAAAAGAAAAGGCGGTTAGTTTATATCCGGCAATCGGGGGTTGACCGCTTGTTTATTAATTATTTGAAGTGGGATCGGGTTGACGTATGCTGGAGTTGTAAAGAATCGGGATGTCAGAGGGTTTCGGAGTTGAAGTGCTCCGTGATTGATTGTTTTTGTTTACCGATGCTTGGTGAACGTTATGTTTGCTGTGTTTCTATTTGATCAATGTTAAACTATTAACCAAGTCTTATAGAGAATTATTGTAAATAAAATCATATATTTAAAACATTAACAGAAACGAAAATATAACTACTATAAAAAAGCGATTAGTATCGTTCGGAATTACCCCGAAATTATAGGGTGTCAAGAAAACCAAAGAATGCATAACGGGCCTATATGAAATGTATTATGTTTTTTTAATGTGTGCTAATCCAGAACTGGAATAATAAATTTTCTAGAAATTGTTTTTATACATATAGGACATAACACTAGCGATAGAGAAAACCACCATTTATAATATGGCACCAAATAACAGCCATCTCTCTTGTAATTTTGAACTATAATTGAAATTATTTACGACTTTATCTAAAAGCCCATAAAAAACTCAATGCAAGGAAACGCTATTAATTTTCACACCTCATTAGCCAACATGAGAAAAAATATAATTTCACGCGGATCCAACCCATCTGCCACCTGCCTTTGTCTCGCCCTTGGGCCTTTCGACCCCGGATGTTGAAGGGTTAGACAGTTACGTTACGGTCTCAGACCAGGTGAGGCTGGTTCTCACGGAGATAGCGGTACTAGGGTTAAGATGCAACTGTGTTTGCTTTGTGAATTCGCGAGGGCTTTTTTGTGTGAAGAGGAAGGGTTAATTTTCTATAAGGGGTGTCTTAATTGAAGTGTTAGAAAAGGTAACTTGCGAATTATAAAGTTTTGAACATAAAAATAAGCGAACATGTCAGGGGTTTAGTTTTTGACATTTGAATAAGGGGTTCTTTACCAAAAAGTCAAAAACAGAAAAAGCCTTTGAAAACCTCACTGTCTGCGCAATATTTTTGTATAACTTTTCATAACAATAGTAAAAAAACCCGATACAATAACACTCAATTCAAAATCCGTCAAGTTGTTTAGTCTACAGGAAGTGCAACGTGAACACATAATTCATCCGAAAACATTACCCTCCTTTTTGGGTAGTTTGGTAAACGTGATCAAACTGCCTTCAAAATAGCGAACGTTCTGAATTCAAATTCAAAAGAGATCTATAAACGTCGGATCAGGTCATGCGCGGCCTTTATTCCGGTAGACGGAGCGTGGCGCGTGTACGTGATTGACTCTAGTTTTGTAGACTGTACTGCCTAATTGGTAAAAGCCTCTGTGAGAATATAAGTAATATAAAATGTTTACGTTTTGAATTAAAGAGCATGGGTATTGGTAGGTACGTATACGGATAGTTAAAGAAGTTAATTTTTAAGTTGAATAGTCCACAGCAATATCTCAATGTACAATCTAAAACATAAATATTTAGTTTGTTTGTAATTTAATTTGTGAACTATTTTTTTGACAGTTGAAATAAATATAGGTTTTATTCATCATTCGTGTAATTTCCTTCTTTCACGCAGCAACGGACTGACAGATAAACGTGATTTTTGCAAAGAGGCAATTGGAGGGCTGGAGAGTAACGTAAGTTACTTTATATACCATAAAGCTTAGCTTTATTGCATAGTTTCTGCGGAAATAGCGATGAACACCTCCACGTGGATGGAGTCTTGGTAAATTGCATTTTTCTAAATTAAATCAATCATCGTCATCGCAAAAACCCATCCATTGCTGCCGCCTCTGAATAAAATACTCTTTGATAGTTCTGAACATTTGTAGGGCAAACAAATACTAGCATATTTTTTCTCCAGACGTAGTAACAAGTTATGATAAGGATATTTGTGTAGGCTCAATATACATATGATGTTATTATTAAGAATTATTTCAAATATTGGAGATATCATTTTGGGTAGCGGACTTGCTTTTACTAAGGGTTGTTAAAAAAAAGATAAGATAAAAGAAATTTATTCAGTAAGTAGGCCGCACGGGCACTTTTACACGTCAAGAATCTACCAGCGCTTCCCAAGAGAAGACCACTGCCGAGAAGAAACGCCGCAAGAAACTCAGCAGTCAGTCATTTTTTAAACATATTTCTTATTACAATGGTACTACTTAGTCTAGCATTATATAAAGCTATAAATATTAAATTAAATATAGTATTAAATAACATGCGTAGTTCAGCAGGAAAACATGCCAATTAAGAATCTTACGGGAGAGATAGAGAAAAAAAAAACACATACTTATGTGTATATAAGATGGTGCGAGACGACCACATAAAAGTTTCGATATGTTTTCCTACATCAACGGTGTCCCCTAGACAAGATAAAGATTTTGCATTTGAATAAATTATTATTGACTAAGTTTCGGATTTAGGCCATGCATTTTTGTCTGTTAGATAGTCCTCGATCCTATAATACGCTTTAGACATTAACGACCTTTTCAAGTAACTTTTAAGTGCTGGAAAGGGTAACTTTAAAACTTCGTCAGGTAATTTATTATAGAAATGAATGCATTGACCAACAAATGATTTATATACTTTACGGACGCGGAATTTTCGGATAGCGATTTTATTTTTATTTCTGGTATTTAAATTATGTATATCAGAATTTTTGGTGAAAGAATCTAAATTTCTAATAACGTAAATAATATTCTCATAAATAAATTGAGACGCTACAGTCAAGATATTAATTTCTTTAAAAAGTTCTCTTAAAGAGTCACGGGAGTTTAAGTTGTAAATAGAACGAATGGCCCTTTTTTGTAACACAAATATAGTTTGTATGTCAGCTGCCTTACCCCAAACCAGAATACCGTACGACATGACACTATGGAAATAACTATAATAGACTAAGCGAGCTGTCTCAACATTGGTTAGTTGTCTAATTTTCCTAACGGCGTAAGCTGCCGAACTTAGTTTACCTGCCAGTACAGCTATATGGGGACTCCATTGCAAATATTTATCTAATGTTATGCCTAAGAAAATTGCCTTATCTACCATTTGCAAACACTCGTCATTTAGAAAAATACTAGAATGTACCGGTTTAACATTAGGCAAAGCGAACCTAACACATTTCGTTTTCTTAGCATTTAGTAGCAAATTGTTGCTAGTAAACCAATTAAGTACTTTAACTAGTGTGGTGTTAATCCTACTGTAGTCTACGGATTTTCTATCTACCTTGAAAATTAGTGAAGTATCATCAGCAAAAAGTACAATATCACAAAGTTTATCTACTGTTGGTGGCAAGTCATTTATGTAAACCAAAAATAAAAAAGGACCTAAAATAGAGCCTTGAGGCACACCTATTTTCAATGTAGCTCCAACAGATTGCGTTTTGTTTACAACAACTGTTTGAGTTCTATCACTTAGATAAGAAGACATAAGGCTTAAAGCTTTGTTGGACAATCCATAATGTTCTAATTTTAAAATAAGGGTCGTATGATCCACGCAATCAAAAGCTTTAGAAAGATCACAAAATATTCCTACTGCATCGCAAGATTTCTCCCAACTGTTATATATATGTTTAATGAGTACAGATGCCGCATCAATTGTTGATCGACCTCTGGTAAAGCCAAACTGGTTATTGGAACATTATAATGGTATTGTTTTCTAAGGGTATAATATAATCTCAAAACTGGTTATTTGATATAGAAAATCTGAAAAGAAATAACTCAACCGGAGTGCCCTTATTAATAAACGTCATGCGTTATCGCTATCCAAAATGTATAGGATTGACGTAAGCTGTCAGACGGTCGTGTCGAGCGCCTACATACATTTTGACAGTTTTCGAAAATCGTTTACGTTAGCGTTAAGCAACTTGTCTAGCCTCACTGAGGGCCCTGCCAAGATGCATTGCGCTAACTAACGTTTCTATTCGTTTCGTTTGTAAACCAATCGCGTCACTGGTAGATCACGTGACTTTTCGTATCACGTCGTCTACCAGTGACGCGATTGGTTTAAAAACGAATCGAATAGAAACGCTAGTTAGCGCAATGCATCCTGGCAGGGCCCTCAGCGCCTCTATTCAACACGTTAAAAACAATATCGCATTTGATCTGTTATCGAATTGTCAACGTTTTGATAGCTCTTATTTTCGTGACAGTAATGGCGGCTGACGTCATAACAATACCATAACAGGCAAACTACGATATCGTTTTTACCGCCTAGAATAGAGGCGCTGATCTATCATTGTGGCATTTTAATTCGACAGATAAGGACAAAGCATGGCTTAGTTACTCCACGGTTACGCCACGTTTATAAATTAGTAAGGGCAGAGTTATATTTATGTTGGTGTTTGCGTTTCGAAAGTAAACAGAAATTGTATTAAGTTTTAGCAATTAGTTAAGATTAATTTAGTTTATTGAATGCCACATAGAAGCGGTTTACAAATTGGACAAGCGTATCATTCATTTGAATTTTATTTTACGCGTTGGAGTTTAAAACAATGAAATACTAACTTTGGCTACATACTAAACTTACTGTCTTAATTATTATTTTGACATACATATATATAAAAAAAGATAAAAGATGTTTATTCAGTAAGTAGGCCGCACGGGCACTTTTACACGTCAAAAATCTACCAGCGCTTCGCAAGAGACCATTGCTGAGAAGAAACGCCGCAAGAAACTCAACAGTCAGTCGTTTTTTTTTAAAATTACTTATACAATTATAGAACTTAACCTAGCATTATATAAAACAATGAATTTAACATTAAAATATATATATCATGCGTAGTTGAGCAGGAAAATGTGTCAAAACTCAGTATGTTCAGATGAACTCTTAAATTGTAATAATAATAGTATACATATACTTACCCATGACGGTGCAAAACAACCACATAGTTTTGATACATTCTCCTACAGAAACCGTGTCCCCTAGACAATAATTATACCTACAATGTTTAGATATTTTCCTGACTAAGCTATTACTAAGTTATTTAGGTGTTTAATTTAGGCCAAGCATTTTTATCTGTTAGATAGTCCTCGACCCTATAATAAGCTTTCGACATCAACGACTTTTTCAAGTAATTTTTAAGTGCTGGAAATGATAACTTTAAAACTTCGTCAGGTAATTTATTATAGAAATGAATGCATTGACCAACAAATGATTTATATACCTTACGGACACGAAATTTTTTAATAGCAATTTTATTTTTATTTCTTGTATTCAAATTATGTATATCACAATTCTTAACAAAAGAGTCTTGATTTTTAATGACATAAATAATATTCTCATAAATAAATTGTGACGCTACTGTCAAAATACTAATTTCTTTAAAAAGTAATCTTAAGGAATCACGGGAGTTTAGGTTATATATGGAACGAATGGCTCTTTTTTGTAACACGAATATAGTCTGTATGTCAGCAGCTTTTCCCCAAACCAGAATACCGTACGACATAACACTATGAAAATAACTATAATAAACTAAGCGAGCTGTCTCAACATTGGTAAGTTGCCTGATTTTCCTAACAGCATAAGCTGCCGAACTTAATTTACCTGCTAGTACTGCTATATGGGGACTCCATTGCAAGTTTTTGTCTATAGTTATCCCTAAGAAAAGCGCCTTGTCCACCATCTCCAAACACACATCATTTAGAAATATACTAGATTTTACCGGTCTAACATTAGGCAAAACGAACCTAACACATTTAGTTTTCTTAGCGTTAAGTAGCAAATTGTTAATAGTAAACCAATTAGGGGTGCAGGGGGGGTGGGTACGCTCAGGTATGCGACGCTGAGCTATCAGACACACTCCACCAAGTCCTTCATACACGTCCACGTCGTCCCAGGCTCAGACCTGGGGCGAACCCACTCATTTTACGTAGTGGGTCGTGCACCCTGGAAATGCTAGCGGTAGAAACGGGCGTCGCATATTTACCAACTACCCCGGACTGCTAAGCAGCTAAGTATGGAGGATGATACCTGGTACGACAGTCCCAGCGTCCAGGTACTCCCTACCCTCTCACCCGTGATCCAAACATCCAAATTCCTCTCACAAAAACCATCCCCCCCCATCCTTATTCCCTTCCACACCTATCCTGGAGGAGACAACCTCGACCCCAAAAACCCCAACCTATAGGTGTCATTCGTACCGTGCCTACAGGTGCGTGACTGAGGGGGAGCTCAGTCGCTAACGGTGTACCCTCGATACCAGGCGACCTCGAGGTGTACATAGCCTTATTCCGGCAAGCGGGGCTCTGCCGGAACGGACTTTTATTTCCCTAGCTTCTCGTGGGATTTGTATGGAGAAGAACAATAAAAAAAACAGAAGGTACCCTGGAAGACCTATGCCAGGAACTACTGCCCCTGACGGTAGGCGCGGAGCAATCTGCCCAAACGCAGGAGCAACCAATGGAGGTGGTGGAGCTTATCAACACGGTGGAAAGGGCCGGCAACGGCCCAAACTCGCTGTCTGGTGAGCCCCACTCCTCCAATGATCAACCTGCTAAGAAATTGGCAGGTTCAGCAAAGGGCCGCTACAAAGCTCTGAAGGGATTAGGGATACCACCTTCCGAGGCGGTAGAACTGGCCCAAAAGAGCTTCGCGGAACTTAAGAGGTTGGGGTACAAATTTGGGTCCTCACATTCCAAACCGCAGCAAAAGCCGGTAAAACGGCTCCGCTCGGAAGAGGAATCACCACAGGGGCATGTACCAAAAGCCCCAAAGGTAAGTGAGACCCCTCCCACACCCCCTATACCACCTACTCCAACCTCTACGCCCCTAGCCTTTAACGAGGTCCTGAGCATGATCCGAGTCGGTATCATCAACCCCATTCCAATGACGGACACGCAACTGGGGTTAGTCTGCGACACCATCGTGCAGAAAATTACCGGCTTGGTGAAAGGCGAGGGACCAAAGTTTAAAGGCTACTCGTACAAGCCAGGTTGGTTGCTAGTGACCTGCAGCGACCAAAGGTCCAAAACCTGGCTTGAGGAAATTATACCATCCCTAAAACCATGGCCGGAAGCGAACCTCACCGTATTACGTGAGAGCGAACTTCCGAGGCCAAACATAGGGGTGGTATATATCCCCGAGATAGACGCCACCAAGATCCGGCAAACGATATCTCTGCTTAGTGTGCAGAACCAGGGGCTGCACACTGAGTACTGGAAGGTGCTCCACACAAAGGTCGAAAAGGGGGGGGTGACACTAACCCTTTCCCTAGACGACCTATCTGTGGAGACCCTTCGCAAAACTAGTCTGAAGGCCAGTCTTGGCCTACGAGAGGTTCAGTTCAGGCTAAAGGGCACAACCACAGGCGCCCAACAGCCACCACTGGACCTTCCTCCCACCCCAACACCGACAGCCACAACACCTGGCTCCCTCGCCCCTCCTGCCCTACTGGACCAACCAGGGACTTCCAGGCCCGATACGTCCATCCCACTGGCCCCCACGCCCAACCGCAAGATCCCAAGGGGATCAAAAAGGGCAGTCCCCTTCACCCATCCCCACCCACCAACCAGTGGACCAGCAGGGAGCCGACCGCGGTTTCCCCATAATAGGGGGACAAACAGGGGCGCAAACTGCTCCAGGGGAGGAGGAGCACAAAGAGGCTGGCAAGGGCGCCCCGGTGCCCACCGCCAACCTCGCCACTGACGCAACTCGGACCAAGGGGGCGATGTTTCTGCAGGCCAACCTCCACCACGCAGTCGCGGCCTCAGCGGTCGTTGAAAAAACCTTCAGCGAACATGGCCTGGACATCGCCCTCATTCAAGAACCATGGATCAACGCCAACTCCATGGTAGCAGGTATGAGTAATGCAGGTAAGATTCTGGTACATGAAAAAGGCTCAAAACCAAGGGCCTGCATCGTGTTTAACAAAAACATCAGCTTTTTGCCTGTTTTAGAACTATGCAGTGACGATCTAGTCGTCGCCTATGTGGATCTCAGAGGGCGAGGAACATCGAAGGTCCTAGTCTGTTCGGCCTACTTGCCCGGAGAGAACCCAAACCCCACAGAAGAACTGACTAAAGTCGTGGATTACGCACAACGACAAAAGTCGGAACTGATTGTGGGTTGCGACGCAAATGCCCACCACACCATATGGGGCAGCACTGGAATCAACAGAAGAGGTGAGTTACTCTCTGAATTCATCTTTACTAACTGTTTATACTTGTTAAATAAGGGCAACACACCCACCTTTGTTACTAGGGTTAGACAGGAAGTACTTGATATAACATTCGCAACTGGAAAGGTAGCTAAATGCCTAGCCAACTGGCATGTCAGTTCCGAAAACTCAATGTCGGACCACAAACATATTCTATTCGAGGTAACTAAATCAATAGGTAAAGAACCGCAAAAACTTAGGAACCCAAAGAACACTTGCTGGGACACCTACAGGGACTATCTCAAAGAATACCTAACGGACCTCCCAAAATATGTTAAAACTCCAGATTCTCTCAACTGTGCAGTCAACAAACTTTCAGAAGGCATTAACAAAGCCTACGAGAGGAGCTGTCCAGTGAAAGAATCTAAAACAAACAACACAACGACGTGGTGGAACAAAAAGCTGGAAAGGCTTCGCAGCTCCACACGGCGTTTATTCAATCACTGCTCTAGGCCGCAAGATTGGGAAAAATACGGCAGAGCTTTGACGGAATATAACAAAGAAATCAGAAAAGCCAGAAGAGCGTCTTGGAGACGATTTTGTGAAGATATAGCCCAAACACACAAAGGAGCGAGAATTCACAAAATACTCGCCAAGACACCCACAAACTATCTCGGCCTACTCAAAAGACCAGATAATACCTTCACGACCACAGAGAGGGAGACTCTCGAGCTCCTCAGAGTAACCCACTTTCCAGGATCGTATACCTCCGATGACATCCAGCGATGTGTCCAAAGAAATCATCCTGATCACAGGGCGCATAGAGCTGATTGGAACAAGGCCACAAACATCTTCAGGCCTAACAATGTTAAATGGGCTATTGACAAATTCCAGCCATTTAAATCAGCGGGAGAAGATGGAATTTTTCCGGCCCTTCTTCAAAAGGGAGAAAATATCCTCCTCCCGCATCTGGTCAGAATATTTCGGGCAAGCTTTGCCTGGGGAATAATACCAGAACCATGGACACGAGTCAAGGTACGCTTCATACCAAAAGCAGGGAAAAAGGACTACTCTCAACCTAAATCCTTCAGACCGATCAGTCTTACATCCTTCCTACTCAAGGCTATGGAAAGGATTATAGACCAGCACATCAGAGCTAGATATCTAATAGCTAAACCCCTCAGCTTAAATCAACACGCTTACCAAAAAGGGAAATCCACGGAAACTGCCCTCCTCGATCTGGTCGACAAGGTGCAGAAAACCTTAGAGGATAAGCAAACAGCCCTATGTGCTTTCCTTGATGTTGAAGGTGCCTTCGATAACACGCCCACAAATACCATTCTAAATGGAATGGCATTAAAGGGTGTGGACGGTACCACTATCAACTGGGTTAAGAATATGCTCTCTAACAGGGTGGCATCTCTAACTCTCAATACAACTGTGCTTGAATTTCACACCACAAGAGGCTGTCCACAAGGAGGCGTCCTATCCCCATTATTGTGGACCCTAGCAGTGGATCAACTACTTGCATTAATGACGGACCAAGACTATGACATACAGGGATATGCCGACGACCTTGTAGTCATAATCAAAGGCCCCAGCCTCCACACAATCTCATGTTTAATGCAAGGAGCTCTCAACACCATCAACAAATGGTGTAAAGAAAACGAATTGTCCATAAACGCAAATAAAACTGTGCTAGTCCCCTTCACTAAGAAAAGGAAGCTCGAAAAGCTACTAAATCCTAAGCTTAACGAACAAACAATACCATTCTCAAGTGAAGTGAAGTACCTAGGGGTCACCTTAGACCAAAAGTTAACGTGGAACTCGCACATAAAAAAACATAACCCAAAAAGCCAAAATGGCTATGTGGACTAGTTGTCGAATGGCGGGGTCAAGGTGGGGCCTAAAACCCAACATTGCCCTCTGGCTGTACACGGCAGTGGTAAGGCCTATAATCACATATGCCTCCGCTGTCTGGTGCAACAAAACCAACCAAAAGACAACAATAAACACCCTGAATAGTCTGCAACGCACAGCCTGCGAAATCGCAACAGGAGCTCTATCCTCAACACCGGGAGCGGCTCTGGATGCACTGCTAGACCTAACACCACTGCACCTACAAGTGCAAAAAGAGTCTGAGCAGTGCATATACAGAATCTGCACCACAACAAGGAAGAAATGGAGCTCTCAAGCACTGACCAAGCTCATGGCATCGGTGTTTGAACACAAAACCCTATGCATGCCAACTGATGACATGCATACTGAATACAACTTTAAAAAACTGTACTCAGTGGAGATACCCTCCAGAGATGAATGGCTGAAAGGCCAGTTAGACTACAAAGAGGGTTGCCACATTTGGTACACGGACGGTTCCAAAAAAGGGAACGATGTGGGGTGCGGCATCTATGGTGAGAGACCAAGACTCAGAGTCAGCGTCAACATGGGTACGGAGGCCTCAATCTTCCAAGCGGAAGTCTTCGCCATTAACAAATGCGCGGAAATCAACCTTGAGAAGAACTATAGACACCAGCACATCTACATCAACTCGGACAGCCAAGCTGCCCTTTTGGCACTAGACGCATTGGAGATAAACTCTAAACTAGTCCAAAACTGTAAAGAAAACCTAAATGCCCTAGGAAACTCCAACAAAGTAATACTTAGATGGGTACCAGGGCACTCCAACATTGATGGGAATGAAATAGCAGATGAACTGGCTAGGAACGGTGCTGACAATCCCCTGGTTGGCCCGGAACCGTTTTGTGGCATCACAAAACGAAAAACCTATTCTCTGCTAAGCGACCTATATAAATCTAGGGCGATCGAGCTGTGGAAGTCCACAAAAGGACAAAAACACTCGAAATCACTAATTACAGGGTTCAAAAGCAAGTTCTCCAAGGAGATTCTAAAACTCAAAAGAGAAAAGACTTGCGCAGTGACTAGGATCCTAACTGGCCACTGCAAATTGAACAAACACTTGTTTCTAATGGGTATGAAACAAGAAGCGGCATGCAGGTTCTGTCAAGAAACAGAGGAGACAGCTATGCACATCCTCTGTTCTTGCGGACCACTAATGCGTAATAGAAGTATCTACCTAGGGCGACATATCATGGACCCACAAGAGATACAACTCCTCACTGCCCAAAGCATCTGGAAATTTCTAGACGCAACGGGCCTTTGCGGTGAACTTTAAACTAAGGGCTGCCACAAAAGATCAGCAATGGTCGAAGTGGCTCACAAGGCCCATCTCAAACCCCCCCAATAATAATAATAATAATAAACCAATTAAGTACTTTAACCAGCGTGGCGTTTATCCTACTGTAATCGACGGATTTTCGGTCCACCTTGAAAATTAATGAAGTATCATCAGCAAATAGCACAATATCACAAAGGTTATCTACCGTGGGTGGTAAGTCATTTATATAGACCAGAAATAAGAAAGGACCTAATATAGAGCCCTGAGGCACACCTAATTTAACAGTTGCTCCAATGGACTGTGTTTGGTTTACAACAACCGTTTGTGTTCTATCGCTAAGATATGAAGACATAAGATTTAGAGAATTATTTGACAGACCATAATGTTCTAATTTTAATATAAGAGTCGCATGATCTACGCAATCGAAAGCTTTGGAAAGGTCACAAAAAATTCCTATTGCATCACAGGATTTCTCCCAAATATTGTATATATATTTAATGAGTACAGATGCTGCATCAGTTGTGGATCGTCCTCTGGTGAAGCCGAACTGATTACTGTTAAGCAGTTTATTTCTATTGAAGTGACCTAACATATCTTTTAACATTAACTTCTCAAAAACTTTACTTAAAACCGGTAGAATAGAAATGGGACGGAAATTCGTTAAATCACACATGTCGCCCGATTTAAAAAGTGGTATGACTTTACTATATTTCATAAGATTTGGAAAAACCCCCTCTGAAATGCAATTATTGTAGATTAAAGCTAAGTGAGGTGCAATTATATCTATGACATGATGGATCACTTTAACTGACGCTCCCCATAAATCCTCAGTTTTTTTTAAACTGAGCGATTTAAATACCTTAACAATAGAAATTGAATCTACATGGCTAAAATCAAAGGTTACATTACATTTAGTAACATTAGCACAAAGTAGTTTTTGAGCTACAATCGCAGATGATTGAAGACATTTCGTTGTATTAATAGCTATAGTGGAGAAATAATCTTCGAACGCTAAGGCCACGTCTTTGTTTGACGTGATTTGTTTGTCACCCTTGTTTAGGGTGACTTGATTATCACGAGTTTTAGATTTACCCGTTTCTCTATTTATAATTTTCCACGCCGTTTTTACCTTATTATCAGAAGCTTTGAGTTTAAGACTTAAAAAGTTTGACTTAGCAGTTAAGCAAATTCGCTTGAAGGTCCTCGAATAATTCTTAACGTAAACTAAGAAGTCAGCATTCTTGTTCTCCTCCCTCTCTCTATATAGTTCATAAAGCCTATTTCTACTTCTATGGATGCCTACAGTAGCCCATTCACTAAACTTAGTTTTTGACCCAGAAACAGTTTTCATCTTAAAATTGTTGTTAAATTGATGAAGAATTACATCAAACAAATCTTTATAAATACTATTTGAATCATTATTTGAAAAGGATAACCCACAGAGATTGCTCTCAACTTTATTTTTGAATAATTCTAAACGATTGCTAGTTATGGGTCTGTATGTTATTGCCTGCGGTTCTTGATGAAAATCATTTAAAAAAGAAGCCTTCTGGCCACTATGATCAGAATAAAAGCAATTAAATATTTCCTTATCCAAACACTCGCAATTACAATAAATATTGTCTAAACAGGTAGCACTTGAAACTCCTATCCGTGTAGGTTCAAAGAACAAATTACCTAAGTTAAAAGATTTAAATAAACTTAAGATCCTAATAGTATTATTTGAAGATTCCAGTAAATTAACATTAAAATCTCCACAGACAATAACATGCTTTTGGGTTTTACATACTAATTTTAACACATTTTCCATACTGGATTCAAATGTGCTAAAATCAGCTGACGGTGGTCTGTAAACACAGATAATTATGTAATTTTCTAATTCTATGCATGAGATTTCTACAAGCCTCTCTATGGATAGCCTAACAATATCTTTCCTTTCTTTGGATTTAATGGTACTTTTAACAATTATTAACGAACCACCATGAATGGCGGATTTTCTGGCAAAAAAACTAACTAATTTAAAATTAACGAAATCAAAAATTAATTGATCTGGTCTAAGCCAATGTTCAGTAATACACATAATGTGTACATTCTCAGTATCTAAAAATAATCCTACTTCTAATTCTTTGCTGGAAAACCCTTGAATATTTTGATGAACTATATTTATACTCAAAGGTGTTTCCGCTGTCCTATACTTTAGTTTAAATGATTAGGAATGGAATTTGTACCACTGTTATATCTATTTGGTTCTATATTAAAAGCCAAAAGTTCTACCAAAGTCAAAATATATTTCTTTGGCAAATGAATTTTTTCAGATGTTAGCGTGAGGTGCTTAATAAATTTATTTAAGTCGAAGAAATGATATTTACTATTATGACATATAGCATTATACATTAAAGAATTTAAGTATGCTATTTTATTATTATAATTGTATGGCATATTTTGTGAATATGGTAATGCACAAAGTATAATTTTACCTATGCCTGCCTCTTCAATAAGGTTTAATGTTGACAATAATCTACCTACACTAGACTTATCTATACCAAGACTGTTTCCTACTAGAATCACTAGAGTAGTAGAACTGTCATAACTTCCCTTTGATATTAAATGACATAATTGCATAAGATTTGCATTATGATAACAAAAATTTGTTACATTTTGTGTCAATTTGTTTCTTAACATGGAACCCATTCCAGACCCTATCTGATCCGAATAAATAATAGTTTTATTATTGCTAATTTGTCTAGGGGACTCATCTAAAACTATTTTTGGGGCACTTAGCTTAGAAGAATCAAGAGCCACATCTGGCTGAACCACAGCTGTTGGTACAGTTCCTATACAATTACAATCACCAATGCCATTATTAATTAAAGAATTAAAACGGTCTTCATTATATTTACTACTCTCCAGCAATTGTGTGAATGCCAGCATGTGCTCCTTGATTTCACTTTGAGCCGTTAAGTATTTTATTGACATGTCCTCAAGTTTTTTTCTTAATCTACTAATCTCTGCATTTAATTTGTGAACATTTAAATCATGTTCAGTCCTATCTAAATCTAATTTATTATTGCATTTTTGCACCCTATTTTTCATAACCGATAACTCTAATTTCATTTTAGAATAGTTTTTGAGACACCTCTGACTTTTTATTAGCTTCTGAGTACGCCTTATGTATTTGTTTATGTTAACATATTTTTTTAATTTATTGTTACTATTGAAAAAGATTAAGTTCTTAATATTACTGTCCTTATTATCCTTATCACCTACCATCTCCTGATACAAATTTTGTGTAATTGAACTGTCATAACACTCACGTTCTCTCCGTAGATAATTTAACTCTTCATTAGCAGCACCGAGTTCTTCTTCGAGGTTAATTATACGATTCAATGCAACTTCATGAGTAGAAGCGCACTGGTTAAAATTATCTACGAGGGTCTGCAACTGCTCCACCCTATCTTGTGCATCTATTAGTTTATAGTCATATTCTACCAGGTCGTTCCTTAACACTGTGTTTTTAGCCAACATTTTTTTTTGCTCTTCTTCGCAATCTTCCCTTTCCATTAGTAGCTGGTATTAATGAAAATTATATTACCTACATATTGGCCGTCAAAAGCTATTCACTGCCAAAATATATAAAAGTATTGAAGCATATAAGGCGGGTATAGCCAGTAATGCGATAGCCAAAGCGAGTTGTTTGCGACTCAAATGCTATTTACCGTGCCGAATCCGCCGACCACTGGCGGTGTCACGTTAACTTCGCAGACTATGAAAAGGGAAGATGTAGCACTTCGTGTCATTAAAACGCCGGGAATTTTGACGGACTTTGCATTGTAGAATTCAATACTTATATGTCAAACGGCTTTCGGGTTTGCACTTCCTTCTCAATCGCTCCAAACGCTTCTTATGCAACTCCTATTGATTTTACCTGAACCCGTAAGTCTTTCTAAGACCTGTTGTTTTTACTGCGATTTTCTTTTTGTGCACTGATCAAATTTGTTATTTCAGTTCTGCCATAGAAAAATTCCATTAAAAAGCGCGGTTTACTAACTGTTACCTAATTGCTTGCGGCGCTGGAGCGACGACATCAGACGGCCGGCGCTACGTGGACGCGGAAGGCTAAGGAGAGAGATGACTGGAAGAGGATGGAGGAGGCCTTTGCCTGCAAAAGGGCTCACTAGCTTAATACTAATAATAATCGAGAATAATAATAAAAAAAAACTGTGATAATATATTTAGAAAAAATTTAATTGCTAATTATTATTAATCTTCTAATTACATCAATTATTATTATTGCGAAAGAAAATTGATTTGTGAAGTATAATTTTATCTTACCTATTTAAATATTGAAACTTTATTCTAATTTAAGTATGTCAGAAAATAATATTTTAGAATCAAATTTTTAAATGTAAATCAAATTTTTATCATCGTTTTTTTATTATGTACTAAGTAAAGCGCATGTAGAGGTATGCTAGTAAATAAAGGCTATTTTATTTTATTTTATTACCTAATTGGTCAACAACGTGTTTAGTTTTTTAAATGCTGTCTTACTTGTAAACATTCTGATTTACCATAAAACATCGTCGGTGGTGGCAGGGCTATTTGAACCATCGTTTTATTATAGCTCTGTAACCGATGCTTTTGAGACGCTGCCCAAATAAACCTAAATGCTTGTTTGCAGAACGAAAACCTATATCTGGTGGTGACGGCCAAAATGGATAAGTTAAGAAGGGCATATAAACGCACCATGTTGACTTTTATAAATATGAACTAATATGAAGGTATTTGTGGATTTAGGACATGATGGCTTTTCAATGCTTATATGACGTCACTTTTGCCTCAAAAACAAAATCATATTGCCGATAACTTTACAATCAAATTTACACTCTTAATATGATGGCAAGCCTCAGCAATTGTTAACAATTTTAGGTGGTTATTGCAGGAAAGGGATGGATACTATAATGCATACTAACTTATTAACACGTTTAAATAAAGTCCTCTTATTATGTAATCAGCGCCTCTACTCTAGGCGGTAAAAACGATATCGTAGTATGCCTGTTATGGTATTGTTATGACGTCAGCCGCCATTACTGCCAAGAAAATAAGAGCTATCAAAACGTTGACAATTCGATAACAGATCAAATGCGATATTGTTTTTATCGTGTTGAATAGAGGCGCTGATCTTTTTCTATGGATATCAAAAACCTAGCACTGAATTATGGACGCTGAAGGCGACGAAAGTTTTGGTCGACATTTCTAGCCTAGTCTGATAAATTGTTACAATTATTTAAATGAGTTTATTTATTTCAAGATAATACAGTGCAATCTTCTAGAAATTTTAACCGATGACGCAAATAAACCTTACGCAAATAAAAAACTAAAAAAACCTTGAAAATACGAATAGGAAGCCATATTTTCCACCAATCTCCACCCTAGTTTCCGCGCGTCCGAAAAAATAGATAATCTAACTTTTTCTAACGCCCCCTAGTCTTTTACTATAACCACTTTACTATGGCCTTTCCCTCCCCTCTTGTTGGTAGGAAATCAAACGACTACGACGTAGTTGGAGAATGTTTGATGGGTCTTTTTAGACTGGTTATAGTTTTGTGGGGGCGTGCGCAAGGGAGAAAAACAGCAAATCATTACTGACAGTTGACCGTTGTATGGGGCATGTCCCCTAAAATATGTATGAGGCTAGCGAAGGCCTGTTATGGTGTCCGAATGCTGATAAGCTAAGGGCACGAGATTGGCTCCAATAGGGGAGGGTGGCATTATTGGGATTGTCGCGACTTTTTAGATTGCGGAACGTTTGGTTGAATGTTTGATTTTATTATCTACGAGTATGGTTTTTGTATTTGTTCTGGTCGTTGTCTGTTTATTTATGAAAGACTTAATTATTTAATCTTCCAAGCGGTATTTTAAATTGCTGACTAGGAACTGCGTCGTGCAATTATTGGTATCTTTTCCAGTGAACCACTTTTACTAAAACGGTCTTAAGAAACGCGTCCAAGTAATCCTAAGTCATCCCATCATCCCCGTTTAGGTTGGCGTCGTCTGCGTCCCCCGTCTTGCTCCTCCCGATTGGTGTGGTCATCAATTAAAATTTACAAAACTAGCGACCCACCCTTGCTTTGCATCGATTTATATTAGTTTTTCTAAGATACACGTACATAAACCAGAATGTATAATTATTCATAACATGAAAAAAAATCTTTAGGATAGTAAAAACCGCATCAAAGTCAGCCCTGAGGCCTAAGATGCATTCGGCGTTCGTTATCGTTATCCAAAATGTATAGGATTGACGTAAGCTGTCAGACGGTCGCGAAGCTGTCAGACGGTCGCGTCGAGCGCCTACGTCAATTCCTTACATTTTGTCAGTTTTCGAAAATCGTTTACGTTAGCGTTAAGCAACTTGTCTAGCCTCACTGTAACTAAAGTCGGGGTTAATAGAAATGATAAAAGATATAAACAAATCAGTACTGCTTGACACATAACCTCAATATTTCTGCAAACGAGTCTTGATTTAAAAAAACGTATAGTTAATAATTATTAAATCTTAAACGGAATGTAAAAGTAACAATCAAGCGTGTACATCATTAAATATACCTCACGCGATGTCCAAAAGTACGTGATTATGGTGTAATAATGGTAAATAGATCCGTTTGGTTTTGTTTACATCTTCTATCATTTCTATAGACCCCGACTTTAGTTGTTATGTATAAAATGTATATGTCGATTGCTCATGTCAATTCCATGCATTCTGTTCCAAGCGTTATGAGTATTGTCTAAGCCCTCAGAATAAGTACAAAGTTATCAATTCGTTATCCAACTCTATCCTCTTGATCTTTATAAATTTAAACAACACACAGAAGCTTTGAAACTGCCTAACCTCAAATATTTATCTAGCCTTTACAAAACGTGGGAACAACTCTTCACTAAATCAAAACAAATATCGATCTGTACAAACGTCATTGTTGCCACAACAAAGTATCTAATCCCCTTTAAATCCGAGAAATAGGATTTTGCAAAAAAATATAGAAAAAAACTCGTTGACTCTAACGAAACGCACAATAGTTGGGTGCGAAAAAAGTGCGGCTCAAAAGTAGAGGTGTAAGCCGTAGACTAAATACAATGGTTTTTTTAATATTACGATGTTAGTAGTTGGTTAAATGTATTTTGTACAAGTTTTTATTGTTATTTTAGGAAGCTTTGGTTAGACATTATAACAAAAATCAATTAGACTATGGTCATAGTTTTATTAGACTAAGTTTACTGACAATTCATGAGTCGTTATTTTGGTAAAAGTTAAATGGAAATTTGTTTTTTTTAAATAACTCTGTTTTAAAACAATTATTATGATAAAAACCAGTTAACACATTTCATATCACAATTAAAACTGTTATTATTTGTCAGTTTGTCTTATCAAAAAACTGACTTTATGATTAAGGCGATTTAAAAATGCGTTAATTAAATGACAATTTATTTAACCAGCGCGGCACTAAATAGGTACATAGGTTATTACGTAGCTAATAAAACAGTTTCTCTATTTAAATCTACATAACTTAATCATCTAAATAATTATTATTATAATATTTCGACCAAATCGGTTAAATTTTCTCACCATAAGTGTCACAGGTAATAAATTACTTGTCATAAAACGCTACCAAATAAACGCTCCAAAACTCCAAAATACGGAACCCTATCGATTACTATAAAAAGTGCAACAAATGACCCTTCAAACATACAAATATAATTAGTTTTGTGCTGAACATCCCATAAGCGATTTACCCCATTTTTGCGGAGTTTTACCCCAAAACACGGAATTTAACCCCATTCCGACGTTTTTTGTGACAATTGACAGGACAATGTTTATGGTGTCAAGAGGTGATCACTGTGAAATCACGCTAAACGGTTTAGTTCTCATGACCTTTTAAATATTTGATTGTAAAATTGGCTAATGAGGAAATTAATAATAACAGGTATTAATTTATCTAGATTATCGTTTTACAATTATTGATATAATACAGTAGGTACAATGCAAATAGTTTTTATTGAAACAAAAAATTCAAGGCATAAATATTTATAAGGTTTTATTATAACAACTTTCATGTCATTATGATTTAAACGACATATAAAATAATCTTTGTGATTATTCATTTTTAACCGACTTCAAAAAAGGAGGAGGTTATACGTTCCACTGTATGTTTTTTTTTTATGTATGTTCACCGATTACTCCGTCAATTGTCGACCGATTTCAAATTTTTTTTTGGTTTGATAGAGTATACTTTCGAGGTGGTCCCATTGTCACCAAATCTGAATCTGATGAGAGGATCCGTGAGGAATTGAGGAACTCCTCAAATATTGTAGGCAAACATTATAGCGATTTTAGTATTTTTAGTAACAAGTCCAGCATTTGCATTCAGAAAGTATCATTTGGTGAAGTGGAACTGATGATGAAGACCACAGATGGCCACCGGAACTCCTTAACGGTACCGATTTCAAGGGTGGCGATAAGATATCTCGATTAAGATAGTTGAGCGACTACAACGAAGAATATTTACTTGTTAACCGACTTCAAAAAAGGAGTTTATTGAAATATGACTATGACTTTCCCGCGGCGTTGCGTGCGGCACGCTTGAAATAACTTAAAGTTTCATTTCAACTAAGAAGTGGGACTACGTAACAGCGTATCATGATCACTAAAAAGTATAAAATAAAATAAATGTTTTAAAAAACAAAAAACCGCCTTCAAAAACGCAAAAAATTCTTTAAAATTGTAGGCACCTAATAGGTGAGTCCAACTGAAGTCGGCGACCACAACATTTTCAACAAAAAGCCGACATCAGTTGGACTAACCTATTAGGTGCCTACAATTTTAAAGAAGTTATTTTTTGCGTTTTTGAAGGCGGTTTTTTGTTTTTTAAAACATTTATTTTATTAAGTCAAACAATTAAATACAATTACAATACTATACTTCATAAAATTTTCTTTAACATTTACAACTTTGTCTCGAACTAAAAACGAACTATAAAACTTCAACCGCATTTGGCTCTTCAAATATAATACATCAAAATACAATTATGGTTGTTACGCTTAAACAAACATTATAAAGCTTAGCCCGATGTATTCAAGTTAACAATCCTGCGCAACTAAAACTGATCCAAAACCACTAACGTTCTTTTCCACTTCCACGCTAACAATGAGCTAACCCTTGCATAGATCAGACTTTTATTAATTTGAATGTCGCAATTTTATACCTGGCAACAATAGGGTGTTCGCGAAATCTATTCAATTTTGCATAGAGGGGCCTATTCTAATGTTTAAAGTAGAATAACGGGCAGATGTGTAACGTGTCTAGCGGTATTATTAATACAATTACCGTCGGATATTATTAGAATGAGATTCGCTTAACAGCATGGAATTCATCAATACAATGAAATGAAAGAAAACAGGTCGATCAAGCTTAGTTTAAATATCTCATTTCGGTGGGTTTTATCGCAAGGAATGAGGCAAACTAGAATACAGGCCACCTTATGGTAAGTGGCGTCTGTGACCCATAGATATTTGCGTTCTCTCTGAGGAGCACAATGAAATGCCTCTATGCCAGTAATTTTGCCGGTTTTCTTCTCCCCACACCTTAGTAAAACAGTGAAAACACTAATGCTTTCGGGTGGTCAAAGGATAAAATGGTGGTAGCGATCCGGACGGACCCTGCAAAAGGTTGTAAATTAACATTTACATTTATAAGCCACCAAAATGAGATAACACATTTCTCCAAAAATACAAGAACTAACACGCGCCAACTTACAAATGAATAGCATTAAAATTAGCACTTAACTTTGTTCGTGTCGAACATTTGTATGCAAGAGATTTTATCAAACAAATAAAGGCGATAGTTCAAGGACTCTCCATTTATCGCGAGATCAGAACAAGTAAATTGGGCGCGTAATTTGGAGTGTACTAGAACACGTTAAGGACCTTTACAATCTTATCTCTTGCATCTATGCATATGCGGAATGCAGACCCTTGAGACATAATTGGAGCTTTCGTCTACAATCTCTATTATATTACATTACATTATTGTAGTACATTTTTTTTTAAACAAACTAGAAAGTTTAATTAGGGTTTCTGGATAGGTATAAATTGTAAACTAACGTAAATGACAGTTACGACACAGAATTACAAAATTTTTCGAACGCGATCTAATTCAAAAATCGAACGTACAAAGCATCGGTTTGTTTTTTCAAGAACTGATTTATGGCCAGTGACAATTTTAAAAAGCGAGTGCGTTTTTTCTTAAATATTTGTGTTACGAACGGGTGTTTTATTTATGTCAAAAAATTTCGCAAGGGTTCTGACAACGGTGAAAGGGTTCCGTTATTATTATTGCGAAATGTTAGTGTCGGTATTGTTTGGTAATGAATTATTGGGTCGAAACGTTTCAGGTACATTAGAGCATGTGAAGGGTTAGTTTGGTGCAAGATGACATAGAGGTTCACACGCGAAAGTGTTGCCAGGTAGCGTAGACTGTGCGATTTTTTTATTTATGACAATGTTGCCAGAATTGAAACATTTAAAGCTACTAGTACAAATTATAGTATTACAGAAGTAAATTAGTGTATAAATTGCTAGTGAGAGCCAAGTTCTCTACTTTTTAAATATTTTTTGACACCCCTTTTTAAAATATAGTTGAATTTATTACACGTACGTATAATTTAATTATTCCGATCAATTTGTAAGGTTATCACTTGAAAGTTCACGATTATAATCAAATATATTCCTACCTCACGCGTGCAACCTGGCCGTAACCCGAGACCCTTCTAAGGGCCTTTGTGTCTTAACCCTTATAATTCCTTTTTGTTAACCCTTCGGTCTTAACCCCTCTACCTGACCTCACTTCCTGATCCATTCCTTTTTCAAACTGTCTCGAACGTGCGTGCGCGCCGGTGTTCGATATTTGAAGATCGATTTTTAAATGTGGAACGTGAATTATTTTGTGCTAGTGCGAATTTTGTGCAGTGGTGTTACTTGATTTCATATCGGTAAGTTTTTTAATTTAATACTAAAACATTAGTGTGATTTTTTTGCTCATTTTCTCGTTTTTTATTTACTTTAGTAATTTACATAAGTTACGTAAACTCATACTTAATGAAAAGCTACAACTAATAATAAGAATGTAAGCTGAAAGTCTTAAATTATTGCAATTTTTTTTGTAATCTCAGAGATCACTTTAAATGACTGTGGTTTAACATAATGTGCGCGATGTTAAATATATTAACCACTTATTTAACATTAGTCTGTTCCAGTTGGGGTTATACTTAAGAACATCTTGTTTAAAATATTTATTCATAGATAAATTAGTTGCCGTTCATCAACATTATTAATCTCTTTACACAACTGTTATATAACTTTAAATGACTTCCTCAAACGTCAACTTTCACACAGCAAATTAGCCCTTTTTTCCCTAGACTATACATGGGGATTCAACCAAGAAAAACACATTCCTTTACCCAAATTACGCAGAAAAACAACGTAAGCAATAAAAGACCGGACTCGTCAAAACAAAATGTCCTCGCCGGTATCCAGGCACAGGATGATACCCCGTTATTTGCAACATATTCCAATATATTATTTTTTATTACCCTCCCGTCGGGGGGTCGCGTCATGCGTGATATTTGATATAAAGTCAGAACTCAACTTCGTTATGTGATATTCGTTTTTCAAAGGACAATGGCAGTCTTGGCGAATTTCTGCGATATTTTCTTGGATGAGCCCAATTATTTTGGTTTTGTATGGTTGAGCGTATGTTTCAAGGAAATTATGGCTTGGAGGTATGGAAATGTAATGGGATGGTATATTAGTTTTGTCTGTTTCAAGCAATATTATTTTGCAATGAATTTCCAAGAAAAAGGAATTGTGGTTGTTCAGAAATGAGTATAAATAACTGGCTGTTTAATTAGAATAAATAGATTCAAGGACAATTTATTAAAATAACTTTTTTAAAGCACTTTTCACTAGGTAATTGATAAAGCTTTATGAAATATTTTGTACAAAATAAAATAAAAGTCGGATGTATAAAAAAAGGCTTAGTATTGTCCTGTTGGCATTCTTTGGGGACAAAACGATATCTAAATATATTTTATAAACCTAAATATATTTTATAAATGACTACAACGTTAAAAGCTTTACCGCCGTAAGCAAAAATGGTTGTAAAAATATAGGCAGAGATGAACTCGTAGGTAGCTAATCTACGCTAAGAGTAGATAACATAATTATCTTATTCTAATTATTATTATTATCGTATTCTTACTTATATCTACGCAAGTATCATCTCTTATTCTTGTAAGCCATACTATTTATTTATTCCATGTACGAGTATATACTATTTGTATTACTGAATAAAACCGGAAATTTAATTTATTTCTTTCATCACGAAACTCTGTGTAGAAAAAGCGCTAAAAGCAAAAAAAAACAAAAGGTTGCAATGAGGCTGTTTGTCTCGGGGCGTTCTAAATACTATTGACATTAGCAGTTAGCAGTTAGCAATTTCATGTGTATTTTTTTCAACTATTGCAAGCAAACGAAAAAGTCGTGCAATGCCATCTGGGGCCCGTTTTATAAAGCTACAAATTACAATTTACAGGTTACAAGTTTCTATTTGACACAACCTTGACCAATGATGACCAGCCATTTGAACAGTGTTGCCAGTTTAGACCTTTAAAATTGTTACTTGTAGCTTTACAAAACGTGCCCCTTGTAGTTACAAAATGTAAGCGTAGCAAAGCATATTATCAAGTAAAATACTTAACTTCCTGCGTCAAGGTTTCACGGTAGCTCTACTTTTAAAGTCAGGTTACCGTCAGTATACCGTGTCAGTTTGTAACTTCTGCTATTAACAAATACACACAAATCCAAACTCATAATATTCCTCACTTTAACTACTTTTACCATTAAATCATAAAGAAACAACAAAGGCTAGGGTGTTATGGTGGTTTTCAATAAAAATAACGAAACGTTACGGTGTGTGTTTGCAACTACTACTACTACCAATAAATTAACACAAATCTTACAACTTACCCAATTTTTCATTACATTTAAACCTACCAAACATTACGGAAAAACTAATTAGAACGGCCAACTAAAATCGCCAAGCGTATAACGTCCGCCATTTTGGTCACGCGGGGGTGGTCGTGAGGGGGTGGTCAGTTCCGCCCCGGGGGCGCAAATGGCCAAAGGGTTGCGGCCATTTTTGCAAGCACCCGCCAATTTGCTGGAAGGGATGAAGCGTAAATGTGGCATATGATGAAATAAAGTCATACAGTTGCGTAATAAATTTTTTTTGGTTATTTTATTTTATTTAATCTAGGTAATTGGCAGGATTAGTTTTAGAGGTAACACGTATAACGGGTTATCATTTCAATGTTAAATGAAACAATATTTTAACATTCTAAATATTAAAGCGTCTGTTCCTACGCGTATGTTGAAAATGTCACCGGGGACAAAATGCGTCAATATCCGTACTACAGATTCTATGGTTAAGCGTGAAATAGTTTTGTTTGGTGATAATAAATATAACAAAACGTAAACGTAAACGTAATAATAATTTAATTAATGCAACTTAACTCATGTAATTTTAATACAATGGAACAAAAATATTTACGTCTAGATTAAAATGAAAAAAAAAAAAAAAGTGTTACGATACTTGTAAATAGTTTGTTATAGCATGACATTGTAAATCTAATCATAAATACCTATACATATAAGTCCTCCTCTCTCGTTGCTGTGCCCGACAGGGTTCATAATGCACATAAAATAACTGTATTCCAACCTGTACACATTATGAATTGCAATAAAGTATTGAGTATTGAGTAACATACGAGTACATATTCGATGTAATACGATTACCTAGAACACAAAATTCACTCCATACACAGTGTTCAAACTCACTCTATACAGTCTTTAGACTTGATAAGTCTGAGAATAAAGATTTTTATTTTTATTTTATTTTTTATTTTATTTTATTTTTATTTATTTTAAAACTTCATCATTCGAGTCTTTTCATAAAACTAAATTATGAGGTAGGTTATTTTTAATAGCCTGATTTGGTGTCCCACTGCTGGGCTAAGTTTTTTTCCTCGGATTTCCAACCCTGTCTATATAAATGAATGAATAAATCACCTATTACTGGCCACCCTCCGGTAACTGGCCACTTTGCAATTATATGTGTAAAGCAAGAGATACGCTGTTTTTTTTGCGATTAAACTAGAATACCTAGATCATGAATTATTACCCGGAGTACTGTCCAAGTATCTTTACTTACAGCGTCAGGAAATAAATTTGATGGCTTGTAAGTAAATTACACTTTATACAGTGGCCAGTTATTGGCGATTTATCCTATTAATATTTGATAAACCGTATCAGTTAACAAATTTTCAGTGCACAAAAATATACTTGCCGCTAGAACCTTTTTTTGTCGTCACACTTCTAACGTAACCTAACTAAGCGTATGTTATCTATGTTAATATTTCTCGATTAAAGAAGGTACAAAAACGTTTAGAAAAATATAAGTTTGTAAAATGTACGATTGCTAAACCTACATTAGATGGAATGAACAGACCATATAAAACATGTGTGGACAATATTATATTTATTCCTGTGATCAAACCAAAATTTTCATCACCCTGTATTTAAACTCTACACTTTCAATTTACACTTATACATATACCTCTATACAAACGGGGCCGAGACGGGACGGCTACAAATGTCGCGGTCAGTACCCCCACCCCCCACCACGGAGCTACGCCGTAGCCGGTGCTACGACCGCCACGGATGAAATGTGCCAGCATTTAAAGTTACAGAGAGTGCTCGTGTGTTTAAAATTGGCTTTAAATTTAATTTAATATTTGTCATTTAAGTGTACGTAGTTGTAATTTAGAGGGTAATTGTAATGAGCAAGTGGGAGAATTAAGGTGCAATTATAATGTAATTACAGTAATAAATACTGTTTATTATATTGTTGCTCGGTGACAACTGAAATGGGTATATTTTTTGCTAACATACCTAGTATTTTTACTGGATATACTCGTATTAGTTTTCTGTTCAGGTAGTGATCAAAAATATACTAACATCACATTCTGTTCACCCTCGTTTGAAGTCACAAAACTTAATAAAAAATAACTCTTAATGGTCTAGTCATAAACTAACTTAATAATTTGATCCCATTGATCCATTTTCCTTTATAACCCATTGATGTATGATCCCAAGTTGTTTACATGGAACAATCAATTAGAGAGAATGTCTCGAACTGGCCGAATGGCCAATAAAGCCAAATGGCGCTCGCACAACTCTACGACTGTGTTGTTATAAATACTTAGTATTAATACTGGGTATTTAATAATTGCGTTTTAAAAACAAGTCCTTGCTTTTAAATTGAGATCAGCATTAATATGTCGTAATTATTCCGCTCTAGTTGCCAGTAATATAGAGCGTATTCAGTAGCAGTTCTGATATTATTATCATTTTTTAGAAATGCCTCAAACAACTTAAACAGAGCAGTCATCTGATGTTATGTACCTACTAATATCTAGAAAATATTGAATAATGCAAAGCCAAAGCCATATGTTGAACTTAGACGTTATTTAAAAATACATATCTAAATTAGAAGATTATGCTTATTCCAAATTACCCTGTGGCCCTAGACAAGATGCAATACGAGAACGGTATCGTTATCAAAAATATAACGGATTGACGTTAAATGCCGGACGATAGAAGGTTTAGCGCATAATTATGTCAATTCCATACTTATTAACGGTTTTCAATAATCGTTTATGTTAGCATATAGCATCTTGTCTAAGGCCTCTGTACCGTTAAAAAATCATGTTCCTATTTGAAATATAAACACTAATTTGAAAAAAGGTAATCGATTTGTATTTTTGAAAAATTGTGTTCATAAAAAGAGTATTGAAAACACAAATAGATAATTATATCATTTACTGTTACACCCCAAAAATAATATATGAAAAATACCTGTTAAAAGTACCCGTTCCATGCCACCTCAAATAAAATTGCCTCCCCTCCGTGATATTTTTCCTGGAGGTGGAAAAGGGGGGAGGTCAAGATAAATTGAACGGATATACGTAAGTTTACGAGGCTATTAGTATGTTTGCTGTTTCGGCCATTCGTTTTTGCCGACGACGAGTTGGCCGAATCGCCAAATATGTTGTCGTTACACGGTACATACAGGGTGATGTTCTTAGGTTATGTTTTAGGGTGAGATTATACATTGTTGGGTAAAAGAAAATGTGCTATGTTGTTTAAGCGATAAAGATAAATTATGAAGAAAAAGTGCGTTAAAGAGAAGGCTCGGAATAGGAAAGTATGGAAATTATCTTATGGCTCTTAAGTAAATGTTAATGAGCCAAATGGTCCTTCCGTAGCTACATTTGGTCTTAAAGATGGGAAACAAATGGATTTTAATTGTGTGTGTAATCCCTGCTTTAATGTGATGAATGCCAAAAGATTTTCATTTGTTTAGTCTTTACGGTTCTATACCTGAACGGATCGACAATTCGATGTAGTATAAAGACCGAAGATGGAGTTGGATATCCTGAAAAGTCGGACAGTTACCAAAAGAAAAGCGTTCAACGACTGCTACGCGGACGGAGTGGCGGGCAAAAGTTAGTATTTATTAATTGACAATATTATAATACGGTATTTGACTCTATATCAAATCAGAAACTTTTATTGAAACGTCAAAAACGATTGCTAGTACGTAGTTTGTATGAAAAACTGCCTTGTGACGTCACTATTTTTAAGTGATCAAACAACTTCCTTCTTTTTTAATTAAAAATAGACTAAATTGCAAAAATAAGCGAAAATTTAGTTCTTTTCGTGTATTTTTGAATGCTTGGTTTAGTGATAGAGTTAAATATATATTTTTTAGACATTATTCAAATACCGTATTCGGATTATGTATTTAATTTAACCAAATATGTTCTACGTCATGCTATTACACTCATGTCAATCAATCTATCATGAAAATTGATTTCTCCTTAGTTTTTTTAGTTTTGTTACTGTTAGATGACTTAAAATATTCTTACTACCTCAAAAATAAGAATAAATCTACGTATGAATGTTGTTTGCAAGACATCTGTGTCGCTTACACAGTTTAGAAACTGGAAAACTTACAAAATAAAACATCTTAATGGCACTTGCACTGAAACTTTGGGAAGCTATGCGTTTATTATTTGCGTAATAAAGAAAAGTTTGGGAACCATATTGTTTTCTCGGAATTTGGGTGATGTGAGAAGTTTGAGAATGTAGTTCATGGTTTTGATTAGCATTTTTAGGGTGAGCAACTTTGTTATTTCGTATTGTGAGTTACTGACATCGTCCGCTGTGACGACGTCGTACAAATCATATTAGGTACTAAACTTTTATCCAAGATTCTGTCCGCATAGAAAACTTTAATCACTATTCTCCTTGCAACTGTCAAATCTGAGATAAAAAGTAAATGTCTGTGTTGGCTTTAAACTCTGTACCTACCCAAATTCACGTAAGTTGACAAAAAAGTTGAGACGACAAGATGCATTATCGCTAAATAATAAATAGAATTGACGCATCGAGCGCTTATACAGGGTGATTCCTAAGTCGTGATCACAATGATCACCTCTGTGTTCTACCCACGAATATGAACAACTTTCACTATCGGATCAACTCTGAAATCAGGAAAAAAAATCGGCTGCTTCATACATTTTGGTTGAGTATGTATTGAACTTTTCTATGAAACAGTTAATTGTTTTTCGTGATTTCATAGTTGGTCCCATAGTTAAACTGTGAAAGTTGTTCATATTCGTGGGTAGAACACAGAGGTGATCATTGTGATCACGAGTTAGGAATCACCCTGTATACATTCCATACATTTCAACAGTTTTCAAAAATCCTTTACTTTAGCGTGCATCTTGTCTAGGGCCTCTTGTACTTTAGATAACCCTTTCGGAAAATAACAATAATGGCTTAATTTGGTTAATTATTTGGATCAAATTTAGAATTAGTAGCTTAGAGGCATTCCATTTACTCCTCAGGGTTGGCAACGCATTTAGTGTCTAAGGGCCGTATTGATAAACTCATCTTGGTTGAGATGTCAATCACAAGACACGTCAAAAATGACATATTTCTAAGGGGTGACGTTTACTTTGACGTCTCTCGAGATGGGCATCCAGTCAAGACGAGTTTATTAATACGGCCATTAGAAGAGCGAGACCTCCTGACACAGGTACACTACATACCTACTAGGAGGACTCAACCACTATGTATTTTTCACCTATGTTCTTACCGAATAAATGATTTTTGATTTAAAAAAAAAAAAGTTTTATGAGACCCACACCTGTGTGCTCTTGTGCCATAAAAAAAAATAGGTAAAAGCTCTAACAGTGAAAGTAAATATTCCGCTAAAATCTGTAGTCAGTAGAACCCCTGTAATTAAACCTCCTCATAAAAACCCCATAGTTATAAACTGCCAAGAATACCTTGCAAAGTATCAAATTAAAATTTAAAAAGAATCTAGATCACGGCATAAATACTTAATCCTTCAAAGAAACTCAATATAAAATTTAAAAGCACGCCTTACATAATAATATACATAGATGAGTCCGTATAGATAATCTCCGGTCACCAAAGCAACGATTACTAGGCAACGGGGATTAGACTGTACAGTTATAGTTATAGAGTATGATTTCCCCTGACAAAAGTGCAAGGGGCTTCTGGTTGCAGACATGGAGTTACTGGATGGTCAGAAATATTAAAAATGGAAGTGGTTTTCGAAAATAGAACGTTTTAAAAAGTAATAACTGATAGGATCAAAGAGTTATACGAGTAACGTAAACGTAACATAAATTGTATTGGTGGCATATTATCATAAGTCGATTGTTTACATTGGACAATAATTATGAAAACAATTGACGTAAGGCCGGGATTACACCTGTAAGTTATTACGTAAGTTTTGAAATAAAGCTATATGCAGATATTTGCCACTCACTCTTACCCATAGTTGCGTCTCAAAACTTACGTAATAACTTACAGGTGTAATCCGGGCCTAAGTATAACCAGGAAAAAAACAATGTTATTTTTAGATTGTTATAGGTAAGTTAAGTCTGTGTACATATCGCACCTTCAAAACAATAATGACGTAATTCAGAAATTTTTAATTTCGAATTGGGTCTCTATAATAATAAATTTATGACTTGAAGTTTGAAAGCAGACATTTTGAATTAGGTCACTATTGTTCTGAAGGTGCGAATTATTATCGTTAAATATAATTATTAGAAAACCCATAGTGTAGCTTTGTTTTTTATGGGCTGATTAATAAGAGAACATGTCGACACTGCCGTAAAAAAACATTTTGTCATGATGCAGTCGCGCGTTCGGTATCGATGTCACTTTCACACATTAGAGAGCAAAAGTGACAGCGATACGAGACGCGCGACTGTACAACGACGATACAAAAAGTTTAAAAATTTGTATGTCTTTACCGGAACTTTGGAAGGCGTACATGAAGCTGAGGCCAACACGCAGAGGCCCTTTAGACAAATTTATATTTAGTAAAGTTTATGGGTCACCATATTGTTATTATTATTATTATTTATAATTTATTATTACTCCTAATAAATAAATAATAGACAAAATTTAAATTTATTGACGTTATAAAACTAGTGTATGATAAAATGTCAGTTGCTATTGTCATGTATAAATTTGTCTGCAAAGGCAATCCCTTTTAGATATTAAATTACTGCTGGTCCAAATATCCAATATTTAGTACCGCACGAGTGTTAAACCAACAATTACAGGAGATAATAGAATGTGAGGTGCATAACCGGGAATTGTAATTAAATGCATGACTATCTGTAATAACATTGCTGTAATAGTTATTAAAGACCTGTTATTACCATGGCAACGCTCATTACAAAACTGTCATTATGCTTTGGTTACGTTATTAGTGGCATTCTTATACCGACTCTATCAATATAGAGGTTTATACTAGGCGATTAGAAAAAAATATCTTTATATAACCCGTGCCCTTCCAGCAACCTAACCCCCCGTCCGCAAAGGTAGCGGGACAGTTAATATATTTGAAGTAAGGTAGAAAAAGGGTTTCTTGTACTATCTTTGTGTGGGGATGCCCTTTAGTGGGATCTAATAAAACCTTGTTACGGCCAAAGGGATACCAATCCTGATATTGAAAGTGTTCTTCTACATGATATAGAATTTAGGGGCTTCTTTCTGATATTAAATCGAGGGAAATCTTATTTCTACAATATTGTGTCTGCGGCGGTCTTGCTTTGTTGTCTATGGGTGTTTGGAAGCCTTTTCGGTCGGTTGTGATTTGTCTATGAGATATTGTATTTGAAATTAAAATTTGAAGTTTTACCTTTATAACATGTACCTAGGTAATAACGAATGATTTTGACGAAGCGCTGGTCTGGTTCCGGTAAGGGCAGATATTTGTGTGATGAGCGCGAAGTTTTGTTTCTGAGTCATGGACGTTTTTTTAATATGTTTCTCTATATACCTATGTATTTATATCGTTGTCTAGTACCCATAGTACAAGCCTAGAGCTTAGTTTGGGTGACTTGGGTTTGGGTGATTACTATTGGTGTGACATCGTCCCCTGATTTTTATTATTTATTATTATTGACTTTGTAGGCTATGGGACTATGTCAAAGTGATAGATTACGTCACGCTGACATAGTTCCATGGAACCCATTTGTTTTGACTCATATAATATTAAAAATTTAGTTCAAAGTTTTTTTTACTTGGACGGAAAAGCTCGTATACATCATACTATTTCGTTCGGCTTCAGTATCCATCTATAAGCTAATTGAGACAGCGAAATGAATACGAACTCATTAGAGAAAATACGTTATATGTATTGTTACTGAGATATGTATAGTCCAGACTTGTTATGTTATGTTATGTTTTTATTTGGAAAAGAAACAGAGTAAAACGTACTTAGTGCATTGGGGTAATTGCGAAATTGGGTATATTCCGAAAGTTTATAAAAACTATCAAACGCCGCGACATTTTCTTACTGGCAGCATTACTTTAGACGCCATTGTTACCGGCTTTGACGCTCCAGTCGCCGTTCGTCGCTGCTAGCGTAAGTGTGTGAACAACGTGCCGTCTCGACAGACAAGTGATTTTTGCGCCTTTTTGGGTGATTCGCAATAACCCCAACACTCTATAAACCATCAGTCTATGAGTAGTAAGATCTACTTTTCAACAGTTTCGGAATTACCCGGGCATATTTCGTATTTCCCCCAAATGTCCAGAAAAGTGAGACATAACAATAAATATGTATAAAAAAGAAACAATAACGTATTTTTGTATGTAATGTCCACTAATTATAGGTCTATTCATCAATTTTCAAGAGATACGAAAATATAGGCAGTACAATTTAAAAATAATATGATCGTTTAACTGAAATGCTGTCGTTTACTCAATTCGTCAAAATTTATATCGTAATTACTTCGTAATTATATCGTAATAACTTTCTAGACCTTATACAAATCATGCGTCCCACTCCTCGACAGCTTCCACTAAGACATGATTAAACAAGATTGCTCTATAAGTACATATAGTCCAGATTTTAGCAAAATAAATAAAAAGAAAACTACATATAACTACTTATATCTGCACATCAGCATATTAGGCAGTAGCACGAATAAAATAAAAATATAGTACCAACAAAACAAAAACATACCTACTACCAACACAACAGATGAAGGTCGCGCACAAACCAACACAACACGCACAATTGAATAGACAAAAACGATGATGTGGCTAGAATTTTACCATTTATCCTCAGGGATCACTAAGAGAGATTTTTTTAATATATTGATTCCTAGACGTGTTAAAAATATCGACCGAGGCGAGACTTTAAACTAATATTGCAAAAACTAAACTTACCCCATTATCGCTAACTAACTGTTTGTATGTATGTAAACTCTTTATTGTATAAAACACAAAAAATCAAATACAATAATAACGGCACCTATTCCGCAAATTAAAAAGTCTAGAATCCTACTTAACTGCTTACTTAGCCAATTCAAACACAATGGCAAAATCACCTTTACTGACATTAATGACAAAATCTTGGCCAACAATGTTTCTTTTTTCAATTAGCATCATACCTGGTCACTTAACTAACAACTCAAATGTCATTGCAAAATGGCACTTACCCCGTTGAGGACAGAGTCGTGGGGTGTCGTTGCATTTGCGCATGCGCCACTGGCCGAGACTACCTGACCGCGGCCGGACACTGATCAATATTAAAGTCCGAGGGAGGATGCTGGGGGATGTCTGTTTGTCTGTTACATGTAACTAGAGCGGATAACACCGCTTGAATATAATGTTGCAGTATAAAATGGGACTTATTGTGTATTAAATATAATTGACCTCGACGTTTTACTGTGTTACAATAGCTGTGGTCACGAGAAGACTGTGGAAGGTGTATGTCTGCTGGTCATGCATTTTTGCTCATTAGAATACTCAACATTCCGACTTACTAATCTTCGGATATTGTGAATGTATGACACGATTAAATCCTGTTTTATATAGTATGAGTAGCTATACTCTATTTATTTATCTATAATATACTAATCCTAAACAACTGTTGTATGTAGTAGTAATAAAAATTTAGATATTAAGCTATGTTACTTGTTATATTATCATGATTATTCTACTCTACATTGTGTTACAATGCCTAATAAATAAATAAATAAATAAATAATACGTGTTCGTGTTTGTTTAAAAACGTTTTAAATAGCTACTCTTCTGCGACTTCAACAATCGCTTAGTCCCAAGTTTAGTAGCATTGCATGAGAAAATTTTAAAATCTTTCAATATTCTGGAAATGTTCTGCAGCCGTTTTGCTAGAATGCTAGATGGCGCAGAATACTGTGTGCAAATGAATGCTGAAGTCTATCAGCACCTTAAGTGGAAAATATATACGCATAGATTAAGATTTAATTCGTTGCAAAGTGATACTGATATGACACAAAAATACAATCTAAATAATAAATTTTTGTTCACATAAAAGTCTATATGTTACAATGTTGTCCACAGACCGTAGTAAGCCAACAAAACAGCTGACTTGGCGTTTGTCTCCATTTATCTATACTATTAATAAAGAGAGAACCGGAATGCGCGTCACTCATCAACGCCCAGCCGAAGCTACTGAAGCTAGAAACATGAAACTTTAACAGTACGTATGTTTTTTGACGTAAGCAAGTAATAAGAAGGGATTTTTCGAAATTCAACCCCTGACGGGGTTGAAATAGGGGATGAACCATTGTATGGAAGTTTGTCATTTTTTAAGCTACGAACATGAAATTTGGCATTAAGGCTTATAAATATGAGGCTGTAAATGTACCATATTCATTTTTAAAAATTTCATCTGTAAAGGGGCGAAATAGTGGATTAAAGTTTGTATGGGAGATACGTCATTTCTGAAGTAAATTAAATCAAATTTAAAATGTAGGCTCCTGGTACGAATTAAAGAAATACAATTTTACCGTTTATGGAAATTCAACCCTTAAGGGAAGAAAAAAGGGTTTGAAAATTTGTACGAGATTCCCGTTGTTTCAAAGCTGCTGACAAGATAAATTATGTTTTCAAAAATCAGATTTAAATTGGTTCAATTTATTTATCCGTTTTTACCCGACTGCAGCTAAAGAGAATCGAGTGTTATGTTCAAACATTTATTCCATAACAAAACATTCAAATTTGTATTCAAATCCGATCATCTCAGAAGGGAAAACTAAAATCTACACTTCGTATTAGAACGTTTTCAGTAATGGTTCAAATCGTCTCATAAACAAGAGGTCGGTCAAAAAGGACCAATCACAAAGCTGCTGTATTGAACGCAGTGCGTTTACACAGTGAAGGATCCCTTAAGTATTCTATTGCTTTTTCTATAAGGGCCTGTTGTTTGATCCGTAGTTAACTCAACTAATTGTTAAAATTAAAAAAAAAGGAATCGAAAGTTTGACACATTTCCTTGGGGTTTAACCATTAGTTACGGTTTTAAACTTTATTAGTTAGTTAAGTACTTTTAGTTTGTTTAACTACTGATCAAACAACAGGCCCTTAGTAATGACGATGTTCCCTTTTTATTCGATTTTTTTTTTTTTTTTTTAATTATAATTATTACTAATCAGTGAATGTTGAGTCATTAACGTGTTCTTTTATTAATGAAGAAAATCCATCTTTGCTTACCTAAACAATCTAGGTAAATAAACGATAGGTCTAGGGTGGTAGCCAAGATGACCAACGTTTAGCTTTCGTTTAACGTTTAAAATGTATCCATGGAGTAACATTCGATGACGCCTGTTAGGTCCTGGATACTTTATGTTTCTAATCCATTTCAAATTTATAATTATTAATGATGACAATATCATATTTTGGGTATCCTGCCTTTTGGCCGAAATACGTTTGGCCGAATGTATCGTCCCAACTGTTTCATTTGCCAACCTACTTTTATTTCTGTAACTGTAAATATTTCAGGATTCAATTCAGTACCTTCGTGTATATATATAGGTTAAGTTAGTTTTTATAAAAATCCTGAAATATTTACAGTTACTGAAATAAAATTGGGCTGGCAAATGAAACGGTTGGGAAACGATACATTTGGCAAACATATTAAACCGGCGTTTGTCCCTCTGTATGCTCGCTTTGATCTTTCAAACTACGCAACGGATTTTAATGCGGTTTTGATTAATAATGATTTAAGAGGAAAGTTTTTATGTATAGTAATATCCTGTTTTACCCGTGGTGTTAGAGAAAAATATAAACCGAAGCGAAGCGAGGGCGGGTCGCTAGTCTTTGTAATACATAATTATAAAAAAAAACATTTCAAAATCTACAGAAACTATACTTCTCAAAACTGTACTTAATTTTATTTATTTTCCACCATAACAAAACAGCTCTATACAATTCCACCTCAACTCACCTTTTGCGGACACTACGGGGGAGGGTCCAAGAGAAATGACGACCCTTAACTAACACACACACACGTATCCAGAGTCCACAGTTACCTGTGTGTGTGCGTAGCTCTTTGAGCTACGCTAGTGTGCGTGTCCAGTTTCCGTGCGCTTGGGTTTTGTTAATTTAATTATAGTACAAAAAGATTAAGGCAAAGGACGTGCGCATTAGGCTTTTGCGTTGTATAGTTGTAGATATGTTTGGGACTATGTTTAGGGGTTTACTTATATGTGCGGGACTAGGGTGATAGTTATGCGTGTGGGTTAGACGTTATTATTTTATTGTTATTAGAGCCGGTATGTTTATTAGATGGACGGATTACGTCATCGTGTTAATAGTGATAAATGAATTAGACATGTGGCATTAATAACTCATAATTGTTGATATATTTTAAATTTGGCGTATTGACGATTATTTTCATAAAACATGATAGATTGAGTTTGGTATTATAGCGATTGCTTCAGACTTAAAAGTAATAAAAATTTAACACTGTACTTATAGATTTTCATTTCTCTTAAGTGTACTTAACATAGTGAAATCATAATACCTTTCAGCAATATTAACATTTTTCGGCAACAAAAACTCTAAGGCCTTAACTCAGAACGATACGTACGAGCTCAGCGAAAGCTGAATGAAAAAACAACATGGCCAAAAACACATTTACTTCATAAAAATACTTCCAAGTAGAGATAGGATTTCGTAAAAACATCTCATAGGAAACTACATAACACATGTTTGTCTTGAAAACAGTGGGCCATTCCCGGCCACGGCAAGGAATATAAAAAGTAAGTCGATAGCTTACAGGAGGAATTTATACTTTTGGATATTCGAAATATGTTCACGCGACCAACCAACCTAGACCTCTGTCCCCGCTCTTGCTTCTTACAAACTACGGGCTCTAAGGGGTTAAAGGGAGAGACTATAGAGTTCTTCGTAAATTGGTATAGTGAATACTGAATATATCGTATAAATTCAACCCACGGGTGAACATAACCGCGGTAGTCTCGGGTTGTTTTCACATAATAGAGCCATTTTCTTTTGTTTTTGTAACGTATCACGCGTAGGTAGGCAGACAATGAAAACAAAAGGTGGTGACTTAATTTTAAACATTTTTGGGGTGAAATAATGTGACGGGTGATTGAAAACACAAAGGAAAATTACTGTTGAATATATTGATTGATAAACATTGTAAAAAATGTTGACACGATTATTTTAAAAAGCTTTTTATAGGTATATATGACGATCCACCGAAATCATAATCTAGATGACGATGCACAATGAAGGTCATAAGGCACCGGTAGCCGAATACAAAGTAAACTTTAAGTATCTCGTTAATGTATTCTGAAACAAATAAAAATTCCAACCTTGTTTACAAAATGTATGCAAAGAATATGTAAAAAAAGGACTGACGTACAAATAATAGCACCAAAAAAATGTAGGAAAAGGCTTTTAAAATATTGTTACTTTGTGATGACGCCACTGTAACTCTCAAACTGCATATCTAAACATATTTGAACATTATTAAAACAAAAATCAAGAAGTCGTAAAACTGTACACATGTGTACAAGTATTACCTAACTTGTAATCGTGTGCTAGTCAGAAACCGTACACCGATTTGTTCACTTCTGTACACATGTAAGAATGTGCGAGAGCAAATCCGTACACTAGTGTAGTACACACGTGTACACTGTACATGTATGCAACTAGAAGCACGTAGCGCATTGGAATAAAATTAGCAGCCGCACGAAGCGAGTCCGGCGGCAAACGGAATTTAGTTCCGTTCAGTTGCGGCCTTTGGCAGCTGGCTGGCTGGGGTGACCAGGGATAACTGGAATAGTGGGACATGTACGGGCTAATATTGCAGTTAAACAGGAAAATGTGTCGTGCATTGTATGACGGTGTAAGAATTTTAACTGAGGCTTGTAAGCGTTGTATTGCTCGTTTTACAATCATTTCATTGCAAAACCCTTTAAAGAAAATCTATATAAATAAAAATCAATTGCCACAATGTATGACGGATCACTTGAGAACGGCTTGATCGATTTGGTTGTTTTTTTTTTCGTCGTGTTCGTCTAAATTAGGTTTGTATGAAAGACAAATTCATCCGGGTAACGCCGAGCACGAAAAGCTAGTATTATATAAATGCCTAGTAATATGGTCCGGTGATTTAGTAAAATTATATTTACATATAGTTCAAATGTAGGTAATTCAATAAAACGTTAATGAAAATTCAAAAACTGTAGCAACCTGACGTTTCAAATTGTTTTTTGATTTCATCAACATTAAAACTATCGAGTGTGTTTTAGAAAAGTACATCACACTGCGATATCAGACGTCCTGTTATTTCCTTCCCGAGTCATGGTCACCGCCGCGATCGGGAACTTGCTGAAATACAGCGTAACTTGATACCGGTCTGTTGCTACAAATTGCTAATACTCCCCCTTTACCTAAATTTTACTTTTCACCTCCATTTCTCACTCGGTTTGGTTCGGAACTATCGTTGCTTTTAGTTCAGCCGAAAAGTTCCGTTTTGAATATTTAGATAAATTACGGAACCTAGTACCTTCAGTAAAAATAGTTTAATTACAATAGTCGATTTTTTAATGGTTTGTATTTTCTTATAAGTTGTCAATTGGACGAAGACTAGATGTTGAAGATGACTTTGTTTAGCCTCATCAAGAATAATAAATAAAAAATCTAATGAACGAATCATGACAAATATTATATTCAGTTTATTACCAATTTTTTTGTCATGTTATTGAAACCAAATATTTTCAGCTTTCCCATACAATCCTGACATTTTAAGAGGCACTTTCGTACTTTCTAGAAAGGTTAAACCTGGCTTAAGCTATACTTTGAAATTTCTTCTTAGAATCTGACGTTCTTAAACTTAATTAGGGTAGTTTATTTTTTAGCAAGACTTCGAATAAAATAATGATATCAAAATACTCACTTCCGCGACTTTCTCCTGTGATTTCCCGGTATTTAACCACAATGTAACATTTTTGCCGCGGTGACCCTCCTCAAGCGCTATCTCTGTCCGAGTGACAACGGTGCGTCATTTCTTATGTGTCACACTTTTCGGCTAAGCCCTGCCATTGTGCCACCGAAGTCACTCGCAGGGAAATTCTGGCTGTCAACAAAACTAGGTAACAATGTAACTGGATGGTAAGAAAATAATTACAATTTAAAAAGGTTGAATACTTACTTTTTGAGAGCCATATAATTGAAGCAATGGCCAGTAACAATTCAAAATTTTGAAATTGGAATTCATGTTATTTAAGTCATTAAAAATTCAAGACGATTCCAATTGAGCACTGAAACAAGAAACCAACTTGTAAAAGGTTTAATCTACTTATTTAAGCAGAAATAAAGCAAAACATCCGAAAAGAAATAAAGTAAAAGCATTAACTAATAATACAACTTATTACATCCCTTACCTTTGTGCAGCCCCGCACGCGTTAGCACAAAAAATGCACCAGAAATAACAAAAAAAGGGGTGGCGGGTGGACCCACCCCCGACCAACCCCCTCGTATCTTTGCACTCGCCATGGTTAATCTACTCATCGGAAGAAAAACCTATATCCGAAAACCGAGCATGTTAAATTCAATTCAAGTAGGATGTTTTAGGGTTGAGTTTTGGGTTGTGATGTTTGAGGTTTGTCCGTAAAGGTCCAAAACAAGAGACAACGGGGAGAGGTCTACCTAAAAACGTGGAAACTCTGATGAATGTCCCCCATTAGATGTTATTTATTTAGAATGTGGCGGAGGGACTCCGTTTAACTCTGCCGGAGTTTACTTAGGACTTGCATTGGGTTAGCTGCTAGTGACAAATAGCGGTGATTCCGCGGGTCCAGTTTTTTGGGTTTAGCCTTATTATGGTGATTTGTATGTTGCGTCTTTCGACGGGTTCCGGGGGGTATTGGATTGATGTTGATAGGGAAACTCAGTCAGTATTGCTTAACTAAAAGGGTAGCAAAGCAATAGTAAGTAAGGGTATGTTTAGTAATGTAGAGGTGAAAATTACAATATGATGGCTTTTTCATGCTTATTTTATACTACTATGTATTAGTAAAATCTCACTACATGAACTTTAGGATGTTTTCACATTACCTGAGCCTCACTCAAAATACTGCATAAATTTAAATTCGGAACAATAGAACTCGTTTAAATTTCGAACGCCCGCAACAGAAACAGAAGAATACTCGTTCCAATTTCAAAGTAGTTTCCATCTGTTCAATGGGACGTAGGATCCGCCGGTCCGCGGAGTGCAGGCCGCTCATAATCCCGCCCTAATGCCCTGTCCTCTGCAACGGACATTTCCATTTATTATTGAGCACTTAATTTATGTGTTTTGTTATGGACCGACAGCCGAGCTCGCGCCAATCTAAATGGCAAGGATTTGTCTGTTATTAACCAACGAAAGACAACCCTAGAATATAGAACTAGAGTTTAAAAGGAGTTGTAGGCAATAGAGGCGTTTATAACGTTTTAGCTTTGCGTAAGGTAATCGCTTCATCGGACGCTTTAAAATAGAGGCAGACTAACAATTAAAGACTTTTTGAGCATCGTCATAGCGTTTATTTTGTTTTGAATTTTATAAACCGCATTGAATCTTTTTGCTTTGAAAAATATGATATTTTAAAAGTAGAGTATTCGCGCGGCTTCGCGAGCGTAGACTTTAATTTTATTTGTCAGGGCATATTATTGGATGTTGTTAGAGACTTTTAGGATGTTTTAAGATTGAGTTGTTCACTTAAGGATTGTTTAGACAATGTACGCGGCAATCCGTTCGCTTCAGAGGCAGGTTTTGTCAAAAGGGGTGAAATGACACTCGGGATAACAGTAAATCTGGGGACTTAGGAGGTCATTTTTCAAAATAACCATTATAAAATTCAACTACGTAATAGTGCTTTCTGTTGAAATAAAAATATAACCAAACGAAAGGATGGCACTAGCAATAACAGGGTATCGAGTACGGTTCCCAGTAGAAAGCGTGTGCCTATTATTTTCCAACATAAGGTACTTACACTAGGTACCTGAGGGCTTTTTCTGTAACCGATGCTCTGACGGTGAAGGAAGAACATCCTGAGGAAACCTGCACATTCCAAGTGAATATTTAATAAGGGTCGAAAAGTAACTGATGTAGTTAAAAGAAGATTTAATACGGTAACTCCGATTCTATCAAATCAAATCAGAACAAATTTATTTATTTATTTAAAATTAGACACGTACGTAAATTATTACTGGTAATAAAAAGTACGTGAGCACAAGGCCTCTATTCTATGACGACCAACAATATTGCTTTTGAAATTTTATGGTAGGTATTGTTTTTAAATCGGCCAAGTAAAAGAGAGCTATTAAAACATTGACAAAACGGTTATCGTATTGTTAACGTTTTGATAGCTCTTATTTACTTGACAGTAGGTTATGGCGGCAGAATTAAGAACAATACCATAACGTCAAATACGATTTGGATTTTACCTCCCAGAATAGAGGCGCTGGTCAAAGACCATATGGTTTTTACCGCTAAGAATCTCGGCCCAGCATAGCGGAGCTTAAGTTCAATTGTAGTCTGTCATGGATCGAGAGGTTTAAGTATGTCTCGCAATTACTAACCGTTTTGCGTAGGACATTCTTGTGTGCCTAATTTACCTATTCAGTGAAATGCTGCGTATAATAGTCATATTTCGTCACAGATGTGTATTTTTCTTTTACATTAAACATTACTACAAGTAAGCAAAAAACAACCGCCTACTTTTATCTCTCGAAAAAATACTAAATGAGCCAAAGTGGTTTGTTACAATATTCCTTGTAACGGCTCAGAGCATATAACCTTACAAAAGCATAAAAAATCAAGCAAATTCCATGTGAACCGAAACACATGGCGAATAAACAGACGGAGTAGATACTTACAAAAATATGAAATTCGCCACAACATTTGCTGGGACGGGTGAACTGCGTAGGGATAGCAGAAACATCGCAAATTAAGTAGATATTTATTTAAATGGTAGGAATATAATTCGTCGATGAATACCGCGTAACCAACAATTGCTAATGCCGCGTAACTGACTTGTGGCAAATTTTACAGGAGAGCATTAAAATTGAATATCTTTGTGTTTATTGAGGTTAGACTTACCCAAACACTAAATAACTTTGTTAACCCCATAATTTAGCTGTTTATTATATTAAGCATCCAAATTTACCAGTATGTATTTATATAAAGCACTTACGCGGTATTACACAATTGAATAATACGTCATCTCTATACTTGTATGCACATTCGCGGAATTGTAAAAACGACATGCTCTCTCGCGGTATCGACATGACGTGACTTTGGAGCTTTCTGATTGGTTATCGACACAGCTGTCAATGTCGTCTGGAGCCTATCACAGTGCTCTACCTACAGCCGCGAAAACTCAAATTTTACACATTTGTTAGTTACGCGGCATTAGCCATTGTTGGTTACGCGGTATTGCAGTTTCATCGACGATATCGAAAATCCTGTCATGTTGGATTTTTAATTTATGTTTAAGATGCTGGTGTTCATTGGTAACGGTGATTACTTCCCGATAGGTAACCTGCAGGCTCGTTTTTCCTCTCTCATATAATTATGTAAAAACATGCTGCTGAGCATTACGAAACTTTTGGCCATTTTCCGCACACAAATAATTACTGTGGAACATAAACTAAGTCGTAGTTAAACTATATTGTGATGGCGTTACTTTTTTTGGTTGATTTATACTTTATTTGTTATTTTAATAATTATTTTTATTTAGCCATTATACAGAGGGCCCAAATTCATAACAAATTAAAGCTAAATTAAAGAAACTACTTATAATAATGTCGCTTTAGAATTTTATTTCGAAAGTAATTATTTTTGATAAAATGTAGCACAAATGTTAAAAAGACACTTCTTATTTGTTGGAAATCCCGACAAAGATAGCCCTTATGATTTAGTGACTCTTACAACACTAGTTACTCTTAGGACTTCATTGTAATAATGGTAAAAAAAACCCTTTGAAACCCTTACATTATTTAAGTTTTAATGTTAATTTAGATACTCGTAAACAATTAAGTTAGCTTAGAATTTATCAATTACAACACAGACTTTATGAATAACAAAAGCCAATTGTGTAGACGTATGGGATAATTTCTGACCTAAAAATATTTTTTATGACATTTCCCATGATGGTGAGCCAGAAATTAACATCTTGAACCAAATGTAAATGTGTTACAAAATATTATATTAACGTGAACTAAAATAGAAGATCGAATCTCCTTCTGTTTTCTCTTTGAAATGGGTTCAAACAAAAATAATATAAAATATTACTTGTTTTGCAGTTAGTGCATGCTCTCTCGTCCATAATGCGAGTTGATAGGTAGATGTATTAAAAATAGTATACATTAGACGTGCGCGACATAGGTAAAACGCCGGTCTAATGGGGAGGATTACTCATCGTTTTTGTCTCACTCTAACGTATTAAACGTCAAATTTGGAGCTTGAAATACTTGCAGCGTGTACTGTCGCTATTAATTTGTTGTTAAGTAAACATAAAAATGTTTTTAAACAACCTTCGGGTTTGTACTTCTCTCTCGCTCGCTCTCATACGCTTTATGCGAGTCTAACCGACTTTACCCGAACCCGAAGGACTTTAACTTTAGCAAGCAAGAACTTAGTATTATTTTAGTAACTCGGAAGCATTAACGTCATATTATACGTTCTGCTGTTAGTTTAAGGCCTTTCAACCTCTTTTTTAACCCCCAACAGAAAGTAGAGGTAAATATTATAAGTTTGATGTATTGATCTGTGTATGTGTTTGTGTGACTGGCGGTGGCATGGATGCTCCCCAAACGGAAAGACCGATTTGGAAGCGGTAAAAAAAACAGTTAAACTGGGATGGGTTTTAGCTAAGTTTTATGAAAATTGGTTAAGCCGTTTAAGAGATATCTAGTCAGAAGGGGTGGCCAATATCGGGCATCACACGCAAAAGAGCTCGACTCTTAGGGCCGAATTAATAAACTCATCTTGGCCGAGATGCCGGTCACAAGATACGTCAAAGTAAACGTCAAACCATAGAACACTGTCATTTTTGACGCATCTCGAGACGAGCATTAGAGTTGAGATTAGTTTATTAATACGGCCCTTAAAGTGGTCAACCTGCTAAAGGTAACACAAAATTTATTTGCAGTGTTTTTACTGCATATTAATTATTTCATGCTCAACGCCATTTTAGCCAAAATTATAACAAACAGTGAACATGAATCGATATTGAAATTCCTATTACCTGTATAAAAGCTCATCTCGACATAAAAACACCTTAAATGGACAAAAAAACCACAATACATCAACTGACCATTTATCTCCCTAACCACACAATAATCATAAACCATTCACACATTATACGCATCAAACAGGTCTGAGCACACGACAAAAATATCTGTTTAGGGAGAAAAATCTTTACAAACGTATTTATCCCCCGTCATGTTGACCACTAAGTGGCTAGATAAATGGCCCGTGTCAAACTTCCTTTGTGCCGCGAGTACCTGTCTTCAAATGATAATAGTCGAGTGTTTATCCACACCTTAAAACCAACATCCGAGGTCCAGGGATATAACAAAAACCTGATTTTATCGAGCGGTCAGTAAAGGGGATTGTTGTACCGGTCAAGGCACGCGCCTAGGGGATAAAACCGGTCGCCCATTGGCCGGCGAGGGGACGCTACGCCATTGGCTGAATATTCGCCAGGTGCTAATTCGAAAGTTTGAAAATGGAATGGAATTCGTTGATTTCAAAATTTTATTGGATAACTTTGTTGGTAACATTGCTCATGTGTGTCGGAGCTTTTTGTCTAGCTCCAGACACTCAAGTTAGCTCATTGACAATTTGTATGTAGTAGTGAATTAACGCATTTAATCTGTCTGAATAAGATGATTCAACGGTTTATAATAAGCTATCTATGAGCTGTGTGAGGAGAACACCTAATTAAGCAAATTTTGGAATCCTTTTTCTTCTTATGCGACATCTTCATCTCTCATTGGAGAATCAAGAATAGAGATAAATAGATATTTGGCATCTCCGTACTTTTTTATTCTAGTTGCTTAATAATTTATTAATAACAAATTCTGCATCTAAACGACACCTACTACTTGGGACTTCCGAAAAATTAGTTTAAATATTTAAATTAGCATACAAGCGGCATTTCAAAATGTGCACCAGAATTCCGGTACTTGCAATTTTCTTTTTGGAATCGATGCAGATCTAATTTATATTCGATGGGGTGAATTGATGCTGGCATGCGTCAAATGCGAATAAATCCGTTTGAAATTTAATATGTTGCAACTGAATACGTTCAGATATGCATGCCCGGGTGCAACCGACCGTCGCCTGGTGATACTGATCGATTTTATACGTGCAAAGACTCGTATCGTTTGTGTACAGACACTGTATAAGTTTCTTTCACTGGTTTTATGAGCTCGTCGCGCTGGTCAATAAAATGTGTTCTCTTGTCTATGTAAAGATTTTTCGCTTTTCGTTCAATGTTTCATGCCAAGCAAGTTATTTTGGTTGGATCAGGGTTTGGTGCTTGCAAATCGAAAGGAAATGCAAAGTTGTTAAATTATTATTTATTTAATGGGGGGGTTATTATGACATAGCTATGCAGTTCATTCTACGGCGAGCGTAAAGGACAGAGCTATAGCAGTTATATAGCTCTGTCCCTTTCTCTCAGCGTAAACTGAACTGCATAGCTATATCATAATAACCCCCCTCTGAACACTGGGGTTATTAATTGTATTCTACTCGGTAAACACTGATTGCTTTTGATATGTAATAATAATATTGTTTTTTGATCGGCCACCATTACTGTCAAGTAAATAAGAACTATCATAACGTTGACGATATGATAAAATTTCAAAAGAAATTAGGTTTTACCGATGGAGCCCCTGTAAAAAGTGTTAACGACTGCAGGGGCCTGTTTTATAAAGCTACAAATTACAATTTACAGGTTACAAGTTTCCATTTGACATAACCTCGACCAATGACGACCAGCCATTTGAGCAGTATTGCCAGTTTAGACCTGTACAATTGTAACTTGTAGCTTTATAAAACGTGTCCCAGTAGTCAAAGAAAATTTTCCTACATTTTGAGAAATTACTGTGATTTTTATAGTATCCAATAGTCCCTCACTAAGTAGATATGTGTTTTGGACAAAATGCCTGTTGGACGAAATATGCGTTGGACGAAATGGGTATTTTGAAACGAATTTCACGAACTGCGTATTGGATCAACAGCGAATAAATCACAAATAGTACCCAAGTGGACGAATAGAAACCTATTTAGCAGCATAATAGAACCTAATTTACTTGGGACTCTGTACCTAAGTCTGTTAAGGTTGTCTCTTAGGATTGGTATTTTCTGTAATAAGTTCATTCTGTTTCCCCCTTCGATGATTCAACTACTTATCTCTTTTGCTAAAATTTTGTCTCCTGTTTCAATTTGACGCAAAGAAGGGGTCAATTTAAAAATAAAGAAACTAACAATCAAACAAACACCCTTTCGTAAATATAACATTGGTCATGAGGCAATCCTTACCAATGTTATATTTATTTACGAAAGGGTGTTTGTGTCGCCAACGACAATAACATTTCAAATAAAGACGCAGAGCCGGTACCCAATATCTTCATTCCAAAAACTCCACAACTCCCATCCGATCGATTCACACCTTCCCTCCATAATAAAAACAAAACAGAACTAAACATCTCATTCTGGCATTAAATTACAATTGGAAGGGTCGATTTGGGAACAAAAAACATTTATATCAATGGCTGGTAGGTTCTAAATTTACTAGTCATTGACAGGCTGTAAAGAGGCGGGTCTCGCGAGGCTCGTTCCGATGTAGAGGAGTAAGTAGATAAGAAAACTGGAGATACTGGGCCGTCTTGTGTGACGGAGGGCGGGTTGGATGGAGCGGTTAGATACCCCTTCACAGGATACTATTAGGTTTTCGAATTACGGCCATTCACTTTTTAATATAATTTGGTGACATTCAAATGCAAAAAGAATAGGACAGATAATGGTGGAGATATTTGGAGGAGGCCTATGTCCAGCGATGTTGATTCTTGAGAATATATCGAAACGCAGTATATTTTGCAATGTACTGTGGTTCGATACATTACAAAACATAAAAGTAATGTACCTAGAAACATTTTTGATCGTTAGATATTTTTGATGTATATGCATATTTGATTGATAGAATCAGAAGCTGTACATTGATTGAGAAATTCAGCGGCTATAAAGTAAAGGCAAAGACAGCGGTGGAATGGCTTGAACTCATTTCAAATGATCAGAGGTTGCTATATATAAATAAAGTTGAAAAATCAATGAAGGAGATTGTATTATATAAATATTTTATTCAACCATACCAAACCTGACAACATTTAACATAGTTATTTATGAAAAGTAAGGGCTGATTTTTCAATATCCAGGTAACACTATCTGTCAAGTGAATTGTAGCTCTGTCCTTTTCTTTGTGATAAGAAAGATAAGGACAATGTCTGTCCGGACGGTCTGACAATGAACTAAATTTAGGTGATTTAGGTTATGGGCTGATAACCTAAATAGGTTACTTAGATGCAAAATTCAGTGTTACATATTCCCCTATTCTTAAAATATTTAAAGTTTCTTCCCTGCTCTATATGACTTCATCTCCTTGAGGGTCAAAGGCAAACTTTTCGGACGGCGTTTACCCAAGGGACGGTGTGGGGTTGGACCCGGGATAAAACTCCGGGTAATTCTCACGTACTACCCCGCATTTGTCAGATGAACCGCATCCTATCGAGATATAGCTGCGTCGTGACCATCTTTACTATGTATTTTCATAAAATTTTAAAATTACCTTAGTTCTTAAATATCGGAGTAAGAGACGTCCACAGGAAAAGGGCAGTAAAAATACCTACCAAGTGTATTTGTCCAAACTGCCTTTTTGCTTTGGAGGCAAAGCAATTCTACAACAATGTTGCGTTGATAACAAAAGGCGTACAACAAAAAGTATTTAATAGTACATTGTTGCAGAAGATAGAAAGTACGCGATTTTTGGACGAGTCATATAGAGGGTCGACACGTAGTTGAGGCCCTCTAGTGTACGAGTCCATAAATTGCACTTTCTACCGAGGCAGACATAGTGTTTTTCACAACTACTAAGAGGAAATAAAATAAAAATTCATATTCAAAACTCAAATTTTAATTCATGTTAATGTGAAATCACCGCCAATTTTACCATACATAACTTTTTTTAAATCGTGGCACTCGAGATTAATAAACTAACATGCGAGATGAAGATGTCAACTCCATATAAAATTGTATTTGTTTCGCCATATCTCCCATGTAATTTCATCTCTAGTGGTTCGAGAATAGGGGCCAAGTTTGAATTACATTAAAAAAAAAGTAGTGACATAGTTTTTAGTCTGTGTATCTTTTAGCAAAAATACACCTAATATTTTACGACACAAAATGGTGTCTTCCATGCCGTGACCATCTATGATCATATTTCCGAGCAGTGTTGTGAAAACTTCTTTTACACATTGTTCATGCAATAAAGTTTTTAAAAAAATCGTGTGGCTGTTGAATTAGACGAGATACTAAACCTAATCTTTTAATCCGTGGAAAGGAGAAGACGCAGGGGTTTCGTATTATGTTCTTGATATGACATCGACTTGTAGAAGAAACTTTATCTTTATCAACATGAGCATTTTTGCTTTGCTGAGAGGCTCTTGCTCTTTCCAGTATTGTCCCTGCTTTCATATTATGGATTTTTTTGAAACGATACAATTTTCAATGTCCTGCAAAAACGTAATTAAGAGACGTTATTTAGGTATGCGTGTCTCATCTTTGACCACATTTTCTTTTATCCCTGTGAGCTAAAATGTATCGATAATCTTGTGTTTTTCAACAACAGATTTAAGCTTCCTTTCGCAAGGAACAATAAAGGCCCGTATCTCCTAAACTTAAAGTCCACTTTTATTTATCAGCATATCACCCTAGTCTACACAGAAAATTATACTAAAGTCCAAAAGTAAAAACTTTAACACGACTCGGTACATAAAGTCAAGTGTGTAGGCCTCGTCGTCAAATATTTATATTGGCTTAGGTTAACCCTTGCAAGGAGTCCGTCCATCAGGAGGCCTCTTGGGAGGGCCAGGTAGACGGGGGCTTAGCAACCTAGAGAACTGCCCGGGAGACTTTATTGGTATTTAATTAAAGGGTCCATTTTGGGTTTGGGAAGTTTCGGCTACGTTCGTGAACTTTCAAGGATTTGACATTGAGTTTCGTTTGTTTAGCAAGAATTGGGATATTTCTCTAACTGCCGCACTGAGAGACGTCAATTAAATTTGATGCTTGATTAGAGTTGCTGCTGTCACTTTCTTTGCTAAAGCAAAAAAATAAGACAACAAGTCACTAAACAAGCATTAAATTTAATTTACGTCTCTGAGTGCGACAGAAAGATTACGTGTGTATAAGTGTAAAGTCTCGTTTGAAACACTATTTTTTTGTCAGTTTTAAATTGTGGAGTGTTTAAACTTGTCTTGCTCAGTCAGCTAATTTTAACGCATCAATAAAGCATACACTTGAATACATAATGAATTGAACCTTAAAACTCTGGGTATATAAGAAAGAAGAAAAATCAGACAACCGACAAGAGTGTAAGTTGATGTCAATCCAATTCGGTGACTCTTCCATTAATGAATTGCATATCTCCTAGTTAGCATTTATTCGACATTTTCAAAAAAATGCTACACGTTGATCTAAATTTTGTTTTGTTAAGGTCAAAACCAAAACTACTTATACAGATATCAACAACAATATCACTTAGACTATTTCACATGTATTACCTAACCCCGTTCAAAGATCGCTGGCCGTCTTTATACCCAGCTAACATTTCAGAGTATCCCAAAACCATCGACCCAGAAAAAGGTAAGCAATAAATGCCAACTTTACCCCTTTGTAAGGCTACACCATCCGTGGGTCATCCTGCACCCGCAATAAAGTATGCACGGACGGACGGATGTAAAAATGTTGTTTTAGACCCGCTCTCAATAATGTATCTTTTAGGATACGTTAAGTGCTTGCCGTCGACGTTTTCTATGCCGTCATGGAGTATGACATGACACTTGAAAGGAGCTATTTCCAAGTTTGCAAATGTATTAAAATTTGATGTAGGAACAAGTAAATACATTTTTTTTTTAATGTTGCAGGGCTTAAATTTTGAAATGGACCATGACAAGACATTCCATATTGTGCTGTAAGACATTTCTGTGATTATAGGTGACTGGCAAATTTTTATAAACAGTACAATATTTAGCGATCATGTTAACAATTTCAAAAAATCACTTTTGGTGTTCTGTGCAAACAGAACCTCCCTGCCCTTTACTTTTATCTGTTTTAAAAATGCGAGAAATATCATTCATTACTTGCAATCCTAATAAAACTGATACCGGTAGACTTACCTGAAGCAAGAAGAAACTCTTACAACTGACCCCATAAATTCCTCTTCAAAACTTTTTCGCAGCATCAGAATCTAACCAATAGTTCAGAACTAACATTCACTATCAATAAGGTTCGAGCCGATGGGCAAAGGGCGTCCGTGATCGATGGAACTTCTAATTTATATGCCCAAAGCCCTGAGGGCGTATCGATTACGGCTAACTTTGTACCAGAGTGCCGAGCGATGCTTTTTGCCAAATTTCCGTTTGTCTCCTGGGGATCGACTTGTGTGGTTCATCGTTTCAAAATTTAATTTTGGAATCCGTGAGAATTTTACCTTTACTTGTACTGGCCGGTAAGAATTGAATACTATCTATTTCTAACAGCAAAAAGGATGCTGAGTCATTAGATTTTTAAAAGTGCCAGCATTTAACTTCAAGAGTACTTACATACAGGGTGTAATTAAGTTTTATCCGGAGCTACCACAATAAACAAAATAACTCGGTTTTTTTTTGCATTTGCTATTGTGTCAAAGACGGCGTAAGACTTGAAAAATTAGAGGAATATTCAGTTAAGAAGATAATTTATATAAGATTATTGTGAAACCATCAACGAAAGCCGTTTTTTTTTTCAAATCAATTTGCTAAATTGTCCGTGTAACCTAATAATCTAAGCGTATTTCCTCAAACACGAACCTTTTACAGTTAATATTGTATCCAAGTTCGTTAAGTCAGGGTCATCCCACGGGCCAGGAGGGATGCGATATAGGATTACCTATCCTTTAGTATTAATTGCAAACGTGGATTATCTGATTTAATTACTGTATTATTTATTAAACGATCCATTATGTTCTTATAATGTAAGGTGGGTAACCGTAGAAAGATTATAATGTTTTATTTTAGTAATTACTTAATACAAAGAAGAAACCGAAACACCGTCAGACAAAACTGAAAAAATGAGTTGTAAATAAAAAACCTACCACTGGTTATTTATTTTAAGAATATAAAATCTGACAAACAGTTTGTTCCGCTGTATACATTTATTAAACCTAACTACAAAACAATACTTAACAACTGATAATGCAATTAATTTGTTGCTTTTCTGTAACAACAGTGTCCTTAAGAATTAATTTTGGCAAATTTATGACACGACTTAAGTAAGTTTTCCTTCCTTCCAAATATGAAAATTTCCTAACCAGATCTGTCTTATCTAAGACCTAATCAATGTTTCAGAAGTAAAACTGTCTGCTAACAAAAATCAAAGGCAATCCTTAAGAAAATCCTTGAAGATATGTCAGGATGCTGATAGTGAGAGTTAATGAGAAAAAGTTCCTGTGTTTGAAAAAATCAAACGCTAAAGTTTTCTGCAGTGTATTAACTGTTGCCTGTAGGATAACGTAAATATCGACGACAAGCTCGAAAGACGCGATGCTATATTAATTAGGGAACAGGCCATGGTCACCGATACTGCCGAGGATGATAGGGTTGCCATCAAATATACCTCTAGAAGGTTCCGGTAGAATATGTTTGAGAGAGAATTGAAACCAAACTAAGAGTATATAAAGAGTTTTGACTAACATTACCTTCTAGATCCCATGCGAAGAGGTTGGGAGAAAATATAGTGTGTCCGTTTTGTCATAGTTATCTGCCGTACTCAGAGATATTTAAGGAATAAAGAAAGGAAAGAGACAATAGGGAATACGGGAGCCCTTTGTTTCCCATACTTTTAATGGTCATAATGTAATTGTTGACATAATTTTTGATAGTCATATTTTTTTATATCGCTGAAACTGTAAACTTTTCAGAAGTTCTGAAATATGTAACGTGTAGACAAGGCTAGGTTAGGTTAGGTTTGATTTATAAAAATCCTGAAAAAGTAACAGTTTCTTTAAAAAAACACGTTATGACTTGCGATGATTATGAACTAAAGCACATTATGACTAAAAATAATTATGTCAGTCAATATAGACCCAGGGAATACTCATGACTTTTTTTCGCAGCTTCAATAAAATCTGATTCATGTAACAAACGGTTGAGAAAAATAATTTTTTGAATAGTATATTTATCGGTAACATATTTTTTTCATCTCTACTTCACTCTTCAATACGAACTCTAGAACAGGAGTTAAAGCCACTTGACGTAACTGCCCCACTGACGTAATAGCCCCTCTTGACTCTATTTTGATATTTTGTTGAGAAATGCTATTTTATATGTATATCCATGCATATTCCCTATTAACTCGTTCCTTTTTCAAACTTGTCTATGAAAAATCATCACTAAGGCCCTGTTGTTTGATCAGTAGTGAAACGAACTAATTGATAAAATTCGAAAAAGGAATGGAAAATTTGACACTTTCCTTGAGATTTTAACCATTAGTAAGGTTTTTTGACCATTAGTTAGTTTAACTACCGATCAAACAACAGGCCATAAGGAATGACTTAAACGTCACTAACTGACTGACTGCGGCCATAAGTCTCGCTTTTCTTAAGTGAAGTTTTAAATACGAACAAAAGCATCAAGAAAAAAAACATTAATCGGATAAAAACTAAGTTTTAAAGAGCAGCAGACTATGCTATACATTGCCTGTTTTTACTAGACCCCATATTGTAGGGTAACGTAAGTAAGTTACGGCGGGTCATCCATCGACGGCGAGCTCGGGGGACGCGGCGCGGGATTAATTAGCGAACAGGCAGTGGTCGGCGATACAGCCGGGACTGTCGCGGAGGAAAACGTTACGGCAGATTGTTATTTTCCGATAACTTGAGTAGACATAGGCAGTATCTTAAAATGGACAATTTTTTTGCAAGAATAGATTGGAGAAGATTAATTATTGCTCAATATAAAATTAAGTACATTACAAAATTGCCCATGTTAATTTACTTAAAGGATTTTGGATTAAAACTTTCGTACATAAGAAAAAACACCATAAAAATAAAACACAAGGAGAAAAATAAAATACAAAAATATCACTATTTACAAAAAAAAACAAAAGTCAACAAGGGTTAAAAATACAATTAAATTAAAATGAATTATTTTAATCACAATACTTGAATTCAGCATAAAATTAACTTAATTGACTATTATAGTTTTTTATCACGGATGGGTTGTAAATATAGTGAAATTTCTTGAGGTTTTACACAAATAACAAAAGTGGGTAGGTAACAAGTTATAACAAAATATGTCATTTTCTAAAATCGACAAAGTTAGCGTTATGCTCTTGTCTAAGGCCCCTGGTGCTCTTGTGAAATTACGAGTACATGTCTGTAATATTTTACTTGTCTTAAACACAATTATCATTAGTAAGTGGTTTTATACCCATGTTGTAAATACAAATAAGTAGGTACATTTTTTCGGACCTCGCCTCATTACATAATAATGCGTTAGTTACATTGGCATATGTCTATGTTGACTTAAAGAACTAATAAAGTAATACATATCAGAGTAAAAAGTACTGCAATCAAAAGGAGCACGTTGTTTTTTTCTTAAGGGTACCAATTTAGTCACAATCTTGCTTTTATTAAATCTACATCTATTTAGTAATGTCAAGAAATATACTCGTAGTAAAATACAACTAAATTTAATTGTGATCACCTAAACTTTCCCTTCCACTTTTGCCGCCGCCAGTGCTAATTCGTCCAGCGGTTCCTAAACTGGATTACCTATCATTTTGATTGAGCGTTTGAGAGCCTCAGGAGATCCGCCTGTTTACCTGCCACGTTAAGTAAACGCTAGTTTCTTTGATGGCACGAATTAGATCTCATTTTAATTAAGTTAAGCTGCAAAATTGCTTGATTGGGAATGTAAATATTGTTCTTTAGCACTTTAGCTTGATCGTATAGTTGTTTACGCCATTATTTGCGTAAATAACATACATACATTAGCTCACGCCTTTATTCCCAGTTTGGGGTAGGCAGAGCTACAGAATTGCCAACAACTCTAGAAGCTTGTTGATAATTCTGTAACCACATTTTGCATAATCAGGCTAAGATGTTTACCAGTGTAAGTGACAGGTTGCAAGCCCATCGCCTAACAGTACTACAAGCCTACATTAAAAAAAAAACACGCTGTATTTAAGTTTCGTTTAATTTTTTGGGTTTGTGGAAATATTGATGAAAAGTTTGTGGGACGGTAAAAAACCTACAGATTTTTTCTTCGTGGGAATTAAGAACTGCGTCTAGGTTACAATAAGTACTTATACTTCACCTTCAAAAAGTCAGCCACACACTTGACTAGTCCAGAACTTAGACTTTCCCCAAAAACTTGGTGTAACGACCTCTGTACTCATAGTATCAAGAGCATTCCTTTCACCATCAAAAACGCATAATAATTGTACTGAGTCTATAGCATTTGTTTTTCAAAGGTAAAAATAAGGTTAGTAATATTTCACCTTAAAAAAACAAAACGGTATAACATCTTGCAATTTTGCCAAATACACGACGGTCACAGATACAAAAGGGTTGTAAAATAAGGGTCCGGACCAATACGCGTCTTAAACAAATATAAGAATGGCCGGTGACCTTTGTCCCTTCTGCCGCGGTGTGCGTGAGGGACGCGCTAACACTTACAGACCTTTGTATTTGCGAATGTGACCCTCCAGACTTAGAAGGGTTGAAGAAGCGGCAACACTTAGTTTTACTCTGAACGCGTAATAGCTAAAATTTGCTAAAAATAATGGTGTCTTTATATGTCATTTTGACATTAAAATTTGACAGAAAGAAACAAAAGATACTTTAACTAAAGGGAGTACAGATGTAGTGAAATATCCTTTCACATCGTATTTTCTCGGAAATTTTCGTATTTGTCATGCTACTTCAGTCTGACTCAGTACCCATCAAGACAACGTGGGGGAACGTCGCATCGCGAGAGTGATAATTTATACATATAGAGTTGTTAAAACGAGAGTATTTTTTTTTAAATTAAGATTAAGTTCGTTTTCAGTTCTTTTTAATAGTCATGCCGAAATCATTAAGACCTGCGAAACGTTTAGATCGACAAGCCTGTGAAATTATTTTCAACATTTATTTATATTTCTTGTTTACGTACACCTAATTTCTATATATTTGATCGTGGTGGTTTTAACATCTCGGTGTGATATACTTCAAACTCGTGGTTTGACATTTGACACTGATAACTAAAGTACTCTATTTATTTCAATATATATAATATATATAATAATTCAATAATTCATAGACACGTCGGCATCATTCGGAAGTAGATGTGAGTTCCGAGTTTTCACGAAAGGATTATTCACTAGATCTGTATTTAATAGTGTTACTTTGATTCTTTGAAGTGCAGTAGGTATGTATACATGACGATTAAGTCGCCACAGGTGTTAGAATGATAATGTAGCTGTAATCTACAAAGTATTGCATTGCTACTCGTACAACAATCTCATAGTTGACGAAATCACTACATAGTATAAAACAAAGTCGCTTCCCGCTATCTGTCTGTCCCTATGCATGCTTAGATCTTTAAAACTACGCAACGGATTTTGATGCGGTTTTTTTTTAATAGATAGAGTGATTCAAGAGGAAGGTTTTTATGTTTAATAAGTTTTGGATTATGTACGGGTATTACAGAAAACTGGCATAAACCGAAGCGAAGCGAGGGCGGGTCACTAGTTTATTATAATCTGCACCGATTCGATGTAGCGCCTTAAGAAAAATCGGTTCAGTTATTGATGTGCAAGTTGCGGAAAGTTTCCAAAAAGTTGGAAAAGTTCTAAGAAATTTCCGGAAACTTTCTCTAGATATATAGAAAAGTTAAATTTAAGAAACGGGAAGTTTCAATTTCTATACAAAATTGTGAGAAGTTTCCGAAATTTTCCTACATGAAATGTTCCGCAATTTTGGAAAGTTTCCTTTGGCACATCAACTATACCTACTAATCCACTGTCATTAGCAGTGTTCGCATTATGTATTGTATTGTCTTTAGGGTTGGCGGTGCATTTTGCAATCCTGAGACTGTAGATCAGAAGATTATTTTGCTGTAGGTCTCGTAGGTGGAAATGTAGGCGGGATAAATTAAAAATGTTGGTAAAAATGGTGTATTTTATTACATTAACTCAACTTTTAGCATCTTGACCAATGCCAATGTTCCACCTTCTTGCTTCATCTCCTTAATGTCCAGCGAGCCTAGTATGGCTGCGTCTATATCGCGTGTCAAATGTGGATAAAGCATCCGTCACTCTCGTACTTATTTACGTGTCAGAAGATGACGGATGCCTTATCCACACTTTATCACGCGATTAACGCAACCATGATAGGGCCCCTGCATGAAGTAAAAACTAACCCGTTTATTAGCAGCTTTATACCCCGCCGTGTCTGCAAGTTGTCAGCTCTGCGGCCCCGTTAAGACCGGGCACCTCTGATACAATAACGCCCGCCCGCGGTCCGGCTCCACCGTCCCGAATGTATTATTTAAATAGCCCGCGTATGTTTTAGTTTCGGCGAAATGGGAACGACCCGAAATTAATTTTGATTTTGTTTGTTTTTGATGTCAAATAAAATTTGAAATGAAATTGTATTGTTTTAAGATTTTGACGCTATAGGTTTCGAGAATTGTATTTTTGATAAACCGCGTACTTAGGTGCTAGGTGATCACTTGCAACCATACATAAATATGAATATGATTATTCTTAAAAAACAGCGATTTCCAAAAGGAGACCACCGGACAAAAACATTTTTATAGATACCCTACAAAATACGTAGGAAAAGTAGGTTAAAAATGTTAGTTCGTAAATTACACAAAGAAATAAGATAATGAATGACACTAATAATAAAGTGCGAAAGTTCGTGTGTATGTTTGTTACTCCCTCTTGCCGGCTGGCCGGATTTGGTTGAAATTTGGCATGTATATAGCGTATACCCTGAATGAACACATAAGATACCTAACTTTCTAAAAAGATATCCGTGGAATGGTTAATGCAGACGAAGTCGCGGGCAGCAGCTACTGAATTTCCAGTATTAAAAATTAAACACATTGTAGTTCACTCGTTTACAACATTCATTTTAAGTAAACTTACCCTTATTTGAGTCTTTTTCAGCACAAATATTGGACCTAAATTATGCTTATTTGTAATTTTTGCTTATTTGTTGTTATATTACCTTTACCCTGTAATAAAACTTAGGACGACTTCCGATTAATCGTTTGTAGGTAAAGTCGGGGTCAATAGAAATGATAAAAGATGTAAACAAAACCAAACGGACCTAATTACCATTATTACACAATAATCACGTACTGTTGGACATAGCGTGAGGTATATTTAATGATATACGCGCTTGATTGTTATTTACTTTCTGTTTAAGATTAAATACGTTTTTAAAATCAAAAGTCGTTTGCAGAAATAGGTTAGTTGTCAAACAGTACTGATTTGTTTACATCTTTTGACATTTCTATTGACCCCTGATTTAGGTATATTGTCTTACCGGCCAGGTATACCTATGTCATATTATCCATTTAAAACATATTTTACTTACATCCCGCTCTATCACCATAAAAAGGACTTAAGAGAGAAAAACACTATAGAACAGCGGAGAGTTTACAAAGTCGGATACTGTTTCAATTTGTTATATACACGTTTTTTTTAACTTGTGGTATGAGGTTTGTGCTCGCGATAACTTTTTTTTAAACCTTAAGTGCAGTCAAATTTATAATTTATCTACTATATTTAGTAAATATCGTGATTTCATGTTAAGTATTTCATTGTTTTGTACATATAAAGCCTAACTTCGGTTGGAGACTTCATGTATTTTTCCAATACATGAGAGAGGGTGTTTATTTTATGTTATGTTAAATTCGTTTTATTATTATTGAAGAGCGTCGGACCTTTTTACAGTTATGGTCTCCTGGTAGGTAGGTTTGTTTAGAACTGGGTCAAAGGAGGGACAGGCTAAGTTGTTAACTAAAGGGACAGTTGCGGCTTTGGAATAAATAGGCTCAGGGGCTAAAATTAGAGACGTTGGGATCAAGGGGACCTTTGCCCAACATTGGGTACCCACCTACATCAATATTATTTTCGACTATCGAAAAATGGATGAATATTTTCAGTATCAGACGCGAATTTGACTAGACGTAACTTAAATATAGCGTAACCTATATTATTGTCAGTTAATCCTTTGTCTTATGCGCGAAATGGACTAGAAATTAAAAATTGCAAAAGTTGATCGCTGTCTGATCTTTAACTTCAGTGCTAGAGCAAGAAACACAATATTGTTGTCTTTTTCTCACTTTAAAGTTAGAGTAAGACAGCAGTCAACTTCTGCAATTTTTAAACCTTGATTTAACTAAATAATTAAGTTGATGATATGATGTCATATAAAACACAAAAAAACGAATTATTATAAATTATTTATTCTTGGAGGTTTTTCCACAAAAAAACGAATTATCTAAACCGTAAATAGCATTTCAACAAAACACCCACAGTATGGCAATAAAATCAACTTTATAAAGCACTTAGGTTTTTACAAATCAAAGGGGTTTGGGTAAAAGTGTTGTCATTTGTAAAATTCATACATTTTCAAGGTGAGCGGCCATTCGTAAAAGTGGTAAATTATGATAGAATTATTCAAAATAAACATATTTTGTTATATAATGTAATACTCTAAAGTGCATCGGAGCCGAGATATTTAAATATTCATACTTGGGCGTACTTTTGTACTAAAAACTGAATACTTAAATCTTTAAAATCTCCGCTCCGATATTATTTACCGCTATAAATTATATATATCTATGTGTATTTGAGGTCCTCTAAATAACTATGTAAAAATCATCCGTGGCCGCTGAAAAAAAAATTACAATAATCTTCAAACAAATTTACCCAATGCCCTTTAAAGAAAATTCACTTTGTTAATTCAATATTACGACACAATAGTCGGGTAAATCTGATAATGGGCCATTGAGTTTGCTCATAACTGAACTAAATACGCAAATAAGGTTATTTAATCGCAACGAAAAGCTTTAGATATCTGCGCCTAATGTATGCGAGGCGGATGTATCCTTCTGATTGCGTTGAAGCTTACAAGTCTACTTGCCTTATTAATGTTACGAGTACTAGTGTTCCAGCAATAAACTATGACGCCTTAAAGTTTTAACTACAATAAAATTTTAAAGTACTTACATAAACATTTTGCAAAAATAAACTAACAATTTATAGAATTTTCAAATGGTAAGTTACAATCATACATATTATTACGGGATGTATTTATTATTTTCATCAATGTGTAGATAATTTAACGATTGAAGATTTTTAGGCTCTGCTTACATCTCAGATATTTACTTAGTAAGAAAATGAAACCTAACAATTTAGTTTACGGACCACCAACTACATAAAACGTTGACGCGTTACCCTTTTTCACCATTACAGAAGCAAACATTAAAAACTTGCAAATATAAAATAATAAAATAAGGTGTAGATAAGTGACGTAATAAGATGCAATTAATTTAGGATAAAATAATCGTAATTTAACTACATACCAAATAAGACATGTATTCGCTCAATAAATATTACAAGTAGAAGCTAAGCTAATTTGGCACAATAATTAACCAAACCAACGTAAATTTTGTTTACTCGTACGACCAAAAAACCGTCAGCTACTCGCCCGAACCGCTCGCCTCTCCCATTCAAACGAAGCACCAACCGGCCGACCCTTTGCGGGCAGTTCTCCCTAACTGTGGGCAGTACACCCTCTAAACAACCTTTTATACCAAACAAGGGCGCAACAGCCAATACAACACATCCTAATACACACCCTAGTATGTTAACATAAAGGGTGTTTTAGTTTAGGTGGTAGTTTATTGGGCAGTAGGGACTAAGTGGCAGGGGGCGGAATCGACCGGCTACTGTAAGATTGCGTAGTTTTGATTTCCATTCTGTTTGCTGAGCTAAGGAATATTAAACTTACCTTTTTGCTTGCTCGGCAAATATTGACGAAGTATAAGCAAATTTTGAAATCGGGGCTTGTTTTTTTTTTCATTTATAATGAGCAACTCATTGGATTTTATTTTGATTTAATTATTTGATAATATCCTGTTTTTAATTTACCTTTTCTGTCCACTTAATTAAACTTGTGGCAAATACTTTCAAACATGCTGTATGATATTTTTTTAATTGCAATATTGATTAAGGACCTATATTATTATCAAAATCTGATATTCTAACAATGAATATAAAAGGACATAAAAATCTAAAAGTATTTTTATTATAAGACACAGTCAGGTAAAAATTATAATATTTACTGTAACATTCTCGCAAGTTCACTGACCTGCAATATAACCAGTTAACTATGTTTTATGCCACAGTAAATCATTCGAAAGTCTCAAACATAATGTATATTTTAAGAAATACAACTTTACAACGCCTTACCTGACAGCATCAAAAAATTATCAAACGAACATTCTTTTAAAAACGAACTGAAAAAATACTTATTAATAATGCATTTTGTGATATTACAGAATTCTTCGATAAATTATCTAGTAATATATTGTAATCACCTTCTTGTAATATTGTACCGGGTAGAAAAAATATTATTACTTAACCATTAATATTATTGTACCTTAACTTTAAATGAAATATTTTTGTAAATATGATAGTGTGACATGTAATATTCTGTAAAATATTATGAGTAAATGAGTATATGAGTATGAGTATAATAATAACTGTTACTTTTGTATATAGTAAAAATCCCTCCATCATCAAAGAAACGAACGCTTTGAATAAAAGCATCAGCGCCTTAGGCGTGAGCGGTTGTGCACACTGTGCCAAGTCCAAGAAAATTCGGACAATATAAAAAAAAACATACATACATACATAATCTCACGCCTTCGTTCCCAGAGTGGGGTAGGCAGAGCTACAGAATTACAAACATCTCTAAAAACTTGTTGATAATTCTATAACCACAATTTGCACAATTAGGCTAAGATGTTTACCAGCGTATTAGTGACAGGTTGCAAGCCCATCGCCTAACAGTACTACAAGCCTTTATTCCCTTAGTCGTCTCTTACGACATCCACGGGAAGACATGGAGTGGCACTATTCTAACTCGGCAACCACACGAGGAGTATATAAAAAAAAGTTGTAAATATTTTTAAATTTTTGGCAGGTACTAAGAAATAGTTATTAGTCATTCATCAATCAGCCATTTAATTTTGTTGCTGCTTTTGTTCAACCATAATAAGCTGTGCTGGAGTGAAGTTATTCAATTATAATTATGTAGTCGCCCAGTAAATATGTAACGTGTACCCTTGTCATTACAAATATCATTGACAATTGTACTTCAAGTCAATAAGTTCATTATGAATAGAATAGAATAAGAATAGAATAGAATAATTTTTATTTACACAAGTCACATAGTTACAAATAGAGCAGTGTCCGGTGGATTTCAAACTAGGCTGAGCCTGTACCTTGAAACCCATGGAGTCGGTTGACTTTATACAGCGAAATCACAATCACAAAAGAGTTCACACGGACATGTAAAGTATGATAAGACAACTGTTCAAAATTTCATTTGGATTGGGCTCTTTACTATTCGAAAACGTGTACTAGAGTTTTAAGGAATAGAACCGTAATATGAACCCCTAAAACAGACTCACGTTTCCATACATTAATTAACGTATACTTCGATAATGATACAACATGTAAGCTTCAAATTTCACAATAAGATTGATTTCCTATAAGTTACAAATGACTCGGCATCTCTAATGGCATTGACAACTTCAAGGTATTTTTTTTTAAATGGACCCTCAAATTACGTTCGCGACCATACGTTTCAAGGTAAGTTTTTACATTTATTATGATTAGCATCCAGTTCAAGACTAACTTTACTGACCTTGAAAAATATATCCAAACTCCATCATAATACTCGTAATTAGCTATCTTGGCGGTAGCTAGGTAGAGCAGTGTTCTCATTGTTGTGTTCCGGTGTGGAATAAGACAACCGGTGGAAATACTAGCATAGAGGCATTCCATCTTATTCCTCCGGGTTGGCAACGCGTTTGCGGTCTTAGGATTGCAATCTTTAGATTGTAGCGTTTAGGTCACGGATCCCCCTTACCATCACCTGGTCTGTGTGCTCGTTTTCTTCTCCATGCCACAGGAAAAAATAGTCTAGTAAATAGGTATTTAATTTAACCGTTGGTTACATCTGTACCCTTACCATGAGTTACAATTACCGTACTCGCTAGCGAGTCGAATGCTGTGTCCCTCGCAGACCTTGAAGTATTCTTCTAGAGTGCGAGGGACAGAGCATTCGATTCGCTAGCGTGTACGGTAATTGTCACTGATGGTAAGGGTACAGAAGCAGAGTCCACAACCCGTAAACTGTGAGAACGTGACCATTTGTATCGACGGGCTGGAAATTGCGACGTTGCGGGGTTGGGTATTTTTGCCCTGACAGTGACACTGTTTACATAGGTAGCGGCCGAAGAAATCTTAGCCTCTGGTACAAAGAATAAGCGGTCGGCGGGGGACAAGTGAAAAAGACCGGGGATTAGTGGTTAAACCAAAAAAAAAGGTTCACCCTGTTGTGGCAAAATTTGTAAGTAATAATTCTTTGTGGCATAATCTATACAGCCATATTAGGCTTTACGCATAATCTGGTGTCGCAGAATCTACATTCGCATAGTTTGATTACGCAGAATTTCGTTACTCCGAATACATAAATTGTCCGAATCTACGATTTCGCAGAATACTAATTTCGCATAATTGTTATTCTACTGATACCTTTGACTTTTTTGAAAAGTTATAAAATAAACCTTACCTCACCTACTCTATTCTACCAGGATTACACAAAACATAAAAAAAAATTGTTGGTTTAATCTGGAGACAAATTATGCGAAAACAAAATTCGGGGTAACTATACATTCGGCGTAAAAAGTTTCGGACTAACTAATTTTCGGGATGTTACAAATTATGCTAAATAAGGTTTCTGCCACATTACCATTCGGCGAAAACCGATTATGCCAAGTCTGTTATGCTAAAACAGTTTCGGACAATAAATTTTATGCCCCATAGAGGGAACCCAAAAAAAAAAGTCAAAATGTCTTGTAATTGTTAATGTGCAATGAAGAGTATACATACATACATACATACATACATACAAAATTGAGAGATTTAATCTGTTCATCCGTTTGGTTGCTACCAAACTTAACTTAACTTATAATTATAACACCATTTTTTTGTCAGGAGTAAAGAAGGCAAAATGAATGCTTTTTCTAAATCTCGCTGTGGCAAGTTTAGAACAGTGTACGGGCAGATGTAAAATATGCAAAGTTGCTAAGACAAATTGGCGGTTTTTTGTACCAGTATGGAAAAAATTCGTATCAGAAGAATTACGAGATTTCTAGATATAACATTATAAAACAGTTCTGACATGATATTTTGGACCCACAATTTAATACTTAGTACATACTACTTGATACCAAAATTTAAACTATGAAAGTAATACAAAGTAATTAAACAATTACTCTAATTATAATTTATTTACACTCGTTTCCAATAACACAAAACTTCGAATTACCACATAAAAACCTCCGTACTCAAATCAATATCGTATTTGTTGCAGGTAATTCAAATGGCTGTATGTGGACATGCAAAATTAATTGCATTGAAAAGTATATCAATATTTACCTCTACTCAAGACATACCTACCAAGCGAAGTGAAGAATCCGAAGATTATGACAAAGTCTAAACCGCTACCGCTCCCGCGGCCCCTTGTAGCTGCGCCACAGGCGACGTCGGACCTCGTGCCGTGACAGCGCCAAGCGGGTCCGGCCGCTTACCCCGCTCAGCCACAAATAGGTACATTTCCTTCCTCAAACCCTCAAACATTCTTTACAATTATATTCTTGCAATTTGCGACTTTATTATCAACATTTTTTGTATTGTATCAAGTTGTTCTAAATCAAAGCTAATAAACACGAGAATTATTAAAGTAGCTCAAAACAATTTTCTAATTAGACTAAACACATTGTACATTTTACTGTATTCCGTTTTCTAATAAGAATTGTGGAAACACTGCCATCTAGCGGTGAGTAGCTTGCTGTGTGATTGTCGTGCGCGAGCTTCTGTTTTATTCAACTGTCATAGAGGGCGCTAGAAAGCTAATCAAACCATTACAGTTTATATACCTAAGTATAAACTTAATAGGGTCATTTGAAAAACACAAAATACTGTTGACAATAATATAATATAGACATAATTATTTATTATGATTATAAACTGGCTTGAATTATTTTAATAACATAATTTTTAACCTTCCATTTTATTAGGTACCTTAATCGAATAGCTTTATCAGTTTAATGCTATGTTTACAAATAAACAGAACCGCCTCCTTTTGTCTATAAACAAACTCGGTGACATTTAAATTTACGAAAGCTTTCAAAAGCTTTATCTTAAAGTTTGCAAAGTGAAAGTTTCACGGACGGGGAGTGAAAAATGCAACGAAGTTTTACTGAAAGTGAGAGTGGGGACTTCTAGCTGAACTTGCTTCGGTGTGAAGGATTGGAACTTCGCGTTCCGTTTGTTTTCTTTTGTTTAACAACAAGTAAAAAGTTGAAAAAAGTCTAAGGTACCAATGTATAACAAATACTGTCCTTTTATGTTTTTAAATTTTTATATTAATTTATGAGTTTTAAATTATAACGCTAAGAGCCTGTCAGCGTCTTGGATTGATAAGATATTTTCAAAATAATTATGGCAACTCGTTATTGTATCCACCCATACATTGTTCAAAACCTAAGTAAACGTTAGCGTTTAAGTTAGGCAATTATAAAAACTGGTCGCAGAAAGATAATTATTAATTTTTATGTAATTTATTTTTCGTGATTCGACGCTTTACGGCCGTATCCCATGGTAATTCTAAAATAAAACACAACCGGGTATGATTCAAAAATATCATACAATCTTGTGTTTATTACCTATAAAATAGGTTTTTTTTTTGATATCTTTACTACGACTACAATATTTATTAAATTTACCTAAACATTGTTTTAGTGTTGGTGGTGGCATAGAAGTAAAAGAATCACTGAATTTTCTTTAACAATTCATTGGTACCCCAACACCCATTAATTTCCAAGAGAAAAAATCTAAAAAGTTTCATTTTCAAGTCTGTTTTTCTGTCTTGTTTTTTCTAGTTACTATTATATTTTTAATACTTTATAATTAAAATGCTTTTGAAACGATGATTTCAAAATATGATTTAACTGGATATTAACAAGAATGTTTTTTCCGCGAAAATATCAATACACACACACACACATGCTCTATTTCATTCGGTAAAACCATTATTGTTATAAATGACAGTTATCGTGTTGCCTTTAACCTGGCCGCCAATACTTTAAAGTAAATAATAGTGCTATCAGTACATCCCGATTTTTCAGTGAAATGCTGCAAATAGTGTGATTGAAATCAGTGTCTAAAATTGAACTTTTTATACATGTTTCAACTGCTTGTGATTTAATAATATTAAAAAATTATAAAAAATTCTAAATGTAAATATTTTCAAAGTTGCTTACTTGGGGTTGGAAATGAGGCTATTACGTATCATTTTAGGTATATTTTACAAATAATGATTCAACCGTATCATATCTGGAGGAGCCCAAACTTGGTATGTTTTAAAAATAGTTTTAATTTTAATTTAAAACAAGTGACTGAAATATAATGATGAAATATATTTTTATAATCGGCTTAGTAAGCCCTTTCATTAGATACCACACATGATAGGTTTCAGAACATTTTTTTTCCCATACAAAATAAACATGACGTCATAACTCGTCTCCGTTTTTGTTTTTTTTTCCGTGCTCCGGATCAAATTGATTCTTATGGCCTAAAGATCAATCGTAGACCAATTTTTATGCCTTTACGCCCATTTGCAGCATTTTCTGGCATACCGCTAGGACTATAAGAGCTATCGTAACGTTGACAATACGATAACATGCCATTTATTTATTTCTTTACTACCTTGTAATGTAATAGTACTATTTTATTTTATGATAAGAAATACATTCTGCTGATGTTTCTTGCACCGCTATTTCTCCGCAATGATGGTCTCGTCCGAAGCGCTAGTAGATTCACTCCATATTACCACTTGTAAAAGAGCCCTTATTTGGCCAATTTATAGAATAAACATTTTGAATTTTGCCAAAGGCAATATAGATATACCGAATAGAACAGAGCCTCAGCCCCAGTTTTTAGTTGCATATTGTCATCATCATTAAATTTAAGAGCCAGGCTCTTGTCGGTGGAGTAATTGCCACTTTTCTCTATCCTGTGCCAGCCTTTTCACCTCCTGATACGACACGACATTCGCCTTCCGTCTTATTTGGTTAAAGTATGTGAGCCTAGGCATACTGCATATTGTTGCATATTGTAAGACATATCAAATCCAATCCCTAATATGGATGCGTTCATCGCGTAACAAAGTTTGGATAAGTCATCCGTCACCTTCTGACACGTGAATAAGTACGAGAGTGACGGATGCTTTACCCACATTTGACTCGCGATATAGACCCCGCCATACTAGGCCCGCTGAACAGTTAAAACACACTGATACAAACTAAACCTATTCGGAGTGTCCTGGCAGACCTAGAGTCATTTCCGGTCCAAACTGAGTTACCAACCATGGAGTTAGCGCCAGTTAAAATGGGCGGAGACGCCGCGGCAGGCCATATCCGCCCGCCGATTGGGTTCCTGATTGATTCCATGGCAGGTTTCAGTGATCAGTGTGTGGCTATGCCTTAAAGAGGGTTAAAAGGTAGTGGTTAATACTCATGATTGCAATTAAATAGTATACTAATAGATGAACTAGGCTAGGGTTCTCTTAATTTATTGGCCAAAATAAGAAAACACGGAAAGAAAGAAGAAAGAGTACACAGTAGACGTGAGTGGAAGGATCTGAAGGAAGCCCTTTCGAAGGCGTACTTTTTGGAATCAAATCGGATAAATACAGGAGAAGGGCCCAATCTTAAGTACCAGAAACTGACCTGCATGCATGACTCGATGTATGAATATGGAAGAAGCGAAAGAGATTTGTCAGGATCGTAGCAGGTGGAAAGAAGTGGTCTCTGCCTACTGCTCACTCACTCAGTCTCACTCACTCTGCTGCTGCTTGGCTCTGCTCTGTGGTGGCGTGATTTGATGTAGGTAGTAAGAAAAAATACAATGTTACAAAAATAAAACTCATTTGTGCGAAACCTGGGGAAGGTTTGTTCGCTGATCGGGAAATAAGGTAGGTGTAGCTAAAACAAGATAAGAAAATCCTTGTTTATTTGCTTGTAAATCTTGTAATTAACGTTATTTTCATAGGCCATATTTTGCCCTATGTGTCCTTATCCGGAAACCATTTCAAGGAATAGATTTTTAAAACTGATTTATCTATTTCCTCGCCAACCTTGGGTCATTGCAGCAGCAATAAAGTATCGAATTAAACTGTTCCAATTTTCAATGGCGCTTTGAAAACACTCAACTTTTACGAATACTTAGAAGAATGAAATAAACCTTTTCTTCTTTTTTATCGTCTCGAAGCAGTTTGAAGAACTTTCTTATTAGTCCCTCCGTATCATCAGATTTCAATTTAGTATCATATTTCAGTAGTAACCACCTATAAAAATACTGAATCAAATCTTCAAGTAACCTAATTTCGCAAGACCTTAATGCGACTTTGGTCCTGGCAGATAAAACCGAAGTGAAGCGAGAGAGCAAACTTGACGGAAGAGAAGAGCATCATCTATTTCAGAGAGAGCACCAACATAGGAGTAAGACTTGGCAAATTATGAAAGTGGAAAATTAAACTTGGTAGCAGTGATATGTTTTTATAACGGGTTTAACAGACCATAATTAGCATAAATAAGAATTAAAAGTAGATTGATTCTCATTTGTTTTCATATAAGCAATTATCCATATTTTCCAATACGACAAAATGCTCTTATTAGATTCCGTGAACCAGTTATAGGAGTAAAATAAGAAACGCCTCTTTTAACTGATTTAGAGTTCCGCAGGCAGGGGTTCCTTGCTTAATACAATTATCACAAAACATACCTACACATACGTTGCAATACTGAGGGATTGTAGCGTTAGTATCGTACGGGAATGAAAGCCGGGTGTAGGTATATTACTACTATAAATAAAGCTATGTCAAAAAATATGTTTTTAGACCAGCTTTTCTATCGATAAGGTAATTTTCATACATATCTAACCTTCAACTATATTCTCTTCGAAAGAGTCTTACATATCAAATGATATGAGTTTTGATTCCCGGTATAGACAAATATTTTTCTATTGAGCGCGAGTATTTGTTTCTGAGTCTTGGATGTTTTCTATGTATTTAATTATTTATTTCTCTTTAAATGTACTTACATCATAGCCATAGTTCAAGCCTTGAGGTTGTCGAGTTGAGCGAGATTGCCCCCTGTTTTTTCTTTATCGCAGCAAAACTAAATAACCTGTAGATCCCATGACCACCTCCTGGCTCCACAATTAGACCTGCCCAATTCATTCCCATTCGATTTAGATTTGTAGTTATATTAGATTTCAGTTTATCCAGATTTGGATTTTTTGATAAATAAATGGAAACGCACGTTTAGTTAGAAAATGATCAAATTTACTATACTTCGTCGATGGATGAACCCAGTGACAGCCGTATTTCGTATCTATGCAAACGTTAGGTTTAGTGCAAATTATTAGTACCGACTTACCTTGCTACCCAATAGTTATGACGGGAAAAAATAGACAACCTAACGTTTGCATATTATATAGGCTTCATGCTTTCGATTAGTATGTAATTGGTCTATTTAACAAGCAATAGCAATTTAAAAATAAAAGTTCATTATCTGTTTTTTTTTAATCATATAAGGACTGGACTCAACATTTTCAGTCAACCTATTCGCCATACATTACTTAGCATATTAGATATATAATACTTTTTATCGAATAAACAGCCCGATGAAGGTGGTCTCCTATTCGGATCCCCTACTATACGCAACACTGTGATTTTAACAATTATAGCGACGCACTTTAACGCATCGAGTGGCATGTCGTTTTAATTTATATGTAGAACAACGCAGCGGCGCCGACGCAACGCACTGGCAACGCCGGTGTGGAACCTCTTTAATACGTTTTCATATACCTAAACAGTCAGAAGGATCATCCCAGATTTATCCATCTATAATAGTGGTCCCCAAACTTATAGCTAGAATCTAAAGAGTAGTTAGTAGTTCTTCAAAAATTGTGTCCTTCGAATTAACCAAATGGGAGTATTGAGTTTTAAAGTCTACGCATGTTAGTGACTAAAAATAAAAAATGGTACTAAAGCTCTTACATTATACTCGCACGATCACAACAATTTTGAAAAAGGAACGAGTCAATTGTCTCTAAAATGTCTCTAAGTATGGCGGTTTATGTCTGAATGTCATGGGTTAATTTTTTTTTAACTTAAATCATTGGTAGGTACTTTTTTTTCTCCGGATAAATTAGCCACCAAAGTCGGGCTCTAACGCTCTGAGAATTACAATTAATTTGGTTATGTGCGTATTAATAAAGTACTTTTCAAGTCACATAGTCCTTAAATAATCAATGTCACCGTTTTTACGCAACCATCGCCACGTAATTTCGCAATATTTTTTTCGCGTCTCAATAAGTTTCCTTTGTAGCGAGTAAGTAGTTGGCGTCTCATTATTCCTGCCACCTCGCGTGTAAACCCGCCCTTTCAAGTTATCTCGTCTGCTGCAAAATTTGAGAAATGCTTGCAAATACATTATTGCTAGATTTTTTTTAAAACTACGGGACCCTAAAACATAGTAATGATATTTTGCTCGCTTATAGTAGGTTATATCTAGGCGATATAACGTATTAAACGGGCATTTTTTTTTACATTAAACATTATTTGTTAACAAGTCCGTGTTGAATCAATTCCTGTTAACTGTGTACTGTGTACTTATATTATTATGTCCTAGCATAATTGCCAAGGTTTCATTTGTCTTAGTTATCTTTCTATTAAATTGGGAATAAAACAGAAATAATAGAAAAAAGTCGGGGCTAAGGCTATAACTATTTCGTTTTTTTTCGGATTAGAATAAGTGATTGTTATTGTGCGCTATTTTTGCATTAACTTTGGAGTCAACAATAGAAACTCAATACAATTGTATTTTCTATAAGTAAGTAAAGTGAAAATAACAAGAATTAGAGTTTGTATTTTTCAATATTAAATATGTTTCTATAGAAAACGTATGCAAATTTAACCGTTATTATTCTAATGTGAAAAATCCAAAGTGGGGAAGTGGGCCCACTTGCAGAATAAACTACATTTATACAACACTATACTTTGCATGGGCACTTTAACAAGTCTGAGTTTACTGAAACTGTAGGGAACTTAATTAAGGTTTTTTTTAAAATAACTATACTGGCAATAATAATCATTAAAAATATCAAAATAAGCATCTTACACAAACTGACGTAGCAAAGTTACAAAACTAAGCTTAGGACTTATTATTTTCTTAATAGACTACGAAAAACATGAACCATGATTCTATGATAGCCTGATTGATAGCATGCGTTCTAAAGGAAAAAATAATTTAAGTCATTACAAGTTAAAAAAATGTGTTATGTGACAATGCGAAACAAACGACTATTAATTAGTGTAAATTGTATGTTAGTTGGAATTTCAAAGGTTACGTTTGTTAAATAATAGAGCACCGCGTACAAAATGTAATTAAAATATTAACCAGATGTGTATTAATAAGCCATGACTTGATCTAAATGGCTATTTCAGTGATGGTGGTCAAAGTGTATTCCAAAAGTTACAAATAGCGCCATATAGAATTGGGATCACAATTATCATTTTAAGTAATGATAACCTGTTATTAATCGGGCTTAAAGCAAGTTAAAAGCCAAACATTAATATCATCATCGTCATTTACTTAAGAGCTATGTTCATTTCGGAGGAGTCATTTCCATCCTTTTCTATTCCTTAACTTCTCTTTAACACACTAATACGGCACGACGCCTACTTTTTCTTTTAATTGATTGAGGTAAGTTCTTCTTGGTCTCTCTTCCTTTTATTTTCCCTTAAATTATCATCTTAATGTACTCGTAGTCCGTAACAGGTTATCAAACATCGTTCCTCGTCTATTATATATTGTCTGCAATAGACTTCTCTTTTCCTTCACTATGCCAAGTACTTCCTCATTTGTCTTCTTTTCTATCGGACATTTTCAACCATTAATATCATTTCCTTAAATACAAATAATTTAGAATTGTAAACTTAATAACTAGCCAAAAGTAATTACAACCTCCTACACACAGTAGGCGTCACACATAAAAATGGAAATAATGTATAATCCCAACAATGCCCGGCTCCCCCCAGGCTAAGTTACGAGGTGTGGGGTCCGGCACAATGCGTGCGAAAGGGACACGCGATCATTAATGGACGGACATTAGGACGGCGGCGTAATTGTCTCACTCTTACATGGTTTAATGCTATCTGGAGATAGGGGAAATAGGGTTTTATGGACGTCCTTTCTTACTGTACCGTAATGTTTTATTCGTTGTACTTGTTTATTTCAATCCTTTCTTCACAGGCCATTATCGTACGTAGTGATAAACCACGTGATCAACTGACACCCCATACATTTTGACTATTAGAAAAGAAAAACGTTAGTAGCGTTTGCATCTTGGCCGCGGCGCCTGTATTGAACGACATTTTCAAAATGCTGATAAAGCTAACTAGAGTCTATCAAGTGAATTTTGCCGAAAGGCGGGTGGTAGAACCTACGTATGCCAATAAAATAGAAATAAATACACGTGTCACAGTCGACTGCTGCAATTTTGTCGGTCTAGTTTTTGTTAGTTAATTATGCCTAAAATTCGTAGCGATGTGAGGTGCATGGTAGTAGCAAAATTTTAAGTAGGTATATAATTATGAAGAAGTACAATCGAGTCCAAGGCGGTTTGAAAATGAAAAACGTTAATATTCGGAAACGATAGACTTATTCAGCCGTCCAAGAGAAGAAAAGAGTATTAAAGTATAAATTCCATAATTGTGCGCATATTGCGTTTGTCTTTTGATCACCAGTAATATAGTAAATCATACGCTAATTCTCTAGAGACTTTTTAAATAAGTATATGCCAAGTTTAGTCTTTTCTAAAGTTCTCAACTCCCCCTAAAATTTAAAGCATGAATATTTAGATAATCCAAACCCATTTAAGCGTACGAAAACAATTTACATACGTATATCGAAGAAAATGTATCAGGACAGGTTAATGTAGAATGTAACCATCCACACCTACCCACAATATTAGCACAATGAATGACCCCGTGGATGATTAATGCGAGAGGGTTGCGTACATAATTTTATTTCCCTCCAGCAGTGAGTGATGACGTGGAGGAATGATTTGTACTGTAATCATTCGGGTTTCAGATGAAGTTTGCATATTTTGGAATAAAAATGGCGATTGCTGCGTTGTTATGGTAAAAATTGGCGGTTTAATGTTAGTTGACGCCCAACGTGGGGCTCTTTTACCTTTGTTTTTTTTTTTTTGGTATACAGAATTTAGAATGAATTAATTACATTTTGACTTGACGAGTATTTGTACACGTTTAAAAAATTGCTAATTCTTTTGTCGAATCTTTACTTGGGGTAGGTTACCTTTAAATTATTTTTTTCTGTCCAAATATTAATTTGGGAATTCATTTTAGGATTTTGATCAATTCGGCCATATAACTTCAGAAGTACGTACTATAGATAAAAAACTTATATATATAAAAATAAAAAACTTGGCATGTACTCGTAGGTATTGTAGGTTCTTTTCTTTGTGTTCGTGGTCTGGGAGTCTGAGGTCGAGAGAGAAGTTTATACTGTATATTTGAGCGATCCTTTCTAAATCAGGACTTTGACAGCTCCTTTACTTGTGTCGCTAAAACCTACGTAAGATATACATACAACTGTCACCCGCCCATCCATACATACACATACATAAGTGCAGATTAATTAACAAAAAGCCCGTCTCGTTCAGATTGCGGGTAGGAGATTAACGACCGCTCCGTCGCATGATTAATACTCACGTGATTGCGTACTGAGCTATCTGTTATTTATTAAGTTGTGGTGCAATTTGATTATTTTGGTTAAATTACACTATGTACGACTTTTGTCCCCAGTTATTTCCGGTTGAATTCTGGAATTTCGTTTTGTTTTTAGCGCTCATTGGTACCGGTTATTCTTAAATATTAGTCTTCCCACGTTATTGTACGTTGTATGATTGGGTCAATGTACGAATTTTTTCGTCTCAAATCTATTAAGGTAACAAAATATAGATAAAAACAACATCGTTTACTATGAAACAAGCAATATTTGTATGTATACACATTTGTTATCGAGTTCTCGAAACAGGCTCTAACGATATCGATGTTATTTGCAATAGAGGGGGCGAAAAATCGATCTGTCAAGTTGTCATCTTGGGGAAAATTCGTTCTTCCATCGTATTAATAAGTCAATAAAGCGAAGCGAAGTAAATAAAGCGAGAAATGAGAAAAAAAGCGAAAGCGGTCTTCACGTTTAATAGCCCTAAGTCAACAAAAGTTTTTTTTTAAACTTTTTTTCAATTTACTGAAAATGGCCATACATTTTGTATTGAAATTAAATCGTTAACATTTCCACAATTAGAATAATTTTCGTGGTGATCCTAAAATGCAACAGTAATAAAAACACACAGAACATAAAAACATTCTTGCAACACAACTTTTAATACGACACTTACATTTTTTTTAAACAGGAACCTCCAAATACGCAATGCAACTGCAGCAAAAACACGTTTACTCCGGGCTAAAATCATGATTGCATTCCTTATTTGTCCACATGCCTCCCGCCACCCTACTCCCCAGTGGGGGGAGGTAAACCCCCACTGGAATTTTGGTGGTCTGCATTCCGCATGGTCATTCTTTGAGTCATAATTCTGGGGTGACAGTGCGGCCCGCGAAATTGTTTTTTTTGGGGTCTAACAACTCTTCTATGTGTAAGAACGTATGTTACACGTATATGAAGATTGGGTTAGGAAATGGTGGGTAGGTGAATTGTTAGTCGATATTTTTAGAATAAATAAATACTATAATAATTATTATTATTATTATTTAGGCCGCAGGGCAGCTAGTGGCGAGCTGTTGGTGAGTGGCGACACCACGGACCTGAGAGCTCCCGAGGGTAGGTCCTGTTTCTCACCTCACGCTTGCCTTCACCGGATGACTGCGGTGTACAATGACGAGGAACAGACCTTCACCTCTGGCTTGCCTTTATTGGCCGGTCAGAGTGGAGTCGCAAGAGCTACATGCTCGAAGGGCGGATGTGTTGCATAAGTGGTGAGTTGGCACCTTATGATCGTTTAAAGTCCAGAAGCACCTCTCCACCCTTAGCCCCTCTGGAACTGTTGCCTCCCTGCTGCTATGTGCTATATATGTGGGTACTTGATAGTTGTATGTCTACCTCGTTTCGAATAAAAGCCAGTCTCGAATTGTGTGAGTTTCAGTGGCCGTTCCTCTCCCTTAAAATAGCAGTACACACCATATTGGCGACGATTTTAATAGTAACGTGGTGTTTTGTGTAGTTTGGTGATCGTTTTTATCATGGCAACTGATAAAAAACCGGACTTTAGTGGCTTGAAGGAGTTCAAATTACATGTCGACGCGTGGTCGACTTACGTAAGCAGGCTAAAGGCGTGGTTTATGTTACAAGATGTTAAGCCCGCTGAGTATTCAAAATACTTAGTAGCTGTCGTGGGTACTGAGCCTTTGGATCTAATAATAGACCTGTGCTACCCGGAAAAACCAGAAAGTGTGAGTTTTGAGAGTATTGTTGCTTTGGTTGAGGAGCACATAACACCGAAACGTTCGTTGATGGCCGAAAGAATGTCATTCAGGGCGTGTAAACAAGCTGAGGGCCAGACCATCAGCGATTATCTTGTGCAACTAAAAAAAATGAGCAAGCCATGTAAGTTCGGGGATAACGATAAACTAAAGGAAAATCTTCGCGATCAGTTTGTTTACGGGTTACGGAGCGAGCGCATTCATCAGCGACTATTAACGGAGGACGACGGGCTCACATTTCAACGCGCCTCGGAGCTGGCATTGTCGCTGGAGGCGGCGGTTCGAGACTCGCGGCCGGCAACGGAGGCCGGCCACTCGGCGGCTGCGTCGGGCGCCCGCGGCGAGGCGGAGCCCGTGTTTGCGGTCGACGGCACTGGAGCGCGCCAGCGAGGCGGCGGCGCCGCGCGGGCTTGGGGCTCGCGCCGCGCCGGGAGTTCCTACCGACCCCAGCGACGGGGCGGAAACGGCCGTGGCGGATCAGCAACGTTAGGAGTGCGGTGCTACCGTTGTGACGGACGTCATTCACAAGACTCTTGTTCGTTCCTAAATAGTGAGTGTTACGTGTGTGGTGACGCGGGTCATATCGCGAAAATGTGCCGTTTTCGGAGAAACACTAAACGTGTTCATCATGTGGCCGGCGAGGCCGGCGAGAACACGCTGGCCAGCGGGGCCGGGTCCGACGACGACGACGACGACGACCGTTTGGACGTGTATCAGCTGAGCGACGCGGAATCTGACGATAAGTGGACGGTTAAGGTAAACATTAACGATATCTGTATACGTATGGAAGGTGATACGGGATCAGCGATCAGTGTTATATCTTATGCCACTTACAAAAAGTATTTTAGTAACTATAAACTATTATCGTACGATTCGAATTTAAGAATGTACAATGGTCAAAAGGTGAAACCGAAGGGTAAAATAGTTTGTTCTGCTAAAATTAATGATCGCGTAGTCGACGGGTTAAGTCTTGTCGTTATCGATAACGAATTTAGCACCTCGCTGTTGGGTCGAAATTGGATGAGAGCGTTCGGTATCGACTTTCCGACTATCGGACTGGATTGCGCAATAAATACTGTACAAACAAAACCTCGGCGTGAAGGCATACGTAACGAATTAATGAGGCAGTTTCCCGTAGTTTTCGCAGAAGGTATCGGGACATTTACTAAAGCTAAAGTAAGGCTCGAGCTGGTAGAGGGCGCGACGGCGGTGTGGCACCGGCCGCGGCCCGTGCCGCTGGCGCTGCGCCCGGCGGTGGAGGGCGAGCTGGCGCGCCTGGAGCGCGAGGGCATTATCTCGCCCGTCGAGTGGAGCGACTGGGGCACGCCGGTCGTGCCCGTTATAAAGAAGAACGGCGATGTTCGCCTCTGCGGGGACTTCAAGACGACGCTTAACCCGGTGCTAGTCGAGGACAAGTACCCGATTCCGAGAATCGAGGACATATTCGCGTCACTACAAGGAGGTAAGTGTTTTAGTAAAATAGACCTAAGTCAAGCGTACTTACAATTTGAATTGGATGATGAGTCTAAAAAACTATGTACTATAGTGACATTGCAAGGTATGTATTGTTATAATAGATTACCTTTCGGAGTGAAATGTGCGCCTAATAAATTTCAAAGAATGATGGATAAATTGTTTAGAATGCGTTATGTGACGTGTTATTTAGATGATTTAAACATATCTGGTGTTAATTATGACGATCATTGGCAAAGGCTGGTTAAGGTTTTTAAAATTTTAGCTGATAGCGGATTACGGGTTGCACCACAGAAGTGTAGTTTTTTCCAGAGTTCGGTGTCATATCTTGGTTACGTTATTGACGCCGACGGGTTGCACACGGAACAGACCAAGGTAGATGCGATAAGCAATACTCCGGCACCGACCAACGTGAAAGAATTGAAAGCTTTTTTGGGGCTCGTAAATTATTATGGGAAATTTCTAGGTAATCTTAGTAATACACTTAGTCCGTTGTATAAACTTTTAAAAAAGGAGAACAAGTTCGTTTGGGATACGACTTGTGACCAGGCCATGGAGTCTGTGAAGCTAACACTGGCTCGGGCGCCGGTGCTGGCACACTTTGACGGCGCGCGCGCCACGTCGGTGACGGTGGACGCGGCGCCGGGCGGCGTGGCCGCCGTGCTCAGCCAGCGCGGCGCCGACGGCTGCGAGCGCCCGGTGCTACATGCGTCGCGCACGCTGTCCACCGCGGAGAAAAACTATGCTCAGATCTGTCGGGAAGGCTTAGCCGTAATATTTGGGGTAACGAAATTTCACGACTACATTTACGGTAGGAAATTTACCTTGGTGACTGATTGTAAACCGTTAGCGTCCATTTTTAGCGAAAATAAAGGCATACCTCTCATGGCCGCTAGCCGGCTACAGAGATGGGCGGTAATATTGGGAGCGTATAATTATGAAGTGAAGTGTATAGGAACACAGCATAACTGCGTTGCTGACAGTTTCTCTAGAATTCCGATCCCAGACGAAAGCGAGCGAACACGAGTAGATACTTACATTAATTTCGTTGAAAATTCGGCTCCAATTAATTACAAAGAGATAGCTAAGTTTACAACCACCGATAGTATATTACAGCGAGTTGTAAGTGCAATTAAAACAAACTGGCTGTATTGTGACAGCGATGAATTAAAACCGTATTTCAATTTACGTAATTATTTAAGTATCGAGCAGGGTTGCATTTTATACGGGCATCGAGTGCTCATCCCGGACTGTCTACGAAAAAAAATGGTGAGTCAGTTGCACGAAACTCATCAGGGCATTGTAAAATGTAAAAGTTTGGCGCGAAACTACGTGTACTGGCCGGGCATCGATGCCGACATAGAGCGCGCGTGTCGGGCGTGCGACGCGTGCGCACGCGAGCGCGCCGCGCCGGCACCGGCGCCGCTGCACCCCTGGCTCTGGCCGCAGGAGCCCTGGTATAGAATTCATATAGATTTTTTTTCATTATCGGGTAATTCAATTTACTATTTAGTAGTGGTAGATGCACACTCGAAGTGGATCGAAGCATTTCGGGTTCCGGGAACCGCAGCAAAATCCACTACCGCACAAATGCGTCAAGTTTTTGGGCGATTCGGGCTGCCACGCGAAGTGGTATCCGATAACGGACCGCCATTTAGTGGCAAAGAGTTCGCGGATTTTATCAGTATCAGAGGAATTAACCATATAACGGTTACACCCTACAAGCCGAGCAGTAACGGAGCGGCGGAAAATGCTGTGAAAGTCATAAAATCTTGCTTAAAAAAGGCCAGCCGAGACAACGTCAACTTAGACACAGCCTTGCAAGATTTCTTATCGATTTACAGATCGACACCGCACACGGTGACGGGTCGCACGCCAGCCAGCTTGTTGTTGGGCAGAGAGGTGCGCACGACCTTTGACCTATTGCGGCCTAGTATTAATGACGCGGTTAAGCGTAGGCAAGCCGCGCAAATTAAATACAAAAAGGGTTCATTACGAGAATTTACTATAGGAGATGCAGTATATTTTAAATTATACAAGAATAATACCTCAACCTGGGAGACGGGTATAGTTTCAGATAGAACAGGTCCATTGACTTATTACGTACGTTGTAATGATAGAGTGTACAAGAAACACGTTGACCAATTACACCGCGACCATTCGGTCATCCCAGAGAATTTTGATGACGTCGCAATGGATGATTCGCCCCCCGCGCCCGCGCCCTCGCCCGCGTCCGGAGCCGCTCCGACATCGCCCCCCGCGCCCGCGCGCTCTCCGCCCCCCGCGAGCCCCCGCGCATCGCCGCCCGCGGAATCTCGGCCTAAGCGCATTCGTGCACCTCCAAAGCGATATGGTTTTGATTTCGATTAATCACTTCTTTAATATCCTTCAGTTTCACCTTACGACATCTTACAAAATAAGCTGGTACGTACTTTGTTATAGTTAAGTATAAATTTAAAACTAATACATGTAAGTACTTATTACAAAGAAAAAAAAAGCTAATTAAATAATTCCTCGTTACTACTGTTAGTGAGATCGCATGCACTCACCTGCTTATAATTATAAGTAACATAAATAATCATAAGGATATATATAAAAAAAAAAAAAACATCACCTGTTGTTAAGTAAGTAAGTAGCTATAGAAATAATTAAGGACTATGGGGGGAGAATGCTATATATGTGGGTACTTGATAGTTGTATGTCTACCTCGTTTCGAATAAAAGCCAGTCTCGAATTGTGTGAGTTTCAGTGGCCGTTCCTCTCCCTTAAAATAGCAGTACACACCACTATGTATATGCGGCTATTTTGGGAGGCCCATTCCATTGAGTTGGCGAATCACCGCCTGCTATTTCAACCAAAGTAATTAGCATTGGCCAGGCAAGCGCCGTAGTTTCATCAATCCATATCAGTTCATTTATAGAGCCTATTATTAATATTTCTATCCTTCTTAAATAGTCTTACACTAACCCGTTGTTGTTCGTGGCAGCATACTTCTATAGTTTGAATTTAGAGACAATCGCCGGCTGGTGTCCCATCACTTTACTAAATTAAACTTATCTGAAGGGCCCCTGCGTGTTGGCTTCGGCTCCATGTACGCGTTCACTCTATTTTTACATGAATTTGTAGCATTACTAATCGCTTTAAAATTATAGATGTAAATAAAATTACATTTTTTAGTAAATAATTTGGATTGTAATAGAGTTCGTCGTTTATTTTATGGGAACTCTTGTCAATTTAAACGAACGACGACCAGACAATTAAAATGTCACTACCGTCAGTCCTCGATTAGAACACGAATGAAAATTAAGTTGGAAATTCTCATTGAACGTAATTTGACCCTTTCCTTCGCCAATTTTAACTTCACAACGCTTTAAAAAGATCGAAACGTGCCAAAGTTAAGTGGATTGTATTCTTATTAGATAGGTACCTAAACTAACATTATTATCATAATGTTCTTTATATTACCTACGAAAGCCTAGTTGGTAGTAACCCTGCCTACGAAGCTAGCGGTCCCGGGTTCGATTCCCGGTAAAGACAAATATTTGTGTGATGAGCACGAGTATTTGTTTCTGAGTCTTGGATGTTTTGTATGTATTTAAGTATTTATTTCTCTATATCGGTGGTTAAAATGGCAATTGGCGTATAGGACAAATTGTACAGTAAAAATTAGATGTCCGTTACGCCAATTGCCATTTTAACCACCGATATAACTATTTATATCGTTGTCAAGTACCAATAGTACAAGCCTAGAGCTTAGTTTGGGACTAGGTCAATTTGTGTGAGATCGTCCCTTGATATTATTTATTATTTATTATCTACCTATATGACTTAGTTTTACATATATTATTTTGAGTGTGCAGTAACTTTGTGTAATTTAATTAAATATCCTGTTAGGTCTGTGTACGCTGTACAACGCTGTAAAACTACATTACCTAGTAATAAACGTGTAAATGGGCGAGCAGTGAAAAGTGTAGTGGCTGTGGGAGGAATTTTGATGCGTACAGTTCCGCATGGTCATTGCCGCTTTCACAATTTCACTCCGCCGAGCCTGAGGATAGTATGGAGTGGGATTTAATTTTGTTTTAAAATAACACACCCTTTATAGTAGGTGCAGCTAACTGTTAGCGTTTGCGGAACGTCATTCGGGCTCGGCGTAGTTACAAAGAGTTTTTTTGTTATTTCTTTTACTTTATCTTCGGGATCCAAAGACGCAAAACACTTAATAATTTAGACAGTAAATAATCCAAAGAAGATTCTTGTGATCAGTTTAGTTCAGTTGTTAAAATCTGAATGAGACTAGTTACTTAGTTATTCGTTACTTTTGCTGAATATGGTATTAGATTTACTTCTATTAATAATGGTTATGTAAAAAAATGTACGCTAAAATATTTAACAAAAAAAGATTTTTTGTTACAGATAGCAATGACGGCGATCCGTCTGGAACTATGAATTACGAACGAAATGGGAAAAGACCGGTTAAAACGATTGCCGCTACAATGCCGTAGTAAAGTACGTATAACGGAACAGAGCAACATGGAAAAGTTAATTTTAATTACTTTATTCTCATATCGCATTACATTTCATGTGCTTATTAATGTCTGGTAACAAGTGCACTCTATTTTGACCCTACTTTAGCCGGAGCCCCACTGCTGCGCACGCTACGCACGGATACGCTATGCACGTCGCTCACGTGGGTCCATTGGTCTGGATACGTGTGTCAACATTTTCACAGCAACCAATGCACGCACACGTAAAACGTGTGGGCCACGTGGTTACGTTGGTCAGCTGCGTGTGTCTACATTCCCCACTGCGGGCCACGCACATCCACGCGCGCGCGGGGGGTGCGACGCCCTTGAAGCCACCTTTCCACTGCAACACACGGGCAGCGTGGGTAGCTGTGGGGCTTTGCCTGCCACGCGCGCTAGCGTGTGAGTGGCAGGCACTTCGAAACAGACCACGCGTGTATCAGTGACGTCATTTCGTGCGCAGCGTGCTCGTGGACTACTGTGGAATCTACCTACAATTTCATACAAAGCGTTTTTGTACCCACGTGTGTAGCTTGACCTTGCGCAGCAGTGGGGCTCCGGCATAAACTGACGCTGTATATAGTTCCACCTTGTCGTAACTTATTCTAACGTTTTAACTATCTAAAAACGTAGTAATAATACTGTGTTTTGATTTACTGAAATATTTTTTTTACTCTTTCTAGAGATACCGGCTGTTGTTAGGTAATTTCATGTCCGAGCAATTACAGGCCTATAAGACTTTAAATACAGCCTACATCCAAGTCAAAGTCGACGGAGTCAGTCACGGAGCGCCCGCTCTTGCCAGATTAGCAATGTCGAAGTTGCAGAACATTCTCAGGAGTTAAGAAATCTTCTCAAGAAATTACTGACAATATTATCGGAAACATTTGAGAGCACTGAGAATGTTCTCTTTCCATTCAAAATTTAAGAATATTAATAGAAATTTCCGAGAATTTCTCATAAGAAACTTTAAAAATTTGAGAAGTTACTCTTCGGTACAATCCTGTGCCTGATACATTCCCCTCACACACGTTAGATAATAAACTGAAAAATTCCGTGGTCGTTTTAATACCGTTCGCTTATTTCATAGCCTGTAAACTTGAACAATGTTCAATCTTGTTTTGGAGTCCGCTTCCACCCTTGAGGACCAGATATGCTCAGAATGTGGCTCTCGGTTGATATTTTACGCGACTCGTTTTAAGGGGCCGTTATACGTTACACGAATAAATATCATGTGTAGTAATTACAAGAGCTCGCCTCTATTCGCATGCCTTTTGAATTTAACTGGTTAAATAAAATTAAAAATGCTCAAGCAAAATTATTTTTAAATGCTAATATTGCGATTTTAAGAAAAGTATTTTGTTTAGACTTCTTGTTACTAAACACACCATTGAATCATTCTAACTATTATGACTAAGATTATCAAAGATGGTTTAATGTCATTAATAACCATCCTATTTATGTTTTATTTTTTATTACGTCAATAATAATAATAAAAGTTTACAAAAATAGCAGTCATGTACAAATGTTTCTTTCAGATTTTAAGCGTAGATACAAAAGTAGTGTTTGGCATGATTCATTTAATTTAAATTAGTTTTGATATATTTTGTTTGCAAAAGATACAATTACACCAGTTCTATTAATAAAAAACAGGTTAAAGAAGACATTTACTAAGAATGGCCAGTCATAGAAAACCGTCATAGAAAAACGTGCGTAAACTTTTTTAACTACGACAGTTACGATATTTTTAAAATATGTTGAAGTTTTTTTAATTGCACAGTTATTAAGCAAATTTTCTCTATACGCCAAAAAAGGGTAAACACACAGTTAATTATAAGACAAACAGCACAATATTTTTGACAAACGGCCCCCATAAACCGAGCCTACACTCGGCCAGCTAATTCCGCCGCACCGTACTAAATCACAGTACCTATTATGTGCTTATAGATGCTTCATCCGCACCGAAAACCCACTTCAGACAAATGTATAAATATTCTAAATATACTGAAATTTCCTACCAGACACCCTGTATCATAACCTCTCACCGAACAACCCTTCTTAGTCAATCCAAACTCAACTTTACGCGAACTAGATAGAGTTGAAAGTTTTCAACGGGTTTGAGTGACTTGGGTGGTTTTGTACCGTCCGCACAATCCTTTCTGTTAAACTATTCTCTGTGAATAATTGCCGCATGGACCTGAAGGGTTAGGGCCATATTAATGTTGTTCCTTCCCGCTGCGGTCGGGTCTAGCTAGTTAGAGTGGGACGGAGCAGTCTGGACCGGACAATACCTTTGTTCGTTATGGGCTTATGTACAGGCTGAGAGGAAAGAAGTGATGGGGAAGGAATGCTATTTACTCGTATTTACGTTAATATAAAATTAATTGTACAGACCTTAGTCGGATATTTATTGATTAGGACCAGTTTTTTCTGGTTTTAAATTGTCATTTGTCCCTCGTCAATTAAGATTATACAGTCAACAAAATCATCACGTGAAATGTAGTACCTAGAACAAGTTGTATTCTGTCATCTTACATATAAGATATAAAAAAAACTAAACTATGTTAAAAAATAATCTGCCACTTAATAGTTAAATTTAAAGAATGTTCGTGAAAGTTATGATATAGTGTAGACTGGAAGATCACATCCTAAACAAAAGATCAGACAAAGCCGTGGGTACAAACTAGAAACATTACACAGATAAAACCGAATAATACATGTACATCAAACTAAATTTACCTACTGAAAATGAAACGATCGTAACTAATAGTGCCACATAAAGGGTGTTCACGAATAAAATGAGTAAACTAGAAGTTTACAGACGGCGACCAATTAACGTTCTTGCTAGAAGCATCTAGAACAAAGAAGGGCGCGTCACGTCCGATGCGACTTACACCAACTTTAAGACTTATTCTGATACGTTACTCTAGATAATATTTATTATGGATTAATTTCACTAGTTAACAATATAATACAGGGTGTACTTTGCTGGTTTTAAAGCCTATTCATTCATGCTTTGAATAATCGACTGTAAGTAAGTTCACGTTTGCTTTTAACATAAAAAAAATATATCCAAAATAAATGAGAACTAAGAACAATAGTCGTTTGTTCAAACTACTTCAATGACCAACAGGTGATATATATTTTACGGGAATTCAAAGTATTTGGTGATCATAATAGAATCAATTACATTATTTACATTTGAGGAATAACGATCTTACTTTTCGTTCTAAGCTTCTACCTGAAGTCTAGTCTTCAGGTATTGCATTATTTATGTTTTTTTAGGATCGCAAGTAAAGTAAAGAGCATGAAGTTTTTTTTAGAAAATGTCAAACTATCGTTCAACACACAATTGGTTAAAGATCCATATTATAAGCCAACTATAAATCGCTTAAGTTTTTCTCGCAGAATAAGCCTCCGGAGTAATATGAACAATTATAGAGTTCGGCATTGACTAGAAACTGCCTCGAGCAAATTGAGACCAAGTTTACGAAATATTGAACCGATTTGTGTTTGAGTAGTTGGTACTGTGAATATCTACATAAGACGATTTCGGTACAAAAAATATAAAAAATATTTTCAACTATTTGGTAAAACAATATTAAAATCTGACGCAATTGGCATGTTTTTTTAAGCTATTTACTTATACTGTCAAATTCTGCTAGTTTTTTAATCATATTCTCTGGTTACATAATGTTGAATATTATTACAAAATAGCTTTTCGAAATAAATCCCGCTGTAGCTAAATAAACATTTATTGATATATTTATTTTACGAGATGAAAAGAAGACCGGTTTCTAAACAAATTATTCATAAAGGTCAGCGTGAGATCACTTTAAACTGGTTCGTAGATGGGTCATCTCTCCAATGTCAAAGAGTTAGAGATGAGGCCAAGCCATGACCTGACCTGAGGTCAGATAGGGATGCTGTGACATTGTGACCGTGTGATTGTAAAGGTACAGATCAAACGGGTGCATTTAAATGTATGAGGTTACCGTTTAGTTTATTTGGAATAAATTATAGATTTTGTACTAATAAAGCAAAATGATTTCCAACAGATTTAATAGAAAGTATTCATGACTTTTTTCACAGCTTCAATAAAAACTGATTAATGTAACAGACAGTTAAGAAACATCATTTTTTGAATAGCTATAAAAATAACCAAGATATAATATTTGTTCCTATCGCTTTCTAGCAAAACGGAATTTAACATGGAGTTTATATGGCCGATGTTATACATGACGTCACAGTGCATATCGGATCTCTCTTTCTAATCACTGTCTAATTAGCAGTTTAAAATGCTTGTATCCTCCGTATTTCTTGGCCGGTTTTCATTTTAATTTCAGTTTCGGTGATCTCTTTTACTGTATTTTTTTCATATTATGTTAAGAAATGCGATTTAAAATATCCATGCATATTCCATATTGTAATTAACTATTTTAATTAAATATCAGCTCTGCGGCAATTATAAAGCGAGTGAAAATAAGTAACCAAAAAATGTATGTCTGTAAAAGAATAAAAAAATAAAAAAATGTTTATTTACCAAACATTATTGTACCTACATTTCGAAATACATTTCTTATGACCACTACACCAGGCGACGCCTGTCTCGTAGGGCCAAAGGCCCGAGGGCCCTGCAAAGATGCACTACGCTAACTAACGTTTCTATTCGATTCGTTTTTAACCAATCGCGTCACTGGTAGACCACGTGACTTTTCGTATCACGTCATCTCCCAGTAACGCGATTGGTTTAAAAACGAATCGAATAGAAACGTTAGTTAGCGTAGTGCATCTTTGCAGAGCCCTCAGATGTGTAACTTACATGTAGGTATTTCACATATTGATTGCTTTCAAACCTAGCACGTTTTATAAAGCTACAAGTTACAATTTTACAGGTCTAAACTGGCAACACTTGTCAAATGGCTGGTCGTCATTGGTCGAGCTTGTGTCAAATGGAAACTTATAACCTGTAAATTATAATTTATAGCTTTATAAAACAGGCCCCTGGTGGTCAGATTTTATCGACTCGTCTAAAAAAGAGTTCAAAAGTACTATTTATGCAATTTATAAAGGTTCGATAGAATGCACTAATTGCTACGTCGTAGCGCCGTAGCCTCGTCGTAGCAAAACGCATCTTAGAAACAAAATAAGCATAACATGACGTCTAAATTGTTTTAACAATTGTCTTATTTTTTGCAGCGTTATTATTAAGTATCAATGTTTATTTCAAAGCATATTTGCACAATATTTAAAAAAAACATTTAACTAAAAATGTATTGTATAACAGTAATCATTTAAAAAAATCATTGCATAAAAATAACATCCTTTTGCTACATTAAGTAGCTGTACTTTTACCAGTTTATTTTTTCAACATTTTACTTAACAACTTTGTCGACATAATTTAAATGTATAACTATGCCAAATTACAGCTTTGTAGAAGCAGAGCTCTGAGCTAATCAGCAGACCGACGGGCATACAGACATGGCGAATCTATAAGGGCTATTTAGTTTAACTTCGGGAAAAAAGGGTACATAACTAAGTGAGTTTAAGTCTATCTATTTAAAATCTTATCTACAATTAAAATCTTATCTACAATAAAGTGCTCATATACATGGTGTTTTCCAAAGTTGAGCGTCCTAAATTTCTAGTAATAAACTTGCCTGTGGTGCAACTACTATGAAGCACTGTGCGCCATGCACAGAGTACTGTAAGAGACTTGCTAATTGCGTATAAGTACTTCTTCGTCGAACTTTATTATTATATCTATAGCATGTATCTCACATTATATCACGTAAAGAGGTACGAAGTAATTAGTATCAAAGTAGCCTGACTAATTTAAAAATAATTCTAATCTAATAAAAACCTCTATTAAAAGGACTAATTAGATCCTTAGAGGCCTAGTGGCTTAGGGGGTCGACTCGTGATCGTAAGGTCCCGAGTTCGAACCCCGCGGTCACCATGTACCAACGAGTTTTTGTAACTTAAGTGCATTACCCGATGCTCTTACGATGAAGGAAAAACATCGTGAGGAAACCTGCACATTCGAACAGCTGAGTGTGTAAGAGGGTAAATTGCACAAAATATCCTAAAAGGTCGATTTCTATCCGAAAGGGCCCATCTGTAAGATAAGACAAGATAAGATATTTAGATAAATGAAGGAAAGATATATTATGTTACTTGTAAGAAAAGGTTAAGTATCTATTTTTACTTTTGGTAGATAAAAATACTCAAGTCCATAAATCAATACCTAACGCAAGCCTGTTGATGATTCTGATATTAAAAATAGTTCATAGCTTTAAAATGTATCGTTCAAATATTATTTTTATATCCACAAAATAGCGCCACAAAAACAACAATCTTCAATCTAAGAAACCACAGGAACCACTAGGCTACCAAAGCCTTTTTTTAACAAAAAATTAACCACGTCTAGACCTCCTTCCTTAACGTCCAGGCCTTTATCATCAGGTCCAATTTTCCCCACTTAGTACCTAACGGAGGCACTAATTACGAAAAAGAAAAAGTGCCTCTATCTCACAGGTCACGAGGAGTAAAATGTCTGGGTGTTTTTCACAGAGCCTTTGAGAAACCAGGGACGGACTTGATTGGGTAGGTTTTTTTATGACATCACCGACATTTTTTTAAAATAAAATAATTGAAAAGAACATTATAAATATATATAGAAAACACAAATATTTGCCCTTACGGGGCATACCCAATGTTATTTAATGAAATAACCTTAAGGTTTATAAGGTCTAGTGCCAAAGTTGGACTCCCTTTACCAAAGAATCAAACAGCAATAATGATACGCAAAGATGCAAAAAATGCGAATGATAGCGCAAAGGCCAGGACAGGTTGCACTTCATCTGAACCTAGCAATCACACACTTTTTTAAATTTATAATAAAAACACCCTTAGGCACAAGTACAACTTCTAAGTTAATTAGTAATCTAAGGCAATATACGAGAGAGAGTAACAAAATTTATGAGCATTTACAAGCGTGAATACTTCTAGTCTTTTGGTATTAAATATTTTTATAAAGTTCCTTATAACTATCATTAAGCAGTTGAAAATAATTCAATTATCAATCATATGAATGTTTTAATAATTTTATCTCTAAATAAAATTTCCAATTTATAACAGTGCTATAAAAACTACACGAAAAATTTTCACACTCTCATTATAACACTGTTACAATACAGATACCCAACCCAATCAACACAGAACACTAACGACAAACTAGACCCGAAGTTACTTGAACATTTGATTTCTAAGTTGGATCCTGCGCACTGGCCGAACCCTTCCACCCCCCGAATTAATTGCAATCAAAAGGAAGGACTCGAGTGTAGTCCAACCCTAACTTTAGCCATGTTGAAAATTTGCCGCGTCTACTCGTTGTGTGACGACCATTTTGTAGGCGTTTCAGTGTGAGACGTGATTATGTGTTTTTAAATTTACTTTTAACTATAGGATGCTTGCAATTACGTAGAGGTAGTATTTTGACTCTCGTTATTTCTCTTATTTATGTCCGTTTTGGGGTTGAACTTTAAAATCATCAAGTTTTAGTGCACTGTTTCGTTACTATGGAAGATTTATAAAAGGTCACGTGTCTATTTTTAGTTTTATAGGGTGCAGTTAACTGTTAGTATCGAAAATGTTTTATAAATATAGATAGTATGATTACATTATTTACCGTTTTAATTTATGACTATAGATAGAGTCAGACAGCAAAAACCTTTAGATAATTCCTGAGTAAACATCATTCCTTAGTATAATTCGCAATTTAGTTTGACAACTCATATTTTATTTCATGTCTATAAATTATCATGAAAATTGATACATAGGTGATTTTTAGAACACATTTTTTTGACTTTCTGGTTGGATATATAATTAACCTATCATATCTGCTTTTAAAAACTATTTATCCCAATAACCTAAAATCAAAGTCCCACAGGCATCAATTCCATAACCATCGACCGAAAACTGTGGGCAAATATAGCAAAGGCATATACACCAGTCATATATGATTCTGTCAAACTACATTAATATTTCAGGGGCTGGGTACAAGTTGGGGGTCCTTTCTAAACAGCCTTTGGTCTTCTAAAGTTATTCCAACTTGCGGGGACCTATTCTGGAGCTCAGGCGATACTGGGGCGTGATAAGTCTGGAGAACAGGCTGGCAAACTGATGAGGTGGAAAAATATGGTAACAGTCGGGCGGACTCGCTTCAACTACTTGTGTTTACTGTATGTATTAGAATAATAATTATTCAAAAAAATATATTTTTTTTGATTATAATAATACTTTATCCCCAAGTAAATATGGGCTCTGGGCTGCGTTGGGTAATAAATGGGTAAGGTCCAAAAAGTTGGCCATGCTGAAATTTTTCCGTTGTGATACGAAAATTAGCCATAGAATTTGTAAGGATACTTTTCGTCGCACAACGAACTTTTTTCGCATTCGTTGTTTGTATGGTGAACTATGCTTAACTATGGTAAAACTTTTTGGTCCTCACCCAACTACCTATACTTACTTTAATATCCATTACTGGCCGTTCTGTATACTAATGAAATCTATCTCAAATGTGCATGTTACAGAGAATTCTATTAAGCCTTGTTTGGGAAGGGTGATTGCTTTCTGAACTCTTCAGTAACGTACCTACTTTTAGTTACTATCTAGATTATGAGTAGTCTCTGGTAATTTAATGTTTGATTTAATTATGTATTCACATTTAAAAAACCTAAAAAATAATTAGTGCTTAAATTGGCTCCTTCATCTCATAATTTTCATATTTTTTAATTTAGCTATGTAATGCATTCACTAGATTCACTTCAAAGCATTTTTTAGTTACTTACTGTAAAATTCAGTAAAAAAAAAATATACCTGATGCATCCCAACATTTTTTTTTTTGTTGAGTAGTGAAAAGTTCAGTAAGCTTAATTATCAATTAAGTAACTAACATCATAAATTACTCGTATTTTAACTTCGTCTTCAAAGATTGATTTTGTTCGAAAAAAAAACGACTAATGCGTTACCATTTACCAATCACTCACAATATTCACACCTAACGTGTCGAAATGACCGTAGTAACGCCGTCCCCATTATAATTTGGCCACAATCAGAATATCACTTCTGAGTTTAGGGGCTTTCAAGGGGCGCGAGTAAAGATTACTTTGTATGGAGGATGGAGGTGGCCTTATCTTAAAGTTGGGCCTTAGTTCTTGCCAGTAATAAATCTAAAACTCATTAGCGTGTGGGTCAGAGTTTTAAATGTAATTGTAGTTTGATGTTTTTGAAATTTTATCGATTAACGCTGATAGGGAGATTATTTTAGAGTATTTTTATAGAGACGGATGAGAAACGACGCCAAGCACATTTTAGTAGTTCGATAAACTGTTCATTAAATGGGTGATAGAAATCAGTTCATTTACTTATTTCGTTTCGATGGTGGAAGCAGTGCAGGGTCCGTCCAGATCGCTACCACCATCTTTCATTTTAATCTGCCGCCAAACAGCAGTGTTCACACTGTATTGTTCCGGTGCTTGGTTAAGACAATAGGTGAAATGATTAGGTTAGAAGCATTACATCGAAGTCCTCAGGGTTGGCAACGCATTTGCAGTAGCAGAGATTGGGTTATCTGCCTTTTGGCAGAAATATGTTTCGCCGAATGTATCGTTATACATTCGGCCGAACATATTTCGGCCAAAAGGCAGGATACCCAGAGATTGTCATCGTTACATTGCAAATTAATGTCTACGGGCTTTAGAGTTGACTTACCATAAGGTGGCCTGGCCTGTGTGCACGTTTGCCATCTTCATGCTAAAATATAAGATTATGTCACGGAGATATTATTGTTATAACTTTTTTTGCTGAATATTTTTTGCACGGTTATCTAATGCTTTTCAAAACCAATTCAAAAAGGTCAAACTCGATAATTCAACGTGTGGCCCTTACATCACTAGTTTAGTTTACAAACTGATGCACAATTTCAGCTTAATATTGTACTTCGGGATTTTGTCAAATAAAACCTTAAGTATGTCCTATTACATTACAAAAATGAGGGCGTTCGTTCATTCTGGCTGTTCGTTCATCCCTTTACAATTCACTTGGCCCTAGGTTATGGCAAATTAATATGGTAGATATAATTGGCCGCGTGATCTTAAAAACTAAGACAAAACAGTCCCTCGGCCCATATTGGCCTGTCTGTCCTATTAGAACACAGACTATTAGATTCTCTTAAGGTTTCATACAGTTCTTTACAGATTATGGACTGTCAGGCGGCCTCGTTGCAGGTAAACGGTTACTCTGTGGGAGCCTAAACGTGTTCGAGGAGTCAAGTAAAAATACGATTTCGTTTCGCACCCGGCCGGACTGCTCCCCAATGCATTTTATCTTGTAATGGTACGTTTATACCAAACAAAATATTGCAGTACAAAATGGTTTATCTCCGTTCACACCAAGAATAATAAATATTGCGTAGAATTATCATTCGTTCGGTTGGTGCTAAGATTATCTGTTGTTTGAAATTCATTATAATTATATTGCAATAACTTATTACTACAGTCTATGAAATCTTTGCTAGTAATTAAAACGTTCCTCATGAAAGCATTAATAAATAATTCAACAATTACTACTACATTTCCATTCTCCCTATCCAAAAATCTTAACAACCTGTAGATAAAATATCTAAGCTACAGCATGATACAGCAATAAAAAGTCTATTCTCTTACTTAAAATAAAAGCAAAAAGCCCTGACTTAACAATAACAAGCAACCTTATTTCAGCAGAAACCGTCCAATTGTTCCCCAACCCAACGTCACATAAAGATCACCGACGAAATTGCGGACCTCATACCTCTGTTACATAGCATACTAATGACTCGAGGCGCGCTTGGACCTCGAAGGGGTGACCAGTAAGGGACGAAAATTTCCTAAAGGGTTACCCTAAAACTGGGGATTGTAATTAATGCTTTAAAACGGCTGTGTTACTGTCGTTTACGCCACTTGAATTGGAACTTTAGCCGTACAGAATTAGGGTTGGATTTCCAAGCATTGTTAAAGGTAGGTTTGGTTCAATTTTATGGTACAGGGTGGCAAATAATAAGAGGTTCCGCACATACAAAGTTGGAGTTGTTGATGAATGACACTCCAAGGGCCCATTGCCCTTCGGTCTAAAGTGGATCGGATAAGAAACGTCGGATATCCAGTGAAATATTCCAAAGGGTATTTACTTATTGTAATTAATACGTTAAGTTTGTGTTTGTTTTGAGCTGATGGAGGTTTTTGAATAATGAGCTGGTTTAAGAGTAGTTTGGGAGGTGGGACGGGTTCTGGGTTTAATCAAAATGTATCAATTTCGCCATTAAATTTGAACAACCTTTATTTTATCTTACCACCGTTTCGTTATTTACGAAAATAAACAACTATCTACAATGAATTTCCTCAAACATTCTGCGCTGATGTAGATAGAATGCATGAATGAATGAATTAGCTTCTTAATTTGCTTAACATGGGACAGTAACATTGCAAAGCGTTATCATCAAAAATGTTGGCTTTTTCTTTGTAATATATAATAGGTTTAGGTTTTTGAAGTTGTACGTATTTTTGTGTAAATTAAAATTTTCAATGTACCTATAGAAGGGTTTGAATGGCTCAAGTGTGTTATAAGCTTTGCTTACTCACTATTTTCAGACAGAAAATCTGTTTATAGTTTTTATTAAATTCAGCTTTTTTTGTTCCCTTGTCTCTTGTTGACGTACTCGTTTCAAAACAACCGAAAAAAGACCTTACTCATGCGCCAGTCTTTTTCAATTATGTGTAATTTACGAGATGCAGCTGTGTGTCACGAAGGTCCACAAAAACAGTCTAGAATAGCCTGTTCAATATAACCAGCCAATAATGTAGACCCTAACCACATGAACAAATGTTCATATTATAACCCACCCAACGACCAAATATCTTTACAACTGACTTATCTGAAGATAATACTTACTATCAAAGCTGTCTGAACACCGTTTCCTATTCAGGATGAATCATCGCTTCCTACCTTTAGTTACGAATTAATTATTAACTATAGGTACGTATTAATAAACATTAAGCGCGTTCCACACGAGGGCTCTTATGCAAAATTAGTTTTCCGATAGTCCCCCAGTGAGTATTAGCTTATCTTTCCACTTGGCACGCTGTAAATTGGTCAAAATCTCGGTGGCTTCTCACGTATACTTAAGTGGTAGGGATACCATATGTTGAGTCTCAGCGAGGAGAAGTCCTGGGGCCTAGTAAAGATGCATAACGCTAAGTTAGCAATTTTCGAACATCAACAAGCTTATGACGTATCGCGTCAACTGCTTATATCAACTTCATGCATTTTGAGTCATTAGAAAACATAAACGTTAGCAGCCTTTGCATCTTGACTACTGTACAGCTGAATTGCTTCCGAATCGCTTACAATTGCATGCGAATATCATGGGTAAGCATGTCCAAATACATGATGCGTGTTCCTCAATTTTGTTTTGAATTACTTATTGAAGCATTTGGCGTTAGCACTACACTTGCAGCGTTACTAACTAGTCATAAATATACGCTTGAACAGAATTAAAAATATGTGAGGTAAAGTTGCATTCTAAAAAAACATTAGTTTTGTAATGTAGATATATCTATTATTTTTCTCTTTTAGGCCATTTAATAATGGTCATGTCTTAACAAGACAGTTGTTCGATTTATTTTAGTTTTAGGTTCTATCAGGCGTTTTTACTGTAAATACTTTGATGGTTAAGTTGGTATCAATTGAAAAGGGAAAGATGTAAACTAATACTGACACAGATAACCGCAAGTTTTTACTAACAAAAAGAACTACTACTAATCTAATCTTAAACTTAATATGAAAAGCTTCGTCTTAAACTACAGATAAGTTTTGCGTTTTGTCTTTTCGAAATAACAACGACATTAAACATCGCCCATTACAGCCATAATGGAAAATCCATCTCGCCACCTACTTCGATGGCTACCCTACCACAGAGCCAGCTAAGAGCACCAACATTTGCCTACGCTCGACTAGAAAGATACCATCGTCCGCGTCGCCGAACAATATGTTCCATTACAAGCCATAACTTAGATTAGTTATGTGCTTGACTGTACATTATTTATTGGCGTCGAGTGTACTCGAAGGGGCGCAATCTGGTGAAGTTTTAGGGTGGTGTTTTTGTCAACATATGGCTGTCGGCTGACCGTTTTTGGATATTTTGCAAAACATTGTTCTCCTAAGCGGTATGAAACTAGAGTTTTAGTTATGTCAAACTATCTATTAGCTATAAGAAACTGCCAACCATGAAATCTGAACAGGTCTTATAACAAAATTTCGGATTTTATTGTTAACAATTACATAATGAGAAGTGCTAAAGAGCTCAGATGCACAATTAGGTGTGATCTTGCGACTTGATAATAAAGACAATTTTTTAAATGTTGCACGTGATTTATTTTAAATCGCAGCTACTTTTCTTATATCATTTTAGGCACACTTCTGAATTTACAAGTATTAGTTTAATGTAATCGGTTAGTTTTGATATTGTAACATTAATTAGAATTATTATGCTCTTGCTTTATTTTGCTTTGCACCTAACAAGAAGAGGAAGATATCGACGAAAAGTAATGATTTATAGGTAACGTAATCGTTGATTAAAATTTTCAGAAACAATCATTGGCATGAACCTTACAGCGAAGCAAAAGAAGTAAAAAAAAAACATATTTCACCGGCACGGAGGTGGTTTCTCTCTAGAAATGAGGTTGCACATACTGCATACTTTTTGTCTTGTTTTCTTATTTAGCTTAAGTACCCATCAATAACCTAAAAGACGCAAGATAAATACGATCTTATCTGACAAAATACGATGTCGTTTGATTATTCACTAGATCCGCGTCAATATTCTACCTTGACTTTTCCCCTGTTGCATTTGAATTACTTTTTTGCACCATGACAGTCAAGCTAATAAGAGATATGCACGTTAATAATACGCAATAGGTGTAAAGCCAAATAAACGATATCCTTCTTCTTTAATGTAGAATAGAGCTCTCGTACAGATTTTTCGCAATGCAGTAGCTATAACTATTATCGCCTTCAGACGTTTGGGAAAAGTAGTATATTTTTGAACTAAATATACAAAACCTTCCAAAAAACTACATTTTCACACTCTATAGTTAGAAGTCACGCTTTATCCAAAAACGGTCATTATTTTTGATATAGCAAGACACCATATGGCAAGGGACGGATTAGGCACGCTAATCATCATAGTTTCGGCCCTACGGAGCCCTGACGAGTTTTACTAATAGCTCGTTACTCTTGATTGGTGAGAAATTTGAAACTGTTATTAAAAGGGTAGGGTTGTAAAATGGCGGTGTTAGTTGATATTTTAGTAAGCAAGGGTTTCTGTGTTCTTTGGTAATTTTATTACATATTTGGGTATTAGTTGGGTTGTCTTTACTGGTTACAGCAGTGGTGTGGTTAGATAATTTTGTATGTCGCTGGGCAAGCGAAAAACAATCGGCTGCGCCATTTCAAAACCTAGTAAGTCTCCCAAACTCAATTTTACGATTTTTGCATAAAACGCGGTTTCTAGCAAGTCCCTACCGGATGCAAAATCATTTAGAGGCCTATCTCACTCAGGTTCACATTTACGAGTACCCCGAAACCTAGTAAGTGCACAAAAAAACGGGCTTGACCATTTCAAAACCTAGCATGACACAAAACTATTTCAAAAACCTAGTATGTGACATGCACTTACTATGTTTTGAAAAAAACAGAGAGACTTGAAAATCATCAGGGCTCACTAATTATTTCTTTGTATGCAAATTCAAATGCAAGTATGGCACATAGAACATGTAATATAGGAAATTAAAGATAGTAAATGAAAGATATATGTACCTACGTATTTGTTTTAATCTAATTAACCAAGAAAGTATCATTTCCTTAACAAATATTGCAAAATTTTGTACGGCTGAGACAAAACATGTTTTTTCGCTCTCCTGTAAAATTACCTCAATGTCTCTTGCTTTTTTTTGTGGGTTTTGAAATGGCGCAGCCGCAATTCAACGAGTCTATATTTGAATCCCTAATTGTTATTTGTCCTAATGCATCATTTGTCCGAATTTTCTTTCATCCTCAAACTGTTTCCGCCTAATCTAACCTAACCACAGGTATTTTCGGAAATCTTAAAAAAGTTATCTGACTCAGCTGAAAACCAGTTTATGACAAATAATAATTCGGACAAATGATGCGTTAGGGCAAACGTTATTAGGGATTCCGAAAGACACTCCGATTCAACCTGGGGCTCTATTCAACTCGGTAAAATCATATTGCTTTTGACATGTTCTCGTATTGACAACGTTATAACTCTTATTTAGTTAACTTGACAGTAATGACGGTCAAGTTAAGAACCATACCATAACATGTCAAAAGCAATATGATTTTACCGATTTAGTCCAAGTTCAATGGAGCCCCTGTACCCACGGACCATAACACAACAAAGTAATTGTAGTTGATGAGAAAAGTTCCATGCCACCCTTTCCTGATTTCTGCAGTCCTAGTAATCTAATCTACTTAATAAGCCGACTAAGCTCGTAATATAAAACAGTATATATGGTAGTTCGTTTTTAATCAAAGGTAGGTACATCGTACGATTTGCATGTGTGCGTGCCTCGACCGTACGCTGCTAGGCACCACAAGCAAACTCAACAGGACGTACCGAGCCGGTTTAGTCGAGGGCACACCGTCGCCGCGTTTAGTTGCGTGCATATTAAGTATCAAGCGACACGCATCGATGCAACCCTAGCGCCTGAGCCGCAATAGGTAACAGAAACTCCTAAAGGGCCGGAGATAAACATTTTTTTTTACTATTTATTCTCTTTATACTATTATTATGGTGTGTAAGAGCAGATGATGGAGTCGGAGGGACGTAACGCTCAACTTAGAATACAGGGTGACTGCGGGGTCGTGATACAAATGATCACCTCTGTGTTCTACCCAAGAATATGAACAACTTTCACTATAGGACCAACTCTGAAATCAGGAAAAAAAAATCCGCTGCTTCATACATTTTGATCGAGTAAGTATTGAACTTTTCTATGAAACAGCAGATTTTTTTTCGTGTTTTCTGAGATGGTCCCATAGTGAAAGTTGTTCATATTCGTGGGCAGAACATAGTGGTGATCATTTGTATCACGACCCCGCAGTCACCCTGTATAAATCATATACAGTAGCTAGAGAAGGATCATTTCAATCGTACGCCACGTTTTCAAATCGCTTTACTGATCCAAAACGTGTACTATGAAATTTATATGTAGCGCGAACTCGTGAAACATACTCGTGTTTTCATGCCTTATTTAACGTGGACTTCACCTTTAACATTCGATGACGATACAAAATGTCACCTTTAAAGTGTGCTGCAAAATTTTAGGTCTCTGGGGCGCTGTTTCAATCGCCAAACTAATGCCTTACGCCAAATTCTTATCTATGTTAACATTTATTAATCGTTAAAAGAAAACAGACTTTAACCCTTTTTCACTTGAACTTTAGGAGACTCTAACAGCCGAACACAAAGTCAGTTAATGACGATTAAGTCAGTAAGCGTTTGTGTTTGCTACCCTGTACTCTGCTACGCGGACCGTGGCGGTCACGATCGCCCTAGTAGGTAGTGGCCGTTGACAAGATACATAGCGAGAACGTTAACAGGACTGACGTAAGCTGCCGGACGGTCATCCATACGTCAGTCAATTTTCGAAAATGGTTTACGTTAACGTTATGCATCTCTCTTCTCTCTCTTCTTCAGCCTGTTGCCACCCAATGCTGAGTGTAGGCCTCTTCCATTGCACTCCATTCTCTACGGTCTTGGGTCTTCCTCATCCAGTTTCTACCGGCTATTTTGACTAGATCGTCGGTCCATCTCATTGGCTGCCTGCCCACATTTCGGCGTCCAGAACGGGGTCTCCATTCAAGGACTTTTTTGCCCCATCTCCCATCTTGTCTACGGCATATGTGACCCGCCCACTTCCACTTCCTCGAGGCTATGCCACTAGGCCACTTCCTCGAGACGTTATGCATCTTAGGGCCTAAATTGCATAATAAATTGAACCTTATCAGACAAAACTCCTATAGCTAGAGCAACCATAATACTAACGGTTCTACGCCTCTATTCTAGGCGGTAAAAACGATATCGTAGTTTTCCTGTTATGGTATTGTTATGACGTCAGCTGCCATTACTGTCAAGAAAATAAGAGCTATCAAAACGTTGCCAATTCGATAACAGATCAAATACGATATTGTTTTTACCGTCTTGAATAGAGCCGCAGGATTAAATCTGCATCGTTTATTGAAATAAGGATACCGCCTATTGGAATACGAGGTAAGAAGGTATATAAATAAATGACTAATGTTCGGAACGCAATGAAAAAGTTGCCGTTGTTGATTCTAGTTCTTAACTATGTGCACTTTTTTTAAACCACCCGATTTTTTAAATTCATTGGATTTTATTCGCAATCCCTAATAACCCATCGTTTGTTCGAATTATTGATTGTTCTAACCTGGTTTTCCGCTCAGTCAGGTAACTTTATAAATAAATAAATAAAACCTACGGTTAGGTTATGTTACTGTTGTATTGTTACACTAAGAAGTTTTAAAATTAAGTCAGAAATGGCTTTAGGATAAATGAAAATTCGGACAAATAAATGCATTAGGACAAATGACGATTGACGATGTCGTTTGATTATTCACTAGATCTGGGACATTATTCTACGTTGACTTTTCCCCTGTTGCATTTGTATTGCTTTTCTGCACCATGACAGTCAAGTTAATAAGAGATACCAGCACGTTAATAATACGCAATAGGTGTTAAGCTAAATAAACTATTTTCTTCTTCATCAATGTAGAACACAGCTCCTGTACAGATGTTTCCTAGGTGATGCTGCTATTTGGCTTCGCAGGGCAGCAGCATTAGGACAAATGACGATTAGGACAAAATAATTATATTATTTTCCACACAGTTCTCTCGACTGACCCCTTTCTACGCAGCTACCCGCGTCATTAATTATTTGCCGGCATCGCGGCATAATTACGGACAAGAGTATCGCTGTCAAAGAGCCGATGTCATTAGTGCTTACATTTTACACGTTTTACATAACTCGTTTATTATGTACAAAGTGACTGCCTACATATAGTAATTAATACCGTGAATGTGTTAATTAATTGTCAAAAATTAAAGGGGAGTGTCCATTCATGCACTACTCTTTATATTATTACACATGTCTATCATACATCAATTAATTAGTAATACAGGTAAATATGTATGTAAGCTCTAAATCAGTAGTAAATCACAATATTTGTTAATGTTTAGTTATATAGTATGTTCATGTTTCAATAATGTAATAAATATTCTCACGCCTATTCCGTGCCGACAAGTATTTGGTTTATTTAATAGCCATATAACTTGATTATTTTCGTACGAAAGCAACTACTCGTGTGGACGTAAAATAATATTTATCTACATCCATATCATAACTTCCCTACAATATGTTCAGAAGCGATAAGCAAATCGCCTATATTAAGAAACCTGTATCTGTGGTTACATCTTAATGTTTACATTAAAGTATAGTGCATCGTAATTTTTACATTAAAGTGTCGGTCCCTAAACATTAAAGTATCGGTAATACTGTACCACTAACTTGAAAATGCAAGCCATATCTGTACATTACAAATAAAGTTTGTTTTTTATTATTTGTTTTTTTTTTAAGCTTTGGTACTACAAACAAGTTAACAGTAACGCTAACTTAATAAAAATACAGGCCATATTTGAACATATTATAGAAAACTTGATATGCATGTAGATTAAGTTATGTATGTGGCAATACATAATTAGGCATTAAAACACTCGTGTGATCTTATTATGCACCAGCCACATAAACTACTATTTCATTAACGATGGGTTAAGGTAATCAATTTAATATGTATGTATATAATTAAAACAATTAAAAGATTAACTGTCTAGTCTCTTTCAATCTTGCATGACCCTTCAAACACACCGCGGTCGAATCATTCTGAGAAAATAGGGTCCGACATGTTTGTATGGTGATGACTGTCCTAAAATCATGGATCTATTGCGCATGCGGAGCAAAAACTCTCTTGAGTGTAGCTTCAGCATTATATTTAACTAAGTATCTTGTAAAATTCAAAACAATTAATAAAGATTATTTAAGTATTGTTTCTGCTAAGTAGCTTTTAATTAAAAACTCTAAAAGCTATAATCTAAGTTAGTTTTTTGTGTAAAAAACCTGAATAATACATTATAAAAGTAGCTTTTCGCTGATTCCATTGTTGTGTATATTATGTACTAGTTAAAGGTAAAGCAATTTCTTGGCAAAGTTGGGTGAATGATATATACCATATTAAATTTAGAAAATCACTCCCAGCCAAGCAATTTATCACTGGATGATGTTATTCTCCCATTAAACGCAAACTCTGCCATCAACAGCGCTATACAAACTCCAGCCTTTATGGCACTATGAAAACCTAATGACCATGCGTCAAGCAAAATACCTACCAAAACAATAGGCGAAGGCGACAGAAATTAATACATCATTATGTCAGACCCATGTATTGCCAACCCTCATACTTAACAGGACATCTCACTCGTGCACACGAGAGGGGGCATGCTCCGTCTCACCCGCCAGGGGTGGCAAACTTCGAGAATGCAAATCTCCCGTGATTAGGATTTTGTTAATCTTCGCATGCTGAAACTTAAAATTGTGTGTGTAAATTCCTTCGGGTAGTGTTTGTTAATTTGCGTTGGTTAGTGTGTCGTTGCTGTGGGACATCAGGAGTTCACTTCGGTATTGTAGCTATGTCCAAATACTGTATTAAGGTACTGCCCACAGTAGGTACTCAGAGACATTATTGAGACAATTAACTCGTTCCTTTTTTCAAACTGGTATAATGAAAAATCTTACGATTAATTTACGAAGGAATAACTTAATCGTCATTCATTGACTCTGAGTGCGTATTAGGAGGTAGTCTACTATAAAGTGAATTTATTTAATATACAAAGGAATCCCCAGGTGATAATATCCTAGTAACTGTTCCTAGTAACTGTTCGATCCGTATTTTACGCTTTATCTCATTTCAATTTGTACTTATTAAATTTTGAATTAACAAAATTTGCAAATCTCATTTTTAAATACAAGAATTTTGGAACTACTTCAAAATAATAAATTTCATCGTCTTAATTTCTCCGATTTAATCATTTATTTGTCAGTATACACGATTATTAAACATGGGGATAAAACAACTTTCCCGGAAGATATTGTCGCAAAATATATGGGTGAATATTCCGGCGTTTCAACCGCCGTCATAGTTGTCTTCAATATATTGACGAAAATAATGATAACTACTAGCAACTTTTGATGTCAAAATCAACGGACCCGGGGTAGTATCTCGAATAATATGCGAAGACAATAATGACGGCGGTTAAAACGCCGAATAATCACCCATATAATTTGTAAAAATATTCACTGCCTTATTTCCTTTCGCAAAGCAGTTTGATTACGCCAGTCTTAACAAACCTTTGGCAAAGCGCACTGCCAACCCAACATCCACAAATCTAGCAATCGTAGAAAAACCGTAATTTGCTAATGCACGAAGAAGCAGGTACAAAAACCATCACAATACGCACGTCGCCTTTACGCTCACATCAGAGGCTAATTTGCGCGCTGCCGGGGCACAAAGAAAAATGTGCTAATTAAAAAGCGAGGTATCACAAAGTGTCGTCTAACGGGCGCGGCTTGTGTGTATCTGTGGTTCGCGCGCTTTTTTGAATTGAGGTTATATTTTTTTGTTGCACTGATTTGGGTTGCGTCTGTTTTACTTCGTTTTTACTCATCTTGTTTTCGAACCATATTATTACTAGAGTTACTATAACTTTAACAGTTCGTAAATCGATTAACTTCTTATAATCAGTATTGTTTAAAAAATAAAATGGGATAGAGTAGAAGCCCGGTTTTTCGTTTCGGAATCGTATCGTAAAAGTAGTGATGGATAGATTGGACTGGAGCTCAATTTGATATTGGTCCGACCTACGAACCGTAATAATTTTTTTATGTGTGTTCGCGGATAACTTCGTCGTTTATGAACCGATTTTGATGATTCTTTTTTTGTTGGCAAGGAGATATCTCAAAAGTAGTACCATGATAAGGAAACTGGGATCTGATGAGGGTATTAGTGAGGAATTGAGGAAACTCCTCAAATATTGTAGGCAAACATATAGCGATTTTAGTATTTTTAGTAACATATCCAGCATTTGCATTTAGAGAGTATCATTTGCTGAAGCGGAATTGATGATGAATACCACAGATGGCCACCGGAACTCCTCAATGGTACCGATTTCAAGGGTGGCGATAAGATATCTCAATTAAGATAGTTGAGCGACTACAATGAAGAACATTTAATTGTTTAAAAATGACTATGATTTTCCCGCGGCATTGCTTGTGGCGAGCTTAAAATATTTTAAATTTTCATTTATCGACTAAAAAGTGGGACTACATAAGCTTATTATGATCAAATGATCACTAAAAAGAGTAAAATAAAATAAATGTTTTAAAAAACAAAAAACCGCCTTCGTAAACGCAAAAAAATACTTCTACTTTTAAAATGATAGATAATAGGTTAGTCAAACTGAAATCGGCGACTCACAATATTTTCAACCAAAAGCCGACCTCTGTTGGACTAACCTATTACCTATCATTTTAAACAGGCTGGTATTACACCAATTTAAAACAAAACATTACAGTGTGTATGCATTGTAATAAATGAAAATCTACTTAGACATAGTACAATACTTCTCTACATTATTTTGCATGTTAATTAAATACGAGTCATTTCTTAACAAAACGCTAGATCAAGGGTAGTAAACAGGGTAAAGGAAACCAGATGCCGTAATGAGCTGATTCCTGAGTGAATGCATGACATTGTGGGACGCCAACAAAGAACTGTTATGTCTTCCTTTCAGTAGGAAATGTGGTGCATGTCTGGTATAATATGATAAGCGCCTTATTAGCTCTAGGAAAAATAAGAGCGACGTGGATACAAAACTGCAAGGGAAGCGTATTCAATTTACAAATGTACTTGTAAATAGGTATACATACTTATAATAGGTAGGTGACGGTAGTTTTGGCTTGAGCTAAGCTTAATTTGACGTTATCTAAAGTAACTTCTATCCCGCCAGTTTAAATTTTCTTATTACTTTTGTTGTCTCTTTGTTATAGTATAATTACGTAAAACAATTTTAATTCAAATTTAACTTCGAACCTGAAAAGGCTGAAGCTGATGAAAAAGGAAGACAACCAACTTAATCAGTAGCCGCACGTTAATTATAAAAGTACTTAATCGTAAAAATATGTTGGAGGACAATTAATACGTTATAGCTCCATTTTTCTCTAAAGAAATCAATGACAACGTACCTTTACGTATAAATAAACGGAACATTTTTCTAATGGTTGTTATTGTATTGTAATATTGTGTATTTGTTCCAGATTCCAGGCGGGTAGCGGGAGCATCAAAAATTAAAAGCCTTTTAATGACGACCGCTCGCTGCCTCCGGCGGGCGCTGCGTGCAACACTGAACCAAGACTCTACTTTAAATTAACATATTTTGAAACCAACTATGATGCTCAAAAATGTGATAATTATTAAGTTTATGATTCAATGTATACTTGATTTGTGAACCGTGATATTGGTTGGACAATATTTTGAGTAGAATTTACTTTAGACGTGAAAAATGTACTTAATGAGAAAACTAAAATAAATTTAAACCATTTGGCTGATCAAACGATAACCAATAACAATAACTTGCAATCTACAGTAATTTATTAACCTATAAAAAATGTAAATTAGCTGAAAATAAGTAGGTAGCAATTTTATTGTAGGTTTTACTTTTGAGTTTATTATAAGAGACTTTTGTATAGAGCCTTAATTCATAAAGTTAGTGTAAAGTTATTATAATGATCAAAATTCATTTAGCTACCTAGAGGTATTATTTTCTACCGTGTGTCATGCGCATACACTTCATACATCATTCAATCGATGTTCTGTTTCACCGTTTTAATTAATTTGACATGAAAAAATGTCTTTTTAACGGGCGGCCTGCGGTAGACAACTTTCGTCTGGAATGATAATGCTGTTGGTGATCTTTCTTGCATTTATATCGGTTTAAAAAGTTAATGTATAACCTGATGTTAGAATATTTGCGACCATTCGGTTCATGTAAAATATTTAATATGCCATTTGTTCGAATCTTTAACGAAAAAACTTCTATTTAATAAAAATGGTTCTTTCTAGCATCACGCTGTCCCTGTAAGTGCTTCGCTTCTTAAAACCATAGGTGGTTTTATCGACGGCCGCTCGACAATGCTCGATCTGCCGATGATTGCTCTCATGTTATATTCAGGCGATGTTTCAAATGAAAGCCTCCGCAAATCTGCATTTTACTTGAACGGGTTGCCTTTTTTATAGACCAGAGGAGCAACTTTAGTATTTATTTGTTTTAGGTTTCTCTTTGACAATAAGCTGTATTACAAATTCATTGCCGGTTGACTGTGAATAAGAAAACTGGCTAGACAAGCGAAAAATAAAACCGGCAAGTTTAAGGTGTACCGATAGCATAAGATTGAAGGACCTACATATTTTGGCCGAGCTGTTTCGACGACGAAACATGCAGCCAAACTTTTCTTCGTTTTAGAGTTCCGTATCCGAAGGGAGTTAAAAACAAATAAAGGAAGTTAAAAAAATAAAGGGCCCTATACAAGAAATGTTTTCACCAACCTTTTTTTTGCTGTATAGTAAAATGGTAAAACAAACAAGCGCTAAATTTGGAATGGTAATGAAAACCAAAAATACTTAAAACCGGTCATGTGTGAGATGGGCTCGCGCTGATTTATATTTTGAAAACTTAGTACTTTTTACAGTCAACATCATAAATAAGTGATCATTTATGTACCTTACCTTGTCACTTTAACGTTGTGTTTGAAATGTCATACAAAATTGTGAAACGATTGAAAGCGACAAGGTACATAAATGATCACTTATTTATGCTGTTGACTATACCTACTTAACATTCATATCGAAATATAATTAATTATACCTACTGTGCGGCAGTACGGAGCCCTCGGTGCGCGAGATTATTGATTTCGCTAGTTTTAAGTGAGTGAGAATGTAATAATTATAGGTAAGTAAAATAGGTAACTCAAAAGTAAAAGCCGTACATTTTTCAATCAGCCATCTTCCCTCCCTGACGGTATTCGATTAGCGGCCTTTACACGGCACAGTTTGGACCGCGGGAAACGCCACGTGCCATTCCACGCGCCAGTCCGAACCGTAGGTTTTTTAGTATTTTACTATTACAGTTGCATTTACACGTACGGTTCGGCGCGAAGATTGGAATGGCGCGTGGCGTTTCCCGCGGTCCGAACTCTACGTGTGCAGGCCGCTATGCAAGCAAACTCAGAGAACTATGAAACAGGTGACACGTCTTTATTACTAGAGACATAAGTATTGTATGGATTGTGTGTATGTTTTGTAAGCCTACGAGCACGCAGGGCCAACTAAGGTCGTCGGCCAATAATTTGCACACTTTAGCACTTCAGAATTTAAGAGAATTATGGCAAATGCGCGATGGTACGTAAATTACTCTCATCAACGAAACACATTCACTTTGCTACCGCGGCAAACAAGCCTACTCAAAATCTCTTAAGAGGAGATACCTTAATTACCAATAAAAACTACCCTCTTGTCAGCCTGTCGCCACTCGCGTCATGTTTTCAAAATGCCACAATAGCAATCTCGAGCACTTTAATTGGTATCACCACGTGACGAGAGGCAATCTCCGGGGTTGCCGCGCTAATTAAAGACTTACAATAACTACTGGATGATAGATTTTTTAGGGTTCCACAGGAAAATATAAATAAGACATTTTGACGGGCAAATCATGGTTCTAGAATCCATGGAGTTGGTATTTCCTATTTATTATAATACATATCACCTTGATTTTGACCTTCAGTATTTTAATATTTCAAAATTATTGTTCATTAAACCGCTGAAGCAATTTAAATTAATTTTGTGTGGAGGATATCTCTGCTGTGAAAGCTTTACAAACAAGTAAATATTAGTCGGTATGAAATAACCGAACTAAATATATATTTAGTTCATTTTGAAATATGACCATACTGAAGGTCAAAATCAAAGTGTCATGTATTATAATAATTAGGAAATAGCGACTCCATGGATTCTACAACCACGAAATACCACCAAAATCCTAACCCTAGTAATCATAGTGTATTTAATTCGGCCGCCGCCATTACTCTCAAGTAAGTTAACGTAACATTGTCAATTTATTAAAATGTCGAAGGCAATATGTTTTTTTTGGAATAAACGCCCTGCCTCCTATTTTACCACCCTGACAATGACAGGTGACAGGTGACATTTTAGTGTACATGGCGTGGCTTATATGAATCCCAGTGATGTGAAAACTTGTTAACTCTGCAATGTACAGAGAATTGTCACCTGTCACCTGTCATTGTCAGGGTGGTGAAATAGGGGGCAGAGCGTCCATTCTAAAAAAACATTTTGCAATGGACATTTTAATAAATTGGGGCCGGTGCCTCTATTCTAGGCGGTAAAAATCCGGTATGGTGTTATTTTTGACTCGGCCGCCATTACTGTCAAATAAATAAGAGCTATCATAACGAGTCCGATTGTTTGGAGCTGGTGCAGCAGCTTGTGAGACTGCGTGTTCCTCAGGTTCACAGGATTGCCCTTAGAGCCCGTACGCGTTCCTTGTTGGACGTGCCAGTTCAACCATGCCACAGCCAACCATGGCGATGGATGGCTGTGTGTCGGGAGTGCTTAATGTTTTGCGAGAAGACGGACGACAGGCCTTCTAGTGTTCCTCTATGAGGTATACCTCTAACTCTAGTTTTAGTTACATTTTATATTAGTTTCACAGTGTATTAGTGTAAAACTGTAATGCTGTGTAAATATACTGTAATGCTGTGTAAATAAATAACGTTAACAATACGATAACATACTAAAGGCGATATGGTTTTTAGCACCTAGAATAAAGGCGCTGGTCCTCTATTCTACGACGGCAAACAATATTGCTTTTGGCCTGTTATCGTGTTGTCAATGCACAATGTTTGGGTAGCTCTTATTTACTTGACAGTAATGGCGGCTGAGTTGAAAACAAAACCATAACATGTCAAAGGTGATATGGTTTGACGGAGTAGAATAGAGGTTCTGGTAGGTTTCGCAAGAAACAGCTGAATGTAAGTAGCGGCGGTGCAGATCTTTGAGGAAGGCGTGGAGTATTTTAACTGACGTAATGATGATGATGATGACGATGATGATAAGATATGACATCGTTACTATCCCATTACCTAAAGTAAGGCTGGCTATACTTAATATATACAGTATGATTAAGAGTAATGATCAGTGATCGGAAATAGGTGAGCTAATTTGCCTAAACTTGATGCATGTTCATTCAATAATGTATTCCCATCTCTCTCACGCATGAATGAATATGCGTCAAGTTTAGGCAAATTAGCTCTGCCTATTCCGATCACTGGTAATGATAGATAACGTGCCATTTTTTCTCAAGGTATTTTCACTTAAGTTTTCTGCAAATGGCTAATTAGTGTAATATAATGTTCAGTTAGCATAAAATTTATAAACGTTAATCAAAGATATTTCTGATGCTATTCTGGAAGCTGGCATGTACTGTACATAACTTACTTTAACAAAACAGGATGACAAAGTTGAATAGTTTTTGTAAGGAATACCATACAATTAAATGTTTTGGACAGGAGAGGCTAATATTATTTCTAAAATAAATTTCAAAGCCAGCAAAATGTTGAGATAGGACCAATTCACATCTTCTAGGTTATTTATTACCTTGTTTTGGCCTTTTGTTAAATGTAGGTACTATTAGCCCAATGAAACCCTGACCCATTTATATGTCTTTAATATTATCATCAACATAAAATAGAAGGCAAAGAATTATTAACAACTAGCTTCTGCCCGCGACTTCGCGATTTTTATTATCGTTATAATGTCGGGAACTTCTATTTTCCGGGATGGAAAGCAGCCTATGTGTTTATCCAGGGTATAAGCTACAACTGTTTCAAATTTCATCAATATCCGTCCAGTCGTTGCAGCGTGAAGGAAGGAGTAACAAACACACACACAAACTTTCGCTTTTATAATATTAGAATGTCCATAGGCTTCTCCTAAGAATTACCAGGGAACCGTTAGTCCCAGAATAGTGCTGTCTTCATCCTTGGGATCCTCACGACAATCACAGTGACCAGTCATGTTCTGGCAATAGGCTAGTGTCCTAAAAAAAACTAATTAGTCCGTCATTTACATTACCAAAAAATATTGAACTCATATTTTTTGTTTTGTTAATTAAACAAAAAATTACGAAGATAAAGTGCGTTGCAGTTTCGCGTGACGTCGCGCCGTGGCACACTATCACGTCACGAGCCCTCACTCCCGAACTTTGATGCCCGTTATATTTGTCAGTTTTGACTGATTTGAAAAAACAAAAAATACGTGCTCAATATTCTTTGATAATCTTACTGACAGACTAATTAGAATAATTATTTTTTTACCCAGGGCACACCCTTATTGTAAATAAAAATGTTTTTCTACGGAACCACTTTATTTTTACCAACGTTGCTGCTTCCCGATATGAAAGCGTGCTAATTGCACCCCACTGTTCACACAGGCTTCTGTTGTTCCGAATCACCTGCATCTATTGCGGAGCGCTTTAGAGGCCATTTAATGGCTTTTTTATATTAGCTATGTAACTGTTATATGATAAGAGTTGTGCTAGCAAGTGGTGGTTACAAATTTGGCTTAATTAACGTAGATATTTGGTGCACTAAATATGGTTGCTTCTATATTGTGATTGTTTTTAATAATAGTTTTTATTCCATACGAGCCTCTAGTGTCTTCAATCCACAAAGTCTCGCCCCACGTCTTCATGTTTTGAACATTGACTCCACCGTGTAATGTAAATTTTGTCACTAAGATGTTACCACGTTAAAAAACAATATCTAAGTTCTTATTTACTCCCAGTTTTTGTTGTATACAATTGTCATAGCATTTTTATTCAATTTGTGTCAAATAAACAAAAAACTGCCTATTTTTTGAGTATGTTAGCACTCAGGCTGTACTGATATTTCTTAAGGGTGCCACAGACTTATAGTTTACCTGCAATCCCAAGGCTGTCAAGTCCATCCCTTTTAACAATTATAACTGTAAATTTACGGATCTAGGTACCTACGGCATTGTCAAAGCCATGAGTACTAAGAACGGATACCTCTAAGTGATTTCCCGCCGCCTCGTAAGGATAACGCTAAACATCATTATTCACGCAGAGCTATATTTTCATATAAGGCTAATTACTGATTTATCGAAAACCTTAAACTACGCAGCAGTCATTGTGTATCTATAGAAGTGTAATTGAACGCATTTATTCAGCTTAAAGCTGTAAAGGGGAGCTATAAGAGTAGCAGCGCGTAGCAAGCGGGCATTGATGTGGCTCTTTAAATATTCTTTATCCTCTATGGCTTTTCATCTTCATGGATGGAAGGGGATGACGCTGATTAGAAATGCGCTGTGATGCACGTTCCAAGTAACCTATAGAGGTTATTTTACGCATTTTATTTCTTTTTTTGTACTTTCTAAAGTAAGCCGGCAACTTTGTATGACATCTAGGCCAAGAACCGAGTATAGTACTACCAGCTTCTTAATAGCGTTAGGCTGGCTATTGCTATCGCACTTGCACTCGCAACTGACAGTATATTTCTCACTCGTGTTTCATAGAAAGACGAAAATTGCCGATCGCTATTAAAAAACTGGAAGCACTGTACGTATTGGGCCATTAAAGAAGTCTTTGCATTTACTATTGGACCAAGATGAATTCCAGTGCAAATTCAAATTTTAACTGTAGGGGAAAATAGGGTAGTTATGAGTAAGTACCTAAAAAGGTATTTCCAATTATTATTTTTTAAATAATACAAAATGAAGTACATGCAAAAACCTAATTATTTATTGTATGTTATGATAAACTACTAGCAACCCGCCCTCACTAAGCTTTTATTAACCTTCTCTATTTGGAACCACATGCAAATTTATAAAATGATTTAGTCATTGTTTTGTACGAAATGGCCATTTACATCGCTAAACCACCAAACTAACCTATTTCCTCTAAACTGGCGCAACTGTGTCCAAAACACTCATGTAATGGTCATATTAGTATGGAGATTGTCGAGCCCAGGTGGCATGTCCATGGCTGGCTGAGCGACAAAGACGACTATATTACCGACTAACAAGCTGATTAAGCAGCAAGTTGTATATAGAGGTGTTATATTAGAGTCTTAAGCGAATAGTTTATCAACTGGAAAAAGACCAATGGAATACAGGATGTTTTAGTAAAGTTATATCCGAGATGTTCTGAGAAATACAAATAGGATTATATGCTCCAGTTTACCTCAACCTTTGCTTTGCTAAAAGAGAAGAGGAAAAGAGCAAGAACAAAGTGACATAGACATCAGCCGGTTAAAATATAGCTTAAATAGTGACGTACGCTGCCGCATGGGGCCTGTTTTATATTTTATTTTAACATGAGTAACAATATTGGAATAACTTTAATAAACTGCCTATTAGTTCGAGTTCAATATTAATTACCATTATTATTATTTAACATACAGGCACTTCGTCTAAAATTTTGAGGAAATAATGAGATTAAAGATTACTATTTTCAATGAGTGAAACTATAATAATTTGCTGATAAATTTGATAGCGTTGAATAGAATTTTCATCGTCGATTTCGAATTTTGAGTCCACCTTGTTCGACTGTAAGTCTTATATGACCAAATTCAGATTAGCCATGGCTTATAATACTCAAGATGTGTGAAGTTTTTATCAGACAAACAATTATGAAAGCCGGTCCACAGTAAAAAATACAATAACAAAAATAATGATGGATGAATCCAAAACTCAAACATCAACACATTACTAGCCAGTAATAATTTGTCAAATTTAACCCCCTGATAGCTGCGACCCGTCGCGCCTTGTGTTGACAAAACTTTATTACCGAAAATTAGACAATATTGCCCCAAATCGGGTAATATTTTTTTTGTTAACCTACCGCGCGCCGTGGCCGGCCGGCCGGTCCGAATTCAAAAGAATGGTCTAGTTTGGTGACCCCAGAATGCTTTGAAAGGCGACAATGAGAACTAGAATTTCTGGTTTGTATTTAGGGTTTTATAATAGTGTAATGTTATAAAATTAAAAAGAGAATCAAACGCAATTTAATCGCCATGCTTACATGGAGGGCTAATGATTTAAGACACATTTATGCATTATAATTTTATTCAAAATTACAAAAAGGTTCGCCTCTACATCTAAACATTTATGATTATTGATAATTAATGAGAGATTTCATTTAATTTTATTATTTTATAAATGATTAGTTCTTGTAAAACGCAGACTAACAAAACTAAAATTTTAGCTTATAATAACTATTGCCACTATGACAAGACATAAGAAAATACTTACTTAACTTAATCAAGAACTGCTTTTATCCAGCATAATCCCACAGCGCACTAAATTAAACAGAACTTAATCCGAATGAAAGATACTGCAATATAAAAAATGCAGGAATTAGAAAACTAAAACAATGGTACATTCGTTCGGGCGCACACAATGGCGACTCATTGTAACAGCGTCCATTTTAAATGAACAAAATGGCCGCGCGTTCCAAATTCAAACGAGAGAACTCCGAGATTTGAAACAATGCTCTAATCCGCATAAAAGGGTTAAATGCATGCGATTGGTCAACTCCACCCCTAGTTTTGCGGCTGTGTGTGTTTTGTATCTGTGTGCGTTAGCGGCTTGGTCGGATGTTTTTGGAAGGTGACGATTTATTTGCGGTATTTTTTTTTCTCATATTAATGAACATATCTGAGTTTTAGGTGGTTTTTAAAATTGAGGGTAAGTTATCTTAAATAAAGAGGAAGAAAGCGCTCATCAAACGACAAAAAAACAGTTAAAGCACACACAGACAGTCAGGTTACTTTAAGAATGACTTGAAAGTTTCTCGTAAAGTATGTATTTGAGAGCAAAGGCATTTATAATGATTTTTAATATCATCAGTAAATTCAACTGTCTAAAACTAAACAATGCCTATACACTTCGACAGCTACAGCATGTTCTCAATAACAACGCACTAAGTGGGTACACTCGGGTACATTATTAAAAGTGTCCAAGACTCGAGCTTGTCGAAGGTACCAATTCATTGAGCACGTCAACCGTGACAGTCGCCGCAATCAAAACTTCCTTTACCCACCCCGCGATGTTTCAAGGGTTAGAAGTAGAAATACTTGAGTATGGGGTATTTATAACAAGTAAAAATAATTACTGTATCTACTTAAATTCTGGGTCTCAATAAGTGTAGGGCCCTATGACATACCCTAAAACCACTTTGTTGTTCTTGTATAACGTGTTTATTGCTGAAGCAATGCAACATATTTGAAAATATTGTCAAAAATAACTTTACGATTGGGTCCATTATTGTTCGTTTCATAGATACAAAAATATCAGAAAGAGAAATCTCCAACTAAAATACTTGCGTAACTGAAAAGTATATCATCGATAACGCTTATTACAAATATTTAAGTATGTCGTTTCAATCACTACTATAGAATCCTGTGTCAGCGTCAACTCACGACAAATAAATAATTTAAGTTAAAATCAATCATTAGCTTGCTAATAGCGGCTCAACAATGCAAGTAGTTGATTTTTCTGAAAAAGAGGTAAAATAGATCCAATGCAAAACTGTTAATAATACCTACATTAATTTTTGCAGCCCATTTTAATCTCCGTAAATACTACGCGTACCCGAAACTTATTCAAAAATACTCTATAAATACTCGCAAGTACATTCCCTCGTATCCCCCTCTCGCCCCACTTTTCCCAATGACTATTATTTGAATGTCTTTCAACCCGTGAGTAGGGTCCCCACGCGTGCTTCTCGCTGATAATGTAATTAAAACAACACCTTTCTGAGCGCCGACTTAAGCTGTGGCTCGAGATTGAGATGTTAGTTTTTACAAATCGTTTTAAGCGTTTCTTTTTTGTTACGTTTTATTTTACAATTAGTCCTTTACTATTATTCTAATCTGAAGTACCTACAATTACTAAACATATAAACATTAATAACTGTGTAAACAATTTCAATGTTAAAATAAATTTAGGTACGTAATAAAAATAAACAAGCCCCACAAAAAACAATATGCCTTTGCACAACTCATCCTAATAATTGGAATATTTTAATAATAAATTATTTCAAAGTATTTTCTCAATGCAAAAGCACACCTAATCTAGAAGAACCAACTAAAAACAAAACACTGCGCAATATGGGGCATAAAGAAAACAAAAGACAACATTAAACCGAGGTTTTAAAGCGGTCCAGGATAAATTTTGGGGCAAAATTTTCGGGTAACATTATACCCGTACATTAAGGCTAAGTGATAGCGTCACATTTGCTGGATTAATTCATCATCTGAATTGCCGTGGCCAGACTGATGGCCCGGAACCCCCTAACTCCCCAAAGGGGGGAATTCTTCCTATGTGCGACGGTTGATTGTAATTTACTTCGAACGTGTTTTTACTTATTGAGATTAAAGGCCGGCGATACGCTAAAATATAAAAACAGCATGTATATAAAGTTTTATTACCCGTCGTAAAAAAACGTGATTGTAATGTGATGATAGAGTTCAAAGAAAACATTAAAAAAATAAAATTATCGTTTAAAGCCGGACCTACAAAATTCTCAGAAAAAGGCTTTCTAAATATTTTTGTGTTTTAATTATTATATCGGAAACAAGGAAAGAAGGTGTCAAGCGCACAAAAAGCCTCGAAAGAGGCAATAAGCGCTTACATCGCTTAGCTCGCGCGTTGCCCTTTGCCCCCCGAATTAGTTCGAGGGGGGTGCCGCCCCCAGGACAGCGAGTGTAAGGATAAATGGGTGGGCTGGCTCTTCTGGTTAAGTGTAGATTTTCCGAATGCGGTGTTGATGATGGTATAGGGTTTAATCGTATCGATGGTTTGATTATCGATACCCGAACATAATTTAAATGTTACCTTCTTTCTTGCTTAATTACATCTATTCAATGATTTCTGATGTTATTTTCTATCTAAGGCTATTTAAAGCTCTCGAAAACTTGTCCGACGTCGATACAGAATAATTACCTAATGGCTATTAATTAAATTATTATTATTCCTATAATTATAAAGCTACGCTTGTATTTTCGTTCAGCAAAATTGTAAAATTATCTCTTTTTCTAACCAAGCCTGGTTTATGCTATAATAACTTCTCAAATATTATGTTTGTTAATTATTATTTCATACTTTTGGTGAGTGATAAAAAATATATTATCTACCTTAAAACCTTCAATTTATTTTGTGTAGATGTGACATTTATGTAAGTATACACTTAATAATATACTCGTACTTAGTTATGTAATTATCAATGTCTAAAAAACAGGATCATCCTAGTTTATGCCCATGTCTAAAAGTAAGTTCTGTGTAAACATAAGCTAAATGTAAGCAATATCATAAGGTTTTTATTTTTTATTTTTAACGAATAAAATGAAGTCGGCGAGGTCTATGTCAAACTGACCCTATTGATGCAAGCTTGCGCTAATAACGCACAACGATTCATGTAGATATACTATGGGCTACAAATGTAGCGTTTACAAATTAATAAATACCTATTATTATTTGTTAAAATGTCTAAAAGGGTTAATTTCTATTTGAATCACCGAGACTAATTTCATAGATCGTTTTGTTCGCCGAATTTTCTTTTCATCGACAGGCATTTATACGTGCAGGAGTTATATTTTTTCGGTAGTCACAGGTCCTACATAACTCATACTTTTTATCCTCGTATCTTAGTTATTTTAATAACTTAAAACAATAAGGTTTCAGCAGAAATAAGGTTTTGATCAAATAGAGGTACATTTGTTCAATAGAGTACACTTAAAAAAATTACAGCCAACCAAAAGAGATTTTCTCTTAGATGACAATAAATTAATACAATAGTTATGATATTAGTTATATCAACAAAAGCTGATAGTAACAACATTAAGTCCTTTAGTGATTCAACTAACACCTTTTGATGTATCTAACGTCTTATTAGGCTCGTGTGTCAAGACGATCATACACAACAATCACAATCTTGTTGGAAGCGATCAATTGTTTTCCAGTGTGTGAGATCCCGTCTAAAAATACTGCACTCTCTTAAGGAATGAATGTTGGTTTTACATAAACGTAATAAAAAGCATTAAAATTATTTGAACCAAATAATCCTGGATTCAAAGGATCTGTTTCGTTGTCAACGTCGATAACATTGTCCATCGTGACAATAAAGCTTAACATCGATAAAAAATTGTAGCAACACTACCCCGGCAATTTTCCGAGACCGTTGGACAGTGGGGTTCTAAATACTCGTGTAAAATTGTTCACAGTCCCTGGAACCTTTGTGTTATATATTTCTTTGTTATTCGCCCGAGGGTGGCACCTTCGGGAGGAAAACACAGCTTAGACATGTGAGGAATGAAACATGCACCTGGGGAATTACTCAGTTAGTAAAAACCTGTCTATATTATGACTATTATAATGCAGTACGAAACATTATAAATAGTATACCAAACCAAAACATTACAGAGAAACAGCACAATTATAAATAACACAGGTAGACAACTGGCGCTCTTATCGCTGATTAGCGGTCTATTCCAGATTACCTTAGTAGGGATATCGATTATTATACTATTGCAATAATTATAATATTTTATAGTCATTATTTAGGAAGAGTGCAATTTTTGAAAGATTGTATCTATCCGACAGGTACCTTATCTCCGGAACACCGTAACCAATTGGAACGCTAGTCTATTGATAAAAAATTAAAAAATCTAAATTGTTTTTTAATGATGCGGCTTGCTTAGTCTATGGAGCTAGCGATCTCAGCTCTCTCAGCGTTTCTTAGTATGTATATCATTGATTAATAAGTACTATAGTACAGTCAAGGACTTTAATTGTTAAGCCACTATAGAACCCTGTCGCATAACATTAATCATTCATTTAAGCGTAATTTCTGTCATGTGGTTTGACGCTGTCATTATGACAGGGTTCCATAGTGGCATAACAATTAAAGTCCTTGACTGTACAAGCCTAGAGCTTAGTTGAAGACTAAGTCCATTTTGTGTAATGTCTCCTAGTACGGTAGCTACAGATTCTCATCACGTTTCGTTTCTCGAAAACACATTATTAGTAGTAAAATCTCGGTTTGTAAATGTGCTTGCAATTAAACCACTTAATTAGAAAACTACTTTAAATAAGTACTAGACTTTATACTTACAATGCCACAAAGACTTTCAAACGTCCAAAACCACGCCTCAAACATTCAAAATCTTCATTAAAAACCATTCAGCACAATGTAATCAACGCAATAGGCTGAATAGGTGTGCATAGTTACGGATCGACCAGCATCCCTTCACCTCCCGCGCCCCCCGGGCTCTCAAACGCGTAGATTAGAAACAAGGTGACTAATAATCCGTGAGAGACCAGCCTTAACTGGTCAAGATCAGTGCTACAATCCGAATCAAAATTCAAAACCGCGCTCTCTCTTAATCCGTGTTGAGGATCACAATAAAAGGTAATACATTTTAAGTCTCTCCAATTTGCCAGAAGAATTTGAACTGTGTAGAAATGGACTATAAGATGAAGGTTGAGTGGAAGGCTTTAGAATAAGATTACCCAAGCAAGAGCAGAAGGTGAAAGGGAGACATTTTGTTGTAAAGTGCGGCGCACACTGGACGTGTTGGGAGTTCTCATTATGATTAAAGTTGCTCGTAGTTTGGTTTTAATCCAGTGGAATTATAATTTTAGAGCGGTTGAGGCCATTTCGGTTGAGTAAATGTTAATGTTTATTTACTAAAAGCGACTATCGTTTTACATTTCGCACCTTCAGAACAATAGTGACCTAATTGAGAAATTTTAAATTTCGAGTTTGGTCTCCATGATAATAAATTTATGACTCGAAGTTTGAAAGCACAAATTTTGAATTAGGTCATTATTGTTCTAAAGGTGCGATTTATCTCGTTGAGTATGACGATTTACGTGAGCGTGATTGAGACCAATTTAGAAGAGTACCAATTTCGAAAACTATACTAACAGGTTGACTGTCACGCGTTTTCTAATAGTATTTACCCTCCTTAGAAAAGGGTGCATATATTTTAGAACTAATTTTTCAATAATCTTTTACCCAAGAAGGATGCGTTACTCTAAGGGCCTGTTTCACAGTCGACAAGTAAATTTATCTGATATTTAAAGGTGGCTCTCTCCTTGTCTATTTTCAAGTGCAAGAAAGAGAAAGGGCAAAATTTATGTGTCAAATATGCTTTTCACTTCTCATGCTCAAAAAGTGTGTCATATTAGACTTATCAAGCGAGACTCAAGTAGTACATGTAAACCCTAGAGAATACATTATATTCATATTTTCCATAGGGCAAATATGAAATGGAAAATAGAATGATTTATATGTACAAAACATTTTAATTTGCCCAATCAAAATACTTCACGAAATTAAATCCGCCAATCACAATATACATCGACTGTCAATCGGAACGTTAGGTTCTTTTTGGTACGTATGCTCTTTAACTAAATTAACTCTTTAAAAAAAACTTTGTATTTGGTATCAACCAACCAGAATACAGCTATATTAAAATCGACCAATCAGGTAACAGAATTAATTTCATTAGGTGTTTTTTAGTCCTTATTTTACAATCGTTAAAATATGATTAATTCGATTGTGCAACGCTTTGAAGCGCTAAATACTCACACGGTCAGTGGCGTTTATTTGCGATATCTATATTTTGTATCTGTGTCAAAGTAGTTTTAAAAAAAACATGCCGCCAAATTAAAACAATATTTTTGCCGTAGAATTTGTGTTGGATAATCTTTGCTAATTTTTTACCTTTGTATGTATAGGTAATGTTTTTATTTTCTCACAATCGTAATACTCGGGTCTAAAAGCCATCTCATAACCATCTCGTGGTACTAGGTATGGCTTATTTTAGACCCTAGTTATACAATCTACTATTACTTGCCGATTGTGAAACAGGCGGTTAATCTGCAGTGTTGTTCTTAAACAAAAAGACAGACCAGCCTTGATTCTTAGTGCTAAGACCCTCACCGCATTTAAGAATCACCACATTTTAAGACGACATTCTATCTAAGCTTTCCCAAGCCTCTAGTACTTAATTACGTAATTCATCCTTTTTACTTTCCCAATGCCCAGTTACACAAACGTTCATAACATTTAATTAAAAAGTCACGTGCTGTCAGTTTTTACCTTAGGTAATTGAAAGTGACAGACGAGGCCTTAATAGAACCTTAGTGTAGTTAACGTACGTGCAACTGGGTGTCAGTTTGTATTAAAAATAAGATTCACGTACTTACGCAGAACTCATGTCTGTAGGTATGTATTTAAAATGATACAGAAAGAGGTAGGTATTTTACTAATTCATATTACCTATTAAACAGTTAGCTATCTACTCAAAATGATCATCCATTAACTAATGAAAAACGTGAACTTTCTACGCTACCGTAAAATGTGCCTACTTTGCTCCCCCATGGGTAACTATGCTCCATAGTGACTATTTCGTTTGTTACTTATAAGTCCAGGTCGATGACAAATTTTCTAAAAAGCTTCTATGTATACATCCAGCCACGCAGTGAATGAAAGTAATAGAATGATTTACAATACAGATTACCTCAATATAACCATGGAGCATAATTACCCGTGGGGGAGCAAAGTAGGAACGTTTTACGGTAGTGAAAATGTACCTATTGTTTTATTTTCTTATGCACATAATTTCAGATGCAAATAAAAATAATAAATAAAAGTTTAATAAAATACAACAGTTTTGACCAAGTCTCCAACACACCCTGTATAAAGAGCGCAGTGTGCGCGTTCTTTCGCCAGGTGTCTGCGTCACGCGTCTCATTGCCCGGCGATTAACCGCGGCGAAAGACGGGCCCCGCGAGGCCCTCCACGCTTACTACGGCACTCAAGCGTTTATATATGGAATTTTAACCCTTAGATGCATGACTTGAAAAAAATAAAGTGATAGAAATATATATTTTCATAACAGGAAAAAAAAAACACCATGTAAAAGTTGTTAAAATTGAGTGTTACAAAATGGAATCACAATAATGTAGCCTAAGAATTAAAATAATCTGAGTTTTGTTAAGAAAACGAAAAAAAAACATGGTGTAATTTTGTAACTTAATAATACCTGCCTATGATCGCTTGCTTAGAAATAATATGTAATAAAGGATCCATATTCAAAACAGCCTGAGTCAATTTGTAGCCACTTAATGTATCAACACAGTTTTACAACAGTCAGACGCCTGTGAGACGCCTAGACAGGCCTCTTCACTTTTAATTGAAGATCTTAAGGTTATCAGATTCCAACATTTCCAACAATACAGATGCAAAAATAAAGTCCAGATAGGTCTGGCTGGACTCAATAAGTTACAGGGAACTTTTAAAAAAAAACGGCTTAATGTCGGTCTGAAAAATAATATTACTAAAGCACCAATGTATAGTGACGCCTACTTACTAGAAAATGCTAAAATATGTACCTACATAACCCGTTGCGACCACGCGTCGTCCACATGGCCAGTTGGGGCCCAACCCTTTCAATGCTCCCCTGCTGACCCACACGACCCTTTCCAGTTTTCTGTAAAAGCAAGGGTAGAAACGTTTCCTCATAATAAAATTGTATTATTTGTAAAACATGTGTCGTTTATTATTTTTATGGTTCGTGTTGATGTGTCGATAAGTTATCTGTTTTGAATTGTGTCTGTGGATGGAGGGGTATGTATTTTATTATTTAAGTAGGAGTGACAAGTAATTGTAAACAAAGTTAAGGTAAATACCGGAATATTGACCAATTAGATATTTTTTACCACGATATGCGGGTGTAGTTTTGAAAAGTTGAACATAATTAGTAAATAGTTAGTAATCGTAGTTAGGAAACCATACAAGGGACGAAGTCGAAAAAGTTCCTTTGTTCGATGAAAAGTATTCTTACAATTTATACGGATTGTTTTTGGCAGTGAATTGCAAAAAAAGTCACGTGGATCATTAAAGTATGTCCAAGTTTTTGAACCCCACCCATTGCTTTGATTTTTTGGTTTTCCTTTCATATTATGTGGGTACATAATTTTCCGGAATAAACAACTATAAACCATTATGACCCTATCTAATCACAATCATTCTATTGAAATAAAATAATTGATTTATTAAATAGCCCAGTCTACCTTATTCTGTAGGTATTTAACCGTAGTTTTAAAGTATATGACTATCTAATCCTTTTATAATTTTTATTGTTTGTGACTTCGGATCTATTGCTATAGAGATATGTCGGCGACAAAGTTCCAAAAACTCGAATCATAAACAATATCCATAAAATTAACCAAAGTGATAATAAAGTTATTTTTTCCTTAATAACAGTCGTAATATGATAAAGCAAACGTGACATTTGAAGTAAGGTAAGCGGATTCACATTTTTTTAATACGGTTTAAATTGAATCTGAAATAAATGCATAGCACAGCTATTTATTTTACAAATTTAATGTCGCGTTTCTCTATGTGAAATTTATGAATGCAAATATGAAAACAGGTTTTTCAAGTCCAACCCTATGAAAGTTGCAAAAAGCATTCGCAAAAGCATGCATTGTTAAAATAGCAGATGGTCAAAATTTATTATAATGCACCCATATAATGGATTGATAAAAAAATAACAATAATTTCGCAACGTATTTTTACGCTTTGTTTACAAAGTTTTCATTAAAAATATTGAAATAAAATGCAATACAAAATTGTGAAAATAATATTAGCATAACTGTGTGACAAATAAAATCTGGAACACAATAGGTATGTATAAAGTATTTTTATTTTATCCTTCTCGAAAAATACTTTCTAATGTTTCTCGATTATTTATAGAATGAAACAAATTTGAAAATGATTCGTTTTGAGTGTTATATTATTTCATATCATTTCATTTTTGCATTATTTTAACGCTTCTTTCATACCTACCTGTACTTACCTACGAGTAGGTACTTATGTTGTAAAAAAACTGATCACATTATAAAATATACGCGAAAGTGCCAAATTACACGTCAAAATTAGTTTACATTGAATTTTGGCTCGTTCCGATGGCTCTAAGAGCACTTATACCAAGTTAACAAAGCTAACGCTGTGTGATATGAGATATCTATACATACAAAAGAAATAACTGATTGATTGATCGATAGATTGGAAGGAATATTCCTTGGATATCCTAGGGGTGAACTAAGAAGGGATATTCGGAAATTCATCTCCTTATGGGTTAAAATATGGGGAGTAGCGGGTAACTAATTCTACGCGTACGAAGTCGCGGGCGTCCACTAGTAATTTCATATGATGAATTAAATGCTTGCGCAAAAATCTACAATTTCTGAGAAACGTTTCAAATTTAGCTTTATCATCCAAATCTTATCTCATCCTAAAATACTTCCCCAAAACCACCTTTCACTTCTTCAAAAAAACTCACCCTGTATTCACTTAAAACTCACCAAAAGTCCATCATATTAGTTAATTCAACCCCACATTGCCCCCACTGCCCAGTGTCCGAGGAGGCGTGGCCCCACGCACTGCCCATTGGCCACTATCCACTCATGTGAGAGTTATTGGGGACTTATCGGACGATTGGGTGTTTATTTTTCTAACCTGATTTTTTCCGGAGGCAGTCGGAGGGTTAATTCTTATTGGACCTTTTGGATTTTTGTGTTGGCTGTTGTATTTATGCTTATTAGATATATATAAACATGTTGAAAGATAGTGTTCTTTTTGTGTAAGTATTTTACACGGATTAAGTAATTTTATCACAAGAAATACCGAAAAATAAAGAGATAGGCGAATTTACTGTAAGTATGGTGGATGAATTTACAAACAAGGACGAAGAAGTATCTTGCTATTATTTTTCAGTACCATGTACAACATCAATAGGTTTGTTAACAATACCAATTACTTTACACTAAATATTTATGAAACGAAACATTCTAAACTATACACAAAATGAAACATTCCAAACTACACTAACATATACCGAGACAGGACTTATTTATTTGTCCTTTATAAGTTTTTAATCAACAGAAATCATAAAGACCCTGGTATTTGACAAAACAGACTTGTGACGTCACAGGGCAATACTTCAAATAAGTTTTCCGCAAAAAGTAGCTGATTAAAATTTGATCTGTCTGTCAACATCCCTATTGTCAAAAACCCTGTCGCAGAAAGCCAATTATTAATTTTGACATTATTTATCTCCCGTGGCTTGGCGTTGTCATAATGACAAGGTTCTATGGTGGCACGACAGTTGAAGTTGTTGACTATGTATATGTAGTTGGACCATTAGCAGTAAATATGTAAGTACCTACCTACCTACTACCCACTTGATACTGAATAACTACAGCCAGCAGCAGAAGTATATATAAAAAATATATAGTAAAATCTATTCACGATTCTATTAAGACTGCACCAAGCGACTATTACTATTATTGTGTTTTCTAATAAACGAAAGTATTGTTCTAATCAAAGAGTGGTATTTTTGTTGTAAAAATGAATACATAATGTACTTATAGCAAATAATATGACAAAGTTCTTGTAGTCACTTAACGGAACCTCTCGGGACCTCTTTTTTTGTTATGTTACTCACTCATAGATCATTTTGTATTAAACTATGGCGTATACCCTATAAATTGAGTAATAATTTGTAAAAATAAACCACTCTTCGATTTTAATAATTTAATTTATTTTAATTCAATTCATTTATTTTTAAATTATTTCGATTTATTTAATTTTAATTTTATTTAATTTAGTTAAATGGAAGCCCAATGCAGTCTTAACAAAATAATAAGATCGTGTGTGTAGTATTATAGTATAGCTACTTCTACTGCTGACCGTACAACATTATCAGATCACAAAGTTCCAATTGGATTTGTAACAATAATATTCTTAATAAAAAACGTCAACAACTACTAATATCGTACTTATTACAAAAAAGGTCTAGAGAGTTTTGAATGATGGGACATTATTATCTAGACACGCGCCCTCGCTTCGCTTCGGTTTATGTCAGTTTCTGTAACACCAGTAGGTACATACTGATGGTTAAAACATATCAAAATCCGTTACGAGGTTTTGGAGGAGTTAGCGAATAAACAGACGGACAGACAGACAGAAAGACAGTCAGACGCCGAAAGCGACTTCGTTCTACGCTATGTATAGATATAGACAAAGAAGGATACAAGGTATAATAGCCTCGTAAGACCCCGCGTACAAAAAAATGTACATAATACGGCCATTGCAATAAAGATCTATTGACAAGGAGATAAAGTAGAATTTCCCTTGTTTTTATGACTGACAATTAAAATAGAAAATTGACTTTATTGCAATCATAAATAGGTTCATTTTCCTTTGGTAAATTTCGTTATATGTTGGGTCTTAGGAGGATAGAATAAGGAGCATATAAATAATAAATGTTAACATGATGTAACATTTTTAACAATATGTAGTCATTTTAAAATATCAAAGCAATTTTATGATGTAATTACAATTCATCTACACTTTATTTAACATCACAAGAAAAATGAACAAATAATGAAATTTTTACATCAGTAATTACGTTGTGATATTTTTTTGACGACTGTAGCAAAATGATACTGGCATTATTAAAGTAAACTTAGGTTGATAATAAAAATTTAAAGATTTAAATAATTTATAACACCTATTAAACAATACTTATAAGTATCATACCAATACATATTTTACGTCCTTATTAGTTTATGGTTACCAGTGACATCTAGTTAACAAACTAGGAACGTCAAGCGCCATCTATTAGAATCTTACCGCATTACGATCCCTAAATCGATCCTACCTATATTATGATTTCATTCTAATAAGATTTATACAGGATCAAAATTTCCACTCGCAATATTAAACTTTCAAACAACTGAGTTAAACTCTTATTCAACAAGGCCAACTCCTTTTTTATTTTATTCTTCAATTTAATTCTTATTGGAACAATGTTGAATAAGACTTTTCTCTTTACAGAGAAATGCAAATTGGAAATATCAAGTAAGTACCTAGTTCGTATATTTTTCTAATACGTTTAATCTTATTACAATAATACATGTTCATTAAATCATGGCGTATGTTAATACTTATAATGAAGAACAATAATATTGGTATTGTTTAAAATAACTTCGAAAATTTATTAAATTGTAAAAAAAAATGACTTGTTTTTATAACATTATATCCAGTAATTAGGTACTTACATTAATTCGCCAAGTAATTAAAAAAATAACACGATATTAAAATGAAATAAACTTGATTATGTTTTAAATTAATTGTTTAATTTAAAATTTAAGAAACCGATATTATGACAAAATCATACTTAAAAAGTTAATCACATTTTGCCCTAAATTTTACTTTGGACCACGCACAAAAAAAATCTAAACAAGTTGCAGCCCTGTGTAGTTGAGCGCTACTCGACAACAGATGGCGCTAGCATGCTCAAGCTAAAGTTGATGTTTGAAGCTCCAGACGTTTATCTTGTCAGTGTGTAAAGTTTTATAACATGCAAATTACCTGTTTAAATTATATAAATTAAGAAAGGAAAAAGTTTGAATGCATGCATGTTTTAAAAAATTGCTAATATCTGATAAATGTTTTGTTACTTAGGTACTATGTTATTTCATACATGTATTCAAAAATTAAGCAATTGCCTTGTTTCCTTCGATGGCCCAAGTTTCACTTAATAACAATAATATACCGAACAACATTGATATTTAATACATAAATATATTTAGAAATTTTACTTAAATCTGCCTTCACAAATAATACAAATGATAAATTAAACAAAAAAAACACGGACAATGGACTCAGAGAAAAGCTAGTCATCTCAGTTAAGAAGAATTTATAATTTAGTTTACGGTCGCACTCGGAGTCAGTTTAATCACGATTAATGTCCAGTTCCTATATTCAAACCGCGGATAGATAAAGCTTCAGATTAATATTTGACACATTTTGTATTGTAAAATGTCAAATTTTAACCTGAAGTAAGCCTTATCTGTCCGCGGTTTGAAAATAGGAACCCGACATAAAGTCGTAGGGTGACGGCACCAATCATGGACACTTTTAGCTGTCAAACACCAGTAATGGACACTTCACTCTTAATTCAAATTTCATACGGTTCAAAATTGATCGTTGCAAAACAAATGAATAACCTTTATCTTCTGTAAAATAAGAACCAAGTGTCCATTATTGGTGCCTTGTCCATTACTGGTTCTATAACCCTACCTTAGTGTAAATTTTTCATACACAAGTATGAAAAAGGAATAAGTTACTTGTCTAATAACTCTATGAAAAGCAAGCTTTAAAAACCCGACTGCATTTTTTATACTGTCGTCGATATACCTAAATATGTTAATAATTGTCATTTGGCCATTGTTGTTATTTCAATTTTAACAGTTTAGGTATCCTATGACACTCTCGCTGCGAAGACGAATCCAATGATAGCTCATTTGTCAAAATCGTCCAAGCCGTTTTTGCTGTAGCGGGGAACTTAGAACTGGACATACATGACGGTGAGAAACATAACCCTCTGCCGCAGTCGGGTACAAATGGGTCTGAATGCGTCGAAAAGTCGTGCCTAGATCTTTCCTTTGGAAAGGACAGAGGGTATTGATGTTTTGTTGTTACCAGGTTTCCTAAATAATGTTGGAGGAATGTGTTGCCGCACCCTACCCTTTATATTTAGTAATAAATCATAAACGGTTCCTTCTTTTGCAATCGAACCAATAATCCAATACTTCAATCTAACTATTTATTAATATACTTGGTAATTATTTTAGTTGTTTTGCTTATTTCGTAAGACAAGGGCGGCAAACTGGCATCATGCCATCCTGATGGTAACTGGGCTCTGAAATTCATGGGGGTTAAATTTTAACCCCCTAATTCATAAACGCACAATAACGCTATTTTAGTAGATTATTTAGTATTATATGTCCCCTTCTATCAAATACAAATGTCATATTTTACAGATAAAGACAAAGTATTATATGAACAAGAGGGTAAATCTAAAGATTGACTAAGATGGAATGCCTATGCTGGTAGTGAATAGAGAATCCCTCACGGCATTAAGTTCGCCTTTGGTATATAAAGTGTATTTTTTGTGCATTAAATTTTTTAAAAATAAACCTTTGGATGTATTAACTCTGCACCGGAAAACAACAATGCGGACACTACTGTTTGTTGATTATTTAGGTACTCACAAGCGAGTTGCAACTAACTATTAGAACACGGAGACTACCCTTGTATGGAATATAATATAGGGAAGTAGTAGTCGTTAGTTTGTTAATACCTTGTCGGTATATTTTTGGCTATATCTTCAGATATTTTCTTCCTGTAAGTTTTTTGGAACTAAGTGTATACAAGTAATGTTATAACTTTCCCCACCTACCCACTAATCTTTTGATTGTCAATTCTAACAATTTGATTAATAACGTCACGTAACATAGTTCAGAATTTTATTTTGGTAGGCCAGAATTTTATTCCATTTAGCAGATTCTACAGCAACCAACCCTATAATTTGATCATAAACAATAACTTAAGTTCCGGCTTTTCATCATCATCATCATCAGCCCACATTAGTCCACTGCAGGGGGCCGATTTTTGACTTTCGAGCGCTCGAAAGTTTCACTCGGAAGTGAGCAAAATCTGTGAAACCTTTTTTTGAAATACGAGCGGTAGAATTGAAAACGAATGGTGTGGACCACTCGTCTTTAAATTTTCAATCGCACGTAATTTCAAAAATACGGTTTCATAGATTTTGCTTACTTCCGAGTGAAACTTTCGAGCGCTCGAAAGTCAAAAATCGCCCCCCTGGACATAGGTCTCTTTCATAGCACGCCGCTGAGCTCGGCCTTCAGCTCTCCTTCTCCAGTTAACACCAGCTACCTTGCAAATATCATCGCTCTACCTAGTCTGAGGGCGCCCTACTCCTTTAGCCATAGTCAAAGAGATTTTAATTTCGCATGCAATCTCTTATTTAATCTGTGGCGATACTCACGAAGAATACGTTACACTAATATTATGCTTCTTAGAGCCAGCAGTGGACCGACGACTGCTTTGGTGCGTTGGAGGTTATTGCAATACTTACAATCAGGGCACTTAGGCCTTTATTCTATACGATAAAACTATATTACCTGGCATGTTATCGTATTGTCAACGTAACGATAGCTCTTATTTATTTGTCTAACGCAATACTATGTTACCTAGTAGAATAGAAGCCCAAGAGGATCTTGTTAAACTAGAAAATAGAGTACCTATATCTGAGGCATTTGAAATATTTTAACTACTGTAGTGATTTTTATTAGAGGTTTATTCCTAACTGTCAGTTAATTAACTTTGAAATTGTTTCAGTTGAAAGCACTTTTCCGTGTCCTCTCCGGCACGAAGCGAAGAACTCTGACAGCGGCATCTGCGGTACCAAAATACGTTGACGTTTGCCGTATCTTGCCAGCTGAGGCTTTGAAGGGGTTAATGTTTGTAAGAAACTATAAAGTAACGGCACCGATAATGGACAATGCTAAAGAAAATAATGAGTTTATAAATTTTAAACCGTATAACCTTTGAATTAAGGGTTAGGGTGAAACCAAAAGAGCGTAATTATTTGTTTTGTTGGTCTCGTAATTTCTGCTGCATAAATAAGTAGTAAAACGTCTTTCTCATTTTGCGTCACCATCTGAATATAACTGAAATTTTAAATGAAACGCAATGCAGCAGAAATACTCGCACTCACAACTCAAAAATATACCTACTCTCGTTTGGCTTCACCCCTTAAGAGTCCATAATTGGTGCCTGTCACCTAAAAGTGTCCAACACTGGTGCCTTACCTTAGGTGCCTACTGAAAATGTGTCCTGCGATTTTTCAGTAGCATCAAGAAAACATTTTACTAACTTCAAACTAGCTATTGTAATTGTATACGGATATGCATGAGTTATTACTAATAGCAATTAAGAGCGTTCATAGGCTAGACTATAGTAGAGTCAATCTCGGTTGATCTCAGTGACAGTCATTAGCGGCCTTTACACGTAAAGTTCGGACCGCGGGAAACGCCACGCGCCATTCCAATCTTCGTTCCGAACCGTACGTGTAATTGCAACTGTAATAGTAAAATAGGAAAAAATGTACGGTTCAGAACGAAGATTGGAATGGCGCGTGGCGTTGCCCGCGGTCCGAACTTTACGTGTAAAGGCCGCTAATATAACCACTTGTTTCTTAGAATTTACATTAAACAACATTGACGACCCTTAGTTATATAAAAAATCATTCACCTACTTTTATATGCCTTGCTTGTGAGTATAGTTAAGTGTTTGACGTTACAAAAAACCTGTTACAGGGATCATCCTTAGGCGGCCTTTACACTGAAACTTACGACTTACGTAAGTAGGGACGCAGCTATTGGTTAGAAGTAGATATAAATATATTTTTCTCATTCTAACAGATAGCTGCGTCCCTACTTACGTAAGTTGTAAGTTTCAGTGTAAAGCCGGCCTTAGACTGACAGCACTATAGTAGGTAACTTATGGTCTGGACTTGAAATCGCCCGCCGTCTTTTAACGAGATTTTCTAACTTAAGTACACCACCTGAGAGTTTTCTGGTGTAACAGATGCTCTTACAGCAAAGGAAAAATGGTAATTGCACGAAAGATCTTACACGGTTGCAGAGTACCTTAGCCTCGTAAGGCCCAGTGTCCAATAGGATGTACATAATTAAGGCAATTTAATTTGATCTGTGTTGCAATAATAACAAGGTTTATTTTCCTATCTTCATAAACTGAAAATGGCATTATCGAACAAACTTAATTGAACTTTATTGCCTTGATGGTAGATTCAAAGTCCCACTCACAAAAAACCCCCTGTTTGTAGTATGATGGGCTTTACGAGGTTAAAGGTCCCGTCTTGTCAAGGTTATAAGGTAATCAAAAAAATTACCTACGTCCCTGAGGCAGTTGGGTAAAAAAATAGAATTACCTTAAAAGTAATTTTTTACTTTTATTGTAAGTTACATAAATTAGTTAGCATAAAATATTGAAATGTATTTTTTTATTATTTATTTTGTTTTGTAAGGTTAGTAATTTAAATAAATTTACATACCTAGTTAATTTTAAATCTTAGGTTGGTTAGCAAGTGTAATTTATTGTTCATTTAATTTATTATAATATTTTTTTTGGCTCCGTCAGATAAATAATCAACTTTCCGGGATCAAAAGTATCCTATTTTTTTCCCCGATCTCAAGCTGTCTCGATACGACATCGAAATCAGTTCAGCACTTTGGCCACTTTTGACATTTGAAATTAGTAGTAAGTATGGATTGTATTATTTTTGTCGATATAATGATTTGGAAATAAATATAATTTAGTCATAATAATTCATTAGGATAGGAGATCGACTTTTTCGATTTTACCCGCTGACCAATAGTGGCTGAGTTTAACGTTTTATGCCAACTTTATCTGTCTGATTGTGTGTCCTTACTTATGTGTTTTTCTTTATTAAAAAATTAAATTTGGATGGTTTAGTTGGTATTCGATAAAAATTGGTCAAGCCGTTTAAGAGTAAACACTTCTCAGCTTTAAAAGGTCATAATTATATCAAGGCTTTTTAAATGTTATAGATATTGTTTTTTACTAATACGCAGTATCTACCACTATGCTAATTTAACTCATATTTCAGCTACAAAAGTTGAGGGTTGTAATTAAAACAAAGTAATTGATTAACAAATCGTGGATATTTATTGAAATAAAAATAATAAAAATGAAATATAATAAAAACAGTTCATATTTCACGTAGTTACACAATAAAATTTGTCTTAGTGTTTTTTGTTTTGTTATTTTGTCTCCATTCTGTCAACAACATAGAATTTAAATAAATTATAGTAAGTTAATTAAGTCTTTGTATTTGTATGGACAATTCGGAAAATATTTTTTTACCAATTTAATAACAGAAGACTTAACTGACTGACTATAAGTGTAGTAATAGAAACAAGTAAGTAATAAAAATAAGCTATTGTAGTCTTAAAATTTCCTAAACGTTTCATAAATTATTAAACGTTTTTTGGTAAAAAAAAACTGATTTACGCTATTAAGGATTGTCCAGACGACATAATTTAAATTTGAAATAAATTTAAGATCAAATGTCTGTTACATCTTCTGAAGAATCCTTAAGATATTGATAATCATAGACAAGGAGACGGGAGACAAAATCGTTCTATAATTCTCTTACAATTATCTAATATAAATTCTATCATAATTTACATTAAGTACGTATACTGAAAGATTTCACACTTGGACTAATTTAGGTACGAGTGAAGGGTTCTCCGATTATCACGGAAACATCATTAAAAACAAAACTGGAATTACTTTTCAGTCTTAATAAAAAAATCAGCGCTCGTCCGCCACAAGTGAAGCAAGAAACTGACGTCAAATGCCTCGCCAATAGAATTATTCTGATTAATTTAAACACTAATTAAATTTAGAAATACGCAATTACGAATAACACGTACACTTAATCGATTCCAATTTTGCTTTCTACAATACTTAAAATACCGATTACAGGAAACTCACCGTATTTTCCAAATTTCGTTAATTTATTTTCTATAATTTCCGAAACATCTTGTTTTCTATAAATATGAACATCAATAGGTACTCGATTTACATATCATACTTACCTCTACTATTTACAGGTCTTATCTAAGATAGGAAACATTTTGCTTATTATTGTACAGTAAACCCGAAAATTACCAAACAACTTACTTCCAAACACGTACATGCTACACCAAACTATGAAGATCCTAAGAAAATACTGGAAAAATCTATTTGTAATTGACACTATACAGCTTACAACTAAACCATACATTAACTCAACATAGCTTAACTTTGGCATTGGTTTACACATTTTCTATAAATAAAAACATGTTAAACAAAGATCAATCGAATGTAACATTTAAAAAGATCATTGAAAATGAACAGTACAGCCTCCAAAAATAAACATAATTCGCAACCTAACATCAACAACGCAACGGGAACTGCTCAACACGGGTTCAGCTCTAGTCGATATGTCACTTAAGATATAAATTAAATTAATGCCCTTCGGTGCGGGGAGCTCCTAGGCTATTGCAATAATTCGCCAACCGATCCTTAAGACTAGAACTTTCTCTGTTCGACGAGTCATATTCTAATGCTTAAAAACAACAAATTTTAGGCCTAGAAGATTTGGCTGGGCGGCGCGGGCGGCGGGAGGCGGAGCCCGCCCCACGGGTAGAGTCACGAGGCCTCGTCACGGCACGCGTTGGAGTCGTCGGACAACGCCAGGGGCGCGCCGTTGCTCTGGTTCACGACGCACTTACGCATGTGCTTCTCGAGGGTCGAGGGCACGGAGAAGGGCATCTCGCAGAACCGGCAGCGGTACACGTCCTTGCCGAGTCGGCCGTGCGTCTTCATATGCCTCGTCAGCTTTGAACTCTGCGCGCACGCATAAGAGCACAACTCGCACTTGTACGGTTTCTCTCCAGTATGCGACCGCCGATGCACCGTCAGGTTTGAGCAGTTCTTGAACACCTTCCCGCAGTACTCGCAAGTGTCATTGCGCCGACTCTCTTTTGACTTCAACATGGGATTTTGAAGCAATCCGTTACTACTGTTCTTAAGGCCATCAAAGATGTTTTCAGGTGGCCTCTGCGCATGCAGTGTAGGTAGCCACCAGCCTTCTCCTCGGTCCATGTCTAGTTTCATCCGCTTCGACGCTTCAAACGGATTTTCAAAAGGGTTAAACAAAGGATGTGGTTGAGGCGGCATCTTTGCGAACTCCTCTTTTAAACGCAGCGCCGCGGTTGGAGGCATGCCATTTGGCTTGTCACTGGAAGGCCCGTTGTTGTTATCTCGGTCCTTAGCCAGCTGCCATTTTAGTGAGTTTCCCGATTCCTGCAGTGCTTGTTTAAAAGCTTCACTGTATTGGGCAATGTTTGATAAACCAAATTTATCCATGAGTTCTCCGACTACGGAAGCTGAAGGGGGATGAGCCGGGAGAGGTAGCGACTGCTTGCGCGGCGGCGCGGACGGCGCGCTGCTGTTTGAGACCGTCAAATCCTCGGCTTCCTCGGCGTCCTCACCATCTTCATTATCTTCATCCTCCTCACCGTCAAGCTCCTCGTCTTCGAGATCCTCGTCGGTGTCGTCATCACCTGTATCTCCTCCAGATTCATCTTCCATATTAGCGTCAGTTCCTCGATGCACTTTCATATGTCGTTTTAGTTTGGAGACTTTCTCAAATGCCTCATCACATTGACTACATTTAAAAGGTTTTTCCCCCGTGTGTGTGCGGCGATGCACCATTAAGTTGCTCTCGTAGCGGAATTTCTTGCCGCAGAATTCACAGGAATGTACAGCCTCGTCATTATTGCGTTTGACAGGCGGAGTCGAGGAGGTGCGGTCGGGCGGAGCGTCCGCGACCGCGGGCTCCGCGCGGCGCTCGGGCGACGTCGAGCTGTGGGGTCTCGAACCGTCGCGCGGCGCGTCCACCGTCCCGGGTCCGGCGCCCACCGGTGGAGTCTGGCCGACTCGGGAGGGCGACGGGGAAGCGAACGGCGGCGAATGCTTCCTGGGGCTAGGAGAGCTGGAATTGCCTGTGGCCGCCCCTGGACTGGTCGTACCGGCCAGTTGCCGCAAGCGCTGCGAGTAAAAATCCAGCTGGGGTTCAAGTGATAGTGGTTGTGATACTGGAGGTACTCTGTCCCGTGAGGAGACCGACGTCGGTATTACGGGAGGTCGGTCCGCCGGTGACGGGAACGGTTGGTGAGGTGGTAGGGAGTTGGCCGCGACCGCAGCCGCGGCTGCAGCCAGGTTGATCCCATGGTGGCGAAACTGCTCTGAGACCAGTTGCTCCATTCTGAACCGGTGATCATGGTGGCTCGGACGCGCGAATAAAGGCGTAGGAGGAACTGATGGATGAGCTAGTGGTGGTAAGCTTCCAGGGAGTGGCATTCGTAGTAAGCCGCTGACTCCGAAGGGTGAATGCATATCCGGAGGGGGAAGCAGAGGGTGGTGACGCAGCGAGGGTGGTGGAAGAGGCGCGCCTGTTGATGAGCATCCGGAGCTTGATGATGAAGTGCTCGAGGAAGAGTGGTTTTGCTTGTTGAGCTGATGCTGCGGTGCATTTTCCACGTAGATCTTGACGCCATGGACATGCTGCACGTGTTGCAACAGCCTCCAGGCCGAGTGCACGCGCGCCTTGCAAGTCGAGCAGACGTAGTTGCTCGGTTCTGTGGACAAGGAAACAAAATTAAAATCAAACGCGAAAGTAATCTCTTAGGGGAGCGGTTGCCGATAGAAGATTTAGAGCAATATTAACACGGGCAAAGTGTCTAGTAATAGCTCTCACATATCGTAGTGTTGGGCCTAGGGATCGTGCGTGGCGCGCATGCTAAGCAGGAGGTCCGAGGGAACGTGAATGATCGCCCCTCCGTGTCCCGGGTGATTCATGCACCTCTAAAATCTTATGAAATATACGCGGGAAGATCACGTGCCGGCCCAACGCTGTTGATATTGAAATCTATGTAACATTATCCCGTAAGAGAAATAAGGCGCTGAGTTTTTAATTTTAAATTTACATGTTACCAATGACGTGTCTGACTTTTATTTATTTAAACCTACTACGATCTTATCTATTCTTGTAATATTTCTTAGAATAGAAATGATGTCAAATAGCCAATTTAGAATAATAACGTACGCAGTTCAATGAACCATCAATATCAAATTTGGCCAATCTCGACTAATCAATCATCCAATTGAGTTTTAGCTCGATTTTTTTGCATAATTTTAAATGATTTTTGATATAACTTACTATATCTACCTTTAAGACTGACTTTAACCTTAACAATTATGATGTAATAAACTTCCTTAACAAAACAAAACTTTACGGCGTCGCGTCGTCATTGTAAAGACGACTTTAACGATAAAGAAAAACTCAAATAGAGACACATTATTTGGAAAGGAATCCATTTTTTGGTGCCGCGACCAGGAGCCGACTACATTTAAATATTTAGGATAACTTTTAATGCTATACCACATGAAAATCTTAGTTTTGACGTAACTTAAATGTAAAGAAAGAAACAACTAAACAATTAATAATTGACTTTTCTGCGATAAGGTTCTTTGGGACTTAACAATCAAAATAAAACGGTGCGCCGTGACCGTGTAATTTTTATTATTAATTCCTCGTCTACTAATCAATATATCAAATTTAAATATCTCTATATTCAATTCATATCGTGTAAGGTGTTCTGCGGCTACTATCGTCTTTATTAGTATATAAAACCTACTAATTTCCAGACTATTAAAGGGATGGAACTATAAATAAATAAATGTTTGTGAGGGGACAATCTCATAATGAATGACCTAAGACACACAAAATGATTGAAGAAAAAACATCCAAGACTTAGAAACAAATACTCGCGCGCATCACACAAATATTTGCCCTTATAGAATCGAACTCGGGATTTCTAGCTTTATAGGGTCTATAGGGCCCTATTGCTGGCCATCTACCAATAATTGAACATGAACTTTAACATAAGGTAATAGAGACGACAATTCAACAACAATCGTAACTGGTATTTTAGAGGCCAGTAATTAGGTGTAAGTCTCACTACCAACCAGTAGGCCTAGTATGATTGCGTCTATATCGCTTGTCAAATGTGTATAAAGCATCCGTCACTCTCGTACTTATTTACGTGTCAAAAGGTGACGGATGCCTTATCTAAACTTTGTCACGCGATAAACGCAACAATGTTAGGGCCCTTGGCCAACCTTATCGTAAGTATACTCCATTTTGTGCTCTGATAAAATTTGTCAATTTTGTACTCTTCATACGGCCTCATCAGTATCTCTATTCCACTCGGGAAAGCCATATTTCTTTTGACAAGTTATCGTATTTAACTCGACCACCATTACTGCCAAGTAACTAACTTTAAATTAATATGATTTTACTAAGTAGAATACAGGCCATGTTCTTTCTTCTTGATGTTAAGTGACTATACTTGTATGATGGTGACTATATGGTGGTAGTGACCTCTTACATCCTGGGGACGCTTGACCACGCACCAGCGGGCGCAAGGCGCAGTTTTGACAGTAATTTGATGGTCCATTGTGACGCCGAGACACATTTTACAGTGGAGACAATAATGTCTTGCGCTAGTGAGGGGACAATGATCATAGTTTTTACACTCGAGAGTTAAATTGTGAATAAAATTTATCAAGTATGCAAGAAAGTCCTTGTTTAGAAAGTTTAGTGACATATAAAACTAAGATTTTATTTTCAGAATAGAAACAGAAAATTAATAAAACAATCGATTAAATTCCGATATGAAAAGATATTGATCTTCTTAATCCACTAAATTACCAGAAAATATGGACGGATATGTTTTTTTATAAACCAAAAAAAAATACTTTAATAAATTTAAGGTAATAAGCAATTTAAAGTAGCTCTTAGCATCTCCACAAAAACCGACTATTTTGCTTTTAACATAAAGGTGTCAACGACCAACTGGTCAAAAACTACAATCTTCGCAATCTTAAAGATATCGATAAGCATACGTTTATCGTGTGCCGGTTCTCATCGATAACGACCGCACTAGTGGGCGCAGCGATAACATCTGACTGTTAAGATGATTATTGAATTGTAACGGTCAGATTGTTACCAAACGTTTGGGGCTCCGTATGACTTTAGAATCGAATTAGAATAGAATTAGAATCGTACGTAGGTGTGGCTCAAGTGAATATTGGGGCTCTATTACAATTGCGTATAGACCATGTTGTTTCTATATCGTTTATCGCTATTCCCTCGGGAACAATTCAATTTTCCGATATCAAAAGTATCGTAATGTCATTCCGGAACTCTATCTCCATACCAATAATCGAAGTCGGTCCAGCAATCTAGCTGTGAAACCGTAACAAAAAGACGTCTGCCTGTTTGTTACTTTCACATTTATAATATTAAAAGTATTCATTACTGACGATATAGTAGCTCTTACTACTACTGTCAATTTAATATGGATAACTATTTTCTGGGCTAAATGATTTTTAATTTGAATCTGAATTTCGATGCAAGACGAGCAACACAAAGTGGAAAAGAAACTCTAAGCTGTATTATGAATTGTTAAAACTCTGTTTTTCAAAGTCTAAAACTAGGAAAGTTTATACCACAATCTCTTACCGCCGTATTCAGAGTAATTTTAGAAGTCGTGCCCTTTTCAAATTTGTGTATAAAGAATCGTCACTAAGGAACCGAACGACCTAAACGTCTTAACTCTGAGTGCCGTTATATAGGTACTATACTGCCCTTGGCATTGAATTTGCTAAGAAAAGGGGTCTATATTGACTGATATAATTATTTTTAGTCATAATGTGCTTTAGGTCATAATAATCGCAAGTCATAACGTGTTTTTTTAAAGAAACTGTTACTTTTTCAGGATTTTTATAAATCAAACCTAACCTAACCAAGCCTTGTATACGTTACGTTGTGCAGGTTAGATATTTCAGAACTTCTGAAAAGTTTACAGTTTCAGCGATATAAAAAATTATGACTATCAAAAATTATGTCAACAATTACATTATGACTAATAAAATTATGGGAAACAAAGAGCTCCCTAAGAAAAGACATACATTTAAGTAGGTACGAGTATCTGTGCTACCGTTATCATGATTCTAACCCTGGTGTGATTATACCATGGTCGTCGTAGGTCTGCGCAGGTCGTATGTTTTGAACCTACCACTACGCCTTTTTTTTGTAGACAAGTGTCAAGTTATGATTTCCGGTGAAGTTCGTCGACGAATAAGAGACCTGTAAAGTTTCAAGGTAAAGACGAAAGTAAAAACTCTGATGGCAATTACTGAATAGCGGCCTGCACACGTAAAGTTCGGACTGCGGGAAACGCCACGCGCCATTCCAATCTTCGCTCCGAACCGTACGTGTAAATGCAACTGTAATAGTAAAATAGTAAAAAACCTACGGTTCGGACTGGCGCGTGAAATGGCGCGTGGCGTTCCCCGTGGTCCAAACTGTGCCGTGTAAAGGCCGCTAATGGAATCTAGGCCATTACAAAAAAAATTATAAAAACTCTACAAACAAAATCTTAACAGGGTGATTTCAAATAACGGTTTTCTTTCATCCAGAGTACAAGCCTACAGATTATTTTGGGACTAGATCTATTTGTGTGAGAGTATCCACTAATTTTTTTTCTGCATATCCGATTCTAAACAAAAGTGACGTAGCTGTTTGATTCACTTAAAAAACGTTACAATTCACATGCTAGCTTTCTGAATGCTTTTTTTTTATTAAATACAGTTAGTCGTAACATCAGAGATTTATCAGGTTAAAAATATTATGACCTTTTTGTCCGAGCATTGTTCATTGTTGGTCATCACGGTACCGACTGCACAAAAAGTGGAACGGGATCTCATTTCCGATATTATTTAATATCCTGATTCCTGAATCTTTTTTTATTTGCGTCGCATTTTCCTTCTTATTGAGTAAGTTTTCTTTTCAATTTAAGTGCTTAAGGCGTAAATAACGTTTATTTTTGTATTATAACATTTTCTATTTTTGTTAACTAATAGTACCAGTACATCATAAATCTGAGTATGGTAATGGCGTCTGTTAAAATACACCTAAAATCTGACTTAGGTTTTTATCCATTACGTAAGTTATTAATCTGTCTTAAACAAATGACAAAAAAAACGTAAGGTTCAAATCCTATACGTCTAATCAGATTAGATTAGAGGGATTTACCTGGATTTACCTGGTCCGTGCAAAAAACCGTATGAAAAACGAGACTTGACTTTCAATTTACAGGTTCATGAGTTTAAGTAATAAAAAGATCCGAGTAATTTTATTTTACTGTCGCTACATCTTGTCACTCCCGGTCGTGTGTAAGTAGGGTCAACAACGAAGTTAGTAGCGGCTCGACGGCTTACGATCGATGCCGGATTACACCGATTACAGACCGAGCTGTAATTTAAATCGATTGTGCGATAACATCTTCTTGTCTGACCGTACTTCTACAGGGGGCTCTAGAACGGTTGCTTCTTAGGTTTACAAGAATAATTAGTTTATGAAATAACTCTTAATACTACTCATAATAACAATTGGACATGACATGTTTACGATTATTTGGACAGTAGGCATAATTGTATTACAATTCATTGAATTTAGTTTTTTTAGTTCATCAATCAATATTAATTACCGACTCCAGCAATATCCACCACCACAAAATATCAAATCGTTTCTAGCAAGGCGATATTTTTTTCATAAAAGTTATTTTATTTTGATACCGCCTGTATATGTGAATGTTCCGATAATAGTAATACGTATGTAGATAATTAATATTATTGTAGTTCGATGGTTCTGAATTCGTGTGGGTGGTCAATCATACTTTAAGCTGTCATATTATTTAATTTAGATGGACTTTCAATCGATTGAAGTAAGCTACCTACTTAATGTAGTTGTCTCGGTTAGTTAAGTATTTGGGACCTTAGGCTATTTTCACTTTATTATGGTTATACAAGCATGATCGCGTTATAGAACCATTTTTATTGTGTTATTTAAAAGTGTTGTGTCAAAATAAACGAAAAACATCTCCCTGTAAATCACTTGAATGATACCTAATTGAAAATTGAGAGAAAAAACAAAGCCTTCAGACTCCAATTTTTTTAATATTTATGTAGTCAACCAATAAAACAAAAAAGCATCACTTAAAATTCGAATAAAAATAGAAAACGTTCGGGATTCAAAATTTTAATTTTGCTAACCAGCCAGCAACTGTTATGGGTCACAATTTGCACCATCCGCGAGGGGGGAGGGAGGTCATTCAGCGCAGCGGCGCGACGGACATCCGCCGCATAACAAGTCGATGGCGAGTGGAAGTGCTTTTCTTATTTAAAATTTTCGAACGGAATGTGAATTCGTGGCTTTTTAATCTCGCGTTCTGATTGGTCTAGTTTTTTTAATGACGACGGAGGTTTGGTTGGTTCGGTTTGTGATATTGCAGGTATGTGTAACTGGCGAATGTTTTACTATTTAGGTGTTTTTTTGTTATTATGATGGACTACATTGTTCGGTACCAAACTTATTTTAACTCGTCGTCTGTCGTCATCGTCGTAATCTGCGTTTCATTAAAATGTTATTAGACTTTCTCATAGACCCCTCTGCCTGTAGAAGAAACTTCTGGCATAATTGATTGAAAAATATTAATTACGCAAGTTTTCACTTAACGTTTGTTTTTTATTAAAAAATGGTAGGAAAGTGGGCACATCACTATCGTAACTGCGTGGGGGTAGTTTGTAGTTTCTTGCGGTGTCCGCGAGAGGCGCTGGGGTGCGAACAACTGTCGTCGTCGCCGGAAGCAGCGCCGGCGGTTTCCGGTCGAGGGCAGTTCTATATGGATGTACGTTTTTAGGCTGTAGTTTTGAAGAGTGAGGAATGTGAAAACTTAAAAAAGTTATAAGTGATAGTAAAGTACAGTCAGCTTTGATTGTTGAACTTCCTTATAACTCTAATATGATTACTAAGTGAAGTCACGAGAAATAAATTATGTCAAATTTAATCTTTGGTTTTCTGTGACACGGTTAAATAGCGATAAAAGAATTCAAATTAATGACTCTATTCGGCCAATCAAAAGATAGTTTTATAATATAATGTCAAACTACTTTTGGACTCAACGGTTTTGATTTTTTCACGTGTAATCACTATAACAATATTACATGTTACATTAAAACCTAAATGCTTTTTTAAAGCTAATTCACGTAATTTGTAACGCACTTTAAAATATAAAACCACATCTGAAATAACCTAAACCTTCATCCTAGAGCAACGTACTGTCCACGGAGCAAATACAGGATACGGTGGACCCCCCCTAGGGGGTGAATGGGGGGTCCAGACGGGTGGTGTTTAAAAATTTCACCCCCACTGCTTCTGCCTTACAATGCTCGGTAATCAGCGATTGCCTTTTGAAATCGAAGCGCGTTCCTCCTTTAATTTTCTGTATAATATTGTATAAAACATACCTAGTATGAGTATTGTAAGCAGTTAGAACTATGTTTTTAAATTTTGACGGTTAAAAGGAAGAAACAATGCTTTGTTCTCATTTCAAAAATGTTTTTTTTTATAAAATGTTAAATGTTTTGTTTAAGTATACCCTTTATACATTTGTTAAGATTTAATCAGATAACCTGGGGCCTATTGCATTTAGAATAATACTGTTTGGCCCAATGGTTGGCTGGTAGAGAATGCCTCAAGACATTAATTTCGCCATTTGTACTTACTTTGTGTATTGTGTAATAAAGTTTAAATAAATAAATAAATGATAGCTTATATAAGTGGAAGTCTCTTTTCAATTGTCTGTATTAAAAATAGACTTCCTTTTATATTACAAGTTACAAGCTTTTATGAAAAGAAATTACTAGATAATAATTACTGTGTTGGTTTGTTTAAACCGTTTAATTAATTGCTAAAATTCATGACTTTTGTAGTATCTAAGACACAATTTTATTTGATTATAATTATTAACATGTACAAAAATATTTCTATCAAGCAAAATAAAATTTTCGTAAGATATTTTTCAATTACTGTTGAACACTGCTAAGCACCTTTACACAGTTTACAAGAGGTGAGACAAAGTGGTAATTAAATAATTTCGCTGTCAGACTTATACAGAAAAACAAACAAAACGGCAGTCCCTAATCTAATAAATAATGAAATATACGGCCATCTTTTTTTTTTATGACTCGTAGATAATACCAATATTTGCCCAACGTCTGGGTCGTAAGTACACAACTGCAAATTTTAATTCAATTTACGAGTCAGATCGAGATGACCGATATGACCGTAAGTGATAATATGTGTGCAAGTGTTTTTTATTTATCCATGGATATGAGTGACCCCTAGAATATGCGATCATGCTGTATATTGTTTATCTCTAGAAAAAAGTACGTTTTTGATGCAAGATGGCGCACCACGCTAGTTAACGTTGGTCACGAGCGTTAATTTGAGACCCATTTCAAAAAAAAAAATGCTTGAAGTCGTCAATGTCATTAGAGATATCAAGGCCTCTATTCAGCACGGTAAAAACCATATCGTTTTTGGCCTGTTATAAGTAGTATTGTCAACGTTTTGATAGCTCTTATTTACTTGACAGTAATGGCGACCGAGTTTGAAACAATACCGTAACAGGTCATGTACGATTTGGATTTTACCACCTGGAATAGGGACGCAGGTTATTTGAAACTTTTAGGAAACTCAACCAAATTGTTGTAGGCTGTCAGAATGATTTTGGACCTAAGGTGGGTACCAAATATCATCTCGTGACTGTAGATAAACTTTCGGCTGTGCAATGTATACTCGTTAATAGTAGAGTTAAGAATTCGCTAACTGTTAAGAGGATTGTAGAGCTGAAAATTTATTCCTATTTTTTTTTTCGATTTTTGTTTATGTCGTTTATATTATGAAAATGTAGGTAATGAAGATAAAATTTTCTTTTTTTTCTTCGAATTTTCATTTCACCGAAAGGCATTTCTCAAGTTAATTTTTTTTGGTAGTCGCATTTCTAACCTAACCGAGCCTACGTAATTAATGTTTAGGATATCCTGGAAACATTGTGGTTTCAGCAGAAAATAGTGAAATTAAATTCGATGAAATGATACAATCTATGAAGTGAAATTCGATAAAATTATGGGTTACCTTTGATTTTACATACATTAGGTAATGCAACCACGCCGCTTCATATTAGCTGACGGGACGTGGATTGTAAAACTGAATGTCATGATAATAAGAAATAACTAAGCTATTGAAGAGTAAAAGAAATTGCTTCTCCGTGTTTAAAAAGACAATGTTGTTATAAATTATAAAACAACTTGACTATTCATTAAGAGAATAATTTATACAACCTTGGAAATAAAGTCACAAGAAGCTAAGCGTCTGTCCACCTTAAAACATATGGTACAGCAACCGTAGCCGCCATTGCGATCGAATAAATAAAAACTGTTATAACATTGACAATACGATAACATGCCACAAGCAATATGGTTTTACCGAGTGGAATAAAGCCATATTACGGATGTATTAGTCGTTTATACAACTACAGATGCATCCATATTGTTCTACATAGGTTATTTTTTTGAATGGATAATCAATTCTAAAGTGCAGGTCTGTAACATCTTTTTTATTGCGTTTGCGAATATGGAACAGTATTATATATCCCTATTATTGTTTATTACTGGGCTTATTATAAATTGAAGCAACTAGGGAAATTATTAAAATACCAATATAAAGGCGCGCGGGCGTAACTGATTTTTGTGGGAGGGTGCGGACAATTTGTAATGCGATAGTTTACAGAAATCACTTCGGTGATGGGCGAGGCGGTTGACGCCATTTTGATTTAGAATTAGTATTAATTTGCGATATTTTTTGGAAGAAGCAATAGGTGGTTGGTTAAAAGTCAATTTAAATTTCGAAAAACGGAAAATAGTTGTAATAGGAACATCCTTAATACAATCTTAATATGGCTGTAAAAAAATTGTAAGTACCTTGAAAATCAACAGAATAACATATCGAATAATAAATGTAAACATAACCCATCATTTAACTAATCTAAACCTTAGTTAACACAATAACTACAAATTGAAGAAACAATACCAAATCTGAGCTATTTCTACAAAGCTAACCAAAACAATCTGGCCATGACCATATAGAGCATTTACTTGATCTTGAAAGAGACGCACAACTCGACGCTATCACCCAAAATGGCCCACATGTGGCGGCTATTTTAAACTCGTAATAACGCCAACACGTGTGACACACCCATTACCGCATATTACAAAAAATGCGAGGGAAAACAATAAAACGAGGGGATAAGTGGACGCTGTAAAATTGATTTTAGAATCGTGGCAACACTAACAGAATTTATGGAAATTCATTGTGAAGCTTTAAAACGAAATATAGATAAAGTTGGTGAAAATAGTACACAAATAACTGATGAACAAGTGATTGTCTTTAGTGTTTTCAATACGATTTTCTTTAAATATCACGCAGTTAAAATTAAATCTATAGCTAAGAATAAAACATCTCCTTTTTTTAACGAGTTTTTGTATTAAGCGAATCACAACGTGCTTTTAATTAATAAATTCCCCACCGGTCACTCCGCAGTGTCCCACAAAGCAACTATGACAGCTATTCTACTGCTCCCTGCTTAAATACAATCGATATTCCCGCTCCAATCCTTTCAGAATTCCTGACCTAGGGGACTACAAATAAATTAAGCTATACGCACAATATCATAAAAAGCATGTCAGAAAATATAGATGTCCCATCGCAACCCAGTGCGTACCCGAGGCAATCTATCACAGAGAAAATCTATGATATATTTACACACACTGAATGCATTATCACCATTCCTAAATCAGCTATCAACGGACTCTTTTCACTAAAAGGGTGAGCTTCACTATAGAAAAGGTTGACCCCTCATAAAGACTTATCACCTCATATACAAAATAAGGTTGTACTAATCCAAGAAATGCCAAGCGAAATGTTATTTTGAGGAAGCGATGTTAGAGATGAAGTTTCAACGGGCTCCTCAGCGCAGATGGGATCTCGTCGAAGTTAGCGGTAGTTTTTTCACAACAATCTCCTCTCGGACTTAACTTACGTTATCTCGCCCACGGACGCCACGAGGAATGGAACCCGCACGTACATAATAAGGACGATATTTCTAAAGAAATTTAAATTCACCCGCAAAGGTCCCGAGTCCCGAGATAGGATTAAAGATTGGGCGCAAAGATGGCCCTTTTGTGGCCGACCCTTAAGAAAACATGTCTTGATATGGAAATATCTTGAAGAGGCCGTAATCGAGAAATCATTTGCGGGGGAGGTTCGGTCGGAAGAAATTATCAGGATCTATGATTGCGTAGATAATTGGCCGAACTTTTAACCCCTGCGTTTAGGAGGGCGGCGTTTATTTTGCATGAGTGGCGATGTAAAAAGCGTATCACTGTTAAGTCATATCTGACCGGGCATTGCGATGCGGTAGACCGTGCACGCTCAAGTTTAAAAGGATAATTCGATCTGCGGCAGGGGCGCCGCACGAAACCGATACGGCTACAACTGTCCAGACCACATAATTGTCATTGCCTGTGCAATATAAATGACCCCGCGCTGGACGGCTTCAAACACGCGCCACCAATTGAGATAAAAAATAAACACAGACGATGTTCAAAGAGATAGAACCAATAGTTTTACCCCCATCAGAACATTTAAACGCTCACAATCCACGTAATTTGAATACGAAACACCTATATAGCTCGACAATCCTTCATTAATTTGTAAGCCAAACAAAAGAGACCAAACACTGGACGCGGTGAACACTTGGGCCAATATTTGTTTTGATACAAATAAGTGACGGCCATCGGTTCTCGGTTTTGTGATGGTAATGACTGTAGCAGACCTTGTGGACACAGTATCCATATGTCGACCCGTTCATTGTTGAAAAACCAAGTGAAATATAAATATGGAAATCTTTATACCACGAATTCTTCAAGAAATAGTCATCGGCTTACCATCGAGTATCGGTTAGAGTTCTAAATTTAACTACTCGCTTATTCAAAGGACACGCGATAGGCACGAGACAATCCTCCCCTCACCTTTCACACAACGACGTCACGTCTAAAATTAAAACCCACTTATTTAAAACCCGCCACTTAGCCACCTTCCCGTCTGTACAAAAACTAAAAATATCCTCGACCATTGTGTCACGCTCAAAGAAGTTCCATAGGTCACGGCGAACGTATGAGCGTGTACCGCGTGTCAGAAACACGCCAAACATTTTTTATCTTTGAAAAATTATAAAAGGCCGCTCATAACAATAGACCTCAGTAGCATCTTTGACAATTATAATATCAGGGTTCAACCGTTTGTATAATGCCATTAACGCCATCGCGTAGTCCTTCGATAATCAACCTAAACTAATAATGACTGGAGTTTAAAATGCGATAGCTGACTTTGAGAATTCGGCTGTTTTAGCCGGTAGCGTCGTCATGGTTAACACAAGGGTCATCACAAAAGGCACAAGATAACAAAGCGCGCACGTCAATCGTGTGCTCATGCAAATATTTTTTTCTTTAAAAAACCTTCCCCTTATCTGTTCAAACAGCGATGGGGTTAATTAATATGTACAAAATAATACAATTAAATTTATATTCACTTTTTTTAGTCGGCACGAGGTCACGACTTACTGTCACCATTAGAATTATGTCCTTGTTTTGACAATACGTTTCCGTTTGAATGCGGTTTTAATGTTCAGTGGATTTATGGATAGCAGTCTTTTGTTTCTGGTTATCAATTTAATGCGATATTTTTATAATAACGGGGCCCTCATGCTTTATTGAGCACGACTGGTTTGACAGCTCACTCGAAGGGGTTAATATGAAGGTTTAGGATAAACGCAATAAGCCGAAACAACTGGTGTCGAGTCAAACCTGCAATTGACATTTCGACGATAGCGCAATCTTATTTCGCGGCAGCCCTATTCTGCCACAATGTTTTTAGTATCTACATTTAAAAAAAAAACACTTTTAGCTTTGGTGTAAATTGTCTGGTTTCAGCGCGCGTCAAACTTCTAAATCTACAAAGCGGCGTAAATGCGGGTCGAAAATTTTGTACGTTGCACAAATTCGGGTTTAAGAAAGCTTTTGTTGTGCAACGGTTTAATACAAAAGTGTCAAATGACGGCACATCTGCTCCCACAAAGGGTTACGCTCGGCTTTTAGATTATTTTCCGAACCACCCCCGCAAGATTGCTCGCTTATACAGATGTTCATGATTTTAGACGTTTATTTCTATTAACTATGGCTTAAAGGATTGTTGTTTTTTTTAGATAAAATGCTTTGAGACGTTTGTCATAGCGTCTTGAATTTATGTTAATGATGATCGTAGCGCTGTTGTTCGTTAATAAAAGACATATCGAGACAGATTTTCGATGATAAAATTTTACTATCCGGTTCAGCCTTATTGTAAATTCAAAAGTAGGTAGCATTTTTGGTCAAAATTGAACCATCCTGTGAATCAATGAGCTAGTAAAGCGACGAGATGTCCTTTAGAAAGAATTATGGACAAATGATGACGTCAGCATAACACGGCCCGACATTGTTGTTGTGCAACATCTTGCACGAGACGACAAAAGAAGATGCGATAAAATGGCCGAATCCTTTGACACCCGCCGATTGCCTAAGAATCATTTATAAACTTAACATGACCAAGAAAAGGCGATGACGTGAAACTTCTAAACAAAAGGGAATTTGTCAGTCGCACGTGTCTTTTCGGATATATATTTGGCTATTTGGAGACATGCGTCACTTCCATACAAGGCAACGCTTATGAAAGAATTTCGATACAAAATAAAACGCTCCAACTCACACAGCACCGTGAAATTAATTCTGGAAACTTTTTGTACTTTTGGTTTCTGAGAGATGTAAAGAGTACTCACCACTATGCATAGTATTGGATTCTGCATCAGCAACTTCAGTCCTAGACTTTTTCTGGTCTTCGGGAGATGCTGACGTGTCCATATGTTCTTGTTTGATCTTAGGTTTAATATCTTCATCAGGAGAACTTGACGGCATTGGTGATGTTGATGCCCTTCTCTTGGGTGTTGAAACTCCCGCGTCAGCTTCTATTGACAAGATTAAAATATTTGATAAATATTTACAAATACATATCGTGTAGTAATTAAACATTAAAACATTAAACTTTAGTAACTCTTAACGATTTCACTCTCAGTCATATCATATTCATAGTGTTTTTAACGAATAACCTAACCCAAAATGTATATTTTATGTGGATAGAACCTAGTCGCACATTTATTAACGCTGCCGTAACCGCCTTTTACATATAGATGCAATAGGCTTATTATGAAACTAAAATAATGAGTTATCTTGTAGTTGCTTAACCCCTGGAGCGTCGGCAATTTGAGACTCTCGATTTACTACGGATCGTGCGGCAATGACGCCGTTTCCACCGACGTCCGAGGGGTTAAAGCTGTCTTTGGATCTTATCTTACCATCCAATAACCGCTTTGGCGTACTAGAAGCACCTCCATCCTCAATGAGATCTGGTGGCGCCATGGAAGGGCTGGCCATAGGTGGTGTGTGGACCCTGCTGCTTGGGGGTCTCCTGGCCGTCAATAGCGAAGGTCTTCGACTCGCGTTCGCGCTTGACACTTGGCCTGGTCGCGAGCCATCGTCCGGGTCAGAGTTCGGGCCTGGGAATAGAGTAATAGATAAAAACCTAGAAGTTTAAGGGCCTGTTTCACAATCGATGAGTAAATTTATCTGCCATTAAAAGAGTCATCGTCAAATATTATTTACTTGTCGATTGTGAAACAGGCGGTGAGACTAATAATGTTACAAGTGGATATGATGATATGTTGCTGTGCTTAAACTACTAAGATACTCGTAGCGTAACTTATTTTTATTACACTGGCTTCAAGTTAAAGAAAATAACTTTGTTTTTTTTTTATCTCTAGCATCTTCAGTGCCAAGCTCCTTAACTTTCACGCAAAAGAGAATCCAACATCTTTTTGGCACTCGAAAATTACTTACCTGCGCTAAAACAATGGTACGACGTCAGATCTTTATCGCACGATGAGATCTTGTGCTGGATGAACCGCACGATGTCGGCGAGGGCGAACTGTCGGCGGCAAGCGCCGCACGTCAGCGTGTCGGCGGGCACGCCGGGCGTCGGCGAGCCACCGCCTTCGGCCGCGCTGTCCGCATCCGCTGAAAAAAAAAAGTTTATTTACTATGAAATATAAAAAAACCCCAAAGTGAACCCTTCTTTTTACAGCTGATTTACTTAAACAGCCAAACTTATTTTCGTGAAACATGAAGCTAAGAACCATTCAGTTTAAACTAAGTAGTTAAAAAAAACTGTGCCATGGACAAACACAAATATCGTTAAACATATGACACCTCTCTTTCTGCGTCTTGAGTTAAAAACGTAAGGAGTATCCTAATTATTAGGATCTCAGCACATTAACACTAGATTTATAAGTGAGTAGCTTTTGATTAGCTTCATTTTGTTAGATTTCCTATTATTTCCCTTTAGTGCTTAATTTCGGGAAATTCTGTCGTTTTGAGTACGTTAGCATCAAAACAAGCCTTCAATTTTATATTTCTAGCGTCAGTGGTATGGGCTGTCAGTTGATATTGATTTCTAAGTCAGTTTCTTTGTTTATAAATATATATTTTATTGTGCTGTGCCACAAGGTAGTGTTGTGGGTCTCGGGTTGCATTATAATCTGAACCAAAAAACTATTGCATAGAAATAAGTAAATATAAATAGCAATAAGAAGCAAAACATGGAATAAAATATCTGATTAAAAGTTAAATCGCATGGATAATTTTGCTTTAATGTTAAACTTTCTTATTTAGAATTTTCGATGGTGGTGTTTAAAACTGCCCAAATTTATAGAAGTTTTAAAGTTACATTACTCTCGGTTCGGCCATCACTCAGAATTTCAATATTGACACAATTGTTCAACAGGTCGCGTAATACCCTAAAGACACTTAAATTCAAACTAATTACGCTTTATGTTATAATAAAATGGAGTCAGGAAATAATGTTTGGATTTCATTGGACATAGGACTGAAAACTGTTATTCAGTTGTTTTCTAGTTTGGGAAGTTCACTTAGGTATTACACAAAGAGGTTTAGTTCAAGTACAGTCGGCCTAGTTCCAGCAGCTGATCACTTTTGGACCTTTTCGCTTTATGCCTTTGAAAGATCAGTTGCGGCAGTTAAAACATGAAGTTAAAGTGACAAAGTACTAAAGTGTGCAGCTACTTATAAGGATTACAGAGACTCCATACATGACATATTTAAAAAAAGAGCTTGTCAAAACTTTAACATTTGTCCCGCGACAGACGGACAGTGTGACTTTCGTCCCTTTAAGTGTGAAATTACATTTAATTATGTGTTTCTTGTCACGGTCGCAAGGTGTCAGGTGGTTTGACCACTTATGTCTGGAAGAGAGGATAATAACAGACTTCCATTGCGGTCAATGAAAGGGGTTTTGTATCAATTGCTTTTGAGTTTGTCTTTTGAAATTTAATAGGGTGTTACGTAATGGGGTCGAGTTTTTTTTGTTGTTGCTTAATTTCTCCAATTAATGTTTTATAAAACGTGAACTACGATGATGCCGTTTTTTAAGTAGAGAGATAATGGGTAGTTAGAAATTAAGCATGCTGTATATTCCATATTTTCGTCACTTTTAGTCAAATTTACAATAAAAAGTTTTATAGTGCAATTTCGTGGCAAATGTAGGGCTGATTCATATATTTACGTTGACAATGAACAAAAATGTACAAGCAAATCATATATGAGTTTATATGATTCTTTATTGCTGAAGCTTTACAATCATAAAGTCGTTTTTACACGATTGGCCCACGATTCGACGGATCAAAGGCGTTCTTTGGCTAATTTCACACAAGTACGTTCTGCAGACGCCCTTACGTACCTTTATTATTATTTCCTTCTCCATAAAAGAAAAGTAGGCCGTTCTTTCGTAATAATGTACACAGGGGTGAAACCTGAGCACTAAATTAATATAGGGAAAAAACTACGTGATTCGACTGCTTTGTTTACCGTTGTACCTGGGTTTGTTCAGGGGGTTTATTATGTAAATGTGTCATTATTTAATGGCATTTTTTCACGTTTGCTTTGCATGGCTCGTGGCAAATGGGTTTTGTTTTTTAATCTACCTTTTGGTCTTATTTACATAAGTTGAGCACGCTTCCGATTTATGTTAGTTGAGAACAGGAAGTGTTGTGTAAAAAATATATTTTAGTTTTTATTTGCCTGTATTAGGGTTATTATTAATAGCCTTTTCTCCAAAAACTATGATAACTATGTAAAGGGTTAATTGGAAAACTTACTTTAAACTTATAATTGTACAATTTTAAAGCCGTTACAATAAAAATAATCATCTAAAATCCTAGCACAATACCTAATCTACCTAACACCAACGACGTACAAGTACTACAATATACTGACTTAATAAGTATGTCATTATAAATCGAACGCTATCTTTGTCCATTCACGTTAACGTGATTGAGTACTTGCCCACTGGGCATGAAACCACGCCCACCGCACGCGACTGGACAGTGGTCAGCTACACATGCGCGGTCAAAACTTCGACCGACCTTTACACAAAACCCACTGATTTATTGGAACTATTGAAATAAGGGTGTTAAACGCTTACGTCTAATTGTGTGGGAGGGCTCCAACATTTTACGACCGGTGTTGTATGTAGTTTTTTTTGCCGCAGTCTACATAATATAAACTTGTTATTACTTTACAACAAAACTACAATACTAATTGTGTGTAAGTTTGTATTGAATGTAGCTTTAGTTTATTGAAACAGTCTAGCCGCAAGGATAGTCTGACGCCTCAGGTGACGATGGAGGGAGCCACCCTCCAAAAGGGCTGGAGACCGAAAAGTTTAAATTAGCTCGTTACCTCACACGGCGTCACACGCCAGTTTTATCTGTTTTTTCGCCACAGAAAAGGTCAGACTAACTTGTGTGTTAAAACTTTCGACTTGGACGCGGCATTAATAATTAATTAAGTTTTGTCCCGACACGACGCGAGTTCCTACCCTGCGTTAATTTGCGAGTTGTTAAATTTACAGCGGTTAGAATTTATATTTGCGAGCACCGTTTCTATATGTATTTTTAACTTCTGTGTTTAAATTTTTCAAAGTTTTCTTGCATCATCCGCGTTTGAAATTTTGGCGTGTTTAATTTCTATGATATTAAATGATTGATAGCCATTATATCTATAGCATGTTTAACAAAAAACTCATCCAACTCTGACATTTCGGTGACCACCGTGTCCGATATTAATTGGCAAGGGATACTCTATTGTGCCGCGGCAGAACTCGAGCGTTTGGACCACAATAGATCGAATGAAAATAATAAGAATAGCGATCAAACGTTGCGGGGGTGGGTATTGTGTTATTGTGCATCGATTGTGGGTTGATTTTCGGTAATAATAGCGATATTTTAGAATAATTACATATGTACAAATCAAATGCGGATTTCCAGCCCCGCGCACTTTGAAGAGCCGCTTTTATACAATGTTGGACCAATTAAATATCGTCCTATATTTGTTGGCGGACGATTTCACTCATATTGTTTTTTCGATAACTTTTTAATCCAAATTAAAAACCGACGACGACGTCGTGTGACTTCGAATTCCTCAGCTCATTTGTTTATGTTTTAGCTCTTTTGTGCGGGCTGAATGGGGCAAGACCCGGGTTTTGATGGCGGCGTCTTTGACGACTTATTCAGTGCTTGAGGTCGGATATGGACGGCCGACAAAACGACGGTTTTGCGATTTACAGACTTAAATACTACTTTTTATTGAATTATTATGACGCATATTTTTGAGCGGCATTTTTGTTTATTATTAATATCTAAGTGCCATGAACCGCTTCCATTTCGCGTTTATTTCGAATAAAAATGAAGATACCAGTTTTAAATATTCTTCAATAAAATTCATATTTAATTTTATTGAATAGGTACTTAAAGAGCTTCATGATATTGTAAAAGAATCGTATAATACGTCTAACTGAAGTCAGGTATTTCATAGACAAAATTTTTCATTCGTGAAAATAAAGTAGAAAACTGTAGAAAAGCAAGAAATTGACTTAAATGTAATAATTTTTAACGTTTTATAGTAAAGGGCTTGATTCACAATAACACTATTTGACAGATAAATAATAGGTCTGTCCTTCTGTATACAATTCTAAACCTTTGCCTATGTTTACGTTCACGAAGCTAAAACTAAGAAAGCTAGAAAATTGGGCTGCCATTTTTTTTTCTCTAGATCCCTAATTTGTCCGCCATACCACGCCCATCTAGACCTCTTTGCCTATTCAAAGGAGGCGGGCTAAGTCAACACTACCTAATGACGTCACATAAATATGGCCACTCGCCACCCTTTCCTTTTTTTAATTAGCTGGCTAATGAAACCGTTATGTGAGTACATACTGAACTTGAGTTTCGAGTTGCAGGAATAATAAGAAGTATTTTTTTATAATAGAGTCATTGATCAATGAAAAAGCGGAATTGATATTAACAACAAATATATATGTATATTATAAAGAGAAAAAAGTATTAAAAAGATGTACTCAGGGCTTCAGCTGTTTTAATTACTTTCATTCATGTAATAAAATTCGATAAATAAACTGATTGACTTAAAAAAAGGGCTCTATTATAACTAAAACCAACAAGTTATAAACGTGTTCTAGGAAAGTTTCCTCTATTAGATAAAAAAATAGCTCCTTTTATTTCAATAAATAATTAACTACTACTGACACTAATTCTATCTCAAAGAGCTTTTTAGCCGCTTCACTACACAAACTACATAAAATTTCCCCAGCACTCGTTCTACTAAATATAATATACCTATAAATAAAATAGGATTACTTAAGGGCCCATTCTCGCCCACCGTCGCTAATCAAATTACCCCGCGTAATGCGAAGAGACAAAAACGGGTGATTGTATTGTATCCATATTTTTTACCCCAGAGAGCAGATCTCAGCCAGATGGCAAATTGTCTTAAGTTTAGCTTATTAAATTTGCTCTTTGATAAAATAATTAGTAATCGCTGTGAGAAATGACGTTTAAGGTTGATAAGTAGTCTTAAAATAGAGATGACTTTAACAAATATCTTCTGCTTCTCTTTTGAATCTTTTTTAATCGTTCTCCACGTCCGTGTTAACCTACTTTGTTTAATAATAATTGAAATTGATACATAATATGTATACATAGTGTATAAATTATAAAACTTAAAACTATAATGTGCTAATAAAACATTCCACTGTCTGGTGAGTTAATACTAATACCTACTGTCACAATGATATTAATAATTTAACTCAAACTCAATCTCTTACGCACTACACCACATATATACAAATGGGTTGACTGAGAATATAATTTAATATAGTTTTGACCCCTATCCCACGAAACTTCACCTGGGCTTGACAATATTAAAACGTTTTCCATAGAAGACGTGGTAAATTTTGTCAACTTGTACACTTGTTAAGTTTTGTCCAAACAGCTAAGTTAACGATTTTCGAAAATATATATATTTAGAATTGACGTAAACTGATGAAAGATCGTGTCGACCGCTATGTCAACTCCATACATTTCGAGGCGATAGAAAACAAATTCGTTAACAGCGTTAGCATCTTAGCTACGCCTATTGGAATCAATACGTCCAAGACATCCTTAAACCTTAAGATAGGGGTTTGGGTAAAAGTGCTGTCATTTGTAAAAGTCATGCGTTTTTAAGGTGAGCAGCCATTCGTAAAAGTGATGGATGAATTATGATAGATCTATTCAAAATAAAAATATTTTGTTAAACCCTGCATGTAATACTCTTAAGTGCATCGAAGCCGAGATATTTAAATAAGTATTTATACCTGGGCGTACTTTTAGTACCAAAAACGTAATACCTAAATCTTTAATATCTCCGCTCCAAAATTATTTAACGCATTACATTTTATGCATTTATGTGTATTTAGAGGTTCTCCAAACCATTATAAGAAAATTATCCGTGGCCGCTGAAGAAAAATATGTCAATAATGTTCATACTTGAAACTTACCCAATGCCCTTTCCCTAGTTAGAATTATCTCTTCCCAACCCAGTTTTTGCGTAACGTAACGCCACAATACCTTTTCCACAAAACAGGTTGACAGATTCCTGAGGGAACGCGAAAAAACAGCGGCCACTGATTACATTAGGTCGGGTCAGTAATCCGGTTACCGATATCTAATATCGGCTCGAATGTTCCAGGTAACTAGACGAACAGAGCCCTCCAGTGTATTGTCGTTCGTTAGAGGGATTTCAATTTTTTCACTTACTTTTTTCGTTTTAAGCGTGTAACGTGATGCCAGAGGGGCCTTTAATAGAAAAACGTCAAGTGAAAATTTGACGAAAATTTATTAATTTTCAACGGTGTCCGATTTAACGAAAACTACTATTTGTTTATTTAGACTTTATGGCGCTGGACATAAAGTAACAAATGGCGAACTTAATTAAATTCCTTTAGACATTTACACCAGTATTTCACGTTACTTGTTCGTTTGCACATACTCAAGTAAGTAACTAATTCAAAACATACTACTCGTATTATTAATTACATTTACATCTGACGGTTTGTAAAAACTATCGTTCAATTGCTAAGAATAGCCTAAACTCTTATGTAGAAATCCATTTACACTGTCTTAGGGAATATAAATTAACTCTCCTTCTAAATAGTCGGTAGTAAAATCTACAAGTCGAATAAGAGCCACAAAATGCGCTTATAAACAGCAACCCTTGTGTGAGAGTATTCTTTCTCGAGATATTTGTCACATACAAGTGTCAATAAAAACGCCACACCGGACTGTCTTGTACGGCAGTAGGAAGCACTAGAGATGGGACATGGTACAGAGAAAAAAATATCGATACTAGGTTTGGTTTGAAGTGACAGTCTTTTTTATAGCATTGGGAAGGCGAACGAGCAAACAGGCCACCTGATGATAGGCAAGTGGTATCTGTCACCCAAATACATTTGCATTCTCAAGACTATAATCTTAAGACTGCAATCCTAAGACTAGATGCGTTGCCAACAGTGAGGACTAAGATGGAATGCTTCTATGCTAGTAATTTGAGCGGTTGTCTTATCCCCACACTGGGACACAACAATGCAAACACTGCTGCTTGGCGGTAGGTTAAAGGATAAGGTGGTGGTAGAAATCGGGACGGATCTTGCACAAGGTCCTACCACCACTAAAGGGGTACCGTGAACTTTAAACTTTAAAAATGCATTTATGAGAACAATCAAATCTGTTTACTTAACTAAAACCTTGTTTTAGATAATCTTTCGACACGTGTTTTTTTATTACCGGACTGTCTCAGTAAAGAAAAAAACTATGGGTGTGGTTTTCAGTTACAAGTTCAAATATGTCGTTTGAATGATACTTGGACATGCAAAAACACGTTTGGAACAGACAACCTTTCATGCTTTTGATGGACAGCCCATAATTATCTTGAATTCATTACTAATTTTTTGGACATCAAGTGTGCTTTTTTCTAAAAGGAACATTTTAGATCTTAGACAGTTTAAATAAAGTCAAAGGACTTTATTTAAACTAACAAAAGCAAACACAGCGATTTTTAATTTTTAAGTCTCGAGTTTTTGAGCATCGTTAATACAACTACTATAACTTTTTTAATAGTAACAATAGCGTCAGTTTTTAATAAAGAAAAGTACACTATTAATTACTTCACTCAGTCTTACTCTGTCGATACTTTTCCCGTCTCTACCCCAATACCGTTAAGGCGGACACTTAACCCCTAATCCAGCAGTTCTGAGCATTTACGGCAAAAATCTTAATTCCCTCCTCTGTCCTTAACTGCCCGATAGTAATTATTACCAGGCAGTATCTATTACTGCCGTATCCATATGTATACGTTTATGAGGTTTTTATGTTTCGCCAAGGAATCAGCCAACTTGATTATAAGACAATTGGTAGTGGATATTGAAACTTGATTACCATTATAAGACTAGGTAAGTTAAAAAACAGCACAAGTATTTGAAAAAATCTTTGAGTTCATGAATACTTAACATAATATCATCATGAGACTATACTCTGATTACTCTAAAATGATGCCTGTGACAGCCGTATTTCGTAATGTCAATCACTAATAAAAATAGGCGATTAATTATTGAAATTCCTGAACAGCATCTCTAGGTGTGTACTAATGTAGTATACATTTATGTAAAGTTAAAGAAATAAGAGTAATAAATAAGTATTTATATGAGCTGTCACAGGCATAATCTTAGAATAATCAGAGTATAGGTAGCGATTTTATTACTGGCCACACGAAATTAGATAAGATAAACGTCAAGTGTTAAACATCATACAGAGAATCTATTCAACTCAGTAAAACAATATTGCTTTTGATGTGTTATGGTATGGTATGATGTATTTTCAACCATTACTGTCAAGTAAATAAGAGCTATCATAACGTTGAGATAACGATAACATACTAAAGACAGTATGATAATTATAACCGTGTAGAATAGAGGCCCTGTATTATCATATTCAAAACATATCTGAAGTAGTTGAAAATTTAGAGGATGTCCCATTTTCTTCCAAAAATAAAAACGCCCGTGTTGTTTCAATAAAGCCATCCTTTATTTTAAAAAGTTTTGCAACAAAAAGTAATGCATATATGGCTGTATAGCGAGAAGCGTGAAATATCGGCAGTTTTCCCGAAGCAATAAACGAGGTACCGCGTCCGGCCGGGAGGAGTGCCAGACTACCCTTTACTGCAGTAGTGTTTTACTATGTTATAGACAAATCTAAATATTTTCCCTTCAATAATTTAGAAATATTTCTAAAATTCTCTAAATTATCCACCATTCAGGAATCGGACATCAGCCAATAAAAAAAAAGTGTCCCTTTATTTTCAGAATCAGGTTTTTTTGTGTGGTAGTGAAATTAAAATAGTGTAATTAATATCCTATTTACTTACTTATAATCTCAAAAACATCTCAAAACATTTTAAGGAAATATGCGAAACAACGTTCTCGCATGTAAACGATTATTTCGGAAATAGCTAGCATTCTAATACGACTGTTTCTTTTAAAAACAACGAAGTCTCACTACGTTCAGCAATAAATAAAAAACACGAACTCATTCCACAAAACGAAAAGCGGAGCACTGCAGCGAGCCAGCGTATGCGTTAGTCTGGCCTTCCTATTAGTTCGCGGTCATTATTTTGACATATAGCCTCCGTGGCAAGAAATTTGTGGTCACTGCAGACGCGGAACGCAGTTTTATCTGCAGTATACGTTTAAACATCGCCTTATGTTGATATAGTGCTGAGGTTTCTTGGCATAAGCTCTACGGTACCATTCTCTATATCATTGACTTTGGTAATTTTACGTCCGGATTCAACATACGCTTGTATTGGTTATTGTTCTTATTTCAAATCAATGCTGTCCATAAATAATTTATCTAATCCTATATAGATAAATGAAGTAGTTTCAGTTTCGACCTATCCATAGCGTTCAGATCGTAAATATAATATAACGTCGTCCACTTACGTTGTCATTTATATGTTAATGCGAATAGCATCCGATTCGTTGAGATTCATACAGAGATATCGTTCGGGGGCAGATATCATTTTCACTGCCTTATTATTTTCCAATTTGTCTCCAGCATTGGTTATTGCTTCGTTTATTGCGAACCACCCTGCCTCTATTAACTTCGATTCAACATTTACGTATAAATAATCAAAATTTGGGAGTGAGTTTCAAAAATCAATTTAGAATCACTAACAATAATATCACATTAGAATAAAGTTGACTTTGAAACCCACTGAATTACCTTTTCGCCTTAAGTCGATTCCAGAGTCGAAAAATCTTGACTTACTCCTCGTTGAAAGATCCATCCTTCAAAACTTTTCACAATTTGTCACCGTAACTTGAAGTCTATTTAAGTTAAGCTATGTTTTCCTATAAAATTAAACAGCTAACTAAATAAACTTAAAAACTAAGTATGAAAAATTGCGAGTCCGATCGACCACTGGGCACTAGGAGTCGACTCCTTGAAGTCATAAAGCATGTGATCATCTTCGCAGATGAACACAGACTGACTGGCTACCTCTATAAACTTCGAGTCCCGAAATTTCAATGAAAAAAGAGCCCCCCGAGTCCCAGGTAAAAAAATCCCGTATCAAAACCGCCGTTTCCTAGTGACCCCGATCGCACTCCCATCCCTTTGTTAAGCGCCTTTTATTTATAATAGTACATTTTTTTCATAGACGGCACCCCTAATAACGTGTGAGCAAAAATATGCGTAATCGTCTCCTAGTGCCTACGGAATAGGGGACCCCGTGAAAGTTCCATACAGAAAAACGCAACTGTCCCCCATTTGAATGGCAAAAAGTGCATGTCACTACGGAATGGCATTAACGGATGAATATGATTTTGCACAGATCTGAATGGAAGGATGACTTATAATTGTGCCGCGTTATAGTTAGCATGAATTATTGGTTTGACGTGGTGTTTGTGATCGCGGACCATGAGCATGGCTTAGCCAGGACAACCGTAATATAATGACCTACGATGAATAAGAATCCGTATTAACAATTATGAATATACGAAACAGAAAGTTAAAAAAATCGAAGGAGACAAGTAACACCAATAAAGTACGATAAATCATTCAAACTTGAAGTTAAATATTTTTGTTTATGAATAAAATACTTCATTCAGAAAGAGCTGGAAGCAAAGTGAAGACATTGCTTTTGAAAGTTGTGAAACTCTTCCGTAATGAAATTAGGAAAATCATATTTGGCGAGCGAGAGGTGACATGAGTGACCCTAGCGGGTATTTGTTGTTTCTAGGTAAACAAACACGGGAGATTGACAAGCCGTACATCTGGTATGCTGACGCAAATAATGGGGGTACGATAAACAATGTAATTCGATTTTCCTCCGGTCCGCTGCGACAAATTGCGTGTGGTATTTAGTAGGAAATGAGAAAACGTTGTGATTTTTGGGGCGAACATTTTGACGAAGCAATTGAATTACCTATTGATCTGACCAATATAATACAAATAGCTTTTGTATATTTGACAGCATTAGTACTAGTCAATATTTGCAATACCCATTTTGTCAAAATATTAAAAAGCTGTCTTGCCTAGCTGGGAATATGAAAAATGTAAGTCGAAATTGTTATTTTATTAGAAATTAACCAGAAGGCAAACTCGTCGATGAAAAATGTATGTATGTCGCAGTTCATTTAATAATGTGTTAACTAAAACCATGGTCATCCGTTTAAATGTTGGTAAAATTAAAGATTGAGAATAGATTTGTGAAACAAATTACTATGGCATACATACAGCCTGCGTAGGTAAATAATCGCATCCTGTGTTTACATTTACCGATCCAGTTGGAACCCAAGAACCTTAATGGAGGAATTTACACATGGATGTTTTTGCGACTGGTCCCGCTAGCCGTGGCCGGTCAAATTCGGCTACCTGCACCGTGTGAAAACGGAACAGGTGGCTTCCGACCCGGCAATTACGCCGGACAATGCACGCGTGATGCGCGGGAGTTGATCGACTCGCGGTTTCTCTTGTGTGAACATTCACTCTTGATCCGAAAACGAACAAAGTCCAGAGAAACTCCATTTTACTTTGGACTTACGGTGGACGTGGTAGAACACTAGATAACGGTGTGGCTTTTGGATTTAAGGTGTTTTTTTTGGTAAAGTGATGTTGAGAACTGGTGCATGCTTTTTGTACTTTACTTGTATGATTGCTATTGTCTTCAACGACACTTGTGTTTTGGGATTCTGAAGGCTTCTGCCTATTTAAATAGTTTTTAACGTTTAACTTCCAAATAATAAATTAAATACGCCATATGTGTAATCAAAAGTTGAAAACGGAAGGAGGTGTTATAACGAATTAACTTAATGACCTCTAAACCATAATGGAGTCCAATCTCACGGGTTTATAACGGAAGAAGCGTGAAAACCGTTTGCGGAATTTCTCACATATGCTCTTCTGGTCAAGAAACCCTTTGTGGGTATTGTGCCAATTCAAAGGGTTGCTGTAGTGCCACCTTCGCAAAAAAGTGACAGCGTGGGACAGTGTGGGACAGTGCAGTATTATTTTACATCTGTGTTTTTTTGTGTGATATTCTTCTATCTGAATTCCATATAGCACCACAAAATTTTCGAAGTCATGCTCAGGGTGATTAGTTATTAACTTTATTACATTCAATTTAGATGCGTGTCAGTTATTTTTCTTTTTGTTGTTCGTGTTTGAAACATCACCGTAATGTGAACAACACAATAGGTTATTGAAATAAAAACAATAATTTCTTTGATTTCATTTCTCTGAGTACAAGTCACTGTTAGATACTTTTCTAGATAAATTATGGTCTTCAACTAGGAAAAACTTTTCCAAGTCTTTCATATTGCGTGACCGCAAATTTTCTATAAGTCATAAAAACCTCGGGTCGCATCTTTCTCATCGATCATTGCCTACATCTCGATTAATCTTCTTTACCAGATTAACGTGGCCTCTGAGCTGATATGCGGTTTACTTGGCCTTGTGCGAGTTAGCTCAGGCGGCGAGCGAGGAGAGGTCAGGTCAGACTGGTTTGTATGGATGAGGTACGTTGATGAAAGCAATTATCTTGGCGTGAATTAAGTCGCTTTGCTTTGCACACAACCCGGAGCTGGAATGGTATGGAGTAGGTACTTGACGATAATTAAAGTTAGTTTGTTAGAAAACATTTGGTTATGTGGTTGTATAAAATTAAGGTTCGCATTTATACCATGAGTATCTCTTTTATCGGATACCTGTTTATAGATATCAATAATAGCTCCGGTACTTAGGTGTCTTCAATAAAATCGTCATGTACTTTTTAAGTAACATATTCAAGTATGACATTACGACTTTTTTTTTCTTGGGTTCTTCCTACATAATGTAAATTCTAGTTAACAAACTGTCAACCTTTTTCAAATTTTTAAGTGCGTTATTTGTTACACCAGAAACACTAGCTCAATGGAAACCGCATTTAAAACTAGCGTAATTTAATTCAGAACAAGCGAGCCGTTCTCAGCAGACAATGGCGGGTCACTGGTTATCTGCCGATCGGGCTGCGTCAAATTTACTGCCGCCTCCAGCTCTGCGTACGGCTTCGAAGCTCCATGTCAATTAGGTCGCGGATTTTATTTATAAGTGCATGTTTCTAAATGATTGCTACTTTTTTTTAATAAGACGTGTTATGATTTAAATGAAGCAATGGAAATATTGATGTTTAGTCTTACCTGGTTTCGTGGAATAATTTGTTATGAATTGCGAAAAAAGTTTGATGGTATTTTTTTTAAACAAGACCTTGTTAGTTTATTTCATCAACCTACATCAAACTATAATTTTGTTTTTAAATTTGCTGGTTCTATAACAATTCGGCATACTTTTTTTACTAACGGTTAACTGCTTTACACGCTTCATTTGCATACGCAATAAAATAACTTAAATAGCTTTAAACTTTTCTTCATAAACCATAAGAAAGCCTTTACGAGGTAAACGCAAAACCTTTGTTTCCCGCTCACATGCCCCCAATTAAACAGTCATCGCGCAGACGGATGTAAGTGCATAATCTCAGGCCGGGTCATCGGTAACAAGGCGAGCGGTCACGATGGCCGGGATGGGAAAGCTCCCAGCATACAAATCCAGTTACGACCGTATGCCGCTGGGGCGAGCGTGTGAGTGCTATGTCCTATGCTGAGTTTGAGTGAAAATTCTATGATGACCGCTGTTATTGGGTCTAGTGTATTACCTAGATGATGTCAAAATCTGGATGAGAAAGATCCTAGCATAAAAATGCAATTGCTACAATATGCCGCTGGGGCGAGCGTGTGAGTGCTATCCTATATATTGCTCAGTTTGAGTGAAAAGTCTATATTGACCGATGTTGTTGGGTCTAGTGTTGTCACCTAGATGATGTCAAAATCTGGATGACCGGGATGAGAAAGATCTTAGCATAAAAATGCAGTTGCGATAATATGCCGCTGGGGCAAGCGTGTGAGTGCTATGTCCTATTGCTCAGTTTGAGTGAAAAGTCTATGTTGACCGCTGTTGTTGGGTCTAATGTTTTCACCTAGATGATGTCAAAATCTGGATGACCGGTATGAGAAAGATCTTTGCATAAAAATGCAGTTGCGACAATATGCCGGTAGGGCGAACGCGTCACTGCTATGTCCATGGACTTAGTTTAACTCAAAAGTCCATGATGACCGCTGTGTTGTTGAGTAAAGTGTTGTCACCTCGATGATGTGAATGTGGCCCTGATACTGCGGGTTAATAAATGACTACTAACATAAGAATCATCTAAATTATTACTTAGATGTCAAAATCTGAAGGGCCGGGATGAGAAAGATCTTTGCATAAAAATGCATTTGCGATAATATGCCGCTGGGGCAAGAGCGTGACTGCTATGTCCATGGACTTAGTTTGAGTCAAAAGTATATATGAAGACCGCTGTTGTTGAGTCCTGTTTTATTAACTAGATGATGTCCAATGAGCATCTATTAATAACCAGCTGACCTGGCAGTAAGACAACGTCTTATTTTTTCAGTGCAACTTTTAAAAAAACTTTCATATCCCGAATAACTGGCCAAACTGTTCAGCCGTTCTCAAGTGATGGCGCTTACCAAGGAACAATATTTCCTTTATTTTAATGTAGATAGGTACTGGATCACTATTACAATGAAGTGGAGTCACAATTACATAGAAGTTATCTTTTCATAGATAATTTTTTTTACAATACTTTCTAAGTAGGTACCTAGTTTATGCACATTGTGAAAAAAAGTCTGACCATCAATTACCTATGTGTGTTTCTCAAGGACATGAAGAGAATCCTAACTTGAGCCATTGCAAAGAGTTTTCTGCTCTAAAGCGTTTTCTAAAAGAATCATTTAAACATGTATTTTAAACTTCATCATCCTTTATTTTCAAAACAACTCATTCATAACCTTTAACCTTACATTTAAACCTTGCACTTTCAATCCTATCTTCATAATGCATAACTAGCTCGGTCTCGGTGCAGTATTGACTGTGTCGTGTAGCCGGAAATGCAACACCTACGGTCGGAGCCACAATATCCGTTAGATCATTATTATTGATTTCATCCCGATATCACAGATGGACATATTTTATCGATAAAGTTAATATAGTTAATCCTTATTTAGATTTAATGATATTGTATTTGCTATCTTTATGTGGAAATAGATTAGTATTCATTCAATATTATGTGATCCCGGTGGGAGAAAAGAGTTAGTTGTTTGATGATGCAATATAAACGAGCAGAAAAAAATAGTCATTCTTTGAAATTGTTTATAATTTGTGTACCTATCTAAGCGTTAAATTATTGTAAAAGAACATTTTTTGGTAAGGAAATTTCTCCAACAAAAAAACATATAACTTTGTGATTCAAAATAATTCTAAAAAGAACGCTAAAGCTAAATAATTATGGCATTTAATAGCGTATCAAAGCAATTAAATACACATCACTCATTCTAATAGCGTCGCCAAAACATTAATCGTATTTAGTCAAAGCATAGAGCAAAGTATTATAAATCTAGCGGACGCCCACGGCCGAAGAACAATACAAACACACAAAACAACACAACATAAATCATAAGGAACACCGAACTATCATCTTTCTCTGAGCTCCGATGTCTGATGATTTTTAACACCCACTTTATATCTTAAACGGAACAATGACTTACGATGTTAATGTGTGAAATCAAGACGTAAAAGGTGTGATGATATGAATTTTTAATGGTTAGCTTCATGTATCACTTAGTTCTGATAGTACTATATGACACAAAGTTGATCTTTCAAATTTTTGGGGCTAACAAAATTTTACTGGTACGGAAAATTGAGATGTTACTATATTCTTATCTGTCTGTTTATTTATTTGTCTGGTTCAAATTTCGAGTTTTAAAGTTTTAAACAAAGTTTAGAACTGGATGAACTGTCATTAAAGCACTGGTTTATGGTAGCGTTTTTTTAAAATCAAGCAATTTTTTTGTTTCTTTAATTACAGCATTAATATAAAGCTTTTGATGTTTATATCATAACTTTTAACATAATTCAACCACAAAAAGCACTTATTATCATCAATTTGGTATGTTTACGCGAGCAAACTGAAAAAACAACCTTATTTTTTGCGATTCCGAAATGAATGTAATCCAATACAAAGCTGTATTAAAAGACGTCCGTCTGACGTGTGGTGGTGAATATCGCGGATAGAACACGATCCGACGTGCTATCAAAAGGTTTTGGACAAGGGTCAGGAATCCGAAGATCACCGATTTCAAAGATCAGGTAAGAAATAAAAAAAAAAGATCGACGAATCAAAATTAAATAAAACCATAAAATTGAAAATCAGTGGGTACGGATAAATTTTTAAGTTAACGCAAGCAAAAGTTTGCAACCATTTTGAGGTTCTTGCGTAGGTAATCGACGCAATAAAAAGAAAATGAAAAGACATAGAGAAAGGAATACCAAAATCTATTTCCAATTATGAGCAGTTTTTGGTTCCGTTAAAACCGTAATCAATTGTTGAAATCAAACGTTTCAATACAGCTGCCGTTGATTAAAAACACAATGGCGGAAAAAATATAGAAAGTGACACTTGTAAACCCTTTTCTAGTAAAATTGATGAAAGGACGTCGCATAATGACACAATAGTTATTTTGCCTATGCTTCGGAAACCAACCCTATTCGGCTTTGTAGTAACGTTATCGGGTAGTATGTGGGTGTGTGAGCCTGTTTTGCTCAAAAAAACCTTTTGACCAATTGTTTGTCAAAGGACCACTGTGTATTTTTTGCTCGGGTGTTTATCGGAGTTTGACCATGGGAAAATATTGGAGCTTCAGGTGCCTCTATCGAATTCGGCTCCATTGTCAACCTGTGATTTTGATGAATCTGTACATCCTTTCTATGGCTATTTGATACGTTTAGAATGTGTCCATTGATGTTTTTTCTAACATCATCATCGTCGTCGGCTTTAGTATTAGCGGCATTTTGAATGACCTTTTATTTATTGCCGTCTTTAAGGCATGTAGCAAGACTGCTCCAAAAGCTGACATCTTCAATCCGTCGTCGCTCCGGCCTAATAACACCTACCAAACTTTAAATCGGCTCTAACATTGAAAGGCCGACAACTACAAATTGGTATTAAAGCCTGACAAAGATGGACTTGAGAGACTGTCCACCCACTCCCGGCTATTGATCGTGGACTAACAATAAATTAATTCTTGTTATGAACATTTTTTATTCCATTGTATTTGGCCGAGTATTTATTTTCGTAGGCCTCGTAATTGTACTTAATGGACGGACATTGGTCAAAGATTTGCCCCGGGGTAATAAAAATTGATTACTTTAGGACAAAACAATTAGGGACTTAATTTCAAAGTTGTGGTTAGCAAAGTTTATCATTCTTGTAAATTTTATAGTTAAACCTATAAATAGGAGTTTTTCATATATCAAAATGAAACAATATACAGGCGTTAGAACTTTCTCTATTTTGACGATCAAAATCAATACTTCGAATATTGACAAGAAAACCGCTTACAATAAGCTCAGATTTCTCGTAGGTGATAAGTTCACTCAAGGTGTATTATCGCCGGTTGCATCTAAATCTCACAGATTATGTCTAAACCGTTCACAAAAGTGTTAGTGTTGGCTACTGTTTGAATTGTTCGAAATAAGATTTGTATTGTTAACATGAATAATCCTTTTCTTTGCTAAAGGATTGTTTGCTAATCCTAAAAGGGCTGCGTGACCTTTTTGACTGGCTGTTTCATTTATTTCACGTGATGAATAATTTAATATCAAGTCCATATCTTTTTAATAATACCTCCTACGTCGCTTCGTACTGCTTAATGGGACCGGACTAATAAATCCAATTTAAATGTTGCCAGGACCTCCATTGACATAACATATGTAAATCCATACGTCTTTATCTTAAGAATCACAAATGCAGAATGCCGATCGATGCGGACATCGAAAACAAAAAAATAACCAGCCAGTCCACTTCGATCGAAATTCAAAACGGGTGGCCGCCGTCCGCGGAATCATTATTCTAAAATCGAAAATTAACTTCATTCCCATAATTTAAATATCAACTGCCAGTGCCGGGAGCCTTTCTCCTGTCCCTGTTCTCTAATGTAGAGATGTCGATTGCTAAATTTATATGTTCTCTTGACGAATTCAATTTATTGGTTCTTCGACTTGCATTTGTAAGAGATGGGTCCGTTGATTCTTTCCCACGATGGGTGCATGCTCTACTGTAATTGCTATTAAAAGAAGATCGTATTTGTTTCTTTGTTTAAATATTTGTTTGTGTTTCACACCCGCATCCTGTAAATTATCTACATACATATTAAAAAAAGTTTTTTACTGTAAGATAAATACTTTTTGTCCAGTTACAATAGCATTATACCGCATTATTGACTCTTCATCATAAAAACTTAATTGCTTTCATTGATACTTAACTCTATTTTAAATAATTTCAATGTCCTTATTTGAATAATAACTATAATTGCTACAGTACTAAGGTCAGTGATAAAGCTATAAGTCCTAACCGGGCATTGATCGATAAATCCGGTTGTAAATGCGATTCTTCGATATTCGCTTAATGAAGACATATTGAATCGCCAAGCGGGAACGGACAAGATATAAGCAATGTTTAAATTGACGTGCGGCTCTTTTATGTAGCATTCATTCAATATCGAACTGGATCCAATGGGAACGAAACAAAGTAGTATAGCAGTATAGTTGAGCGCGAAATGAAATATATACTTTTCATTATATAATAGACATAGTAACAGACAGTTATCGTGAATGTGTAGCAAATTATGCAGATCCAAATAATCCATGTGAATATAATAGATGAGTGTCTTAGTTTTATTTATTTAATACGATACAAATAAACATATTCAATAAGTTAGTAACAGAAACAATTCAAATGAAAAGCCAGAAAAAATATAAGGCATATCAATTAGCGACAAAGGTCTCTGCGAAAAACGGTGTTACGTTTAATATTTTATTTGTCCCGGCCGCCATTCTAAAGTTAACTTAGATTTTTAAAAGTTTGTTGAAAAGTTTCCGCGGTGTCCCCCGTCTAGCTCCTACCTGATAAAGTGATTTTACGATTCCTGAATTCACACTTTTGAGGAGGGTTTTAAAAAGCCGAAAGGTTTCGGTCTCTACCCTTAGGCGTAATTGGGATTACGTTAGAACCTTTTCGTGGATCGTTTAAATTTTTAATGTCCCGTGACATGATGTCATTTGCTGCAACATCCCTAATCAACGTTAATGATGCATCTGAACATTTTGTAAAATTTTAGTTTCTGCAATTAAATCGCTAGAGGAAGTTGACTATAAATGTTTTATAAGTATATACAAGACCACACAAAAGCCCGATTCAAGTATACGAATGGGGTACGGGCTGTATTGTTGAGAACGGCAAAAACCAAGTACCTCGAACTTCTTGCTTACAAAATAAGAACAAACGTGTCATCGACGAAATGACGCGTGTCGACCAATCGGGCGCGACGGCCGCAGATGTTGGTGACGTCATGGTGGCAGCGGCCAATGAGAGTGCCCCGTCGCCTCCGGTCAACTTGGACTAATTGCCCATGTGTGCGATAACGCCGGGTTTGAGGAGCCGTGCGCGTGAGTGCGCACTTCAACGCTCTTTACAAGTATTGCACGCAGAAATCATGGAATATTTAATTCTGTGACGTCAATTTTCCACGTTAATAACAACCTATGAAAATTCTTAGTAATTATTGATCGATATCGGTTTTATAATCGATTATTCATTACATGGATATCTAGTGAGGTTATAGGAAAAACAGTTTAGTGAAATCCGTTTTATTTAATACGAGACGTGGGATTACTATTATAAGTAAGATATTGGAGTTTGGAGTTTCTATGCTGTTTTGAAACCTAGACAAAAAAAATACTAAAGTAATTAATCACCAAAATATTTTTTGTTTAAATTACCTGCTCTAGCTGTAGAAAAAATATTAAATAAACGGTTAGACACTTCGTTTTTTAAGACAGAAGTTAAACAATTAAAAATATTTTGAACTCAACTTTGTACTTACTTTAAACAAACAAGAATAAACAGTTACAATGTCTGGTTCGGAGTGCAGAAACGTTTGTCCATTTAATTTAAACCAAAGTAAAGCATGAGAATTTTGCAGTTCAAGAATGCGTTTACAATGCACAATTAAAATATCTAACTGTTGGGCAGTGGGAAACTACGACAATGGGCAAATATAATTCAACAAGGTAAAAACAGTTTCACATGTTAGTAATGGTCAACTTAATGCGGATTGAATTGTTTTTGCATTAATTTGTAGAATTCTTGGAATGCCTTTTTATTTTTTGCAAATATCGAATTGTTTTTTGAAAGCATAATTTGCTCAAAAAATTATTAATTTAGCACCTGGTTGGTAGGTCATTTTTAGTGACTTAAATATTATTACTTAATAAAGGTGAAGTAAGTAGGCTAGGTACTATCAGTAGATTAAACATGGCTATATTGGCTATAGTAATTATTATTTTCACTGTTTTCAATAACTACGATGCATTCAACGCATAAATACAGCGAACATTTTCGTGCAAAAAAAATCCACAAGTACAAAAGGAAAATCTTTATTCATGCCGCGTCAAGCTACTTTGTATCCATCATTTTCGTCCCTTGGCTATTATCTAGCCAGTCAGCTGATGAAAGCCCTTTCACAGTGTATGTCGGACAAGTGGAGCTGACCACAATCGTCTTGTGTCAATATTGACATGCGGGGCATTAAGTAGCTCGCTGCACTGAATAGAGTCTCGACTTGAAACAAGAAAGAGGATGTAGGTATACGTTGACGACGTTTTACGCATCTCAAATTTTTACGTAGTTTCATGGACAATTTTCTTGTAAGAACACTAACAAGATTCTTGAAAGTATTTTTGATAAACGACTGTTTTAAATTTTACCTTGCTTATATTTTTGCATTTTGTTTTTATCGCTTATCGGTTATGGTCATTTAGTAAAGAAGTGCATATTAATGTGATTAGATACCTTACACCGATTAAATTCGATTTGACGGAAATTAACATTGTGACTTACCTTGCGCGATGCGTACAGCTGGCATCTTGATTCTCATCTTGATTTGGTCACCTATTTTTAGATCTTGATCAACTTCTTTATCAACAAAAATGTTATCTAAAATATCTTCGCTATCGGGCGACAGTTCGTTAGCACACACATGCACCGCCGTCGGTCCGGCTTATCGTCCTGTTTTTTAAAAAGTTTTTGATAGCGGAGGTCGGCAAGTCACAGGGTATCTCTCGTCAAGAGTCCGACGGCAAAAAACTTGCACAAAAATTCTAGTCATCTTCGTAACTTTTTCATCTTCAGAAAAATAATTTGCACATTTTGATCGGCTTACTTTTTCCTCTTCATGTTGATAAATATCGGTAGGGTCGTCCACGTAATGTTTACTCGCCGAAATCAACTGGTCATACAGTCTTATCAACACTTCAAAGAGCGTCTCAGTTCCTATCTAATCTTCGCACCTAGTGGCGATTTCGATATTTAGCAAACGTGGCGTTTGGTCACACTTCTTTATATTTCATAGCGTCTATTTAATAAACTTCTTCACTTATTACAAGTCCGTTAAAATATTTTGCACTGTCTTTAAAAAGTTCACTAAATTGTTCAAATTGGTGGAATACATTTGTTTATTAACAACGATTTAATTCAACGATGCGGTAATAAATGTTAATATTGTTGCGTACGTAAGTTGTATTTTCAGTTTACGTTAAGTCGCGTTCGAGCACGATTGCCGCGTGTAGGAGCGGTGCGAGGCAGGTGCGGCCGGCCGCCCGCTCTCGCCCGTTGTCCGAGAGCGTCTGTCCTGTGTCCCTTCGCGCGAGGGCTCGGCGGCCTCCTGCCTGTCCACGACTCGCGCCATCTCGCTCGGCCGGCCGACCGGCGCGTGCGAGTCCGCACGAACTAGCCAGGGGTTACTCGCGGTCGCAGCCGCCTCGGCTGCTCGAGCGAGACCGAACAACTCCACCCGCGCCTCCCAACTACTGAGAGCAACAGAGACGGCCAGCGATCAGAAGTGCCGTGCGTTGGTGTGCGTGCGCGGGTGGGGCGAAGATGCAACGCGTACAAAAGAAAAGGGATAATATTTGCTTGCATATTTCATGACTCGATTAGGAGATGGAATTTTTAATTGGATGGACCTGCGACGTGCGGTCAGTCCTCGTTTTAATATTGAGGTCGGTCGTAATTGAGCTAGTAATACTTTCTTAGAACATCGTCACTAAGTGGGCAACTTATAACTTTCTAACTCTGATAAATACGTCCAACAAATTTCAAAAATAAAAAGTCATATTTTGTTAATTAATGATAGATAAATCTTATAAACATTTTAGTTTTTATTTATTTCACAAAAAAAAACCCGTAGCCTGCTACGAATGCTACGCTCGTAGCAACACGTGCTCGTAGACGTCGCATGAATTGAAAGTTAAAATATTATGAACTAGTTCACTGAAAGGTTTCCATAAATTTTCCAGCCTTTTGAACAGTTCGAGCGTCATTTACTTTTAAAGTAATCCTGTATGAATAGTTAAACAGTTAAAAATGTTCTCAATAAACGAGTCCTAAATAATGCACCAGTAAACACGCAACCTGTAAAACGTGACTTCATTTTTCACTCTCGCTTGGTAAGTTTTAGAGCACATTTTTCCCCCGCGTTATTTTACTTAAGACGCCACGAGGAAACTTATCTCGGTCGGTCCTTGACTTTAATAAGTTTTATGAGTGTCAGTCGAGACTTAACTGGCGCGAGAACGCCGGCGAAAAAGAACTTTTTCATAATTGTTTCTGAACGAGCTCCGCGAACTTCGGCGCGTTCGATTTTTAAATCCGTGAACTTAGCAATTCTAATTGATTGACGAAAATATTGTCAACCGCCTTTTGTTTTCAAATTTCGATTGCGGCGTTCTCAATTTGAATTTAGAAACATTACTTTAGAAACAGATTTATTATTTTTCATCGTTTCTATGAGACTAACTTTCTACGTGACTATAAGGTATACATTTTAAACAAATCTTTTGTATTCCACCACCGCTTGACCAAACACGCAGGGATAGGCTGAAAAAACGGCGGTCACCCAATGTCCAGTTGAAAATGCAGCCTTGAAAATATCCCCATTCCTCTCTAATGTCCACACATATTACGAGAAGATAGAGACGGATAGGCCGGTCCATTTTCTCTAGTGGAAAGTGCGGGACATTATGACCGATATACGTCTATCTCATTCAGGTGTAGGGTTGTGTAGGTGTATTGAAAGGGATGGTGGGTGGATGTGTTGTTACGCATGTGTGTCTGCTACCGCTACTCACCGATAGGGGGCGCGTGGAAAACCGAGTCGCGTTTTCCTTAGAAAGAACCTTCACAGGGTTGCTATCTTAGTTTTGTTCGGAGGAAAATGTTGGATGTTAATATTCAAGCCGTGGTCTTTTTTAATGTTTTTAAATAACCAACCTTTAAATTTATAGCCATAAAGGTATCTTTCAAGATTTATTTGCAAATTAAAGTACTTAATGGAGTTTGTGTAGCTAAATAGGCGTTCAATATTTGAATGAATGTGGTTTTTTTTTATTTCTTTTTTTTTTGAACTTTAAGACGTATGTTTTTTTATTATGTTTCCAAACTGACCCGTTTAGCCTAGTTGATGTGACTCTGCCTTAGCTAGCGGTGCTGAGTTCGATTCCCGGTATGAGTAAGTATTTGTGTGATGAGTGCGAGTATTTGTTCCTGAGTCTCGAATGTTTTCTATCCCCCTTACTAATAAGCGTTGAGTAACGGTGGTATAGCTATACAATGTTGTGTCCTTATCTGTCATTGTGACATTTGAATTTGACAGATAAGGACAAAACATTGTATATACCACCGTTACTCAATGTTTATTAGTAAGGGAGTGTGTGGTTTGTGTTTAAGTATGTATCTAAGTTTGCTAGTTTCATTCGTGTATGTTAGTTTGTTACTCTTTCACGCTGTAACGCCTGTACGGATGATTTTTTAAATGGAGATAGTTTATACCCTGGATTAACACATAGGCTACTTTTCATCCTTTTAATCTAGATTGACGCAGACGAGATCGTGGTTAGAGCTAGTATATCTGTATAAGTATGTTTATCATTGCCTAGTACCCATATTACAAGCCTAGAGCTTAGTTTGGGACTAGGTCAATTTATTAGTTTAACTGTTAAATTAAAAAAAAAATGAAAGCATGAAAGTCGTATAAATGCAGTTGAAATGCGCTCTTTGCGTAGTATGTGTGGTGTGAAACTGATTGATAGAGTAAGGAATGAAAAGGTCAGAGAGAAATGTGGACTAAAAGAAGATGTAGTGACTAAGATTGAAAAGGGCATGCTTCGATGGTTCGGTCATTTAGAAAGGATGGATGAAAGAAGATTGACGAAAGAGATATACGGAGCAAAAGTGAGTGGGAGGGTCGGAAGGGGCCGCCCTAGGCGTACTTTTTCGAATCAAATCGGAGAAATACTGGCAAAGGGCCGGATCGGGCCGGTATACGAAACCGACGTGCATGCATGGCTCGATGTATGAAGGTGGAAGAAGCGAAAGAGATTTGTCAGGATAGTAGGAGGTGGAAAGAAGTGGTTTCTGCCTACCCCTCTGGGAAACAGGCGTGATTTAATGTATGTATGTACTGTTAAAAGAAGTGTAAATAAAAAAAAATGGAAATGAACAAATGCAATAATCAACCACTTTACGCCCTGCTGTAGCTTTTTTTGTTTTTACCCCCAACCTTTTCAAATGTTACTGTTCATACATTTACGTTTTTTCGTCAACCGATAGTTGCATAATTGCACGTTTCGTCGGATTTTTTCTCTTCCTCTTTTTTCAACCGCATGTGTGAGACAGGATACTCGAAATTGCTCAATCCGAGACTGTAACGTTAGAGCCGAGAAAGTATCGGATTCAATGTCCCATCGACATGTTTTTTGCTCCCAGTTCTGAATGTGCTTTTAAAATGTTATAAAAATATTTATGTGAATTAATTAAACGTTAAACGTTTAATTTATGTTACGTTTCAAAGAATTACTTATATTATAATAAAGTAAAATCATTCTCGGATAGCCAAGGTGTAAATGATAAATGTTTTTATCTACACTCATATCATAAGTCCTCTATTATGCGTTCAAAACCCGTAGGCAATGACCAGCATTAGGTACCTGTGGTAGTAGGTAACAGCGATGACAGCTGTTAATTTTGGAAGATGTTCCAAATTCGGATCAGACCATACAGTATTCGATAACGTAATTCAAAATTTCGGTAAGTTAGTTGGAGACTGAAACTTTGCAAACCATAAAGAAGTGGTGCTACTCGTAGTGCGTGCATTATACGTGAAAAACTGTATTTATTTAGACTTTTTCAGTTTTTGCGGTTTGATTCATAAACTAAGGGTTTTGCAGCAAAATTGTATAGAAAACAATCATTTAAAATTTTGTGCAATTAGTCCTTATTGCCCATAGTTTGAAATGTCGTATCTCAGTAAATATTAGAAATGTTTCAAATTACAGTGCATTTAGTGTTGTTAATTTTTTTAAACCCAAAATTCCATAATTTATGAATTACCTATATAAACTACAAAAACCCAGGCTTTTTTCTTGCAAAATCTAGTTTCAATCTCCCCTAAGAGGTTCACTAGGGTAACTTAGGTAACTTACCAATTCTTTTGATTTTAGTCGCGTTTGCGTTTTTATTGTAAGATATGTCTGGCTATATACTTAGAAAGTGGAACGGAGCTTACTTTAAAAAAACGCGTCCACTGATACTCATACACACGGAAAGACAGATACAGAGATTCACATACACACAAAATAAGATAAAAGGTATGTATTCCGTAAACAGGCCGCACGGGCACTTTAACACGTCAAAATGTAACAGCGCTTCATAAATGTGACATTATTGCGAATGTAAAATATGACGTGTAAAATTTATTTTATTAATAAAGAGACCACTGCTGAGAAGAAACGCCGCAAGAAAAACAATCAGTCTGTTTAAGGGTTCCGTACCCAAAATGGCAACAACGGAACCCTAATAATAGTTATGTCATGTCATAGGCATTTTATTTAAAAAACTACGAAACATACATTGATTAAATTTGGAGTAGGTATATTTAGGTGTCTTGTACTTACTTAGTTTGGTAGGTAGGGTAGAAGTACCGGTTTTGGCCGCTGTACCATTTTTGGCCATTTAAGGTTGAAATAAGCATCAAAAATACTGTAAATTTAAATAAATATTCATAAATAGTTTAAACTGAAGATTAATAAAAATATAAAATATAAAAATATGTTTGTAATTTCATAATGCTTTAGATATTACTTAATATTTAGAGTGGCCAGAACCGGTGTAAAGATGGCCAAAACCGGTACTTCTACCCTAGTTAAATAACAAAAATAAATATTTCTAGGGAAGGCATTCCATACATGTAACAGAAGATGAAAAAAAAACTCAAGTACACAAAAGGGAATATGCATGGATTTTTTAAATTGCATTTCTCAACAAAACATGAAAATACCATAACAGAGATAAAAAATGTGAAATTAAAATTAAAATCGGCTAAGAAATACGGATGATACAAATATTTTAAATTGCTATTTAGACAACAATTACCTAGACAGAGAGATCCGATATGCACTGTGACGTCACGTAACAGGTCGGCCATATAAACTCCATGTTAAATTATGTTTTTCTAGAAAGAGATAGGAACAAATCTTTGTTGATTTATATCTTGGTTATTTTTATAGCTATTCGAAAAATATTTTTTTTAACTGTTTGTTACATGAATCAGCTATTACTGAAGCTGTGAAAAAAAAGTCATGAAAATTCCCTATTACGCATGTTAACTTAAACGTACATAACACCTCTTTTTTGCGTGGGGGTTAAACCCACGGTAGCCCACGTGTTCTTAAATGTACCCTGGTTGGTTTCGGTAAGTGTTGATTTATTTCGGGAAGCGAAAGGGTGTGAGGCAATTAAAAACAATATTTATGGGCAAGAGATCAGCAGAAATAGCTTTCAAGTGGGAGTATTTGCTTAACTTTCAAAGATTTTTCTGTTATAGCAGTGTTTTTAATGGGAGCCCTTTGTTTCCCATAATTTTATTGGTCATAATGTAATTGTTTACATATTTTTTGATAGTCATAATTTTTTATATCGTTGAAGCTGTAAACTTTTCAGAAGTTCTGAAATATGTAACGTGTAGACAAGGCTAGGTTAGGTTAGGTTTGATTTATAAAAATTCTGGAAAAGTAACAGTTTCTTTAAAAAAACACGTTATGACTTGCGATGATTATGACCTAAAGCACATTATGAATAAAAATAATTATGTCAGTCAATATAGACCCGTTTTTAATGTTACTAAAGAAATTGATGTTTTATATTATAAATAAAAAACAAATAAAAATCATACCACTTGACCTAGCCTCAAACTAAGCTCTAGGCTTGTTTTAGACAACGATATAAATACTCACATAGAGAAATACATAAAAAACATCCATGACTCAGGAAAAAATACTCGCGCTCATCCCACAAATATCTGCCTTTACCGGGATTTGAACCCAGGACCGCTAGCTTCGTAGGCAGGCTCACTACCAATTAGGCCATTGCGTCGTCCTGGCGTATTTATTTCCCGTGCCTGATTTACAATCATATTTATGCCAGTATTAATATCATCATCATCGGCCATGGTCCGTCCACTGCTGAACGTAGGCCTCCTTCATGTTTCGCCACAATTTTCTATCCTGGGCTTCCCCCATCCAGCCCCTGCCTGCAGTCCTTCGGATATCATCAGTCCAACGAGTTGCAGGGCGCCCTATGCCAGTATTAATATAGGCGGTCTAAATATAATAGCAGTTTATGTGGCTGGTGCATAATAATAAGATCACACGAGTGTTTTAATGCCTAATTATGTATAGCCGCATACATAACTTTATCTACATGCATATTATAAGTTTTCTATAATATGTTCAGATATGGCCTGTATTTTTATTAAGTTAGTGTTACTGTTAACTTGTTTGTAGTACCAAAGCTTAAATAAAAAAATAAAAAATAAAATACTAAAAAACAAACTTTATTTACAATTTAGTTACAGATTCGGCATGCATTTTCAAGTTAGTGGTACAGTATTACCGATACTTTAATGTTTAGGTACCGACACTTTAATGTAAACATTACGATGCACTACACTTTAATGTAAACATTAAGATGCAACCACAGATACAGGTTTCTTAATATAGGCGATTTGCTTACCGCTTCTGAACATATTGTAGGGAAGTTATGATATGGATGTAGATAAATACATATAAAGGGACAGTTGCACATAAATTGACCCAGTCCTAAACAAAGCTCTATGCATACTATGGGTATGGGTACAGTCGGGCAAAAATGTGGTCTACCACCCTACGGTTGAAGTTCTTTTGAGCGTCATGACTAGGGATCGGAAATTCGGATGCTTTTATTGTTTTTTTTGTTGTTGTTGTTGTATTGATGTTAAGTAGTATGGAGGCGGACTCAATTTAATTTTGCTAATAACTTTCCCGGGATTTCCCGGAATACCGGAAATTAGGATACATATACACATACGTATTTAAAGTATTTAAATAACATATTTTAGTTGTTACTTTTTACAAAATATGCGGTTTGTTTAACTAACAGTACCAGTATTCTTTAACATCAAACTATATTAAATTTGTTAAGTTAAATATTATTCTTGTGAAATCTAATGGTTAGCAAGCAGCGTGTAGGTATGTTAACAAAATTGCTGAAAACAGTCATAACCTAAATATTTTGATAGTTATCACTATTTCCTGGTGTTTTATACAATCCCGGAATCCCGGAACTCAAATAATTAAAATAATATTTTTAAGAAGCCGACTCCATACCTGCTGAGCTTTTTCCGGAAATTTGCTAGTTGTAGGTATAAAAGCATCCGAATTTCCGATCCCTAGTCATGATAAAACAAGTTCGATTTTCCCTTGCAATAATATTATGACAGTGACTAGTGTCAACCTTAGCGATAATTAGATCTCACAGAAACTTTCGTCAAAACTGGTAGACCACTTTATTGGCTGACCGTACTACGGTACTAGGCAGATAAGAACTAAATCCTAACACATTTCACAAACATGAAGTTTCTGACTATTGACATTGTTGACAGTAAAACAATGCTAAACTTATTTGAGACGTTATCTATGAAAAGCGATCTTATTGTCGATGGCGCTTCCGCCATTATTAACGATGCTCCGATATAAATACAACGTCGAATGACGCAGTGCGGCGTAAGCGCCATCGACAATAAGGTCCCTTTTCATAGATTTGTTGCGTGTTAAGGAATAGAAATAACAGCATTTTTTAACTGCTGTCAACATTATCCATATTCAAAAACTTCATGGTTGTGCAATGTGTCAGGATTGACTTCTTATCGGCCAGGCACTATAGAACATAAGTAACTGTACATTTTAGTACTGTGTCACAGTAAAGTATTAAAATGAGAGTGGTTTGAATTTAGTATATCCAAAGCTGCGACAAGGTACGGTCGGCTTTATAAGGCTGCACATTATAGTGCTTTGTCACTTTAACGTTATGTTTGACCTGCTGCACTAATCTGTCTAAGGCAGGGGCCGGCAACCTGCAGCTCGCGAGCCACGTGCTGCTCTTTGGACGTAAAGCTGCGGCTCTTAGGATCCAACTTTATTTATGCAAGTACTATTTATTTAATAACTAGCTTTCGCCCGCGACTCTGTCCGCGTAGAAGTCGTTTATCGCTGCTCCCTCGGGAACTGTCCAATTTTCCGGTATAAAAAGTATCCTAGGTCCTATTCCGGGACAGGACCAATATGTGTGCCAAGTTTCATCTTAATCCGTTCAGTGGTTGAAGCGTGAAAGACGGACAAACATACACACTTTCACATTTATAATATTAGTATGGATTTTTGACTCTTCCGACTCAAAAGGTTGCCGACCCCTGAGGGCCCTGCTAAGATGCATTGCGCTAGCTAACGTTTCTATTCGTTTCATTTTTAAACCAATCGCGTCACTGGTAGGCCACGTGACTTTTCGTATCACGTGATCTACCAGTGACGCGATTGGTTTAAAAACGAATCGAATAGAAACGTTAGTTAGCGCAATGCATCTTGGCAGGGCCCTGTGGTCTAAGGCGTTAAAACGACAAGGACTGTACTAAAATGTACAGCTACTTATGAGCTCGACCGTACGAGTACAATATACAACTGTAAGTTTATACCTAATAATATGAAAATATCCAAGAACCAAGAACAAATTGCATTTATCAGACAATTATTGGCCTCACCTGGAATCGAACCCGGGACCGGTTACCTCGTGGGCAGGGTCACTTTACTGCTAACTAGGCTAAAGTAAGGCGTCTAGCGTACCTATTACTTAATTTTCTCATTTGCTTAACGTATTTTTAAGTAAAAAATATATATTAGAATAGTACATTATTGCCTAGGCATGGAAGTAGGCAATTGCGGGCCGAGTATTGTTTTAAACGGACGAGCTTGCGAGTCCGTTTAAAAATACGAAGCCCGCAATTGCTGTTCCTGCCGAGGCAAATATAGTGCTTTTCTCAAAAATCGCAAGATTTTTTTTATGTTGGAGTAAAATCTTCATCGCTTGAACTCATTTTTTTAATTGCGTACAAACAAACTTCATGTGAAAAAACTTTCACTCTTTACCGCCTTTTTATTTATGACAAGGAGAATTGCAAGGTTTGTTTAAAAAAAAACATAAGCTATTCCAGACACAGATACAAAAGTTATGTTTCGAATAAAATTTGGATGTATAAGACTTGTGCCCTAATTTTATTATGGGGTTTTTCACTTTTTAAAAAGTTACAAGCTAGATAGTAATGGAATTTGTATGCAACATTGCGGGCTTGTGTAGCGAGCACGCAATGTTTTTTTTTTTTAATTTGAGATCTGTCAGTAAACTATGTCCTTCGCGTCTCAATATGTAGATAGTAATGTCAACATTTCCACACATTTTTGAGAAAAATAAATTATTAGGTGTCTGTAGTACAAAAAAAGGAAAAAATAAAAGGCGAGCCCAATACAAAAACTGTGTACATTCAGCGTGGCACGGAACCCTTCGCGTGAGAGGCCGATTCGCAATTAACCGGTTTTTTTTAATTATAATCACGATTAAGTTTACCAAAAACGTACACTAGTAAGTAAATTTAAATAATAAAACATTAATTCCCAAATGATAACATAAAAGCTTTTAAAATCAAGTGAAGCTTAAAGCTCGCTTCATCGGAAGCTCGGTGCTAAACGTCCGCCAACGTGCAAATAAATCTTTAAGAGAGACTTTAATATCTGCAAACATTTAATAATTAATTTAAAACATGACGCGGGGGAGTCTATGAGTCAGAAAGTTTAAGCTGAGGCTAGGATGAGAACAAAGCTATTCAATTATCATGTAATAACTTAATCATTTGATGCAGCTTTACCTTGTTATTCATTGACGTACATTTGCTAAAGTGTGCTTAAAATATGATCAGTCGTTATAATGTCCCTGTGACATTTTAATTAGACGGAAAGGGACAAAGAATACTTTAACTAAAATAGATTTACGAGTAATGTGCCTTTATGATAAGAGTAAACGTACTTATTAAAGTGAGATTTTTATTAGATAAAGTAAACTCATAGTTCTCAAGCCCTTTTTTTGGTAAAAGTTAGCAAAATATGTAACTAATACTTGTTTTACATACATACATACACTCACGCCTTCATTCCCAGAGTGGGGTAGGTTACAGAATTACCAACAACCTGTTTTAATATTATTATTTTTATACAAGTAATTAAACGTACTATTTTTACGATTAAAACGACAATAATTGAAATAAATCATACCCACATTTAACTTAGAAATTATTATTTTAATTATTTTGTGAGTTTTGTTGTTTATTCGTTTTTTTCTGATAAATATTTGTCCTTCGAATAACGGGCTATTGCTGCTAGAATCTCTCTTGCAGTTTAGCCGTCGAAGTAGAACAAACAAACACTTTCACGTTCATCATAACCTGAACAACAAATCAATCAGCGCGTAAACCGCTAAAGCTAACATTTAGCCGATTTGAACTTCAATATATTTGCACAAGTTAGGATTGTTCCACACTTAAACTAAGATTTTTAACGTTTATAATAATTATACAAGTCTAAAAACTAAATTTAGTGTTAATTATTAAGAACAGAGGGTATGGACAACAGTATTTAAAAATAATTAACAAAAAGCAAGCTTTCAAAACCCGACTGTTGCTAACCAACTTTAAATCGTTATAAATCCTAAATGATCATTCAAAATGAAAAATGATGAAAGAAACTTAAATCCCTGTTCAATGATACCCCACTCGTCATACTTGGTCGAGTTTTTTTTTTAAATTTGCACGATATGGCGTCTGGTTGCCGCCATACTGAATTTTGATTACTGTCATATCTTCAGTGACACTCACCAGATTAAGACAAATCGATTGACATAAGAATCATCAAAATCGGACAACGGGTTTAGTTTTTATGGTGCCACAAAGGAACAAACATACATATATATAGGCAGTGAAACACATTACCCTCCTCCTTCGGCAGTCGGGTAAAAAGGTGTTCTGGTGATAATCGTGCTATATGCATTTTTATTTATTATTTGCATAGTTTTTTAAATATTATCACCGTTTGCTACGCCCGCTTTTTACTAGTGGTCTCAATGACGTAATTTTGATTGTATCCACGTTTTCTTTTTTTAAGTTTTACTTTAGATGTGACGTATAAAAAAATATGTGGCGTTTCAGCTCAGCATTGAGATTCAGATTTTATTATTCAATATAACACAGTATAAATTACATGACATGTCTAATTGTATATGCAGTTACATTGAGGTTGTCAGATATCTCTGTCTCTCTCTGGGGTCGGTCCCTCATATCTGAGGATCGTGGTCAGCATCGGGGTTGCATCTGGAGCGGATGATCTGCCTCCACCGGTTTCGGTCCAGCGCGTCTCTTACAGCCGTGTAGAATTTGGACGATGACAATTCTCTCACTTGATCAGGCCATCTTGTTGGTAAACGACTGCGCGATCTTTTGCCTTCGGTGTTCCAAACCACAATCAGTTTTTCCAGATTAACGTTGCCTCTGCGCATTGTGTGGCCGAAATAAGAAAGAATGCGTTGTTGGCATATTATAGACAAGCGAGTCTTTATTTGGAGCTGGTTCAGGATCGATACATTGGTGCGTTTCGCAGTCCAAGGTATTCTTAGCATCAGACAGATATAGTATAGTATTAAATAATAATAGTAAAAGTCAACACAAATACAGAGTACATTATACATTTAAAAGGCAATCTTATAAAAAGTCAAGTTCTATATACTCATTCACCGAATAGACTGGCTAGTAGAAGTTTTTAGCCAGTAGCCTTAGTTATTTTTATTTTTTATTGCAAGGAGAAGGCACGCGAGCACTCAGGCCACCTGATGGTAAGTGGGATCTGAGATCCATAGATATTTTAAATCTCAAGACTACAATCTCTAAACTGCAATCTTAAGACTTCAAATGCGTTGCCAACCCTGAGGACTAAGATGGAATGCCTCTATGCTAGTAATTTCACCGGTTGTCTTATCCCCACACCGGAACACAGCAATGCAAACACTACTGCTTGGCGGTGGGTTAATGGATAAGGTGGTAGCGATCCGGATGGACCCTGCACAAGGTCCTACCACCACCAAAATATACAAATATATAAATATATTTTCTCAGTACTTCAATTTTTTTTTTAAGTAGCATGCTTTTAAGACAAACCTCTATTACGCATGGTTTTTCTTTTAAGTTCCTTTTCTTAAATATTTAGAAAATAGTTTAAAAGAACGTTTGTTCGAAATACCGTCTGTCTATACAGACTTTAATATATTCAAGAGCAATGAAAACGGGTTACTTTGTATTGAATTACCATAGAAAGTGACCCGTTTTTAACTCTCAAGGCATCTGCTAAAACAATACACAACTTTAGTTCACTTATCACTAATTAAAACTACGGCTTCGAGATGAGAATACTAACAGATATTTTTAGTTGCTATAATATTGTGGGTAGTTTGGTGAAAGTTACCGCTCTCAGTACGAAGACAAACGCGAGACTATAAAAAAAGTTTTTGTTATAATCATTTTGGTAAAGTCTAGATAGGTGTTTTTATGTGGTAAAATAAAATGCAACGTAATTAACTTATTAAAATCTTAACGACGAATCGATTAGTTCTTCGAAATTCGAATCGAGTAGGTTTTTGTCAAACACTTTTAACGTTCCGTTTCGCATATAGAAAGTAAAAGTACTTTGTTTGTAGTTGCAGGAAATATGTGCTTAGCTTTTTATAATTTGTTTTAAAATATGAGTAAAACAATAATTATTGCTTTTTGAAATGAGTTTACTATAGATAAGTATTGTTTAAAGTTAATTGACTGCTCAATTGGTTGGATGGTTGGCTTTCGTGAAATGTAAAATTTTAATCTGTTACAGGCACAATAAGATATAAAAAAATATATATGTGTCAATGCGTTGTAGATGAGACAATTTACTGCCGCACTCAGAGACATCAATTAAATTGAATGCTTGATTAAAGTTGCTGCTGTGACTTTATTTGGTATAGCAATAGAATAAGACAACACGTCACTAAACAAGCATTAAATTTAATTGACGTCTCTGGGTGCGACAGTAAGATTGCAATTGCTGCGTATTTCTTTCCAATGTCAGAAAATACGGTGTTAAATGTATTTTGTTAGGTAAATAGATACCCGTATTACCTTGAGTGATGGCCGCGAGTATTTTGTTCCTGTGTGATGCAAGTATCAAAAAAAAAAAAACAGTATATTTATCTTTGCCTAGTTACCTAGTGCAAGCTTAGAGCTTAGTTTAGAACTAGGTCATTAAACTGTTATTTATTTATTGATCATTTACTATTAATCATCGTTAAGTTTAGCGCTAACTGTGCGCTTGCGCGCTAAGTCCACACTTCGCAATGCATCCGTCTGCGCACGCCCACGCAATCGATATTCCCAGGCTGACTCATCATTGCCTCACCGGCCACTTGTACCTATTAATGAGCTTAATAGTAGCTTGCTAAGTTTGTCCGTGTTTGCATTCAAATCCTACTATGCGAAAGTTTTTGATTGTTTGTTACTCCTTCACGCTGCAACAGCTGGATGAAATTTGTAATGGAGACCCCAGGTTGACACACTACTTTCATCCCGGAAAATTTAAAAGTTTCTAAGGTAATATCGATGATCGAAATCGCGGGAAGAAGCTAGTTTATTATTACCTATAAGTTAAGAAGAAGAAGAAGAAGAAAAAGAAGAGCTACATTTACTCACTACACAGAAAACACACAAATAGACATAATTGAAAAAAAGCGAACAATGTGACAGGCACAGCACGGAGCGAGTGTCCCCTCGCGGTATTGAATCGGACACTGGCTCAGCGTTATGCTGAGGTGTCAGACACCTACAGCGCTGATTTCCAGCCAGTACCGCCTCAGCGACACACCAAGTCACTGACTACTCGTACTACTGTGAATGACTACTGCCATTGCGCATGTGTGGTCACGTTTATCAAGATGGATAGAGATGGCACTTCACTTGGCTTCTATTTGGTCAAATATTATAGTTGCGTCTCTTTTATTCGATATGACAAATGTAAGTGATCTCTGACTAGTAGGTTAGGTAAGGTCAGGTTGGGTAAGAGCGTCAACGGGGTAAGTGCAGCAAACCATATATTTTTAGGAGATATTATTGGTTAGACGACTTGCCCCGTAGACGCATTTGTCCCGTCAGGTGGGGTAAGAGCGTCAACGGGGAAAGTGCGACGAACCATGTATTTTTTTTACGAGATATTGTTGTTTAGGCAGACTTGCCCCGTAGACGCACTTGCCCTACCTTAAATTATATGGTAAATACGGTCAAGTGGAGTGCCGGTACTTTACTCTGCCTCACCTGCAGAGAGCAGGGCACCTTCAGTTTCCGGTAGGGCTTCCAATCCCGCAGCCTATCTTCGTTCCGGTATCTGCGGGACTGACCATTTTCAATCCCGCGGGATCCCGGTATTTACGGGATCCCGCATAGAAATTGATACTATTGATATAAGGTGAATGAAACAAAAGAATTAAAGAACGAAAATGTAGCAAAAATAACGAAATAATACATAAAATAAACTAAAACCAAAAAAAAAACAACAGAAAGTTGAAAAACGAATTAAAACTAACTAGTTTGGTTAGCATTCAGTTGTTTTTTTTTTGAGAAGAAAACATGAAATATCTAATGTGCCAAACTATAGCGTCCCGCAAATCCCGCGGATCCCGCGCTCATAATCCCTCAAATAGCGGGACTGGAAAACAGCGCAGGATCTCGGAATACTGGGATCCCGGGATTGGAAACCCTACTTTCCGGATTAATACGTCGTTTGCAAACTAAAGTTGTTCAAAAACTTAACCTCCAAGTAAACCCGCAGGCAGACCTAGCTAACTAAAACATGCACCGTTCAAATTTATGTGGGTCTTGCGCAATCAACGTGGTACCTACCGCGCATGCGCGAGTTATGAGCTAGGCGCAGCCTCGCAACGAACAATGCGCGGGAGTGGGCAAGGAACATCTCCAGTGGGACTGGAAATGGATGCGGTGGCTAATTGACCTTGAAATACGCCTTTGGCAAATTTTGTTTACTTTTAATTGTTAGTATGAGTTAAAGCTTGGCATAACCCGAGTTTAAAAAAAACGAGTTTAAATAGTAACAATAAGACTATTGAAAGTACATTCTGTACCTACTAAAATACATCAGACAGGGCACAGGGCACGTGTAATTTTTAAATTAACTTAAATCTACCTAATTATAAATAAAAAAATATAAAAGCACTTTACGGCCAGCCATCTGTTTAAATATAATTTAAACGTATTGATGATTTAATGTTTGTGAATATAATTATTTTCTTACTATTTTTCTTATTTCATTATAGTTAACAAAAAACCCTTTGACCAGTCAGTACAAAACAAGAATTTATTTTATAAGCGGTCTGAAGTATATTTTTTATCAAACCAAGGGCTACTTTTGAACAAAAGGCGAATTAGACAAAGAGGTTGGGTCCGATTTTTTCCAAGTTTGTCGCGTGCCGGTACATTGTGTGGCTCGAGATAACATCTCCGCAAACCCTTTACTTCTGCTGATTCGGTTCTCCTGGTAGCTGATTGCGGTTTGTTTATAAAAAGTCTGTATTTGTATACAATTTCTTACTTATGGCTGTTGAGTCGAATTCATATTTTTTTTAGTATATTAAAATTATGTTTGAGTTTGCCCTAGACAAGATGGATTGCGGGATCGTTATTGTCATCGAAACTGAATTGAACGTTAGCTGCCGGACGATCGCGTTGAGCACTTACGAGTATGTCAATTCCGTACATTTAAACATTTTTGATTTTTGATATTGTCACTGGTTACAATGTTCCGAAATATAATTTAGAAGGATGTTATATAAAAAATACACGCCGGAGACATTTTGAGTTGGTTTTAGGACGACCTTTTTTCATTACGAGAATATTTCAACCCAAAACAAAAAAACACGTGCTACTTCCCACCTTACAATACTTTCAAAATAAGAATCGGAACGTTTATTTTTTAATCTAATCTGGTAATCAGCGGTTCGTACACGCATGGTACTGGCAGGCACGAGCTATTGACCCGTCCACAATACCGGGGTCACTCAGGTGTTCTATAAACCTTTTGAATTTCGAATTCTGTATAGCTCTTCGGTCAGGTGGGGTGATTTTTGTTTTCGGCCAAGGCTAGTCTGATTATTTTTCATTTTTATTAATGGCCATTATTATTTGTAATCCATTGACAAGCTACTGATTTTGAATGGATAAAAAACGATCGATAGAACATGACTAGTATAGCAAAGATTCAAGGTTCTAAATTAATGTTGGTATATGTCATAAAATAATGTAGGTAAGTACGAGTGCCTTAGTAATTTATATTCCATCTTCTGCTTTTATTACACTCTCTCCCTCTGTCTTTCTCTTTATTTAAGAGTCAAACTCTTGTCGGTGGTGTAATCGCCAACCGCTTCGGTCTTTTCTCAACTGGTTGGCTTTCTGGTACAGTCAAGGATTTTAATTGTTGTGCCACTATGGAACCCTGTCATAATGACAGTGTCAAACCACATGAGAGAAATTACGCTTAAATGAATGATTAACTTTATGCGACAGGGTTCCATAGTGGCATAACAATTAAAGTCCTTGAGTGTACGACTCGACCATAACCATAACTTTTATTTGCTCTAAGAAATTTCTTCTTTTGGTACTACGACAGCCGTATTTAACTCGTTTTATTTCTGTATCTTATCTTATTAAGTCGGTGTAATTATTTTATCTATACCTTCAGTTAGTCAATAAAAGAGCTCAGTTAAATTATTGTTAAGGGCTCTTTTTCTGATACTCTGGTTACAAATTGAGTCAACCGCGGTCAATATGTGGTGTCGACCCGTGCCTTACACCCAACACGTTATTTTTTGGGGTGGCGTGGCCGCGGATGGTGAAGGCCGAAGCTTTTGAACATTTCTGCTCACTTCTATGTGAATAAAGAAATATTGATGAATTTGTATTTAGTTTTGGTTCGCTTCTATTCGGTGCAGATAATATTTCATCAACTATACGATGATTTTTGTTAGAGAACAGTAAGCCTTTATCAAAGCTAAAGACTTAACTTATGATTGTAGTATTAAAAAGTTGTAAAAATAAGAACCGTAAAACTACCCAACTATGGTCCTGACCTACAACAATAGTCCAATTTTACTTATCACATTATTCTAAAAATATGATAGCTATAGCTAAAGTTTAGAGCAATCAATTTTAGGCCAAACAGTACATAATACCTAGTAATAATAGCAGTAAGCTAATCAAACTTTAAAATAATGTAATGAGGAAAATTGGACTATTGTTGCAGACAAATAGTTGTGAAGTTTTATGGAATATAATATTTTTTCTTTCACCCCTTTCCTTTTTTTTGCAAAATAAAAACAAAAAATCGATATCTAACTGGCAACCTGAAGTAGGAAGAATAGGCTATTTGACAACAGTGAAAATATACTACAAATTGTGGTCAACCTATCAGATAATAGCGAAAAACAACATATTTCACTTTATTTTAAACTAAATAATGTTTTTTTTTATGGAAACTACACGAAAAAAAATGTAATACTTTTTGAAATTTTATCTGTGGCAGAAACGCGATGTGTTGATTTGCAGCTGTGGTTACTTACTGGTGACGTCAAATGCAAGTAACCACAGATCATAAGGGTATATCTCTTGAAATTATTGTTTATTGTTTACTTGCGTGTGACGTCACACTTGTCATATGGCCAGCGCCATGATAGAAACAGCGTTTTTAGCGCGGTTTTGAAAATTTAAATGTTAACATAGATTTTTATTGTTAATACAGTAGAATCGCAAGGAAATATCAATGTAGTGTGCTTGTTATGTAATAAAGAATCATTTAAAAAGGTTTTCTAAAATTAGTCAAATAGCCTATTATAATCACTATCTCACTGCAAAAGAAGCAAAAGAAACGGACAAGTGAGAGTCGGACTCGTGCACCGAGGGTTCCGCACCGCACCGCACAGTACGTATTATGTATGTAATTATGTATGTATGTATGTAAACTCTTTATTACACAAAAATATAAATATTACAATATTAATATCAAACTAATGTATAAAGGCGATCTTATCCCTAAATGGGATCTCTTCCAGCTAACCCTGAAGTAGATGAGTAAGGACAATGCATGGGGTTGGACACATACAAGTTTGCACAAAAAGTAACAAAAAGAGATGGTAATACGTATAAATGAATAAATATTAAAGAAATAAAGAAGTACACAGACTAATACATATATAAATTTCGAATTATTATCGAATCAGCCAGAGCCCAACTCACACTTGACCATTTTTACTATTTGTTATTTTTCTCCAGGGTTCATACTACTTCTATAATATTTCCAAAGTTGACGCTTGTATGTTTGAACCTTTTTACGTTACAATAAAAATAAAAATGCATTGAAAAAATTAAGATTCAAAAGACACAGCTCTTTAAAGATAGTCCGGGCGGACGGACGGATAGCGGAGGCATATTAATAGGGTTCCGTTTTGGGCTATTCCTGGGGGTACGGAACCCCAAAAAGATGTCGTTTGGCTCCACTCGACGTGACTTGGCTAGCCGTGGTCACCGACAAACGGCTAAAACGGCTGGATGGATTTGGATGAAATTTGTAATGGAGATAGTTTAAATCCTTTATCAGCATAGGCTATCTATTATCCCGCGGGCGGTAGCAGTGATACATAAACCAAGCAAGATACTTTTTATTTTTAACCTAGTGGATTATTAAAAAGTAAAAATGAAATACGCTGAGTGACGTCTTTAAAATAGTAGTAGGAATATTATACCCTAAAATACCTAACATGTAAAAATAAACGTTTTTAAAAATAACACGAACAACACGGATGCAGCTATTGAGGAAAACACACCATAATTATGTAGAAAAAATGTCGTTACCGTCACTAGTTTGTCAATCATTTCTGACCCGCCGACCTGGCCCCTGGTCAAGTTCGCCTCTAATTAATTCCTGATGACGTGGAGGCCAGGGTCAACATGACAACCTTGAATTTGCATACAAAAAGACAAGAATAATATCCATGTCCATCGCACAAAAAGGTCAACGTTTTTTTCACCTTTTTTTTGGGCAGTCATTTGTTTAGACAATGGAAAATATCCTTTGACGAAAAAAATATGTTTTCGAGCTTAATAAATTCAACATGGACGGCGGTTGAACTTTGGACGTGACATTAAAATACCTAACAAAATTTACTTGGAAATTAGCGCCCGGCATTTTTCTGCAACACAGCTGCGAAACAAAATTATACGAACACTTTCGAGTGATTGAGACTCGCAATTCGATACGTGTTATCTCAAGATCTATCTAAAGATCGAACTGTTACTCAAATGACACGTATTGTCAGGTATAAGAACATTGGAAATTAAAATCACAATCGCCCTGTATCTGAATGGCGCAATGGCATTATTACCCTAAGAGGTCTTTTGTGAATGCGACGGCTAAGTAAATATTTTGACAAAAGTCCGTTGTGCGTATTGAGTTACTTAAGAGGACAATTGGCGTAAGAATGGATGGTAAAAAAAATAGAATTAAAGCTAGCCCGGAGGTTGACAACTTTTTCAATATAGACGTGATTCTTAGTATGAAACACGTCTACGTTTGACGTTGACATTGTTATAACGTTAACTTCAAAATGTTATTATCGTATAAGGTTTATTTATATGCCTATATTTTATTAATTATTTATAGTTTAAGTTACATAATTAATATTCGCTTTAATGTTTAATTTATAAATAAAAAGGATGTGATTGGTTCATAGATATTGTGACAAGCAAATGTCAAATGAGAGTAACCGGCGCGTTGCTGACAGTAGGTCCATGGAGGACATCGGAGTTGGTACGGATAAAGGAGATATTATAAACTTTTAGATGCTTGGCTTTTAATCACACTTAAATAATTTTCCAGTAGGTACTGGACCAATCAGATGCTCGTGACGGTAATGATGTAATGATTGGATGAAATTCGAGAATGATAGTTCATATCTTGGATTTGAACTTAATCAAGTATACCCGAAAAATTTGACAGTTCCCGAAAGATCGACAGTCAACGAGTTCGAGGTCGTTTTTTCAAATCGTTTCATTCGTTCGATGCTGTTAAATCTCACGTAAACAATTAAAATAAAATATGAGAAAGTTCTGTCCCAAATTTGTTTTAAAAATGAAACTTCTGGTCCTGTGCCAAAACGTCCATCGTTGTCGTACCGCACAATTTTACAAACAGGGAAAGTCATGCGCAATACTGACCACAATGTGACTAACAACCAATTTAAACAGACCTTTCTTGCTACCTCAAAATGTATTAGATTAACACAAAGATTGTGGATTATCAAAGGTCTTTGTTAACTGACGTGTTTAAGCTGTCGAAATGTTTGATTTGAATTTGGAATAAAAGTGAGACAATGGCCGTGCGGCCTGAATCGTAATGACGGCTGTGGGCTGGCTGTCATGTGGGCTGGAGGCCATTCTAAATTCAAAATTGGTATTGATTTTACTTTTAATTGAATTTGTACGTGCATGGCCAGTGTTATGTTTAATGAGAGTGTTTTATAATGTCTTCATCTTGTTTTACTTTGATTTCACCTTGGCGTCCTAAATTGTTAGGTAATTGTCTTAATAATTTTAAGTTTTTTTTTGCATTTGAATACTGACGAAATGTAGGTAATGAGAAAAAATACCTTGCATTAAATGATACCAACAACAACTTATCTATATTACGTATGATCGTTAAAGTTAATAAATAAAAAACAAAGAACATCCAAAAAAACTCCGTGTTTCATAAAAATATATTTTTTATACCTTTTAAATCACATAAGATTAGATTAAAGAAAGTGAAACTACGTGAATAATTCGTACTTCTTTTGAATGGCAACACTTTCGTCAGATCTTTAGTAACGTTTTGATGAATGACGCTTCCATGCTACATTTTCATTCATTCATTTGTTTTAATTTTTAGATCTTAACAATTTAATGAATACGCGTAACTTAACCTTTATTGCTAGGAGATAAAGCTTACTTTCATTTTAGTTGCAGGACTATATTTATTGTAAATAGATTGCACGAAGAGGTTAATGTGGGCGATGGATTATTGTACAGTCGAGTTAAAAAACGTTACTTATTTCTTTTTGACGTTCATTAAAATAGCTATTCGTGATATTTTTGCGAATATGAGAAGGTTTTGTAAAATACGTTTAATATTCAAGATTGTTCGTATGTGAAAAAAAAACATTCATAATTTATTATTTGTGCAATGATTTGCAAATCCTAAAATTATTTTAACTTAGAGGACATTTTAAAGTAAGAATAATTATGGTAAAAAACCATCTAAATAATTGAAATTGATACCTTATTAAATGGGTATTTTGTTCTTCATTACACTTAGTCGGCTAATATGCAAGAGAATAGGCCAACAGTGGGCAGAGGGTCCGTTTAGCAACGTTATCTCTCATCTCCTGCGTCGTCGCGGAAACAATACAGTAGGCCAGATTGCATCGATATTATAAAGCCACACAATAATGTAAGCGCCCGTTGAAAAAGGTGTATGCGACAAACTGATAAATAATGTGTTTTTGTGTGTGGTATTGGTTGTGTGTTTTTAATGTTGTAATTATAGTTTTATGTGCATTGAAACAAGTTAAAACGAGTAGGTTCTCGTACTATTTACTACAATTACTATACGATTTCTTACTTAAAAAAATGTAAAACTATGTTTAAAATAGTTAAAATATTACTGATGAGTCTATAAAAGACCTATAAAATTTTCTTTTGATTTTCTGTATTCCTTTATAAACTTTATAAAATTAAAATAACAGTATAGTTCTTCATACTATTGCTTTCATCAAGCAAAGGAAAATCATTGGTAAACAGGTACTAATATCATCAACTCTATACATATCTGCTTACCTTCTGTAACTTTAACCCACTTATCAAAATCACTCATATTAATTACACCTCACTTACCGCTCATTATAAATAGACAAAACCAATTATACCGTTTGAAAACAACAAAACACTCTGCGCCGAACACAACAATGATTTATGTCATTTTTTTGTTTCGATGACGCGCACTTAGCGGGCGCTTAGTCGTGATGCAATGATTTTGGAGTTGCTTCATTTTGAGGTTAGTAGTCAGTAGTTATATTTTATGATTTTGACTGTGTGTGCAGGATTACCTTGTGTTATATAATTGTAGTAGCAAAGCTTGGGTTGTCCTGAGATATTTTGCGTAGGTGTGTCAATTTAAAAAATAGGTTAAGCGCCTTTTAAGCAAATAAGAATAGAATTTATAGATGTAACAACCTTATTTATTAAGCATATTTGGTACAAAGAACATTATCAAAAATATTACTACCTACATTATTTTGATATTTGGCAATGTATGTTTGATCCTTAGACATTTTTGGTGTGTATTTTCATGTTTATAACTTTCCGTTTAAAGAGAATGCTATAATAAATTGAGAGCACGCTTTTACCCAACTGTTGCCCGTTTCGCAAAACCTCTAACTTAAGAGCACACGCCGCAAATCTTAGAAAACCAAAACATAATTTAATATTCCATCCCTATCATTCTTGGCTAATAATTGCGTAGCAAGAAAGAGATGGAGTTAGTTTAAATGTAAACTTTGAATTTGGAACTACACGCATATGGCTAATGGCAACACATGTCCGACATCAGAATACGTTGGTGGCCGAAGATAATGACTTACTTCGGACATGCGGTACTGGTTATCCAGCCAAATTGTTGGTATTGAAAGTTAATTCATATTTTTGCCATTATTGTTAACTTATACGGCAGATCATTCAATGCTTGTACTTTTGAAACTTACAACTGTTATAGGAACTACAACATGACATGACATGTTATGTTCATGTAATAATTATGATCTTCTGATGCAGCCACGAAATGCACTGATGCAAGTGTGTGCGTAAATCGTAATAGATCATTAACATTTAAAAATAAAAATTGTCAGAAATATCAGGGGACAAGTGAACTTAAGCCCTAGGCTTGTATTCCTAGAACCTAGTTTGGGACTTGATTAGTTTGTGTGAGAGTGTCTCCAACAACAACAAACATACTTATATAAAATAAATAAATAAAAATTCTTGTAGCAATTTTTTTTTTTTTTAAATACTCCTTTATACGTAACTAATTTTAAAGTTACTCGCCAAACTGCTTACGCAGTGTGTTGGCGAGACAGCGCTCATTCTTTAATATTATACTATACACCTATATGAGTCAAGTAGGTACCATACGCCAGAGAATAGAACAGATAGAATAGAATAGATCCATACTTAAATTGCAATCATTCTAGGCTTTCCTTAAGATCGAACTGAGCTATATCGACAAATCTAATAATAACTCACAGTAGCTCAAATCAAGACAAGTTCTGCCCTCCTAAGCAAAAATGCAATAACTAAATTCAATAGTCAAAGCAGATTCAACTCTCTTCTGTTTGTAACTAGGTTGCAATTTCTACAGATGTTTTGTCTGAGATATCGCCATTATGCTTAGTAGGGCAGAGTTAGAGTCTGTCTAATGAAAGCTGAACCTGGGAAAAAGCGGCAAATTCAAAAAATCTTGATATGGTATTACCGATCAATGAAGGAATAAACGATATTGATACTTTTATTATTTTATTTATTTTGGTGGGCACAAAGGAAGAGGAAACGCGTACTATATTTTCATATATATTATTACGAGCGCTATATTTTGATGAAAAGCACTTTAGGTAAAATACGATGACAGTGACTGGAGCACATTTGGTTTTTCGAAATATATTTGACATGAAAATATAGTGATCTGCACGTGTAGCACAAGTTGTATTTTCTCGCTTGTCGCTCTGTGCGTCTCTATCGTAACAGACTAGATAGTAAGGGAGATCCGAGCGACAAACAAGTCACGAGCAACTTGTGCTAGTCGTGCTGTTGATAGATTTCATTGATACGAGAGGTTTTCGTCTGTGTCGCACACAGCATAATAAAACAATGATGATGAGGAATATTATATTCAACCTTTTTAATAAAGTAATTAGAGGTAACATTATTCTCATCACCCTTACACCTCTATCTAACGACAATTATATCTTGGAGAAGAAGCGCCGCAAGAAACTCCAGCAGATCATTTTTTCCAATCATAAAATACTGCCAACTACACCTTGGGTGGAAGGCCCCTGCCACGACTTTTTTGTTTTGTAGTTCTGGTGAACGTAAGTCTCATCCAGGTATATTATTTTTTTACCTTCAGCACGTTTTGATGCAATAGTCCTTAGGTAGCGGTGTCGCCAAGCTGCTATGTCAAAACGCTCAATAAGTATCGAACGTTGTTCAGTATTTTGTTTAAATTCGTATCCATTTGCCATTAGTATTCGGCGTAAAGTCTCAAGGCATCCGGTAAAACCGATGCTTTCTCTCAACTCTGCCAATAAGCATCTGAGTGTAGGCACTTGTTTTTTTACAATATAAAATTCATTTATTTTATTTCGGATAGCTTGGATGTCAAAGCTATCCAAATTAGACACCGTGGCCTTGTGAGGTCGCTTTTTTCCGGGAGTACTAAAGACACCGTTGTTTAATTTTCCCTCATTACTTATTCTTTTTAAAGATGAAACACTGATATCTGTAAGAAGAAAGAAAGTGTTAAATAAACAGAACACCATTTAGAAATACATTGTGTGGTTGCGCAGTACAGCCCCATTGTACAGTCCGACAGCCCTAAAAACATTTGGGTTTAGGTGAAATGAAATTGCATCGGTGAGGTTCTAATCGCAACAGTTTAAGAACAAGGAAGACTCATATAACCCGAACATCTTTTATATCTGGCCGATCAAAAATGACATTAAATAAATAGATAAGGTACTAAAGTGTACACATATTTATGAAATCGACTGTACAGTGTACATTTGGTTCATAAACAACAAAATGCTGTTTGCTCCGCACACAGAAAATACATATCAAATAATATGTTTATGATATCTTTTAACTAAACACCTCCTTATTGTTTTATTGAAACTATGAGTGTCAGTTACATTAATCATCTGTCTATTAAATTAATTTAATAAAATTGTGAATGCTAAGAGATTCAACATGATATAGGGACAGACAATAGGTACCTACACCTATTATATAGGGAAAGACAATGATAATTTTAGTAATTACCGGTCATTGAAGATACTTCTTCCAAATATTTCGTCTGAGTCTGGCAGGCTAACTCAGTTTCCTCAACCTCTTTCAGCTGCTTTACGTTTTCCAGCACACTTTTGTCAACGTGCACGTCCAGGTTTTCTGAAACGAATTTAATTTCGTTTAATTTCTTAATCTCATCGTATAATAGACAGAAAAAGGTAAATTAAACTTAGGATTGCACATAGAGAAATAAGAAATATCAAAATGAACATGCCGTACTAAAGCCGTACTAACCTATAAATTTGGTCACCGTAACTAAACAATTAATTTTTTGCATCAATAATGCTTTTCTTTCTTCTTGTTTTTCTTTGTACTTCTGTATAATAGTATACAGAATCTCCCGGACACCGCCTCTTATCGTCGACGGCATGATTACTCCGTATTTTTATCAATTTAGATCTCGAATTGACAAGTTTCTAAAAACAACAAAGTCCAAACGACATATTAAATAGTGTTGCCAGACTCGTCAGCCAAGAAAAATCCAGGTTCAGCTTTCATTAGACAGACTCTATCTAAAAATGTTTTCTTTAATTTATTCTTAACTTCCATTAACCTCGTAAGGCCCAGTGTGCAATAGGATGTAAATAATCAAGGCAATTTAATTTGAACTAAGTTGCAATAGGAATAAGGTTTATTTTCCTATCTTCATATACTGATAATGGCAATATCGAACAAACGTAATTGAACTTTGTTGCCTTGACGGAAGATTCAAAGTCTCACTCACAAAAACCTCCCTGTTTTTAGTATGGTGGGCCTTACGAGGTTAAGCCATATTTGTTATCCTCCCTTAACCATTCTATTTTATTATATATTTTTGGCACCAAAAATGTATCTGCTCTTCTACTATAATAATTTTTGTCAAAATGTTTCACATATTTCCTCATTCTTAAATACATACAAATACATTAAAAACAAAATACGCTCATCAGACGACACAGAAAACCGAACCTGGAACCGACAATTTCGTAGGCAGGGTCAATACCACCTAGCTAACCGCGTCGGGAACATAAACAACTTCACTCCAACTCTAATGTTTTTTCCATAAATAATGTTGCCATGAGTATTAACAACTGCGAAATGCTTCAGGCTTGACAGGCCCGCTGACCGGCTGTCAAGGATAGCGCCTGTCGTAATCACTTTATCGACAATGCAAAACGTATATCAGGGACATGCCCAATTTGCATTTGACAGGACTGGACCTCAGTGGAGAGGCTTTGGATAAAGATTTAATTTTTATTTACATAATTAGTCACTTAAGTTGTTTTTGTTTAGAAATTTAAGGGCCGCTTTTTCAATTAATACTTACAGTTTAACCTTATATATATATTACAGGTACAGGTGCAATGTTAATTGTTGTTTTATGCAGAACGCAGACTTGATTTTGTAAAAAAAATATAGCATAATGCGAAATAATTTTGCCGTAGAAAAATAATCTAAGTGACAAAAGTAACTTTTGATCGAAACGGTTAAGAACGTTATTTTAAACATTTATTTAAATACAACCTTTGTGACTTTTTGTAGGCAAATTAGATTTGTTTCTTTTCTGTTTTCTACTACGGGTACTAGACCATGATAAACATAGTAACATACACAAAAAAATACAAAGCTAAATACAATGAAAACATCCAAGACTCAGGAACAATCACTCGCACTCATCACACAAACATTTGCCCTTACGCACTCACGTGCTTTGTGCAACCAGAGTTACCAGTGACAACCCTTATTTGCTTATAAATAAGGTCTATCAAATTTGCACGAGCTCTCAAGTCGGTAACTGAATCCGAACTCAGGTTCGCTAGCTTCTCAACCTACGAGTAACGTTATTAATAATTTTGATTGACTGAAGGAAACGGATCAAAATAGTGACCATACACAAAAATAAAACTGAGGTAAATTTATTACTGACCGTCTCCACGGATTTCTGGTTACACGGACCCGCAACATTTGGCCGAACCGCGAAAGTATTGCCACCATTGTTTGACACACAAACCGCCCGACAATAGTAATCATGTCATTATTGATATTTCTTTGTATAGTGTAAATAAATTCGTGGCCACTTTACCTTGTGTGTGGAATAAAGACATTCACTTGAAATAATAAAATATTAAATAATGAAAAAAAAATTCGTAATGCTTAAATTCCACCGAAGAAGATTTTTTTTTATAAAAATATATAATTATAGTAACGAATTTAAACTGTGTGATACAGACTTAAGGTATATTTTCCATAAATGTTCCGATCTTTATGATCACCCTGACTGCGTAGATACCTTTGACGTTCTGTGCTTTCTGATATTTTTACCTCGTTATATGTTCCGAATTTATTGAAAAGTCGCTGCTCTTATATTTATGACAAATTGCATGTTCTGGTGTTATTGACCATAACTAGTGTAACGAATTTACTGAAAAGTAATGCTGCTCCGAAATATTTGAGTACCTCGCCCGCTACAATATATCTGATGGCGACTGTACCTAGTCGTTTACTAATTCAATAATGAAGACGAGTGCCCGGATGTCACAAATACGATTTACAAACAACAAAAATAAAACATTCTATGATTTAAATTTAAACATGGTCCATGAATGACCCATTGAACGCTGGGCCTGTCAGGGTGTGGTCGCAGAAATGTACAGTCATCAACACGGCGTTATGACATTTCAAATTTCGAATGTCTGGATTAGCATACTGGCCAGTAAGACGGACCTTTATGTTAATCTGTTGTTTTGTATGCAACCTTTCACTGCTCATTTTGAACGTGTATGTAAAAAAATAATGACTGCGATTGTATGCTTTGGCATATTTTGCATTTAGTTTTTTCTTCTTGAAAAAAAGTACCCTGTCATCTTCTAGTTCTCGATTGAATAGTAAAACAATAAAGACACCGAGATTTTTTATTTTATTTCGTACGGGACGTATTTCTAGTTTGTTTTAAACCATATCATTATTATTATTATAAACGTTATAGGGTTATAGCTTATTTTATTATTTTGGCAGTAAAAGCGGCCGTATAGATAAAAAGCAATATAGTTATATAGTAATAGGTATAAGAATAAGTTACCCCAACATAGCTTGAGAAATAAATTGAGTTAACCGGCAACTTTTTTCTGAACTCTTCTTCCAAGCTTTAAATTGTGATTTTTCTTCGAGATCTACACCACGATTTTTTCTTACTTTAATATGAAGACGAAAGATAAAATTAAGAGATCAGCTTAACCTACGTTATTTTATCGTACTAGGTAATAAAAAAAAAATAGTCGTCAGATTGCAATATCCTCAGAGTCCACCTACCATCAGGTCCGTGTCCCACAAAACTTTACAAGTAAATTGACAAAATAAAGCAAAGCAACTGAGTAAAGTATAGGATATAGCTTCTGCCCGCGACTTTGCCCGCTTGGATTTCAAAAACTCAAGACTTCTACATTTTCTGGGAAAAATATACCTATGTGTTAATCCAATAAGCCATCTCCATTTCAAAATTTCATCCAAATCCATGTCGTTGCAGCGTGAAGGAGTTACAAACACACAAACTTTCGCATTTACCAGGTCTGCCATCCTAGGTAATATTTTATAATATTACCTAGGATAGCAGGCCTCGTTTGCCTTCTCCACACCATAATATAAGACCCAAATAATTATAAACCCAACACCCAAACACGAGGCGCATAATTAGGACTCGTTTGAAGGCTGAGGTCCGATACAAAGGCGATCGCCGTCGGATCTCCCGGACAATAAAACAAAACGCCTGCCCACTCGGCAACGCGAGCGATCACGGGTTACGGTCAAGCGTGAGAGGGGCGTATTTATAACGGTTCTTTAAAGCCCGATTTACATTGGTCAAGGACAGTGTAGTGGGCGGTGGACAAGTGACAGTGGACAGTACAGTAGTGTAAACCGATCGGACAGTAGCGAGTCAAGTTGCCTTGCCAGTGGATCCGAATAGAATCGCGTTCTATTTTTCCACTCCACTGTTTTTAGCACTGTACTTGCCACTGTCCTTGACCATATTAATCGGGCTTTACACATCATGAATGAAACAGTAGGTGCAGTAGTTAAGTACCACGAAGAAAGTGCTATACACTTAGAATGAACCCAACTAGGTCAATTTATGTGAGATTTTCCCATGTTATTTATTTTATTATTTTATTGTATTATACATTAAAAGACAGGTACTATTAAGGGCAAGTTTCCGATCCAAAATGAATTCAACTACAGTTCAAATTAAAAAAAAATGAATTTACCGACATTTGGTACTGATTTAACCAATGATAACGACGCTAAATCATTACTGACTTTAACTATGAATTAAAAACTAGCCTTCACTAAACATATAAAAAATATACAAGGATCTAAAATATCTCTACATTCTTTTGATATTTTGCAATGTTCTGCTTTGGGATATATTAATGTAGGGATATGTTTGTTCCGTAGACATTTTTAATATGTATGGGTATATTTATGACGATAAGGTTCAAACCAGATTTACATATTTTTTTGGAGGCTATAAATTAGCGTACCTACCTACGAGTACCTACATTGTGGAACCTAGTCGCATATAATATTAATAATAATCGATTTTGTTGAGGGATTTAAGAAAATAACGATAACATGCATTTTTTATACTAAAATAAAACAAGTAAACTAAGGCGGACTCTCTGTATTTGTCTCTCACTCGCTCATATGCGAGTCTTACCAACTTCACTTCTACTCGAACCCGAAATACTTTTTAAGACCTCTTGTACAGTCAAGGACTTAAATTGCTATGCCACTATGGCACCCTTTCATAATGACAGCGTCAAACCACATGACAGAAATTACGCTTAAATGAATGATTAACGTTATGCGACAGGGTTCCATAGTGGCATAACAATTGAAGTCCTTACCCGAAATACGTTTTAAGACCTTTAGCACTAGTATACTTGCGCATAACGGGCCGCATATCGATGGTTTTATAATAACCCACGGAACCCCAAAAGATGAATGGAGTGTAGAAGATAGGTGTGATTAGACCTGGCGCGTGGGCAGGCCTGTCATCGGGGGTCATTGTGTTGCGCAGACCTTAGAAATGATAGAGGTGATTGGCTAAGTCTTGCAATAGGTTTGGGGTTTAAGTGCTGCAATAATCGAGTAAGTTTTGATTCGTTTGTATATTTTGTACTCAAACTCAAATTATTCATTATATAATTTATGTAGTTTATTTTGAAATATGACATACCGAAGGCTAAAATCGAAGTGGTATATTAATAACGACTTTATTTACATCCAACTAAGTACAGAATTCAACATTAATACAATTAAAAATTAAAACAAAACGTATTTAAATTAAAATTAAACTAAGCTACACAAATATTAAAGGTATAAATAATAATCACCACTATAAAAAGAACACCCCCTCTAGCAGGTCCGCTCGCGGCATGGTCCCCATGACACTGGCTGCATTACCTCTCTGGATAGCTAGCCCAATCCTTTGGAAGAGGTAAGCACCAGCTCTAGGATCTCCGGAGGATTATATGAGCCGGAAAGACAGGGTATGTTTATAATAATTAGGAAATAACGACTCCATGGATTCCAGAACCACGATATGCCACCAAAAGTTTTTAGATTCCAAAGATGTAAGCCGGCCTGCCGGGAACTGTTTCGTGATAAAGCAGCTAACATGAAATAAAATACAATTAGTCATATTGGTCCTTAATATTATATTATCAAGAAACTCGTAAAACAAGTTTCGGTTAGCTAAAGTGCCTTATTAGTGTAAAGGTTAACATACTTAGCTTGTTGCAGGTATTTGTAAAAAACATTAGCCTTTAAATTCTATAGTTTCCCTGATATAATTTCTTACCGTATAGGCAAGTTAACGTTAACGTTAGTGAATGTAAGTTGTTTTTTTTTCCTTAATTACAGTGACAAACACCAAGAACCTATTAGAGAAACAAGTCCATGGATATCACATGCGAGGATTTTTAGGTTAAAGCGGCCACACTTAACAGATGCGCATAGGGTAAGCTCCACGCGCTTCTGTCAAGCCTCATAAGCGTGGCGTCACATCAACCAGCACCGATTCGCATTTTCGCATAAAATGGCTGTTCAGTATGAAGATGCGTACACATGCGAAAGGAGAATTGATGCGTATGCATATTGATACAAAGTTACTAGATAATTTTATATAGAGAGAATGCGAATCGGTGCTGACGTGGCCTCACTCTAAATATTCAGGATAAATAAATATACCGTAATTATTGTATCTTTCACAACGTTACTCCAGATATTAACAACCCGTCATGTCTACATACTCCACATTCTCGATGCGCTGTTATGTATTAGCATTGAATGCGCGCGAGTGGACACGCGGCCGCGGCCTGTCATTAGTGTCGCGCCCAGCTCAAATTATTGTGCCGCACGCTTTTGACGCTGAGTGTACTTTTACAGGATCTTATTTAACCAGTGTTTTAGTTAAATTAACAAATAAAAAAAGTAACTTATTCGTTAACCTAGCAGCAGTATTATCGCTGTTGTTCCGTTGTTAAAAGGCAGCTAGGGAAATTAACAGCATTGATAACGATGAAATAGATGGAAGAATAAGAGTACCTCAAGGAAGACAAATTGAATTTTCCTTAAAAATTATATCCCGATGTGTTTAAAACCATTATAGGCTGAATTTATTGTGACTTTTAATGTACCTATAGAACAATAAAGCACAAATTCTTAACCATGTCATAGATTGCCAAACGGCACTGCTAGGCTATAATGGGTAGCTACTTAAATTAAAATACATTCCTTCCTACCTGACCGCCTAACGAGTTTTTTTTTCATTGTGATAATATTTAGTAATATGTAAAGCAAACTGTCATGTGTACCTACTCTCTCTTTACACTCTTATATTTGCATTGAATGCGCGCGAGTGGACACGCGGCCCGCGGTCTGTCATTAGCGACGCGCGCAGCTCAAATTATTGTGCTGCATGCGTCTCGAGCGACACTTTTAACGCTGATTGTACTTTACAAGATCTTATTCAGCCAGTGTTTCAGTGGGATTTAACAAGACGACTTTTAAATGTGATTTGCGAGTAGGACCTAATGCAGGGTTTGTCCGGAATGTTCAGGGCCTGTGTTCCACATATTCTCTATTCTACTTTGTTGTACCCCTATTGCAAACGTATTGTTTATGACGCTTATCCACATTGTCCTAAAGTACCCCTATTGTAATGGTTTTGCTGACGATATAATAGGTCTTATTACTTAACAGTGAAGGCAGGCGATTAGAACACCATTTATGATTGCAATAGGGGTAAAACAAAGTAGAATAGAGGCCCTGGTAGAATAAAACCTTGCTTGCGCCTAACTGCGATTTTATAGAATAAAAAAAATTGTTGGTTTGGAAACCAATTTTCGAATAAATGATACGTTTTATTTTAATTTTAAGTTAAATATTATTTAAACTTTTAATTATTTTTACAATCCGTTCTTGGTTTTCAACGTCTTTATCAATACATAAGTCTATAAGTCTTATGGGATGCAGCGAATGCATTTTCACATAGTGATCGAGTTTAAATCCCTAATACAAAGCTGGCACACAGGTATGCCATATGGGCCCACACGGTCAGAAAAAGCCGTTAAAAAACCTCTTTGTACGGCCTTTGTCCAAACTTTTTCACCTTTTTGCAAGGAAAAAACGGTTTTATAAGATCTCAAAGGAAACGATGCGAATGATTCCACGTTTCATGTTTCTTTGAGTTTTTTGTCTATTCCTACGCCCCCGGCATTGTTGGTCTTTATCGATCTAATCTCCTTTTGATAGACCTCCTTAGTGCGATGGACCTCCATTGTCCACTAGTTTTTGAGAAATGTTAGGATCAATTTAATGGAGAATTGGGAAAGAGTTGATGGATGGATGTTTGGCGGATTCAGTTATTTATGGTTTGGGATATAATTAATTTGTTATCTGTTAGATATCAATGAAATATAGTAGTTTGTTTATAGGGGACCTTAGCGAGCAAGGATGGTTATTCCTACGGTGTCTTTATGGCTTTTAGTTTACAGTTACCCAATTTCTTGCACTCTATTTTTACTACCATCAATGTTATCACTATATGCTTTGAATGTAAGTCAATGTCAACTCCAACTTTGTTCTGTTTGTGAAACTGTAGATTTACCTAACTGTTGTAACTGTTGGGACGTCGTTGCTTTGGGGGACTTCATTCTAAATTCTCAAACAAAGCGGACATTACTACAAAAATTTCATCTGGCTGAGGTTTATCGGTTGTATACCCATTCCCTCCCATAACATCAGTGAAGTGTGTTTTCTTGTTCCAGCAAAACCACTGAAATATAGAGCCTAACGTGCGAGACTCTCAGGGGTGAGATCAGTAGATTAATTCCCAGAAAAGATGCATAACGCTCACGTATACGATTTTCGTAAACTATTGAAATGTATGGAATTGACACGCTTGATGCGACCGTCCTTCCAGCAGCTTCATGTCAACGTTACATTTTCTATAACGATAACGTTCGTAGAATGAATGCGTCTTTATCTTGCCTAGGGCCACTTGACTGAGATTCTTGTCTTAAGTCACGTCAAGTTATCGAAAAATGACATTCCTGACGCATATTGAGACGGGTAATTTCACTCAAGATCAATTAATTTATTGAAACAACCTTTAGTAAAACTAGAAAACAGACTTTATTTTTTAGTACCTATGCCATGTTATAAATAAAAAGTAACGCGACATTCTCAAATCCAATTTGTAATATTTTATACAAAAATCAAGATTACCAGAGACAATGCCAATTTACGACGGTCAGTGTCATGGGACGTTTTTTGCCGCCGTCCGTTCTACAAACATGGTTCTTAATAACCATGGAGCATAGACTTGTGGTCTATGGCTGATGGTATCGCGACACATGTTGTGCAGACTAATGATTTGGAACGTTCGGGGATAAAATGTTACGTCATTTTGTTTATGGTAAGGGACGTAACTGTTGTTTTTTTCTTAAATAAAATTATAAAACTTGCGTTGTCCTACTTACATAAAGTTTGAATTCAACATCCCATTCGTTTAAAAACGATTATTTTTATATCAAATTTGTATTACTTTTCCTTCGGTTTAGAATCAAATGTTAAGAAATTGGACGTTAATTAAAATAACAATTTTATTTGTTACAAAACAAAATCTAGAACTACCGACAAAAATCCCTTGGTTATATTTAGTAATACATATATTTAGTTGTTATGATCATAATATTATGAAGGAATACCTGTAGGTACATAACTACTATTTTCTTTTTAAATTACTAATGCATTCAAAGATAATGTATGTATATGCTTACATAATATTTTTAAGCAACTCTGACCTATGATAAACTACCGTTACTTAAAAATTCAAAACCCAAACCAATCTCTCCACATCTTCATGAGTTCATATGAGAAACAAAAACCGTTTCCGAAAAGGGACCAATAATTCTACACTCGAGATGATTTATGCAAAACGCGATTGGTGTCCATAACGGTAAAAGTTTTTCTACAAGAAATGTGGTTTTGTTGCAAATTTACACATGCCGTTGGGAAAATTAAAACTTGTACTAGTATTTCTTATTTTTTTGCTCGTAGTGGCGCCAATGTTGAACGCAATGATAACTTTGCGGGAATTAGAAAAAGTTTTCAGTTTCGTATACGTGCCGATAGACGGGCGCTAACTGTCGTTTAATTTAAAGACAAATAAAAAAACAGGTAGGACTTCGGTACAAAGTTCGTTCTGAAACTATAGAACACACTGACTCTTTGAAACTTTTGTTTACAAACTATTTTTACGTTAATAATAATAATAATCAAAGATAATAAATGCAAAACGTAAGGACAATACTGGCGAGTAGATTAAGTCATTACTGAAGCTGAGTTTGACAAATAAAAATTAACTCCCGCTAGGGATGAGCTTTGCTGTCAAAAAACTATCCATTACCGTTCAGTATTCAAATCCGTTAGGTATAATGTTTTCAACGCTACGTGTATAACAAGTGACACAGCAACGCAATGGAAATCTTGTTAATATTGTGGTGAGTATTGTCCCGAAATATAAAGAACAATATTATTCAATTTTAAAACTCACAGCATTTTTATATTTCACGATACTCCAAAGCATCAAGTTAACCCGCCTCTTACGAGATTCTTATCGGTTGGGCGATTTTTTGCCACTTCTTAAAAACTTAGGTCAGTTTTGGGCAAAAAATGTCATTCTCACGTGGAATATGTGAGATTTATGTTACAACCTGTTTCTATGGGTTCTAGGAGCGCTGGGGACGTGACGTCGCGCCTGCTGACAAATGGTCATAGAGTGTCGTGTGTGTATGTGTGTGTGTTTATTTTTAAAGTTTTTTTAATTAATAAATACATCCACATCATAATATACCGGTATAAACAAAGTGTACATAGTTGAATTTAAATTTAAATACTTTTAGTTTTAATTTTTAATCGTATTAATGTTGAATTCTGTACTTAGTTGAATGTAAATAAAGACTTTATAAATAAACAATAAGAGTACATAACATTCGTAATAATAGGATCTGCATTAAAAGATGGTACTATGGAACTAGTATTCAGATGACTTAGATTAAGTAGTAACCAAAATAACTTAAAAACTTACGTCTTTATGTAATTACTTATGTAAGTATGAGTACTTATGTCTTTTGTGCAGGACCAAATTTGAATAACTTAGTGCTTTTGTAATAATAATACGTAATGTTAGGATTTTTTTTGCTATAAAAGTTTATAAGTATGTATTAAACAAAAAACCGAACTCTGATTTCTCCCCTAAAGTTTGATTTTGTTTATGGGAACACCGCGATTACAAGTGAAATAATAGAAACGTTTTTTACTGTTTTTGTAGTAGTGGGTCTTATGACGACCGGTGAAATTACTAGCATAGAGGCATTCTATCTTAGTCCTCAGAGTTGGCAAAGTATTTGCGGACTTAAGAACACTTAAGATAGTAGTCTTGAGAATGCAAATGTCTATGGGTCACAGATCCCACTTACCATCAGGTGGCCTGTGGGCTCGTTTGCCTTCTCTATTAAACAAAACATTTGACGTGTTTTTTTTGCAATTTTAAATCTTTTTGATGGAACATTTATATGGGCACATAAACAAAAATAGTTTAACCAAATATATTTCTGAATGGTATTCTCCGAGTTTTATAATATTATTTCATAAGAATGCCACTGGAACATTTCATTTGGATGATACGCTCCACACGTGGTCGCCAGACCTGACCGATGGACAGTGCGTTCACTACCAATTAATGCTTCTTGGGTACGGACACATGTTTAGATGCTGTAATTAATGTAACAAAAAATTTATAATGTTTATGTCGTAGCTTAACAAAAGTAGAAACTGTGCTAGGCTAGTACAGCATGTCGTGGACGCTAGTGTTTGTCGAATTGTCTTTATTGTTTTGTATTTTCATCAATGCTAATAACTAAAATGTTTTTTAATACCTACTCTAAAAATATTGCTTGCTACATTGCTATATGAGCCGACAAAAGCATAGCTCTAAAGTGGATGGTGTTGTTAGCATTGCTTTAAGAATTAAGTTATTAAAAAAAATGCTTTGAGAGGACACGCTACATTCGTTATATTTCAAAACGCTGCTTTGACATATTAATTTTATAAATAAATAACTTAATCTTAATTTCAAAATCTGTCCCATGTTTACGATTCTCACCGAGGGCCCGCTGGTGCGACCGCGTCTCGGCGCGGACAAAAAAATCCCGCTGGAATACCGCTAGCCGCATCTGGATGTCGCTCTCACCGTTACGCGCCGTGACCCGGCGCAAAAAACGCACGCGTAGGCGTGCTCCAGCTTTGTGAGGTAAATTAATATGCGATACTTGTAATTACGATTGCGTGTACAGCGCACGGCAATTTGCGGTGAAAAATATGGGTGAGAACGTGCGATTTTCTTTTATTTGAGATGTCAAGATTTCTGAGAGATCTGTTCCTGGGTATTTTAACTGTTTTATGCAGTGTTTTCATCCTCCGTGACATGCAGTTGTATTATTGGTTTTTGTAAAAAATATTTTAAATTTTAGTAACTAAATACAAATGGAGTCACCCTGTAGTTTCACGAGCGATAAAATAAATATCCGTTGGTTATAAGGGTCAAAAACCATATTGCGCAAAGTCGGTCCATATGAGCGACTCCGGCCGATATTTTTTGTCCACCTTCGCGACTATTTTTAACCGGAGTGTTTGGTCTGTGCAGGATGGATCGGCACAGTGGGTCAAATGTTAACTAACAGATTTCGTTTAGATATTTTTCTAATAGTTTTAGTTGGATGTTTATTTATTACAAGAAAATATGTGTCTTTGCTTCCGGGTTTAATTTGTAAGTTTTATGAATAATTAAGAGCATAGGTACTCTAATTGGAAAATATTTTTCACGAACAGATATATATTTATGGCGTTACTACAATTGAAATTTAATGTTTATAGAAAAAAAAAGTTTCATAAAGAACAAAAACGGAAACACAGGCGAAAGACTAAATATTACCGTTTCACTAACGTAATATTCCGACCATACTTATTAAATAATGTTACGTTAATATGATGAAATTCCTTTTGGTAAAAAATATTATCTAATATAACTCAAATGAGAAACAGCAATACAGTTAAACTTAAATTTACTAAACACGCTCAAAATTAAAAACAACTTAACTTGAAAGAATATCTTCTTACACCTTATCATTACGATTTAAGATTCAAAATGAACTATTTTTTACTTGTTCTTACGATTATTTACTTCTGAGATTTCTGTTCCTTCAGCGTCACGTAGCGCGCGCGCATGTCCCTTACCATGGTAAGGCACAGGCTTTCTTATTTCTATACAAAACAGACTCCTATAGGGGGTTTCTGGCAACGAACACGTTAGCCTCATAAAGCAAATAATATTTATAGTTGCGCCAGCGCCGCCTCCGAGATTTGTGGCAGAAAGCGCCAGTGTCGGCTTACGTAGGTTTTGAAGGAAATTTGGAAACTTCTCTGTTTTTTTATTATACTAGCGACCCGCCCTCGCTTCGCTTCAGTTTATGTGAGTTTTCTGTAACACCCGTATATGTATAGACCAGAATTTATTATACCTACATAAAAACTTTCCGTGAAAAATTATAAAGTAATTGATGGTTAAAACCGCTTAAAAATACAGACAAACAGATGCGGATATTAGTGATATAATAATACTGATCGTGAATGAGATGCCCGTTTCATGATCTGTCGATGTATAAACTCATTATAAATCTGTCATCACTGACACATTTTGAAATTATCACATTACTTAAGATCAGTTTTTTTATAAAATCCTAAGTAGATCTTTTGCCCAGAATCTACCAAACGGGTGGTTCTTCGCCGTTTTTTAACCACCATTATTTATTCTCTTTGCAAAATTAGTTATTCCAGGTACCTTGTTATTTAAAACTAACCGTTGCCCGTGAATTCCTCCACGTTGAAAAATATAACTTAGCTTGTGTTAAGTACTTAGTGATAAAATAACATTCTATTGGTGAAATAAATTTCAAAATTTGTCCAGTAGTTTTTTGATTTATTGGTAACAAATAAAAATACAAATCTTTTCTCTTTATTAATGGAAATTATGCCCAGGCATGCGGATTTTTACATCAGAAATTGGTGGTAGTCATCATTATTCACGTCAATATATTTATTTGAGATAAAATGAAAGCGTTTGAAGCCCAAGTATTATATATAAATAACTAGTAGTGACTGAAATTTTCATTTTCTACTTAAATTATTTTTATGAAATATAAGTCAGTCGTCTTAGTAGATGTAGCTGCGGGAATACAAAGAACAAGTTTAATTCAAATAAAGTGCATACAGATTCAAACCTAACTTAAGGTGTCCAAAAATCCACACTCTACACTTTTAAAAAATAATCTTAATTAATAGCAAAAAGCGTTCAAACATCCGCCGCAAGCGCAGGGTCTACCACAAAAACTCCCAAAATCTCTCCCACATGTGGTTTACCACGCAAACTATGAAACTAACATACTCATTCAACCCAAAAAACCATCACCAATCCTTAATGTTTGTGAGATAAGGTGGTAAATAGTATTGTAGTGTGTTTTGCGGTTAGTAAAAATAAGTTTGTTTTGTAAACTGGGTGTTTTTTCTTACCGGATAATAGGTCGCAGGTTATTTGGCTACGCAAGGTGCAAGTAACGGAACGTTTGGTGCAAAATAAACGGACCGATATTTGTCGTAACGGTATGAGAAAAGACCTTTGTTTTTGGGGCAAAGCTGCAGTGTGTTGACTTGCACAGTGGTGTGAAAACGTGGGGTCGTAAATTTTAGAATAATTATGTTAACTGTATTGGGAACGAATTATCCTTAAAAAGAGAAATCTTAATGTGGTCTAGTCTGCTGTATATAATGAACAACTTTTCTTTCTTTTCTTTTTGTTCTGTAAACTCTTTTAGAACCAACAAAAACACAAATTCCTCTTTGCCCTCTTTCTTCCTTTTAAGTTTTTACCCTTCGTTTTATAGATTCTGTTGTAAACTGATTTGTGAAGGTTCGACAACATTGCGATTTTCCTGTCTTTTATAATTATGACCCGCATACGCAATTGCCTTTTTACTGATTCATCAATCAATACCTACGTCGCTATTTTACTTTTTGTATAACTTGTTTTTAAAGCCGACCAATAAATGAAAAAGAAATAGGTGGTATAAGTTTGATCCCTTCGGTTCCAATAAATTTTTTTGTTTGGTAGTTAATTATTAACTAGGTTTGACGGAAATTAATATAGCTTATTATGGTCTATCATCCCTGAAGTCAGGGTTCACAACTCGAGACTTTTTAAATATTTTCACAAAACGAACGGATCTCTAAAACTACTGGCCAAAGATTTGGTCTGATTGTCACGTAATCAGGTCCAGCGGTGATCCCGTCTTAAGGCGTGTTTACACTGGCGCGATCAATCTCCATCAGACGTCGTTATTATCAGCGGTATCCGTCCTGCAGCGTCAGGAAAATGTAGACCTGGCTTTACCTAGTTTTGAACAAGGATTTTCCTGTAGCTTTGCGTAAAGAGTGTTACGTCCGTCTTCATTTAAAGCCCGAATAAGTGAACCTTTTTTATTAAATTCAATTTAAAAAAAATATTTCAAGTCAAATCATTAATAACATAACATTACTTATTTTAGTTGTTAAAATTAAAATTACGACAGTCAAATAAGTCCATTTTAATGAATTTTTGATTTAGGCGTCTTTTTAATGCGTACCTTCTTACATTTTGATCAGCTCTCAAAATGTCTTATTTTTAAAATTTCTAAATTTTTTAAGGCTAAGATTTGAAAGTAAGTAGGCAAAGTAAGAAAACTCTTCATTGCATAAAAAATAATTTGTTTCACAAACTATACTCATATCATAATAATGCTTCTTAATAACTGAACTACGCAAAAAAATATCGGTGAAGCTCTCCAGAAGAATTAACAGGATCTCTTTTGCTTTAAAACTACATAAAACTTAATTATCTTAGCATTAAATAATGCTGTCTCTTAAAGTTAAGCTTAAACAGATAAGGACAACAAATTTGGCGCTTTGCAAATTGTATCGTGTAACGTCGCTTTTACTCATATATTTCCACGTCGCCACTTCTTAATATTCCCTACTCAGGCGTGAGAACCGCCTCAATCGTCCATCACGCACTATCACATGCGCTTGCGCTTATCTTAAAAAAGCCGAGAACACGAGTTATTGTGTTCGGTAGCGAAACGTGACGAAAATTGCACTTGAATTTCAAAGAAAGCTGCATAAGACTAAATTTTTTAAGCCGTAATATGAACTTTATGACGTTGCAATAAGGGTGTTTATTTTTGTAACTGTACGATTCATACTTCAAAAGTTGATGTTACTCACCTACATTGGCTGAAACGTGATAAGCATATGAATTCCCGGTGATTTCTCTAATAATGAATCACATAGAAAAAGGAATTCTTCAGAAAAAGAATAAGAAATACAGTAGGATACTTTTTACAAGACAGGGTCTACCAGCACTTTTGAAAAAGAGACCACTGTTCAGAAGAAGTGCCGAAGTAACAAAACAAATAAGTAACGTAGCCTGGAACTGTTTTTAGGCTTGTACATACGATGGGAACTAGGCAAGAATAAGATTTTTTATATTACATAGAAAAAATTCAATCTATAATTCCGCTTATCCATCATACAAATACTTTCCGGGAATCGAATGGGGGGAGCTAACTTCGTATGCAGTATCTAAGTACCTTCACCCTCCGCACACGGCGTCGTATCGTAAGCGTATCGTAACACGCGTAGTACGAGAGCGATACTAGCACGTACATCTTGCTTTTTTACGCCAGTACGCTACGACTATCGTAGAGTTAAAGATGTACGTGCTCGCTCTCATACTACGCGTTACGATACGCTTACGATACGCTTACCTTCTTATTCCTGCAACCCAACTACGGTAGTACTACTTATAAGTAGTTTCCTGCTTCACAGCTTACGTGACCCGTTCATTTCCACTTTCGTTACTAAAGTTTGTCTGTGTATGTGTGTGTGTGTGCGTGTGTGTGTGTGTTAGTTTGTTACTCCTTCACGCTGCAACGGCTGGACGGAATTGGATGAAATTTAAAATGGAGATAGTTTTTACCCTGGATTAACACAATGGCTAATTTTCTCCCGGAATATTTAAAATTTCCTAATTGCGATAATCGAAATCCTCCGCAACATGGAAATCATGAAATGGGCCATTAGCAAATTATACGCGGACGAAGTTGCGGGCAGACTTTATTATATTCTTCAGGAATTCATTTTTTTTCATTCTTTTTACATATGCTTTTTTCATTCTGTGAATCGGTATTTTCAGTCAACATTTTCTTAAAATATTTTTAGAAGATGGTAATTTCTTTGTTTCGTTTTACAAGTAAATATGAAATCGGTGAAAGTTATAAACACATACAGTTACTGAAATAATATAATCTCGACTGTGACCCGTTCTTGAGTAGGAATATAGCTGCTGGATGTGGCTTGAACTGTATGTAGAGATGGTAAAATGTCACACATAAAATCATTCCATAATACATAGTATTGACAGTGGTGTCGTTCTTAATTTTTACTGACGTCAAATAATTTCTAAAACCAATGAGAGTATTTACTCGTATATACATTTTTATTTAAAAAAAAGATCCACTCATTCATAGTCAACCAGAAACTCATTTTAGATCTTTCTGGTTGTGATTAATTCGAATTAATGGTTTTTCTCTGATATAAAGATGCCTGTATATATTATCAAAGTATTTATAGTGAGACTATAGAGCCAATGTTTATGATATGGTACAGTATTAAATTTATTTGCCTAAAATGCATAAAGTAGATATAAATGATACCGTGATAAATAATATGATATCGTCGGTGAAGCTGCAATACCGCGTAACTAACAAATTAAATAAGGTGCAAAATACACCTTAGCACGTAAGCCAGTAAGGTTTACCGACGATATACGAGTTTCAGCCACAACAAAATACTACAAAAAAACACAAAATAATATGAGGTATTGTATATATCATTACTTTATTATTATTGTTCTTTCTAATTATGGGATTATGTTTGATTTCAAGTGATTTTTATTTTATTTTATTTAGTTTAATGTTTTTCTTTACTACAATAATGGCAACAAAATGTGTACAATACTTAAATGCCTTATATTTAAAACGATCTCATCCAGCGTCGCTACATCATGCACACACGAAGCTCCCATACGAATCTCCGGATTTGCTATTCAACCGTCTGTCAGCTAGATATAGCAATAACTCTTTTTAATGCCCCATTTGATCGGCGACGAGCACTCAGCACTAACAAAAGGGTAACTGTACGAAGGCTCTCCACAAGGCTGTTTAGCTATGATTTATCTTTTGTTTAATTTAAATTTCGTGCCGACATTACTTATATGCTCAAGAGCATGAACTGGTCACTGTGTGAACAAATTCGTACGTGCTGTGACCCGATTTCATTGCTCATGTTTTTGAAAGAGTTGTTGCTATAATTACGCAATTAACAAACAAATGTGAGAGTTGGGCGAGGATTTGTATCTGTCGTAGGTAAAAAGAATTTAGAACCCAGTTATTGATATTTAGAAGTTTAATTATTTTAACTGCACGTACCAACTTACACTTTTTTTAAAGAGTAAGTACGTTATGTTTGAAATAATAAATACCTAGTTATGCAGCAAACGTTTATAATTTATTTTACCACTTGAGCAGAGTGTTTGATAAACGTAAAATGCTTGTAGTTTATTATGCATTACCAGCGTCAGTGATTAATTATGGACTTAGTGTATATGGCCGAACTTTTCCAACATATTTGGATGATATTAAAAAGTTACAATTAAGATCTATTAAATACTTGGTGCCTAAGAAAAAGAAAAACGAATGCAAAAATAATTATGGTAATTTATATAAAATATGTAAAATACCAATCGATAATTATTATGTTAGCGAGTTTAAGGTCTTTAAGCAGAATAAATATAATACAAAGGACGTTAGATTAAGAAAGTATGTTCAAAATTATGCGAATAACAAATGGTAGGAGAAGATACAAATGTATCTGGTTTCCAAAAATATATAACGAAGTTGATTGGTTAACAGCAGACAAAAAAAGTAGCAAAAACGTAGCGAAAAATACCTTAAAAGGAATGCTTTTGGAAGGGTTGCCGAAGGTTAACTTTCCAAAAGTATCCTTTCTTCCTCTTTTCAATAATATTAAAATGTAAACTTGTATATTTACTTAACTAATTTGTAATTTAGGTGCATGCATATCAAAAAATGTAATGTGAGCGCGATCTCGCCAACAAACTGTCTTGTCAGTTTGGCGGGTTAACTTGTAAAGATTACTTGTTATGTACGCTTTGAAACAATAAATTAAATTGAAAAAACATACAGTATAATAAGGATACTGTACTCAATCACAGCCATGCGGTGTTCACCAATGACGCGCCCCTTAGGTACCTCAAATGATGTATTAAAACTGCTGTGACCAAAGTAAAAACATGCACTATTTGCAAATTCTATTTCAATCAAACCTATTACAATGGTTATCAGCGATATTTTGGGGGACATGCCAGTTGGTTAAAAACGGACGGAAAAACCAGTCGTCTTCGAGAAATAAGATACGGGAATATTTTGGACATATTTTTATTAGGAGCCGGCCATCTAACAAAATACGCCAAATGTTTGACGGACATTTAAGTCCCTAAAGAACCGTGATGCGGCAAAACGCCCACCTGTTGTCCTTGGCACATTCACTACCAGACATTATACATTTCATATAAAATTGACTCAATTTTGAGTTTTTGGATTTAAGGGTAGAATACCATGTTTTGGCTTTTTGGTCCATTAATTAAAGTGAAATTTATAGTCGTGTAGGGACAAATCGCTTTGGCGTCGGCAGTCAGGTGGTCAGCAAAAAAGTTGTTAGAGATTTGTAGACGATAAGAAGCGGTACGGTAGGCCGAAGACAGGGTTCCGAAAGCGAAACTTGAGTTATTGACCATTTTTAAAACATTTTCTAGCTTCGGTTGACGTTTTTACATTAAATGTTATTGTTTATTTTTATGTCGGGGAAGAGAATGTGAAATTATGTTGTTGAATAGCTATAGTTTTTAATCCTCGCGCTCCAATGCATAGATTTAATCAATTAGAAATCATTTTGTGCTGTCGAAAGCGTCTTTGTGGTTTGAAAACCTAATAATTTCTGAGCATTTGTGCGGCCAAATCAGACGCAGTGCAAAATTGCCCCTAAATACGATATAATCTAAGGTAAATCGTATTTTACTTGTTTAGATTTTGTCCAAACATCAACATTACTCTGCTAACGCTACCCACTTGCACAATATTTTGGGCACGCACCTTTTTTAAACGCTAGGGCCATCTGGTTACCTTTTTTATACAAAAAGCAGACGCCTGACCCTTTCTTGCTTTTGTGCTGGCCCCGGTTTTTTCAACCCTAAAGAAGTAGACCCTCACAATATGTTGAATTAGCGTATTAGTCGACTCAAAGGGCCTGATGAAATTTCTGATTGAACCGACTAACGGATTGTACCTTAACGGTTTTGTATACAAACTTTTTTTGTCTACCGTAATTCAACAATTATTGATTCCTTCAACAATTTTCGATTACCGCGAGCAATTATAGTCACCTGCTTTTTGATATACTTTCGCGTTTTTACACAAAGGTTTTTTTCATCATACCTTCTTTCAAGTCTATGCAATCTGTCTCAATCGTCGGCGGAATTCGTCATTCGATTTTCAAAAGCACGCCGACTGAAGAGCCAATCGAAGTCGTTGCGAATTTAAAAAATCGAATGAATGAATGTATTATCGCGACGCGGATCTCTGTGTTTATTTTATTAAATATATTTCACAATGGCCAGTGTTGAATGCAGTGCGGGGGTTGAGATTTGGAATGCAGCCGAATGCAGTTCAAAGAAATTTGAATTTGAAAATGGAGTTTTATTCGGCGCGTATCGAATTTTGCAATATAACACCGCAGAATTACATTTCGAAAATACATATTTGAAATATCTTGTGGTATAGGTACTTATATAAAAAGAGAATAGGTACTATGAACCTGCCAAAGTTACTATTAGTTATGTAAGGTTTTAATACCTAATAACAATCGTTTCAATTGTAAAAACCGTTTTCAACCAAACGTTGACCAAACCATACACACGTGCATGCCACTTGACCTCTTGAAATTCGACATAAGCGGCCGAAGCGATCGTCTTTACGTCAATCCTATAAAATTTGTCAGATCTCGAAAATCGCTAACGTTAGCGTTATGCATCTTGTCTAGTTGCCCTGGTGAAGTCTGAAAGGTTACTCGGCGCTGGGTTGCATGCTGGTCCCTTCGTGACTGACGGGCCATTCGCCGCATTATCGGGACGTTCCGTGCGCCACGCCCGACGGTGCACGACATGCAGCTGAGAATGGTGCGAGTTTATTTAGAAAATATAATTATTATAAATAATTTATTAAAGTTACATATTAATAACATATTAGCTTTTGTGGCCGATTAACGAGTCTAACATTTGGTGGATACATCGTACAAAGACTCTATTATCCTTCCGATTCTGTCATTTCATTGTGGTTTGCCGCCCCGCCTGAATCGCGGCGATCGCAGTCAGCCCCGATGTGACTCTAACTGGTCCGGGCTAACCTAACCGTGGTCACTTAAGGTATCACCGCGGCAGGACCACGGGCCGGTGGCACGGCCGTCGCCGCCCCGCTTGGACCGCGGCGACCGCAGGCGGCCCTGATGTGACTCTAACTAGAACGGGCTAGTCTCACCGTGGTCGCGTGAGCGGGAATCACCGCGGCAGGACCACGGGCCGATGGCACGGCCGTCGCCGCCCCGCCTGGACCGCGGCGACCGCAGGCGGCCCTGATGTGACTCTAACTAGACTGGGCTAGTCTCACCGTGGTCGCATGAGCGGGTATCACCGCGGCAGGACCACGGGCCGGTGGCACGGCCGTCGCCGCCCCGCCTGGACCGTGGCGACCGCAGGCGGCCCTGATGTGACTCTAACTAGACTGGGCTAGTCTCACCGTGGTCGCGTGAGCGGGTATCACCGCGGCAGGACCACGGGCCGGTGGCACGGCCGTCGCCGCCCCGCCTGGACCGCGGCGACCGCAGGCGGCCCTGATGTGACTCTAACTAGACCGGGCCAGTCTCACCGTGGTCGCGTGAGCGGGAATCACCGCGGCAGGACCACGGACCGGTGACACGGCCGTCGCCGCCCCGCCTGGACCGCGGCGACCGCAGGCGGCCCTGATGTGACTCTAACTAGACCGGGCTAGTCTCACCGTGGTCGCGTGAGCGGGTATCACTGCGGCAGGACCACGGACCGGTGGCACGGCCGTCGCCGCCCCGCTTGGACCGCGGCGACCGCAGGCGGCCCTGATGTGACTCTAACTAGAACGGGCTAATCTCACCGTGGTCGCGTGAGCGGGAATCACCGCGGCAGGACCACGGGCCGATGGCACGGCCGTCGCCGCCCCGCCTGGACCGCGGCGACCGCAGGCGGCCCTGATGTGACTCTAACTAGACTGGGCTAGTCTCACCGTGGTCGCATGAGCGGGTATCACCGCGGCAGGACCACGGGCCGGTGGCACGGCCGTCGCCGCCCCGCCTGGACCGTGGCGACCGCAGGCGGCCCTGATGTGACTCTAACTAGACCGGGCCAGTCTCACCGTGGTCGCGTGAGCGGGAATCACCGCGGCAGGACCACGGACCGGTGGCACGGCCGTCGCCACCCCGCCTGGACCGCGGCGACCGCAGGCGGCCCCGATGTGACTCTAACTAGACCGGGCTAGTCTCACCGTGGTCGCGTGAGCGGGAATCACCGCGGCAGGACCACGGGCCGGTGGCACGGCCGTCGCCGCCCCGCCTGGACCGCGGCGACCGCAGGCGGCCCTGATGTGACTCTAACTAGACCGGGCTAGTCTCACCGTGGTCGCGTGAGCGGGTATCACTGCGGCAGGACCACGGACCGGTGGCACGGCCGTCGCCGCCCCGCTTGGACCGCGGCGACCGCAGGCGGCCCTGATGTGACTCTAACTAGAACGGGCTAGTCTCACCGTGGTCGCGTGAGCGGGAATCACCGCGGCAGGACCATGGGCCGATGGCACGGCCGTCGCCGCCCCGCCTGGACCGCGGCGACCGCAGGCGGCCCTGATGTGACTCTAACTAGACTGGGCTAGTCTCACCGTGGTCGCATGAGCGGGTATCACCGCGGCAGGACCACGGGCCGGTGGCACGGCCGTCGCCGCCCCGCCTGGACCGTGGCGACCGCAGGCGGCCCTGATATGACTCTAACTAGACTGGGCTAGTCTCACCGTGGTCGCGTGAGCGGGTATCACCGCGGCAGGACCACGGGCCGGTGGCACGGCCGTCGCCGCCCCGCCTGGACCGCTGGCTACCGCAGTGTCGGCTTCGATGCTGACTTATGACTTCTAATTTGCTTCATGCTTTATGAAATCTGAATAATTTGATAATTAAGGAGTGGTTTTAAGTTCAAGTCACGAATTGAAATACATAAGTGATATTTTTTTTAAAGATGTTTATGAATTATTGCTATTTTTAAGATTTAAACGGTATTCTTTTAAAAAAGGTTATGATCACGAAATTCAAAAATCATCTGTTTTTAAAGTACCTAGATATACCTTTCATAATCTTATATTATTACATTTTATTATCATTTACATTAAAACGGTAAAGAGCAAGTAAATATAGTTGTATAATTAATTAATATGTACCCAGGGTCACATCCAAAACCTATATTTTGTAGTAGGTAAGCAACTAGTACCTTTGCGATACACACGTATCTACGTATCTTAGACGTGTACTCGTACCAATAGAAAACAGAATGCCATTCTATTTATGCACTTTATGCCGCTAGAACACGCATCTCTGACACCATGACCTTCCATGAATTGATTTGCTACCATGACAATATGTCTATTGCAAATTTTATCCTATTATGTTTATACCTTAAGGTACAGATTGCAATAAAAAAACCGTTCAAATCTAACCTATAAACAAAACTGAAAGTAGCATTTCATGAACAAAAATTTTACATAGCAAACTTGTCCAATAAATTTTACATGCACAATACCAAACCACTTTTCAACCGTCAATGACCAACATTTCAAAAAACAACACTGCAATAAAACTCGTAAAATGATGGTGGTTTCATTTTTTCCCCCTTTTCCCCCTAGGGGTTGTCCGGGGCGGCGACGGCTCGGTCGTGACCCGTGGCCGCCCTTGCAGCCGCCCAGAAAGGGTAGTTAAGGTTATATAAAGATGGTTTCACAACACGTAATGTGGCTTACCTGCTTACGTAAGTAACCTTCGAATCTTATAATAGAAATAAATAAATAAGAAATAAGAAATAAGAAGTATTTATTGTCACCCAAAACCAGTAAAAATACATACAAAATTTTATATAAAAAAAAAGGTGTGACAAAAGGCACAGACTCAGCATGTGCTGCGAGCGCGAGCGAGTGCTCGAGTCTTCGCAGCGCTGGTTTTCAGTCTGCCCCTTTCCGCACTCTAAAGCTATAGCTCTATAAAGCTATAGCTATAGCTATAGCTCTATAGCTCTGTAAAGTGTTAGGAAATGTTGATGTAGCTTGCGTAAAGTTACAAGTTTATTTCGGTTGTTTAATGTTCTCCGCAAGCTATTTTTATATAAATCACATGTAAGAAATTGATTAGCTAACGTTTTATTTTGCATAATGGTTGCTCAATACAAGTATGATTACATTGGTCTTGGTAATTTCCAAGAATTTGTACTAGCCCCTTACTGTAAACGCACAAAAAAAATATTGTCAAAGTATGAATTGTCCTTTCTGTCCAATTCAAATGAACAGATAAGGACAGCATATTTTAAGAAAACTAGCTATTGCGCGTTTATGAATAATAGGGTAGATTTATAACGAGATGTCATATTTAAAGTCGTAGGAGTATTTACAGTGATATAGGTATTATCAAAGACCTTATTTCTGATTCACCATAGAACCATGTTATATTCTACACCATACCATATTGCTTTTGACATGTAATGTTGTCGTACTGTTTTTAACTCCGTCGCCATTACTATCAAGTAAATAAGAGCTAGCATAACGTGGACAATACAATAACGTGTCAAAAGTAATATGATTTTACCATGTAGAATAGAGTGAATCCCTGAACCGTATGCAACATTTTGTTACTAAATAACTGCGACAAGGTTCTTTCATGGCTCAGAAAAAAACCCGCACAAAATTTTGGATTAACGGCACATAAAATAATAAATTCATTTTTTTTATTCTTAATCAAAAGCATATGGTATACCCTACATGACCCATTGACCGTTTTCCCTAACCCTTACTTCCTGCTCGTTATTTAACCCTTTACTTATTAAACGGTAAAAACTAACCGTGCGTGCCGCCTACGTTTCGTTTTTTATCCAAGAAGTTCAGAACCCCACCTGACAGGTAAAAGAAATCTTAGAAAAAATAAACTGTTCGATGATACGTTTTTAATTTAAATGCATGCTTTAGTGTTTTAGATAAACATCCGTAATTTCTCAATACTTTATTTTGAGGCTTGTTTATTACCTTGTTTCACCAAAACGTGTCGAAACCTATGTAGAATTTAATGCTCCAATAATAGCAAATTGATTTCCAGAATACTACAAAAAGCATGAAAATACATTGAAACAGGTGTCTATACGCGGCTGTTATCACCTAACATCACTGGACTCGCTAGCTCATTTACATCCTCTAGCATAAAAAAAATGAAAAATTACCTTCAATTACCTTTATATTCATACCAATTTTAAGTCCACTTGATTTCTCTTCGCACTATTAATTCACTTTTTAACAAATAATAATCCTAAAACAAACAGACAACTAAACAAGCTTGAAATGACATCTGAATGCATACCTTTCACTAGGCGAAATAATCAGCGGTCCCGTACTGCGATTTTGTATGATCTTGTGACCAATTTGCTTCGTCTATGTTCCGTACCTTGGTTACGAGAACGGTGAAGGCTTTCTGGTGGGTAGTAACACATTAAAGCATGTTTTTTGAACTAACTAAAGATATCATAGTCTTTAGACATGTGCTAGATTTGCTATGGATGAAAAAAAGGTATCTTATCTTTGGCACAGCTGAAATCCTTTGGTCCACGATTTGTTAAAGTTAAAACGGACGGTAAGATAAAAACGGACGGTAGGTAGGTGGGTCAAATATGAGTTGGTGGAATACGGCAAAATAGGTATCAACATCACCACAATCATTTTCATCTCAGCCATTAGCAATCCATTATAAGACATAGACTTAGACATAGACCTTTTATGTTTTTAAGTAAGATGTGTAAATGTATTTCTAGTTCTTGTCTTAAATGTGTAGCTTTTAAGTTATATTGTTGGGCGTTTTGGCTGACGCTGTAAGTCCACAAGACATTGTTTAAATAAATAAATAAATAGAACCCTCTCAAGTTGCTCCACAAAACACTGCTCTCTCCTTTTGCGCATCGCATCGCTTTCTGCCCTCCTTTATAGGCTGGTCATATCAGCTCTGCTACATTTTTAAATAACTTCTCTCTCCTAATCATTCTTCAAACTTTAATCTTCACCAACCAATGTTGTTAATTCCTCCATCCATCCTTCATCATCCTCCTCCATTATTATTCTTCAATTTTCATGAACCTAATCCAAGATTCAATCCACCTCCGCAACATTACTCCCAGATGACCGATATGTTCGGTTGACATACGTTCGTCCAAATGACAATCATCATGCGTAATGATCTTAACGCTTTGCTGCCCCTCAAATTATCTAAGACCATTGCCCTGGTGCGCCGTGGCACATGACAGCTTACGGTGCGTTATGTCCAACACTTCCGCGTAATCTTCTCGTTGTTACGGTAGTTAATAGGGAACAGAATCACGCTTGGAGATGGTCTTGGGTTGAGCTGAATTATAGAAAAAAGAAGAGGCCCTAACATAGCTGATGCGAGTTTGAGTTAATTCACTGTATCTCTTTCTTACGCCACCAGTTAGACAGAACCAATTATAATTCAGTCAATGTAGGATGACCAGTGTAGGTACCAGTCGTATTTAGAAATTTCGAACTCTTGCTATTCTCCCAAGCATGACATATTTATCGTGGTAATTTTAATTTATATTACTGGACGATGTCGCAAGGTTTTTATTCATGAAAAGTCAAAGATACTTGTGTTATACGTGTTAAGAGATCATTCAAGTATAGATAGATTATCCTTGAGACAGTTACATTAAGGCCGCACCGGTAAAAGAAGGGAGACAATGAAGAGATAAGTGTTACTAACTCCATCGTCAATGTTTTCGTCAAATAAGAGCATTGTTTTATGGCACCCAGAAGGCCTGCAAGCACACAAGTAAGTGGTGGTAAGTGGTGGTAAGTAGACTCTGAGGCCAGATATATCCATGGGTATTTGCAGTCTTATAATTGCAAACGAGTTGCCAATCCTGACGACAAAGTCGAGCTCTGTACTAAATTGAGGAATTAGAAAATATAATTTGTTGATTGTTCAGTCATTCATGCCTGGTAGAACTTTGCCTTAATTATCAATTCGGATGTTGCCTTTTCCTAATGTTTTTTTTCTTAATGAATATGATTATAAATCTAAATATTTATGCTTAAGAGGGTGGTATACCTGTAAAACAGATGCAAAAAACGTGTTAATAAATTAATTAAACACCCTAAAGACAGGAAACGGGATAAATCAAACATGGCGCGTCAACACGGCGTTTCCTTTGACCATGTTAATGGGACGTTTATAACGTTATCTGGTGAGATGAGACAAGCCACGATTGTCTCTTATCATCGGGTAAATATTCTACGGCAGTTTACTCGGAGGACACAGGAGGAAAAGGTGGTAAGTTGGAATGGAGGGAAATGTGGGAATTCGTTGTTACGCGGTCCTAAGTTTTCGACGATGGAAACTACGATGCCGTGCTTCACTTGAAGCAAATCCAATGTTTGTGGTGTTTTGCATATTCCAATGTTTTATTTATCGAGAAAGCGTTTAGCTAAGAAGCGTAAAAAAAGATTGTTTTTAAAAGTTGGCATTTTGCATTTATTTAAGCAGTATTCAAATGAAGCCTTTACTGTCGAAACTAACATTTTGATCCTGAAATAATCTCCACCATGATTTGAAAATACTAAACATTCATTCATGATTACATACACAGTAATGCTGCATTAAATGATATTTAGAAAATGTATTTTCCGTACTTACCACACTTCATTCAAGGACAATAATTATGTTTATACAAAAACAGTATAAACCCGAAGACCTGTGTCCGTCCTGATTACGGCACAGATAACGTATTTATCTTGAGCCATTCTCTTGTTTGTCACCATATCACAGCATTTATACAGCTTTCATGTTTATTTGTACACCCAACACATAAAAGGACGTAACTGACGAATTTGAAACAGTTTTCACTACTTAACGGCGTAATAGTCGTTTACGACTTTTTACTTTTAGAAGTTAAATTTAATTCTTGTTTGTGTAGACTTCAGTTGTAATTAGCATTGCGCAATGTATGTACGATTTAAATTTTCTCATTGAAATGGTCTTAAAGAGGTGATACCGTTTTCCAGACTGTACGATAACCGTGATGTAACATTTTGCTTCAATTGACACGTTTAGTTCGAAATCCGTTGGTATAAAAGTATGAATATGAAATGTTATTTTGCTATTTTAGAAGTAATCATTGTAATTTTAAAAGTTAAGCAACTTTAGAAATTCGTTACAATAATTAAACAAAGTTATAAAATAACTAAACAAATATTAACGAACAATCTCACACAAATTGACCTAGTCTCTAAATAAGCTATCGTATACTGCGGTGTTATTCTCTTAAAAAAGGCTCTCTATCAGATGATCGAACGAGGTAGCAAAATAAACATAAAGTTGCTCTGGTAAGTGTTAGGGTAGTCCAAAATAGTATGAAGAAAAATAAAGTATATCAAATCATTCCTAAACATAGTTTATTTTTGTTTACGATAAATAAGCTACCTACTCGTATGTGTCAAATGTAAACTTGTTAAGTGGTCGTTTACTGGTCGCCTAAAACGGTTTATGCCAAAAGGGTCTCACTCTCATACAAAAATACATCTTACTAAATATTTAGATATAGAAACTTAGCAGGGATTAAAAACAGAAGTATAATATTCTTTTCTTACTGCTGCAACGCAGAAAACAGTGTCATAATCTGTCCAAAGCCTTTCTCATTCGATGTCTTTATTAGATGTGTGAAGCTCTATACATTTTTATATGAAACAATTTTGACAGTACAGGAGACCGGTAAAGTTTATTCAATTGCGATAAAACTTGGTATATTTTCATGTATTTTGAAATAAAAAGAAACTTGTGGAGAAACAACATTAAACACTTTTAATGGACCACCCTAGTAAATATATTTGAATAAATTTTGATTTATAAAAATTATAAACATCTACCGCAGATCCAAAATCCAATCGATCCTATCTGATAGGATCGCAAAACTAGCACAAAAACATCACAAAACAATAATAAACATTAATTCGGCACGGGCAGCGGCAAAATTGTATTTATCAAACATAATTTATGTGCACCATTGTCTGTCGGAAACGGAGGCAAGAACGGTAATCGGTATCGAAAAAATGCAATAAAACAACCCCACGGTCAGTCGACCATTAGCAGTCAACCGTGGGTGCTACCATAAAACTGAGTAATTATTATTCATGATTTTTTGCTCTGCATCCATCTATCAATTGTAATCTGCGACGTTAGTATTGAACGCTATTACTGATCGAAGCTGTGGAGACGATTTGATTCTATAAGTAAGTACTTATTTTTAGTCGGTGTGTCGTCATGTTTAAGAAATTAAATAATCTCAGAACATAAGCTGATAATAGCGGTACAATTTTTGTTATACCCCGGTCGAACAAAACATTATATGGAGGCAACTTCATCAGTCGGGAAAAAATGGAAAAAAAGCCGTAAAATTTTCTATCTGCTAAAGATTTTTCGGATCAAACAATACTAAGTATGGTTTTTTGTTTCCCTAATTGGTATTTTCCGTAAATTAAAAGTTTTACAGTAACACCCGATCACGTAAGTCACTACTACGTGAACTGACGTGATGAATACACATGGTTGACATTTAGCGTTTGTATGAGCCATTTTGTATTTTATTTTATTTTGTTTTTTTAATCGACGTAGGTACATCATGTCACCACTCACATATTGGATTTTTACACTTCACCTAAATGTTAAATGTCGTGTAAAAAAAATTCGTATAAAATCTTGTTGTCTATTTTAATTTCTTTTTGTTCTATATCGTAATCATTTTGCTAAAATCATAGGAACTTTATCTGTCATGTGAACATAAGCAATAAACAGTGTAACATTATGAGTGTCATTTTTCTGTTTTGAATTTTCTATTGTATTTGTATCAAATTTTTTGCAAATTACACAATACCAAACACAAATCTGGAAGTTTTGTAGGATTTTTTTATATTTTTTGTCATGTCGGCTCCATGCCACCCGACTCGTCCCCCGGTTGAAAGTTCGCGTGGGGCACACGACGGTCAGCCGCGGCTGGCACGGCCTGGGACCATGTCTAAACACTATCGACTTTAACTCAAGGGCATAAGAGCTTACATTAGAAAGTGTTATTTTTACAGGGTGGGTCCGGACGGTGAAAATATCGGATCAATGAAAGTATGGCACGACGGTGTATGAATGTAGATAGTAAAATTAAAAGTAAGTATTGATAGGTAATGGATGAGTTTCAAAAGTATTGTGTGTTGTAAGGACTCATTTAAAAAACTTTTTTTATGTTATCTATAATATAGATAACAATTATTATATTATAATAATTGTTATAACTAATTCTCGATTTTCGTTACACAATGTTTTTACTTTTTTTGTTTAATATCTGTTCATTATTTTTTTAAATAGTCGTCCTTAATACCTACATATTTACATTCAAGTTTTACACGATATCTACTAGCAACAACAATGTCTTTATTTTGTTGCACTTTCAGGAATCGTTATAATAGGTACATAATTTGCTCCTGTGAATATTATCGTACTATTATTATTATTAAACAAATAATAGCAAATAATCGAAACTAATCATCTGTATAGACATAAAATTATATTTGATGATTTACAGATTTTACACTTTTAATGCTTTTAATTAAATATTTTACTAAAGCAACATTTTTATTTTTGTGTTTTTAGACATTTTTATTAATATGATGTACTTCATCATCTTTTTTATAATTAAAAACAAAAGTAAAAACCCGTATTACCTTCTTACTTTTCCTTGAATGAGTACTGGAGTACCTAAATACCGTCAACAGCAAACTTATTAATCGCGTTAGAATATTTACAAATTCTCCTCCTTGATCCGTGCCAAGATTTCTGAATACCTTAAGAAATGGGCTCAATTAACGCAGTATTGGCACTCAACGACTTAGGCAAGGACTGTCCATCACACTTAGACGTCAAAGTTTTGAATCCGTGAACCAATTCAAGAATTAAACTCTTAATGTAATCACTCAATTCATTTTGACACTTTTGATTGACCTAAAATTAACAGTTCGTTCGTTTAATGATTTTATTTTAATATTTCATTAATGTAATGAAAGTAATAAGTTAGCCAATTATTTTTGTTCATTCACTACTGCATCGGTAAAAACATATTTAACACAGACTTAGTTTGGATTAGCTAGCACTAAATTAATCAATTTAAAAAGGAAATATTTTATAATAAAACGAGAGAAATCGTTGGCTCAAATATTTTTGAAGGTTTTTGATATTACAACATTATTCTTTTGGTACCTTCATTTCGGGTTAATAATGTAATAAGTATGATATTACGGTAATTTTTCATGTCGATCCAAAGCTTAATTCTATTAATGGTTAATTTTAAATACACACGATTAAAATTTAGTGAAAAATTGTTATGAGCAATGTTATTTGAAACATGGATCTTTATTTCATTAAGTTAAATGCGTATTACCTAGACCTATGCACGCCCTCTGTCCTTTATCCCAGAAATTATAATATCTTGTAAAATAACGCAACCGTTTTCGTTATCATACGCTGTAAACAAACTAGTAGGTGACCAGTCATCCATCTACTAATTTACATGACTATCAGCGAACAAGTTGGCCATTGTCGTTTAACACCGTTCTCATAGAAAAACTACCGGAAAACACGATAAACGACAACCTTAAAACAACCTTACACTACCACCCTGAAGTCTGAAATTCGTTTGCTAAATCATAGAACACAATCGAAAAACTTCATACAAATTTGAACCTTACTCAAATGCAACATAGTTTAAATTGAAAAGGTTCATTGGTTAAACAGTTGCTAACAATAAAGCACCTTATATACGCCCGCACGTCCTCTTTAGATAAGATAAAGGCCAGTGAAATGAAAAGGCGACACCAATGCGAGCTAATGATACTGATACCGGTACCGGTAACCGGTGTGTCGACCGGTAATTAATTTACCTGATAATATACCGGTTGGCTGTACTGATAGCCTTTAAGTAGATTATGAGCTGAGCAACAGGGTTACAAAAAAAAACATAAATTATTAATGAATTGGAGAGGACAATCTTTGGTTCAATGTTGGCTTTGTCTCAATGTAGGCTTCAATTTTGCGTACTAAATAACAACGATTCATGCATTGAATTCATCCCAGACTCATAAACACAGATACTCGCGCTTCTTACATAAATATTTGCCCTAACTGGGAATCAAACCCACTCACTATTCACTACCAATTAGGTTAACTGTGTGGTTGACTTTGTCTCCCGTAGGCTACAAAACGGACTATTAGTCAAACAAGTTTTGTAAAACTCGTTAAAATCACCCCTAATTTCAATATTACAATACAAAATCACTTTATTGTGCTCCAAACAAAAGCATTACAGAGATACAGTACAATTAAAAATAACGCAGCTAAAACACACGCGGTCTTATCGCTAATTAACGACATCTTCCAGACAACCTTAGCAGGGACAGGTCAAATTAAAATATTATATTATTATTGTCACAGTTTACAATATGGCAGCAACATTTTATTAGGTACCTGATCTTTGGTCTTCTGACTTACTCCAAAACGAGGAGGTTCATTGGCCATGTCATTTTCATAGTTCAAGACACAGTTGAGCCACGAACCGGCGTACGTCGCGGTTCCCAGAACGTCGGACTGAAGATTACATAATGATCCCTTTGGATGCCACACGCGGGATAGGGATGCGCTGAGGTGCTGTTACTTAAAATGTTACATAAGTTTTACCCTTCTTTATTATTAACTATTTTGAAAAATTCTGGTATATGTAGTAAGTAGAACGAGGGCATAGATTGACCTTTTCTTCTTATTTTTTGTTCAATGGCGATCCGCCGCGGTATTCCGCAGTGGTTTAGCCAATGTCAAATGATTGAGAGTTAATCAGTAATGATTAACATTTTCATATTTTAAACACATTACACGGTTTTGACATTACATCTTTTGTAAGCAACGTTCAACTTTTTATTTAACTTACTTAAATAAGTGTACGCAATCGTTCTTCAAGAGTAAAAGGACATTAGTTTCGTTGGAATTTAAGATGTAATTTTCAATTTTTCAGCTATTTTATTCTTTTACAAGTTTAGTGTTTTGGAACTCTTCCTAAGTGTTTCCTGAATTACTAACTTTTGCTATAGTTTTGGCATTTCAACAGTCAGTTCTTTGCATAACCACAGTACTATATCATTAACTTCATCATCGTTTAAGTAAGACTGGCCACAATGCTAGACTTTAAAAAAACCCACGTTCCCACCTCCCTTCCTTATCCCGTGGCTAATTGCAAATTGCGCTGACGCACGCGCTAATGTGTCATAATATATCGAACGGCCACGTGAGCGTGAGCACGACCGTCATTACGAGGGACCTGGCTGACCCGGGCCGATTTGAATAACAGTCGCGGGAGTCCGGCGCGGATCGAACGGCTGAAGATATCTCCTGGAAACTAAGTTGAAGAAAAATTTAGCTAGATTAGGGTATTGCCGATGTAAAACCACTTGGAGCCACATTGTACTTTGTCTTTAACCATATCATTATAATAATGGTTGTTTTTGCTGTGGCAGTTTGTATTCTTAAACCACATTATTTTATAGCATGTAAAAAAAATACCTCGGTTTTATAATGGAATTATTAAATAATTGTTCAGTTTCGGAGCTATGGAAAATTGTCAAGTTAGTTAAAGAAAAAAAATTAATTATGAGCCTCTAAAAATATGACAAAATAAAAAATCTAATGGTTACGAAAGCAAGATGAACGAATGGGAACAGAGGCAGAGTCAAAAACCGTTCATTTACTAAACTGTTGCGGTGTTGCCAGCCTAACTCATACTTTAAACGGGAGCTATAAACAGTGATCGGAATAGGTAGAGCTAATTTGCCTAAACTTGACGCATATTCATTCATGCGTGAGAGAGATGGGAATACATTATTGAATGAGCATGCATCAAGTTTAGGCAAATTAGCTCACCTATTTCCGATCACTGGCTATAAACCAAAATTAGAACAATATTTTTGAAACCTTTTTTTTATAAAATCTTGTCCAGTCGCCATCGCCAGATATATTGTAGCGGGCGAGGTACTCAAATATTTCGGAGCAGCATTACTTTTCAATAAATTTGTTACACTAGTTATGGTCAATAACACCAGAACATGCAATTTGTCATAAATATAAGAGCAGCGACTTTTCAATAAATTCGGAACATATAACGAGGTAAAAATATCAGAAAGCACAGAACGTCAAAGGTATCTACGCAGTCAGGGTGATCATAAAGATCGGAACATTTATGGAAAATATACCTTAAGTCTGTATCACACAGTTTAAATTCGTTACTATAATTATTATGCATGTCGAATCTACTCGTGACGTGAATTCCAAACAAAACATAAATACGTCATGCCAAAGATCGACATGCATAATAATTATAGTAACGAATTTAAACTGAGTGATACAGACTTAAGGTACATTTTCCATAAATGTTCCGATCTTTATGATCACCCTGACTGCGTAGATACCTTTGACGTTCTGTGCTTTCTGATATTTTTACCTCGTTATATGTTCCGAATTTATTGAAGTCGCTGCTCTTATATTTATGACAAATTGCATGTTCTGGTGTTATTGACCATAACTAGTGTAACGAATTTATTGAAAAGTAATGCTGCTCCGAAATATTTGAGTACCTCGCCCGCTACAATATATCTGATGGCGACTGTCCATGCAAGCTTATGTCTGAACATTTACTTATATGAGTTATATGTAATAAACAAATGATTATATAAAACCAACAGCTGCAGCTAGTATTTTTTTATTCATAAGACCATACGTGCTCCACATCAAAGCGCTACAATTCCTCAAATTTTTGATACAACCAATATTTGCATAAATTTGATACAACACATTACAGGGGCTACTGCGTTCCTTTGGCGGCGCACGTTACCTTAAACACAAAGAAAACCGACAGATTCATCATCTTGAGATGTTGCACGAAATTTAACACTGTTATTCTGGCTTAGCCAAAATTTAATACCATTATTTGGCCGAGAATTGTTAAAACTCGCGTCTTGCCCGGCCACTAGACAAACACGGGTGCTAGCTTTGGGCGAAATTCTTCGCGCTTCGTTTACCGCAGTGAAAGGACTTTTGAATTAGAAACCAAGTAAAAAAACAAGTGAAAAACGGGAATCGTTTAATTTTGAACTTAAACTCGAATCCGTAAGAGCTGATACGGGGTTATTCTACTGACACATAAGAAATGAAGTAGATAAAAAATATTAATCACGTTAACGCTGTACGGTAGCCGAATTATTTGTGGGCGGTTTACCTTCCTTTAGAATCTGACCCCAGTGTGATGCGGGCGGAATTGGGTAACAAAAAAACGGTTAAAAATATCGAAGATGCAGAAATAAACCTCATTTAAGTAAGTAGCTGAACCTACTAGTTAAAAGTAGACGATGATATAGCAACTAATGTTGCGTAGAATTTATTTCCCGCTATATAACTCATTGTTTCTCGTCTGGGACATTTCATATAGTATGTACCTACAAATACTAAAGATAGTATTTATCTTTGCATAGTATAAAATGAAGTCGCTTCCGCTGACTGTTCGCTTAGATCTTTTAAACTACTCAACGGATTTTGATGTAGTTTTGAGCAAGAGATAGAGGAAGGTTTTTATGTATAATACATTTCGGATTATCTACGGGTGTTACAGTAAACTACCATACACCGAAGCGAAGCGAGGGCGGGTCGCTAGTTATAATAATAAATTGTAAATATCAGGGGACAATCTCACATAAATTGACATAGTCCCATACTAAGCTCTAGGATTGTACTATGGGTACTAGACAACGATAAGCATCTTATCTTATCTTTTCTTATCTTACAGATGGGCCCTTTCGGATACACTTGAACACTTTAGGATCTTTTGTGCAATTACTTACACACTCAGCCGTACTTTCCTTCACCGTAAGAGCGTCGGGTAATGCACTTAAGATAGAAAAACTCATTGGTGACCGCGGGGGTTCGAACTCGGTACCTTACGTTCACGAGTCGACCCCCTAGCCGCTAGGCCACCGACGCTCTTCATCGATAAGCATACTTACGAGTATATGTATAGAGAAATACTAAATAGAAAACATCCAAGACTCAGCAATATACTCGCGTTCATTTCATTAATATTTTCCCATCCCATAAGAATCAAACTCGGGACCTTTAGTTTCGTAGGGTCACTACCAACTAGGCTAAAAGTTTTTTCAAAAATTAGATATGGCACTAATAATTTTCCTAAAAAAACTTAAGCATCTGTCTGCATTACCAGTTTATTATATGTAACAAATTAATAAATACATACATACATAATCTTACGCCTTTGTTCCCAGAGTGGGGTAGGCAGAGCTACAGAATTACAAACATCTCTAAAAACTTGTTGATAATTCTATAACCACAATTTGCACAAATAATTAATAAATAATTAATATGTCTCTAAAATAAACATGATATTTTTACCTAGCAACTACAAAGTAAATATTTCACATTTTAACAACGTAATATTGTGAACAGTATCTTTATCATATTTATGGCAGCTGTAAACACAGAGGATGTTGAATTTTATGCATTGGTATACTAAACTTAATAGTATAATATTACTTTAATTACTCTCATTCAATATGATAAGAATTTTTACCAAAAATATATTACTATTTGCACACTTTACTTTACCTTAAATAACACATTTATCTCAATTATTTTCCCAAAGAAAACCCAAGTAATGCTCCGTTGCGTTATCAACGCAAGTACAATCATGCAAACAACTGCCTAAAGCCACTCGAGAGCAAAAGGCAACACGTGTCGATGTGGCTTAATCCGCGGCTTTGCGTTATAATCCGACCACCGGCGAACATGCGACCACCATTATTACACCAATACAAACCAAAAACGACACAACTCACGCTCCACACCTCTAAAGTTATGACTTTTTACGCCGTTGTGTATAAACGCACCCAATCCAAAATGGCCTAACTCAGTTTAAGTCGCAATAAATCTTGCGACTTTTTTCTTCTGCGCCGCAATAGAAAATACACTATTATTATAGAATAGAACACATAGGTGCTCTCATTATTTTGCACCGTAAAATCGAGACCACCTACGGGTCTTTTTTTTTGCAAAACGCTTTTCGATGCGAATGTAATGATGCGTTCGTGGATTTCGCCAGTTTTTGGTGTTTAGGGCTTTTGTGAGACGTTTTAATACTTGATCCAGATGGATGGCATAATCGTGAGGCTGACCTATTTGTTATTGAACAATGGCTATTCTGTCACATTCATTATTCTATTTTATTAACGGCGGACTGTGCAGTGAGGCGCGACGATATCGAGTAAGATACTGATGTACTTAGGTGCGCTTGTAACTTTTAAAACTGTAAATTTTAATTTACATTTTCCGCTCATGTTTTTAAACACATCCTTCCGACCACTTTCAGCATTATTTAATAATGATTGCACCCTTTTATTGTTGTGTTATCAAGCTTTAAGTAATTTCACATTTTATAATGAAGTTCAATCCCTATTTACGGCTGTGTCCTTATTTGCGTCTATACCATCTTGCTTCTATATAGCCCTAGGTGAAGTGAAAAGGCAACACAGACTTAGGGTCTCCCCAGATCTATCGACGCGGAATCGGCTTGAGCCGGTAAGAAAAAGTTTTATGTCCATGCAATAAGAGCGAAAACGATGTCGCTCGGCTCGGCTCGGCTCGATTCGGCGTTGCGAACGGAACGACGTCGTTTTCGCGCTTATTGCATGGACATCAAACTTTTTGTTACCGGCTCAAGCCGATTCCGCGTTGATAGATCTGGGGAGACCCTAACAGTCTGTCGGCCGATATGAACCAGACTATTAGTTTCTCTTAAGGTGGTTCCATATTTGTGACATTTCATCGAAACATGGTTCCGTGACCGTGTCAGGACCAGTGTCAGTACCGGTTATGAGGAAGGCATTTGTCATGTTACGACGTACTCTCGCGATCTGACACATCTCGAGCGTATGATTTACACAGTCCACATTTAGGGTAACAAGTCTTTAGATTTGCCACGCAGTTCGATCCGATGGAGCCCTATAGTGTAGACCTTTAAGGTTTCATACATTTCATCATCGATTTTGGTCTTTCAGGCGCCCTGAGAGAAGCTAACAGAAGAGAATTAAAACTTCTTTGGTTATTAAGCAGTATTTAATAACCAATGCAGTTTTAATTCTCTTCTGTTAGCAATAAGGTTGATGTTGCTACAGGAATTTTATCTGAGATACTGCGTATTGGATTAGCAGGGCAGTGTTAGTCTTTAGGAGCTTTAAAATTTTGAGAATCGTCGGCAGAAGGCTGCGAAAGGTAAATTTGATGCTTTATAATAGGGAACATTCATGACATTTTTTACAGCTTCAATAAAAGCTGATTCTTGTAAAAAATATTTTTTCAACTGTTTAGTTGAGAAAAATCATTTATTGAATAGGTATAAAATAATCAAGATAAAATACAACAAAGATTTGTCCCTATCCCTTTCTAGCAAAACAGAATTTAACATGTTGCTGTTACATGACGTCACAGTGCATATCGGATCTCTTTTACGGTATTTTCATATTTTGTTGACAAATGCGATTTAAAAAATCCACATCCACTATTCTTAAAGTAGAAATGAAAGCGGTTTATAGATTATAAATACGTTTAAAGGCAGTTTTCTTAATCAAATAAATGACCAAGTGACATTATTTATAGCAAAAATCTGTTGTTACATCAGTTCCATCATATCGCTAATGACGAGACGCTTGTAATGCGTGTGCGCTCGCCCGAGACGATGCGTATTGATGATGAGCGGACAGACCGACGATTAGCTTCCATCTGTTATGATCCCTCAGGAAATTCAATCAAATTGTCATGGAACTTGTTGGATATTATTTTATTTGCATGATTGTGAGAGGATAGATGTTTTACTACAGAGTTAACAAGCACTCTAAAGACGCGTTTTTTTAAAGAAATCTATTTTATTTGGGACGGTTCTTAGTGAAGTTTTATGAAAATCGGTTGGGCCGTAGAGATATCCGTGGCCCAAGACAAGATGCATTCCGCGAACGTTATCGTTATTTAAAATAAACAGGATTAACGTAAACTGACGGACGGTTGCTTATATCAATTCCATACATATTGATTGTTTTCGAAAATTGTTTACGATTGCGTTATACATTCTGAAAGTAGGAGTTGACATTAGGAATATCGGGGGTTTTACAAAGTTAAAATTAAATAAGGAGGCAAACGATCAAGCGGGTTTCCTGAATGTAAGTGGCTCCCAAGATCGAGATGGTAAGTCGGTCAGAAGGCCGCACGGGCACTTTTACAAGTAAAAATCAGTGGTCTCCTCTTGGGAGGCTTGACCTCCTCATCTAAAATTAACAGTGAATAACTTTGTACACTTAACTACCCACTATTATACCTACACTGTACCCTGTTCCATCTAGGATGATCCCTGTGACAGCCGTATTTCGTAATTTCAATCACTTATATACTCACGAGCGTGGTATTTCAAAATAGGCGATTAATTATTTAAATTCCTGAACGGCTAGGTTTGTAACAATGTAGTATTTATGTAAAGTTAAATAAACAAGTGTAATAAGTGTTTATATGAGCTGTCACAGGCATATCATCCTAGATTGAACACAGTATAGTATAGGTGCCCTACAATTTTGCATGATGAAATTCAAAATGTAGGTAAATGAAATGCGGCATTGCCTGAAATAAAGGTTTTTTTTTAAATATTTCAGTCTATGCCGTTCTAGACCATAAATATATTGAAGAAAACTCAATATTCATATAAGAAACGTCTAGGCATTATCAACAACCAGGCTAATAAGTAGGTACATTTGAAACCTGTCACGCCCGAGTCGCTCGCCGTGTGCCCGATCCATAGCTAATGCGTAAACATATCCTAGTGTAAGTTGGTAAGCTGAAAATAGCACAATCAATACGTTAAATCCTTCAAAATTATCTTGATGTGTCAAAAACAATTACATTGCTATTTACGTTTAACCTAGTTGGTAAAGACGTCCCTGCTGAAGAGAAGTTATAGTTAGAGGGTTTAGTCACTTTTCACAGGCTGAGTTTGGATAGCTAAAAAAAATACGTGTCTGTTATTTTAGACTACTCTCTACCATATGTCAAAATAAACAAAATCGGAGCCAGACAGTTGGTACCTTTCCTTGTAAGGGCGCGTACACATAGAACGTCAGTTTTTACAGGATCCGTTTTAACTTTTCACCTTGTAATTTTCTTTTTTACTGGATCCAGAATACTGTTTTGGTTGTGAAATCGCTGATACAACTACATACGCCATCAAATAACGGACCTGTAAAACGGATCGCTATGTGTACGCGCCCTTAGTAATACAGTATCGTCGAAACAGTTTTAGACGTTTAACTATGTAGGGAAATAAAAATACTGAAAAGCGTTTAACTTCTTTATATCCTGATGGTAAACGGTAACGAGGTCGAGGGCGAAGTTTTTTTTTGGCATAGCAAAAGCAAACGAGCGCGCAAGTGGAATCTGACACCCAAAGACATTTGCACTCTGAAGACTACAATCTAAAGACTGTAATCCTAGAGCTGTATTGATAAACTGATCTCGAATGATAGCTCGTCTCAAGATGCGTCAAAAATGACAGTTTTCTGTGGCTTGACGTTTACCTTGACGTATCTTGTGACGGGCATCTCGGTAAAGATGAGTTTACCAGTACGATTAATTGGACTTTGACACTCGGCAATTCTCGACTTGCATCGGGAGAGATCGGAAGTGCAAATGACACGAGACACATTGCTTCATATTCATAATATCATAGTCTCCACTTAACTGTCTAGAACAGTAATGTAAATAGATAACCTGCCACAATGTCATTTTTTTACAGAGAACCTATGGATAACACAGATATGGCTTGATTTAATTATGACATCGCATTATTATAAAAAAAAAAGTAAAACTAAATTACAGATTATTTTATTCGAGGAGAATCCCTTTGATTTTAAAAGGTAACCCGTCACAAATGTCATATAAAGTTGATTATAGTTTATTTGTATATTTAGAATATTAATGAAGTTTCTACACTTAGGTTGATGTTATATTATTAATTATACTAAAAAAAATATACTAAAAATACTAAGTAAATTCTAGGATTTTATAAAATCTATGTGAATACACGAACCTTTACGATTAAAAACATAATGTCCCGAGTGTCAAAGTGGAAATAATCGTACTGTATTAATACGGTCCGTAGACTGCAAATGTGATGTCAACCCTTTGAATTACTAACGCAGTACTTAAATAGGATATTAAGCCTGAAAGCCACGGGCAAGAGGCTAGTGCCCAAGCAATGGAACGTTTTCTATTTTTTCGATCGTCCAATTACACGTAGAAGAGCAGAGAGGGGGTAATATCAACAAAGCTTTTAGCACAAACAGACCAAAATGTCGCAAAGGAGCTGTATAATCCACGCTAGTGAGTCTCGGCCTCCGCTGTGATGCTAATTCAAGTGTTGCAAGCCACCGCAGGCTAATTGCGTCCATCCTAACTCTGGCAACACCGTAAGGCGTTATTCATAGCAGGTTGTAATTTCGAATTTGTAATCATTTTCATGATTTAGGTACGTGCAGTAAAATAATTTTGGCGGAAAACAGAAGTAAAATATGTCGCACCGAGGATTCATTTTATGTGATTTAACTACAAATACAAATTAATAATTTTTGGATTTTATTCTTTAATTGTGCCGTGAGACCTTGCTTCTTGGTAAACAGAGTACCCGGGAGTACTCGTAGATTTTGATTTTCTTTCCTGCAAGTGTCAAAATATGCGGTGTAAATTACCATATTTTTTGTGATTGCGTTGACTTAGGTTCCATATTTTTTACACCGCCAAAGGACTGAACAACTAAGTATTATTAATTTCAACTAAGTACCTCAACAAGTGTCTACGAAAAAAAGCAATATTAAAACCCTAATGTGGCCCTAGACAACTGCATTGCTGTGTGCCAGTGTGGGGACAAGACAACCGGTGAAATTACTAGCATAGAGACATTCTATCTTAGTCCTCAGGGATGGTAACGCATTTGCAGTCTTATTGCTGCGTCTTAAGGTTGTAGTCTTAAAAACGCATCTCAGATCTCATCATCAGGTGGCCTTGTATTGTAGAACACCTACATAAACCTGAAACTGTGACTCTTGTGTAAAATCACCCTTAACTGGCGTTCGTGTCTGGACACAGAAAATTGAAATTAAAACTTAAACTACGGAGACGCAATCCACCGTGATTGCACTGGTGAAACACTGCCTTAATAACCCCGCTAATGCTACGTTGGGTCACCGTGTGGTCAATTAAGTGGCTACAGGCGGCAGAAGGGTTGGGTTTTGTAATAATTGAACTTTTTTATAACTATCTTAGCATTTGAAGGCTGTCTTGGGCCTTAAAAAATTGTATAATTATTTTAATATTTAACATTACCATCTAAGAAGATTACGCAAAACGGATTCGCACTGCTAGATCAAAACTGCATCAACTCAAAATCCTTGCTAGTTTTGTTTCAAGTCCATAGAAGTTGTATTAAAGTTGATTTTAAAATATAGTTGTATTTTGAGTTACTTCTGTTTAGATCTAGCAGTGCGTATGTCAAGTATGGAAACAAATCGCGCCGATTCAAGATAAATGGAATAAGAGCAAGGAGAAAATATGCATCTTTATCTGCCTATATAAAATTCTGTTTTGAGAATACAGAAGTCAAAGGCCTTTATTGCAAATTGTATAGGGTGGTTCCATTTTTTGCAAATTAACCGCCATTCTGGGCCACCCTGTATTAGTCCACATTGTTTCTAGATCATAATCACACTGATGACGTTGTGGTAGCTCGTGGTGTCCAGTGAATAAGAGTTATTATAAATCAGTTAAATGATAAGGATATTGAAGCAAAATCAACCAAAGTAAAATAAAGGCATACTTAACTGGAGACCGTACTATAGTAAAATATAGTTACGTCTTACTTATGTAACAAATTTTACAACATTTTATACAATTCAACATTCAACCAATGTCAAACAGAGGCCCATGACTTGATGAATTCCTAAAACAAATGACAACCCCAGGCATCTCCGTTGTCAGTGATATCATCGGACTGTAATCAGCACGTTATCACTCGTATTTGCTTGGGGATACGGTGACCGCGACGACTGGGACTCGGAGAAAAGCCGGGCTGTAAATATAACTACGTCTTGCTTGTAAGGCAGCGGGCTTGGAAATGCTCTTGGCGGGTAGCAAGGATGATGAAATATAAAAATAATATAAAATATCAGCGGTCGAATGTCGAATCTCATCCGATGACTAGGGCTCATCAAAATGATTTATTTTTACTGATTTCTGTTTTTTTATTTATTTTGAATCTCACAAAATTACTGAGTATTTTAATTTAAAAAAATCTAATTTATCATCCGTGAGATTCAAATCGACCCACAGAACGTAAAATAATCAGCCTGTATATACGTCGTATCATAATAATAGATCCTTTTTATACCCACATGAACCCTATACACGGTTAACGTGTTTGCAATCAACGACGTCCCGTCCCACTACCTCATTTTTCATACATTGGCACTTCACCATTGTTTTGAGATTGCAAAATGTCCATGGCCTTAGAATCCACTTCCGAACACCATTTACAAGATTTTGAAATGATCTTAAATTAGACAAGCTACCTATATCAAATTCATCACGCTATCGCTCCGCTCCGCTCTAACCTCTTTCCGTTGGTAGTTTCCATCCTTCTTGAATACCATATCAAATATTGACTCACGCCATCTCTTTTGGACCACACACAATCAAGCTTGTCTTATTCACGTACCAAATAAAACATTACGTTATGTTGACAAGGAATGTGACAATAATACTATAATTAACTTATTTGCTGAGCTCAGATTGAGCACAATTTGGTTATTTCCTTCTATTGCGTAATTATAAAGTGCCTAAGATTTCATTTTAAAGTTATGATTATGATTAACTAGCAAACGGCCCTCACCGTGCTTCTGTTCATATGAGGTTAAGTATACACTATATAAGACAGGGATAATGGTAGCACCCTGTATATATTTTTTCATTCGGTTTAGTAGTTCCAAATATTACTTCCAACATTAAAAAATACAATATTGACTTCTTATTTATCCTCTGTATTATAATTTAAGTTAATTATTTTAAAATACTTCTAAATAATGCGATTAAACTCTTAACAACCAGCATAGATAGGCGTGATTTATTGACGATTGTATAGAGTATTGTAATTCTCAGTACGATTGTGATTATAAAACCTAGTTTTATGCGTTTCCTATTTTAAATTGGAAACTATTTTGCACTATAAGATAAATTACAAAACTAACAGCCATACTGGGATTCCTAAGGCCTACGCGACAGTAGTTTTTTTTAAATAATTGGTAAACAAATTGTCCCAGACTCAAACTAAGCTCCAGCTAGTACTATGGGTACTAGACAACGATATAAATGCATAGAGAATTAAATAGGTACTTAAATACATAGGAAACATCCAAGACTCAGAAATAAATGCTCGCGCTCAGCACACAAATATTTCCAGGGAATTGAACCGGGACCGCAAGCATCGTAGTTGCCTACGAAGCAGACTAGCGCGTCGCTCCTAAAATTAAATATTCAAATATTCAAACATTCAAAATATTTAATTTAATAAGTATTAAAATAAGTATTGAAATATTTATAAAATATTTATTTTGAATATTTGAATTTCAACAAAACTTATTTAAATAAAAATAAAACTAAGTTACTCATATATTAAAGATATAAATAATAATAACCACCACTATAAAAAGAACACCCTCTAGCAGGTCCGCTCGTGGCATGGTCCCCATGACACTGGCAATATTTAATTTAATAAAGAAATATTTATACAATATTTGATTAATGTGGTAGTTTTCATCTTTTGTATTGTACAAAAACAGCTTGCATTTCGTTTCACTTGTTACAATATAAATACGAGTAGGTCTGAGTTATCAGCATAATTTATTTTCTTTTCTTGAGTTGTTTTAAAATGTCCGTTTTGCTCTCCGGAACTGCCTTTAAGTTCACACCTGGGCCCATCTAATATAAGTTTCGAATATCTTAGAGGTCCATCAACTGCGGTCACAGCGGCCTCTTGCGGTCGACTCTCAAACTATCATGTCCAGACGTGGTGTACCGATTTTGATGTAACCATGCATGTTGTGGTCGAGCTCTCTACGTGAGAGCCCGGCGGTGTTATTATACAACGCAAGGCGAGGTAATCAACGAGTTCTGTGACTAATCTGACCGTCGCGATCGTGTCATAATATATAAAGTTCAAAATATATCATCATCATTTACTTTATCTACACTCATATCATAAGTCCTCTAGTATGCGTTCAAAACCCGTAGGCAATGACCAGCATTACTTGTGGTAGTAGGTGACAGCGATGACAGCGCTTAATTTTGGAAGATGTTCCAAATTTTGATCTCATTACCTTACAATATTTATTAACGTAATTTCAAAATTACGTTACAGCCGTCATCGCTGTCACCTACTACCACAGGTAAGGTAATACTGGTCATTTGCCTTTCGGCTTCTGAACCCATCTTAGAGTACTTATAATATGTGTGTAGATAAAGTAGGTATTGCACGAGACTCTGCGTAATTTGCATTACAACACTCGTGTGATCTATTATGAAACTCGCCTTGCGGCTCGTTTCATAAACCACCCTCATGTAGTAATGCCTGTCATTACGCAACCGTCACGAAAACTACTACAAGAGGTAAGTATGCTCTTGTCGGTGGAGTAATTTCCATTCTTGCCTATTCAAAGCCTTCACTTTATCACACTGACACGGCGCGAACCCTACTCTTTATTTTAATTGGTATAGGTAAGTACAAAATACAGGTATAATAATGGGTCATAATATTTAATCGCCATGAGATTAATTGGTTTTATTTCTGAAACTGTTTAATTTTCAAGATTAAAATAATATATGTATGGAACCCATTAGTTTAGGTTAGGCTTGCTTTATAACAATCCTGAAATGTTTACGGCTTCAGAAAAAAAAAATGACTATTATTGTATTTTGAACCTAAAATACTTATTACCAGCGACCCGTCCTCGTTTCGCTTCGGTTTATGTGAGAACAAAGACTATTAGTTTCTTTAAAGATTTTATACATTTAGAGTTGGACTGTCAGGCGACCTGACTGTCTTGGCACTGCAGGTAAACTGTTAATGTGGTGCCCTAAAGCAATGTCAAATAGTTTTGAATAGTGGCGTTGAGAGCCATGAAATATAGTAATTCGTATGTAACCTTACAGTCTATCGTCAAAATTTTCAAAATACATTCTACTAAATATATCTCATATTCACCACTTTTAGGCTTAACACGTTCACTGTCCAACAAAACGATCTGAGAATGTCGCAAGTCCAACTTTGCATTTAGTATTGGGATGTGAGCCCAAAGTGGAAGCACGGACTCCTGAAAAAAAGCATCATGACGCCACACTGGGGGCACCCGGACAGGGAACGTGTTAAATTTATACATAGCTGTTGCCTGCGACTCCGACCGCGATGTTCTTCCCTGGGATTCAATCTCCATATCAATTTTGTTAGAAATTGGTTCAGCGGTTTATCTGTGAAAGCGTAACAAACAAACAGATCCCATTTATACCATTAGTATGGATATTGGTGAGTATACCACAATTTTAGCCCTCTAGTTTAAAACAAATTCTATGCATTTAGGGGTCAGAATAAGTTGGTTAACGAGAAGCTCAACGTTAAAATAGAGAATAACCATCAGGTAATGGCGCTCGTGTAAATGACAAACGGTTTAACAATTGTCATAACGGTTGTTTGGTTGTGGTCGGGTAGTGATGTGGTTATTTGGATTTAATTAAAAGTATGCATTCCACGAAGAAGTCGTTTATCGCTATTCCCTCGGGAACTTTCCAATTTTCCGGGATAAAAAGTAGCTTATGTGCTATTCCAGACTAAAATATATCTATGTGTCAAATTTCATTCGGATCCGTTTAGCCGTTCTAGCTTGATTGAGTAACATCCAAACTTTCACATTTATAAATAAGTAAGATTATTTTCAGACGTTTTATTGTTCACAAACATAAGAAAGATTGTGAAATTGGAGACGTTTGATTATGTATTAACTACATTCTGCCGGTTACTTCGTCCACATAGAATTAGTATTGGCTCATTCAGGATAGGTACCTATAAGCTGAGTCCATTTAGTTGTGTAAATATCTTGTTTCTGGAAGATACAGGGTGTTGTAAATATTAGTATTTGCTATTTTATAATCACCATACAAAAACAATGTCCGTCTTTTAAGCTATAAACGCCTTATGCATAGCTGGCGACGTTGAGTACTGTTTTTATACACTCAAACATTAAAAGACGTGATTACCTCCACTGCCGGAAACGACCAATGAGTTAAAACATAAGTCATTTAAATCGAAGAATATATATAACCTTTTGCACACAACGCAAGTTCTTAACCTTGTAACCGTGTTTGACTTTCAAGTCATTCTTATTTTCTAACGGAACACAATCCTTCTCCTGACCGCAGAGCCAGCGTCACCGTCGACGCTACTAATACAACATTAAATTGATATGTTTGTCTGTGGCGTTGGAGATATTACGTGCGGTTTGACATCTAACAGTAGACACTGTTTGCCCCTGTGAATTTGATGTTAAGGCGGTAATATTATTTTATGATATTGTCACATGTTTTATTAAAAGGTTAAGGTCTTATTGTTCACAAGTTCCGTTGGCTAGGTACTATTTTTATCTTATTGCACTGTCCTTACACTTAGGGTGACGGCACCAATGATGGACACTTTTAGCTGACAGGCACCAGTAATGGACACTTCACTCTTAATTCAAATTGTATACGGACCAAAATTGATTGTTATTAATTTGTTGCAAAACAAATGAATAACCCTTATCTTCTGTAAAATAAGAATCAAGTGTTCATTATTGGTGCCTTGTCCATTACATCCTTGGAAAAAAGAGATACAATGGTAATTCCTATTTTGCATCTTGCCAAATTCTTACGAATGCTAAATTAATACCTTGAGTTAACTTGTGTAAAATGAAACTTGTCTAAGCTTACTGTGTTTGCGGTGTTGGTAGGATTCTGAGCACGGATTTGATTGCTACTATCATCTTACCAATCTAACTTGTCGAAAAACAGCAGTACCTATTCACACTATTTCCGTTGTGAGGGATAAAACTGATGAAACAGTTCTTGCTCTAAGATATTCCCTTTTTGCAATTACCAATTTCCATAGACTAAAAAATCCACAATAACCATAGCATGGCCGTTCTCTGGCGTCTTCAAACCCAAATATACATCACTGAGATGTTACCTCTCTACGTGTCTAGCACGTATCCGCATGGTACCGTTCTAACATGCTCACTGCCGGCCAAGCATGACCACTCGCCGTGACTGCGGTCAGGCGTGAGCGTGGCTTATGACTCACAGCAATTGGAGAGATTGACTGTAAAAGTTCCGACTGATTAAACAGAAAACGTCGTGTGTGAGATTCGACGGTATAATTCCTTACCTAAGTATTTATCGTTTACTCCAAGTGAGTATCGTTTTTATTTACTAATAGTTTCTGCCATGTAGAATTAGCTATTTGCCATCCCACGGGAACAGAATGTTTTCAGGATAAATTCAGGATTCTTTCTAAATTTGATCCAAACTGCATTTATGATATAAGTGTAAAGTGTGATGATGTTATGTAAAAAAAAATCTTCACTTATCACTATTCTCCCCAGAACTGATGATTTTTTAAAGAACGGATGGTTCTCTTTGTTATTCGCCAATGTTAAATTGCATGCAGCCAAAATCATTAAACCGATTAAGACATAAAAAAACAACAATTATTTGATTACACACAATCATCAGCGTTAAACATTGCTTTGACTAAAATGACCACTAAATACCACTAGAAAGGACACCGAAATAAAAAAACATGCTGTAAATCTCGTTACAAAAGGAATACCGGGTGATCATAGTCCAAACACTTCAACAAGTTGTCCCTTGACCATAAATCGTCTACTGTTTAATTGTAAGCAGTCAAAACAACAAAGATAAGGACCCAAAACAATTATGCAGCAATTACAAACTTCGGGAGTCAACAAAAAAAAGGATCGGTGTCCAAACGAATGTTTCCGACCCGAACATTATTTGTCACAAATCGATTGGCCCTTTTTTTGTCCGGCAGTTTACTACCAAAAAATGTTTGACCACAGAGTAGAAAACCACGACGGTAAATTATTGTGAACTGCGTGGGTGTGCTTTTTACTGTAGATGGTCAGTTTAGTCTATGGTTTTTAAAGGGTAGTAACGAAATAGTAGTTAGTAGCGACCGCAAATTTGTCAGACCACCTTGCAGCCGTATATTTATGGCCCTAAAAGCCAGGAAGAACGTAAGCCGTGCCGTTGCATAATCGCCGTAATTTACGGGTGCTTTTGTTGACTTTCTTGCGCTTTGCCGGTTTTTATTGTAAGATTAAATTAGGCTGGGAATTATGCACTTTTTTGCTGTGCGGATTTTCTTATCATGCAATTTTATTTCATGAAATACTTAAGTGTTCAATGGTTGAAATTTAAACCTGATTTAAGGAATTTTATACTCTGACGATACGTTAGCCTAGTTGGTAGTGACCCTGCCTACGAAGCTAGCGGTCTCGGGTTCAAATTCCGGTAATGGTAGATATTTGTGTGGGGCGAGATTTGTTCCTGAGTCTTCGATATTTTCAGTGTGTATGTGTTTAAGTATTTATAGGTATTTCTCTATATAATATGTAACTTCAACGTTGTCTAGTACCCATAGTACAAGCTTAGAGCTTAGTTTGGGACTAGGTCAATTTGTGTGAAATTGTCCCTTGGTATTTATTTATTTTTCTCAAACATGCAATGAAATATTGATGTTATGTTTCTTATAACAGGCTGCGAAGTATGACGTTTCAGGTGCGGCTAGGACAAGAGGTCGTTAATGGAATTTAATACAAATCGTGCAGGCCTAGGCCGGCAAAGTCCTCTTTTTTAATTTCCATTCCACATAAATTTGTGGCACAGACATCACGACATTCTGCCACTATGCGTATTTAAAAAATAAAACTTTGATTTTTTTGTTGTTTATTTCCATGCATGTTTGAAAAATTATTTATTTATTTATTTGAAAAAATTATCCGGGTGGTGTTTACGTATAATGAGAATATTAGATGATGTGCGCGTATAGTGTAATTATTACGAGATATTTATTGTTGTGTTGTTGTGTTCTTGTCAAATAAATGTTATGAGTTTTAGTTTGAGTTTATTGTGTAAATATTACTCGAACACTTTTATGTTTTTAACATCACTAGTTTTAATTAAATTATAATAATATTAGGTTAATATTCCAAAGGTAAACATTGTGTATTATTACAACTATAAAAAAAACGTAAATTAATTTATAAATACTTTTAATACGTAAGTAAATGAAAGCAAAAGCTAGATATTTGATAAGTCGTAAATGTTTATAATATAATTATAGAGTTAAGTTACTCAAAGGCTTACAAATTACACATATCGATTTCTTCCCATTGGACAATAACTTAATTTATACAGGATCTAAGAATCGCAAGCGAGCGAATAATGAAATTGGAATAAAAACGTATCAAGGCTATCTCCAAAATCAATCACGCCCATGGAAAATCGTGAGATTTGTATTATCTGCACGTGAGCTGCCGATCGGCTCTCGTATTAGAGAGAGGAAATCCGGAGTGCATTGTTGCATCCAACACTTATGCACTTTACCTGACCGGAGCATAAAGGACCCGCGAGAATAGGCCTGCGGTAGCGTTTTTTCTTAATTATACGGTGTCAGGATCTTCCTGGCTGGCAAAAAAACGGGCATCCAAAAACGAATTCTAATTTCAAAATTAAAAAAATAACATGCAAATCAGTGCAACGGTCGTGACATTGTTCACGACCAGTTTTTGCACCAAAAAAAACGTTGATTTAATTTTCTCACGTTAACGTTTTTTTTATGAAAATTTCTAATGACGGTTTAATTTGAAGAACCCTTTGGGGTTTGATGTCTGCGGATTGTTTTTTGCGGATCTCATTGTTTACAAAAATAAAGTCTCGTAACACGGTTGTCGCAAAAAAGTAATTACGTAGTTGATTTATGCAACTTAGCATTGCATAATTTTTACCTTAACGGGTATGTGCTTTTATTTCTTTTCTGTTTGAAAAAAAATTTCGCTATTGTTTGCAAGTGAATCTCGCGTACTTTATTAACAGCACCCTGTTGGTATTTTTTTATCTCTTATCCCGGTTTTCGAGGTGCCGTGTCTATTGTTTGTGTGAGTACACGCTGTCAAAGTTTATATATTAAACTTCTGTCTAAAAATTATCAAAAATAAAACTAAAAGGAGACACCAAGACATCATTATCAATAAACCAATCTAAAAAGAAAACCGTTCCAATCAAATCAATGCACTACTAATTTCGCAAAAAAAACGCCATAGCGGCACATCCGCGTTTTTTCTTTTTTATACCATGACATTGACAAACAAAAGACGACCGCATCCTCTTTTGTGCAGCCGAAGAAATAAATTAAACTATCCTTAGGGGAGATGTTTTACCGTTAAGTCTAATCTACATGAAAAAAACGGTAAAAAACATGGCTGCCTGTGGGAACTGGGTCCTTAAAAAAGTTTAGGACAGGAAGTCACGGTAAGTGTAAATATGTGACATGTCATATACCGGGGAGAAATTTTATGAACGGATATATTACTGTCATTTATTATTTTAGGCGACTAATTGGGTATTCTGCTTGCATTAAAGATACCGGTTTTTTGCAGATAAATTGACAGAATTTTATTCCAAAACAAAAAAATATAATACTGTTAGACCTTACAACTAAGTCATTAACACCTGAAGGTAATAAAATAATAATTTTTCTTTCGTTTTCTCATTCCACAAATTACGATATTACCATTATTTTTTTTGTAAACATGTATTGCCACAGTTAAGAAAATTGCATTTTTCATTTTTTTATTTGGTGACCAAACTTACCACATACCATATTCTACGATCAGCCAAGTATTTAATAAATAAAATAAATGAAGTCTTTTGTTTAATGGGCAAAGAACGAAACAGGAAGCTGCCTGTTTACTTCCGGCTTGCTATAAAAAGCTTAGAAAACAAAATCTCTCTTAGAGAAAATTATTAAAAACACCCTATAATGGAAATGTTTATTTTTAAATCAGTGTTTCTCAACATTGTATGTAGAAATAAAAATAGAAAAACATTTATTTCGCTATTCTTTTTTGTTTTATAAGTGATCAACAAACAGAGGTATTATAGCCGATCTGCCACCATCTTATCCGTTAACCTACCTCCAACCAGCAGTGTTCGCATTTTTGTGTTCCGGTGTGGTGATGAGACAACCTGTGAAATCACTACTAGCATATAAGCATACTATCTTAGTCCTCAGGGTTGGCAACGTATTTGCATTCTTAGGATTGTAGTCCTTAGATAGTCGTCTTGAGAATGCAAATGCCTGTGGGTCTCAGATCCCATTAACCATTAGGTGGCCTGTGTGTTCGTTTGTCATAAGAAAAATGTCCGAGGCAATATGCGGATAAAACTGTTTGTTTGTTAAATAGTTAATTTTCTAATAAGTTATGTTTATATTGGGTTTAACCGTCATCAGCCGTGAAAGCAGCAGTTTGTTCTCTTTCCATTCTTACAATTAAGCTAAAAACATAATTTGTTTTATTTTTAGGTTTTTGTTTTAAACAACAACTTAACTACTGAGTACTAATATCAAATAAATCCCCCACTCCGTAATCTTCGCTCATAACTACAGCGTGTTTTTTTTCTCCACCAACTTTGACAGCCACCGTAAGGCGTGCTCAAATCGACCCCTCATTTTTTCAAACACCCTGAGAGTCTCGTAGTGTTTATAAAAACATATGCACATTTTTTAAGCGTATCTCCAAGGTGCAAGCATTGTGCAAGGGACATCTTGTTTTTAATAATTCTATAAGTGCGTTTTTTTATGTGCGAGTATGTTTTTTAAATTTTCTCACGCAGTTCTATTGAAGAGTAGATCTGTGGGTAGATACATCTGGGCGCTTTGTTAATCTTCGATTGAAGTGGATGTATAGGGATGAGATGATAACAAAAAAAATCGCGATTGATTCTTTACTAAACTTGTATAAAAATATAATTATCAAAATTATTTCCTGACCGTGGGTAAGCGTACCTTTGAACACAATCGTCCGACACAATAAGTGAAAATTTAGGTTTCAACAGTTTTTTTAATTATAATTTTTCTGATGTTGAACAAAAGAGCTTAGCGTCTAAAAAATCCTTCGGTTTTAATAGTTATGACGGAGAATCACAGCTTCCGCGACACATTAAAAAAAACGGGTGCCCATTTTAGTTACACAGTTGCATAAATTAAAACAACCCCGCATATTCATTACTTCATAAAAACGGTAATTTAATATAAACTAGACGAGAAAAATCTGGCCAATGAAGTCACAAAAAATACAACAAAAACATGGGGGCTACTGAAGACAAAAAAATAAAGGGGGTTAGAAACAATGACAAAAAATTAACTATTAAATGCCGTTAACTGCTTCCTATTCGGAACAAGCGGTTAATTTCATTAAATTAAATTTATAGCGTTTTGTGAAATATATGTACTTGCTTTATATTTATTAAATTGTTTACTAGAGGACGCTCGTGACTTTATACGCGTAGAATTAATTTCCGGCTACTCCCCCTATTTCTTCTCTTTGGAGGTCGACTTCCGGAAAATCCTTTTTTAGTGCACCAAATTTGAATTTTCTAGACCCAGAGGTTTGGGCTGCGTGTTGATATTTCAGTCAGTTTCTATAGAGTACACAATTTAAGTAATACAGGTTTGAAATTCGGTCACTTACGCTTACAATTATGTACATTTTAGCTGTTGGAGACTGTCGGATCAGTACCTCCTATTATTTTAGACCAAAATAAAGAACGTCAATAAATTATATTCACTTAGCCATACTGTTTGTTTTAATAAGAAAGGTTAATCTAGTATCTAGATATAGATAGTATACAATGAATTAACTTTGTCAAATTCTGTTACAGAGTGTTCCTTTTTTTAAGGATTATAATTCCGAAAAACCCAGACAACTCTGCTTCAGCTGTAGTCAAAATCAGACGCAGGACTATATGATCAAGTTTTTTTATTTAAATTATAACATCACAGTCCAACAATGTTATCAATGCAAAGCGCGGCCGCCTCGCCTGTGATTTCGTCACCTCTGAGACGGGCTCGATCTTTGCGCTGAAAAACGGCAATCATCGATACAATGGCATCCCTTTCACTTTCCTGTCAATTGTGCCATCTGGCCATTGTTTGCCATCTCGTATTATAATTGAAATGATTCGTGCGGCATAAATTATGGTATCAAAATGATACTGTTATAATTAGAGAGTCAGAAAATAACGATGGAAAAAGTTTTCCTCCTGTAGATTGGCTTGACGTAGACGATTATTATCGATTTGATACATACATGATTTTTATTAAAATACTTTTATTTGACATATCTAAGCCGGCAGAAAACAATAAAAACTCACAATAAAACTTATTTTTTTAACAAGAGCAAACAAGAAAAGAGTGGAATGGCATTCGCTGGCAGTGACAGAGTAAGCTCGCAAAATTAATAAAAACACACTTAAAGTTGGACATTGATAGCAACAGATCGCCAGTGTTTGTCCGATTTTTTCCAAAAAACATGTTAATGAATTAATCGTTAACTTGAAAATACATTCAAAAAGTGTAAGATTACATTGCAGATTTAAAAAAAATGTTACGTAATGAAAGAACTTAAAGCCCAAAGACCATTAGGATGTGACCCCACAGGGCAGATGCAAAAACAAACCCACTAACGAACTAACTGCGACATAAATTATTTAAATATGACTTGTAATATTGTACGGGCCTGACACAGGATATGCATAAAAGGGTTGAAAAAATCTGGGGTGTTGTTTTTTTAACAGCTGAGGGGTCACGTAATGTGACTTGTTGGGCTAACGTTCGTTACGCCTTTCAATCGGAACTAAGAGGTATTGAATATGTAAATTGACAAAAGGTTTTTTTCGCACGGTCATTTGAGCAGTTGGTGCGGGAAGCAAGTTAGTGTGTACGTTAATAGGACGTAAGTGACATACTAGACTATTGCTTATTTCAATTTGCATGATGCGAAAACATTCAAAAGTTTTAGTAAATGATAATATATTATAAAGACACTTATCTTATCTATAACACCACAAATCAAACGTCTGTTCTGCAACAAAACATAAATCGAACCCTTACATTTTAAACTGTCCCATCCGTGCACCCTTTGGACGCATTTTTTATCAATTGACTTTATCTCTATCGTGACGATGCCAAAAAATTGGCCAGGTGGCTTTAAAAAAACCTATTGAATTGCCCAAAGGGACAATGGTACCTCATAATCCTTTAAGGGTATCTTCGGCATCAGAGATTCGCAACAGACATGCGTAACGCATGGGTCAACCTATTGTGGGGTTCGCGAGGATAAAAAACAAAATTGAAGGTAATTGTTGATTTTAACGTCACGGGATTAAAGGAAAGTATCTCAGCTGAGTATATACTAAGCTTCCGTTTTAAGAATTTTGTAAAAACAACTTAAAAAAGCAAATTATGCCTACGGTTTGACTAAATGAAACATGCTTTATCTGGAAAATTAGCTTTACGTCTATGTTGATGATATAACCACTTCTACGATTCACATCAATGTTCACGAATACATGTTTCTGGCTGTATATTTATCAGTATAATAAGCCATTACAGATTTTTTTTCATAAACGTGTTCTATAAAATACGGCGATGACTTTCCACACCAGTATTGATGCAACTAAAAAACTAAAAAGGCGTATTCCTAACCTAGCCCACTGAAACTAAATCCCGCTCAAAAACAATAGACGCACACACGTGTTCTTATTATCGCCCCCGCATGCGGGCGCGATTATCGTGACGTCACAGGACAATGCGTTTTTGTTTTGGCCGGGTGGCGCGGCGTAAAATGCCGTTTACGACCGTCGATACGGTGATGGAGGTGTATTGCTAAAAACTAGGTTGTGGCTGTTAGTCGAACTGACGTCTATTGACAACGTAGCGTGACGTAAATCGGCGTCCTAAACTGCTAAGTCGTTTTTAAAACATTCGGTATTGAAGTGTCTGAGTTAGAAAGTTAAAAAAAAACTCGGAATAAACGTTTTGTGTTTATATTAAGGCCATAAATAATACCAGAATTGTTGACGGTTTTTTTTTCATAGACGACGTCGCATGAAAGAATTACAAGCTACCTACAATTAAAAAAACAACGGACCGCAAATCTGCCCATGGTCCAAAAATCGCAACTTTCCCACGAGTCTAAAAAACCTATCTTTTTACCGACGATTTGAAGACATACGATAATACAGCAGATGTGCAAGAAATTGATAAAGAAACATCAAACTCATGAGAACCAGTAATCCTCACCTATGACCCCAGGCCATTCGGAGTCCTGGACCGTTAAAAAAATAAAAATAAATTACTTTACGAAAGAAAAGAAACCATTGTTTGGTAAAAAACTAGAGGGTACTGTTATGCAATTTGAATAAGTGAAAAAATCTTACGCGATTTTTTGAGGGGTGCGGACAAAAAAGCTACCCCACGGACTTGATTTTTTTAAGCGGACAGCGATGGAATATGCAAGTTTCTTTATTGCAAATTGGTTTTGGACATAGTTTCTCACGTTTGGAATTCTTTGCTTTGGACGAGATTGATTGTTTTGCAATGCTGTAACAAATTTAAAAAACTTTGACAGTTACCTACTTATATGTTTTATTTGAATGGGATTAAGAAATGGAACGATCGATGTTTGGTAAGGCAGCTTACAAAATAAATCAATTGAATATATTCATGTTTTGTTAACAAGTTGATTGGAAAATAATCCACATCCTGTAGCATCATATATTATAACAATTGTCATCCATACAAGAGGGACAAACGGAACATGTTATTTGTTATTTGCATGTATATAAACACTCATTGTGCTTAAAATTCGTTGACAATTAATAAAATAAAAGTTTAAGTAGGTGTCTTACTAAAATGTAAAACAGTTGACGGTAGATTAGGGGGCCTAGTCAAGACGGGTAACGCTAAGTTAGCAGTTTTCGAAAATTTATAGGATTTACGTAAGCTTGACAGATCAACAGCTTATAATATAAATTCCATATTTACGAGTCAATAGAAAACAGAAACGTAAGCAGCTCTTTGCTTTTGGCTATAGACTTACAGAGTTGTTAATGATTTCTTCTTTAAATTCATAGAGAGAGAGAGAGAGAGAGAGAGAGAGAGGGAGAAACAAGTCCAAAACTCGACTTTCACATACATACATGCCTCCACGCCTGTCTCCCTATGGAGTAGGCCGAGACTAGGGCTTCCAATCCCGCATCCTATCTTCAGTCTCGGTTTTTGCAGGATCCCGCATAAAAATTTATAATAATGATGTAAGGTGAATGAAACAAAAGAAATAATAGAACATATCTTCACTTTTATTAAGGTAATGTACTATTAAGAGATTAATTAAATCAAATTGCAATTTTATTGAGATTAAAAAATACATACAATAAACAAAAACCAAGAAAATTTCAATGGAATGTGGAAAAATCTTAGTAAAAACTAATTTAACAAGTTTGGTGAGCAGTGTCATCTGCCAAAATGTTGGTCCCGCAAATCCCGCGGAGCCCGCGCCAGTAATCCCGCAACAAGCGGGTCTGAAAAATAGCGCGGGATCCCGGTATACCGGGATTGGAAGCCCTAGCAGAGACTATGGAACGCCAGGTGCCCCGGTGTAAACATACAACTTTCGCTTCCTCTACATTCATCACCCTCTTCATGCACGTACGTTGGTTTCGGATGCTTTTGATTAGGCCCTTATTCAGTACTTTGCTAATCAGACCGCTATCTCTCTCGATCTTACTCGCCATACCATGGAACTCTTCTCCATTCCATTCTTTCTAAATGACCAAACCATCTTAGCATACCCTTTTCGATCTTTGTCACTACACCTTCTTTCAACCCACATTGGATGGGATATCATCGGATAATTTAACTCTATCTATCATCCTAACTCCACCCGTACTTCTCAGAGCTCTTATTTCGACAGCATTAATCCTGCTTTCATTCTTCTTCTGCCATACCCATGATTTACTAAAATACATCAATATCGGTGTCAATAAGTCGACTTCCAATGGTTTTTCATTTGTAGCGTTAATGAATACTGCTGGGTTTCACGCATTCCGCATTCAAATGTGTTAGCCCGCATGGTCTTGCTCAACGAGCGCGGGAGCATGTCCGCGATAACGATGATAAGGTGGACACCCGCGATGTTGTCAGAAAACACGGAAAACTGTTGTTTTCAAAACAAATAGAACGCGTTATTTGTACAGTCACCAACAAATGTTAGGTCACCATAGAGCCCTTCGCAAAAAGCCATTAATTCATTTTGAGGAAGTTTGCTACTCAAGCCCTGAAGCTGTCGTTGTAACAGGATTGAAAAATGAAATTTGTTGACTGTGTGTATTAAAATTGAAGTGTGTATTAAAATGTTTGATAGTTTATCAATCAATCATGTCTTTTTTCATGGCGTGGAGAAAGGAAACGAGCAGAAGCCCCCTGATGATATGTGTATTCATCCATAGACATTAACGACCTCAAGATTGAGATCTGACGATGACAATCTCAAGACTACAAATGCATTGCTGACCCTGAGGACTTAGATGGAATGCCTCTATGCTTGTCATTTCACCGGTTGTATTGCCTCCCGCACCGGACCACAATAATGCAAATACAGCTGTTTGGACTTAGGTTAATGGGTAAGATGGTAGTGTAGCGATCCGATCGGACCTTGCAAAAGGTCCCTCGACTAATAATGTCCGTGCGCAACTCTCCTGCGGGGCGACGGACGCGGGGGACGAGGGATCTAAGTATTTTTTATGAATGCAAACTAAATCAGGAAAAGGAGAAAAATAAAAGATCGACGAACAAAAAATCATTGTCGTAGGATCGCGTGTCGAGTTTCTCATTATATGTTAAAAAGTGCTTTGAATATCGATCGATGCAGATGCCCGCTTTTTATGCTTTTTATTGAAATGTTTGAGAACCGTTATGGGTCGATCATTTTGGTTTATGACAGGATGTGGATTTGGTAGATTTTTGTAACTGTAAATTAAATAAATTAAATATGTATTTTACTACTACTACTGGTCTGCATAGAATTAATGTAGGTAATGATGATTTTGAGATAATTAATGGATTACATTTGAGATAGTAACGAGTATCTAAGTGTGTGTAGAATTTTTTATAGTTGGTAGGGTACTTGACACCCCGGAAAATTGGCCAGTTCCCGAAGGAATAGCTGAAATAACTTATACACGCACGTGTCACGGGGAAAAACTACATACGAAATATAAAAATAAAAGACAATATCAACTGTGTTTGGAATTATTTAAATGTAGCCTAACACCTAAAAGAAAACCGCAATCTTCAAATTTTACTGAATTAAATAAATAAAAATAAAATAAATTGAATTAAGTACTTAATTTATTATTTGAGGGCCAAAGTGGTCAAGTTATGAGATACTAGTGTACTAGGTCACTAACTAATTAAAAGGTTTTTTTGTTACAATTTACATCACTATAATCTTTAGCATGATTCTGTCAACAATCTGTCATTGAGTCGATAGAATAATAGATCGTCATTATGCCCTACTCCCGAGTTGTTATAGCCGATCTGCAAATTAAATGCTATAGTAAATTAAACCCTCTGTAAATAACAAAGGTTACAAATGCAACTAAAGATTTATTGTAGTTATGCCTTTTTTTTCTAAAAGAAGACATTAAATGCTACATTTTCATTGAAACTGTAAACTGTGTTATTGAGTTTAGCGGCGCAAAGTTGTATTAGAATACTTAATAACTAAAAAAAAAACCGGTCAAGTGCGAGTCGCACACGTGCTCCGAGGGTTCCGTATTTAAGATGCAACAAGGTCCATTTTGACTAGCCTAAATTTTAATATAGTATATTAAAGTTTTTTGATAATGTTTCAAACAAAATAGTTACGAGGTGTCGCATTTCAGACGGACGATATGAGACTTATAAGTTCGAAAATAACATATTTTTATTCTTAGAAACATAGACTATTTATTTATTTATTGCAGAAAAAACACTGCAGCCAAAATACCGAAAAAAAAAAATCTACGAGGCAGGGTGCTTGAAACCGATATCCTAAAAAATTTATCTGATTTTAACCAAAGTAAATTAGATAAATAAATTACCCGGATAATCATAATGGTTCGAGAAATTATATTTCAAATATATTTCAGTTAATCTGTTTATTTTGTCAAGATTGTGCATGCACTTTTTCTGATTTCTTTTGTTGGACAGAGCTAATTAATTGGTGGTATAGACGCTGACAATTTTAATTAAGTATCCTGATTGCTTTGTTTTCTATTATTGCATTCTTACTTCATTATGGGCATCGTTTGTAAAGTTTGCGTGACTTCAATTGAAAAAAAAATACTTTTCTCATCCTTGCCGTGATTTATAATGGTCAGTTTACTTGTGTGATCATGAACTGTTTCACGATCACTCAAGTAAATGATCACTATCTGCGAATCAAAAATCGCGAATCGAGCAATATATTTGACCTTCGTTTTTCAACAGTTGATACATATGTAAAGGTCTAAAAATATAGTATATCGTTAGATTGTTGACTAACCCATTAAGCTTTAAGAAAAACAAACTGGATAAAGTGGCTAAAATGTAACAAGCGTAGGGGAAGTCCGGGAGAGATGAACCCCACTTTAATTAAACGTGCTTAATTTTTTATCTATTAGTCGTAGCATCTTGTAATTAGGCCCATGTGTGTCAAATTTAGTTAAGTATAATTTAATATTATTAAATTGTCTATTAAATTAATAAATTTTTCGGTTTAAAGATCTTAAGAAAGAAATAAACTGGCATCTAAACCCACGACTCATCATTCAGAACAGTAGACGGGTTAGCACAGGATCATCAGTCAACTTAATTAAGCATAACAAATATAAAGATCACATTAAATAATGATTAAATCTCCAACAGTTAACCAGCCTCCTACGGAACCACGGCTAAATTAACAGCCGATGTAATGGATCACGTTACGACACGAGTGAATCACGCGCAGTGGGCGGGACGCTCTAAAGCCAGACGGTACGCCTTCATTCTTATAAGAAAAACATAGATGTGTGCGCATGGTCAGGGTTCTTGTTTGACATTGCCTAAATTACATTGTCTCCCATTTAAAATATTGGTACTTTTTTCTTGGCAATGCAAAAGTAAGACACTAGATATTTACGTACTTTTACCACCTCTTAATTCTTTTCGGTAAAATCATCTTTACAAAAAACAACGTCACTGTTAACTGACCACTAGCGAGCCTTATTGTAAGGTGACGAAGGTTCGGTGGATCTCTTCATCACCAGCCTCATCCATCAGCAACACAGTTATCTAACCATTTGTGGATCAGATTCACAACTAGCCAGATAACTGTTTTTCTGATGGTACGGCCTGATGGCCTTATAAAAGTATATTAGCTGCACACTTTAGTTCTTTGTCACTTTAACTACATGTTTGAATTGCTACGCTAATCTGTCAAAGGCGTTAAAGCGACAAGGTAGATAAGTGTGCCGGTACTTATAAGTTAATTCATTTATTTTTATTAAAATAAAGGCTTGTATATGTGTGTGTAAAACTTGAAACTCGATTTTAACCCAGTTCCTGTTATTGGAATCAGGCTGAATCTTGTAATATTTACTCCGTTAAGTTGATATGGAGATATAGTCTAAAGGTGGGCACAGAATATTTGCTGTATGTTACTAGACTAAGTTTAATTTTTAATTAATTTGTGATAATTGTACGAAAATTACGTGTACAAAAAAAGCTTGTCTTATAAATTCAATTTTCGAAAGAATTTTATTATGGGTATTTATGGGTTCCAGTTTGGACGAGGCCGAGTCTATGTGTATGTGTTTTACATTTATTTGTAATGTTTTTAATTTTGAATTTGTATTTTTTTTTATATGTGATAGTTCTAATAATTTATATTTGTTGCTTTATTACCTTGTAATGTAACTTACTTTTAAGTATTATTGTATTTTATGTTTGAAAAAATGACCTTCTGCTGGAGTTTCTTGCGGCGCTTCTTCTCCGCAATGATGGTCTTGTCCGAAGCGCTAGTAGATTCACTGTATATTACCGACGTGTAAAAGAGCCTGTATGTGGCCAATTTACTGAATAAATATTTTGATTTTAATTTTTGATTTTAACGGCCAAAACCTACTTATATTCAAACCGCGGATAGATAAGGCTTATTTCGGATTAAAACTTGACATTTGCTAAATGTGTCAAATTTTAACCCAAAGTAAGCCTATCTATCCGCGGTTTGAATATAGGGTTCGGCCATAAGACAACTTAAACGTAACCCTAACCCTACTTATAAATGAGAAGTATAAATTTATTTAAAATTTAGTACATCAGAGTTTACTTATTAGAATCTAACTGGGATGAATATTGATAAATGTGGGAGTAAAGACTTAAAATATATTTTTATCTCTGACTAACATGATGTCAGAATGTAAGTACCTACACTCACTGAATCAAGATCAATACTCTCTCTCTCTCTCTCTAAGACTCTTTAAAGTGCTATATTGCAATTCTCCTTTTCTGTATTTCCAAATAGACCTCTGAAAGCAAATGGGTAATTTTCTTTAGTAACTAATAATTCGTTTTATATTTTTTCCCCGGAGGTATACATACATACAATAATAATGCATCATTCATACAAGTTTTTATAAACGCAAATTATTTAAATTAAACGTTTTAACATCCTGTCAGTCGTTAACAAATTTATAAGACACGTCAATACCATCTCTCAGTTCGCTTTCATATTTCATGCAAATTTGTTGGCTGACAATGAGCCCATATGCAATTACAATTACACATTAACACTTAACAACCAACAAAAAAACCATGACCTCTATCATTTAAACGATAAAGCTTCGTTTCATTTGCCAAATCAGTTTGCGAGACGCAAATTTACATTTGTGACAATTATTCATAGTTTTGCACCCTAAGTGCCCGATTTCCTGATTTTAAACGTATTGGGCTCCATAAACAGTCGATTGGCACTGGGTGTTTTAATGCAGATGTAAGACGGACAGCGGGCCGAGAATAATACTGGGCGTAGGCTGGATTAACTCATTAGGTGTCCTGGACCCGCCTTGACCCATATCCATGCTAAATGGCCTAAAGGTTAGGAGTCTTATGAGAATTTAGAAGCAGGTGACATAGGTTTAAGCAAATGACATATACCTGGAACAGAATTACTTCGCATAATCCAGTAACCAGAGTGCCCTGCCAAGATGCATTTCGCTAACTAGCGTTTCTATTCGATTCGTTTTTAAACCAATCGCGTCACGGTAGATGACGTGATACGAAAAGTCACGTGATCTACCAGTGACGCGATTGGTTTAAAAACGAAACAAATAGAAACGCCAGTTAGCGCAATGCATCTTGGTAGGGCCCTCTGTTAGTTGGAAGGACCTTTTGCAGGATCGCTACCACCATCTTATCTTAAAACCTACCGCCGAACAGTGTTCGCATTGTTGTGTTCCGGTAAGACAACCGGTGAAGTTACTAGCATAGAGGCATTCCATCTTAGTCCTCACGCTTGGCAATGCATTTGCAGTCTTAGGATTGCAATCTTTAGATTGTAGCTTTGAGAATGCAAATGCTATTTATTGTGAGTAGACTAGATAGAAGAAGACGTCTTTAAAGTAGTACAGTAGAGTTTATAAATATGTACACGCTTTAGTACCTGGTCACTTTAATTGCTGTGACAATTCGTATATGGCAGCTAGAACATGACATTAAATAGACAAGATACCAAAGTGTAGGTATACATATTTATGAACTCGACTGTACCAAGGCGTGACATCACGGCTAGATATTTAATTATACAAAACTTTGTAAATCTTCGTCCTTTAAATGGTATATCTTCAGCCTATGTCTTTTTTTAAACGTGGCTTAAAAGAGTATCCAAAAAAAGCAGCGTTTGATGTGCACCTGCATTAGTGGTCTATGGGCGACGGTGACCGTTCTCCATCTGGTGGTGTTGTAGCTATAAAAAAAAAACAAAAATGCAATATCTATTTAAACTCTAGTGACTGTTCCATTTGGGATTTCAGCAATGAGGTTTAATTCTTATTAGAATAGGTACTCTTGTAGGATTCGCTTTAATAACTTCAGCTAACGGAGTGTTTTTCAGAGTGTGGGTCGCGACCCCTCGGGGGGTCGCCAGACCTATACAGGGGGGTCGCGAGGCTAAGCTCTGAGTAAGTCTTGTGACTAGATGGTATGATTTTTTGTTGAATGAAAATGTTCGTGCTTAAGATGTAAGTAAGATGCTGCAGTAGTTTGGATGGCTTCAAACTTTGACGAGATAACACTTCACAACAAATAACACATTGTGGTTTGTCGTCCTTAACAGAAAAACTATATTTTAAATAGTTTTCGTCATATTTTCTATTTTTCTTCTTTTTAGACTCACTTCCAGAGATGTTAATCCAGACAAATTGGGTTTTAGGGGGGTCGCAAAGGAATTTTGATGGTTATTAAGGGCCGTGACGCCAAAAAGTTTGAAAAACACTTAGCTGCTAACGTATTCACTGCCGGCAAAACATAACCTTTCACCCAGTGCCTTCGTGATTACATTTTTACAGCTCGCCTAAAACAAAAGACGTATGTACTCGTATGTATGTAAACTCTTTATTGTAGAAAACACAGAAATTCAAATACAATATTTACAGAAAAGGAATATACAAAGACGAACTTATCCCTTTAAGGGATCTCTTCCAGCTAACCTGTGACAATTGAGGAAAGACCTTGGCACAGGGACGGCAGTCAATGTGTAACTCTATATCTGTATTTACATAAATAGTCACTACAATATAAAGGATAGTTCCTAATGCAATAGTTTAGCTATAAATAAATACTGTGGTATACGTCAGGACACTAATAAGTGTCGCACATTGGCACCGGCGCGGTAAGTGGCGGGATCACATTGCGCGCGGGCAGCGTCGCACAACAATTGCGCCAATAGGGCAATTGCCGGCCGCAGCCGCTGGTCGCACCATTACTGTGTACACTAGCGGACAAATACACTGACCACAATAAAATAAGAATTGAAAAAATTTATATACTCATCTTCTATTCTTATAACAATTTTTACCTCCTTCTCAGCCTGTGTGCACCTCTTATAATGCATGTACAATGCACGCCATTTGCTTCTTTACAGGACTTTTCCATCAATCTTTTTTCAGTCTCCTCAACCAACCACTTCATAGGTTGCCTATCACTTCTTGGTGTTCACACCAGCATAGTTATTTCACACCTGTTGTCGATTCTATAGTGATATTAACATTAATTCACATTGTATGAACGGTGTTACTAGGATATTCAGTAGTCCCTAAAGTTTTTGCATTTTTCATTTTAGACCATAATTGGTATAAATACACACGTACACATACGGACACATGGATAAACAAACATAGTAATACAGGAAACGGTCAAAAGCAATAACGTTTAGACATCGTCGAATATAAACCGTAATCGGTTCCTAACTTACTAATGTACAATTTTTACTTAAGTAAAATATTATAATCTTATTACAATCTTAAAATGGATCCACTACCGAATTTCTAGGATTTTATTTATTGTACTTATTTATTGTAGTTCTACTTATACTCGCACACACAAGTCTATTTGGTAGACTACAATAACTCTAGTGTCTATGTTATTATTTTCCCTTAACCTTTTAACCGCCGAGATCTTTCAATAGGACGTGCCGGTGTCGCCATCAATATAAACCAATGTAATGCTTGCCATACTTTCTAACACTGAATAAATATCATTATTTTGCAAAAACATGTTTTTTTCTCTTACTTATAAGATGTCAGCAAAATGAGCTGGACTCAGATAATTTAGAGGAAGGCGGTTAAAAGGTTAGTTTTTTTATATTCATTTACTGGTTGGTATGTTACAGTGACCCGCAGTGCAGTGGCCGGCACGCGGTGTGATCAGGATGTCCCGCCGGAACAACCTGGATTGGTGTCACCTCGTCATGTTACAGGGCAGCTGGAGTACACCAATTTAGGCCTTACACGGACTGTACAAAGGCCTAATTTCATTAACATTAACTAAGGAAAATTTTCAAACGGGGACTTACGAGTGTTAAAAAGAAGTAAGTATTCATATTTTTTGTATACTCTGTTCAAAACTTGGTAAGTGACCTAATTCAGAAATTTTAAATTTCGACTTAGGTCTCTATAATAATACATTTATGACTTGAAGTTTGAAAGCTGACATTTTGAATTAGGTCACTATTGTTCTGAAGGTGCGACATATTGTCTTTGACGTGTTTCCATACTATCAATGTTTTAATAGCTCTTATTTGCTTGTTAGTAATGGCGACCGAGTTAATAACAATACCAGAATACGTCAAAGACAATATGGCTTTACCGAGTCAAATGGAGAGAGGCCCAGGTTAATGAACAATAAAGTCACTCGTATGGCTATTGGCTAATTTAACGTTTCCTGTAACAAACTCCTCATAAAGTTGTATTTATGAAGACTAGAATGCGAAGAAGAGATATATATGATCTAAAATAAAGTTAGGTATTCTGTCCGTTTGCTCGTTGTTTTTTAGAGGATGTCTTCTCGGATATGTATAGATCCTAGGGATACCAGGTGTAAAATGCAATTACTCTAAGTCACATTGTACCTACGGACTGGTAATAATATCGCTGGGATAAGACTACCGGTGAAATGACACATTCATTCATATTATTTTATCAATTTGTATGAGATTTTTCCCAGATATTTAAATAAATAAATAATAAATAATAAATATCAGGGGACAATATGTCACACCAATTCACCTAGTCCCAAACTAAACTCAAGGCTTGTACTATGGGTAATAGAGAACGATATAAATACTTATTTAGAGAAATATATACTAAATAAATAGAAAACATCCATGACTCAGAAACAAATATTAGCGCTCATCACGACAGATTAGGTTATGTTATGTTTCTATTGTAAAAACCGTTTTATGACATCGATTTTTATGCGTAATGATTATTATGCGTAAAAATATGTATGCGAGTAGACCCCTACCCGTAACATACATAAGTAGGTACTCGAATATCTACATAGAAAACATCCAAAACTCAGGAACAAATATCGCTCTACACAAATATCAGCCCTTACCTCGATTTGAACCCAGGACCGCTAGCTTCGTAGGCAGCGTCACTACCAACTAGGCCAGCACGTCGTCAAATTTACTATACCAACATTAGCAACCATTCCATGTTGGTCTTCAGGGCTGGGAGCGTATTTAGTCTTGTGGATTGTAAATGTATAATGGGTCTTAACGCCTTTTCCGCAGTCCACAGGATTGGTAACACATTTACAATTTTCAGATTGCAAAAGCCTTTAAAACTCACCAACCAGAAGCTTGTGTGCTTGATGACCAGACATAAGAATCCTTGGGGCAAAATTTTATGACAGGTAAGGAGTTCCTATATCGATAAACTCAATTATCGATGCTTGTTCCATATACTAGTGATCACTCCAAGTTTTGTTTGTAAAAATATGTTTTTTATTAAAAGAGTAAAAATGAAACAAAATAATAATGTAATTCTCGTCTTCTTTTTTCAAAACGATTTTTAAAACTGCTTATCATAATTTTTTTCTTCATTACTGTCCCATTTCTGTCCAAGTATTGTTCTGGTAAGCAGTTTTAAAAATAGTTTTGTAAAAAGAAGACGAGAATTACATTATTATTTTGTTTCATTTTTACACTTTTAATAAAAAACATATTTTTACAAACAAAACTTGGACTGATCACTAGTATATGTAACAAGTATCGATAATTGAGTTTATCGATATAGGAACTGCTTACCTGTCATAAAATTTTGCCCCGAGGGTTCCTATGTTTGTTGATGACCTTCTCCATAACATCCATGCTATAAAACAAATAGGAAATAACTTATAGGCCTAATATTAATGAAGGGAGGACGTGCATAAGTAGCCAATGGGTAGCTTACGAGTAGCTTACGACTGGGTCATTTGTATCAGTACCCTCCGACCCGAGCTATGGCGCTATACATCACGCAATACCTATTGATTGTGCCCTTGATTAATGCCTGGTTTATGTCGGATAGTCGTAAGTTATAGAGTAGAATGAGGCAAAAGTTGCTGCTATAAGTTTCTGCAAAAAAAAAACAAGCTTTTGTTTCTGACTGTAGATTTTTTCTAATCCAGAGTAAACTTACGAGTCTAATGGCCTGTTGTTTGATCGGTAGTTAAACTAACTAATGGTCAAAAAATGTTACTAATGATTAAAATCTCAAGGAAATGTGTCAAGTTTTCGATTCCTTTTTCGAATTTTAACAATTCGTTGAGTTAACTACTGATCAAACAACAGGCCCTAAGAGACCTATCAGACAAAGAGCGGTCACGCGGTCAAGCGTTCAAGCGGTCATTTATAACGTAATATAACCCAAAGACCCACAAAGAACGCATAACTGATAGCGTGACCGCGTGACCGCTCTGTCTGATAGGTTCCTAACAGGTTAGGGACCACTTGCACCAAAAATTTAACACTGGAGACACTAACTCGAGTTAGTAAACGTCAGATTCATAGGAAAACTGTCATTTTAAATCGAGTTAGTATCTTAACCCAGAGTTAGATTTTTGGTGCAAGTGGCCCTTAGGCAGGTAGTCAATCCCATCTTGTCATCCCAGTGCAAATTATAACCTCAAACCCAATAATCACTCTGATATTACAAATGCAAAAGATTGTGTGTGTATGTTAGTCCTTCACGCTGCAACAGCTGGACGGATTTGGATGAAATTTGGAACGGAGCTAGCTTTTAATTTGGATTAACACATAGTCTACTTTCATCCCCATTTTTTTTAATACCTGAAGGAATATTAATTACCGGAATCTACGCTGACGAAGTCACGAGCAGAAGCTAGTAGAATATTAATAAAAAAACTACAGAGATTCAAGCGGTCATTTATAACGTAATATAACCCAAAGACCACGAAGAACGCATAACTGATAGCGTGACCGCGTGACCGCTCTGTCTGATAGGTTCCTAACAAGTTAAGGGCCACTAACACCAAAAAATTAACACTGAAGACAGACTTAACTCGAGTTAGAAAACGTCAGATTCATAGGAAAACTGTCATTTTAACTCGAGTTAGTGTCTTAACCCAGGGTTAGATTTTTGGTGCAAGTGGCCCTTAGGCAGGTAGTCAATCCCATCCTGTCATCTCAGTGCAATTTATAACCTCAAACCCAATAATCACTCTGATATTACAAATGCAAAAGTTTGTGTGTGTATGTTAGTCCTTCACGCTGCAACAGCTGGACGGATTTGGATGAAATTTGGAACGGAGCTAGCTTTTAATTTGGATTAACACATAGTCTACTTTCATCCCAATTTTTTTTTAATACCTGAGGGAATATTCATTACCGAATTCTACGCTGACGAAGTCACGAGCAGAAGCTAGTAGAATATTAATAAAAAAACTACAGAGATCCTGTTGGCATTTTCAGAATTCATCATCATTGCATTGTCATATTCTGGTTTGGAATTGTATTTTTAATTTTAGACCATTATAATTACAGGAAGGTAGTCAAGATTGTCATGCTAGATTTGATTTGATGTTTACATACTGACAAACAAACATAAGTTAATAATAAGTAATTTTAATAATTTCATTGCCATTCCGCTGCTGCAAGCCGTTTTAAACTACCTACTTTATTATTTACTTATAACTCATACTTGGGATATACCTAAAAAGTTGTATTTTTAATGTTTGATAGTATATTTTTTGGAATTAAAAAAATGGGGCAACAAAAATGAAGGCAAAATTGACAATAGCACAAATATGATTAAATGGTAATGTATCTTTATATACAAACTAGCTGACCCGGCAAACGTTGTTTTGCCATATAAATAATGGGATGAAAAATAGATGTTAGCCGATTCTCATAGATACCGGATAAGCACAAAAAATTTCATCAAAATCGGTCAAGCCGTTTCGGAGGAGTATGGCAACGAAAACTGTGACACGAGAATTTTATATATTAGATAGATAGAGAACAGTAACCATATTTCTAAAGTGTTCACATACGTACATATATACATATTCTCGATATTAATACTCATAGATCATTAAAACATGGTGTGTCCCATTTTGGACGCGCGTAAAAAACTAGCCAAGTGCTTTAAGCTGTTTGGAGGGTCAATTTCCTCCGTAATTCAATTACAGCGCCCCCCGAAGCGACAACAGCATAATCCGCGTAATCTCTGGCCGGTGTTCCATCACCATTAATATCGCGTTGGATAAACGCGCCGATAGCCTGGCAGGTGCATACGAATATTAAAACTCTGGACTGTAGGTAAACAGGCAAATTCCGAAATCCACTGGACAAAAAAACAAGCTCAAAGTAAACCACTCTACAGTTTGTCCTTTTGTATCTTATATCTCAAATAGAGTCCCCGGTTCACTCTGAGCTTATGTCTTTGACAAGATATCTCTTTATGCTTTTTTATATTCGATCAATGTAAAATACAGGTCCTTTGAGGCACTTACAGGTTTTGTGGATTTATAGTTAATGAATCTATGATGTAACAGTTACGTTTGAATGATTGGCAGGTAATTATTATAATCATTTAACTAAAGAGTTTAATTCAAGATTATTTTTACCAACTTTATTTCAATATAGCCATGGCAACAAGTATTTTTAAAACTAAAAAATATCAACAATAAACGCAAAGAGAGTTATAATAAGAGCACATAAATATAATCACGTCATCACATTTACTCGCATTACTTCCACTACACTGTCACTTGTATATAAATTTAAGCAGTAATGAAGTGCACCTTCAAACTGCTTGGACAAACCTCTAAATGCACCAATAACGATGTTGTTTTCAAATAATCGTAGTATATTGATTTTAAAAGACTTGGCCATTGTTTTCTCCCTTACACTTCCTGTCAAAATTACCATAAACTCAAGCTCACTACGTTAAAATAAAAAGTACCCTCAATTTACTACAAAACAGCGGTAAAATTGCATTAGAAACGGAGCAGAAACCGCCTTATATGTCGCGTGCGTGCATCCTAATGAAAATGTACGACTCTTTGATAACCCTGTTATGGTGCTGCGGAACCCTGCGTGCCCACAAATTGGCCCACGGACCCCTAATTTACTGGCATTGTGTTATTCTTAGATGTGTTACATTGTCATATTAAAAGTTGCGATTATTACGCTTATTATGGGGGTTTATGGAGGGGGTAACGCGCTTGATCTGAACTCGGGTCAGAAGGCATGCCCTTTCCACGTGCGGGACTAAGAACCTCATTCAAATGATCTTGAAATAGTTTATTGTCTAGAAAAGTTAAGGTGAAATTAAAAATAAACGACGAGGGTATGCAGTGTGGTCGGAGGGTAAACGGATGGCGTACGCGAACTTTATGGCATGCTTCTGAGTATGCCCTTGTAGAGTTAATTTGTAGAGTCATAGTAATGATTAGTATCTATAGGAAATGGGCACCGAAGTTGAAGCGAAGGATGGCTTGGACGTGCTTCGGAGCCATTGGAGAGAGCATGCACACAATCATCATCGTCATCAGTGGCGGATCCACGGGGGTGGTCAAGTACGTCATGACCACCCCCTTCGGCACTCGTAGAACGGGTCAGAAAGTAAATAGTCGTGTGGCATTACCTCGCACTTGACCGAACTTCTGCGTTCAGCAGTTAATGACCACCCCCTAATCTGAAAACTGGATCCGCGCCTGATCGTCATCTCCTTGCCCTAATCTCAATCATCTGGGGTTCGCGTACAATGTCTTTTTCTTCCACTCATCCCTAATAGCCATCACCTTAGCGTTCACTCCCTTCTTTCTCATATCACTTCATATAATCCATCCATCTCTTTTTAGGCCTTCCTGCTGCTTTAACGTATGCACACCATCGGGTAAAAACAAATGTTGACGAATTCACTTACTTAGCTGAAAAGCGTTGTCGAGTGAACAAAACCGATCGTGGTACGAGTAGAGAGGGAAGACCTATGCTCAGTTGTAGACTTCGATTAGACATTGAAGTTAACTTATCAAGCAAACTAAATACCTATACATTTCTTTATACAAGTGTCTGTCAGACAAAAAATATGGGTAACCCTCGCATTATGAAGACCATAATAGGTGGAATTGGTTATACACCGAAAAAAACTTGATGGTGTCGGGCGTTGTGAATTTATACATATGTCTAAGAAGGCATCAACTAAGGTCTTAATTAAATAAATGCTGTTGTATTTACTTACTTATTAGGAGCATAGTTATTGGATTCAATTTATCCAAATTAACTAAGAAAAACACCTTTCTTGGTTGGCTTGCATTTTTTTGAGTATATTTAACATCGTAACATGTCGTTACATCTTCGTGGAAGCTAGTCTCGCTTAAAGGGGCTCTTACCTATAAAGCTCTATATATTTTGTAGAGCTAGACAACACTTGCCTGTCAAGATTGAGACGTTTACTTGTATTGACAGTAAAATGGCTCGACATACGACCGACGGCGCCGGAGTGAAATTTGTCCCGTTAAGGCGTTACAGACGGACGCGCGACAGAAAGTTATTGACTATGATTAAACTTTTCAAGAACTGAGTGATGAAGCAGGTTTTATTCTAAACTAGGAGCATACCACTTAAATGTTGTATGTAAGGTAAAATCACTAATTTAAACCGGCCATATTGTCAGTGGCATAGAGACGTATAGATTATGTTTTATGAAGTCTTAGTAGCGTATAAACATAATTGAACCTATACTTAGACCGTACGTAAAAGTTTAACTTTGTTTAAATTTTCAGGAACAACTGGATAGAATAACAGTAATTTGAGTTTAAATAACTGAAAAGGCTTAATAAAGATCTTAAATGAATGGGATAAATAGTGAATTAATTCAAGTAATCAAACAAACACACACAAACCAAAACCAAACTCAAGACCTGTGTCAAGACACCTCTTTTTTCATTATGACATTATTATTTGTGCGGCGTGTACCTATAACCCGCCGGTCTGCACTGCCGCCGTGATGACCACGTTACTTCGACGGGCCACTCGCCCACTCGCGGCATCCCTGATTTATTGCAAATGGCGCGAAAGCGAAAACGCTCATAAACCGCCCGTTTATAGCACGTTGTTGGGCCGCCGCGCGATTGCTCATGTGTAACTACCTTTACGCAAATCGCGCGGTTATTAGATACGTTTTGATGACGTTTTTATGTGTTGTATAGTAGTAAACGATTTTCGTTTTCACAGTCAATAATGTAAGAGGGCATATGTCGTGGTAAAATGCTTTTGGAGAGAGCCAATTTCTTTGTGTTGGTACACTTGGTTGAAATGAAGGTGTTCATAATTTATTCACATTTCTCAAACAATTTAATCGTTTCATATATTGTTCAGTCCTACGTTACACACAGGATTTGTATTGCAAAAAGGACAAGGCTATCGAAAAACTTAGAGATTGAATTTGATGTGCTTGCTCAATATAGATGGAGAGACTAAATGCACGGAGATGCATTTATAATTTATCAGTTAAATCATCGTAATGGCATTTGTAAATCAATTAAATGCCTAGAGTCCCGGTTCTCTAAGATGAATGTCCTGAAGCCAGACGTATGTTTTGTTATATTCACGGCTCATCAGAGCTTCTTAAAAAACACCGTTATTAAAGGACCTACATAAACGGATTGCTTGGAGTAGTCAGGGCTTGTAGCCCCACTTCTGTCGCAGTTGTAATGGTCTCGGTAATTTTATATTAAAACTGAAGATCGCCCAATAGCGACAGCCTTGACTGTTCCGAATAGTCAGACTATGGAGTCAGACACAGGATTATCAATTTTACTTTGAACAGATAGGGTCTTTCGGGCACACTTATGGACCCTGTAAGATTGTTTGTACAATTACCTTTTCACACACTAAACAGCGCCTCTATACTAGGCGGTAAAAAACGATATCGTACTTTGCCTGTTATGACGTCAGCCGCCATTCTGTCAAGAAAATAAGAGCTATCAAAACGTTGACAATACGATAACAGATCAAATACGATATTATTTTTACCGTCTTGAATAGAGGCGCTGATCGAATGTACAGGTTTCGTCACGATTTTTTTTCTTCACCGTAAGACCATGTTTTCATGATCAAGTTTTCTTTTGTGTTTTAGTACTCTAACCTCAGTTGGTCTCAAAGAGTGTTTTGATCCTTTATGGGAATGGGATAGATGGGCATTAAAAAAAAAAAATCAGTTCTGACGATTTTCTCGCTGACTGTACATTTTATCAAAAATCTGTGAATGTCGATTGTCATCACTCAAAAAGTTGGGAAAGGTCTCCTAAGATCATTTTCGCGTGGCAGCAAGGGGTCTGGTAGCTGCCCTTAATGCCCCATCTCAACTTTCCACCCTGTATAGGCATAAAGTTTCTGAAAATTGATTATGCTGATGGTAGTAAAACAATGCTGATAGGTATGCTATTCCTGGACAGTGGACACGCATAAAATAAGTGTAGCATTGTTTTACTGTCTACATTATAATTAATCAGAAACTTCATGGTTGTGCAATGTGTCAGGATTGACTTCTTATTAGCCTAGTATAGCGTTAAAAAGCCCTGAAAAATCGGGTTTTTTTTCCAAACAACTAGTTTTTTTTGGTTTTTTATAAGAAAAAGCAATGAAATTTTCTGTTCTTATTTTATCTATATTCGGTCTTATTTGCATCTACAAATGGGTGACAACGACGACATGGAGGCAAAAACAATTGAAATGGGTGGCGAGAGTGGCATTGATTTTTCATTGTCATTATTGTTTCGCTATTTTTCCGAAAAAACCGATTTCCGATTCGATTTTTTTCCGGAATTTTCAACGCTAGCCTGGTACTATAGTTAACTGTATTAAAACAGAGTCATTTTTTTTGATAGGATTATTTAATGTGAAGTTATTACCTCCGCCCAGCATCATATAACTATCTCGATCGAACAGATAGCTGCGTCCTTTTTGCTCGTCAGTCCGACTGCTAGTCTAGGGCGCTCATACGCCACTAGGCAACGGCTCAGCCGCTACAGTTAAAAGGTTAAGAAAACCGTTACCTCTTTTAAAGGTTTAACACTTACCTGAGTGCTAAATCTATCCCACAATCCGCTGGGTCCCACCTACTTCCCAGGCTGCGCCTAACCACAAGTGACATAACGTCAGATATACTGCAAAACTGTAACTAACAAATTCAATGACTTGCAAAATATACTTTACTTTCTTACTTGCTAGTGTCTATTTTGTACCTTATTTAATTTGTTACTTACGCGGTATTGCAGTATCACCGCTGCGAGTACGCCGGTCGTGATGGACGGACCGACGCGCGCACGCCGCGCATGCGCTGTTAGGAAACCACATGTGGAGCTTATATCGTTGGGATAAGGTGTATAGATGCTCGGTTTTACGAAGTTTGTGCAATGACCACTTTTGACACAACTTAGGGTTAGCCTGAGGTTTTGATAATTTATATTACGTGTGATTTGGACACGTCTAAGAGTAACAGAATTCAAAATAATATTTATCAGCGTATTATGTGAGTGCATTTTACATTTTTATAATCAATGTTTTGCTTAATACTACTGACCTGTTGACGAAGACAAAAGTACGAACCGATAAAAAAACAAAGGATTGAATGAGGGTCAGTTAGTTTATTTTTTTAAATATATTTTGCATGACCATTGTGTAAATATGTTATTATTAGTGTACATGGATGTAATGAATACATATAACACTAACAACATCGTATTTGGTCGGAAAACTTCGTACTTACTTTCTTTCTCGGTCGGTCAGCTATGTTTTTAGTAATTTCTTAAGGGGATTTTAAAAACTTCGTCTCTACTTAATTTGAACTTTCACATTCCTTGTCCGGAGGTAGAAACAGGATTTCCGCTGAGTTTGGGCACTTTGAACTCATTAGATTGATAACTGAGTAAAAAATTTACAGTTGGCAACAAAAGCTTATCTCAAAAAAAAAAAAGACATTCCTTTGATTGGTATGTACACATATTATTTCGCAATAAACTATTATCCAACTAAAAAATTGTTAAATCGAAAACATCCTGTATACTACCTACCTTCACTTTGTGTTTATAAAACCCGTAGCGAATACGCAAATCAACAATCATTAAAGTGAGCTGCGGATCTCTAAAAACCTCACACGCAGAACCCAATGACCACGGGCCTAGACACGACTATTGACATAGCGTGGCTTCCATTACATACATCGTTCGTGGGAGCGGGAGCGGCTCGAGCGGGGCCTCACGACGATACCCCACATACGTAATTGTGAGACCGGGCATAAGGAAATATTTTGCGGAGTACTTGCATGTTTTTGAGGTATTTAATGATTTTATTGTTATGAAAATAAAAGTAGAAGTGTTGTTTTTTTAAGATAAACGGCTATGAAAAATTATTTCATTTTCTATGCCAGTTAAATTATTTAGTTGGGTCGATTGAAGGTACTGGATAAATTTAAAGTTAACCAAGTAGGGTGATGGAACCAGTAATGGACTAGGCACCAATAATGGACACTTGATTCTTATTTTACAGAAGATAAGGGTTATTCATTTGTTTTGGAACAATCAATTTAGGACCGTATGAAATTTGAATTAAGAGTGAAGTGTCCATTACTGGTGCCTGTCAGCTAAAAGTGTCCATCATTGGTGCCGTCACCCTATAATGTATAATGATGATTATGATCAAAGTATCCCGATCAACAACTTAATTAAACTTACTACAACTTTTAGGAGACAAGATGACTTCCTCATCGTTAAACTAACATTTAAAAAAACAACGTGCAGATTTGTCAGGACGTTGACTTTGGGCCCATTCTGAATATACGAAAGTTATTATCTCTGGAGTGTGTCAATCTTTTAGAGATGAACATTAATTAATTAACATAAACTTGGGAATGACCATCGAACATAATATAGCGGCCTTTACACAGCACAGTTTGGACCGCGGGAAACGCCACGCGCCAGTCCAAACCGTAGGTTTTTTACTATTTTACTATTACAGTTGCGCGTGGCGATTCCCGCGGTCCGAACTCTACGTGTGCAGGCCGCTATTGATGTAGCTAAAATTGCAATGCCAAGACTGCAATCCTAAGGCTGCAAATGCGTTGCCAACTCTAAAGACTAAGATGGATTGTCTCTATGCTTGTAATTTAACCTCAATTTCAGCGCAAAAACTGTTATTCCTTTGAAATAGTATAATCAGGCTTATCTCTGCGCTAGGTCCAGCCTCGCTCCAGTTCGCGGGCAGGTCCGCGGGGCGTCGCTAACGAGCTTGCGCAAGCGCCGGCCCATCGCTCACGCCGCATTATACGGACCCTCCCCGCGCTAACACTGGGGACATGGACGGCGTTATGCAATTCATATTTTTATGAAAGTAATAATATCGTTGTTGAATTTTGATTTGTGAATAATATACGGCAGTTTGGAGAAAGTAATTGAAAATTACCAGCAAGGAATTCAGTGGTTATACTATTAAAATTATAAATTAATGCGAAAGTTCGTGTGTTTGTTTGTTACTCCTTCACGCTACAACGGCAGTCGCACTGGTATGTTGTAAGTTGAAATTATACCCTGTATTAACAACACAGGCTATTGTTTATCCCGGAAAATTTAAAAGTTCGCGAGTTAATAATGACAACCGAAATCTACGCGAATCTAGTGGTGGGCAGAACATTGTTTATCATGTAGGTATTTTACAAGAAGTATATTACTTATAAATTACATCTTTATAAAGGGGGAGCTGTAATACCTTGAGGCATTGTCTATAAACTATTGCGCCAAGTCAAATTGGTATTTTATGTGTAAATTAAAATATAGCAACAAATCAATTACAAGGTTTAAATTCTAACTATTTAACTTAAGCATATTTTTATTCCATAAGATAATGCAATACAAGAAACTGCAATATTTCAATATCAAAAAGGTATGCATATTTGAATTTAATTTATTGGGTAGTAGCTTTTAAAAACCTTGGTTTGCTTCCGCATAACACCACCGAGGGCAATGTAGATCACAATGTTCGAAAGTGATTTGATTGACAGCCGGCGTACAATAAGCGGTAAACAATTATTCTCATATTATTGCTATATTCGGCCGCATCGCAATCCTGAATATCTTAGCCAAAGGTCGCAAACTTTAACTTTGTTTTGATGCCATTGTTTGATAACCGATTGCGCTTGCGACGATGGTTACACCTACGCCGTTTATCCTAATTCACACAGCTTTAGTTATAATTTAAATTATCGCAACATCTTATTGTGAACAGTTTAAATATTATTGAATGTGACGCTTTCAAATGGAATTAACATTGCACGTTATAAATGTTTGGCAATGTATGATTTATACGAATAAATATTATAATCATGATTACCTTTGGTTTAATTTCTAATCTTGGAAGTAAGAAGAAAGTTTGTTTTGGCGAAATGTATTTTCCAATATCGTTTCCGAACCGTTTCATTTGCCAACCCGCTTTGTTTTCTGTAACCATAAATATTTTAGGGTTTTATAAAAACTAACATAACCTAACATATAGAGTTCTACACGATCGTAATGAAATAAATCCTGAAATATTTACAGTCACAGGAAAAAAATTGGGTTGGCAAATAAAATGGTTGGGAAACCACAAATTGGCAAACATATTTTTGCCAAACGGCAGGCTTCCTATATTCTTAGTATAATCAGAAGGACAGCAGTGTCATACGTATTTCTCCTGATCTAGTGTAACTTTAAGAAAAAAAATACTACCTATATAAAAAAATAAAATATAACAACACTGTGTCCATTACCAAGTGTTGAGATCTAAAGAATTCACAGATTTCTTATAATAATAAAACGTTAAGTGTGCCAAAACAATGATTTAAATGTCAAAATTAAAACTAACTTAATACTACAAAAAATTTGCCTATTTTGTGACGCTTGGCAAATTTCAGGACAGATAATTCAAAACATAGGTTGTTTATTTTTATACATAAATTTTAAAATCTCTATAGCCTGAACTTAGTACACTCGATGAAATAAGCGATACCGCGGTACAGTCAGGGCCGTTTGCGACACACCAAATGCCAAAATAAGGTCAAAGGTAATAATTGTAGTCGTGGCATTCCCGATTGATTTATACCGGAATTTGAAGATGTGCGGATTGGGTAATGCCATGCTCTAGGCAAATTGTCCTATTGTCGAGATGACTTTATTGTAAATTGTTTAAACGCTTTAGGAAGGACGTCATTTTCAGGGCAAGTGAATCCTTTTTGATAACACAACACCAAAGTAAAATTTAATAATTTTTTCGATTTAAGAAGGAAAACTAAGTTCGACAGTTGTAGAAATCATGCAATTAGTGGCTTAGATCTTTACACCGTGTCATTATTGAAGGTAAACTAGGACGCTTGAAAATCGATGAATAACTAATTTAATTATTTCTTATAAGTCTTATAACTATCATTTTCAGACCAAACCTGGCTCCTATTTCAAAACCATGATTTTGTACATTGCGTTATATGAAGACCAGTGATGGAGAAACTCATAAAATTAGAAAATTATTTGAAAATTGTCACCAGTAACTGTCAAGTTCATAAAATAGGGTACTGTCAATTAAAACCGCCAAAAATTACCATTAATAATAAAATAATTAAAATCTTATACGATTGACGATCTAAACCAAATTAAAAAATAAAACAAATCGTGCCCATTATCAGCTGTTTCCACACGATCCTTCCCGCTAATGGCGCAGGCGTCGCAAAGCGAATAAAACGAATGCGCCGGCGCACTGGGTCAGTGAGCCGCGCCGCTTCCTACGGGAAAGGGCACGGTCGCACCGAGCTGCTAATACCACCTTCGTAAGGTTAAAAAATATTGAAATAGTGTTTTTGAGAAGTGGGATAATAGTCTAATAGCTAACTTGCTTCGGTCTAGTATTTCGATATGTGGCATTATATGACAAATCTGCTATACTTTGAAAACTCGTCAATTAACACCTACTTGTCGGTAGGTGACAATTCTATGGTCATTTTTGTTGATTGGCAAGATTGTGTCGGTATAATAAGGGCCTGAAAGATCACGGTCGCACCAAGATGTTACCACCTACTTCGAAAGTTTAGATTTCAACGTTTTTTTTTAGAAAGACGTCATAACAACATTTCTAGATGCTAGTTACCGTTAGTCAATTTAACTTGTTGAAGAAAGTCACACAGGTATTTAATTATATTTAGTTAGATTAACTTGTTCAATAGTATAAGAAACAGTAGGCAATAAGGTTTTTTTCTAATACTTTTCCATATACCTACTAGTACGACAGTAAAAAATCGGTCAGGTGGGGGTTGGACTCGCGTACTGATGGTCCCGTTCGGCCGCACAGTGGGTATTATTATATCTCGATTTAAATTCGATTTCGAATCAGCATGAACACACAATTTTGTAATTATTTTGTATTTTTTGTTTTTCTTCCGGGTTTGCACTCTAATCGTGACAAATTACGTTACGAACGTTTAATTTACGCGTAACGATTACGTACAACGAAAATAAAATATTTTCTATTTTTTTATTAATTGTTAAGAAATCCACCGTTAGAACACAATGTAAAAAAAATAACAACCCGCTATGTATTACGGTTCAAAATATACAGCTCTTTAAAGTTAAGACAGATAGACAGACAGAGGGACGGACGGACGGACGGACAGCGTAGGCTTAGTAGTAGGGTCCCGTTGGGCACCCTTTGGGTACGGTACCCTAAAAAAGAAGGGCCGACGCGGCGGTAAGGGTCAGTGGTCATCGCGTGCCATGGGAAAGGGCGACGGGCAAAAGGTCATAAGGAGCTGATAATACCACTTTTATAGCTTTTTAAATATTTCATTTTATATCAAAATTATATTTAAGGCTTAGGAGTTGATTTAAATTAAAAAACTTTTTTAATGTTATTATAAATTATTTCAAATTTTGATCTTGACCTATTTATATTAGAACTAAACCATATTTGTTGTCCCAAAGAGATAGTATTTGATGACAATCCTTTTTCCAAACCATACTATAGGTAACTATGTACTCAAAAAAATTGCAAGAGACAACTGAATTGGCACACCTATGTTGACATCCAAACCTCTAAAAGAAATTTAAAAATGATTGTAAACAAATTTCATAGCATTCTGAATTAAAACTATTTCAAAAAATAAATGTTTTAAAAAACAAAAAACCGCCTTCAAAAACGCAAACGCGGTTTTTTGTTTTTTAAAATATTTATTTTATTTTATACTTTTTAGTGATCATAATACGCTGTTACGTAGTCCCACTTTTTGTTGAAATGAAACTTTAAGTTATTTCAAGCGCGCCGCAAGCAACGCCGCGGGAAAGTCATAGTCATATTTCAATAACCTCCTTTTTTGAAGTCGGTTAACAAGTAAATATTCTTCGTTGTAGTCGCTCAACTATCTTAATCCAGATATCTTATCGCCACCCTTGAAATCGGTACCGTTAAGGAGTTCCGGTGGCCATCTGTGGTCTTCATCATCAGTTCCACTTCACCAAATAATACTTTCTGAATGCAAATGCTGGACTTGTTACTAAAAGTACTAAAATCGCTATATGTTTGCCTACAATATTTGAGGAGTTCCCTCAATTCCTCACGGATCCTCTCATCAGATTCAGATTTGGTGACACTGGGACCACCTCGAAAGTATACTCTATTAAACAAAAAAAAAATTGAAATCGCTCGACAATTGACGGAGTAATCGGTGAACATACATTAAAAAAAAAATACATACAGTGGAACGTATAACCTCCTCCTTTTTTGAAGTCGGTTAAAAATCAAAAAGCACTGAGTTTAGAAACATTTACCAACTCTTATTGATACTAGCCCACGAATGTCACCTACAACCCCAACACTCCCACGTTAAGCTAAAAACCCAGTTACACTTAATTACTATAGAAATAAAAGCTATATTAATTTGTATAACGACCTGTATAAGTTTGCAAAACAGCGGCCGGCAGTCCACGCGCTGTCCGCCGTTCATTGAGCTCTTCCCATGACATTATCCGAACACCCTGTAAACAAACAGCATCTAAACCTAAGGGCATTCAAACAAATTTCCACCCTGTACTCAGGAAAATACAGGTTGATTTAGTTTGTATTCCTTTTTATATACAGGCTGTTTCGTGTTTAGTGACTAAAATGGCGCATCCGCGGCACCGATGGCCCCAGAGATGGACCTCGGGTTTTATTTCCACCGAGGAAGACACGACTCGGTACGATGCATAGGGGAAAATATGGCCCCCAGTCCGCTCGACCGTATTTCACAGGTCGCCGGGTCGGAGCGCGGACATTATTAAACTGTTAGTCGGGACTGGTCCACATCGTGACTTATGCAGAGTTAAGTAGTTTGACGAATGGTCGCGTGTGAGTGTGATCGCGGATGCACGATGAGATCTAGGTTTAATTGGGAGATTGGAGTTGCGTAGCTGTTAGCATGGTGGCAAGGTCCAAGTTTTTTGTAAAAATATATGATGTTTAGAAGAAATTCTTGAATAACGGTTGATAATGTAATGATCTTTGTCCCGAGAAGTTTTTAAGCTAATAATAAAGGTAAAAGATTATTTAGTCATAAAAATAAGAATAAACTAACACAATTATAACCCTGTTAATACATGTCGTGATATTTAGTTCTAATTGGGGCAATTAGTTACAATGATGATTTGCCGATTTTAAAAACCGTTTTCAGTGTTTGATTTGATTTAATCTAAGAACATTTGAGACAAGGAAGTCAAGAAACGTAGTCGGTCCGTTGCCGACCGACTGGAGAGTCAAACTATTACAAAATGGAAAGGTCAAGAGTACACCTAATCATAACTTTTTCTTCAGTTAAAATATCAGTTTTTCTTTACTAGTAAGCTAAACTAAAGTAACTTAAATATAAATCTACCTAATAAGTGACATATGGTGTGATTTGCACATCTCACTGCAAAGTCGTGCACTCGCATGTTATTGTACGCGACATGACCTTATCGCCCGATATAGTTTTATTAATAGATAAACTATACCAAAACAATGGTAAAGTTCACATAACCAGAGTGTCAAGGATGCCGTCCATTCGGAATGAATGCGATGAGAGCAAGGTCCGGTCTGACAAGTGAGAACCAAACTGACAGAAATGTCAAAAGTTATGACAGAATGTGTGAACGGATGCTCTGGTGCTGACCTGTACCAATATAGATTTCCTGATGCACAAGGTCGAGTTATCTTCATCTTGTCTCATACATCCCTTTCGATACTGTTATATGATTTATTATTATAACAGTTTATTTAGATCTTACAAATCTCTAGATTAATGTGAAGCCAAAGCTCCCTAATTGTGTAAATATAAAACTATTTTTTTCGTTCGTTTATATCTAACCATACACAATTTTACATCCTGTATATAAGTTTTATTTTTATGATACAGAGAAAGAAGCCAAAAAGGATGTGAAAAATCATTATCACAGGGAGTTTACTGAAAAGGGATAGATTTAATGGACGTTTAAAAAAGATAAAGACAATGAGCATACGATAAGTGCTTAGCTTCTTAATTAGGCTAACATTGCGACTGACACAAGGAACTCATTGCAACTCACACGAACATAACCAATGATCTAACGCGGTTTCCCGGCTGCGCAAAAAGACGCCGGCGCAGCTAAGTGGAATGCAATTAATACCTTTTTGCGTCTAAATCAGGAAGTTTACGGTAAAAGGCGAAATGTGGGAACAGAGAGACAATGGAGAGATGTTGTTTTTTCGGATGAAAGAGCGCTCGTCGAACCTAATTGCGTGTGCGACTCTATGCTGTGATATGAGAGGGGCTGGTGGGACCGCGCTTGGTTAGTTTAATTGTCGTTTTATAGTGGTTACGAGTGATGTAAAATGCATTAAAGAGTTGTGAGGTCTGCGTCATCAGCGTTAAAATGTGTTTACATATTTTTGTAATTAAATAGTAAATATAAATAATTGTAACGGTATTTTGCAATTATACATAACGATGGTAAAATATGACGACAAGGGATAGAAAATTTCATCGACTTAGTGTTGTTCGATTTGCGTTATTAAACTGACAAATAAAATATACATTGTTTACATTTGCAAATGCATAATCTACTTTAATGGAATATCTTAAAGAATAAGATTATGTCAATTCATCATCGTAACACAAGAAAAATAGATGCCAATACTAGAGCAGTTTAGTTGTTTAAAAAGTAGTTTAAAAGCAAATAACTGTATGATTACCTGTTTTAAACTGAGTCAGAAATAAAATAAAACTCAACCAATTACTATTAACATTAAATCAAATTAACAATGGTAATTAAAACTGTTAAACGACGGTTTACTCCCATGCCACCGGGCGCTTTAAGTTTTTCACGAGGAAAAGCCCGCACAATGGTTAGCAAGAAGCTGGGAAAGCAAACTGATCATTATATACGCCGGACAGTTATTGTGCTGCGATCGCACTATTATGAGCTTCCCCATTCCGCGGTAATTATGCTAAGGAATCAGCGGGCCCTTATAACGGTCAGTTAAGTAGGCATGATTCAGTTTACCTGGCCTCATGATTAGGGCAAAGCCCCTACTAATAAGTGTTAAGATGTCAAATGATGATCTATATTGCCTGCCATAATTATTTTTAGAAAAAAAAAATGGGTCATAATTTTCGCAAGTCATTACTTTTTTTGTTTAGGAAACTATTACTTTTTCAGGATTTTTATAAATCAAACCTAACCTAATCTAATTTATCTATAAGTACGTTAGATATTTAAGAAATTCAGAAAATTGCACCGTCCAGCGGCAAAGAAATTATGAATTATCAATAATTATGTCTACGATCCCGTGCTACAATTTTAATGTGTGCCTATTTAAAAACTTTTCTTTGTAGTAGTACTACCTAGTAAGTACAATTATGAGCGAAATCACATAAAAAAGAAAACTACATACAGGGTGACATTATTTTTGTATATTTTTTATCTCTAAAAACTGACCATCGGAAAACCAAGTACCTACAGGGTGACATTATTTTGACATTTTAATATTTAAAGAACTGAACATCGATTGACTTGTAATTATGAATGTCGATTTACTTCTGTCTTTGATTAGAGACATCTAAGTCAGAACATAATTCTCTGAAAACAAATGAAGGAAGCGAATATTCTAGACCCTAACCTCTCCTATCGTCATAAGTATCAGGGTCTCTATTTAAATTTGAGAAAGATAATACCTTAATAGAGCACGGCGGCAATAAACTAGCTCGACGGCTTGGGATGGTCACCGCTGATAGACACGACCATGTTGCAAATTTACTGCTACCTACAGCAAACGGATTTTCATTATGATTCATCCTGTATAATTTATTTACAACGGTCAAGTTTGTATAAATCTTAATTAATTTCACTGTATTACTCACTCAATATCTCGTAGGCTGAGTTGCCATCACCAATCCCCGTCACCAACCCGTGCCAATTTTAAATGACGATGACGTCGTGGGCCTAGTTGGTAGTGACTCTGCTTACGAAGCTAGCGGTTCGAGATTCAATTCTCGGTAAGGGCAAATATTTAAGTACTTGTTCCTTCGTCTCGGACACTGAAAGCTCAATATATAGATAGTTTCAGGATGCTAGTTAAGTTTTTGTACCTATTTAAGTATGTACACACATATATACATTAAATCACGCCTGTTTCCCAGAGGGGTATTTAGGTATGGGTTTAAGTATGTATTTCTCTATATACTCGAAAGTGTGTTTATCCTAGTCTAGTACCTAACTAGTACCCATCATTGTGCAAGCCTAGAGCTTAAATCAGGACTAGTTACACTTGTGTGAACTGTCATTTTTTAAGGTTCCGTACCCAAAGGGAAGCCCAAAGGGGCCCTCCGATATTAATATGCCTCTGCTGTCCGTCCGTCCTATAACTTTAAAGAGCTGCATCTTTTAAACCGTAATACTGCCCTCATTAGAAAAAAGGGCGTATGTCTCATAGAATCGCAAATGTATTAGTGACCTAATTTCTTAAGACATTGGGGTCCGATTTTGATGATTTTTATGTCAATCGATTTGTCTTAATCTGGTGAGTGTCACTGAAGATATGACAGTAATCAAAATTCAATATGGAGGCAACCAGACGCCATATTGTCCAAATTAATAAAAAAAAAGTCGACCAAGTATGACAAGTGGGGTATCATTGAATAGGGATTTAAAAATCATCTTTGGGTTTCTTTCATCATTTTCATTTTAAATGATCATTTAGGATTTATAACGATTTAAAGTTGGTTAGCAACAGTCGGGTTTTTAAAGCTTGCTTTTTGTTAAAGTTATTTCACCCGACTGCCGAAGGAGGAGGGTAATTTGTTTGTATATATGTTTGTTCCTTTGTGGCTCTCTAGAAACTAAACGCGTGGACCGATTTTGATGATTCTTATGTCAATTGATTTTTCCTAATCTCGTGAGTGTGACTAAAGATATGACAGTAATCAATATGGCGGCAACCGGACGCCATATTGTAAAAAAAAAGTGGACTGACTTTGTCAAGTGGGCTATCATTGAATAGCTACTTATTTTGGTTTTACCACTACACTCGAAGACCTCATCTCTCAAGTGATTTACCGCGCGCGGTGCGCGGGCGACCTGCGTGGGCGCACTCGCGAAAGGTTGCGCTTTACCGCGCAATATGAACCATGTTTCGGAATATTTACATCTACTCTCTAGGCAAATATAAATATTGATAAGATTTTCGTAAGACTAGAGACTATAATAAAGTTGTTTTTTAATGTCACAAAAAGGATTAGGTAAGTTTAAAAGTTATGTAGTGGAAATTACAAATTTTTCCAATTAATCCTAGTTCTACTTATTTACAGGCTGTAACGAAAATCCCGTTCAATAAAAATTGTGTCGCGATTCGGGAAGGAAAAAATTTCGAAATTTGTTACACCCTGTTTATAATTTTCATATTTAAAATACCTGTGAAGAGTGTTTAGATTTTTTCATTAAATCACGAATTCATTTGTACGAAATTTAAAACACAAATAATAAATAATAATATCATATACCTAATATCAAGGGACGATCTCACACAAATTGGCTTAGTCCCAAACTAAGTTCTAGGCTTGTACTATGGGTACTAGACAACGATATAAATACTTGTATAGAGAAATAAATACTTAAATACATAGAAAACATCCAAACTCAGAAACAAATACTCGCGCTCATCACACAAATATTTGCCCATATCAGGAATCGAACCCGGAACCGCTAGCTTCGTAGGCAGGGTCACTACCAACTATGCTATCGCGTTGTCAGATCATAATATAGTAACACGATTCATACTTTTCATCCTGGAATGTTCCCAAGTGAAATACGATAAACGAATTCTACGCGGACAAAGTCGCGGGCAAACACTATTTGTATTAATTCACACATTACTTTCAATAAAGCCGAGTGTCACAGTAGTCAGTAGCAACAGCCTTGCGGCAACAAATCAATGCGCCGTGAGCGAGTTTATTAGCGTCAGTTGAGGCGCGCGTGCGCCTATTAACGCGATATTTAGGCTAGGCTCATACTTGCCGGATCGATTTTTTTCAGCATTAGATACAAAACAAATTTATTTACACACATAGTGCCATAAGTCCTCTATTATGCATTCAAAACCCGTTATAACCAGCTTAACTGTGGTAGTAGGTAACAGCAATGACAGCTGTAACGTAATTTTGTTTTTGAATTTGAATTTGTAATTACGTTATGAAATATTATAAAGTAAGTAAATTCGGAACATCTTTCAAAATCAATACAATTTAAATAAGCCCAATTGTAGTATCAATTGAAACATCAACTCGGTATATTTTTTAGTAAGTACAATATCGTACGACATTTGATTTCGAACGGCATGAGAATAGGGACTTTATTAGTTTGTCTGTGAATTAAAAAAAAAACATTCATAATTTTGCTTTGTATCCATCCTAATGTCGTTAAATATTATTAACAAAGAGAACAAACCTAGCAAAAAAAAATGTTAGCGTGAAGGGACTGGATGAACCGCAAAATATAATGTTTTGTGTATGTTTGCTGAAAACTCAAAAATAGGCCAATTTTGGAAATCAAAGAACAAGATATAAGCAACAAAATATATAAAGCTAGGTACTACGTATGTACCCGGCTTAAAAGACCGGACCGTTCCCACGGCTTTTACTTTCAATGTCTAAAATTAGTTCATTTCAAATTTACTTTAACCCCACGCCAAGTTAGTCGACGTTTGTGTCCTAATGATGTTATGTCAGATTAATTTCATGAATAAACTTGTGAAACGAAATTCTGCGTCGCAAGAATGAGACCAGAAAGCACAAAAAGATACCTGTATTTTCTGTAGCGAGGCCTAAATTTTCATACAAAAAGCATTTTAAGAATAACACTCACAACCGCAGCGTGCAGCGTTGCAGCGTGAAGGAGTAACAAATAAACACACGAACCTTCACGAAATATCAGTACCTAGGATTCGTGATGCATAATCGCTCTCGTTTGTTCATCCAATTAACGTATCTTTCAACCAACTACAAGAAACCTCCGACTCCGAGCCATCCTCCCCAATAACTCTCTGATCTCATTCTCCTAACTCTGATTGCTCAACTCCTTATTTACATATGCACGGACAATCTCCCAATCATCATTAATAAGCACGGCCAACTTTTACCAGGGCCCCATCACTCGCAACCATTTGCAGATTCGTGCGAGCATTCGACAGGTCCTAACAAAACCTACCTATTTCATAAACTTACAAACCACCAACTCATTTTACTGTCAATACACGTAAAACAAAACCCTAAAGTGTAGGTCATAGGAGTGAAACGGTTGCACGGTGGTGTAATTCCGTGCGGAAAGTCGTGTGTTTTTGGTTTCCATGGCGACCGAAATGTCGGTGAGGTGCAATAGTTTAATCTGGCTGCGGGCACGACCACACGAACTCGCCGCCCGCGGAGGCCTTGCGGGGCTGGTGGCACGGAGACACGCGGAAAAGGAGTTTAACTGAGGCCCTAGACAAGATGCATTACGCTAACTAGCGTTTCTATTCGATTCGGCTTTAAACCAATCACGAAACTGGTAGACCACGTGACTTTCGTATCATGTCATCTCCCAGTGACGTAATTGGTTTAAAAGCGAATCGAATCGAAACGCTAGTTAGCGTAATGCATCTTGTCTAGGGCCCCTGGCTAGTAAAAGCTCTTGTCACATAATAAAGTCAAAGCAACATACAGAAGGCCCAAAAGGATTCTCGAAGTTAAAAATAAGGAATTGAAAAAATCACCTTGTATATCAGCAGAAGCTTTAATAAATTAAAAATAAATAATTAAGGTGAAAAGAAGAAAGTAACAAAAAATTTACAATTTTTAGTTGAGTTACTTGGTGTTCGTGTTAACAGCTAACTGTAAAATTATTTACACGTTAATTTGCGTTAGTAACTTTCTTTGGCTATCAAGCAGACAAGAGTTATAAAAATTACTGTCTAATGATGTTTCTGATATTTATATAACCCTAACCTCAAACCAAGAAGCTCCCATTAACAAACGCTTAACCAAACCTAGAGCCACTGAGCCTGAGTCCTGGCGGTCGTGTCATCCGCAAGTGGCGCAAGCGGCGCGGACGACTAAATATCAGCGGCGCATCACCTAACCTAATGACTCCTCTAATAGCTTCGACTCCTACCCGCGTCTGCTCGCCTGGTACTCCAAGACAAATTGCTGGAATGAATATCGGGAATCGCATGCAATTTTTGTTATAGAAAGAAGGAAGTAGGAAAAATTTAATACCAGCCCCCTATTTCACAATGAGGATAGGTGATAGCTCTTACAATTCAGCGAACAACGCCACAAAGTTAACAAATTTTTACATCACAGAGATTCACTCTGAAATCACAGGATGAAGTTGATATTGCTCGTCTTCACCTAACCTAACTCCTACTCAAGTATACTCGCCTGGTACCCTGAGACATTAGCCGGGATGAATATCGGAATTATCAGCGATCATATTGCAAATAGGTAAACAAGTCACACCTTTTTTTGTAAACACAGGTCTAAGCGAATTTTTACCCGGGGGAAACGCGTATGCATATGCATACCTGCCCTAGTAAAAGCCAGGGCGGTTCAATCGATTTGCATGTACTAGAACTTCCATGAACGTTTGTGCAACCAGGCATTTAGCCCGATATCCCTTAGAGTAGTAAAGATTTCGCCTCTTTCTAATTTTTCATGAAATATTTGAATCATAGGTATATTTCATAATTAACAACAAAGGCATTGCATTTGGTCAAATAATATATCAGCGTGTGAAATCCCCCTGTATCAATAATCAGAAGGTGAGATTGAGCTGCGCTTTATTCTGTACTTTAGCACCTGTAATTGAAGGTATTTTATCACAAGTCGAAAATTGCCGAGGCGGGTATTTTCATCGACGATCGTGGTTTGTATGCAAACTGCTCGGATCATGTCATGATACAGAGCTGTTATGATGCTTAGTGTATTAAATAGAAATGTTTATACCTAATACAAGCATAATTACACCAGAGGCAAAAATACTATTTTATATATGATGTCCTTTATTAAGAAAAATAATCTTTTATGAGCAAGCAAAATTCGAAACTCCCTGTATACAAAAACCTCTCTATAGCTGTCCCTAGATGTATAGCGTGTCTTATTCGTGACTGAATCCGGCTAATGTGTGTAGCTAGTATCGGACCGCAATGAAGATAGCACCGACAGCATTAATTCATTGCCGCAGCCCGCGTACGTACGGTCGACCAAAAAAGTGGACTCTCACCGTAAGGTCGAACTTAGTTTGCACACTATGAAACAATAAGGTTCATAAGACGTACGTTTAAATTTGAAGGGGCGAACTTAAAGGTATTTTCGTTTGCTAGGATGTTGCACCAAAAGAAAGACTACTTTCTTCGCCTACCGTACAACCGCCGGTCATTATCTAAGCGTCTTGCGAACCTCTGCTGGGTTTCTTACGCCTTGGTACCTTCGACTTTCTCACGGGCGTACGCATTAATTACATTAAACCAGATTAATTGTGTGGTAAATAATAATTGTAACTCTATTGAAAGATGGGAACTCGATTTTAAATAAATATTATTCTCTGAACTGCAAGCACCCTGTAATGTAGGTAATCTTACACTTTTGCTTGCAAGAAAAGGTAAACCTTAAATAAAAAATAAAAAATGATTGATGATCCAAAAATTACTTCATGATCTTTACCTATTTACTATTTAAGCATTCAACTAGAGGTAATATTTATCATCTGATTCGCAATAAATACGATAAAATGATTTGTTTTTATCAGAAACTAGCGATCCGCCCTCGCTTCGTTTCGGTTTATGTGAGTTTTCTATAACACCCGTACATAATATTATCCATAAAAACCTCCCGCGATAAATCCATGGTGATGAAACCGCATCAAAATCCGTGGCGTGGTTTACGAAGAGTTAGTGGACATGCAGGCAGACAGACACAGACGCGGAAAGCTACTTTGTTTTATACCATGTAAAGAAGATAATAATACTTGCTTACACTTATTAAACCCACCCGATGTTAACATACAAAATTAAATTATTATAACAGTTTTCCACGGTCACGTCTACCGAACTTGAAAATTAACCCATCCGGGAAGTCTACCTAATTGTTCCCTTCTTTTACTTTCCTTCCTTTTCTTATTTTTTTTGTTTTGGAATTGTGTTTAACCGTATATTTTAGACATGCTTTTATTAAAAAAAAAAACAGTTTAATACAATAAAGTACAACAAAAGGGTCAAACTGAAAGCCAGCGCTGTGTCTTCTGCACCGCCAAGAGCCAGGTCACGCTGAGTCTGACAATTTTGCTTAAGAACACAATTTTGAAGCTGTTCGGGCAATAAAATATTTTTCGTTCTTTCTTTTCTTTTCATTTTGTTTGTTTTTTTTATCATGTTCCCAATTTATTTTCTAACAGCTCGCTCATTTTTAATTTTAGTTTTTAATTTAAATATGCCAAAGGTTATTTTGCAACAAGTAATATCAAGGACTTTTTTCGTTACAACGGAGGACAAGCATGTTGATTCCTGATGGTAAGTGTTCACCAGAAACACCACAGGAACCAGTGAGGTAAAGGGTGGCAGAGCGGCAAAATGGCAGGTCCGAGAGACCGTGAACACTGGAGGAACCTAACCTAATACCACAGAGACGACAATGCGTAGCTTCAAAGAAACTATAGTTTTAACGTCGAAACAAATATTTTCAATGGAATTTGTGAGAAAATAGCATACCTACATTGACGTCATCAGCTTTAGTTGTTTTAAATAGCAGCGACACTTGTTAGTGAGCTTATTAGGGCAAAAGAGACAGGATGTAATTTGTCAGGATCGTAGCAGGTGGAAATAAGTGGTCTCTGCCTACTCCTCTGGGAAACAGGCGTGATTTAATGTATGTATGTATGTAATAAGAGCTGCATGTCAAAAAAAATATCTACTAAGTAAATTGTACTCAGAAAAATGCCTATAAAATACGCTACTCTTACTACTCCGGACAGTCTTTAGCCTCCTCCTTCGATACCTTTACTTAGCCAAACAAATGCGCCTGCACATCCCGTATCGGAGCAATCAGCTTAATACTGGTCCATCGTATCAATCTGCCGTATCTATGGGTGTTCGCACTTTGCCGCGCAGCACGACTCCGTATTTACTGCTAGCCCGATTACGCGTCTAATGCGAAATATTAATCCAAACACACATCTACGAGAAGATACGTTATAGCTGTGCATAATCAATGCATTCACTGGTGTTCGATCAGCTGACCAATCGTTAAAGAAAACCTATATAAAGCCTTGACTGTGTTTTACTATTTGATTGAACGCTATCTCCGTTTTTTCTACATGACAGTTTGTTTAAATATGTCCACTTTTTCCGCATCTTTCTTCTTTTCAAAACTTTCTATACAGGCTGCACGAATAGCAAGCTGTGTCATGGTACTGAGGCCTGGACTTTTACAAAACGAAATGTGGCATTATCTATGTAAAGGGACCTTATTGTCGATAGCGCTTACGCCGCACTGCGTCACGCGACGTTGTAGGTATTGATATCGGAGCATCTTTAATAATGGCGGAAGTGCCATCGACAATAAGGTCCCTAACCATAGATAACGTCAGGTAATAATTTTTGAAATAAAATATTAGATAGATAGGTACCGGGTAAAATGATACTTACACGCCCTAAAAGCCCTAAGCTTTGACTTGGACCAACTGATCGAACATTTACCTTTATATTTGAGATCTTAATCTATCGGCGAAATGCAAACCATATTTAAACCATCATCAAAGTGGCAGTAAAACCAATCTCAAACTAAAATCAAAATACCAACGTAATAAAGCTAACATAATTGCAGCGCACCTAGAATTAAGCTTGACCATACAACCTCCAAGCTTTGACAGATTTACAGCGTTCAAGATGGCGCGTGAGACGCGCAACGTGACGCGGTAATATTCAATGAGCTTCAGCTAACTTATGCGGGGTTATGACGTTTTAATGGCGTTCAAATTATCAGTGCCAATTGCTGATCGATGGTCTTAAACCTGTCACAAAATTTAAATATTGAGGCTTAAATTATGTGTTGTTTTTTTTCAATAAACAATCAATAGATCTCTAATATACACAAAGTCAATAAGTACTTTAGGCTACTCTCGAGACTCTCCTTTACTAAATCAAACTTAACCTAACGTACAGAAAGCAATTAAATTATACATTTAATCTGGAATAGCTCCAGCATAACATAGCTTGCAGAAAAACGAAAATTCGGACAAATGAATATTCAGAAGAGAACTTAATTTTAAAGTGTTCGCACAAAGACACACATACCTACACAGGGGCCCTAATATTGGCTGCGTTTATCGTGTGACAAAGGTTGGATAAGGCATCCGTCACCTTCTGACACGTAAGTAAGTACGAGAGTGACGGATGCTTTATCCACATTTGACACGCGATATAGACGCAGCCATACTAGGCCCGCAGATACAAATATTTAACTTATAGCACCCTTCCTTTTGCATCGTGTTTCAAAATAGCAGCGTGTCCGTCCGTAGCTTCATAGTCCGCAATGAACCGATTACATTGCGGTTTTTTCATTCATATATTCCAATTTACACAACAATATCAATGATAACTGATTTCCAACCCAAACGCGCGCGCGCGACCCCGCCACCTGCGCGTTGCCAATTTGTCACAGACTGCGCCCGCGACTTTCTCCGACAACCTCCCATTGTAATTATACGAGATCAGTCATATTAGTCTTCTGTCTAATTTATGGTAAATAGGATTTATTGTAGTATAAGGTTTTAGAAACGAGTTTAATGTGTTTAGTGTATTGGAAACCTTGAGTAGGGCCTCACAGTACACATACCTAATAGCGTTATAACTGAGTAGAGTAACATGTCCGTACACGCATCTTCTTTGACTTTATCTGTTTCATTTTCTTAGGTTCGGTATTTTGCTGTACGTAGCTCGTACTGAAGCCCTTTAAACATACATAATAGTTATAATAAGTAGGTATCTATGTACAGTGCGATAGTTCTTGGAAGGTGCTTCAGGTTCATACTGGTCTCTCACTCGCTCTCATACGCTCTAAGTAAGTGCGAGTGAGACAAAAGTACAAATCCAAAGCACCTAAGTGCTCACAGACCTTATAACTTATCAGGAATCAAGATGAAACTACTGCCTGCTTTAGAATAGAGGCGTTTATCAACAGGGCCATTTCTAATGGTTGCTTTTATGTCATTCCAGCGAATGTGTATTTTTCATGAAAAATAATATTCCTAGTGCTTCTAGTGCTTACTTCAAGCCATAAACCCTATCATATCTAAAGACATTACTCCAATAGACACACATGCAAAAACTAGGGCCTATTTTTTTAAGAGGTCTTAAAACAGCCTTCGGCGTGTTTCTTTCTCACTTGCTCTCATACGTTTATGGCAGTCTAACCGACTTTACCCGTACCCCAAGGAGTGAGTGGAAGGGTCGGAAGCGGCCGCCCTAGGCGTACTTTTTCGAATCAAGTCGGAGAAATACTGGACAAGGGCCGAATCTTAAGTACCTGAAACCGTGCGTGCATGACTCGCTGTATGAATGTGGAAGAAGCGAAAGAGATTTGTCAGGATCGTAGCAGGTGGAAAGAAGTGGTCTCTGCCTATGCGTCTAGGAAACAGGCGTGATTTAATGTATGTATGTATGTATCCTAGAACTATTCAGAAGCCTCATTCTCTTCCTTAACAAACATAACCGGTATGTAACGAGTACGAGTATATAAAATAACGATCAATTCAAAATACAATCAGCCCACTTCCGGCGTCAGAAAGCTAACATATCTATTAGAAGACAAAGGCGATTGTGCCCACGACGAGTTAATCACCGGCTAATGAATTCAGATGCGTGGGCGCACGCGAATATGCGCATTGTGCTCTACACGTCGGCAGTACAGTCAGCAGGACTAGGTGGTCAATGAGATAGTAAAGCAACAAGTTAGCTGTTTACCCCCGACAATGCTGATATCCTTGGGCGACAGTAGCCATCGTTGCTTTAATATTAGCCGTAATAACTCTGGATTATTTTGTGACAGCTATACCTTTCGCTGACTGTACTTAAACCACGTACCTAACTAAGAGACTTGTCAAACTCGTTAAAAGTTTCAAACTAGATAAAAAAAATGTTATCCATTAAGTGATGGTGCATTTACACGGGCTACTTTTAACAATAATATTTATATTACAATGGATATTTACCATAAAAAGTTTGGAAAATAAAAAATACTTATGTTTTTATTATTCGTATATAGTTAATTTCGTGTAATACTAGAATGAGAAGTAAGTACAACCTGTTGATGGCCGATTAATGCTCAAAAAATTGCCGTGAGTAAACCTTTACGTCCAATTGCCACCTCATTTATGACAATAAGCTCGATAGTTCCTACCATATCGTTGTAACATCACCACCAGAGGCAATATTGCAGTGTGCAAGAGACGGACTTATGTGACTTATGTAGGTAGCGCTAACCCATTTACTACCTGCAACTCAGCGGATTTTGACACTTCAGAAAAATTGTTGACATTAAAATAGCATGTTTCAATGGTAATAGAATCGTATAATAATAATTTTGTTTCTGTCCGTACTCCTGGCTGGTTCGCCTCTCCTCATATTTGTACGATGACGGGTATAGCCTTCGAAGCCGTCGAGAAAATTTGTTCGGACCCTACCAAGTTCATACCGTTGTCTGATTTCAACCTTGCGGCCGCTCATTTGCACATAAATTATTATTGTGATCAATAAAATTAATTGTATATATTTGAATTGCGTTTCAATTTGTTTGCATTTTGTGACTTAAATTCATACTAATAGAATAAATACAAAAATAACTTTGGCTCTCTGTTACCTACGCTTTTACGACGGTTTTGGTAAAGATATTTTTTTACCCCGAGGAAGGACATAGGGTATTTTTTACCCGCAATAAACGACTCTACGGGGACGGAGTCTTGGGCAAGTCTGACAGTTGTAAAAGAAACAGGACTATCACACATAAATTGACCTAATCCCTAACTACAGGTTCTATAGACATATAAATATACTTACACAAAGAAATACAACCCTTTTATAGATAGGTAACATCCAAGACTCTAGATCATCACACAAATATTTGCCCTCATCGAAAATCTCGGTCGTCTGTATTTCCAGAGGGATTTAATTTTGAGTCTCTAAATCAAGACTGAATAGGCTTCTACTGAACCAGCGAGCTTCATCCTGGACTTCATCATTTACCATCAGGGGCCTGTTTTATAAAGCTACAAATTACAATTTAAAGGATACAAGTTTCCATTTGACACAACCTCGACCAATGACGACCAGCCATTTCAGCAGTGTTGCCAGTTTCGACCTGTAAAATTGTAACTTGTAGTTTTATAAAACTTGCGCCAGGTGAAAGGTTGCTCCAAAAAAAATCAAACAAAACCCCGCTTTTCCCAGTTTTGTAAACGTGTACTTATGTACCTATGTGAATATTTATTTGTGACTTAGAATTAACTGATCGATTTTTGAGTTAATAAAAAACCAGTACATCGAAATGACTTCAGCCAATGGTCAATAACGGTCACAATACTGTTTTATGAACAATAAATCCCATACAGTCAGTACAAACATCAGAGAACCCTGCCGTACCTGTCCCATGGCCAGCTGCGACCCAGAGCCATCTCTCGAGATTAATAGCACACGAAGCGTTCATTAAACAGACACGCACCTAATTACCACGTTAAATCAAAATGTGCTTAAGCACACTGGGTCCAAGAAACGTCCAAGAGCCATAATAATAATAATAAAAATATATTAATGTAACATTTATATTGAAAATACTCAGGTCAATTAATGTCATGGTTTTAGGACCTGCGTTAGGATTTCCTACGTCTCAGGGTACAAGCACTTAATCTAGGTTTTCAAGCACAGTTTGTTTGCGGATAGTTGAAAGTTTTTTTTTAATTCTTAATTTTAGCCTTAGCATTCTATTTAAAACACAAACTTTTATTAAATTGTATGTCCCTTGAAGTGGCGTGCAGTCACTTTGGTATCTTAGCTAATTAGAAACGTTTTTGCAACACAGCGAATTCATCAATATTTTATTATATTTCATCAAAAGTATCTTTTAGAATATATCTTCAAAGATACGCTGCCAAAGTGCCGAGTAACTCCTCTCACGCCTCTTGTTTGTTTCACAAAGCTTCCTCACCAACGACTACTATCATCATGCCAAATTGCCCATCCTTCACGCGACAGGCTATATTTCCCGTTCGTTCGACGTGCTATCAGCACGTATATCCTAGACGTGCGGCAGACAGTATGTCTTCGCACTAACTAATCGCTACGTAGAAATAGGCGAGTGTTTCGCATTAATTGTAGCACTCCTGCGCAGTAGGTTTAGATTGGTTTCCAGTGTATCGGAATCTCGCTCAAATTTAATTCACCTTTAAGAATGGATTTTAAGTGAAGATTAGAAATGAAAATCGTGAATATTCGTTTAGTCTTCTTGCAGAATAGTTATTTCTTAACATGGAGTAAGGATATATCACCGGGCAAAGTGTAATATGCGCGTATGTATCTAAGCAGGAAAGATGTTATAACAGCATAACTTAACAAAAAAAGTTCCAATTGTTGCACCGTATTGAATTTGCTAGTTACGTGGTATTGCACTATCCGACACTATTTTTACAATAAGACTCGAAGTTCTTCATCATCATCTTACGACCCAAATCCGGTTAAAAGTATAGGTTAGCTATTGAGAAACAATGAAAAAATAACAAAAGGCGATCATGACGAAATAACTGTTAATACATTTAGCACATTTCATATTATAATCTAATAAACTATATATTTCAAGCTCATCTGACATTTTTCCATCATTACAAAACGGCGCCTACGCACCCATTGTATTCTAGTATCTGTCACTTAATACAGTTCAAAAACACAAACAGAAGAAACTTAGAACCTTATTCAAACCTACATAGAGATTATAATGAAGTTTGTAAGGGTTTAACAACTGCAAGACATTCTTGGTTTCTATGTCATTGACGCTTTCGTCAACTTCTCGTGGAGGTTTGAAGTAAATTTGCGAATTTCGAAGGTATGACTCAAACTGTGGGCCGGGGCTTGTGAATTATATATTCGTTATAATAAGGGAATTTATCACTTCACACTGTAATTGAATTGCCTTGCATTAGGTTTCTAGATCCTAAACGCGCTAAGTAACGGAATTATTCCATACGAAAGCAAACTATAGTATCTTAGTGAAACTGTAGATTTTTAAACAAATTAAGTTGCGTCCACAAGTATGTACATTGATGTTATGAATGATAAAACAATGCGACATAACTCTAAATTAAAATCTGTGGGGTAATATAATGTCGCAGCAAATTATGCTCTAAGTCATCGTAAACAGCCTTATCTGGTCTAAAACCTCGCTAAAAAGCTGCAACGGAGCCATCAAGTACCAGCGAAGCGAAAAGAGCTTTAAATATTCTAAAGAAGTAGAAGTAGTCTTAATCATTTTTTTTTTGTTTTATATAACATATAAGGGATATAGTTATTTATGAACAAATTAAAAAACTTTATTTGTAATTAATGTCTTTCAGTTAGATCATGGAGAGATTGGCAAGTAAAGATTATGATTATAATCATAAATGTTGTAGTAGTATTCGACTTACTTAAAGTTCTTAACAACGGAATTAGTAAAAAAAAACACGAATTGTGTTACCATTTTTGAATTAAAATAATAACACACACATCACATATGCGGGACACTTGTAAACAAATTTTTTGAGTGTTCAGAGGCAAAAGCTTATACTTAAATACTTGTATGACATAGGCACAAGAAAGTTCTCTAGGCGCATAAGTTACTTTGAGTTTCTGTCTACTTTGCTGTTTATTATTTTCCTGCTTATACAATAAAGTATTTTACATACATACATTTCTATCAAAAATCAATTCTTCAGTAAGTATAAAGAAAACACAATAAATGTACACTATATTTGCATCAGTCCAAGAAATCAACCTGACTATGGCATGTAGCCTACACTCTGCTCCAGTTCAACCCAAAACCCGTAACTCAACCGTTTCCGTGACCGTCTGCCGCTGCTGATGACCATCGCATCGCCCCGCGGTCATCGTGCTCGGCCCTGGGAACCCGCCGATAACGCATCGCACGTACTGATTACAGCAATTAAGGCCGTTCAATGGATAACCCACTTGTTTGCTCATGGAGGGTTTAGATTTTGATAACATTATTTGGTAGCGGTAAAAGGCTTTAGGGACATGTTTGAGGAAACAAAGTAAGTCTTATCTTGTTACTTATAATAGTCCTTTAAGGTTGTACGATATCTACAATCATTATAATATAAGAGGATAAATAAAGGAAGGTCGATTTACAGGAGCTGCCTCAAATATACCATGTGTGTAAAATAAATACAGATTTTTGGTTTGAAATTCGAACACCATCAGTCCATCACAAATGCCGTTATATCACGTTTTATACCAAAAAAGGCGGTTAACTGCACAGTAATAGTACCTATAAGCATGATTCGACATAAGCATAATTCGACTACATTGCAGGTATAGGCGCCCTCTATGGTATTACGTTAGCGCAAGTAAGCTTCATTCTTTCCTCTTAGGTAACTCTTGTAAATTAAGCTATACCGACCAATTATGACTTATTTAAAGATTATTCATGGATTAGAAGGATAATGCTCGTTTTAATTTGAAAAAAAAATGCATCTCGGACATTTTAAATGTTGTTTTTCTACAAACATTAAGCCAGGCTAAGTTAAGATTTCAAAAAAAAGAACTCCTGCATTCATTATGCGGGGACACGAGTATGACACGCAATCAGCCGATCTCGGAGCGACGTGTGCGCAGCCCGATAGCATCGCTTCTCATGCCCTGGCCACGGGGCAGATGCGCGGAAAAACAAACCCAGATTGTGCTCAGTCTGAGGCTAGTGCCGGGATAAGCAAATTGTGGGATCTGTGACCTGTGCTGTGCTATCGGGTACAATCACGGGTTTATATTGTTTAAGAGATAGACTATCATACTTAAATCACTTTAGTCTCAATGTTACCTGTATTTGTTGTTAAAATGGTGCGGCATGGTCGCTTCAGTGACTAAGCATTTTCAAATAAAGAGAAATATGACTATGGCCACATACTATTTAAAACGGCATTAGCTGAAAATCAGCTCTAGGTGTCTGACATCTCAGCATAATCCTGACCCATGTGTACAATTCGCTATCACACACACTCCGTGCTGTTTCTGTCACATTGTTTGTTTTCTTTTATTTGTCTTTTTGTGTGTCTTCTGTGTAGTGAATGAATGTCTTTCTTCTTTTTCTATTTCACTAGAGAATAGTTTTTCCGATGACTTCACTTCTGCCCAAAACGTCCATTTCTGGACATAGGCCTCCTCCATGTTTTCCACAAGGTCCTGCACAACTTGTATCCATCGGTTTCCCGCAAACTTTGCCACGTTGTTGTCATCAGTCGATGACACTAACGCTGCGCTGTTTAATGAGCTCATAGAAGAACCTCAACTCCCTGTCATGGTACAGGAAAGCTTCAATACATACCTAAGCTAACGCCTTTAATTTCGTTAATCTATAGGTGGCGAGGCGGAAATCACTTTTGACTGTTTGCCTGTCTTTTGCAATAGAAAAAACCGATAAAGTGTGCGTCAGTCTCGCGAACCGAAGGCCAGGACGTCCTGGTATTTACCTTTTTCAAAATCAAAGCATTGGTTCCTAAGAACAGATTATCCAAACTTGCTCCATCTATATCTAAAAAATTAAACCCGCCTTTTAATTAATTAATTTTTAACATATTGATGTCAAGTACTTATCTTCCTTTAACATATTCTATGTACATTTTTTATGGTTCTCTTATATTGAAATGCTATGTTTATGAAGGTTAGTTAAATTGTGATTGGGTATCTGACTATCTGTGTTGTGTATTTATTAGAATAATTTTGTTTTGTGTTTTGCATGCCTAAAACAATAAGGTAAAACGGTAAAACTTTACTGAAACAACGTATTTGACTTCGATCTTCAATAATGGACGTGGTGTTTTAGCAAAATAAACGAATTTGAATTCTGAATTTGAATTGGAGTTTGGTAAAAACTTATTCACTAGCTAGTAGATGCTAGTAAGTATAGTATAGTAGGTAGGTTGCGTTATAATAAGGACATCTTGAAGTCGACCATACCAAGCGAAAAATGCCCTATTTAATTTTTCTGCTTCCTGGAATAATATTCTTGAAATCAAACGCCAATAATTCCCCGTTTAAATGCATGGGCATATTGTTCGCAGTTTGACAAATAAAGTCATTTAGCTAAATATCGGCCGTGAATAATGAACGCGCAGGGTCGCCGGTTCGATGCTCGTCCATTTGTCTCGTGGCGTTAGGACTTAATCCCACGGTGCTAAAGGTCCACCGGCTATGTAAAACAAATTGAAGCGTCAATGCAACTCGTTTAACTTAAAGAACTATAAATGTTTAATTTATTTGTATTGTTTCTAAGTTTCCCCGAATAGGTATAATATAATTTACGACTTATCTTTATGACTTTTAATAGGGTTTATTTCGTATGATTCTGGCAACTGGCATTATCTGAAAAAAAAAAGCATCTGGTATGGTAACCGGTTTTTTAAATTAAATTTATTAAATTTCTCTTCTTCAATTGTATCATTCTATGGACTTTCATTTCATCGGACGCTATTTTCTGCTGAAACCATGATGTTTTCGAAATATCTTAAACATTAATTACGTAGATAGATTAGGTTAGAGTTGTGACTAAATAAAAAATACTAGTGCGGCGAGAAATGCCTTTCGATGAAGTTAATATTTTTAGCGTAATGATACGTTCGTCTAAAGGTGTTTGGATTGGACATGATAATAGGTACCTATCTGGCACAGTTCCCGAGGGAAATCCGATAGTCAAGTCTTATCTTATTCTTATCTTATTTGGCGGGGTCCTTACGGATACACTTCGACCCTATGGGATCTTCTGTGTAATTACCCCTCTTTTAGCGCCTAATCCAATGCAGCCTCCACCCCTTCCAAAAAGCGGACAGTGGAGTGCAATGGCAGTGCCTTGAAATCTTTCGGTTCTGGATAGCCACAATCGAGGATTTTCATTCTTACTTCGGTTAAGTCTAGTTTATATTATAAATGCGAAGGTAATTATTCTGTTTGTTTATTTACTTATTTCATTTTTAACCGACTTCAAAAAAAGGAGGAGGTTCTCAATTCGTCGGGATATTTTTTTATTTTTTTTTTATGTATGTTCCCCGATTACTCGAAGACCACTGGACCGATTTGAAAAATTTTTTCGTTGTTCGAATAGGTATACTTTCTAGTTGGTCCCATTGTCACCACGTCAGGATCTGATCATGGGATCATGGAGAAATCAAGAGAACTCCTCAAATATTATAGGCACACCTAGAGCGATTTTGGTATTTTTCACTGTAACTCATGCATTTGCTTTTGAAAAGTACTATATGGTGAAGTGGAACTGATGATGAAGACCACAGATGGCCACCGGAACTCCTTAACGGTACCTATTTCAAGGGTGGCAATAAGATATTTCGATAAAGGAAGTTGAGCGACTATGACGAAGCACATTTAGGTTTAAATATGACTATGACATTCCCGCGGCGTTGTCTGCGGCGAGCTTGAAATGTTCTATAGTTTCTTATTAATATTTAGAAGTGGAGCTACGTAACAGCATAAATAGGATCACTAAAAAGTATAAAATAAAATAAATGTTTAAAAAAACAAAAAACCGCCTTCAAAAAGCAAAAAATAACTTCTTTAAAATGGTAGGTAAATAGGTCAGTCCAACTGAAGTCGGCGTCCAACAATATTTTAACCAAAAGCAGACTTCAGTTGGACTGACCTATTTACCTACCATTTTAAAGAAGTTATTTTTTTTTATTACTGTTTGTTAAGCTTTCATAGCTAAACTGCAGATCAGATTTTAATGAAATTTAGTATGAAAGTTGCTTGAAATTTGAAGAGACAAGGTAAATTTACGCTGTTAAGTTTGACTGTTCCCGAAGGAAAAGCAATAAACGACTTCAAGCGGACGGAGTCGCGGGCAACCGCTAATTTTAACTATGAAGCAAAAATTATACACATACATAATAGAGGTCTCTTGTACTATCTACTCAGCTAGTAATACATGAAGTCCTTGCTTTCAAAATGTCACGACATCACCAGTTTGCAAACCAAAGTATAAAAATTAAACAATTTCAAAATTCCACAGCAATCTAGCTCCAGGTCAAACGCTGTCACGCTTAGATGTCAAGTAGAAAAAGGAGACAAAGTGCACAATATCATTAACTTGTTGCGATGACAGACAGACAATCAACTTTCACGTAGCAACCCACATCTAACTGCACGTGACAACACTATCAGCTGATGTGCGGTGTGAGGGAGGGAAGAGAAGCGGGTGGAGAAGTCATCACGACTTCGGTCCATTTTTACCCGACTGCCAAGGAAGAAGGGATTTTCTCCTCTATTTGACTTGATTAAACTAAAAGAAGCGATGTCTTTGGGATAAATATTGTTAAATAACAAATTAAAACAAAATGTTACTAATTACTGTTACCATAATGCAACTCTTATGCAATTAAGTGATTTACTTTTAAAAGGAAGTTTTGACAGGACCACCACTTTAGTAATTTTGGTAGGAAATAGTCTTAGTGTGGACAAGTCTGGCGTAGATAAATTAATATCAACACTAAATACTATTGAAGGTAGGGGCATAGGTAAAATTATACTATGTGCGCTACCATACTCACAAAGCATGCCATTTAGTCATAATAATAGAATAGCACACTTTAATTCTTTAATATATAATGCTATAAGCTGTTATAATAAATATCATTTCTTTGATTTAAACAAATTTATAAAGCGACTTGATCTAACATCAGGAAAAATTCATTTGCCCAGGAAATATATTTTGACCTTGGTTGACCTATTAGCTTTTAATATAGAACCAAATACATACAGTAGTACCCAGCCCCAACAAGCCATTATTGGCAATAATACCTTGCCTCATGATTTAAACTAAATTATAGGACAGCGGAAACACCCTTGAATATAAATTTAATTCACCAAAATATTCAAGGTTTTTCCAGCAAAGAACTAGAAATAGGGTTGTTCTTAGATAATGAAAATGTACAAATTATGTGCATTACTGAACATTGGCTTAGACAAGAGCAATTAATTTTTGACTTTTTAAATTTTAAATTAGTTAGTTATTTTGCCAGAAAAAGTGCCATTCATGGTGGCTCTTTTATAATTGTAAAAAGTACTCTTAAATCCAAAGAAAGAAATGATATTGTAAAGCTATCGATAGAAAGGATTGTAGAAATTTCTTGCGCAGAATTAGAAAGTTATATAATAATATGTGTTTACAGACCACCGTTGGCTGACTTTTGCACATTTGAATCTACTATGGAACATGTGTTAAAATTAGCATGTAATACCCAGAAGCATGTTATAGTTTGTGGAGATTTTAATATTAACTTACTCGAAACGTCAAATAATACCACTAGGTTACTTAGTTTATTTAAATCTTTTAATTTAGGTAATCTGTTCTTAGAACCCACACGGATAGGTGTTAGTAGTGCAACCTGCTTAGATAATATTTTTTGTAGTTGCGAATGTTTGGATAAAGAAATATTTAATTGTTTTAATTCTGACCATAGTGGTCAGAAGGCATCTTTCATCTATGATTTTTATCAAAAACCTGATACAATAACATACCGACCTATAACTAGTAATCGTTTGGAATTATTCAAAAATAAAGTTCAGAGTAATCTTACAGTGTTACCGTTTTTACAGAATGAGTGTAATAGTATTTATAAAGACTTCTTCGGCGTAATTCTACATCAATTTAACAACAATTTTAAAATGAAAACTATTTCTAGGTCGAAAACAAAATTTAGTGAATGGGCTACTACAGGCATTCATAAAAGTAGAAATAGGCTTTATGACCTATATAGAGAGAGGGAGGAAAATAAGAATGCTGACTTTCTAAATTATGTTAGGAATTATTCAAGGACCTTTAAACAAGTTTGTTTAACTGCCAAGGCAAATTTTCTTAGTCTCAAACTTAAATCATCTGACAACAAGGTAAAAACTGTATGGAATATTATAAATAGAGAAACGGGAAAATCAAAAACTCGTGATAATCAAGTCACTCTGAACACAGGTGACCAACAAATCACGTCAAATAAAGACGTTGCCTTAGCATTCGAAGATTATTTTTCTAACATAGCCATTAATACTACGAAATGTCTTAAATCATCCGCGGTTGAAGCTCAATCATTACTTAGCACTAATGTCAGTAAATGTAATATAAACTTTGATTTCAGCCCTGTAAATTCAGATTCAATAGTCAAGATATTTAAATCACTTAGTTTAAAAAAGACTGAAGATTTGTGGGGCACATCAGTTAAGGTACTCTTTCATATCATAGATGTAATTGCACCCCATCTAGCATTAATCTACAATAATTGCATATCAGAGGGGGTCTTTCCAGATCTCATGAAATATAGTAAAGTAATACCTCTTTTTAAATCGGGCGAGATGAGTGATATAACGAACTTCCGTCCCATTTCCATACTACCAGTTTTAAGTAAAGTCTTTGAGAAAGTAATGCTAAAGGATATGTTAGGTCACTTTAACAGAAATAAACTACTTAACAATAACCAGTTTGGCTTTACCAGAGGTCGATCAACAATTGATGCGGCATCTGTACTCATTAAACATATATATAACAGTTGGGAGAAATCTTGCGATGCAGTAGGAATATTTTGTGATCTTTCTAAAGCTTTTGATTGCGTGGATCATACGACCCTTATTTTAAAATTAGAACATTATGGATTGTCCAACAAAGCTTTAAGCCTTATGTCTTCTTATCTAAGTGATAGAACTCAAACAGTTGTTGTAAACAAAACGCAATCTGTTGGAGCTACATTGAAAATAGGTGTGCCTCAAGGCTCTATTTTAGGTCCTTTTTTATTTTTGGTTTACATAAATGACTTGCCACCAACAGTAGATAAACTTTGTGATATTGTACTTTTTGCTGATGATACTTCACTAATTTTCAAGGTAGATAGAAAATCCGTAGACTACAGTAGGATTAACACCACACTAGTTAAAGTACTTAATTGGTTTACTAGCAACAATTTGCTACTAAATGCTAAGAAAACGAAATGTGTTAGGTTCGCTTTGCCTAATGTTAAACCGGTACATTCTAGTATTTTTCTAAATGACGAGTGTTTGCAAATGGTAGATAAGGCAATTTTCTTAGGCATAACATTAGATAAATATTTGCAATGGAGTCCCCATATAGCTGTACTGGCAGGTAAACTAAGTTCGGCAGCTTACGCCGTTAGGAAAATTAGACAACTAACCAATGTTGAGACAGCTCGCTTAGTCTATTATAGTTATTTCCATAGTGTCATGTCGTACGGTATTCTGGTTTGGGGTAAGGCAGCTGACATACAAACTATATTTGTGTTACAAAAAAGGGCCATTCGTTCTATTTACAACTTAAACTCCCGTGACTCTTTAAGAGAACTTTTTAAAGAAATTAATATCTTGACTGTAGCGTCTCAATTTATTTATGAGAATATTATTTACGTTATTAGAAATTTAGATTCTTTCACCAAAAATTCTGATATACATAATTTAAATACCAGAAATAAAAATAAAATCGCTATCCGAAAATTCCGCGTCCGTAAAGTATATAAATCATTTGTTGGTCAATGCATTCATTTCTATAATAAATTACCTGACGAAGTTTTAAAGTTACCCTTTCCAGCACTTAAAAGTTACTTAAAAAGGTCGTTAATGTCTAAAGCGTATTATAGGATCGAGGACTATCTAACAGACAAAAATGCATGGCCTAAATCCGAAACTTAGTCAATAATAATTTATTCAAATGCAAAATCTTTATCTTTTCTAGGGGACACCGTTGATGTAGGAAAACATATCGAAACTTTTATGTGGTCGTCTCGCACCATCTTATATACACATAAGTATGTGTTTTTTTTTTTTTCTCTATCTCTCCCGTAAGATTCTTAATTGGCATGTTTTCCTACTACGCATGTTATTTAATACTATATTTAATTTAATATTTATAGCTTTATATAATGCTAGACTAAGTAGTACCATTGTAATAAGAAATATGTTTAAAAAATGACTGACTGCTGAGTTTCTTGCGGCGTTTCTTCTCGGCGTTTCTTCTCGGGTCGCCACCTTCCCGAACACATGGTTGAGGGAGGCGATGGCTGAGATATGCGTCATACTCGTGAACGGGTGCTGTTTGTGGGGTCCGGTCTGTTCACGTCTGCAAGGACTTTTTGCTCAGTTAATGATTCCAGTTATGGCTTTTGACGTAGAGACCTCGTCGTGTTGTTCTCCTAGTCATTATTTTTAGTTTCATGTATTTGACATGTAATCTTGATAATTTTTACATTTATTTGTAATGTTTTTAATTTTGAATTTGTATTTTTTTTATATGTGATAGTTCTAATAATTTATATTTGTTGCTTTATTACCTTGTAATGTAACTTACTTTTAAGTATTATTGTATTTTATGTTTGAAAAAATGACCTTCTGCTGGAGTTTCTTGCGGCGCTTCTTCTCCGCAATGATGGTCTTGTCCGAAGCGCTAGTAGATTCACTGTATATTACCGACGTGTAAAAGAGCCCGTATGTGGCCAATTTACTGAATAAATATTTTGATTTGATTTGATTTGATTTGATTTGATTTGCAGTGGTCTTCTCTTGGGAAGCGCTGGTAGATTCTTGACGTGTAAAAGTGCCCGTGCGGCCTACTTACTGAATAAATTTATTTTATCTTTATCTTATCTTATAACATCCGCCAAAGAAAGGTTGCATATCTTGGCCATGTACTACGGTATGACAGATACAACCTCTTACAACTGATAATGATGGGAAAGGTCGCTGGCAAAAGACATGTAGGCCGCCGGAAGAAATCATGGCTGAGGAATCTCCGGGAGTGGACTGGTGTCACGAGTGCTGCCCATCTGTTTCGCCTCGCGAGAGATAGAGAAAAGTTTTCGGAGCTGACTGCCAACCTTCGCTAGTCGGAGAGGCACATTAAGAAGAAGAAGAAACTATATTGCCTTTGATGTGTTAGAGGGATGCCACACGTTGCCGCCGCTGCGTTGTACTACATGTAAATTAGAACGACATGCCACACGATGCGTCGAAACACTTGCGTCACTTTATGTTGTTATCACAGCGTTGTGACGACGTAACGCACCGGCAACGCTCGTGTAGCATCACTCTTATGATATTGTTTTAACTCGGCCTCCATTACTGTCAGGTAAAAAAAGTCTATTAAAATGTTGTCAATACGGAAACACAGACGCAATAAGGTTACAAAATTTGGTGTGATGAGTGCGAGTATCTGTTCCTGAGATGTTTTGTAGTATTTGGTTTTCTATGTAAGTATGTTTATCGTACACATAAACATCATACTAAGCCTTAAGATTAGTCTGGGACTAGGTCAATTTATGTAACATTGTTCTGTGATATATATTCATTTGTACTTGTGATCATCTTTATTGTCATGACATCATTGTAAGCGTTAGTTTTCTGTGTACGTCGATGCTCGTATGAGAACAAGATCGAGAGGGAATCTTCTCAACGTACCTCAACGAAAATGTTAAGCTCCTTACTGTGTTATAATAAACTTCAAACTGAACATCAAATGACAAGCGTGACAATGACAATGAGATTCACAATGACAAGGTTCTATTTTTTTTCGGTAATAGCGATATAGGTTTGTAGGCATTGTTACTGCCAACCAGGCTGACAGCGTCATTGATCATTATTTCACAAAGAATAAAGCTTAAAATAGCAAAGATGTAAACTGCATCCGCCATCAGTTTGCGTTTTGCTCGCCGTAGTTTTACGTGCTTTGTTCCTAGGCTGAGACAGGCTGCCTGAGAGTAATACCTATATTTATGGTTTACATTAATTTAATGTAATTGTAGCTGTTTATTGTCTTGGTGATTTGAACTTTTTCTTCTTTACAGTGGTTAGATTAGAAGCGTATTAATTATGTATGAACAAAATTTAAAGTGAATTAAGTCGTAAACGTAACGTAAACGACTTGTATATTATGTGGCCTACACACAAACATTCGATTAATAGACAAAATTTAACAAGAATATTAAAACAAACCTTCATACTGAAAAAAAAAACAATAAAGTATTTAAGAAAGAAAAGAAAGAAAGAAAAAACTTTGATTTGCTTACATCTAACACAGGTACAGCTGGGTATTTGCTGTTACGCTTCTAGAAATGCTGCAATTACTTTGTTGAAAAGCTTGGAAGACACAAAATAAAGTTATACTTGGACACGGGTATTGCCCAAAACTTTAAACGATAAAAACCAGGACCAAACCAACAATGTCTACAGTGCTTACCAACAATGGTAAACAAAATACAACAAAGACTAACCTTTCCGACAACGATTAACATTAACTTATCACCAGAATAAACGAATAAAGGATTGCAAAGAAACAACATTGCATTGCAAATTTGCGACACATAATAGGAATATTACCATACCATTCTCCAGCAACTTCCGTCAACCGTCAGCACAAAGACATGCAAATAAAAAACCACGTTATCACAAATCATATTGACAAAACATAATACAGAAGAAAGAGCGTCACAGACAATCTACATGACAATGTCTAGCATTGACCCCAGTCCCGTGTTGACCCTTTGGCCTTACTGACCTATCCAGTTTGTTTGGAACGTGTGCTAGCGACGTTGACCTTATACCTTAAACTTAAATCATACACAATAATCTTAAGTTTACAAGCTGGCTGATTTTACACGGCTTTCTATGGATATTTCCCCGGCTGTGGCCAATAGTGTATAGTATTTGCGTTTTCGAGTAGAGTTATGGATCTCGCTTGCCCCCTGCCCTCGGTTTTGCGTCAGTCTTTGGAACAATTATGCCGTATGTTAGTGTCGTATGGAATTCTGTTCATTACCATTTGTATTATGGCGGCCGGGCGTAATGTTAAGGTTATTTTAAATTCAAAAACAATTGATTTGTTTCTAATAACTTCATGCTACGTTTACCGTTTAGGTATGTGCCTCTATGCGTTATTCTTGATTTTGCTGTTCCTTTTCTTAAAAATGCAAAAGCGATCACAAATTTGATGAACATAATGAATTTTATAAACAAATAAGGCAATAGATGTACCGTATTATTGAATATACAAGATGTTACTTAATATTTAGGTTTCCATACCTCAAAAGGACAAAACGGAACCCTTATAGAATCACTTTTTTGGCCCTCCGTCTGTCTGTGAAGACCCTTTATCTCGGGAACATGAGGAGGTATCGAATTGAAATTAAAAACCATATACTCAGGTCTTCAGTCCCTTGAAACTGAGAAAAAAAACAAACTTCAAAGTTACCCTAAAAAAAAGATACGGCCGTTTATGCCGCAAAAAACGTATGTTTCGATACTCTCAAGGGAATCAAAATTTATAGCGTATTTTCCGTTGACTTAGAACTGTGAAATTTAGCAAGTAATACCTACCGTCTTATACTACAAGTATATCTGAAAACTATACATTTTTAATTAAATTACAAAAAACTGGGTCTACAAATTTGTACGGAATCCTCGGTGGGCGAGTCCGACTCGCACTTGTCCTGTTTTTTTTTTATATAGGCATGTAAAGGACTTGCCCAGTGCAATTATTCCATTGAGAAGTTGAGTCGTAATACTAAAAATATTTTTGCGTATTTAAATTAGAAAATTATTATGAATATGGGAAGAAAGTTTTTGTCAAGGAAGCCATCAGACCGCGAGCAAAACCGCGAAGCCGGCTATGCCAATAAATCTCACCGGCAATAAGTCAATCCGTTTCCTTATGCCATCGGCCGTCGTCAGAACTCAGAGTCTACAGCCACGCTGACATGGGAAACTTGTTTTTCTGTCTGTCCTTTAGAAAAAAAAATTAACAGCTGAAATGTTAGATGGGTTAGTAGACACGGCGATGCCTATTTCCATTGTTATAGAAGCAGCATTAAAAAAAAAACAACACCAAAGTAAATTTACAATTTTTCTTACAACAACACAAATGTCAACCCTAGGAATTTTGAATGTAGTTACTCATTTTAATTTAGCATAATTTCGATCTCTATAACAAACCAATGATATAATAATTATTATGCAAAACTACGAAATGTATGCTTTCTTACGTCATCATGTTCATGTTAAAAAGAAGACAATTCTAACGTCATAGTGAATACTACCTACTAATTTAGTCATTTTTTTTAAAGAAGGATTTGGCTTAAAATGCACCATAACAAGAAAATGATCGTTACAATGAGTGCTATGTTATTTGATCGTATGCCTGATAAAATGATACAATTTGTTTTTAAGCTAAAAAATATTATGTTAATCGAACGTAGTTAAGAGTGATTCCACAGGCGTTTCAACCGCCGTCAGTCCGCTGTTGTAAGTATTTAAGAAATAGGCGATAATATACTTGAAATTCGATCAATTGTGGCAAGAATTATGATAACAGCAGAGCTCTGTGTGAATGTTAGCTGCTTGGTGTAGCTCATTCTTTCAATATTTATGACAGCGGACTGACGGCGGTTGAAACGCCCGTGGAATCACCTTAAATAAAATTATGCTAAACGTATTTATTATACTAATTAAACGACACCCCGATAAGCCCAAACTCAGTTATCAAATAAGATGGCCTTTTAAATTCGTAATAGATACTTATTACTGTTACGTTAAAGTTTTTTTTTAAGTCATCTTTACAAAAAAACAAGATAAAACTATTACTAAGATGACTATCAACGAATCTGACTGTACAAAGATAAATAACATAAAACAAATGATTTCACCTCCATCAAGAGGAACGGTACCGCGAGCAGAGCCGCGGTTAACCCTTGTATTATTATATTAGAATAATAAGCGGTGGTCGTAATAACAGCGCTCACCCTGCACACAATGGCAGAAATATATTATGTCATTGCAGGGCCGGTGTACGGACTAACCGGGGAATAAAGAGACGTACCTACCACAATGGGGCTATATTCGATCATGTCTGAACGATGTTATTGTAGGGTTATATTTGTCTTATTCTTCTGCGTATACACTTAATTTGAGAATTAACGACGTTATCTCATTTAATATAATTAATGTGAAAGTTTGTGTTTGTGTTAGTTTGTTACTTCTTCACGCTGTAACGACTGGATGGATTTAAATGAAATTTGGAACGGAGATAGCTTGTACCCTGGATTATCACATTCATTTCGGAAAATTTCACATTTTATGTGGAAATAAGGATAAATTTAGTTTCAAAATAATAATTTTATGAATGCCATTTTATCACTGAGGAGTTTGATAAGTAAATCTTTTGTGTATTGTTATAAAGAAGTATGTGCTAGATTCTTACGTTTGCAGAATTACTCTTTAGTGTATTACCGTTTTTTGGAATTCAGGGGATAATTTACAAAAAAATAATTCATTAGGTAATATTTACATACTGTCTACTTACTTACCTTGTAACCTCTTACAACAATCCACACAATCAAACAAGGAGACGATCAGACATGTTTAGGGTTTCCGTACCACCTTTTACACACGGAACACTAAAACGTCAATAAATACTGACCACCGTACCACCGGGCGTCATTTTTAACCACAAAATGTTTATGTATGAAGGTGTCAAAACACTCTGTCGAGCACAAATTGCCCGGGGCCGCCTATGGGCATCTATTTGAATAGCCCCAATAGCCAGAGTGTACAATGCTGCTCTTTTTCCAAAAAAAAGACACATCTTTTATAGAACAGCTAACAAAATGCGATCTTATTTGTAAACAAAGAAGCTTGATTTTGGTTTCATTACTAAGTTTTAGATACGTCCTTTTACGTTAAAAAGTAGAATAATGCTTTGTTTATAAAGAAAGTCATATTATTTTACATTTATTACCTTAAATGCAACTTTGTTTGTTAGTAACAAGCGTTGAAATCACTTTGGCTGTTAGTTGCAGATACGTCCTTGTGTTCTGCAAAATAAAATGGCAGTGCCCAGCCTGGATAAGATTGTTCCCGTCCCGATAGCCTTCTATGACGATTTATTGCCTAAGCATCGCCTTATTGAATTTTAATGGTCATTATTCAATGCTATTGTCTTTTAAAGCGCGTATTTAGTCCTGTGGGATTCTATAAATTGTGTGGGAATATAGTGAACCCGGGTTATGATTTAAATAGGGAAGCAGACCTGGTACCGGGGCTCTATTTCACATGATAGTTCGGCCTGCGATAGATCCTACTTCTTAATCATTGGCCTAACAACTCTTGCGCCTGTTGTTTGCATCTTTGTTTCGTGCTCTTTTCTACTTCGTTTTAGCCCATAATGCTTTTACATCGTAATAATATTGCCAACGTCATAGTATCTCTCTTATTCACTTGATGGTAAGTTCGACTATAACCACAAAAATATAATTACGATATAAAAGCAAGATAGGCACAAATTGAAATTGAGACCCATGATTAATACAAAGAGAACATTTTGTTGTTTTAAGGATTTTTAACTGTCTAGGTAGCCTGTAACTTGACTTGCACGCTTAAGATAGTCGTAAACATGTTGACAGAAAAACATACAAACATGTGAAGATGAATGAAAACTGGTTAAAGTAAAAAAAAGACAATCCAGACACCCGTCATTCATGTACAAATTATAACCTCAAAACTGAGAATTCTACTAACCTATACTGCCCTACTAAGCATAATGGCGATATCTCAGACAAAACATGTGTAGAAATTGCAACCTAGTTACAAACATATGAGAGTTGAATCTGCTTTGGCTATTTTATTTAGATATTGCATTTTTGCTTAGGAGGGCAGTATACTAATCTATATCTATACTAATATTATAAAGAGGAAAGATTTGTATTTTTGTGTGTGTGTGTTTGTAATGAATAAACTCAAAAACTACTGGAGCGATTTGAAAAATTCTTTCACCATTAGAATCCTACATTATTCCTGATGAACATAGACTATGTTTTATTTATCTGCGCCGACGGAGTCGCGGGCAACAGCTAGTATTAAATAAATGCAAAATTTTGTGTGTCTGTTTGTTACTCCTTCACGCTGCGACGGCTGGACGGATTTGGATGAAATTTGAAATGGAGATAGCTTATACCCTGGACTAACACATTCATTAATCAGTAAGGACAAAAAAGTTGGGCATGCTAACTCACTCAATTAAATTTTCTATGAAACTTTTTCGCTGTGACACGAAATTAGCCATACAATTCGCACATGACAATCAATACCGTCTTAATTCGAAATGTGACAGTGTTGAAAAATTTATTCTAATTTCAAACTAGTACAAATAGTTATGCATTACAATTTATTTTTGAGTTAATACGGTATTGAATGTCATGTGCGAATTGTAGGGACACTTTTCGTCGCACAACGGAACTTTTTTCGACTTCCTTGTTTGTATGGTAAACTGTGCTTAACTATGGTCCAACTTTTTGGTCCTAACCCACATAGTTCACTTTTAATCCCGGAAAATTAAAATTCTCCCGTGGGGATAGCCATAATCCAGATCTATACGGACGAAGTCGCGGGCAGAAGCTAGGCCATAAATTGTACCTACTGCGATGACAGGTGTCAGGATCTCTAATCTTTCTTTCACTTCAAAATATAAATAAATTAATAATCTTCATATGTTCCCTAAGCCCTTCATAAGGAAATGGAAAGTTAACAAATGACTACGTAATCAACAATCGCACGCGCCGATTGCTTCCTCGAACATCTTTATATGGCGGCCGACACGATGTTCACATATACAATTGGCCATATATTATCGTTCTCAATTAGTTTGGCATTTGCTTTGCATATAAAATAATGCCGCGACAAATAGGGTTTCGATAATCTACTATTTAAATGTTATTTGTTGATTATATTAAACTATATGAAGTTATCGATTTTACAATTAAGAGACACTGCTTTTAAACCTTGGAAGAAAATGTGGTTAGCCTATTTAGGGGTGACCTAGTGACCCTGCCTACGAAACAAGCGGGCCCGGGTTTGAATCCGATTAAAGGTGAATATTTTGTGTGATAAGAGTAAGTTATTTTTCTTAGTCTTAGATAATAATATGTGTAATTATACAGGGTGTCCCAGAACTTGAATTAATTACGGCATAAGAAAGAGCCCTTTACACCGGTCCAGATTATTTCTTTAACTTTGCGATGTGTTAATTAAGTGCTTTTTGAGTTACTAGCTGTTGCCCGCGACTCCGTACGCGCAGAAAAAGTTAAACATAGCCTATGTTACTCAGGGTTAATGTAGCATCCTAATGGTGAAAGAATTTTTGAAATCGGTCCAGTAGTTTTTGAGTTTATTCGTTACAAACATACACACACACAAACACAAATTTTTCCTCTTTATAATATTATAATAATAATAATATTAAGTATAGAAAGTATAGACTAGTATAGATTAGAAAATAAACCCTACCCTGCGGTACACCCTTGACTCCCTTGTCTACAAATAGCTATAATTTGTGATAGAGACTTCCTTATGCCCTGGGACACCGTATGCGTTGGTAAATAAAGAAAATACTTACTTCCTTGCCTTAACAACATAATCCGATATCCACAACTTGAACCCGTGCTTAGTTGCTCTATTACAAAACATTTCTAAACGGCCAATTGAAGTGTTGAAGCATCATTATCGTATCTAAATCTAACTAAAGTTAACTGATGAAAACGAATCGTGTCGGCATGACTACAATGGTCCATCCATTACCATCGGCGCGGGCGCAGGCTATCATTAGAGCAGGTCGAACGGTCAGCTGGGCCGCGGGGGCGTGAAATGTCACCCTCTCAGGCTCGTAGCCACAATGGAACTGAAAGAGCTAGCGTATATTTAGAAGGGGTTACAATCGGACAAATAAATGGTCTTCCTTTTTAGGGTAAGGTTGCCAACTTGTGAACGGGATTCTATTACTAAGTCTCCGCTGTTCGTCTGTCTATCTGTCTATTGGCGGGCTGTATCTCATGAACCGTAATAGATAGACAGTTGAATTTTTGAGAGTTTTTTCTGTTGCCGCTATGACCACAAATAATAAAAATTAGAAATTAAAGAAACGTGTTCTTTGGTGTTTTTTGCTCGACTTTAACAATCGCTGTATCACTTGTAATAAGTACAAAAAAAAATGTTTCGTAGTTAAGAAAAATATAAGCTAAAATTAAAAGTACTTGACGACGCGCTGGCCTAGTTGGTAGTGACCCTGCCTGCGAAGCTAGCGGTCCTGGGTTAAAATCCCGGTAAGGGCAGATATTTGTGTGATGAGCGCGAATATATGTTGCTGAGCCATGGATGTTTTCTATGTATTCAAGTATATATTTCTCTATTTAAAGTATTTATATCGTAGTCTAGTACCCATAGTACAAGCCTAGAGCATAGTTAGGGACTAGGTCAATTGGTGTGACATTGTCCCCCGTTATTTATTTGTTTATTTATTTACTTATCTAGCAATATTAAAAACGTTACATTACTTATGAATGAACATTACTTTCTTACAACTAAAAAAAAAAAAAGTATAAATTATTTGACCGAATAGCTTTTATATTAATTTAAGAAGGCACGAGATTGATCATAATTTCAAAACAAGTATAACTAAGAGTACCTCAACTGTATTAAGACGTGTCATCACACAAGATGGATGGTAATATAATCCGACCTGCCTCTGTCAACAAGCTCGCTCTAGAATCGCAGCCAGATCAAATAGCAGATTGTATTGTTGCGATATCTTTATTAGACGTCCTAGGACGTTAACTGACACGTAACGATAATAAAATGGATACACTTAAGTTTACCTTTCAGGTGTGTTATTCTCTCAAAAAACGGCGGCCGGTCGGACGGACGAGCGAATAAAAGCGGCGAGTTTAAGTAGTCCCGTCCGACCGAACAAAACACATTTTAGCGCGTGCATTGTCAATTAGGGAGCCTTATATGTTCGAGAAGTCATGCTGCCAAATTGAATACACGCGCTAAAATGTGTTTTGTTCGCTCTGTCGGGACTACTTTAACTCGCCGCTTGGACCTTCACTCGAGCGAACGATCACCTTTGCTTGTTGAGAGAATCAGTACAACCCAGACATTTCGCGATATGAATTGACTTTTAAATAGGCCAGTGATTTTCTGATGCAGAAGTAGCTTTTTTTGTTAATTTTTGGAGGCTTTATTATTATTGTTTGTTAAGATCAGGCAAAGCAAGTGCGTCAACGAGGCAAGTGCGACAACTCATATATTTTTAGAAGATATTGCTGGTTTGACTCACTTGCCCTGAAGATGCATTTGCTCCACCTGACCTTGCATAGCTAATTATATAAAAAACATAAATTTTATAATAAAAAATATGATGAACAACCCGCTGCAAGGTGGAAAGTAAATCTAGTACAGTCAGCATCAAAAGTAGCTAAGTAGAATAACATGCTCAAAATGATCTAGACACGACGTATTCTCTAGACAATAGAGTCGAATTCAGATCATTTGGACCTCTTCGGTTGCGCAGCTACTTCTGCTGTTGCCTGTACCAGGGCTTTTATTCCACTTTGGACAAGCCCATTTTGTTCCATATAGTAATCACACTGTTGATGTTATGTTTATGATATGACAGTTCTTACTGCAAAGTGAACAAGAGATATCGAAACAAACTAGGCGAATACAATGTAACATACAAGAATAGGGCTTTTTCAATGTATTATGTCAGAGCTATACGATGCGGCTCTCTAAGTAAACTGAGGACATAGATAAGTATGTACATACATTCAGCAAATTAAAGTAAAATACTAATATCCGATTTTATTTATTGATTATTTGTGTTTTGATTGCCTCTGTCTGAGCAAATCGCGCGTGTTTACATTATGTAGCTACCTACATTATTTCGAAGAAGTAAGAGTACTTAGCTTTTTAAACACCCATATATATATTTTACCATTAAATATAAATATATGATGCAAACAATTTTTGAATTGAGTTTTGTACAAAGCTTTACTTAAACTTCACTAAGTACCTACACATTGTTGAAAACCTTATACATGTAACATTTCCTAAATCCTCGGTCCAAAATTCACCACGCTTAACCTATGGCAGAACAACCTCACGGGCCATCTTCGCAAAGGTCAGCGCCTGACCGATAACGACTGCACATTGCACCATGCACCGAGGAATGCACATGCTTCAATGGAAACCGCGACGGCTCTTAGAGTGTCTTATTATTTAAAAGAAAATTAACAACGCGGAGACGTTTTGACAACTAACGTTATTTGAATTTGAAGAATTAATCATATTCAACAGATTCTTGCGCCCGAAACTAAAGGCCGTATCATATTAAATAACGTAACTGATCTAAACTAATATTTCCGTCTTGAGACACGTAAGAAATGTTGACGTTTATCTTGAGATGCTCATCTGAGCCACAATCACATAATTACTACGGCTCCTGGCGCTCTATTTAAATCGATAAAACCATAATTGCGCGTAACATAGAGAATAGAAATAGAAATAATTTATCAACGCTTACTTACAGCAGCACATTTAAAACCAATGACAAAGAAAAAACAAATCAAACATGGCGCTAAAAAGGGCCCTACTTATCCTCTTACTCAGCATTGTGCCACAGCAAGCCGCGGCGCTGGTTTTCAGTGGGACCGCCACCAAGGAAAACCCGCAACACCAGAGAAATCGCAAGTGCGCTGCCGACCATTAAAACTAGAGTAAATCACACTAGTTATGAGTTAACAATTGTGATTATACCAATACAAGGCGGTAGCATTAAGTTGCCCGCGAACTATTTGTAACGAAGTAGACGAACTGCGCCTCTACCTATTGTAGGTGGTAAAATCCAAATCGCATTTCGGCTGCCATTACTGTCAAGTAAATAAAAGCTATCAAAACGTTGCCAATACGATAACAGGTCAAAAATGATATTGTTTTTACCATGTTGAATAGAGGCCCTGAGCGAAAAGCGACTACCTATACAACTTGTGCTACAAGTATACTCTATTCATCGAAACAAACTAATTTGACGTTCTTCTTTTTACTTTTCTAAGAAAACTTCGGTGGCCAATAGCATGCTTCGTCTATTTGTACAAGCTTATACGAGTATTTATTTTGCTTCGTTCGTATGACATGTCTGTCATTCTGATCCAAATTTTGAACCACTTCCCGATATTGTACTGGGCTGAAATTTGCAATACGTCTAACCGAGGTAATGCAATATTATGGTATTTATACTTCGTTCGGATTGGTATTTAACTAAATGTAAACAAAAAACCACGCGACTTAGTTGGTCAGCCAATAGGAGCAGAACACTGATACGTCAAAGCTCGAACAAACAGCTTTGATTGGCTGTTGAACAGAGCCACGTGGTTTGGTTTGTTTACATTTAGTTAAATACCTATCCGAAAGAAGTATAGGAGCAGATTTGGTATTGAAGACGGAAGTTGGCCACAGGATCTCTAATATAATTAAAGTACACCCATCGAATTAGGATTCGTTAATTTGATTTCTACGCAGATGATCGATAGAAAGTAGAGTCGGCAGTAGCTAGAAGAAAAATATTCTAGTATTAACGTTTCGTTGGATAGAGTATAGTTATAGCGAAATAATTAGCTGAAACTCGAATGTGTGCCGCGGTGAGCGTGTGTGTATAAAGCATGTGAGACACCGAGTCCTGCGGGACAATCGCACGTGGGCGCGGCATAATGCACGTCGGCCATAGCGAGATATGCTCCACTTTATGTCTGCTGCAATCCACATTATACGCAACAAAACTCGACTTAATTTTTTTCTTTGCGATAGCTTTATCTTTTTTTATAATAATTCTAGACTATTTAAATTACACAAGTAGCGTTTAGACTATAATAATAACGATTAAGAAAAAAACTCAATTATCCATGTTTTTTTATTGGTTTATTTGTTCACAAACGGTATGTTACACTAGAATAGAACAGGTACTTATGTAAAACAGCTTGTCATAACTTTTTTTTAGGATAAGTAAGTACTTACTATTTCAGGATTTTTATGAATCAAACCTAACCTTACCTTGCTATTATTTTTATTTTAGATATTTATTTAATTTTCTGTACATTAGGTTTTTTATAACAAATATTCAAATATAAAATTAAATAACAATACTAATACAAAAAAATAGACATTATAAAAAACCTAACCTACGAGTGCCGCCGGCAGCGGGGCAGGGCTCAAGCTACCGGTGGTTAGGGCTGCAGAGAGAGGAACCTCCTCACAATACGTGCCGTGTCGAGGAGTACTGCCTTCTGTATCTGGCCCTTGATCCAGCCATCTAGCGAGAGTCTCTTGAGGTGTTGGTCGAGACTCTTCGCTATAAGACCGTTTGCCGAAACAACTATCGGGACAATCATAGTCGAGTCAACACCCCACATGGCGGTCACCTCGTGAGCCAAGTCAAGGTACTTGCTGAGTTTGTCCTTCTCGGCCTTCACAAGATTCTCGTCATGCGGGATGGTGATGTCGACGAGCACTGCCCGGCGTTGAGATCGATCTGTCAACACGATATCACGCTTATTGGCAACAATAGTCCTGTCCGTGATGACAGATCGATCCCAATAGAGCGTAGCACGACCATTTTCGAGAACTGGCGTCGGTGCGTACTTATAGTACGGCACTTCAGACTCAACAAGACCATATTGAAGAGCAAGTTGCTGATGGATGATCCTGACTGCGAGATTATGTCTGTGCAAGTACTCGCCGTTGGCCAAATGCGAACAACCGGAAATTATATTTCTGAGGGACTCGCCGGGGCAACGGCATGCTCGACAAATGTCAACCGTGCCATCCCTCAGAATATATTTCCGGTAATTGTTCGTCATTATGACCTCGTCAGCAATTGCACAGACAAAACCTTCGGTTTCCCCAAAGAGGTCACCAAATCGTAGCCAGTTCACAGACGCTAAAAAGTCTACGTCAGGCCTTGTTAGGGCCCGGTAGAAGCGTCCGTGTAGCTCCTTTCTCTTCCATACCTTCTTGCGGTCTTCAGTGCTCAACACCGTTGGTTTGCGCCAGTTCTCGTTTGCCAAGGAAAGAGGCATGAGGCTCTTGTCTACTGCAACCACATCACGATGCATCCCACACATTTTTATTATTATTATTATATTTCAGAAATTCTTATATGTTTACGGTTCCAGCATATGAAAATTATGAATATCAATATGACGACCAAATACTTAATGACCAAAATGAGTACAACGGGCTCTTATTCAAAACACAGGTAGTACGTAATAATCAAACAAATGGATTTCGAGGAATCAAAGTTTGTCAAAGTTCCAAAGTGGCTTGGAATTTCATTGGTTTCATACAGCATAAATGAAGTGGAGCAATATCCCGTGCGCTTGCGCTCGCCATAGTCCGCACCATAATTGATACAGGCCGTTCTGAAAACCAATAGCGGACGCGTGATTTACCGCCGCCTAATGCGCATGTGCGGGACTTTATTAACATTTATTATGGTAATGGCGGCTTGAATAATGTTTTAATATGCGCGATGCGTGGGGTTTGAGGACTGCCCTTGAAAGAGGAAAGGGGTTAAAGCTAAGACTAGGCGTTAAGTGCTTGGACCTACGTTTGATATTGCCTAAGGTTGCATTTGACTAGGGTTGCTGTCCGTCCGGGTTTCCCCGGATTTGTCCTAGTTTAGAGGGCGTCCGGGAAGCGTCCGGGCGGGGCTTCATTTGTAGTCCGGGTTTAAAAGTCTTGTGACTCGCGCGCAGCGGTGTGGACTCCCGACGAACCGTCCGGGTTCTGGGCTCCAAAATCCGGGGTTTCCACACGTCTTATCCTGGTTGCCAAATTTTAGAGATGGCAACCATACATTCGACCAAACTCGAATAAGATTAAGAGCCGATTTTGTATAGACTAATTTCGGAGTAAGTCTTATTCCAGTTTGGTGAAATGCGGCCTAAGTGTCATAATAATACGTATATGTGGAAGAAGCGAAAGAGATTCGTCAGGATCTTTGCAGGTGGAGAGAAGTGGTATCTGCCTACCCCTCTGGGAAACAGGTGTGATTTAATGTAGGTATATAATGTGATAACAAAAACGGGTTAATACTTACTACAATTTGAATTAATTTGAGAGTTCACGATATTTCATAACTGGGGCAGTAATCTACTAAAATCATACTGGTCTGGACATGTTATCGTATGGCCAAAGTTAGAATAGCTTTTATTTATGTGAGAGTAATGGCGGCTGATAAAAAAAAATATAGCATGTCTAAAGCAAAATTATTTTATCGAGTAGAATAGATCCCCTGGGCCGCATATGACCGTGTTTAATGCGTGGCAAAATGTGGATAAAACATTTGTCTGACACTTATAAATAAGTACGGTACGAAGTGAAGGATGCTTTATCGACATTTTGTCATGCGATAAACGCAACCAAACTAAAGGACTGATGTGTGCGGTTAAGAATTTCGTCGGTCTTTACCTTAACCTACCCGCAAACTTCGGGGGACTGCCCCACGGCACTACTAAACCGCACTGACCAAAACTAGAATCATAAATATGAGGTCGGTTTAGGATAATTATGTTAGTTGTTCATCAGGCCCGAAGGGCCAAATCACCCAGAAAAAGGAGCTCCGTCGAATCATTGGTCAGTAGTGCAACTTAGTAGTGCCGTGGGGAAGGAGGGGAACTTCGTTATCCCGTGATCATTACAATTGCAAAATCGTCAATAACTCGAGAAATCGCAAATCTTGTTCAAACCACAGTAATAGAGACGGCGGTATAGTTTATTCAAAACCTACTTTTCAAAAGTCTTTGCCGCATTTCCTTATAAACGTCCTATACAATGCTCTTGAGCTATAAACAACAAGGCTATTTTTTTAAATGTGTTATAATCGAATTGATAACAAGAATGGACAGTTCTCTCAGGATTTGTAACGCATTTGCAGCTGTCATAGTAAGATTTCAATCTTGAGCTCGCAAATGTCTATGGGTTTCGGTGGCCTGTGTCTTAGATCGTGCTAGAAAAAAAAATGTCATCCCTCTCTTGTCAAAGAAATATATGGTAATTTATTTATCAGTGTACAAATTTTAACATACGATTTTGTAGCGTTAATATAACATATTAAAACCATAAAATCATTAATTTTTTTTTCATCACACTTGCTCGTAAATAGTGTCCTAACATGCTAGAAAAATCGTCCGTAAATACAAAATAATACCCGCGGGCTTTTTTTTTTACCATTACGCCCTTACGCGTAATAGCTTTTTTTTTTAAATATTATACGTAGACTCAAACTATCATAATACGCCAGGACCCCAATTCTTGTGCCATTCGATATGAAGTTTCATTCGAGATGAAATGTCAGTTGCATACAATTTTCTAAAAATCTCGCATATAAACTATTGATCTCGACTGTCACTAGAATCGGACTCCTGACCACGTTTGACATTATCTGTGGTAAGTCATAGACAATGATGTAGTCTGCCGCAAATTTATAAATACTGATTATAAACTGTGTGATTCGTGATTCCAAAATAATAATTAAAAGGGCGTCTTTGTGCACACATTAAAATTTATATATCAATAAAAACATGTCGTCACCAGAAGAAATGGATAATGCGACTCCGCCGGACATCGCCAACGCGGCTAAAATTATTAGTGAGAATCGTAAGTTAAAAATATGATCGTTTGACTGATTTTATTTCATTTCCTCGCAATTGTGATGAAAAACATTGTATGTTACACGGGTGATAAAGGAAATACAAAGCTCGAGTCATTAAAGCCAGCCTTCGGCTTCGGGCTTCTAACAGACTCTCGTTTGTAATTCTGTCTTTACCACCCTTAATACACAATGTACTATTGCAAGTTATCTAATTTTTACGTTCTCGTGCGAGGGCACCAAGTCGTACTAGAATATCACTTTTTAAAAACCTCAACAGTAAAAACCTTTTTGCAACACGCCCCTCTCCTCGCACCCCTGTTTTAGAGGGTCTATGAATATCGCTGTTAGTAAAATCATTGAATAGGCAATATCTCTAATGTTTTTTAAGCTAGCGTAAAAATAATACAACACGTGTTATTGATTAACAATAGCGAAGAAAATATTAAAATGTGTGCACCTATTAAAAAAATATCCTGTATAATATCCGTACCTGCAATAGAATTCTAAATACTAAATCTGATCATATTTTTAAGATTATAAATTACTTGAACAGTTAAATTAGCCATTTGTCACCAGCAGATAAACAAATGTAAAGTGACCACGCAGACAGGGCCAATAGCAATAACCATCCGTCATATCGGGTACTTGTAATAGCACGGGCATTGTCTAAATTCTTACATTAATACATTACAATAGCCACGAGCCAGGTAACCGATGGAGAAGGCACAGTCAAGCGTAAAAATATGAGAGAACGCAACATCTCAAAAATATGTCCCAATGCACCTTATTCCAGAGTAATAAGAACTTCTTAACATATTTATGCGACGATTCTTTCAATACATATTTTTAAACTTGGCTGTATAGGTATGAACATCACACAGCTACGCAAAGGCCTCTATTAATGGTAAAAAAAAAAAAAATTTTACGTGTAAAAATAGTTTATGTGGCTGGTGCATAATAAGGGGCATTAAAGCACGAGTGTGGTTTTATGAAACGAGCCGAAGGCGAGCTTCATAATAAGATCACACGAGTGTTTTAATGCCTAATTATGTATAGCCGCATACATAACTTTATCTACATGCATATCACAAGTTTTCTATAATATGTTCAGATATGGTCTGTATTTTTATTAAGTTAGTGTTACTGTTAACTTGTTTGTAGTATTAAGCTTAAAAAAAAAAACAAATAATAAAAAACAAACTATATTTATAATGTACAGATATGGCTTGCATTTTCAAGTTAGTGCTACAGTATTACCGATACTTTAATGTTTAGGTACCGCCACTTTAATGTAAACATTAAGATGCAACCACAGATACAGGTTTTTTAATATAGGCGATTTGCTTACCGCTTCTGAACATATTGTAGGGAATTTATGATATGGATGAAGATAAACGTGTTTTTTTAACTCGGCAGTCATTACTGGCAAGTAAATAAGAGCTATCGTAGGTTACCGAACTGAAACACTAAAAACGTTTGCCAGCTGTTTCATTTGCCATAATTTTCATTTGTCCGAAAGTCATTTTTCTCTGAAACCGTTTAACTTTCCTGAATTGTTATAAAATAAACCTAACCTAACCTACAGGTTCTGTAAGTACATCTCATTAAACATTTTGAAAAGTTAGGGTACAGAATAAAATGAAAATTATGGGAAATGAAAATTATGGCAAATGAAACAGCTGGCAAACGTTTTTACTGTTTGCCATATGATACCGCTATGGTAACGTTGACGATACACGTTAGCACGTCAAAAGCAATATTTCTTTACCATCTTGAGTAGAGGCCCTGAGGGCCCTGCCAAGATGCACCACGCTAACTAGCGTTTCTATTCGATTGGTTTAAAAACGAAACGAATAGAAACGTTAATTAACGCAATGCATCTTGGCAAGGCCCTCTGCTGACCTGATAGCTCGTTTGCTTCCTTTAGCATTACAAATGCTAAACTGACTCGTTATTACATTAGTAGCCCTATCTCCGTTACCTTCTGACCGATCCTACTCATGTTCGAATTTGGAAATCGTACTTGTTCGACTACTCTTTTACCTAACATTTTGATGATCACCAATACTCAAGTTATCGTCAAACCGATGACCTTACAAACATACGAATGGTTGATAACTCAAATATGATTAATATATTTAGTTAATTGGCTACATGCATCGGTAGGACTCCTTTATACATTTGTGGTATGGAGTGAATCTGCTAATTTCTGGCGCTTCGCCACAATCAACTCTAGCAGAAGGTCATTATAAAAATTACAATACAACGTGTTCCTATCTACACTATTAGTAAGGTGTAACATACCTACAGTAACTTTTGTCCACTTAACCCATTCTGTTTTTCGAACTTTCGCCAGGTGCCTACTGTAAGAACGCACATATGCGTTGAGGGCGCTGGGTGGAAGTCAGGAGAACGCTTACATGCGTTGCTGGCAGTGAATGCGTTAATCATTCTGTGTTATCGAGCCTAGCACACGAACGCTGCGGCTCCACTGACGCGGAGACGAGCGGAGCGGAGCTGTGCCAATATTAACGCATGCGGTCACGTCGAGCGCGCCTTGCGCACGTTAGTTTAGATTCTATTGGTTAATATTGGCACAGCTCCGCTCCACTCCGCTCATCTCCGCCTCAGTGGAGCCGCAGCCTAACTCAGTATTAGTCTTTATCGTACCTTTTAATACCTCCCTGTCTCAGACACTAAGGGGTATTTTATCCTCGCCATCGCCAGGCTTCGTAACTCCAAGCGATCCCCTAATCCTTATGTTAATGCATTCGTGCATTGTCCGTGTTGCACAACCGACAATTAGTTCTATCGCGACAGCGCGTTCCGAATTAAACAGCATAATCTATGGCCGGCCTTATGCCGTTAATAATGCCGTTTGCTTGTTATGATCTATTATTGGAAACATAGTTATTGGCATACAATTTAATTTATGAAAAAGTATGTAAGCTTATGCCGCTCGTTTTTATCGAGTAAAAACATCGATTGAGGATTTCACGTTTGCTGCTTTGTAAATCTGCGCCGTCCAACGGCAACACGCTGCAAGTCAAAGTACGCTAGTTTCGAGAAAAACGCTTTTAAAGGTTTTTTAAGTTTCACGCTAGAAATCACTATTAATATTATTTTGCACTCAGTTGCAGCGTGTTGAATTGATAGTGATGCAGAGTAGGCAAAACGGTGCAACTGGTCCGTTCCTCATTCCGAGGTAGTGGTCATTTAATACTTACAGCGTTCTGTGGTGATCAGACGGCATTGACGGTTTTGGTATAAAACATTGCAATTTCAGTCATGATGTGTTCCCTTTGCAGAGTTACCGCGTTTTGACAGTTTTCTACCGCCGAAACTAGAACATATTTTAAAAAGCTCTTTTGTTTGTATGATAGAAGCACTTATGAGGAATCGTTTGATGCAACAAAACGCTGTAACTCGAGTTGCAGCATTTTGCTGTTGTACGGCAGAAATGCCTCTTTACTATTGATTCTGATGACGCGTTTAGCGTAGTTGGTAGGTACAAACCCTGTCTACGAAGTTAGGGGTCCTTGGTTTAATTCCCGGTATGTGTAAATATTTGTATGATGAGCGCAAGTATTTGTTTTTGAGTCTTGGATATTTTCTACGTATTTAAGTATGTACCTCTCTAAGTATATATTTTTATTTATCGTTGTCTATTAGCCATAGAAGTTACAAGCCCAGAGATTATTTTGGGATTAGATCAATTTGTGTGGGATTGTCCCCTGATATTCATTTATTTAATCCTATACCTACTCGTACCTATACTTAGCAAACAACGGGCCGTACCTATTAAACTGATCTTAGCTGAAATGCCCGACTTACACGTCAAATCACTGAAAATTGTCATTAGTGCCGAGTCTTGAGATCATCTAGGCCAAAATCAGTTGATTAATACGCCCCTTAGGTTGGATTCGAACAAACTGTAATAAGGTCTTATAGTTACCTAGACTAATCTCGGAGTAAATCTTTTTCCTAGTTTAGTGAAATGCGGCCTAAATATCAGAATCCTAAGCTTTTAAAAAATAAAAACTCCAATTCTTATTTTATTCTGTTTGGCTGAGATGCTGGTTGAATAACAGTTGTTCGTTTTGTCGTTACAGATTTTACCTGTATACAAGTATGAAAACGAATTGGCAGAAAAGCGAGTCTATAGTATTTAAGTATGATGGCAAAGTTGCCATATCAGTAGTTAGGAGTTGAGGAAGTAAGATCGGCCCGTATGCCGAGGGCTGGGTTAGAAAGACGAATGTTTTCGCTTCAAGGACCGGCCAAGGGGGCAAAGGAACTGTGGAGTTAGATTGCTTAAAAAGTCACATTAGTTTTGATTTTAACATATTTAAATATTCAATAATTTATTTTTATAGGTTCGACTGCTGTTCGGCAAATCAATTGCTTATGAAATAGATCTCATTTTACAACTTGTACTTTAACTACATTAATTAGAGATTTATTCACTAGTTTACTGCCCCACAGCTGAAACAGAGCAACATGCAAATGATACAACGTTTTCAGAATAAAGTACTTAGAGGTATTGTAAACGCACCCTGGTATATAAGAAATGACAATCTCCACCGGGACCTTGAAGTGGAATATGTTAGTAATATTATCAAAAGATACGCCGAAGCCCATGAACGCAGGCTTCATCGCCATGTGAATGGCGAGGCCATCCAGCTCCTCGACAACACGGATATACAGCGAAGACTTAAAAGGACAAAGCCTTTCGAGTTAGTTTAGTGTAGTGATAGTGTAATTAGTGCAGTGAGTACTACACACAAAGAACACTACTAGTGTCTTCCCCTTAACAGAGACAATAGGATTAGTGTTAATGGACACATTCTTATCTTAGTCTGTATTAGAAGTTTAGGTCAGATTTAAAATACTTATTAGTCATAAGACTAGATTGTATTTCAATGGAATATTTGAAAAGATATTTCATTTGATAAAAAAAAAAGTTTACTAAGCAATTTTAGAATTTAGGTTGGCAAACCTAAGAATTTGCGTGCTAGATCTAAGTGTGATCTGATTGCGGTCACCATGTACCAATGAGTTTTTCTAACTTAAGTGCATTACCCGATGCTCTCACGGTGAAGGAAAAACGGAGAGCTGAGTGTGTAAGAGGGTAATTGCACAAAAGATCCTAAAGGGTCGAAGTGTATCCGAAAGGGCCCATCTGTAAGATAAGATAAGATAAGATAAGATAAGATAAGTGTGTGGATTTTAGACAAAAAACAAGACCAACATTTTAATGCAAATATTTTTTTAAGTGTTGCCTACGACAAACTCTGAGCGGCACAACCCTGCAGGGCCAGCACAAGTTGCCCGCGACTTGTTTGTCGCTAGGATCTCCCTTTCTACCTAGTCAGCAACGATAGAGACGCACTGAGCGACAAGCGACAAAGTACAACTTGTGCTACCCGTGCTGGCGTTTTACGCATTTTCTCGCATTCACACGCTGAGTAAATTTATATCGAGTCTTACCGAGAATAGTTAACGTTCATTTTTGCTTGCAAGAAACTAAATGGTATGATTATTATGTTATCATAATACCTATTAAATGGGTTACGATAGCTTAGGTATAAACTATTTTGTATGGGAGTGGTTTATCTCTTATTATCTAATCTGTACTAATAGGTTCAACGCCGACGACAGATTTATTTGCTTTATCATTATAAAACCGTCAAAACATCAGCGTTATATCGAAATTCGCAGTCATGGCTCTTGAGATTTTTTATAATCTTACCTTGGTTAAAACACAAAATAACCAAACTCTCTCCACACTAACCAAGCTTTAAACTAAATCGAACTTCCAAAGAACTACGTAAAGTCCAAAAACTTGCCCTCTCTTTGGGACAAGATTCCTTATCTCACTCTATCTTTAAGGGGAGCCACTCGTGCCATCCCTGTAATTTTTAAGTTATATAACTTTTACTAGGTGTGTCTCAAAAGCAACGTATTTTTTTTTGTTGTTAATTATTTTTGAGAAACTGCATAAACAAATTAAAAATGCGTTTAAAAACAAAATGACGTAATTCCAACCACTGGTCTAAAGCGGCCGTAGCGATCACCGATAATATTCAACAAAAAAAATCTCAGTAAATATTAATCAAAAAATAGAAAAAAAACATAGCATCCTTTCAAGACCAACCTTAGGGCGCGTACACATAGCGATCCGTTTTACAGGTCCGTTATTTGATGGCGTATGTAGTTGTATAAGCGAGTTCACTCCCAAAACAAAATTCTGGATCCAGTAAAAAAGAAGATTACAAGGTGAAAAGATCTGTTAAAAGGGATACTGAAAAAACGGACGTTCTATGTGTAGGCGCCCTTATGCAAGACTTTTATCAGAACAACTTTAAAAATAAATCCTGTTGTCAATTGTATGGTCAAAGTAAAATAGTCCAAGACGATTGAAAAGTTATATGTGGCTTATTACGAACTTTTATTTATGGAATCGGACAGTGCCCTGCAAGTGAGTAATAAGATTGGCACTCCAGGAATTTTAAAAAGCGGCCATGTGCGAGTCGGACTCGCCCATGAAGGGTTCCGTGAAAGGTAAATTGCGGTTTACGATTTATGACGTATTAAAAAAAACTACTTACTAGATTTCGTTCAAATTCCAATTTTCGGTGGAAGTTTGCATGGTATTGTACATCATATTTTTTTTTTAGTTTTATCATTCTCTTATTTTAGAAGTTACACACACATTTTACCACTTTGGAAGTGTCTCTCGCGCAAACTATTCAGTTTAGAAAAAAATTATATTAGAAACCTTAATATGTTTTTAAAGACCTATCCATAGATACCTAGCACGTACGGGTTTGATGAAAAAAAAATGAGTTTCGGTTCTAAGTATGGGGAACCCTCAAAATGTTATTGTTTTTTTCTATTTTTGTGTGAAAATCTTAATGCGGTTCACAGAAAACATCTACTTACCAAGTTTCAACAGTATAGTTCTTATAGTTTCGGAGAAAAGTGGCTGTGACATGCGGACGAACAGACAGACATGAAGAATCCATAAGGGTTCCGTTTTTTGCCATTTGGCTACGGAACCCTAAAAAGGGTCAACATACAGGGACTTTTGACTTCCGATGACTTTCCTCCTCCTCAATCACCCAAAGGTTAGCTGGAAGAGATGACTTAAAGGGATAAGTTCGTCTTTGTACATTCATATTCTGTGAATTCCTAAAAAAGACACCCCCTCTAGCAGGTCCGCTCGCGGCATGGTCCCCATGAAACTGGCTGCATTACCTCTCTGGATAGCTAGCCCAATCCTTTGGGAGAGGTAAGCACCAGCTCTAGGATCTCCGGAGGATTCTATGAGCCGAGAGGACAGGGCAGAAATAATTATAATATTTTGAAGAATTACCGATTCTAAATATACTAAAGCGATAAGTTCGCGTTAGTACCTACTAATTTTATTTCTTTAATTTTAATATTTCTGTCATGTAATTGTTTTAGTACAATAAAGGGTTTACATACATACAATACACACAAAAACGTGTGTGTAGACAAGCCTGGATAAAAAACATTTTTAAGATTATTATATTTAGTTTCTTATAAGTTGGTACTTATAACAATATCCATATTCATTACTGAAAATCACATTTGTAATAAGTACAATCGGCCAGGAAAGTGGTCTACCAGTTTTGACAAAAGTTTCTGTGAGATCTAATTATCGCTAAGGTTGACACTTGTCACTGTCATAATATTATTGCACGGGAAAATCGAACTTGTTGTATCATGACCAGAGATCGGAATAGGTAGTGCAATTTCACGGAATTTCGGTGCGTAAGCTTAGTATGGATATAACTTGTAATCCCGGATTTTCACTTTGAAAAGTTTTAAAGTTTGTGTGTTTGGTTTAAAATAAATATCAGGGGACATTACACAAATTGACCTAGCCCCACAGTAAGCTCAAAAAAGTAATTCATTTATAATTTTGACAATTCTACTGCTAGTACAAAGTTTGTATAGACGAAATATGTAGACAGAACAAAAAACCTTATATAACCTTATATATACTTCAATTAGTAACATGTCAAGAAAATATTCTGTGAAAAAATACGAATCCCGCAATCCCGGGTCTTATCCATATTATTTATAATGTTTGAGGTCATTCACCCGAAATTGAATAATTCCGATCACTGATCACGACGTGCAAATGAACGTCAACCGTAGGCTGGTAGACCACAGTTTTGGCCGACTGTAACTCTTACCGCAGGAACTCTACTATACTATCGTGTGCCCTAAAGCAGTTTACGCATAAATGACTTCCACAAGTAAACCAAAAGTAAGTACAAATATACATATTTCAATCAACTAGCTTCTGCCCGCAACTTCGTCTGCGTAGAAAGTTATTCGGCCGTCCCATGTGGCAGGCGATTTCGATTATCGTTATTCCCTCGGGAACTTTTAAATTTTCCTGGATGAAAAATGTTATTTCAGGGTATAAGCTATCCCTATTCCAAATTTCTTCCAAATCTGTCCAGCCGTAATAAACTAAAACACACAAACTTTCGCATTTACTATATTAGTGGGATTAAAAAATTCTGACTTGCTCGTAGCTGAGATTTTCTTGAGGACAAATATCTCACGATACACTTAGACGAAAAATATTATTGACAATTAACGAGCACCCCTTATAACCCATAATGCATGTTTAAAATGTAATATTTAGTTCTCGTAAGCATCATCTTAATGAAGCAAAAAAACGCCAAAACATTTTACCGCAGTCTTAAAAATAATCACACGCCGGTCATAAATACATCAGTAAGCCGTGAAAATTATTAGCAAATATTTTGCAACGCAGTGCACGCGAGAGCCAAATTCCGGCCATTTATTGTGAACTAAAAATACGTCCAGTAATGCACAGGGGCCAGTGCTCGCCAGTGTAAAAGAAAATAAAATTGGGCATTAACGTGTTAGGGGGTGTTCACATGCGGACAACACGTGTTTTGTCCTAAAGACGTGAGCACACTGTTTTATTTTACATCGTGCTGGTTTTGATTTGTGTTAAGTAAATTTATAAAAATAAATCTTACATTACGTGGATTTTTTTTACGTAAGTTAAAGGAACGTAACACTTGAAATCAAGATTTTGGCGCTTATCAATATCGCTTATTGCCGCCCCCAATATTTTTTAAATTATGAAATTAAGCATTAACTTACACATCTCTCTCCGTCTGTACATGTTTGTTAAGAAAATCACGTCAATGCACTGCAATGGAAGATTTTGTATCAAAACTTTTGACGTTAAAGAAGGATAAACACATTACCGCGCATTTATTATGTAAGCTATTATGAACACGCACAAAAACATGTTCATACAAAACAGTGTAGTTTATAATAAGTAAGTACCTTAGTAAAATGCTTTTTTTGGCTTACACACATCCACGCACTTAAAAAAGTAGGTACTCTTACAAAAAACACTTTGGCCGGCAAGCCAAAACCATAACTCTTCTTTTCTCCAAGCTATAAGTGGTCAGACAGACGGACAAAAAGTCAGCCGCGCGGCGCGGCCACTGGCTCGGTGCCAGCAAAAATCGCAGACGCAAATAAATGGTCACCGGCGGTCAACGCCTTAATGTCTGGTGTTCAAAGTGTTTCGGTGCAGAATAAGTGCATGAATTTGATAAAACTCGTGCCCTTTTGAGTTATTTTTAGTGAGGATATAATTACTAATCGCATAATCAAAACTTATTTACCACGTAAGGACAAACAAGGTTTTCTATGCTAATATAGCGAAAAAAACAACTATTTTGAGTTCTTGATCATTGCATCTAACGAACATAACACTGAATAAACACATTAATGCCGCTTTATTTAGGTTTCTTATAATCTTCTAGGCCTCTATTCTATAATAAATAAATACATAATAAATATCAACAATGTCACACCAATTGACCTAATCCCAAACTATAAGCTCTAGGCTTGTACTATGGGTACTAGGCAACGATATATATACTTATACTAGCTGACCCGGCAAACGTTGTTTTGCCATATAAATAATTTAGGGGTGGACTACCCCTAACATTTAGGGGGATGAAAAATAGATGTTGGCCGATTCTCATAGATACCGGATAAGCACAAAAAATTTCATCAAAATCGGTCAAGCCGTTTCGGAGGAGTATGGCAACGAAAACTGTGACACGAGAATTTTATATATTAGATAGAGAAATATACAATTAAATACATAGAAAACATCCACGACCCAGGAACAAATATTTGAGCTCATCAAGTCATCACTCAAATATCTGCCCTTACCGGGACTTGAACCCAGCACCGCTAGCTTCCTAGGCAGGGTCACTACCAACTAGGCCAACGTGTCGTCATTCTGCTGCGAAAAACGATATCTAAATGTTTTTATTTTATTTTGATTTACATAAAAATGACTGACTGACTGAATAAATGTGAACATTCTTTTGGTATCCTAGGGGTCGACTTAGATATAATTTTTCGAAAAGCGTCCTAACGGAAAGACAAAGAGACGTAAAGTCGCCATCAATAGAACTTTTAAACCATGTAAACAAACCTTTTAGGCAACATTTCTTCGTAAATGTTTACACCAGCTCTCCATCACTACTAAATCCATTTGCTATTTCACCATTTGTTATTCCAATCCTCATTGAACAATATAATATCACTTGAAATTCGATATTTCAGTATAAGTTTGAAATTATTTTACAGTTGAGGTTATTCCGACATATTATTGCAATGACATATTCGGCCCTATAGCTGTGTGGTTGCCGGCTTAGAATAGTGCCACTCCATGTCTTCCCGTGGATGTCGTAAGAGTCGACTAAGGGAATAAAGGCTTGTAGTACTGTTAGGCGATGGGCTTGCAACCTGTCACTAATACACTGGTAAACATCTTAGCCTGATTGATTATGCAAAATGTGGTTACAGAATTATCAACAAGCTTTTAGAGTTGTTGGCCATTCTGTAGCTCTGCCTACCCCAAACTGGGAATAAAGGCGTGAGTTTATGTATGTATGTATGTACATATTCGGCCCTATACTTTCTCAACCTCGTATCTGATTGAATAGTTAGATAGGAAAGTAGTCCTTATTTTTTGGGGATGCTTTTCCTATATAACTATTCGATCAGATACGAGGTTCAGAAAGTAAAGGGACGATTTGTTTCGTTTCAAGTCTGCAAATGTTTATTATAATTGCTGATTTGTAGTGTTGGCTAAATTAAGACTTAAAGAGAAGTAGTGTGTTATTGCGTGGAATAAATGCGTGGCTCATGTCATTAATGAAGAAAACAACATGAAAAGCTTAGACGGCAATATTGACAGGGCTACGGATTGTATACCGAAATTCATAATACATATTGAGAATGAGAGAGAGAGAGAATGAGAGAGAGAGAATGAGAGAGAGAATGAGAGAGAATGAGAGAACGAGATCTTGGCCGAGATGGCCGTCACAACATACGTCAAAGTAAACGTCAATCCATAGAAAGCTGTCATTTTGGATGCATCTTGAGACGAGGATTACTATCCAGAAGGGCTATAACGCACTCGCAATCGGAATCGTTTTCATTTTGAAAATCGAAGGCTTGTCTGCATACAAAATGAAAACTATTGTTCCGCTTAGAAACCGATTGTGATTGCGAGTGCGTTAGGCAATAGTGACGCAGATCAGTTTATTAATACGGCCCTAAGGGATAGTAGGAAACTAATTCTACGCGTGTTTTCTTTGATAACCCTTAAAATACTAGTAAAATTCAGCAACAAGATTAGCGTATCATTCATAGAAATATGGTAAATTAGGCACGCTAGACTCTTTGGCTTGACTTTATTCTTACGTAAAAATCGACTAAGGTCTTCGATACTTTCTAACGGAAACCAAATCATATTCATGACAATGATAAAATAAAATCATTGTAATCGTCAAGCTTGTTACCGAAATATAAGTAAAAAGGTCAACACGGCACAATTGTACAATGGGACGATGATTTTGCATAATTTTATTGATCTAATATGCGTAGATCATTGATCATCCGGTCAATAATACGTGTTAAAGTTGGCACGATCAACTAGTGGTGTTATAAAATTGTCGATAGTGTGCTACTATCCCTTTCAAATGATACATTTCAACGTTTTCAATATACATGCAGTAGTGTTGTTGCTTGCCAGGCTGGATAACGAATAGTATTTTACCACTTGCAAGTTAATACCTAAGGTAGGTGTACCGTAATCTTATATATTTTCGATTGTTCTTATGTTCAAGTACAATCTACTTTATATACCGTCTGTAGATTTTACAGACCCAAATCTTTTTCTATGGTTTAAAAAAAAACATATTCACGTTTATTTCACTAGCATTAACCTTAAAAATATAAAGTATGAGGTTATAGGTGACAGTGAATCAATAATGTCCATTAGCTCAGGGCAACTTGATTAACCACACAATAAACCATTAAATCATTCACGAGTATTAGCGGTACTTGAAAAACGAAGTAAGATCCAATAATTATGCTAAGAATTCCTTTTATTCCTCATGCTTGTTTCCCGTACAATCACTATTTTGAAAATATTGATATGTATGACACTAAGTTAAAAAAAAAAAAGTTATGAATGTTTCCGCAATTCGTAAAACCACAGAAATTAAGTCGCTTATTTGTATACCTATTTATATATATATTTTATTAGAATTTTAGTCGTAGTCAATCTTCCTTAAGATTTATTAAGGAGGTTGATTTATTACATTTTTATTGTCTTCTTTGAACACTGTTTCTCACAGTATGGTTTTAATTTTTCAGCGTTATGTTAATGACTGTTTGTGTTCTTTTCTCTTAAATAAATAAATAACATTTAATTAATATCAATTACTAACAACAACTTACCGATAAAAAGCATCGATACTCGCCACTTCAATTTGTGCAAATCCCGCTGACCGACGAAGCGTGCCAAATGCTTCGATCGATCACACGCGTCCCGCATTGTCCCCGAACCGATCGGTTCTTACCAGGTGCGGACTGTGGACCTTTCTTGTACGGAACCAATGTAACGCTTTAAAAAACCGTTGAAGTCATTGATACGAAGTCAAAACATAATATAATTGGTCTAAAAACAGTTGTACCTTCTTATCGCTGATTCCAAGAGTTTCAAAATACCAGGGCCTCTATTTTACTGCATTTTGTCCCTTTTAGGGTTCCGTACCTCAAAAGGAAAAAACGGAACACTTATAGGATCACTTTGTTGTCCGTCTATCTATACGTCTGTCTGTAAAGACCCTTTATCTCAGGAACCCGTGGATCTATCGTGTTGAAATTAAAAGCATATACTCAAGTCTACATACAGCCCCTTAAAGTTGTGAAAATACCAAACTTTAACGTAAAAAAAAGATACGGCCGTTTTTGCCGCAAAAAACGAATATTTCGACACTCTTAAGGGAATCAAAATTTATAGGGTATTTTCCGTTGACCTAGGTCTATAAAACTTGGCAAATAATACCGTCTTATACTACAAGTATGGGAAAAAATCTAAAAACTATACATTTTTAATCAAATCACAAGAAAAAACAGGGTCTTGATGCAAGGAACGGCGTTCCAAATTTAGAATTGAGGTAACCGTGTCATGTGCGGAACCCTCGGTGGGCGAGTCCGACTCGCTCTTGTCCGGTTTTTTATTTAAGAAAACTCTTTTTAAATCTTAAGTGCTGTGTAATTAATTACTAGGTATTAAAATAATTAACTTTTGACCGATTTTGATTTTTGCATATTTAGTAAATTTTAAAGTAAGACACAGAATTGGACTACAGGCGTAAAACTACATCGAGAGCTGAGGTGTGAGGAGAGGGCAATGGTGACTATATGAGCATTATCGTACCTCACCCCGCACCCCATGCCTACACCTGCTCTTAATTAAGTAGTAAGGTATCCCTTTGAAACGCATAAAATTATTTCGCAAATAAAATTCGTATTGTTTTGTTTGGTCTGAAATCTTTTCGCCTAAAATCGTTTTAAACTGTAATTACAGAAATTAATAAATATCTACTATGTAGATTAGTAAGCTTAAGTTAGTTTTTTGTAATAATAAAAAAACGTGTCAATTATAAAACCCGTTTTCGACCAAACAATACATTATGCGTGACAAACAATGATCATGCCACTCGATATAAACCAAAGTTGTAGGTACACCTGTAGTAACAGCCTCCAGTACCCAAACTAGTTAGTAATTTTGAAAACTAAACAGTTCGAACATTAACTTTCCCTTCACAAACAAATTCAAAACAAGCCCAAACCAACCCAGTCCGAAACAAGAAAACAAAAGTCATCTAACTTGTTGAAATCAAACGCGCAATTGGAGCAATACTCACCCTCACGTCTGACCAAACTTCCCGACAACCCTATTTTATGCCCAATAAAAATAACCAGGTCCGGTCCAAAATACTCCGGATATCGAGAAATTTTCCCACCCTCAAAAATTTATTAAGACAAAATACTTACACGCGATTGGAAGCATTCTAAACCTTATGACTCTCTCTCAAGTTTGTTAGAGGCGCAGGGTAAATTTGAGTGTTAACAAATCTTCCCCCTCTCGGCCGATTTACCCCATATGTCGGGACAAGTGAGCCGGCTCCTTAACGCACTGGACACCCCAAATTGAGGGTAGTCGAGGGGAAATTGTTGGGTTTATTGGAATTTCCTATGGGTTGTTTTCACACGTGATTTACACGTCGGAGACCGACAGCTTGGGTTAGTCGGGGATGAATGAATAAATTTAAACTAGGGTAAACAGGGCGTTAGATAAACGTTTTTTTGTGCTGAAATTTCGTCGTTAATAATAAAATAAAAAGTGCGTAGTGAAATAACTACGTAATGTGAGTCGGGGCTATTGCATCTACGGGGCTATTGTAACTTTTCATACTAATTTTACAAGTAGATCACGTTTTAGTATGGAAAGTTACAATAGCCCCGTAGATGCAATAGCCCCGACTCACCTTACCGACTTATTTTTTACAAAATGGTCGTTAGTTCTCTCTCTCTCCGCCTATTTTTAGGCTGAGAGAGAGAGAACTACTCGTAATAATGGCTTTCAATAACAAAAATAGATTTTAGAATGATGGCTAAAGTTCCTATTTAAGCTACGTGAACATTTTTTTTTTTTCAAATTAATTTCATTGTTTGCCACTAACAAGTTGAACTACAGCATTTTCTTAGAAGCATGCATAAAGCTAATTTCCCCTAATTACCTACCCTAAAAAAATCCCTAGGAAGCTCTCAATCACACATGGCCCTTGAATTATTCATTTTATCAGACTTCCGGACCGGAAGTGGGCTCGATTGGGCGGAAAGGGCTTGACCGCGGGTCGAGTGACCCTTCCCTTGCTTTTCAATCATCGGCCGCGAGGGCGCCCGCCCTTTCATTTTTTTTCGTAAAAGATCTTAAGGATTTTCATAGGAACGGGAATAAGAGGGGCAATATCTCGAGTATTAAACCGCAAATTTCAAAGTCGCTATTCGGAATTGAAAAAGGTGTTAAAACCAATAAAGTAATATTGCAATTATTTCACAATTTTTGTTTAGTCAAAGTTGAATGTTCGGCAGAAGAGTGCTACGCCTAGTCCAATAGAATTTTGTCGATCAAACGGATAGATAAAAAATATTATAATTATGTATGTACCTTAAGGTGTTTCATTTTCCAAAACTTTTCATTTTTTAATGACTTTGCTCGAATTCTAGGTCCTACTTATCTAAAAATCCCGTGTTCAAGATTTTAATCAAATTAGTTACCCCCTTACTAATAAAAGTTGAGTAACAGTGGTATATCTACACAATCTTTTGTCCTTATCTGTCACTGTGACATTTGAATTTGACAGATAAGGACAAAACATTGTATAGCTATACCACCGTTACTCAACGTTTATTAGTAAGGGGGTTAGTGTTTAGGGGTTGCACATATTGACAACTTTTTAAATCCATTTTCGTAAAATAATTACGCGATTCATCGAAGCCACAACAGGCCGGAAAACTGGTGTTGATATACAATATCACTCGTGTTTGACATAGGTAGACAGGAAAGTTATACATTGTTTATCGTTTCTATAAAAATAATCATATTTGAAAATCTGCTATGACTTAAGTGGTAATTTTGAGCAACCACTAAATATTGTCCTAGCACCTTAAAATTTGACATTTACATTCTTTACATTATTCAGGCTCGGGGCGTAGTCAAAGTCTGCAATAAATAAAACATTTATTTTTTTCCATACATTTGTATGTATATATGTATGAAACACCCTAATGTGCCTATATAAACTCTCTATTGTACAGTCAACACCACAATAGATAGTACCTACTAGCTTAAGCAATGTCAAACGAGATGGTAAAACGTTAATTTGACGTCAACTATACGTCAAGAGTTATAAGTTATACACAAACGGGTATTTACCAGCTAGTAGTGTTCTTGTATAGCTGTCATTTTGAAAACATCTGTCTAATTATTTCATTTTTTGTAAATTCATTTATCGTTGATTTTGGTTCGCAAATCCAGGGCAACTTCGTGAAGTAACCTCCAACACTGACGAAGAATATGCATCAAATAAAATAATAGTGAAAAGTTGATTCTGAATGAGCAAGCGGTCCAGAACACTCCAAGCCATTGAAGTGGATGCCCGCCATCTTCAATGGTTTGCCGACTACTGGGACTGGAAGACGCCGACGATGACGATTCACCGTACAATTGCTTATATATACTTGACATTGGAAAAATTACATAGCTTGTAGACGCTATTAAAATAAATAAATAATAATAATACAAGCTAGTATTTAGAAAGTCGACCTTAAACGGACCTCTTCCAGATAAGCTTTGAACTGAAGATGAAAGATGACCATAGCGATAAAAAACTTATTCATAATCAGACAGAAGAAAGATTTACAGGTGGTAGGACCTTTTGTAAGGTCCATCCGGGTCGCTACCACCATCTTCTCCTTTAACCTACCGCCAAGCAGCAGTGTTCCCATTGTTGTGTTCCAGTATGGGGATAAGACATCCGGTGAAATTACTAGCATGGAGGCATCCCATGTTGGTCCTCAGGTTTGGACACGCACTTGCGGTCTTATGGCTGCTCTACACGATGGCCCATCATGGGCCAATGTAGAGACGGAGTGATGCGTAAGAGTGAGATGCAAGAATATGTTGCTCGCTCTAAGGTGTAGATGCGTCCCTTACGTTGGCCTATGATGGGCCATCGAGTTGAAGGCCTTTAGGATGGCAGTCTATGAGGTCACAGCCCCCACTTACCATCATAATGCCATAAAAAAAAGATTCAAATTATTGTCTACGTCAATTTTATCTTATAATTTCTACATTCATCACGATTTATAGAAGGATTTTTTTCTTACCTTTTGATTTAGGCCCTCCGCACATGGAGCTACTCAAAAATAACTAGTTACAAACTCAAATTACTAATGAGTTGCTTGAGCGTCACCGCCATATATTTTCATTGAGGTTCCGCCACAACGCGACTAGTCTGCAACCGGTTAGTAACGCGTTCACATCTGATCACGCGTAACGCGTTGTGCAGATCATTAAAATCGGTCCAGCCGTTCTTGAGTTATAAATGGTGCAACTAACTCAACTTTGTTTTATATACTTAATATAGATTATGCTTAATAACAGCTTCTACAGAAAACAATACGTACGGACAGACGGACATGACGATACTACAAGGTTTCCACTAGACAGGTCATGATCGTTGCACTGTCATCAGGAAACCTTGCAACTGATTTACAGGGAACGAAACTTTGGTGCCGATGACGTCATTATGATGCAAATTCACATATAGGATGCTTTTATATAAACAATATTGCGACACCCCACTGATTCTGAATAATGCTATAATGATAATCTAAATTTTCAAATAATGACAACGACGATATAAATAAAATATTTTATTGTGTCATCTAATTCTAACGAAAAATATTATTTCCACAAGTAAATTAAAAACATTACTTAAATGAAATTTCGTTGGATTTCGAAGTATGCAGAACGCTTAAAATTCAAACATAACATCCAATGTGCTTGGTGGTTTTAAAATGTTTTTCTAAATTGCTAACCTTTGATGTTAAACATTTTTTGATTATTTACAATCAGAAAAGGAATCTTCTGCAAATACGGCTGTATGGACTACACTTTGCTCAAGCGAAACAATAATGTTTCGGTTATTTTCTCCAACAATCTTCTTTTTGATATGACAATGACAATCAATTATCTTTTTTATAAGTACTGGCCGTCTCAACTCAAGTGTCAATATCGGTAAACTAAAGAGGCCATTAAGTTGTTATTAGTGATGAAGTAAAATCTAGATAAAAAACACTCTGTATGTAGCTTGACGTCATACGCCTGTCACCGGCACCAAAGTTTCGCTCCCTGCTGATTTGTAATTTGTAATTAGTGATTAAGTAGTTCCATAATCTTTAAGTAGTCCCGTGTGCGGAGGGCCTTAGATTTCAGCTGCGTACATATTAGCTCTGTCTTTAGGAATGAAATCAAAATATCTGTTCTGTAACTTTAGGTAAATAAAGAACATATTAATTATAAAAGTTTAGATTTTTGGTTTTGGACACATCCACCTATTAAATTTCCGTCGCAATTATAAGAAAAATCACATAATTTAACCAAGCTTTTACAAGCGTTACTGTTAACTGACCACTAGTAAGCCTCATCGTGAGGTGACAAGATTCACAAAATAGTCAAGTTAAAAGTGTGGATCAAATTTTTGTTGTTGTTATCCTGTCCCGTAAGCGGGGAGACAACAGTGATAGTTTCTTAGGAATTTTTTTATATTATATACTCCTAGGACATTCAGGAGAAAAGTCATAAAAGAATGGGTTTGTGATTGCCAATAAAACTGTTTTTTAGTCGACCTATATCCTTTGAAATCATAGTTTTAGAGTGACCCAGGAGACGTCAACATGGCAACGACCTACAACAAAAAGTTGATTGACCCAAAAGTACATTCTGAGAAATATTTAATTTGAAATAAAAACAATATTTAATTTAAATGATCCGAAATATATTACTAACTGCATCAAACATTAAATATCACATGTTACCTTCACTACAACTTCACATAGCTAATAGGAGTCCCGTTATCTTTACATTCGTACGTTCCGTACATATCGTCAATCGAAGAGTTTCAAAACAATTACAATAGTTGCAACCATTCGATATTAGAGATAAAACGATTTTATAATCAAAACTACGTACCAATCAATCCATGCATACACGAAAAATATGTCAGAAAACATCTATAAAAAGTTACCGAATTCAAAAAACAACAAAAAACTGTAAAAGTAAGCTCGCATATCGAATAGCCCAACTGCGTATCATAAACTTTTAAACCATGCAGATTCCAGTCAGCCAAAGAACTTGGATGGTTGAACAGTTCACAATACGATCCTCGTCGCCCAATCTTTGGCAAGGCTCTCTCCATATTAGACGAAGGACACCTTAACTACAGTCTGGAGCACCAGCAGAACAGTGACGAAGAAAAGGACGGTGGAAGGGTAGTTCTTCGAGACCGAGGCGGTCACGGGCATGGCGTCCTGGGAGCTCTGCGACGCCGCGACGGTCAGAGCGTGTGGCACCAGCGGCATCGCGAACGCCTGGTTGTTGCAGCGGTTCAGCTGGAACAGATCCCATCCAGAATTTAAATTTGGGACCACAATAGGTCTAAAGTCAATCTGACATTCTATAACAAGAAGGTTGAGTTTCCTTTAAATTAAAAATGACTTGGTATAATATTTTAAAAATTTAAGCATATTTTTTTTTAAATTGGTCACAAATTAACGTTCGACTACCCAAAAGATTTTCCCATTTGTTAATTTTACTAGACGCGTGAGTAGGTCTACGTTATGTTAGTCTTGCACCAGGTCCGAAGGGCCAAAGCACTCAGAAATAGGAGTTCTGCAACTCTGTGAAATTGGTATTTGAAATAAAAAATAAAAAGTATTTAGTACTTGCAGTAATATTCTTTGATTATAAAAAAGGTTTTATCTACTCTCATATCATAAATCCTCTATTATGCGTTCAAAACCCGTAGGCCAATGACCAGCATTACCTGTGGTAGTAGGTGACAGCGATGACAGCTGTTAATTTTGGAAGATGTTCCAAATTTAGATCTCATTACCTTACTATATTCGATAACGTAATTTCAAAATTACGTTACAGCTGTCGTCGCTGTCACCTACTACCACAGGTAATGTAATGCAGGTCGTTTGCCTTTCGGCTTCTGAACCCATCTAGAGAACTTATAATATGTATGTAGATAAAGTATTGTACGAGACTCTGATATCTTAAGCAATTACGGAGGCTAGGTTAGTTTAGACTTGTGACTAACAAAAAAAATACTCATATGGCGAGAAATGTCTTCCAATGAAATGAAAATTCTGCGTAATGATAAGTTCGTAGAAAGGGGTTTCGATAAAATAATCGGCTAATAGCCATATGACCGGCAGTTTATTATGACAAGTGTTATAATCTTCTTTTGGCCTTTTGGCGTTTACGCAAATAGATCAAATAGATGGCAAACGCCGACTAGTTCTAGCTTTAGTCTTGCACAGAAACGTGACGTGTGGTTGTCAATCTTGTTCTAAATCATTATTGTGTTGGCGTTACTACTTACCTACCTTTACAATCCAATAATTATGGCTAAAAGCATATATTTTGTTTTTTAATTATTTTTATCTACACATATATCATAAGTCCTCTATTCTGCGTTTAAAACCCGTAGGCAATGACCAGCATTACCTGTGGTAGTGACAGCGATGACAGCTGTTAATTTTGGAAGATGTTCCAAATTTGGATCTCATTACCTTACAATATTCGATAACGTAATTTCTAAATTACGTTACCGCTATCATCGCTGTCACCTACTACCACTGGTAAGGTAATGCTCGTCATTTGCCTTTCGGCTTCTGAACCCATCTTAGAGTACTTATAATATGTGTGTAGATAAAGTATTGTACGCGACTCTGCAACAGTCACGTAAAGTACTATTAAAACCAAATCTCATCAACTCATCAAATCTCATCAAATCTCAATCATCAAATCTTTTATCCCATTCCTGCATGATAAGAACAATCTTTAGATCAAACAAAATAAGAACAAGTACCTTTTTTTTCGGAATAGAGAAGACAAACGAGCACACAGGCCACCTGATGGTAAGTGGAAACTGTGACCCATACACATTCGCATTCACAAGACTGCAATCCTAAGACTGCAAATGGGTGTATCAACTCTTTACTGTTGTTATTCTGTCCCGTAAGCCAGGAGACAACAGTGATAAAGTTTCTTAGTTTTTTTTATAATTTACACTTTTTGCATACTCAGGAGAAAACCCATAAAATAATGCGTTTTTAATGTCAAAAAAATTGATTTTTACTGGACTTATATCCTTAGAAATCATAGATTTAAAGAGTGACCCAGGAGACGTCACCATGGCAACGAGCTATAACAAAAAGTTGATTGACCCAAATGAACTTTCAACCCTAAGGACTAAGGTTCTCTATCGTTTGACCGAATTTCATATGCAATAATTTCATTTGCCCGAATTTCATATGACATAGTTTTATATGTCATAACGAATCATATGCCATAGTGATCATTTGGTATATTTTCACTTGGCATAATTGTTAGGTGCTATAACGATACGTATGACAGATTTCATTTTCCCTATTATCAAGTGTTATAAAATTGTATGCTATAAATTTTAAACGCCATAATAATTATTTGCCATACAACATTCAGAATGAGTATTATCTTCTTTTTGTTTTTTTTGTGTCGTAAGTATAGTACTACCATAAAAAACATCGGGTCTGGCGTCTGCAAGGTCGCAGTTTTACCTAACACTCCTCCTCGCTTCGCTCGTCGTCGGACGAACGGAGACCTTAATTACAGTAGGTAGGTTAGAATAGGTAAGTTATTATAATAGTAGTACGTAATCCAGATTGCATCAGTACTTCATTATATCCACTGAAACACACTGATACAGTCTGGGTCTGCTTTTACCAAAATTATGGCAAATGAAGTGTTATGGCATATAATATTAGGGATAGTGAACATTATAGAAAGTAAATATTATGAAAAGTGTTATTATGGAGGTTGAAAATTATGACACTAGAGTATTATGGCATTCAAAAATTATGGTATGTGATATTAGAGAAAATGAAGGCTATGGCCAGTGACCATTATGGCAAATGAAATTAGTGCAAATGAAATTATGAAAAATGAAGGGATACCCTTCTCTTGGTCAGTACGGTCAGTGGGCACGGCGATAGACTAAAGACTACCGACTCGGCAAGGGCATCAAGAAAGCACATGATAATCGATACATAGCGCGCGTACGTTAAGGTTCCTGTCGCTACCTATGGCTTTTTAGGGTTCCGTAGTCAAACTAGGTACCCTTATAGTTTCGCCATGTCCGTCCGTCCATCCGTCCGTCTGTCCGTCCGCAGCCTAGCTCAGAGACTCTTAGTACTAGCAAACTGTAATTTATACGGGGTGTCGTTCGATAGGTCTTTCAAAAATATTGCGGGTTTGTGAAAACTATTTTTCGGTTAAGGGATCCGTTTATGAAATATTAAGCTTTAAAGCGCTAATTTTTGTTAGAGTCAAGTGTCTCCCCCCCCCCCCCTACAGCCAAAACTACAAATACTAAAAATCTGAAAAATATCTTAAATGAAAGCACATATAACGAATTTTAAAGGAAAATACCTGTTGGACTATACCTGTTGTTTGTGTTCTATACCTTCTAAAATGATCTAAGACAGCGCCAATTAACTTAAAATAGAGAATTACTTCATACTTGTGGTTTTTTGAGATAGTTTTTGTGCATTAACGGCTTCGGAACCCTACACTGAGCATGGTCAGACATGCTCTTGCTCGGTTTTTATATTTGTATAGGAGCAAAAGGGCAAGGTCGTGCGTGACGCACTTGGAATAACCGCGTTGCTTGTTTACCCCAGTAGCCTTTTTTTTAATTATCGTATAAGGGCGTTTTAAAAAAAAGTATCCTTTATTAAGAAACGGTAACTTCATCATAGCGTCACCAAAATTAACTACGGCCTTGGCCAAAGGTGTTGAGCACCCCCCGTTTTCTTTTGTAACTTATAAAGTATTATTTTTCAATTAAAAAATTACACAATGACGTAAAATATATAAAGTGTTTGAACATGTGAAAATCATCATTAAATATCGTTTCGAAGTAGGTAGCTATTTGCGTGTGAAAACTGAAGCTAGAAAAAATTGGGTTTTATGGTAAAATGATGAATGGTAATTTTTTCACGAAATTTCCCTTAACGTCAATAAATATGATATGACTAATCTTTCCGATAGATATACAACTTCCTGTAATAAAATATATAATTGCACGTTTTAAAGTTTAACTTTTAGTACCTGGAAGACCGAGCGTCGCTCGGGGTGAAAACGGAATTTCCCGAAGATGACAACATGACGGATCGATTTTTCGCCCCCGTAAACCCCTATAATTATTTCAAATTTCATCGAAATCGTTGGAGCCGTTTCTGAGATTCAGATTTTATATATATACAAGAATTGCTCGTTTAAAGGTATTAGATATGAAAAACGCATACGCGCTCAACACTTTTGGCCAAGGCTGCATACTGCTCTAAGACCTGCAACCATATTAATATCGGGTGAGGGTTGAGACTGCTTCGTTTCTTGAATTTGGGACTGGTACCGCCTTTTGGCGTTTGAGAGCATTAAGTATATAAATGTATGAATAATTAACCATTTCAGCAAACGATGTTAAATGGAAATCAATGTTAATCGACTGTTAGTTCATATATTTTGACAGCTGTAGCTGTTAACACTAATCGTCTGTTAAGTTGTTGGTATAATTCGACATAATAGTTACCGTTTCTTAATTATAATTACGCAGTCCTTAACTATGTACACGTTTTTAAAACCTCTCATCAGCCGGAAAATGCATTGATACTGAATTTTAAACTCCCTAAATAATGCTGTAGGTATTGTTTTGTGTTTTTAATCTGTCCAGGATCCGTCCGGACCGCTAACACCATCTATCCATTCTAACACTTAACGCTGGTGGTGGTTGGTAGCTACCAAGCATCAGTGGTCTCATTGTTGCGTTCCAGTGAGAAGGTGAGACAACTGGTCAAATACGTAACTAGCTAGACCCAATACCTATACCTAAGTCGTGAACCGAAATTATGGTTTTTAACGCAGCATTTCAAGGCGAATTCAGTGCATTAATTCCAAAAACCATCGATTAAACTTTGTTGAAGTAAAACTAAGGGCCTCTTGTTTGATCAGTAGTTAACTCAACTAATGGTTAAAACTCGAAAAAGGAATCGAATATTTGACACATTTCCTTGAGATTTTAACCATTAGTAACGTTTTTTGACCATTAGTTAGTTTAACTACCGATCAAACAACAGGCCATTAATTTCTTTAAAGAGTAAATATTAAAAACCGTGTGGTCACCCTATTCTACTAGACGAGTTATGTATGAGTCTGACAGTTCAAGGTAAGAAGTAGGGTAACCATGACACTAGGTAAATTTAAAATTAATAATTTTATTGATTATTACAAAATATTAAGTTTACAGATTGGTGCAGTGTTACGTACGAGTACCTTAACTAACGGTAAAGATCCAGAAAAACATATTTGGGTTCACGACTTAGGAGTCACCCTGTATAATTTGGTATTATGTCCTCAAGCGAGGATCGAAGGACCCAGGAGGATAGAGGTCCGTCTTGGTCCTCAGAGGCAGTCCAGATTGCAGTCTTGATTCAAGTCTTGAGACTACAAATGTCCATGGGTCCCTTACCGTATGTGGCCTATCACTATAGGCCAGCCAAACTTTCAGTTTCGGCCTAGTTTCGGCAAAAAAACGAGTTTCGGCTGAGTTTTTGTTTCGCCTACAATCCAGCCGAAATTTCGAGCTGCGATCGAACATGGGGATGAAGTGTCATTTTACCGCGTATACCGCGTCTGCGCTCAGTCGCGCAAAAGCTTGCTTGAAGTTACGTCAGTTGCATGTTTTGGTTATTTTCTTACGATAATGTTGACTTTATTTATTTTTCCGTCGAAAACATCCTGAAGCACTATTTCCACCAAACGGCCCGCAACGGATCGGAACGGAAATAATTTTATGGTCTTTAAACGATATTAAATCATGTTCACAGTATTTAAAGTCTATATTACCAAGCCGCGCACAGCCATTTTGACCGCGGGCGTCCTCCGCGACACGCGATCGTAGCCGAAAGTATGCTGCGACGCGCGATCGGCTCCACCATAAATAGACAATAATAATTTTAACAGACGCGATCGGCTGTCGCCGCATCCGTACGTATCCTTTCCGATCCGATGCGATGCGAGCCGTTTGGTGGAACTCATCCTCAAACTATTTACGGTCGACTGTATGCTTTTCTGCCTTTTAAAAGAATTGACCATACCAAAGCTTAAAAATACTGCTCAAAAGCTACGTCAAAATTGGAATAAGTTATTACAGGGCATTTTTATGGCCGTCACCCAACCCGTCAGCGTAACAGACGCATTAAACATCACGCAACTAACGCGTCACCGTCGAAATAGTCGTCAGCGAATAAACTTCGGTTTGGTTGATTCTTATATTATACTAGAGGACGCCCGCGACTTCGTACGCGTAGAATTAGTTTCCCGGTACTCCCCCCTATTTCGTCCCGTTGAGGGTCGATTTTCGGAAATTCCTTTCTTAGTGCTCACTTACATCATGAAAGGAATCTCTGTATAAAATTTCAATTTTCTAGGTATATTAGTGTCGGCTGTGCGTTGATATATACTTAAGTCAGTGAGTCAGGTTTGCCTTTTATATAAGAACGATGAGTGTAACCAAATATTAAATTAGTTTAGAACTTTTTGAATGGTGGTCAAAATTTAAAAGTCATATTTGTAGGCAATTGTTTGGGAAAAAAACGGGTCCGTAGCATAATTTCGAAAATCAAATTTCCTAAGTACGAAATTCCTAAAGACAAAACTTCGAATATAAAAATGTCTAACGTACGAAATTCCTAAAGATGCATGTCCTACGTTTAATTAACCTATTTTTAAAATGTCTAAAGTACAATACCTACTGCTAGTGCATGAAAATACTAACGACATTTTTTCCTACGTCCAGTTGATCTAAGTTTAAAATGTATAAAGTGCTAAATTTTGAACGACATTTTTCCTACGTCCAGTAGACCTAAGTTTAAAATGTATAAAGTGCAAAATTTCGAACGACATTTTCAAATTCAAATGTCACAATGACAGATAAGGATACCACCGTTACTCAACGTTTATTGGTAAGGGGGTGAATGTTTAAAATACTCGTGTATTTGTTTTTTTGTCAACCATAAGTACTTTGCTACCAATACAGCAAGTTGATAACGATCACTATTAATAAGGTATACCAAAAACATTAAATTCTGATATGCAAGCAAATAATAGGCGTACACAACATTCATAATAATTAATAAGCCGATAATGTCAAACGAAAAGAAAAAGAATTGTCACTAGGCTTTTTGTACGTAGCTATTTTGAGCACTAGAAATATTGTGTTTCAAAGCATTGTCATTAGGCATTTTGTATGTAGTTATTTTGAGCACTAGAAATATTGAGTTTCTAAGTATTGTCATTAGGCATTTTGTTTGTAGCTATTTTGAGCACTAGAAATATTGAGTTTCTAAGTATTGTCATTAGGCATTTTGTACAAAGGAATATTGATTCTCGAAAATGAGATCATTCGACCAAAAGTGTATTAGGTAATGCATCTTTAGGAATTTCGTACGTTAGACATTTTGATATTCGAAGTTTAGTCTTTAGGAAAATCGTACGTAGGAAATTTGATTTTCGAAATTATGCTATAGACCCAAAAAAACAAGTGTCCCTAATTATGTGACCACCACTGTATATCGATTTAAAAAAAGAAGCTTACGGAGCAGCAGGTGGTTTCCGCGGAGCCAACGCAGCCCGTGCGGCAGCCGCGCACCACCGCGTCGTAAGACTTGTCCTTAGATATGACCGACGTGAAACACTTGTCCTCCGGGTTCTGGCACGTCACGGAATGCACCCTGAAAGAGAACAGCTGTGTTATTCCCCTCACTTGTAGAATTTTCTGGACTTCCGTCCCTTCCGTGGGTCACGGCCGATACGACCGACGCGCTACTGCTCTCTACGGTGCGACAGTCTAAAACAGTATAAAAAAGAGGTTTATTGCAACTGAACATTACAATTGGTAGATATCACGACTCCTGTCGTGGGTCCTGTGTAGAATTATATGAAGACATATTCATCGTTATTTAAAAATGAATGGCGCCGCTTTCTCGGTGACCACGTCCGTCGTATCAAATCAAATCAAATCAAAAAGATTTATTTCAGCCATCTTTGGACCATAATATTATTACAAAGTGTTAGTAAATTAAATTAAAAATTTAACCTAATGTTAGTATCACATATTTTTACTGAGCACATAGGTTTTAAACTAAGCTAACCTACTTAGGCTGATATGCCAGTACGTGAACCAGACAACAATGATTCACATACTGACAATCGAACCTCTGAGCGAACGTCGCCAAGATGCCGTTGGAGCTGGCCCGCACCCTGCGCACCAGGGATGTGCAGCGTTTTCGCATGATGGCGTAAAAGCAGTCCACTCTTGCATCCGCGAACATACCTGATGCGCTGCAGAATCGAGGCAGCCCCATCAGCATCCTAAACGCGTTGTTGAACTGCACGCGTAGGGCGCTATACTGCCTTTGCGTGTAGTTTATCCACAGGCTGCTCGTGTAAAAGTTGGAACAATATGCTCTAAAGAGCGTCAGTTTAACCTCAGCGGAACAACGACCAAACCTGCGGGCCACCATGTTCGCTCTGACAGACAGCGCCCTACGCTCCCTCTCTATGTCTGCATCGTCCCTTAGGTCAGAGGACAGTACGTGCCCAAGGTACTTAAACTCTTTAACAATATTTAACGGAGCGCCGTTAAGCTTAATAGCCGGAACATTGTGGGCCACGACCCACGGAAGTCTACCACGAGCAACAACGGATCGTTACTAACATAATAATATACGTGCATATAAGCTATTCAACATAACTTGTCTTATGTAGTAAACAAAACAAAAAAAACTACATACAAAATTTCGACAAGAGAATTTATTTTTATCGTTGCTGCTTCATCTTGGTATTTCAAATCTACTTTTACATTGCAAATTTGTTTACATGGTCAAAACAGAGTTCACCAATAATTTACACAATTTAAAAGCTTACAACTAGAGTGATCAACGGTTATAAAATCAGTTAAAGTCTGTATAATTGTTCGTGAACTTTGCACTAAGACAAGTTAGTGTGAATCAACTATACGCACATATTGAATTTTAGTTCTTCAGCCGACCCCGCCGTGTGAGCGAAGCGTGCGAGCCGGACATTCGTTTTTTCTAATATGCTTTTAATGCTAAAAATAAACTTAGTTTTAAAACAATCTTTTGGTTTTAACGGGGACTGCCCCACGGTACTACTAAACCGCACTACTAACCAAAACTAGCATCATAAATATGAGGTAGGTTCAGGCTATGTCGGTTGTTCAGCAGGCCCGAAGGGCCAAACCACCCAGAAAAAGGGGCACCGCGATAGCGGAGCTGCGTCGACTCCGTTAAATTGGAATTAGAAATAGAAATCATTGGTCAGTAGTGCGGCTTAGTAGTGCCCCGTGGGGAAGAAGGAACGATATCGTCTTTGACCTGTTATCGTATTGTTAACGTCTTTATAGCTCTTATTTACTTGACAGTAATGGCGGCCGAGTTAAACACAATACGATAACACGTCAAAGGCAATATGATTTTAACTAGTAGAATAGAGGTGAAGGATTGTGTCGAGTAAAGGTGTTTTCCCATCGGCGAGGTGAAACAAGAGTTGAAAACTAACCGGCCTTTTTCCGGCAAAACGCGTAACTGCGAGCTCGACCAGAAACGAACAGCCGGCTGACCTCGCGATTGTGATTCAGTTGCAGAGTTATAAACACTATAAATCAGTAATACGGTTCAATGTTTCAATTCACGTTTCGCACATCTTCGTCAATCCAAATCATTCCGAAGATGCGCGAGGGAAGATTTTTTTTTTATAGAAAATTCAATTCACTCAAATTCTATCCTCTCGCCTCGCCGGTGAAAAAAGCACTGACAGACTTCGGGGGATACGAGGCATGCGTCTCCCTTCCCCGCTAACATCTAGATACCTCGACCCCCACCCACACATCTGTCGCCCCGCGGCCGCGCGGGAGAGTCGAGCATGAACTAGTCGAATACTATAGCAAATATTTTTTTATCTGTATTCGTATCATTATCGGTAGGTGTCTTATACTTGCGTTGTCAAACTGTGTTACTTCCCATGTTTTTTTTACGACTACATCTCAAGAAGTCTGAGTCGCTAAATGACCACATTGATTTTTTATCTTATGTTTGTCTTAGCAATGTTGACGTGGCGGGGCTCCTATTCCCAGGTAATTTGCCCTTCGGGCATTTGAAGTTACCTGACGTATCTAACCTACCTAGTAACGCAAACGAAGTGGTCATTAAGCGATCTGGTCGTATTTGCTATCTTGTCCTAAGGACACGTGGCCCTAAAGCTACTTATAAGGTCGATCGTACAAGATAGGGGGAAAGGCGCCTACATTGGCAAAGTAATTTTGTCGTATTCAGAAATATGCTACGTTTTCATCGTTGTTCTCAATTAAATCGACCAGAGAATCTGGAACTCGGTAAAATAATATTGCACCGAGTGCCTGATACTGCGATACCTATATGTATGCGTTATACTTATGGGTAGTCGTGTTTTGTAAGGGTTTTAAAAACGTGTCAGTGCTTCCGTGACATCACTAATATCGATAAAGAAAGGATTTTTTTTTCTGTGTGGCCATGTCCAGCTCTAGCAAATTGGCGAACTACTTTCACTGGTGATGTCATTTGGTGGTGTCACGAAGGAACAAACAAGTCCCTGGGGGTCGATTCCTGAATTAGAACTAGGTAAAATGGCCTATTTTAATCAATTCCGTGAAGTTTGTTTTTGGAACTTCACTGGTAACTGAAGGTCTCACGGCTATGATATTTTGATATTTTCAAATACTCATTAACAAGGTTACTGCGTTAATTCATTTTCATTTCAATTCTCAGAGAAATTAAAAAAAAGACCCCTGTATTCCACTTTTTTTAGCCGTCATAATACCCCTTATTCGCTAGACGGTCAACTACTAGTAGATAGATAAAAACCTCCGATTTAATGGTGACCCCCTCTGTCAGAGCTGATATCTACACACATACACACGTAGCGGTCAAACTTATAACACCCTCTTTTTACGTCGGGGGTTAACAACAAAGATCGAGCCCCTGAATAAAGTTTATCGCAACTATCGCAAGGACAATGAAGGATGAAGTACCTGTAGACGCCGACGACAACGACGATTCACCGTACAATTGCTTATATATACTAAAATTACATAACTTGTAGATGCCATTAAAATTAATAAATATTAAGTACCTGTATTTAGTGGGATCTAGACACGAGCGCAGGGGAGTCTCACTCTTATAGGCGCAGACAAAGCACTCCAGTGGCAGAGCCTTGGTGCTGCGAGACATGGTCTGAGTGCGCTGACTGGACACCAGGATGCCGGGCGCCCGCCGGCCAGGGGCTTCTGACGGCGGCTTTTCCCCCTCTCGCTCAGTCTCCTCTTCGTCTTCGTCGTCATCATCTTCGTCCTCTTCTGATCCCTCTTCGTTCCGCCTAGATTTATATTTTACTGTGAGACCATCTTCGTCCAAACATTTGTCCTTACGTAGTGTAAGCCCGAATTATCATTTATCACCCAATTTTCAGCTGAGACCCACAACTTTTTATGTTTTCAAAGCACCTGCAGTTAGTTTAGGGTTGTATTATAACTACACAAAAAAAATTGATCATGGCTTTAAGATAAACAATAATTTGAACTAATGATGCATTAGGACAAGATTCCAATATAGAACCACCATTATAATGTAGGAAACATAATTATGAGTAGACAGGTCACCGGAAGCCTTAACATGGCTGATACCAGAATAACTATCCCGAAGACGGTTCTTTTTACTCGTGTCATAGGTGTAGTGACCATGGACATAAATCTTAAGATTGCGAATGTTTTGGTACCCTGAGTAGAGTAAGATCCTGTATGTGTTCGTGACCGACCGACTGTCCTTATAGTGAACAGCACTGTGAATGCTCCATAGCCAGTAGCGATCCATTAACTATAACATAAGTCTATAAATGCATACGGCGGTGTTACAGTGCGGAGGTTTGTGTGACATAAGTAGAGAGCCAAGTCACCGACATAGCTCTAAGAATTTCTAGACTTAAGGGCAGTGGGCGAGGCACATCGCTCGCAGAAAAGAAGAAGAATTTGGCGTCCGCGTACCGGAATATACAGCGTGGTTGGACCTGCAACGAGGTGGACTGACCGCGTGACTAAGGTTGCGGGAAACCGATGGATGCAAACAGCGCAGGACCGGTCCATGGGGCAAACTTTCGGGGGCCTATGTCCAGCAGTGGATGTCTTTCGGCTAATATAATGATGATGAGATACGGACAGAGTTACTTTCGCACTTATAATTTTACTAATGGATGATATCGGCACTCGAGCCGTGAAGTCTACACTAAGATCTGTTCATTCTTACTTGTCTTATATAGTAAACAACTCTCTAACCTCAAAATTAACATTTTTTTGCTAAAATAGCTCTTTTGTCGTACATAAAGTAAACTGAATAAACATTTTGGACATCATTTGGCCAATGTATTGTCTGTGATTGCTTTATTTTGATTAAATTAGCGGTTTGAGCCCAAAAAGGTTCAATTTTGAGGTTAGAAAGTTGTTTACTACCTACATAAGACAAGTAAGAATGAACAGACCTTACTCATTATCAGGTATACAATAAATTTACTTTCCCTGATACGAGAAGTTTATACGCTTTCTAGAAATGTAATTATCAAGCAGGTCCTAATTCTATTAATATACAGTTTGTGAGCACTTAGAAGGTGCTTCGGGTTTGTACTTCTCTCTCACTCGCTCATAATTAGAGCGTATAAGAGGGATTGAGAGACAAGTACAAACCCGAAGTACCTTCTAAGAGCTAATGCACTGTAACAAGTTCATGTGTCAGCTCATCATTAATCAATGAAAACAAAGTCACACGCGATGACACAGTGGGATGATAATTTACGTCCATGGACAGTGAACACACTCACTCAAACGACTAAATCTAACAAGAAAATAACAACTATACAAACTGTGTTTAGTTCTAGGCGGGAATCAAAGTCACAGTCTGCGATTGTTGTCAGTATACCCATTTGGCCAGTCAGACCTTCAAAAGATGGTTATAGAGATATTACCTCTGCTCCGACTGTGGTCCTAACACCGCTTTTTGCCCAACTTGATAGAGGTGCCGAGGCCGCAAGGCTACTTACTCTTCCTCGTCGTCGTCCTCAAGTTTAGCGCCGATCCTCGGCAGCAGCAGCAGCGTTGCTAGCACGAGGCAGTACCTCCACCGCACCATGGCGCTTATCAACTAGCCCCTACACAAAAAAACACGGTAAATTTGTCATTTTAATTCCCAAAAAGAGACCTATCTCTGATAGATGATACAGAATTTTGACAGCGGTTTTCAATTTTGTATTACGAATTTCTTTGTTTTCTAAGGTTGATGTCTGTCTTTGATCGTTCTAGCATGCAGGTTGAAATGGGACGTCAGACGCAAACCTTTAAGGTCTCGTTTAAAAATATTTATAATAGAGGATCCAAATAGGAGGCGACCTTCACCGAGCTGTTTATTCGATAAAAAGTATTTTATATTAAATTTAATATTTTAAGTATACATGGCGAATACGTAGGCTGAACAATTTCAGTACAGAATATATATAAAACAAAAAAAACTTAAAAAAAAAATGCAATTGCTTTTTGAACAAACTAATTACATACATGCATATTCTATAGGCTTCATACTTTCGATTAGAGTGTAATTAAAAAAAAAGTTAATTTTTAGTATTTTTTTTAATTATAAAAGTACTGGACTGAAATTTTACAGCCTACCTGTTCCTCCTATTCGGATCATAAACCATTATTATGGCTCAATTTAGTAATAAATGGCCTCAAGAACACGTTGGAAAACTGAAGCTTGGTTTTTCATGATTCTTTATATCTAAGTATGAAAGTCCGCACAGATGTTTGTATGATTGTTGCTTGTTATTGCATAAACTGTTCAATGAGTTCAAATACTTTTTTTGTATTACCTAGTCTACGTATTATGTAAAAATAAATCCCTGTTTGTGGTCACGCCATAATTCGAGAACGGCCCGACCGATTTGTTTTTTTTTTTGGTGTGTTCATAATTATCAGGACAAGATTTATATGAAAATAAATAACACCCGGTCGGCGGCGCCGGGCATGGAGAGCTAGTTTAGAAATAAAAACGCAAGGCCAGTTTTACTTAACGTTATGATCGTGAAAACGATTAGGTATCAAACAAGGAAAACGCGTTCTTTGGCCGGTGTATGGTGGACTCGAACTTGACCGGTGTTATTTTCATTCTCATTTCTTCACACATAATGCAAACACATGTACTATCACGAACGTTTGTGACCCATTTCAAGAAAAATATGCTAGAAGTCGTCAATGTCATTAGAGATGCCAAATCATTTATAACTTATAGGAGACTTTACCTTATTGTTGTAGAATTTCAGAATGACTTTGGATCTAAGGTGGGTCCCAAATTTAAGTTCGTGACTGTATGTTCCATAAAAACAAAACACGCGTATCGACAAAAAATATCTTAAGCAGAGTTCCTAAACCGGTCAGTTTTTGGCCCAAATAACATGACTATAATACAAAAAAATATTAAAACTCGCTAAAAGTTAGCAAAGTTAAAAGTTACATTACTTTGAATAGTTGGACACAATATTTTACTTATATCATGACGATATCTGTTTGATTTTGCAGAATGCTTACCCTTGAGCCCCTGCCTCGATACGTGTGCATAAAGTGCTCACACGAGTCATCTACATGTGTGTTTAGGAACTAGCTATTCCGCAATAGATGGCGCTGTGTCAGATAGTTGGTTCACCATATTTCTAAGATACATTTTGCTAATTCTCGTAGTTGCGTGTTGAAGCTATATTTATAAAACAAATTTGACAGTAAAACGTTTATAATTTAGTTATATTTAAAGAAAAATAAAGAAAATACGGTTATTTACATACGTCTAATAAAAAAAAGTACAAGAACAAAATAACAAACAAAAACATAAACACAAAAACTAGTGCCAGACGATGCAAAATGTTTCCAGCTCAGCATGTTACTGGTTTTTGAAGCCAGAGCTGTATGATTTAGATTTAACTAAAAACTATTTATTATATGACAAAACCAGAATGTCACAAAATGTCTCTAAAAAACAATGAGACAAAACTAACGGGAGACTACGAGTATTTTAACCGTACTTAACGACTGCAAATGGTCTAGGATATTATTAAGTTATATTTATTATTTGTTAAGTTTATTGTAACTTAGTTTTCTATGAGTAAATTATTATTGTTTTCACTTTATCATTGGCCATGACTTGAGATTTACCTATTTGATTTGTAAATTTTCCAATAAGGATTTTTATTCAACTTATGACTGTGATACTGCGAAAAAAAATAGTATTAAGTCCCATCATATTACGTTATAAGTTTTGATCTCACTTGTTAAATTATTGTCTTATTGGTTTATTTACTGCTTTGCTAGTTAGAACTGTATTCTAATTAACACTCCCAGTGTATAACCGAATTAGAAAAAAAAACCTTAACAGCATCACTAACACTTTCCTTATCAGATCTGTGTTAATTAATTTGTAGGGCCTAATTAAAAAGATACATCGTTATTATATTTTTCGCAATAAGACGATATTTTATCCGATTTATTTTACCAATTTAAAGCATAATTAAACACTGAATCTATAAATTACTGCTAATTCCCCGTTCATATTTATTATGAACTGTTTCAGTATAAATTTAAATTTAATAACGGTCACGGCAAAATGTCATTTTTTAAAAGATTATTTTTCATTTTTTTATTGGACTTTAACACAATGACATGAGTCTTTACAATTTTTATTAAAGTTAATAATCAAATATCGTAACGGTAACGTAAAGTAAAGCTTTGCAGTTTATGTCTATATTACAACTTAATGTTTTTTGCCACATTGAATACTGGACAACGTTTTTGTATTTTTGTTGTTAACATTAAGTGACTAAGGCTTTTTATAATTGGGAAGGTTTACTTCGTTTTGACATGAAAGAAGGATTAACAATTACACATTTATTTTTATTCGTTTAAAGCCAACTAACAAATTAGTATTTTGTTAATATAAATATAAAAAAAGAAACTGACTTAGGTACATATTAACGCACAGCCCAAACCGCTGTCTAGAGATTCCAAATTTGGTAGGTTCCTTATGAGGTCTAGGCGTGCACAAAAAAAAGATTTTTCCTAAAATTTACCCCTAACGGGAAGAAATAGGGGAAAAAAGGAGGAAACTAATTTTACTTCTGGTGTTGCAGGCGTCCATAGGCTACGGTAACCGCTTACCTTCAGGCGGGCCGTACGATTGTTTTCCACCGTCGGGGTATAAAAAAAAATGCGTACGGAGTCGCGGGCGCCTGTTAGTTGTTGTATAATTGGCAAATAGAAAGTGGTTTGGGTAAGGAACTTTTAAAATAAAGTGATACTTTCATTTGAAAGTTGTTTGGTTTCCAATTTTTTTTTCGTGTGCGTACATGTATGTCCAAAGTGTTTTTTTTTACATTGTATCATCAATTGAGGTATTGGAGAGTTCGTAAAAAACATTTATTAAGATTTTTAAATTTAGGTTTTTTTTTTTAGATTTAGGGTGTTCATTTAGGACATATTGAACTCAAAAAGTGTCATTTTCTGTTTGTTAACCAATTTTATCGCGCTTTTTAAGGTTCCAAAGTCAACAAGGAACCCTTATAGTTTCGCCATGTCCGTCTGTCCGTCTGTTCGTGGTTTAACTCAGACTCTTAATACTACAATGCTTTGACATAGTTATACATTTTAATTACGCTGACGAAGTTGTAAAATAAAATCTTATTATAAAATTTATAAATACCATTTCTTCCCGAGTACATTTACATTTCTCCCATTAAAATAAAGCATAGGCAAAATATTTTTTTTACAGTTTGACATCGAGTGAGGTATCATTAGAGATAGCTCTTAAAAACCTTCATTTTTTGATTAGGGGAACCGTTTAGGTAATATCGAACTCGAAAAGTGTAGGTAATTTATTCTCGCTAGAGTTGCGCGGAAAATATCTTCTACTCAAATAATCTAAGATAGCACCAAATAACTTTAAACAGAACATTAGTTCATACTTACTGCATTTGACTAAGTTATTTGTGTTTGTAGTAACAGTGTCGGAACCCTACACTGAGCTGATCCGACATGCTCTTGGCCGGTTTTTTTTTACTTCTTACCTTACGTGAACACAAAATTACCCTTTACTATACCGTTACCTAACCTTTACCAGCCCTCGATCCTAAAACCGCGTAGTTATGAATAAATGAACAGCCTACATTGTAACTCTTTCATGCGCGGGGCCTTTGCGCACAAAGCCACCGCCACAGAACCTCATTAAAAAATAACCTTGCAAACAACTCTACTTTAAAACAGAAATTCGAAACTTCCTTAGCTACATCTCTATCACACAATCCCAACACAACACGAGAGCGACAGAGAGCCGTGAGCTTCGAATTTCATTTTTCAAAGCAACCGCTTCGTCAAAGAGCGCCCCCTACCGGCGAGTAGCGGAACTACGCCACTCGCGAAACCAACCTCTGTACTTTTTTAATTAGCCCCATACACAGGGTGAATGCGTGAAATACGTTAGGTTTCCTACGGTTAGTTTGAGCTTTGAGTAAAGTATGTTAATTCAGAAGTGCTCTTTTGAAACGTTCGGGGCACTGGTATGAGGCTATTTGAGAGCTTTGAAAGCTTAAAGCGGTTAATTAGCAAAAAATTCAATTTGCGCAGTTGTTGTTGGTTGGTTAGATACGCTGTTGACTGAGGCTATTCAATTGACCTCTTGCTTTGCCTTTTTATAAATTAGTATAGTAGTGTTCAGTCTCAGTCATATAGATATATTTTGCCAATACACCTAGACAACACCGACAAGATTTTTAATTTTTAAAAATGTCGTTTGGGTGTATTGCTTTAACACGTAGCTAATGCCTAATGTAATACACGAGCTAAGTTTCCACTTGACTGACAAGTAGCTGGCTTATAGCAAGTACACTCGCGCAAGTCAAAGTGCACGTGCCGCGAACTCGGCAAGTCTCAAACTTCTTTTATCTCAGTCTAGGTTCGCTCAAAAAGTGCGAACTCTGTACAAAGTTCACTTTCGCCTTGTGAACTAATTTTTCGCTCGGTGTCAAGTTCAGGGCTGGCGGGCCGTTATGATAAAATAAAATATTCATTATGATTTGCTCAGCGCGCCGCCACGGGTAGCCACGCCGTTGTGTTTTGGCACACGCTGTATGTAGCGTACAATTTGAAGTTTTCTTGGCAATATTTTTTTTTGCGCTTTATGTGTTATTGATTTTAAAGGTCATTGGGTAACTTTATATAAATATTGATTTCTTTTTTTATCAGTGGCCCTGGATTATATTCTTATGATGGTTAAGAGGAGCTCTAAAGAAACATAAACATATTGAAATTAATGCGTTAAATAATATCAGTTCCGAGATATTACTTAAATCTTAGTACCTATTAAGTGTTTGGTACTAAAGGTACGCCCAAGCACAAATGATGCAGTTAAGAGTATTACATAACATAGCAAAATGCTTTTATTTTCAAAAGATCTGTCATAATTTATCACTTTTACGAATGGCCGCTCAACTTAAAAATGTCTGACTTACAAATGAGAACACTTTCACCCAAACCCCTGTTACACTTTCATTGAAATTATTATGTTACATTTATTATAAGTGAACATTAGTCTTTTCCAGTGATGACTAAAATTGGGTCTTATGCAGAACGATTTACCTAATTTTGAGTCTATCTCAGGCTCTCAGCATAGTAAAATTCTCTGTCAGGTACTATTATCCAACCCTTTCACGGAATACACTAGTAGCAAGTATATGAAAGAATAAAATTTTTTTTTTTTTAATATATCTACTACTTATTAATTTATTTCATTAAATTCACTCAATCCTTGGTTACCTAACATTAGCAGGAATAACGAAAATGGTAACCACTCAGATACTAATATAGTTTAAAAAACATAACCTTCTTCTTGGGCAGTTAATTAAAAACACTTCGTCTTTAAAGGTAATGTAATGAGTTCAAGTCCTTAAAACTTACGTATTAATTATTTCGGTAAAAAAACATATTTAATTCGCGTCATAATTTAAGCAGGAACCAATTCTCGCCAACCGCACTGTTTGAAAGAAGACTGAAAACTGGCGTAAAAATCTTCCCGGACCTACCCCAAAGCGAGAGCGAAAACGTCTGGGACTAAACGATTTTTTCCCCCTTTCCCCCTAATTAGTCCATTAATGGGGGCAGGCGGGACGGAGAACCAATTTGTTTCGAGTTTTCAATGATCTCACATTGATTGTTGATTGCTGTGATTACATTATTTTGTCCTGTTTTATGTTTCTTCCGACCGTTCCGTCACCGACCATCATTTTAATACCAATTACCTTCCGGGCCTGATACGTTCATAATACGTTAATAGTAAATTATTAATTTAGATATCACTCAACTTTTATCATGCACCCTAAATATATTTTGCGTCTCATAATCTTGTTTTATGTTTTATGTTACGAGTATATTGGCTTAAAGTAAGCAGTTTTAAGTAAGGTATCAGCAATGGATGGATGGAGGGTTCATATTGGCTCACATAAAATTCTTATTCCTATTTTTTGTTCTCCTACCGATTTGTATTCATAATAATCACTCTTCATATATTTTTTCCTCATACTTTTTTTGGCATACTTTTTAAGTCATAATTATCGCAATTCTAATGCATTTTTTAAGAAACCGTTACTGTTACTGGTGCTGTCTGCCTATATTGGCGTTATGAATTCAGATGATTATGAGTTCCGATCGTTAGTATTAGAACAAATTATAAAGAGTATGAAGAGTGATAATTATGATGCAAAATGGTATGAGAATAAATTTCGGACTTCCGATAATAGGACTTAAAAAGTTATGTGAAAAATTGCGCTCCCATGGATGGAAGTTTTACATATTTTCTGTTTGTTAGAAATGCCATTTAAATCAGAAGTAATTTTACTTCGTTTTTCTGCGCTAAAGAACTTTTGAACATGAACTGTAAACTCTGACGTAAAGTTGACCAAATAAGGTTAAATGTCATTTGCACTATATAAAATAATAAGGATATCTTAACTTATATATTGACTTCAATCCACGACGGCACTTCCAATCAATCAAGCGGTCGTTGCACGGTTGGCCAATGTATTATAATTATTTATTTATTTAATGGCAACCGGTCGCAATATCGAGCAACCATTTGTGCCAATGTCAAGTTTGTATTTTACATTTACATATCAAAAAAAATCATAAGGCAACGTTGTGTAGTGATCCTCTAGCCTCCGTGAAGCGATGTAGATAGAACTTTACGAAGACGTTGGCCAATGTAAGAACGTAAAAATAAAAAATGGGGGATATTGGGGATTGGAAACGCTATGAGATGCATCAGTCGATTTGGAGTGACTTTACCGACATTTTTCTACTACACTCCGTGATCTCTTAATGGGATTTTACAGCTTTCTCAGTTTTCGCAATCCATCTCAATTACTTCGAGTCTAACACAACCGATTTTCACACCCTGTATTTAATCGTCTTTAGATTTTTTTACCGTCCAGACCCGGCACATTTGGTGCCGTTGGCACAAAATCGACGCCATGTATATAGACTGATTCATTTTTTTTTTAAATAGTTCTTTTGTAATCATTTATTACCTCTCTAGTTAACCGTTATCGACTTTAAGGGTCTGTTGTTTGATCAGTAGTTAAACTAACTAATTGTTAAAAATCGTTACTAATGGAAAAAAAATCGATTATTTTTTTGAATTTTAACATCTAATTGAGTTAACTACTGATCAAACAACAGGGCCTTAAAGATACAAAACGTCTTTGATTGAGTTTGACTAATTGTCATTTACCTATACAGCACATTTAGTCATATATAAACTGAAAGTTATTTTCGGGATGCGATTTACGTTTGGTACTGTTGAAATAATAATTTAGAGAAAACTCACATAAACCGAGGCGAAGCGAGAGAGTTGAGATTACAATAGGTAAGTACTCTTTATTATTAAAATACTAGCTTTCGCCCGCGACTCCGTCCGCGTAGAAGTCGTTTATCGCTGCTCCCTCGGAAATTGCCCAATTTTCCGGGATAACAACTATCCTATGTCCTATTCCAGAACCTAACCAATATGTGTGCCAAGTTTCATCTTGATCCGTTCAGTGGTTGAAGCGTGAAAGACGGACAAACATACACACTTTCACATTTATAATATTAGTATGGATTGAAATGCAACACAAAACATGTATTTTTATTTACCTATGTGTAATTTTTTATGCAATGATAGGTTTTTAGAACATTAAACAACGATTCGATAACTTAATTTACTGCGTGTTATAAAACCACTTCCTGTATATGAAATTATATACGGGGTCTGCACCTATTTGAAGCATATACTTGCCCTAACAAGGCCCCAAACCAAACTAAACATTTCCTAATTTCAACCCTCCAACTACACCTAACTAACGCTGGCAAATGAGACTCACATATCCCGCACCACCAACAAACGAAGACCTCTACACCCTCAATACTATCCCCTTAACCTCACTGTAAAAGTTAAGATAAGGGGGGAAGTGGAGGTCTTTCCGAACTGGTGTTGTCAGTGTCTGTTGAGTTTACATCCAAGTTATTAGACGTTTCGGAAATACGGTTTGGGCAAACCCCGCGGCGTTGTAGTGGGACCGAGGTTGTCGATATAACATTCTCTGAATTCTGTAATGAACAAAGCTTTGGCGGAGGTTTTACCGATAAGGAAACTACAAGTGTAAATTTGAACAAAAGTTTACATTGTTTAGGACTAATCAAAGAGCACTTTTGGTAAATTTTGACTTTATTATCGACAAATAGATCTATTGGTTTAGGTTAAAATAGAACTCTTCAGTGTTTTTAACCTACATATGTAAAAATCTATGAATGTGTGTATATTCTCTATGGACTCTATGCTCTATGGTATACGCCGAACAAACCTAATTTGACCTTTAAACATCATTGTGTAACATCTCGTATAATGCTATTTCCAAGGAAAGCATAAGTATAAAAATTAAGGAGGATTCCTATATAAAAACATCAGAAAAAAAAATACAGGCTGTATTTAAAAAATGGCTTTATTTAGCTATTTCTTTAAGTTTACCGTAAATCTGCTATAATAAATTGCGAAAGTATATCTCAAAAATAATAACGTCTCAATGCATATAAAATTATGTCCTGTAGTAGTTACATGGCATTCCAATCCACGACTCAAAAATAGCACGGGATTTCGATGTTCTCCCGGCACTAAAACAGCCACTCGCTTAGTATTATACTGATGTGTCAAACACCTAAAATATTAATACCAATCAAGTAGCAAAAATTATAGACATTCCACATCTTAAATCTCATCTTAAACAAAAAATACCTAACCAGACGACTATAAATCACTCCCATCCCTAGATTCCCGGGATGGAAACGTTTGTAGCCCGCGGTCCGGGCATGGCAAATACCCTGGGTAAATAACGGGCTACAACCCGGGCACACACGGTACATACGAGCACATACCCGGGCGAAATTGCTAACTAATAGGATTTCAGAGCGGCGTCGTGATCTTATTTTATTGGAAACCTACTGGCTTATAGGCCGCTTTAGTTGAAATAGTTAAAAGTGAACATGCTGTGATAAAATGATTAGTTAGTGTATTTTTAAATTACATCCTGTGATAAAATATTTAGTTTAGTGAATTTCAACATTTTTATTTTTATTTAATTGTATTGGTTGACAGCCATTAGTACAATCAATCACATATTATATCTATTATAATTTTAAGGTTCAAAATCCAACCTCAAGTAGTGGTGTCATTCAGGAACTTTTTAGGGTATCACACAAAGGTTAACTTAATGATTTTCTTTCAACTAACACACGAGTTACTATTTGGAGACACTTACGAAATGTTTCCAGTAATATTGTAAGGATTTTTGAATGGCGTCGTGCTCTTATTAGAAAACTACAAGCAAATTAAGGCTAGAAACAGTTGAAAGTGAAAATGTTGCAGTAAAATATTTAGTACGAGTACAATGTAAACATTTAGCGACGGTATTTGTTCCTGGGTCTTGAATAATTTCTATATAAGTACATAAGTACGTATTTATCTAGTACGCAGTACAAGCTTAGAGATTAGTTTAGGACAAAGTCAATTTGTGTGAGATTTTCCCTAGATATTTATTTATTAATATATTGTACAAGATGTACCAGCGACATTGTCGGCGTAAAAATCGTGTAGGTAAATCACTTGGATTTATATTTGTTGGTTGGTGTAGTGTAGAAAAGAAAGTAAAGACCAATGCTATAGGTAATTTTAGAGGTTTTTCTCCTGGTATGGAGTCCATAGGTGGTGGTGTTACCTTTCATCAGCCACGCGGGCTGCTTGTATGAGACTCAGACTCAGAGTAATACAGAGGCAGGTGCTGTCAGAGCCATTTGTACAACTTTAGCATGCTTTGTCTATTTATTTTATACTATACAGGGTAACGCCTGAGTCATAAAACCGAAATTATGATTTCTAACGCAGCATTTCAAGGCGAATTCAGTGCATTAACTGCAAAAACCAACAATTAAACTTTGTTGAAGTAAAAATTAATTTCTTCAAAGAGTAAAAATTACCAACCTTGTGGTCACCCTATCCTCCTAGACGAGTTATGTATGAATCTGACAGTTCAACGTAAGAGAGTGGTAACCATGAGACTCGGTAAATTTCAAATTAATAATTTTAATTAATTATTACATAATATTAAATTTACGGATTTTTGCATAGTGTTACGTACGAGTGCTTCAACTAACAGTAAAGAGCCAGAAAAACATATTTAGGTTCAAAATTTAGGAGTTTATTTATTAGGGAACACCTTAAAATTCCGAATTACCTTTTTCCGAATATTCATTTGTCCGAATTGTTGAATGTTACGCTGGACCTTTTTTAGTTTAAATGCATAATTTAATTGTCATACGTAGGGTGTTAGGTTTGATTTATAAGCGATAGCAACAAGGTAAATCTTCTATCAAAAAATTGCATTCGGAATTATGAAAATTCGGAATTCGAACAATTCGGAATTATGACTCTTCGGAATTATGTAGTGTACCCATTTTATTACTAGAGATTCCACTTAACTTTACTTTTTAGATGAATTTAATATTGCCGTAGCTCCCAGGCTTTTACGGAATGTGAGGTTTTGATGAGCGGTTTGAAGGAGAATATTCGAGCCCTTTACTATGTGACAAGCAAATAGCTTAGTTACTTGCCTCTTATATGCATGTTTCTACTCATTGGAGCCTATTCTCTTTGTCTTAGATATATAAACGTCGATATTATATGCGAGTTTGTACATAAATGTAAGTTTATTAATTTTTTCCCTTCTTTTTCTTGACAATGCGAGTTTAGGACAAGGTTGGTCTTTGACATCGTCTGTTTATCTGTTACCGTTCGTTGTCTATTGCTATATATTGTCCAACTCTTAAAGGGGTGATAGACGGGCGAGTAAGTACGCCGTACTTGGGCATTTTCACGAAAAAGTGTACCCAATTAAGGACTGAAATTAAGGAACTTTAACTTTGTCAGTTTTGGCCGCCGCCAATGTATAGCTAATTTTCGTCACAAAACTGACAAAGTTAAAGTTCCAATTCCAGTCCTTAATTGGGTACACTTTTTCATGAAAATGCCCAAATGTCGTGAAAGTACGGCGTACTTACTCGCCCGTCTATCACCCCTTTTACGTGCCAAGAAAGGTAAGGAAAAAATGACAATACATTGGTAACTGAAAGAGAAAAGTGGAAGGTTTTGCTTAGCAAATAGATACAAAATGGCTATGAAAAGAAATAGGTACCATGGCCCTGACAAGCGGCATTTCACGAATATGAACAGGATTGACGCCATGACATGGGTTCGATTTCTACAATCATTAACTTTTCTACAATGCATTTGGCCAGCCTTATAGCCGTAGACAAGATGCATAACGCTTTTCGATGACTGGTCGGTAATATGGATTCTACTCTAGCGCTTCGGACAAGACCATTATTACGGAGAAGAAGCGCTGGAAGAAACTTTAGCAAACCCACCATAACAATGTTGCAATTTCAGAACAAATATTGGTCATCACATTCGTTTTTTTTCTGGATTTGCACTTTGAGAACGTAACTTTCGTTCCTTACGTTTATTTTAACTCAAAACACATGAGTTTCAGCTAACTTTTATTTATCTTAACGGAACCCTCACCAGAACCCTATTCCGAGAGGGACTGAGCCGCGCGTAAACTTCACCGGTCTAACAACAACACCGCGAATCCCTAATTCCGTTGATTTTCCATCAGGCTCTACATTATTCATTAGTTTCCGACATGCGCCCCGTTTCACAAGTATACTAAGAATTACTAGAAGGTTGTGGTGTCTGTGTGTACTGGTATAGCAAGGGTGCCAATATAGTAATTAATTGAATTCAAAATTGGCACACACGAGTCATAGTGCTTGTGTCTTTGCCACGTAGTCCGATTCGATGGATCCTATAGTGTGGCTTACAAGGATGGGCCACACTACGAGTATATACGACTCCATCGAATCGAACTCCGTGGCAAATCTTTTTTTTTTAACAATAAATCCACAGCACAAATTACAAAAAAGGATTATTGCAGACATATTTACAAATTATGGGCCAATTACGCCCAATTATTATTAATATTAATTATTTTAATCTACAGGACAAAACTGACAATCAAATCCTACCATCATTAGATAACAATTCAATATTAAATTTCAGCTGATATGAAAAGCTTTATTAAGGTCCTGTCATCCCGGCTCATAGACACCTCCGGAGATCCTAGAGCTGGTGCTTATCTCTGCCAAAGGATTGGGCTAGCTATCCAGAGAGGTAATGCAGCCAGTGTCATAGGGACCATGCCTGCTAGAGGTGTTCTTTTTCTAGTGTTGATAATTATTTATATCTTTAATATGTGAGTAGCTTAGTTTCATTTTAACTTAAATACGAATAGTTTTCATTTTTAATTGTATTGTGATAAGATAATTTTTATTACAGACAAAGAATTAGAAATAAACTTTATAATAATAATAATGAAGTTAAACGGGAAATGATCACAGCTAAGTGCTGCCAAACGGCATTGAATTCAAAAGGAAGCATATCATGTATTATTGTTGAATTCTGTAAATACACAATTCAATATAATTTAAATTATATAATTTGACTTCTACATCCATACCTACATCCTTAGAGTTCCCCTTTATCCATCTTGCCTTCGCAGCACTTCTCTTTAAGTATTAACAAAACGGTTTATCTAGAAACTTCGATTTAACTGCTGTGTAATTTGCCGAAACTTCGATATGCTTCAGCAAATTGCACTCAAATGTTAAGTCTAGTCAAGTGATTTAACTTACGACTAAGTCTTTAAGCTAGGTTTGTATTAGATAGGTACACGTCACGTTACATAGGTACGTAACGTGACGTTGTAAACTAAATCATAGGAAGTCTCTTATACGTTTTAGTTGTCTACGTTAATTTAACATGGTCCATAGTGGCCTAGAAATCAAATTGGTTGATTGTACATCTAGAACTCTATCTCACGCAAACTAGTTACATTTCTAGGCTCGTAGAATAAAATACTCGTATCTATATAGGTATACTTACTATATTTACTTAGCTTATAGTGGTGGTGGGACCTTTTGCAAGGTCAGTCCGGATCGCTACCATTAAGGTAAGGTGGGGCAAGTACATCTACGGGGTAAGTCCGTCTAACCAACAATATCTCCTAAAAATATATGGTTTGTCGCGCTGACCCCATTGACGCATTTACCCCGTAGACGCTCTTACCCCCCTGACGGTTCAAGTGCGTCTACAGGGCAAGTCCATCTATCCAACAATATCTCCTAAAAATATATGGTTTGTCGCACTGACCCCGTAGCCGCTCTTACCCCGTAGACCGTAGACGCTCTTACCCCCCTGACAGTTCAAGTGCATCTACAGGGCAAGTCCGTCTAACCAATGATATTTCCTAAAAATATGTATATGGTTTGTCGCACTTACCCCGTTGACGCTCTTACCCCAGCTGACCTTATCTTGTACTTTAACCTACCGCCAAGCAACAGTGTTCGCACGCAAGGCAGTGAAATTACTAGCATAGAGGCATTCCATCTTGGTCCTCAGGGTAGGCAACGCATTTGTAGTCTTAAGATTGCAGTCTTAACACCTTCCATCCTAATAAGATCCTAATAAGATTCCGCCCACAATCCAGTTTAAGACCAGCGCAAAATTATCTATCATTAATAATCTTTGGTATTTACCTAATTTTTCCAGGCTCATTTTTATAAGTAACTATATTCTATAACGGTAGGTAGTCTAACAAAGTTATCTTGCCAAGAAAAGCTGCACCGGTTGTTTAATCAGAAATCAGCATTCAAGCTGCATTTAAATCTTATATATAATCTTATAAGCCTAAAATTTATAACCGTTAATGCTAGGTCAGAAATGTATAGGTTTGCACCAACTAAACTCCCTATGGTGCCCATGGGTGATCGTAATTGCGTTAACGTAACTTTAAAAAAAGTAGTTGCTTAATAATATCTTTTTGCAAAACATCTACAGCCAGCGAATTTCGGCTTAAGTAATTCAATTTTTAGAAGATTTTCCTTTAAGCTAGATAGTTCTTTATGTTATGATTATGGCAGATGGATGAAAGTAACAAGGAAATCTTACTATATTAGACCTATTTTAGTCAACGCAGTATCATAATAAATTTATTATACAGTGTAAATTGTTTGTAACCGTACTAGTTTATTTAATAAATAAATATCATGGTTTGTTAATAAAGGAATGTCACATGCTAACTTTTTGCCGCAAAGAAGTATGAACATACAGACGTTTTTGAGTAGTAAGGTTAAGGTATAACTAATCTATTCTAATAAGAATCTGCGCAAATACTAGAAATTTAAAAATTCAAGACCCGACTAGGCGAAATAAATAAGCCTTACTTACTTTCAAAGCTCATTAAGTAATAAGTTAAGCTATGTTTTTTACCAATAAGTAAGAATAACCTAACCAAGTTTCCTTGCTAACGAGAGCTACACCGTCCATTTTACACTCAAAATCAGCCTTCAAGTTAGTTCCATCATCTTGCATAACGTACATAGGCAAGTAAATTGAGCTCACGTGGGGGAAGAAGGGGTAAAGGGGGAGAACTTGCTTAGATAATGTGCATACATTAAACTAAGACCGAACTAGCGGGGAGACGGGGTAAAGTTGGGTCTAATTACGGGGTGATTAGGGATGCGTGCGATGGATTCGAGGATTGAAATATGATAGAATGATAACTTAAAGAGGAGATGCTCTGCATCCGATTCGGATTATAAACTTTGATATTCACAAAGCGCTTGACGTTATTTTAACTTCATTCTTTAGAGGTGATAACTCTTTTGAACAATTGCTTCCTTTTTGTTGTATTGTTGGTTCGACATAATTATTCTTGTCTTCAAGTTACACGTTCTTCTTTTTTCCGCTTCCTACATACTTGTTTGAACACAGTAGAACTACCAAGTTATAATATACAACGCGTGACTTTGGTTCATAATAAAAATAAAAGATTTATTAATAAAAGAAAATATAATTTAGATCACGTACATACATAATCTCACGCCTTCGTTCCCAGAGTGGGGTAGGCAGAGCTACAGAATTACAAACATCTCTAAAAAACTTGTTGATAATTCTATAACCACAATTTGCACAATTAGGCTAAGATGTTTACCAGCGTATTAGTGACAGGTTGCAAGCCCATCGCCTAACAGTACTACAAGCCTTTATTCCCTTAGTCGTCTCTTACGACATCCACGGGAAGACATGGAGTGGCACTATTCTAACTCGGCAACCACACGAGGCATTTAGATCAATTAAAATAAAATAAAACATGAAACCTAAACATCATTGAAATAGTTACAGAATTTGACTAGATATTTATCGGTGCAATGCTAATTGGAATACATGTATTTCTTGTAGGAAGCTTCAAACGAATAGGAATTTTCAGATTCATACCTTGTCTAAAAATAAACTCGCAGGGAATACATAATATTATCAATATGACATAAAGATTCCGCAGCTAGTTAGTAGAACTACTAACTAGCTACATAAATACCGGATGGGAAAAAATGTGCCATATTTTTTTCTTTAGCTGCTTACGAACTAACTGGGGGGCCTAGTCAAGATTTATAACGCTAAGTTAGCCATTTTCGAAAATCGCCATAATGTATAGGATAGACGTAAGCTGATGAAAAATTTCGTCAACGCTTATGTCAACTCCATATATTTCGAGTCGATAGAAAACAGAAACGTTAGCAGCGTTTGCATCTTGGCTAGGCCTAGTGATTATTCATAATGTCTATGCTGATAAGATAATATGTTAGTAATTAGGCCCGTCCCTTATATAACTATCAATAACTGATTATTTTGTACATACCTCTACATACAACAATCACGCCTCTTTCCCGTAGGGGTAGGCAGAGACTACTTCCTTCCACTTGCTACGATCCAGACAAACTTCCCTCGCTTCCTCCACACTCATAAGTCTCTTCATACACGTGCGTCGGATTAGGGTCTCCTGACCTGGCCCTTTCTTAATACGTCCCCGACTTGATCGTGGAACGTTCGCCTTGGCCGCCCTCTTCCAAAAAATCACTTTCACAAAACATACGCAACAACACACAACAACTTCTCTTTTGTACTATTTTCATATTTAACAAATATCTTTATTTTCAAAAACTATCAATATTTCATGCGCTATCAATACGGTTTATACGATCTTCAGCTAAGTCCCAGGTTCGATTCCAGAAATCGGAGCGTGTTTACCATCTTCGTGCGGATTACAGCGTAAGTCGATCGGCTCATATCCGACGAGATCTAGCGCTTACATCGGGATTTCAGGATGGAAATGTTATTTGAGCTGTTCACTACCTTCAATGTTCAGTAAGTCTGCATGGCTGTGACGGCTAGGTTTTTAGCGAACACACCTAGGGCAATCGATTGTCGCTGTCATCGTAATATAGATTCCTTAAATATCCTCTTTTGTTTTTTTTACAACGTAGCATAAAAAACCAGCTAGCCGAAATAGAACAATTGTTTTTATTTTGAATGTAGACACGCCTTCGAACTGTCAAAATGAAAACAATTGCGATTGCGATGAGCACATAAAGATTTTGCAAAAAAAAAGTATAGCCGGCAACAAAAGCTTGCCCCAAAAATGTTTTTTCTTGACAGAAACTTATTACTAGACTATGTTACCCAAGCAGACATAGTTAAATCCGGCGTTAAATATCTCTCTTAACTCCACTTAGCACCAAGAAGCCTTACACTGAGTAATAGAAAGGTACGAAACACCGGTTCTATTATATTAACCCCTAAGAAACTTATGCACTAGTTAGAGCGGGCGGTAAAGTCAGCAATTCCTCCCTTAATCATCCCACGGGAGTTTACGGCGCTGAAGTTTAGCAATTAGACGTATGAGACCAGACGGCAGCTGCCGTGTATGGTTATGGTGGCACGGGGCAGGAAAGTGGCACTTTTGAGCTGTAGCGTCTTAAAGGTAAGTACCTATCAACAAAACAGTAGCGGGAGGAAAATTTTGAGAACAGCATTTATTTTACAGGTGTACTGGAAAACTCCAAAATATATTTTACCTTAAATGCAAATCGAGATTAAGAGTAAATGTACCAAGTAATATGATCAATAAAATGAAACAAACATTGAATTAAATTAATATGGGATACCTATAGGATAGAAAAAGTGTTTTGGGCAACAAGGCTCTTACAAATGGTACACCATCATTTTATCGACTTACACCTCATCGATTACCGCTTGTTTGTTATTAGTTTTTTTGTGATAGACATTATTTCCTATCTGTTTCTGTAACAACTTTTAATATTTAGTGCTGTGACTATTTTTCTTTCTCCTGTGCTTGTGAGCTTTTTTTGCTTATAACTGTTATTTCTTCCATGTGCTTATTCCTTGACATTATAATTTATATATGTATGTGGAAAACGCTAGTTTTAATTATCTCAAGTTAACCTTTTCCAAAGTATCAATCCCTCGAATTTCGTTTCAACGAACGCTATTTTCTACTGAAACCATGATATTTATCAGGATCTTAAACATTAATTAGGTACGTTAGACCTGTCACTGCCAAAAAAATAACTCATGCGGCGAGAAAGTCGATTGAAAGAAAATTCTGGGGTCCTAGTGTAAAAGGGTGTAAGTCTCGTGAAGATCAAGTGAAAAAGGGTGTAAGTCTGGTAAACTCCGTTTATGTATATACCCTTTTTCATTAAGAGGTAAGTCGACTTGTTGCCCTTTTTCACTAGTTCCCTAGAATTCTGCATAATGATATGTTCCTCTTACAGAACGATCAAGACAAAAAACAAGGTAGTCCTGATTTTCCAAAGTTGACGTCGTAGTCGGTGCTAGTCTGCTGCCCGGAAATCGCCGAAACACGACATCTTTCGGCCAGAAGTCTGGACCCTTGACGGTCCACAGCGTAAACCGCGCAGCTCAAAGCATATAGTTCAGCATGTGTCGCAGCCAGAGTCACGGTACTGGTTTTGTGTTGAACTCCTGTGCATGTTTATTGCAACCAAAAAGAACAAAGATATATAAGAAAGCTTCAAAAACGATTTGCAAATGTAGTGTCGTTGGTTGCGTCATTGCTGAAAAGTTTACCTAACGTAGATCAGGTTGAGTGTGGAGTTGGTGCAGTCTTTAAAGATATCTCTTTTTTTTAATTCAGTAATTCGTCATACTATGATGTATTTCAAACAAATTACTGCCTTTGACGGATCAAGAAAATAAATTAATGCTGGAAAATCGAGAAAGGCAATTAAAAGTGTGCCCGTAACTTTTTTAGTCTCAAGTTGATAATAAATAAGATTTTCTTACATTTGTGAAGGAACATAGCTTGTGAAAATAAACTAGCTCTAAGTACGGTCGGCCTTGTATGTAGCTACATGATTTAATACTTTGTCACTTTAATGTCATTTTCAACTGCTGCACTAATTCGTAAAAGGTGTTAAAGCGACAAGGTACTAAAGTGAACTGCTACATCAAATGTATGACTTACCTTGGCATGAAAATAGATGAAAACTTTTCTTGGTCATCTCACATTGATTTTATTTGTAGTAAATTAAGAGTTTTATTGGGAAGGTTTTACCACTTAAGCTATAGAGTCCCAAATAGCACATTAAAATGTTTATATAAGTCTCTAGCTGAATCAATTATTTGTTAATCTCTTGATTGCTATGGTCTTACCTTTAAAACAAATTTGGATAAAGTAGAAAAGTTGCAAATTAAATTCCTCAAGCTACTAGTGAACAATAAAACTAAAAATAAATGTAAACAAGACTATTATAAAATATTTAAGATATGCAAAATCCTACCGGCAACCCTTAGACACAAGTACTTACTGGCAGTTAATCAACATGGTAATCAAGAGATTAACTTATCGCAATTGAGCCAAAAACATGGCACCTGGCACCAGGTCAGTAGCCGCTGGTAAATATGCTGTACCCAGAGTGAGCAATTACTATGGGGACAGGCTTATTGAGAAGCGCTTGCCTTACATCCTCAACAGCCTACCTGCGGCTCTGAGACTGGATCCTAACAAAAATAGGTTTAGGAGAGCCTTGTTTAAGCACTACCTTAATATTATTAAAAATTTTAAAATTACTGTTTATTTATTCATTATTAATGTAGATTCTGATCTGTGATATATACTTATGTAAACTAAGACTCGCGGATCCCACTGTCAAACTGTGAAAACAGTTTTGCGGGACCTTGTAATAGAACTAATTTTGTAAACATGTTATAATAAATAAATAACATAAGGCCGACTGTACAACCATGTCTTAAACTATAGCTCTGTTATATTAAGGAGATCACAACGAGCTCTGCTACTAAAAATGAAAGAGTAAACAGGGGAAATTGCAATTAAGTCCTTGGTCTTTATTCTACTTTGGTTTTTCCCGTATTGCAATCATATTGTTTATGACTAATGACACACCTTTTCTGTCAAGTTAATAAAAGCTATCATAATGTTAAACAACAACAATACGGTACAGAAAATGAGGAATAAGAATTCTTAATTTATTTTTCTAACTATGACAAAGACCAAACTCTTACTCTTTCCACTTTTGAAAGACAAGACTGCAATTACTTCCACCTCCAATTCATTAAGCTGCTGAATTCCAGAGAAACTACATTCCATCGCAACATACCGTCGAAGCTCGCGATCTATGCCGTAGTAAACCCGAACACAAACAAAGCAAAGCGATTGCACATGTCCCCCACAAGATAAATAACCCCGCTACCCTGCCACCCACTGCAGACACACCGAAATACAGCAGATATGCGATTTTCTAAACAACTATATTTTCAATTCGCTAAGGAATTATTAACCGACTAGACTAAGTGGTCCTCTATAATATGAGATACTCTGGTGAACCGTCACTTGGATATATTTTTAATTTGGTTTCAGTTTTCGTCGGCTAAAGCGGTAGGTACGAACTGTCCCTTATGCCTACAAGCACCCGTGACAACTTCTTTTCTTCGTTAATACTTCTTCGAAGAGTTCAATAGTACTTTAAGAGACTAAAACCCCTAGGCCCGTGTGTTTGTCATTGAACAGGTATCAGCGAGTAACATGACCTGTAAGTGCACGTGAATCAATTGTCGTGCGTGCGTGTCAAACTTGGTCGTGCTTCGACACTGTTCAACCAAGGTCGTAGGTCCCTAACGCAGCATAATTCCTATTAGCTTAGGGGTCAAGTATATTTATTAGTCTAAATTAAGGACCAAGTGAGCAACGATGAGTGAAGGTAAGTAGGCGACACTTGAAAGCCACTAGCTCCGTCGTGTGACTCGAGTAAGTATTATCTGTGTTGCAGTGTAGGTATAGTTACTAACCTCAAGACCAAAATGATATCTCTGTATCGCAAATCGATTCAATGATTATTATTATATGTACTTCTTTCTCATTCGCTCTTAATAAGCGAGCGTATAAGAACGACTGAAAGATAAACCCGGAAACACCTTCTACGAGTAAGAGCTATCGCACTATAGTTATTTCGCCTCTCTTTCATCATGAGTAAACATCTAAGTAAGTAAATATGCTTTACCATAAAAATCACCCACAATAATAACAAAATGCTTTCTCGCCTACTGTACCCCAGTCTCCCCTGCACAATTGCTTCTACCCGAGGCATCTTAGAAACGCTGACAGGCAGTATTTACCTGACGAGGAATAGGGCATGTAGTAAATGCCCCTCAAACGTCGTCGGCCTAAATTGAGCGCGGTACATAATGAAAGGGATTAGGCACTAGTTACTTAATATTAATTATTGTCACTTAATGGTGTAATACAATGGCTTTCTAGGTAGTAGATATTTTGGTGGGTGGGTTCAGGATGACTGTTGATTTTACTTTTACTAACTTTATACCTACATCTTTTGTTTTTTCTACGATTGTTACCATAGTTAGAATTGCCAACTTGCGAGGGAAACATGTCTCGTAAAACGGGAGGAGCTATTGGGAAGATAATGCAGGGTGGTTTATATTATTGTGTGATGTGATGATGTGTAAGCTCAATAGGACTAAACAAGATGCCTTTTACGAAAGATATGGCACTGGTCCCACCGCCGGCGAGTAAGCGATGAACTACCAGCGATTTTCTTGCCCAAGAATCGAACAAAAGATAATCGCTCCCGTGTAAATAAAAGAGAGAGATATACATTTATAGTTCATCGCTGAGCGAGTGAGCCAGCGATGAACTATAAACTTAAACCTCTCTCTTTTATTTACACGGGAGTGATTATCTTTTGTTCGTTTCTTGGGCAAGAAAGTCGCCGATAGTTCATCGCTTACTCGCCGGCGCGGCGGTGGGACCAGTGCTTATGGACTGTAAAAATCTGTAACAATCTATGTTATTGACATAGGCCCGATTTATACCAAGCGAACGAACAATTTATGCATTATCTCTTACCTTTTCTTTATAAAAAATAAAGACAAAACATTGTCTAGAGCACTCCTTCGCTGGGTCTAAACGCACCCAAAGGTGAAAACACGACAGCCTAATGCACTGCATACTGTAGTCCCCAATGTTAATAGAATGAAACTTTTCTAACCCCAGATTATTCCAATCCCAATCCATCTAAACAAGATATTTATCCTGTTAGTTGAGTCGATTATTCTGCTCCGTAAATCAGAAGACTAGATTATAGATCCAGTTGTTCGGCCATCTCATGTTTCGGGAGATTTCGATTATCGTTATTCCCTCGGTACCTTTTTAATTTTCCGGGATCAAAAGTATCCTATGTGTTAATCCAGGGTATAGCTATCTGCATTTTAATCTAATTCCATCCAGCCGTTGCAGCGTGAAGGAGTAACAAACAAACACACAACAAGATTTCGCATTTACATATTATTGCTTAGGAGAAAATCCATAATGGAGAAGGCTTTTAATTGACACAAACGGATGTTTGGTTAATTACACGACCAACTTAGCATCCACATAAAATAATTACACAAATTATTGAATCATGGGACAGAATTCTTATTAGCATTTACAAATGACATACAAACATGAATATCTTTTGAAACTTGAAAGGTTTAACTATTTTGTCTAATAAGAAAACTAATTTCCGTCTATTCCAATAAGATCGATAGTTGTAAAGACATCTAGTGTCGAATAGCAGAACTATGTAAGTACTTATTGTTACTTTGCAGGAATATCAGAAGATGGCAGCACTAAAATGCGTTAGTCGCCAGAGAACTGCGCTTGCGCGTCAGCGCTGTTTGCGCTTACATTGCTGTTGTTTTGTACGGGAACACCTCAAAATTCCGATTGCCGTTGCTGGAGTTATTTATTGTAGATTAAATGCATCATTTTATTGGTATACGTTGGTTATGTTAGGTTTGATTTACAAGTTATATCAAACAATAAAGTCTTCTATCAAAACATTGCATTCGGAATTTTGTTCATTTCGGAATTATGTATTGTAGCCGTATTGTACATATTAGTTCCACTAATAAAGTTACCAGATTATAATTAAAGCTTCACAATTTTCATAAAAGTAAATACCCAAATCCAGAGATGGAAAGTTAACATTTGTAATTAAGTAACTAGAATAGTGCGCAAGCGCAATGAGTTGATAGAGTCAGTCAAATATTATTAAAAAAATACAGAAGAATTGAGAACCTACTTTTTTTGAAGTCGGTTAAAAAGAGAGTGCGAATTTTTTGTGTTTGTATAGCTATCCGACAGATAAAAACCGGAACCAAGGAACCTATTTGGAAAATCCTTTCACCATTTGAAAGGTACATTATGCCGGATGATAGACATAGGCAATATTTTTATTTGTTTAAACCAGAGCGGGGCGAGGGCGGTGCGGAGGAACGCTAGTCTACAATAAAATAAAATAAATGACACGCGTTGTAGGTAAGTAATACCTAGTTGTCTGAGGCGAACCTGTTGACTTACTTTACGAATCGTTTACATAAAAATTCAGGCTCCGGCATTTTGAGGATGAAAAAGTCAATGTTTGGAAATGATAGACTTCCTACGTACGTATACCTACGTTACGTATGTCTTTACGTATTTTGCCGTCCCACAAGGCAGTAGAAGAGTATGAAGTCTTACCAAATACTCGTAATTGAGTTCGTTTGACATACTATTATGTTTATTATTAATAAGCAAGACATTATAAACTATTGTCTATCACCAATGAACTAAGAATCATATTTATTTACCGAAAAACAAAACTCCGTCCCCCCGGTTAAGTCGCGTTCAGACGGCAATTAATAACGTCCGAAGTTTACCGGTCCGATTTATATTCCGGACGGGCGCGGCCGCACCTATTTGCGCGTACCTTTATCTTTGTTTAGAATTTACCCCTCGGTGGCTGCCAGTTATAGCGCGCGGTAACTAACAATGTCACTGAATGCCTTGAGTCTTCGCCATTTTCCATTTATATAACTAAAGAGGACTTTCTTGAGTTGTGGTGAATTAAGAGAAAAAACGTCCGTTTTTGCTAAAATTATGTGTTAATAAAGTTGCATAATATATTTTTTGAAAATAAGGCGAAATTCAAAAATTAATATTGGAATGAGTGATTTACTAGGAATGAGTCAAATAAACACAAATGTCACTTAAGTTGGCCGTCTTAGGGCCCGTTGTTTGATCAGTAGTTAACTCAACAAATTGGTTTAATTCGAAAACGGAATCGAAAATTTTTCACATTTCCTTGAGATTTTAACCATTAGTAACGTTTTTTGACCATTAGTTAGTTTAACTACTATTTCAGCACGCAAAAAAGGCGCATACATTAAGTCGTCGAGTTGCGGAAACCAGCCCGCTCTAACCTAACCTATAGTTTAACTAACGATCAAACAACAGGCCTTTAATATACATACTATTGAAAAAGGCCTTTTATTAGGGTTTCAATGGTACAAACAAGTTGGTAATTTGGTGTTTTCCAAAGTCTTTATAGGTCCTAGAATTCAATAATTAAGTACACTCTATAAATCGTGTATCTGTCATTCGGTATGGACTAGGTAGTAGAAGACGTACTACGCGACAAACACATCGCGGGTAAGTTACGCTAGCCCCCTTGCTTCATTTAAACGAGGGAACGCGTAAAACACGTCAATTGCATCAAATTGGTTGAAGCAAAAACTCTATACCAAGCTCACAATTCTCCAGTCTCATTGTAACCAAGCCTATATTTCCAAAAAAAAACTATCGGCATAATTTAACTTAAACACCTAAACATTCTTTATCCAAATCTCTAACCCTCCGTACCCCATATGCGTAAACATCTTACGCAATACACGCCTTATCTCTCCGAGCAGCCCTTACTTAACCCTCCAAGGGTAACTTGAAATAGGAATAGTCGCATTAGGCCCAAAATTACAGGCGACCGTCACAGCCTAACGTGGTAAAATGGCTTAACCACCTGGGGGGTTAACCCCTGTCTCCCCAAAACTCGAGCGAGGACTTGAGACTTTAAACACAAACCCCACCAAACTAATCTGGCCCGTACAAGCCTTAGCTACATGGTCGGTTTTTAGTTACAGCCGTGCCTCAGATCTCGGACGCGGGAGCTAAATGTTAGCATTTGACCCCACTTCGTATTTTAGGTCCGTGCGGGGTGGTGGGGGTTGTTTTAGTCATCAATAATGTTAGAAGGTAAGCCTTAGTGGAGATATGCACCATTTGTTATGTGACGCTTGGGCTTACTTGAGTTGGTTCAAGTTTTGGAATCGCCAAGTTCATGTTAAGTGGGCAAGTTATTTTATTACACGTTGTGTAGGGTAAAAGTTATGTTCGGTTGAAGTTTTTGCGAAACTAAGTAACACTTGAGAGGTGATTGATAAACTATTAGGTACGACTCTCTTCATCAACCAACGGACTTCCCCATCACCTACCGTCGGGTGAAATAAAGGTGAATCTTATTAAATAAGTATGGCAAATAAAATTTATCTGATTCTCACACGTAATGACTGCCTTTTACAGCATTATTTTCCAAATGAACAAAGTCTGATAATTAAGAATAGAAAAACAACTCTCGAAAATTATACATCTGTTGTAGAGGTACAGAAGCCCTAAACAAGGTGCATTCGGCGTTCATTATCCAAAACGTAAAGAATTGACGGGATTGACGTAATCTGACGGACAGTCGCGTCGAGAGCCTACGTCAATTTCATACAATTTGTTAGTTTTCTAAATTCGTTTACATTAGGTTTAAGCAACTGGTCTATCCTCACAGCTTCCGTGTCACTGTAGTCAGATGACGTAGCATCCCCTGAAGACAGTAAGTACCTACCATCTCAAACTATCTCACTAACTGCTGACCAAGAACGTATCACCGTTTAGACAGTCATTTGCGACTTCGGCCGCAAGCGCATATACCTACAGCTCGCGATTACCAATCTTATCTTAGAGCAGTAAAGTTTATCTACCTTTTAACTAATGCCTTATCTATGTTACTACCCTGTCATTATAAAAGCCTATCCCTGGTCTTATCCGCAGCGTGACAGCGTCTCGGGGGCGGCTTATCAATCACGTCTGATGGCAAGCCGACCGAGGGGAGCCGGGTTCGCACCTAGCGTTGTTCTAGTAAATAGCGGTGGATCGGGATTAGGGATAGATACAAGGTAATTTTTGTTAGTGCTTTTTGTTGTTTTGTTAATAATGTTTACTGGTGTTTGCTTATTCATTGGCTTCCGGCGATCTTCATCAGATCGTTGGTTCAAAAACGGCCAGCAGTGGACATCCTTCGGCTGATATATCATGAATAATTTAGCCTTTTGTTCAAGCAGCACATGAATAAACGAGATCCGGTATTTTAACTTTGAACCGCCATTTTCTAAATTATAAAACAAGAAATATTTTTGAATATCTTTGACGTCATAGGTTTGTGTAACTTTGTATACTCATACTTATGGCCTGTTGTTTGATCGGTAGTTAAAGTAACTAATTGTCAAAAAACGTTATTAATGGTTAAAATCTCAAGGAAATGTGTCAAATTTTCCATTCCTTTTTCGAATTTTAACAATTAGTTAGTTTAACTACTGATCAAACAACACGGCCTTAGATGGCGGATGTTGCATGAAAGTGATGAAACACTTCTCGATGTTTAAAAAGGTCACTATATTTTGCGCACTGGTGTGCATGAATAAGTTGTCAGTATAATTTCATATTTCAACCGTCATATTATTTCAGTTTTCGAGCAATTCTAAAAAAGTTTGTACATTTCATTCACGACTTCAATTTGCAAAAAAAAATGCATGTTGGTAGAGTGAATGAAGCTGAGCCTAAATAACATCGTCTCCCAAAATGTCCTCATACATTTGTATGAAACTTTCCTTTTTTGTTACTAACTTTCTTTGGTTCATGGTAACAAAAAAGGAAAGTTTCATGAAATGTACAAACTTTTTTAGAAATGCTCTTTCAATTATTGATGTAGGTAAATTTAAATTCCGGATATCACGTTCGAAAAATTCAAATGTAATAGGGTTGATATTTAAATCTCGAATGCCACTTTATTGCTATAGGTATACATGACAATCGGAACCAAGTCAAAACGTAAAAAGGTTTTTATTACTAAGGCTTAATTTGGGGTCCATATTGGCTCATCTGATTATTTTTACTCATAACTCATAACCATCACAAGTCATAATCATCGCAACTCATAACGTATTTTTTTCAGCAGCTGTTACTTTTTCAGGATTTTTATAAATCAAACCTAACCTAACCTAGTCTTCTGAAAAGTTTACGGTTCCAGCGGTATAAAAATTACTTTTTCGGAGTTCCAATAATCATCGGAGTTGCAATTTTAGATGAACTTTGGCGCTCCCCGTAATTTGATCTATTTATTTGAATGAAGCCTTGTACTCTTTAATCATTTCCAATGTATGTATTTATAAACGTGTGTGCACTCGATTAAAGAGCACCTGGGAGACCGAGCGTCGCTTGGGTTAAAACCGAGTTTTCCCGGCAATGACAACTTGACAGATCGATTTTTTGGCCTGAAAATCCTTGTCCACAATTTTCATCAAAATCGTTAAGAACCGCTTTCGAGGACATGGTTACAATAATTAAATATTTAAATATTGCTCGCACAGTACCTATACGATACTTGCCCTCCGATATTTATAATGCTAAATCAATTTATTAATTGTTCTACGCTCCGTAACGGATTAAGGTCGACAGGGAGGTTATTCCGTAGCATTAAATTCGAAAATTAAACTCTTTCTCACTCTTGTAGAATTTTGGCTAACTAAACATTGAATTTGATGCAGTTAAATATGGTGAGAACGTGACATTTCAATATTGTATTTTATCTGGACTAGTACGAGATATCCACCGAAAGAAGAAGAAGCTCTTTAAGATAATTAAAAAAATATATATTTTGAATTAAACTTTTTAAATACTAGCCTGTGTAGTCTGTGGTATAGAAATAAAAAAAAACTAATTTAAAAAAAATCTCATTTAAGTATTTCATACCCTTTCAATACACTGTAGAGTTTTTATAAGTATTCATCCAATTTGTCTGAATTTGTCTAAAGTTAGGGCACAGATTAAATAAGAGTTAATTCGAGTCAGGCTTCAATAAATAATCTGTCAGTAAAACGCCCTAACGGAGCGGCGTTTGCCAAGCGACTGACTTTTTTTCAAGGGTTTCAAGTTTAAGGAGTTTATATGACTGGCTTTAATCTTCCGATGCGTCTCTTTTTTAGAATATGCTTTAACGTAAAGGCAAAGTGAACATCAAAGCTACTTTGGGCATGTACCTATTACCGTACTATGAATTGCACTGGGCTTATTGAATTTAAAGCGAGGTGAGGAATTATATACCAGAGCATAGCGAGGGATTAAATCAATACCCCTAAGAAAATAATTTAACTAACTGAATGAAAATAATATGCTTTAAAAAGCAAAACGGATATTTATCAAACTCATAGGTAATTAGGAAGGCGATGAATGATGAAACCTTACGAAATAAAGAACGGGAAATGGCTAATTTGTTCGTCTTTTAATAGGTTCAAAATAACCTTTTCTGAATAGGTAGAATAAAAAAATATTTTCTTATTTAGGTAATTTCTGAAACGTATAGAATAAAAATTAGAAGCGTGGGAGTGTTTTGACATGGTTTCCTAAATATCATTGAGAAAAACCTCTTATCCACCCACTTAGATTTTTCTCGAGTTGATTAAGTCAAATGTAATTTCATTTGCATTACCTAGTAAATTATTATGTAACTACTTAACCTAAAATAGTTGGACATAAGCCATTATTTAAAAAAAAATGTTCTTTTCCTATTCACCAATTTCCGAAAAGCGTAATGAAAAAAGAAAACAAAAATAAAATTATACTATGTATTGTAATACAACAATATCATAAAAACAAAACCAAAATTCCCCCTAAAAAGCAACCTTCACACCTGAATGGATCTGCGAAAACCAAAAATTAAACAACGTCCTTTGTTGGAGAAAACGCTAAATTGAGGAAATTTCCATCCATTCTCCAGCCAAGCGTCATCCGCGCTAAGCCCAGCTTCAATTTCAATAGCGCCCCCTACACACACCCTACACCCTTTAGGACGCCTCCACTCAAACTATCCCCTTCTAACTATACTAGGAATCCCCGAGCGCGAGCGAGACGCGGTTACCTACAGGGCTGGTCCGAAAGTTAGACATATATTATTGTATTATATGATCGTAGGTGGCGGGGGCGAAGATTGATGCCACAAGCAGGGGGTAGTTTCGCCAACCCTACGACGTAACGAAATTTTCGTCACGCATGTGTGCGTGAACACGACCTCATATATTTTACGTGGAGCAAATTAGGTTAGGAATTAATTTTGAAGTTTTCAATAAAGAAGGAAAAAATGGGACGTGGGTGAATGAATATGGAGGTTAGATGGTTTCGGCACAAATTAAATATGTGTATGGCTTCTCGCCAATTCGCGTTCGCTGCGCGGTGATTTTTCGGTATTAGAATGATTGAAACGAATCCTTATCTTAAAGTATTTGAATTCAATACGAATTTTGTTCTTTGTGCTTATTTTCTTAGTACAATTTAAGCTTCTAAAGTATGTAAGCAATAAGTATAAAAATAAATCGAATGAAGAAATGTCATACCTTCCAACTGTCCCTCGTGACTCCCGGAAATAAACACCCAGCCTTCTTTGAATAATAAAATTCAACTTTATAACGCAAAAAAAAGAAGCTAAGTTTTCTAAAGGATTCACTTTACTAACTTTTTTCTATTTTTCAATAAAAATTACATTTGATTATGATTGATAAATTATTCAAAACCGTTCGATTTAGGAATTCAAATTGATACCTTTATAAACTAGTTCCAAATTCAAACGATTAAAATAAAGACGTGAAAGAAGCCACTTTGGAATTTTAAAATAAAAAAGCAATGATACCTACCGAGTTCGATATTCAAAAGTTCAAAGTCAGGGCGGGAAACTCCATTGTACTAATTACGCGGCAGACGGCGCGCTTTCACTTTCGCCGTCGCTCGTTTTAATTATTTTTTTCAGCGTCTCGGCGTCTGGCGGGAGCGCCGAGAAAAATTGACGGAAGAATAGGGAGGAGCGGGCACTGTCCGGGTATTTTTAGTATCCCACAAATCAAAGAGATAATAATATTAAGGGTTGAAAGTACGAACGCCACGTGGGAGGAAAGTTGTTCCGATTAAAATTCAAAATAGCTTATTTTACACAAAGGAAACGATATTTCGGTTTTAAATATTGTAAAAATTAAGCGAAATAAATGTTTTCTATTCTATTCTATTCTAATTATACTTAAAAGTGTACCTATTAATTGATCGAAACACGTTTCAATAATCGTATCATTTCGCAGAAGTTACATTTCATCGAAAGGGCTTTTCTCGCCGCATGAGTAAATTTTTTTTGGTAGTCATAAGTCTAAAACATCTTTGTTTCAGCAGAAAATAGCGTTGGATGAAATGAAATCCGATGAAGTATATACATTAACTCACGCCTGTTTCCCAGAGGGGTAGGCAGAGACCTCTTCTTTCCACCTCCTACGATCCTGACAAATCTCTTTCAGTAAAATTCGATAAAATTATGAATAAAATATATTTTAATAAATTGTAAAATAAAAGTCTTCTTTGAGCATGACTATTAATTAATAACAGGTGACACTCCAGCAAATGTCTACGTAGGAGGGCATTTGTTTATTTCTTTCGCCATCTTTGATATCAAAAATATTAGAATGATTGATTTTTATATAATATACTTTTGATGAGACCGAATTTCATTACGGATAATTTTGTTTAGTATAATTGTCATATCGTCGGTGATACTGCAAAACCGCGTAACCAACAAATTTATTATATAGCAAATGAAACCTTAACATATTAGAAATAAGGTGCATTTTGCTTCTCATTACAAATGTTACTTACGCGGTTTTGCAGTTTCACCGACGATATTGCATAATGTTGTGAAGCATAATGGGAGCGAGCGAAGCGACTCGGATAGTTTAGGTTGTTAGATCTTTTTTTTAAGCCAGGAACATCTTGCTGCCTTGCAGTCATGCTTGTTTGCATGTTAAAACGTTGAAAACGTTTATGCTGTAACATTATTCTGCCTTATAAGATTATGCGTTTCATTGATTATTCTTTATGGACATTCGGGACATCAAACGTTGCCTATTTCACGTACCTCGCGCTAAACAGCACCTGCATATTGAGGGTAACCTTTTAGAGAAAACCACGACTATCGCTTTATAATTATATCCGTAGTATTTAAAATTTATGGTTCGTCTTATTAATTAAGCCTGGCGTATGTGATGAAGTTTTGTGCATTATATTATTTTGCGGTATGGCTTATCTTTTTGAAAGAAATTTAAAACAAAATAAAGGCTAGGTATTTGCTTTTAGGGCTCAGATACCTTCGACTTTGAGGAATTAAAAATTCAGCGTTATTAACGAACAGCTTTATTGCATACTAGCTTTCGCCCGCGACTCCGTCCGCGTAGAAGTCGTCTATCATATTCCAGGACCTAACCAATATGTGTGCCAAGTTATATCTCGATCCATTCAGTGGTTGAAGGGTGAAAGACGGACAAACATACACACTTTCAAATTTATAATATTAGTATGGATATGGATTTCATATATTGACCTCTCATATGCTTGTTTCTTAGATTAGACCGCAGTCTAACTTTCCCCTTACTAATAAGCCCTATCTGCCTAGAAGTCTGTCTGTCCGCCCGTCTGTCCATACGTTGCAGCCTTTTCATTCGGAGACTATTAAAGTAGAGCTGTCTAAAGTAACTGACGTGGTCAGATTATGGTCAGGTTTTAAAATGGTTAGTTTTTAGCCCAATTCAAATTTGCAAACTAATCTTTAGGGTTACAAACTCCATGAAAACCTTTTTTTAATTAAATCTAATATTGCAAATCGCAAAAAAATAACAGTTGTACCAAAAACTCTCGGCGCACCCTCCCTATCCTATCGTCCGCGAACTTCGCTCAATCTTTGATACTTTCTTCGTGCATTTTTTTAGCTCGCCTTATTAATGAAAAGTAGGTTAGTAACTTTAAGAATGAAAGTTACTACGTTGCCGTAGGTCGCCGAACTCACAGCTGTTTTTGTTTTGTTGACATTTTCACCTGGAGACTTTAGAGTTGGAATATATTAAGAGTTCAGTTTGACTCAGCGCTTTTGGTCTGCGTCAGTCTCAAATAAATATGGAATTTAGGTTTAGGGCACAAATTTGTCTTCATGAAAACTCATTTAGGTAACAGTATTTCAGTATCAATTATGTATTTAATAGGTAAGTAGTTTTTACGTAAGATTATTTGTGGCGAAATAATTAAGTAGTTCACACCTTTTTTTTTATTCTCTTGCTGACTTAATCTGGTATGTATTCAGGAATTTAAATAATCAAGGAACCATACAGGTCTAATCGTTACAATGAATGTAGCAATCGTTTATTTTATTTTTTGTTATTTATTAAATTGACTTTGATCCTCTTTAAATTTTACCAATGTCAAACAGTTAGCTATTCAATTTGAAATGATTTTTTCACATTACTTAGTTACTTAAATGTCAGAAATCAATTTTAACAACATCGATAGCTAATAGGTATAAAATTAATCCATTGCCAAAAACCAGAGCGTGACAGCGCAACATCATTAATTATCTATTAAATAATAATCCTTTTACATGTCAAAACCGATTCGGCAGCGAGTGGGATTACCTGGCCTAAGACCCATAAAAAATAACGCAAACAAACAACAATGGCAACCCTTAACTGTAAGCGCCCGTATTAAAACTCAAAAAAAATTATTGTAATAATGGTGATTCCAATTATGAATTCAAATTTTTAAAATGCTCACAAGGCAGTCGAATAGCGAGATCTCAAGTGCGCAAAAATAAATTTCAAATTTAGAACCATTTTTATTTTTTCAACTAGGGTTGTCAAGTATTTTTCCGTTATTTCTAACCCTAAGGAAGTACTTTTATACTCCACGCTAGCCCGGGGCAAGTTTCTAAATCTTCCTGAGAATGCATGCATAATAACCATCAGAAGCGACATGAGACGGGTCGAATTACCCTTGCACTCAAAAAACCCTAGGGTCACCCTTCTACCTGGGGGTGACATTTTTTTATTCACACTTCCGACAATATGCAAAAAGGACTGTTATTTTCTTTGATAGAGTATCGGAAATAATAATTATATGCATAATAGAACGGATTAAGGGTTACACGCACTTTCTGCCGGTGACGTTTTTTACCCTGTTCCTGTCACCTTGCCTGTGTCAGATGTTCTTTGAAACTCTAACGTTCAATGCATTCAGATTTAATAATATGCATTTATAGTGCAAGCTGAACGTACCGATATTCTACTAATTGATAAGCTTGTATTTAAATAACGTTCGAAAGGGTGTTTTATAAAAGGTACTGTTGCAATTTTATGCAAATTGTATCGATTTATTTGTTGAATTGAATAAATTATACTGGCATCCCTCGAAAACTTATTGATTTTATTATTATTTACCGCACGTAAACTACGTGCGCGGAAATTTAAAATTCGAATAGTTGACGGTTAACCCTCGAACGCTGTGGGTGTAAAGCCGGCACCTCGCACAATAAAAAAACTCGAGCTCACTCGAGACCAAGGCGCGGGAACTACAATGCCGCTCGGTCGGTATCTCGGTATGCGACCTCTTGACTCCAATCAAATAATTACTGCCCCACGGTCGAATACACCCTCCGTACGGAATATTCAAAATGGCCGAACTGCTCTCGTTTAATTTATGCGTCTGATAAAATCTTTGGGATGTTGAATGCTCTCGGAATTTTTATGTCTTTGTAGTACTTCCGTACTACTTAAATCGTCATAAAATCAGTAACTTTTATGAAAGGCGTTGAAATTACGACTATATAGACTCGTCTTTTTATTTAAGGTTAAATCTGTGAAACTAATATTAATCCTTTTTATGTACCGATCAATTTATTATTCCCTAAAACACCATTCTTGTTATTTTCTAAGCGCTTTTGAAACAAGACCACAGAGTTACATGACGATTTTAACTGACGAATCATTTATAAATTAAATTAAATTGATTTCCGCACTTTTTATATCAAAAAGGCTAGAAAATTGTAACACATCATCAGATGTGTGATAATCTTTTATTCCACAAGCTTATTATTATTTTGTTGCCAAACTGAAGCGCCGTGTCCCGTAAAACATTACACCCTTGACACACCGCATACCCGAATAACAATAGGATGCAGATTCTGAATCCGTATAGATAAATAATACATTTTGATTTATAATAGACGTAAAAAAATACTCTTCATTTATCGAGAATGCATAAATAGACCCTATTATTCGATATCGGGAAGTGCAAAATATGGGTGTAACTTTTTTATGACATCGGCTGAATACGTGTCAGTGAACGGGTTAGGGACGTATTTTTTAAACGACTTTGGGCACAAAACACATTCAAAATAGTTCAGAAATGTTTTACGGATGCATTCATTGGTGATTTGATTTATTCCAGTGACATGCAGATACGAGAGTGCTCGTTAGATTTATTTGACTGCTGTTTTTGCATTGAGCTCGCTACGCATGATCGGTCATGTCAATTGGCAGTTAGTGTCTATTGACGTTTGCGAGGGTCGAATTCGTGATTTAATAATCGACGCCCGCATGGATGCAAATTGCTACTGGCACAAAATAATTTTTAAACGGAATTGCTACTGGCACAAAGGAAAATTAAAAACAAAAGTGACATCTTGCTTGTGGAATTACTGCACAGATAACAAAATCCTGTGAGCCCCTAATCTACATAATAAAAAGAAGCGGCCGGATGCAGTGATACCAGCACAATAGCCGAGGCAGGAAGGGTACCATTGTCTAGGCAGAATAACTCCCAAATTAATGAGCAAATGCAAAAAATGTTGCACAATCGAGATATACGATCTAGCGCTGCGGTTCTCAAAGTATGGTCGGAGACACGTTGTTGACAGTTGAACGAAATATATGTGGCGCTAATTTTATTTACTTGTGCAAACAAAACCCAGTTTTGTTTAAGCAAATATGCAATTTGTCTGAGAGTCTGCGGCTAACAAGAATCTTCATTTAATCTCAGCGTTCATATTTTAAACACCTTGTACAAAAACGAGACACAAAAAGATTGTAAAATACAAAAATAAATTTAAGTATAACATAAGTAAGCAAAAATATTGCCTATTTTAAAAAACGGGAGGCAAAAAAATACATAAAGTTAATGTACTTACTTATTTATGACTTCCGTGCATTAACAAATGCAAATCAAAACTGTTATTTATCTTTTATGAAAAACAATAACCAATTAAATACCCAAATAAACAGAATCACTAATTGTATCAAAGTTTTATCATAAAATCTAAATAATTAAAAATGTTTTGCTAACCCTTTAACCGCCCCACCTGCAAATAACAAAGGCGCAAACTTTGACAACCGCCGCGCTACCTACTGATCTAATTTCCATGCGCATACGCAAGGGGTTACTTTTATTCACACTTACAACGAATTTATTTAACCACGCATCGGGATTAGTGTGCTTCCGATACTTGACATGAAAACATGTCTTGACAGTGCAACATGTTGAGAAAAGTGAAACAAGTGGTGTATTGATCGATGTATAGATTTGACGGATAGATCAAGGAAGTGACCTAGAGTGATAGATAACTGTTGATAGTTATACAAAAATGTCTGATACAAGGAGAACGATAAGAATGAAAAGGATGACATCAGAAGAAATGAGACATCGTGCATGGAACGTGACATGACTTTAAAAACTAGTTGTGATGCTCATAGATGGCGCTGGTCACGAAAAATGCGAAACAATCAATGAAAAACAGCGCTTTACTGATGGCTGATAATAGTGATAATGTATAACAATGTTATATACTTCTTTCTTCGTGTGGTTGCCGAGTTAGAATAGTGCCACTCCATGTCTTCCCGTGGATGTCGTAAGAGACGACTAAGGGAATAAAGGCTTGTAGTACTGTTAGGCGATGGGCTTGCAACCTGTCACTAATACGCTGGTAAACATCTTAGCCTAATTGTGCAAATTGTGGTTATAGAATTATCAACAAGTTTTTAGAGATGTTTGTAATTCTGTAGCTCTGCCTACCCCACTCTGGGAACGAAGGCGTGAGATTATGTATGTATGTATACTTCTTTGCACATAAATACCAAGACGAAGTCACAGGTACTTTCAACAACGTACAGTCGACGTCATAAATATGTTTACACTTTAGGACCTTGTCTATTTAACGTCATGTTTAAACTGCCATATGAAATTGTCATAGCGGATAAAGTGACAAGGTAGGTACTAATGTTGTTTGTCCTCAAGCTTTTTGCAATAGTTATGTTCATCTTAAACCTAATTTACTCCCACATCCTACCTCTGTCAATATATTTCACAAAAAGCGCCTCCCTTTTTATAATACTTCGTTTTCACTATCGCTCAAAACTTTTCACCCTCAAACGCAGAAATTGTTCAGGGTGTGTGCGTGATGACAAGACACCGGTCTGGAAACACCCCATAACCTTAGGCGTATCAGTTTTTATCGCATCCCTCCCGACCCTCTCTGACGTCAGTGAAATAGCCCTCAGCTTGAATTTACTTACGACTCATAAAGTTCATACATATACGTATGACATGTATATGTAGCTGCAGCCATTCGTTTCGCTTTGTTTGTGTGATCTTACTTCTGTTTCGCATAGTTTTACTGCACCATTACTTTAACAATATAATTACAATATGGTTTAATAAGTAGACTAAAAGCCCTTGAGGTAGCATGAATATTAATACGTTAAAGAATCTATTATTATTTATTACAAAGATCGTAAACTCAACTATCATGTCCGACACTTGCGGGGGTAGCGGGCGGAAGAAACAAGTGATTAAATAGTAGTTTACGTGACGGTTGCGTAATGCTAATTACGCAGAGTCGCGTACAATACTTTATCTACACGCATATTATAAGTACTCTAAGATGGGTTCAGAAGCCGAAAGGCAAATGACCAGTATTACCTTAACTGTGGTAGTAAGTGACAGCGATGACAGCTGTAACGTAAGTTTGAAATTACGTTATCGAATATTGTAAGGTAACGAGATCCAAATTTGGAATCGCTGTCACCTACTACCACAGGTAATGCTGGGGTTTTGAACGCATAATAAGGACTTTATGATATGTGTGTAGATAAAAAACATTTCATTGCCGTCGCTGACAGACTTGTAGCATACTTCATATATCTCTATGCATGGGTTAGTGAGGCTCGCTGCCGCCGCCATTAGCTATGGGGCCCTAATATTATATCTACACAAATGTATTTTGCAGTTTATCTATACAGTTCATCGCCTCAACCGAGTTATGCAAAATTTGGAACAGAAATAGGAAATAGCTTTATCCCATAATATTGAACCGTTTCTGATGATCTTCCTGAGGCGTCTTTTACCTGAAAAAAGCTAATTAATATACATATTCTCAACCAACAACTCTAAGAACTTCTTGTTAATTCTGTAACCACATAATCAGGCTGGTAATATACATATACGTACGCTACACATATGCCATAATTTCTAATCCTATCTACAACCAATTTTACAGTAAATTATATCTTTAAACTAGCTCCCGTGTGTCGTATATGTTCATAATTCCGTCACATGCCGCAGTGTGTTAGGCGGCACATAAACCGTATCAGAACGCCTCGGGACGCGGGGGCACTTCCTGAACATAAATCTACCCTATTCCGACCAAATGCGTGGAGTATGCCGTGATTGCATTTTTCAGAAGTACATTTAGGCGTTAAAGAAAGTTTATTGGAGGGACATTGCTGTGAATTACGTTTAAAACTTTATAGACTCGAATAGTCTTAGATGCAATGTAATCGTTAATATAATGTTAGTTATCATGTAAGTATATATTTTTAACTTCGCCAATTCCACATTTTAAAAAGTACCCAGTGACACCCGTCACACCCGCCGCAACCGCAACGCTAGGCGAATCTAACGACTCCTCGCTTGTCGAAATTGGGCCATCCGTTCAGCCTTTATAAGGGAATAAAGAACCATACATACATACATACTTACATACGTACATGGGTCCATATTGCCTCATATAAAAATTGTAATTTGTAATTTTTATATGAGAAGCGCTCCCTACGTACATAGATACAGGTCAATGAAAAAATTACCCTCCTCCTTTGGCAGTCGGGTTAATCGTGTTATTTTCAGAATATCAGGTTATTGTTTAAAACTCAAGTCCTCAAAATACAAGTATACAACTTATATGTTTTGCAAAATGCGATATTAACAATGCAAGGGTGTTGTCGTGTGCAAAAAATATGTACATACTTTAGAGGAGTTCTAATGGAAGATTTTTTTTTACCTAATTTGTAATAAGTTAGGTAAGTATTTCCTCTTTTAAATTTTGACGCAGGCGTAAATCCGGAAAAGATGTCACACTTTTTAAAAAGGCCTCCTCATTTCAAAACTATCATTTTCCCATGATAATTCCTTTAGATAGAGCTAGTTTAGTCTTTAATCTTATATTACGATTTGGTTTTAATGATTGTGTAGAAATTGAGTTTTTGCAGAACTTTTTGAAGCAGAAAACTTGCTCGGATCACCTGAGAATACTAACCATCACCAATTTACCCTTTGTTGTAAAGGGTACCTTCGACATAAGCATTTCTCTCTTTCCTTCATCACTGTCATTTCACCCAGGCGCTGTCACTTTGACAGTTGAACCACAAAATTAGCAATCCATTCACGTCCCGATTCCACGCCATCTGCTATTCCCTTCGGCATAAACCAAACAGGTCGAGATGCCCGAAATATCCAATATCCATAGTTTTACGGGTCCCTCGCAAAATCGATCAAGCCTCCCCTCTTGACGGATTATGGGGCCTTGATAAAATAAAAAGAAAACATTAGCCGCCTCCTCTGGGAAACCTTTTCCCAAGGCGTTTTTTCGAGGCTGTCAACTCTAATATTTGGAGGCTTTAATGTACAACGCATGCTTGTTTTGCCTTTGCGTCGGGCTTATTTTCGTGTATTTTACTTAAGTATATACGATCTTACTTGAGCATTATGCTTTGTAGACACACGAGTGAGTAGGGAGTTTTATTTACATTTAGATTGTGACTTTGATAGCTATTTATATTAGATATCTATGTTTTTTAAAGATTCAAAGTTCACGTGGCTCAAATAACTAGATTTTGTGTAAAAAAAATACAACTTACAGCAAGTTCATTGTTTGTAAAAAAATGTTGACAACAACACTCAATCTGCCAATATAAAAACTTCTGAAATGCTGCCCAAAACAACTGATAGGCTTAAAATACACTCTCAAATAACACCAAAAGCCAGGTACCTACCTTCCCATTTTCAATTTCCCTAAATCCAGCGATGTCCAGGTTTATACAGCGAGTACATAGCGGCGGGGGTGTCACCCCAAGATACAGGGTGATTTACCGAGGGTCTCCACGACCCTTATCGGCAGTCGTTATGACCATGTGAGGGTGAAGTTATTGTGAGAGGAGGGAGCCTCCCGAGCACTTTAGAGGGACATAATATGTTATTATTTTTAAGACGCGTGTTTGCTTTTGATTTTGTTTGAGACGTTAAATGTTTTAGGTAAGAGGTGTACTTTGAAGATTGTTTCGTTATAATAACGTTTGAACGAGGTGCCTTTTCATGTAAGCCTTTTTGACATATTTGGAGGGAAAGGCAAGGATGCGTGGGATTCAGAAACCTTGTCTTAGGTATCTACATTTCGCGTTATTATGGTGTGGTGGTTAATTTTTAGTACTTAGTGATTGTCTTTGACTCTTTGTCAGTGACACGAATCCATTCGATGGAATCTTCCTAAAATTTGTAAACCGATCGACACGTCGGTCAAAACGGTTGAGCAAATTCTTCTTCCGACCTCACATAATCTTAGAGTTAAAGTAATTACCTATAATCTCTATAAATATGCCTATAAAACCGGACTCTGTGTAGTTCGTTAAGATTTGTATCGCTACGTTTTTTAAACGTTTTCAGTTCATGTTCAAGGAATAGAAAATACAATTGCTTTTGCACTTGGCACTTGGCATCGATCTTGATTTCATCACTTTGGCTAACCTATCGTTTTATATGTGTAGGATTGCGAACAACACAAAGAGAAAACATTCACCATCATGACATTTATGACACTCGGGGTGGATAACCTATCGTACAAGAAAGACGAAAATAGGTAATTGCAAATACGGAAGAACATTTTCGCTATAAGTAAATCTAACGAGAATCGTAATCATCCTGTTGCTGGATTGAGAATACATTTTAAGAACATATACTTACCTAGTGTCTATCTAGAAATGCCTGTAGAAGTATGACAAAGGACAACAAAGAAAACAACAGTAAAGGAATATTTCATAAATTACAAAATAAGAAATGCCTGACATGTTTCGCAAACCATTGGTCCCTGCAATAAAATTATATACGCCTACCAAATAACGGCGTCCCCTCGCCATTCTGCATGCAAAATTTAATTTTAGAATCCGCGCCCGTTTCAATATAGGTAATATTCGAAATTTATGTTCCATGTTTGAATTTGAATGCTGTCCTTCCGCATTGAATTTATGTTCCTTGTGGCAGTTACTTTTATTATTTTTGTACAATGTTGTCGAACTTAGAAACTGTAATGGTTTTTTCTCGAGCGTGGTTTTTGTCTAAAGGTTGCTTCGTGAAAGCGATCCATAACTAGGATCTGGGTATACGTATTAGGAAAATGTATCTAGGTATAGTCTCGCAAAAAATGATTTACCTTTAACAAAAAAAAGGTTGCTTGTGAAATAAATGAAACATCAGCCTAATGTAGGTGCTAATTGAAAAACATGAAATTAACCCTGAATAGGTACCGCAATTAACACAACCATAGCTAGGGGGAAACACAGCGTTAAAAACGCGTTCATCGCATTAATGTAATTTTTCTGCATTTTCTCCCCCAACTAATTACCAGTCACTTTATTAATAAAGAAGATCGTTACAATTAGGGGATGCTTAATGAATGTTAATCTTCCGCCGTATTTTATCATTTACATGTTTTTGCCCGTTACGTATTATTATTATTAGATTGTTTCATGTTGCGTGTGATATTCCAAATACCAATAAAATCCCTTAAAAAAACTTTGATTTACTACCTCTATCTAGGGAATGAAATAAGTTAGAAAAAAATTAAGGTATCTGTATTTATTAATGATTTAAATAATGTCTTCTTATTTGATATAACTTTAGTGTCGTGTAGCATCAAAATCTACATATTTTAGTATTTCATTAGTGATAATGGAAAGTCACTAAACGTCACCAACAAAACTTGAAAAGTCATTGGTCATTGAACCTAAAACCTAAATCAAACATGTTTCTCTTTATACGTTACAATACAATACATCATTAATATTTTATTCAAAGCAAATCCGAACGTCCATTTTTCTCCAATTTGCTGGTCATAAATTTCTCCCGCGGTCAGTGTTGCCCACTGAAAATATTTAACCATCCAATGGTCGCGTGGGCTCACGGGTCAACCATTCTATAAACTATTTGAATAACGAATGATATACGGTTTGTTTATTGGCGGGCCTGTTCGTTCCTTTTTCGAATTTCATTATTCGGTGACCGACGCGCGTCGGGTCGCCGTTGGTCATTCGGAAGGGGACTATTTTAAACACCCAAAAAAGCGGATGGTCATTTGATTTTCGAACACAGTTACGCTCTTTTAATAGTCAACTATAGAACTAACCCTCGCGTATCCGCTACATTATATACAAAACTTCTAATATTTTCGCAGCTTGGACTGGTCACACCGGTTTTGTCCGGTTCAAGTTATTGGAAATTTTACGATTAATTTGTGATTTGGTACGTGCGCACGCGTTTTTAGAAGGTTAATAGTGTAGGGTTCAAGAGTTCATGACGCGTCTTGGTTTGTAGAGAAGAAAAGGGTGTAACCTGTTTTTTATCAATTAAGTCCTTGTAACTTGAGAATAACCTGTTGTATAAGGAAGATTATATTATGCGAATAACGCCGACTTCTACGGTCTAGCCGTATTGCTATAATGTTGTGAGTACCGTGACTAACGTGAACGATTTTCGGAAACTGACAAAATGTATGGAATTGGCAATAGCGCTCGACGCGCTTGCTTACGTTATTCGTTCGCCACTGTACCTTTAAATTAAATGGATTTCAATTTAGAATTGGTTCCCAAATATTGCACATATTTCTAGATCTATTTCAAATTTGGAGCCCGATTCGAAACTTAATTCCAACGGAAATTTGAGTGACGGCCGAGGGTCCTGGGGGAGAAAAACGGGAAAACTTTCCCTTTTCCCCGCGATACTGTTTACTTTCGCACTAGTTGGGGGAGCGCGGACTACTTGAGATGTTTCCACTTGTAACAACCGGGAAATGCGTGCCCTTTAAATATTTTAAAACTAGGAAAATTGTGCATGAGTTTTATGAAGTCGTGGATTTTACTAGGTTTTATTTTTATATTGTGTAGGTTAGGTACTTTTTCCTTCCCCTATTGAAGTTGAAACTTGTATGTTTTCTGAATATATCTGAATCTCTTTACCAAAACATAATTTGCCAACTTTTATCATTTTCCAAAATTTTTACATACATAAACTCACGCCTTCATTCCCGGAGTGGGTTAGGCAGAGCTACAAAATTACCAAAAACTCTAAAAATACTTTGTTGATAATACTGTAACCACAATTAGGCGAAGATGTTTACCAGTGTATTAGTGACAGGTTACCATCCCATCGCCTAACAGTACTACAAGCTTTTATTCCCTTAGTCGCTTATTACGACATCCACGGGAAGACATGGAGTGGCACTATTTTACGGAAAAAAATATATAATTTCTATTTTATTTACCTTTCCGGCAAGGCATTCACAAGTGCATTTTGTGAGTCAATTTCTAACCCAACCTAGCCTATGTGATAAGCCTATGAAACCTCTCTATGCAATATAATTACAGTTTAGGCAGGAAGTACAGGAAGTTGTCATTGAAACGTTTGCCAAATATACTTTTTTGATCCAATCAATGGGAAATCATACAGATGGTCTATCTTTGAGTCTATTATTGAGGAACTTTTAAACTTTCAGGCATCTATAATAAAGGGCTCTGCATCAAAAATTAGCAACATTTAAAAAAATCTATACTGCATAAGCTCTTTGGTGTAGGTATAAATACTATGTAATATTGTGTCACGTTCAGCAATTCAAGTGTTATCTTAGGAAAGTTCATTATAAAGTTGTGTCAATTTTTTACAATAAGAACCCATAACATTATTTACAACACCAATAATTATTAAAAGTACCAAATAGTTATGTCAGTCTGCAATTTTTTTCACGGTTTCGATACAAATTTTAATATGAATAAATTTCCTCGGCCTCGTGTGGTTGCCGGCCTCGTGTGGTTGCCGAATTAGAATAGTGCCACTCCATGTCTTCCCGTGGATGTCGTAAGAGACGACTAAGAGTATAAAGGCTTGTAGTACTGTTAGGCGATGGGCTTGCAACCTGTCACTAATACGCTGGTAAACATCTTAGCCTAATTGTGCAAATTGTGGTTATAGAATTATCAACAAGTTTTAAGAGATGTCTGTAATTCTGTAGCTCTGCCTACCCCACTCTGGGAACGAAGGCGTGAGATAATGTATGTATGTATGTAATAAATTTCAATGAAATATTTTTCTCTTCAAAAATCACACAGTTCTAATACACGAATCTCACACCTGACAAATAAGATCTTTTTTTCTTATTAACCTCAATCAAACACACTGCCGCGTATTTCTACCATATAACCCACCAACAAATTCCTGTCACGTATACACACATGCACACGGACTTACATAAGCAATTACGGGCCTGGTTAGTATTCCGGGAATATTCGGGTAGTGGGATTAGTATGCGAGGCGGTAATTAGATGGTGACGGTGTACCGGAGGCAGAGGGAGGGTTAACTCGTTCAGGGCCCGTTCATTGATTTACGTACAAAGTGGATCAGTAAACGGAGTTGTTGGTTCTCAATGTGTTAATAGGGAATAGGTACTTTGAATAAAACTGGCTTAAGTGACAGGAGAGGGAGTACAGTTTGCGTTCAAAGGGTTTTATTTCACAATCATTTAGAATTAATTTTCTTATAGCCATGGGCTCGTCCAGAAATTATGTGATCGTTTAAGGGGGGGGTGGGGGTCAGAAAAATATCACAAATGATCACGATGGTGGAGCCCCCTCCTCGGGAGGGTCCGAGAAGACATCACATGTAAGTAATTTTTTTACACAGCCGGAAAGTCAAAAAGTTACGAAATTACTCAATAATTTTCTTCTATCAAAATAATCCGCTCTGTCGTGTTTATCCAAATAATAATTATTCATTGTATCAACTTTAAAACATTAATAATGAAACCTTGTGAAAACCCGTGGACGTGATGTAGCGTGACATTGCTTAAATTAAAACCATTTTTACTATGTTATTGCTGTTTTTTTAATTACTAACTTAATTCATACTTAGTCCTTTAGGATTAACTACACGTTCACTTTTGACTTTAGTTTTAACTATCTTGAATGGGGGGGGGAGTAGCGTTATGATCACCAAATATCACCAAGGGGGAGGGGGAGATCAAAATAAGGCCAAATATGATCACATGATTTCTGGACGAGTCCTGTGACTCAAATAACCTAACCTGAAAATTCATTTTTATTACACCTTTTAAAATACGTACCTTGTTAAAACAAGGAGTGAAAGCCATTAACTTAGAAAAAAAAAAAGTTAATACCTGTAAAGCGTGTAAAAAATAATTATATGTTTATATAACAGTGCGATTTACTATAATGCGTTTAATAGACAAATTAAAGGTTTTCCTCGGTCGTCATGACTTTGCAATTTTTGCTTTAAAACTTTTACCATTTGACACGTTTAACGTTACTTTTCAGTCTTTATTACTTCCTTGGTAACAAATAAAACCATAATTATTGACAAAACATTAAGTGCCAAATTTTAAGATTTCTGGACAAAAATAGATATCGAGCGTTCGGACTTAATGACTACCTTAAAGTTACGAAAACCTGCTATAGATATAAGTATGTACAGAGTGTGTTTTTAAACGAGAACAATAGGCACAAGGGCAGATCCGAATCTGTAGAAGCGCACACGCACCATATAGCTACTGTTTCTTTATAGTTTTAAGTCTTTAAGCTCATCAGGGCGTTAATTTAAAATCGATTGCAGAATTTATACCGAACAGTCGGACAAGAAAGTCTGCTAATATAAACGTGGTAACGTGGTAAATATGGCTAAAATAGGCCGGACATGTTTTAAGCTGCTCGAAAGCTTGCTGAAAATCCTTTCACTGTATCAGAAGAATAATAAATCAGAAACATAATATCCAAAAAATAGTTTAGAACTAATGCAGAACACTTCAAATGCATATAAACACAGACGAACAGACACATAGATCATAGATAGTCTAATATTTCAATAACATTCCATCCTAACTTTTAAGTCTTGGGATTAAAATGAGTTTTTGACGAAAACGAAACGAAAACTTATAACCGCATGTTTTTATTCTCATTACAGCTATTAACTCTACGTTCGTAAAACTCAACGTTAAAAAATCGGCGGTGGCGATTCTGAGAATTCTATTATTATGAATTCATATTCGAACGCTCAAAACTAGCACAATAATTTTTATGCGAAATGGACAGTTTAAGTACACATAAGTAATTTATTATTTAACACTTTGCAAGCGTATGAAATACATCCAGAATATTCGTCGTTACCACGCAATTTACAGGCTACATCGACATGGAAATTCCACTAAGTAATTTATACAAAGAACGTCTATGAATTTAATTACAAAGCGCCGAGTGAGGACTATAATCCTTCAACGAACATAAGTCCACATACGCCTTTAAGACCGCTTATATACAACATACTTGTGACCTCTGGCCTAAATTATACAAACACACACATCTCTATAAAGCGAAAGCACGCGTCACGAAAATTTTGCGTACATAATCGGACCCCGACGCACACAGACACAACCACATAACACATATGCACGCTCACATACGTACCGTGTGTGAACGGGACACATGCACGAGAGGGATGGTGTGAGGAGCGAGTGGGTAGGTGTGAGAGGGATAGTTGTTGCAGGACGAGCGATACAACAAATCAATACGCGCGGTGGTGACCGGTAGCCTGTGTCACCCCTCCCCCGACCGCACGCCTCCACCTACATTGTCAAACGGCACAGAGTAACTAAATTTCCACAATGGACCTTTTAAGGCTTGCCTTTGTTAGGCTTAGTTTCTTTATGTGGGATATTGCTGTTACGTGAGCTAATTCATTTAGGTAAAGACGAAGCAGGTGCACCACAGAGGAAGCAGTTTTGTGGTTCCAGGATGTTTTTGTTGTGAAAATGTTAGTAACAAATATTAAAGCTATAAAGCTATAGTCGATAAATCGACTACTATTATGTAGGTATGTATGGTGATGAATGTGAACTTTAGACCTCCTCAAAACTTTCGAGCAATTTGTGCGAGTTAGTACCTAAGTTAGCTTGCTTTTCGCTTCACTTCACAATCAAATAATATTATGTTGGCTAAAAAAATCTTCTGCAGAAAGAGATCTCTTCGGCCGATTTAGAATGAAAGAAAAATGAACATTCTAAATCCTTCAATACTCTGTGTCAGAAAATCCGCTTGACCGCGCGTATGGAAAGCGCCGAGCGCCGGCGAGCAAACTTGATACTTTGCAAAGAGAGACGCACTCGTACTTTGATACTTTGCATAACGACGCTGACGGGCCCGCGAAGTATCAAGACTGTATGTTTATTATTATATCGACTCCGATATCTCCAAGCTTTTAAACGCTTTGCATTCGATATTTAAGCGTAGTTCTGTTTTAATTAAAATATTGTAGAGCACAAAAGTTAAGGTTTAAAAAAAATATGGGCAAGTTAACTAGTGTTGACAATTTAATATACCTATACTAAACAAATACGACTTTTTATATGTACTTAAGGGAAAATGTACAGTTAAACTAATTATATATATAGGTACCTACCAATACACCTCATAAGTTAGGTAGGTACAAACGTATGTCGCCACGCCAACTCAAAACGTCCTAATAGCTCTAAACAGTCTGTATTTATTATAGATACTAAATTTAAATAGAAATAATAACGGCATCGCTTCTTAAAACACCATTTCATTACTTTATGCTTTAGCATTATCTTAAAAGAATTTAAACTAAACATATTGCAAGCCAAGACCAAAAATTCCTAAACCGTCTAAAACACCGTCCGAAAAGGGTTTCTAGGTGTAATAAATTACAGGGCTGTTTATAAGGGAGGGGGTGGCGGTTTCGCAGTTTATCGTCCCTCTGTATGAGGGTGACTACCCTCCGAGGGAGGATTCTGTATGGTCATTGGAGGGCCGAGAAAATGGCGACGTTTTGTGAAAATAGAAGCTTTTTGAGTTCTTATTTTGATTTTTTTGGAATATGATGTTATGTCACTTTATAGTTGGTTGACAGAATAATTAATTTTAGCATTAAATTCGTCATTCGTTAAAGCTGACGATTACGTTTTATAGTAATTTTTCGTGGGTCTTGGCTTTTTAGGTACTATCGCGATCGTTAATTTGTGACCCATTTCAAGAAAAATAGGCTTGAAGTCGTCAATGTCATTAGAGATGTCAAATCATTGGTAACTTATAGGAGACAACCTTATTGTTGTAGAATGTCAGAATGACTTTGGATCTAAGATGGGTCCCAAATTTAAGTTCGTGACTGTGTGTATAAATTAGATTTTAAGTACAATTATTTGCCTACCGATTAAATTAACTGCAGGGCAGTTCAACACTTCATTTGCGCATGTTTTTTTTTGTGTTGGTCATTTAAATTTCAAAATTTGCCAGAACGTAAACAAATCTGTTTAATTTCGAGATAGATTAGATATTTTATAACAAAGCATTTTAATTGATTATGCTTCAAATGAAATTCATTGCAAATTACCTGCCTCCTTTCTTACCAAATGTTCGAATTCCCAAGAACAATATTTGCTTTGGCATTGGCCATTGCATAAAATATAAGCAGGCCAACTACGAACGCTTACAAAAAGAGAATAAAACAAAAACAACAAAGTAGCACTCAAATTATTTAATACGTGACACAAAAAACTTCAGCGCAACTTCACGAAGCAAAAGTTCCGCGCTCTTTATACCTAACTTTTACGAGGTTTACGCCATTTCGTGATCGTCTACACCCTGTTAACCAATGTCAACTCACAACCATTCGAAGATTCCAAATTCGAAATTTTAAAATTCAAATTCAATCTCTTTAACTCCACAGACGCAAAATCGATACAGCCTGACCAAACTTGCCGTACCTATAGATAAATAAAGGCTTCTATTTTACCCTTATGGCCGGCACGGTCCGCAGCCATCTTGGAATTCCCCCCTCCCGCCCCGCCCACGCTCAATCTTACCCCGAACATGCCCCCTCGATCTAAGGGGCCTTTCAAAGGCCGAAACCCACTAATACTAATGTCCTACGTATGAGGGTGTGTGTGTCGCGTACACAACAAATATGTGCTTTGTTTGTGATTAATTTGCCTTTCATTAGTTAATGTCTTACGGTGAAGTGAAGGGGGTTTAGTTAGGTGGTTTATAACGGTAACGTCAAAGAAATAACAAAGCTCAAGGATATTAAAAGACTACAATTTGATCCAAAGCTGTACCATGAACAAAGTACAAGACTACCCTTTATAAACAAGTACTCTTAATAATAAAATTGCGAATGCACGTTTGAAAGGAGACTCGGGCCAATTTGCTAGATGCCATTGTGCGCGGAATATGTCTCGTCTAACGACCGTATCTACAAGTATACGTCTACCCACATGGTCGGTAAATATTTATAATAATTCCGTTATTACGTATTTTATGGCGGAGTTTATGAGTTGCTTTATGACATGTTACGGCGTAAAAGTCGAGATTTACCCGTAAAGGATTCGGCTGTGAATAAGTTAGTAGGTCACGCGATCACAGCACTGCTAATGTTATCCACGTATGGCATCTAAGTAATAGGAATTAACTAGAAAATAAGGGATAGAAATACCTACCCGTGTTAATTGAGACTTAAAATTAAATTGTTTTTTATTCGACTCGAACCCCTTTTTTTGTGACATGACATGTATAAATGTCATATTATGTATGTAGTCGATAGCTTTCCCTTGTGTGATAATTTGATAAAACACTTAAAGTTATACCTTACCGTCAAAGTAAAACGGCATGGTTAATTTTCGATACAAAGTAAGATCGAACGATATAGTTTATATAGTTGTTTAGTTTCGGTATAACTCAACCCTACTGAAAAATCCAGAAAAAAATATAAAAATACTTAACAAACTTGAGATATTAAGAAAAATATTTAGGTCCACTTTTGTAAATAAAGCACCTAAATATAGTTTTAGTCTTAAATCTAGATTTAACAAAGCCTAAGTTCAAAACGACTTCTAAATGACACGATATTTGCGGAAATTAATCAGGGTTTATGTTATAAAAGCCAGCTGTATATAGTGTAGTACCTAACTAAGCAAAAACCATCAACTAATAACTCCACCTACTCAAAACTCAATACACCTTATAAATAACCTTTGAAGCTGAGTAATAAAGGACCCTCAAATATCAGGATTAAACGAATGCCGCTATTATGAGCCGGCAGTAACGGCGCGGCAACCGCCGAGAATCCCATCAGTCACCTCAAAGATGTTTCCAACATAATTGGCGCGGAGCTCAAACCCGGCCCCGAGGCCCGCGCCGCATTACCAAAATAAAAAATTCACGTCAATTTCCGAAAGAGATTTCCATCAGTGCCGATACGGTGACTAAACTCACACACACACGTAAAATATTCACTCGCCACTCCAATACATCATTCATTCGTCCGCCGAGAACGGCTCGACACCAATCTTCCATTTGGCAAGAAAATCGATACACGTCGTGGCCATATAAGCATTCCGGGGGGGGGGCAGACGGGGAGTCTTAAGGGGAGTTAAGGTTTAGTCCCGAATATTGAATTTCCCCTGGGACAAACCCGTTTCGCTTTGTCCCTTCGCCCGGGGTCGTGTGGGCCGCGATGCCCGGGCTCCCACCTATATCTGCGCAGCTATACGACCTCTGGCTGAGATATATAATATATATGCGTAAGTGTACGTACGTGCGTAAGTGTTGGATAATAATATTGCGAGGCGGCCAGGCATACGTGAGTTTCCCGGGCTATGTGCTTTCTAGCTGTATATACCTGTACATGTACCGAGCGTGTTTGAGTAGGCGTTTTACCCTATATGTGATATACGAGCCTCCCTTTTACGTGAAAGCCTTTGAATTAGCTCTCTTTTTTAATATAACGTACGCACGCTTTTTGTTGGAACACGTTACTTTGAAAATTAATAGGTTTTCTATGAGCGGAGTGATTGGGTCTGGAGAGGTTTCACCGAGAAAGGATCGCGGACGGAAAATAACTTCGTTTGGTATAATAACATGTATATTGGGTAATTTATGTATGTGAGGTAATTCTACTTTAGTTCAGGCTACCTCGCTTCGATGTCGTAATCACACTGATCTGATGACGTTAGCAGCTCTTACTGTCAACTGAATAAGAGCTGTGATAACTTCAACAATGTCATTACGATATCGAAGCAAGTTGGACTAGAACTTCATTACTTGGTACGCCTAGTATTTTATGATGGTCAGCTGACGTGTAAATCTAAATTAATAGTCTATCGATCTACTTAATCTAATTTGGAGGGTTTTCTCTACCCTAAATCCATCTATTGACAATTGACGTCAAACTAATGTGTTCTATAGGTAAACATCGTTTCACACTGATTCGCGCAAAAAACAGAAGTTAGGTATATCAAAAAACTCAGCCCCTCTTAAAAATCATGCCTAACTCCAACTCCAGCATCCTAATATAAAAATCATAAAAACCAAGAATCCTTTGGAAGTTAAAAGAAGCGCATAATTTCCTAATTCTACCCCTTTAAAATCCCTTGCGTATCAAAATCGCTAGAGCGTATAATTGAACAGACAATTAGAATAACTTCACTAGTGTTTCCACCCAGATCTGTTCCCCCGTGCCATATATTAGGGCCCCTTGGCCCCCATTACAAACCGACAGACGGTTTATTTTAGTAGTCTCTACTTACTTAGATCCCTAAAATTTCCATACGAAAGTGACTCAATGCGGAGCCTTTGGCACCAAATGTGTAACGTATTCGGTGCTAGCGAGACGCCTACCTTGTTCAAATTTAATACAATTCCTAGTTAGTGGGTAGTGAATGTTAAATTGTTTGTAAATAGCAAATGAATTGATTTTAGACCGTTATCTTGTAGTATCTTTTTCAGATTCGGATCGGATTTGTAAAGAAGCGCTATTTTGATACTATTTTGTGAATGATACTAATATTAAAAGTAATCTTGATTCCATCATCTTGTCTCATTAATGTCACACCCCTCCTTTAATTTCCCATTTAAAACGAATTCTCATGAACAAAAGACTATCATACATTTACTTACATTTCACGAACTTTAATTTTGGATACCACCTTAGGTCCAAAGTCATTCTGACATTCTACAACAATAATGTTGAGTCTCCTATAAGTTACAAATGATTTGGCATCTCTAATAATGACATTGACGACTTCAAGCCTATTTTTCTTCAAATGAGTCACAAATTAACGATCGCGATTGTACAGTTTTACGATTTCGGACATAATAATATTATGTTGATATACGAGTCCTTGGGTGAGAGACGGTAGAAGCCAATATATTACTGCCACAATAAGATAGAGACAAATTCCCGCCGGGTCCCGGCGTGGCTCGCAATATACATATAACATATTCATACCTGGTGTAGGTACACTCGGCCTTAAAATAAACTGCACACTTTTGTACCTTGTCGCTTTAACGCCTTTGGCAGATTAGTGCAGTACATAAAACACGATGTTAATATGACAAAGCACTAAAGGTTGCAGCTAACTTATAAGGCCGACCGTACTCTATGTACCTCAAAGGTACAGTTGTACTTAGGTACGGTCACGAACGTTAATTTGTGACCCATTTCATAAAAAATATGCTTGAAGTTGTCAATGTCTTTAGAGATGTCAAGTCATTTGTAACTTTTAGGAAACTCAACCTTATTGTTGTAGAATGTCAGATTGACTTTGGACCTAAGGTGGGTCACATCACAAATTAAATTCCTTGACTGTACAAGTTTGCTATCAGAAATACTGGTGAATTAAAATACACTCTCTTTGATGACTTCTTGTGTTTTTGAATGGATTAAACCCGTCTTATCTGAATAGGTGAAGTGTAAAAATAATTACTTACTTATAGTTGTAATTCTAGCTTTATTGTGTAATCAAAGTACAGCTTTTAATTAAGGCTGTACTTTGACTTTTAAGTCTTATCTTAAAGTCCTAATAGTTAGAACGTGGATAGATTTAGTTGCTTCGGGTAAAAAATAGACTCATTTTGCACGTGGAAATTACTAAATCCATCCATCTTCTTAATATTAGGAATGAGCATAAGACAACAATGTACCCTTTCCTCTTTCAGCGCTCCCGATACGCTACACTATCGGCGTGTCAATGGCACCGTATCGAGATGACAGCGGAGCCCATATGTCTCCGCGACAAAGGTGCCTGATTGCTACCAGGGTCTGGGAGAGATTCGTTAAAGTATTCTACGGATTCCAATTAGTATTTATTGTGAAAACCTTTAGCTATGATGTAATGTAATGAGACATTTGCACTTTGCAGGATTTCGAGGAGAAGATGTAAGATTGAAAAATGTCCGGCTTTTACTTTTGATTTATTTTCTTTGCTGATTGATTATACTCAGTCACTTGACACTGGCGAAATCACTGCGTAACCACTGCGGACCGCCATAAATAAAAAAGAAGATTTCGAAGGTCGCGGGTAGCGAAGAGGTGATCTTTGAGACGAGTCGCGGGGAAGGTACTCGTATATGTGTAATATGTGTGCTATGTTACTAGCAGTGAGTGAACAATCAAGGTTGTAAATAAAACCTAATTATAAATAGGTAGTAGTCTTACTTTGTAACTTATGAAGTAAAACCTATTTTTGTTCACCAAATGGCCAAACATAGCGTTTGATTATAATTTTTCAACCTTTGTTTTACAAATACTTTGACTTTGATTTTGACTTTAGCTTAGGCTAGTATAACTTTCTATCCTCTGTGGTCAAAGTAAAGCCTCCCACAAAGTTTTATCCCAAAAGTTCGGTCATATTAAATATCGCTGAGAATTACTAGTACGCCATTATTCCATACGTTTCAGCACAATTCGAATTTCCCCGAGAATCAATAACTTACCAGTAATAGTCGACTTTGATCGGCAACCCTATCGGAATTGTTAGAACATCGGTCGTGCATCACGTGCCCTGAAAAACTCCTTTGATGCTCGCTTGTTACCAGCCAGCTCCAACTAGCGTTCTCCCTGATAAAATACCTCTCTAGCTCCTCCAAGCGAATACAACTCTTATGCCATTGAAAGTAAGGATGCAATCGTTAGTGACTGAAGAGGTTTAATTTCTTTTTAATTTTAAATACGCTTTCAACATCAAAAGGCGTTTTGTTGTAGACAAATGAATATGTGCATGGCGTTCTACTTTATAGTGTCGTGCAAATTTACTTAATTGAAATGGCGACCGTGTTAGTAAATAGGTTAACAGTTTTCATGATATTTATGGATTGATGTAAAATAATTTAGGTGCCCAGACATTATTTGGAGACAAAATTACATCTTTAGAAGTAATTTTAAGTACAAAAATCCAATTTGTATCTTCACTTAAACAACAAACATCCAACTCCCCCGACAGCATCAAATCTATTTTCTCATTTCGCGAAAAAAACCGACGATACCGATCTCCTGTGATATCTGAACCATAATGTATGACGCTCCATGATTACCATTTCGCGAATGTTACGCTCCGTCGCACTTTTTGATGCCACTAGTGCCACAAAGTAAAAAGAAATAAATTGCGCCATTTTGTGCCCTGGGCAGAGATAACAGGTTGTTCAGTCTGTGGATGAGTTAAAAATGTTGAAATAGGTTCGTTTAAAATAAAACAATGTCTATGGTAAGCAATAATAAAAGTTGGCACGGCGCAAATCATTATTTACCGAAGCGTAAATAATTATCATGAGGAATTAAGGTATTCCTTTCGAGACACTGCATTTATTTGATCACTATTATGGTTTCATACTGGCCTTTAAACTAAACACCTATAAACTAGAATTTGTTCTCGGGCCAAACGTCATTCGAATTTCAAATTTGAATAGCCATGCATCGAATTTAATCCCTTTGTTTTATGGTCACAATCGCTGAAACAAAGGCTGTTAAAGTCACATGCAGAGTTTTAGACAAAACTTGCCCTTTGTGCCAACCCTTTGTGCTATGCACGAGCCTCCATTGTTCCCTGGGCGAGAATTAATCTTTATTTCTTTGATGATGTTTGGATAATGGTCGCGCCTGACAGCCAACTGATGGATTTCGAGTTGGTGACTTGTTCGAAATTCGTATTCATGCGTTCCGTTAAAAGCGGTCGCTTTTTGAATTCGGAACTCTATTTATGCCCGCGCGATTCAATTTACTTTATTGTTCTATTTATTTTGGTCGCTTTTAATTAATGCAAATGCATTGTTGCTTAAGTTTATCATAAGCATTGTAAAACCGTACTCAAATAATTTAATGTAGTTAGCTAATATATATATATATATATATATATATATATATAGATATGATATAAACCTTCATCACTTTAAATGTACCTACTTAATTGAAAAAACACGTGATTGATTACACAAGAAAAGTAAACTTACCTTCGAAAAAAAACTTCAGTTTCCAGTAAAACTTCTTTATTTTAACATAACTGAATACTTAACAAGGGGTATTCCGTACACACAAGTGTCGATATTAGTTTATATTTTAACCTTTTGGAACCAACTTGGTACGCGTATTCTGATTTCTTCATAGCCGTTCCACTTAAAATTAAGCTTACAAAATCTAGTATATACGCTCTTCTCTCTCATTAATTTAATACAAATCACATGGCAACGATAATAAAAACATCCTAAACGCCATCTGCCTTAAGGTCCTCTTTGGTCTCGACATCTGTAAAAATCGACACGGTTCTGTTTGTATGATGTCGTGATCGTGCTAAGATGGTTCGAAGCAATATCCGTTCCGACTCGCTGTCAGTTTCTTAGTACCTAGAACATAAGTTTTACTTTTTTAACGCAACTGTGAGGCTAGATAAGTTCCTTAACGCTAACGTAAACGAATTTCGAAAACAAAATATATGGAACTGACGTAGGCGCTCGACGCAACCGTCTGACAGCTTACGTCAATCGTTATTTTGAATAACAATAAATTACGCCGAATGCATCTTCTATCTAGATAATAGGCATAACGCTTTCGTAAACGATTTTCGAAAACTGACAATAGAATTGATAGAACCCCTCGACGCCACCATTCGGCAGCTTACGTCAATGACGTCAATCTAATCATTTTCGATAACGATATCATTCGCAGAATGCATCTTATCTAGGGGCTTGAGTTATTCGAGTAGAATTAACACGGAAGCTAACAACTAAGCGTAGCCTGTAAACTAGTGGCACAATCGTTTAATTAACGGCACTAATTAATGTCTTATTAGGACACTTTCTGTCACTTTCCAATTCGCTAAGGTACAAAGTGACAGCACGTGACATAGGGTGACCTTTTTAACGTTTAGTGTAAGGGCATATGCATTATTATACATAGTTACATATACCGAGAGCGCCTTCACGCCGTGTCTGCTTCTGAGTCACAGGTCCAATATAGTTCCACAACTTAGCAAGTATATACGAGTATCATAGCAAATTAGCAATGATATACATACGTAGCTGAATTTGTATCCTAACGTGCCATAGGCTTACCTGCACGTAAAGAGGTGTTATTGAGCTGTTTATATATTACGGTCCTTTGTTCCTTCGCAGTAGGGTTGTGTAGTACATGTACTAAGAACCAAACAGAATTAATTCCCGTCACTGTACTAGAACGAACTATTCCGTGAAGTTTCTGCTCTTAGTTCATTTAGTACACGCGGAGCAAGAACCGAACAGAGCAGGCAGAGCGGTGAGTGACACTGACAGCAAAGCCGGCCATTCATTCGGTCAAAGGAGCATGACCAGACCAGTTTCTTTCAGTGTACTAGTGTACTAAAAGAACTAAAAGACCGAATTAGTACATTAGAGCGATTGTACTAGTTTGGAGCGATCCGCTCAGTGAACGAGCACGCACAACCCTACTTCGCAGACGCTGAGGAGGTCAAAATCGTTTGACGAATAGGGTATCGTTACATTCATTATAATTATAAGTATCACTAAGGTAATTTTTAAGAACCAAATAAAGTGTTAATGAAAGTAAAAATCCATCTCAATTCTCCATCGTGTTAAATGTCAAAATACTACATACCTACACAATTAATCACTCAATCAAGGTGAATTTAATTAACCACATCACGATATCTACTAGGTTCGAAAAATGTAATATGTAGGTTCATGTGAGTTTCTATAAATCATTTTTCAATAAATATTTTTTCTCAAAACCCAAACAGCTCATTCAAACTCAATCAACTTCGTTTTACGCATGTACTCCAAATGCGAAACATTAATTTCCCGCAGACCAATTTATCGCTTCTAATTCAACCCTTTACAAGATGTCCGTAAACCTCATATATATATATATACGCTATATATTCGGTTAAGCCTTCCTAAAGTAGCTCCACACACGGAAAGCGCACACATACATAGTAAAGCCGCAAGGCACGTAACATAAGGAGCTTTGAAATTAATTTAGCTCGGAACTAGCTGGCAAATGGATAGACGTGGGGGAGTCTCCCGGGGGGAGGGGGTGGGGAAATTCGGCGCTTAGAGCGAGGCCGGTCGCGCTTAGCAGTAATTGTGTTCTCGTGTGTTGGCGTCGGGTTACCCGGGTTTACGTGGCTCGGGTTTTTACCGGGTTAATTAATATTTGGGTCGTTGCTTCGATTTGATTTGATTAACTGTGTTATTTAAAGAGCTATTAGGAGTTGTAAAAGGCCAATGTTAAATATACACGAAACATTGCAAACAATTTTCTACATCGCTACTGTCTTTCCTTGCTCGTTTTTCCGCAAAATCAAAACAGAACAGGAGAAACAAAAGGATTACAATATTGCCTAGACAATGCCCAAGAAGTAATCTAACACCGATAGATTACTTCTGTTGGGGATACGTGAAAGATTTGCTATACAAAAATCAATACGACAACGTGGGCGAATTACAAACAGAATTGACCCAAATCAAATCGAGTATTCACCATAATATGATAAGAAAATCAACAGGCAGCGGACTTATTAAAAGATTGGCGATTTGCCAAGAGGGATCACATTTTGAGCATTTAATTAATTAAATTGCAAAAAATATTTAATTTACAAAAAATACTCAACTGACTTCGGTAGTTTCATGTATGTTTTTAATTTGATTAAAATGATTAATTTCACGTTGTTCCTTTCTTTTAGGATACTATGTTACTTAAGAAGAATTATTATTTATTGTTCATTCTTTCGATTGGCATCATAAATTCATTCATTTCTATAATAAATTACCTGACGACGTTTTAAAGTTACCCTTTCCAGCACTTAAAAATTACTTGAAAAGGTCGTTAATGTCTAAAGCGTATTATAGGATCGAGGACTATCTAACAGACAAAAATGCATGGCCTAAACCCGAAACTTAGTCAATAATAATTTATTCAAATGCAAAATCTTTATCTTGTCTAGGGGACACCGTTGATGTAGGAAAACATATCGAAACTTTTATGTGGTCGTCTCGCACCATCTTATATACACATACTCGTAAGTAAGTGTTTTTTTTTTTCTCTCTATCTCTCCCGTACGATTCTTAATTGGCATGTTTTCCTGCTGAACTACGCATTTTATTTGATACTATATTTAATTTAATATTTATAGCATTATATAATGCTAGACTAAGTAGTACCATTGTAATAAGAAATATGTTTAAAAAAATGACTGACTGCTGAGTTTCTTGCGGCGTTTCTTCTCAGCAGTGGTCTTCTCTTGGGAAGCGCTGGTAGATTCTTGACGTGTAAAAGTGCCCGTGCGGCCTACTTACTGAATAATTTTCTTTTATCTTTTTTTTTATCTTTTAAAAACACGGGTGATTTTTTTTTCACATTTAAGTCGGTTCGATTCCCAGACGAAGCAAATAATTTTTAGAATATCTATGAATGCAGTATTACTCTCTTTTAAAAATAACCTAAAGTCTTCCTTCAGTAAAATATCCTATCTACGATATTTAAGGTACTTTCCCTTCATGTCACATAGTCTTGGGACGCCCTGTATACCTTTAGATGTATAGCTTTTCAAAATCAGAAATTTAAAAGAGACCTATATATCTCTTAGTCTAGATATTATATCATATCACATTTCATGGCGCTTCCAAATCCATTAACATAAGTAATGCATAAGAAGCTTCATCATAAATTATTTACATATAATTCAATCACGATTGACACCAACCCTACCTAAACTCAGAGCGTGTAATAAGATATATAATATATAATATATGCAATGTTAATATCCTGCTCGCGAACGCTAAAGGCTCTACAATATCCGCCGTGTCCCTTACAGAAGCTGTCATGATGTTACATTATATATGTTGAAAAAGATTTACTTACGGGTTGGTTGAATCCTGGTTATTATCGTGTTTTGATGGCTTTTGTTTTTGTTTTAATGCTTGACGTACAGTCAACATCATAAATAAGTGATCATTTATGTACCTTATCACTTTAACGTCGTGTTTGAAATGTCATACAAAATTTGTGAAACGATTGAAAGCGACAAGGTACATAACATAAATGATCACTTATTTATGCCGTTGACTGTACAGTGTATGGAATTTAATTTGTGACCCACCTTAGGTCCAAAGTCGATCTGACATTCTACAGCAATAAGGTTGAGTTTCCTGTCAATAACAAATGACTTGACATCTCTATTGACAATGACATCTTCAAGCAGATTTTCTTTGAAAAGGGTAGCAAATTAACTTCCGTGACCGTACCTAAAGGAACTTTTACTAGAACATTTGATACCAGTGATAGGTAGACCCCGTTATCTTGTCGCAGTGACATCGCTATTTTGTAGGGATTGAATGTTTGTTTTATCGACCGCCTCTATATCGACGTTATGTAGTTTATATTATGCAACAAATCGATTGTTTTTTTGCCTTTTAAATCTCTGCTCAATTTCAATATTGCGTAGGTATTAAAACTTCTTGATTAAAAATAAGTAGATAAACTCATTTGTATTACGAGAAGCGATAACCTTAACAAACATTTTTAATTAATGAACACCTGAAACATTATTCCCATTCTTTTTTATCACATTTCTAGTAGTTATTGTCTTTGACTCATTGTCAGGGACATGACATATAACTTTAAGCACAATACCATCGACATTTAGATAGTCGATAAAATAAACATTCAATCCCTACAAAAAAAGTCAGTCAGTACGACAAGATAACGGGGTCTAGTGATAGGTATTCGCATAAATGGACCTTTTTTATATTGTCCAAAGCGGCATAGCAAACACTGATAAGTGATAATATACAATTATATTTTTTCTCAGTAAATAATAATTAAAAAATCAGTACCCTTTTGATATAAACCTCTATAAGCACGATTTTTATCAGAAAACCTTTAAAAAAAATCAATTGAAAAAAACGAATAAATTTAGACGCATGTAAAACAATTGTTTTAGGGTTGTTAGATAATGTACTATAATTTACCAAATAATTAATTCATCATAAAACCTACCGATCAACCTAACGTTTTGCATATATTTCATAACCCGAGGACGGAATATATTTTGCTAAAGGTTAGGCCGATGTCACATGCAAAGAAAAAGACAGTGAATAAGTCACCCATTCGTTCCTGCTTCTTCCCGCTTAAGGATATAATTTCCGGCCTTATCCTTCTAACCGGTCCATCGCTATCACATCGCATTATCCCTTGTCCGGTTACCGGATGATCCGTCTGCCATATCCGGCCGGTTTCCTGCTCTACGCTATAAAGGTGTTATATGACGTTACTACGTCGTTAAAAGTTGCAAGGAAGCTTTAATTTTGGCCACAAAACCTCGCTAGGCGGCGTTTCCATTAGACCTGCGCAAGGCAGTAAAAATTGACCAATAGGATTACTTAATTTTCCCAGTTTCGCACAGAGAAGGTTCACTATTGGTGCATATTTAATTCGATCAACGTTCAGCTTTCTGACACTAATACTATGTAAACCCACAATTTTTTTATGGGCCTTGAACTTAACAAATGAGACATCAGCACTGCCTACTAAAAAAATAACAAGTGCTCGGTTGGAACTAACTAATTTTCTTTTTTACTGCGGATGCTACGAAATGCTACGAAATGATGGTTTTCGGACAAAGTTTCGAGCAAATGCTAGTACGTATTAAATAACCCGCCCGCCAAAGTCGTTACCATTGTCACTCCATTTTTTAAGCATGTACGTTTTTCCTTAAATCAACAGTCATTACTTACTTACTAAAATGTTAATTTACTTAGCGACGTGAGTTGCGCAGCACTCGACCTTATTCAGCACTATCTCTTAACAAATTCCTCGCAACCTCGCATTTACTTTATATCCTTGCACGGAACCAATGCAATGAAGACTAGCATAGGATGCATTTCGTCCCTTTATACAGGGTGCCCCATAACTCAACGTTAACCCTCCCGATAAAAAAACGGGCAAATAGGTTTGAAAACTTCGCCGATGCGTAATGATTCTAATTATGTAAGATACCACTGAAAAACTTATGAAAAACATGAAATAAATGATTTTTCGTGACATGGACATAAGGGAAAATTACAAAAATTCGGACTTAAATGATCAATATCTCCGAAACTAGTAAAAATCGCAGGACATACATAGGGGTTAAATCGATAGCTTTTTAGCTGCTCTATCAGCCCTAGGTGGGTTAACGATGAGTTTTGGGTCACCCTGTATACTTTCTCAAACTCTTATCTGATCGAATAGTTAGATAGAAAAAACACTCATGTTCCAAGGTCCATAAAGACTAAATTTCCTATCAAAATATTCGATCAGATACGAGATTAAGAAAGTAAAGGGACGATTTCATTTGGAAATGTAGTGGCAATCATTATGTACTTATCTACATGTGATTATCAGGATTTGGGGGACCGTTTAAAAAATATTGAACAAGAAAAGTGTCATTTTCGCTAGTGTTGCACCGACAAAGTTGTAAAACGACTTAAAATTTTATTTTACAACTTTTTCGGCGTAATTTAAAAATGTATAAATATGCCAAGTAAAAACTTTTTAGTACCAAGCCAAGAGTGTATGCGCTAGACCGCGGACGGGTGGACAAACGGACAGACGGACATGAAAGATTCCTCGTTTACTACGGAACACTAAAAAACGGGTGCCCTTCGACTGACCTAAAATTTTATGTGCTAAAATTTTTTGGTCGAAAATGTTTCCTATAATATTGAATGGTATACTTCTTTTTTAGCATAAAGATTTTTGTGCATACATATTTTTTCTTCTAGAGCACTTGACACACAACACAAACATTGTTTAAAAAGATAAAAGATATTTATTCAGTAAGTAGGGCGCACGGGCACTTTTACACGTCAAGAATCTACCAGCGCTTCCCAAGAGGAGACCACTGCTGAGAAGAAACGCCGCAAGAAACTCAGCAGTCAGTCATGTTTTAAACATATTATAATGGGTACTACTTAGTCTAGCAAATTAAATATTATACTTATAAAAATAACATACGGTAGTTCAGCAGGAAAACATGCCAAAGATCTTACGAGAGAGACAGCGGGAGAAAAGGAAAAAAAACACCTATTTATGTGTGTAATAAATAAGACGGTGCAAGACGACCACATAAAAGTTTCGATATGTTTTTGCTTTTGTCTAAAATTATAATTACTAAAAGGCTAAATCTGTAATATTGTATAAAACACCTAGGTCTTCAGTAATTTATAGGTTAGGTTAGGTTAGAATTGTGTCAAGCCGCGAAGCGCCACAACTACGCGGAATAACTTCGCCTCACGGTCAGGGTCATTCCAAACAAATGTTATACTAAACAAATTTTCGACCAAACAATATATGCAAAGCAATTTCGATCAAAAAAATAAGTGGCGAAACAAAAATAGGCCAAACAATTTTAGACCAACCGATATACACCCTTAAAAACATTAGGCACAAGAAAGCGAGAACGAAATATTGCAGTCGTCATGCTAGCACTACTGGGGTCTCGCTAAGTTTACGATTTGGCTATTTCTATGCGGGGAGGATATAAGGACCATCGCATACTAACTTATTTGTGTTGTAACTTATATTGTTTTGTTTCAGTTGATTTAGGGGCAGTTCTGGAATCGTACAATTGTGTTTTCATATGAATATTAATGAATAAATTGTGTTATATAGTATAATAATAAAATGGTTTTTATTGGTATCCGGATTTTAAAAGGTACCCTTTAATTTACAACTAGAGAGGACTTTTGTCGAACGTTTTCTTTAATTCTAAAGTAATACTATATTTCAGAGAAGTGACTCCAAATGAAACATGCAAACGTGTAAATACAATAGAGTTGGTTTTGCTTCAACGAGATTATTTTGACGTTCCTTAAGCGGATTTTGAAGCGACGCTAATCTCGTAGCTGACATTTATTTTCCAGACAAAATTAGCACCGGGCGCTAACGTTTCTCACCCCCTAAATCGAGACCGATTTCCACGATTTTGGAATATGTTGTAGTTCTTTTCCAAGAAATATTTTCTTGGAAAAGAAAACGTACAAACAGTTTTTTATAAAGGTTTAAGGGTGAAAAACGATACAGCATTTTGTATGGAAATTTTCAGCTTCACAATCCTCTCAATTATTTTGTACACCCTTTTTTAACCCCCTACGCAAAAAGAGGGGTGTTATAAATTTGACCGATATGTGTGTGTGTGTCTGTATTTGGCATCGTAGCTCTTAAACGGTCAAACCGATTCGGATGTAGTTTTTTTTATCTGAAAGCCGGTTTTCCAGTGGTAATTTTTAGCTAAAATTCATGAAAATCGGTTCGGCCGTTTAGGAGACATCAACTCTGAAAGAAGAGGTCACCATTTCATAGGGGGTTTTTATCTATTTAATATTTATTTCAAATTGGACCTCGTGTGTAGCAATCCTGCGCGTACGCTGGCCAGAGTTCGCCCGTAAACTGGTTTACGACGAAATGACAATGTACGAGTTATTACGAGAAATACGGAAGGTGGCGTCAACAAATGGAGGAAATTGAATAGTTATGGCGTTAAAGGTAGAGTTGTTTAGAAGGAACACACTAAAACCTACTTTGTTGGTTAAGTTTATCATATCATTTTAGAGCTTCATAACTTTTACTTAGTAGTCTCACAATGTATGAAGACCACTAGCCCTATTTATTCACATGCTTTTTTAGCCGGGTAGAAAATTGCGTTTTCATCTCTAGGGTGGAAAGTATTTTTTTTAATAGTTACGATTGGCCACGGAGTCTAAGATAATTGAGCTACGTTATATTATTACAATAAAAACTTTTCATACATCTAAACTTGTCTATACGTTAAACGACGTATTTATTACGATCTATAGGTTCATTTTAAAATCATTTTTACTGGTCTATTTTTTCGCAATTACAGAAAATCAACATTTAAAATTATTTCTCTATTCTGCTGCTCGCCATAATGCCATGATAGCATAGCATGACACTTTTTTTCACGTTTCGGCATGGCCGTCTAGAAAATACACATACTGCCAACATTAGAAAAGTTTAATCGAGTTGGTCACGACCAAGGAGCTTTATACTACACTGGAGGTTGAACGCCGAACATCCGTTCGAAACAAGAAATTTGACCTTTAGTCACGAATATATTCCATCTCTTTCTTTAGTTACGGTAAGAATGAGATGGAAGCCATTTGTGACATGTGAAAGAAGGAGATGGAATATTTAAATAGACCATAATAAAGGTCAATTTGTGTTTTTCAAATTATATTACTTTTACTTAAAATTTTAACTGATTATTCTTAATATACCGTGATAAAATGTGCGTGTAGTATTTTACTTTCCTTACAGTCGAAATGAAAAGTAGAGTGTCTAACTCGAGTGAAATTACCCATTTCCCCTCGAACTATTGGCGCTCTCACTTCGTTCGAGCGCCAGAAATATCTCTGGTGAAATAGGTCACTTTCAACCCTTGGTTATCAATCTACTATTGCCTTTTATTGTGACATTTGAATTAGTCTGAAAGTGACAAGGCATACTTTTAACTAAAATAGGATTACTGATGTCTATTATTTTACCGAAACACCTACCAACGAACATTATTATCATTATGCAGAATTTTAATTTCATCGAAAGGCATTTCGCGCTACATGAGTAAATTTTTTTTTTGGTAGTCGTCGTAAACCACAAATCTAACCTAACCTACGTAATGAAGTGAAATTCGATCGAATGACGGGTTACCTTATTTTCGATAACGATAACGTTCGCCAAACAAACCACTGTTATTCTGTTGAATAAATTCAATTCGTAGATAAATTAAACCGAACCAAAGTAGTTTCGTCAGAGACATTTAACATTTTAGTGAGTGTAATTTTAATTTGGTCTACGATTTAGTCTACAAAGCAGCTCGGCAACAGTTTGCCGGTAAATATCGTCTACTTTTCAAAAAGCGCGCTGTATAAGAGAAGTAAAGTATAAATAATGTTATTCGTATATCTTAGAAACACGAAAATAGCCGAAATCTGGAGACTGGGATGGTCAAATCAAAATCAGTGACCATTAAATTTTTGGCAATCACCTCTTGCTATTTATCTCTTTGTTTTCCGTACTCCTAAGCCAGTATTTAAAAGAAGCAGGTAAATATCTTTTTGGGAACGAATATTTGCTTTCTCCTCGTTCAAAACTTCTAGAAATAACTATAGTGACCCTTCTCACTAAAGAAAGTCCTAACCTAATCCTCTAAAAGCTAGACAGTTGCATTTCCACAACTATTCCTTCACAATGATACACACACGTCGCTGTAAAAGAGCGTATCTCCCACGTATTTCAAAGGGTCTTAGTTCGTTCAAGACATATTCATAGTTCCATGTATGACGTATAAAAGATCCTATATCTTTACGTATTATAAGGGGCTTACGTCCTTTACAAATTGTTGTCAGTCTCCGAGCTCTGTCTTGAGATAGCGAGCTACACTTATCTAAGGAACTCTTATTAAATCCTCCTCAACTAATCCTTTACGAGATGTACGGTTAGCAGACAAAGTGCTCTACGGTTGACGTTTAACATTAAATATTTAAATGTATATCAGCAGAGGTTGGGATTGAATGCAGAAAATGCTTGAATACATTCCTAATACCATAGTATAGTGGGCATCAATACAACGTCGAGAACTCGACGTAGGTAGTTGGGTTAATTTGTAAAAGAGGAGCAGAACCAGGAGTCCTACTTTGAAAATCGAAGTTCGAAGTTTCATTCTATATACCTAGCAACACTCACTAGAAGCGTGAAAGTGAGGGGACATTCAAAGTTTAAAAATGCGTACTTCGAAACCATCAAGTGAGCCTTGATAAGTTTAATTCTGCAAATGCTAAAGACTAGAAATCATTTCTAACGTATTGAATCGACATAGAGACGACGTACGCAACCGGTCAGAATCTAATGCCAATCCCAAGACAAAAAAACTTTGCTTTCAATAGTGGTTAATGGTTAACATTCGTATAATGAAACATGTTCGGAGTGTTCGGACCCACAGAGTCTCCTAAAAACGGTCGATCGAGTCAACGAAATCATACGACTATATAAGTGTGAAGCGGGTAATCTGAAAATTGGCACCACACTTAAATGTTGTTTTTACGCTCTAACGGGACAACTTCAACTGGCCGGTTAGTAATGGGTCCGTCAAGTTCAAGAGCGAGTTGTGCATGAGAATTATCTACCAGGGGTTACGTTTTATAAAGCTACAAGTTACAATTTTACAGGTCTAAACTGGCAACACTGCTCAAATGGCTGGTCAACATTGGTCGACGTTGTGTCAAATGGAAACTTGTAACCTGTAACTTGTAGCTTTATAAAAAAGGCCCCAGAGCACCCGTACAACGTACAATCTACACAAGGGTCAGATTTCATCCTTCACTACAATAAAGTTAATATCAAGGGATCCATCCACCTGTAGATACCAAGATAACAGAGAGGCATAGGGGTTATGCAAAACATCTTTCTTGGTAATTATGACGTGGGACTGTTGTAATCGATGATTAAGAAGAAATAAATGGTAAACTATGGTTAGCCGCGATTTCTTACACGTAGGATTTGTTTCCTACTTCACCCCATTGGGAAAGAACTGGGGTGAGTTTCGAAAAGTACCTACATTAGTTGTGCACCCCCACATTGCTCCAAGAATTTGTGAATATGTACTTACTTATATTATAAAATGCATCTTCAGTTTATGTATAATGTAATGTAGTAATGTAATGTCATGTTGTGTATAATCATCTTTTCGCGTTATTAGTGTTTTATTTTCATTCTACTGATCTAACCTAACGCGGTCTGCACAATAGATATTTCAATTAATTCATTAATAAAGCAACGGACTCCTTTTTAAAAATAGATTACGGTGACTACTTGCTTGTATGATTGCCCCTTTACCGTGCCTTTACCTAAAATCATTCGATTCTTAAAATCTGATTACTGATTAGCTGTACTAGCAAAAACATACCAATTTTATCTGCGCTGCCGACCGTACCCGTAATTAGTGAGAGCGTACATAGCCCGCCATATACATATAATGTAATTATGTACGTACATACGCTCTAAAATACTCGAGGAACAATTTGGAACTAGATGCGAACTGGAAACCGCAGCAGACGTCGGCCATCTTGGGCTTGGCGTTGCCATGGCAACCGGCCACGAATTGTCTGTTCACTACCTGGTACGTAAATAACGGGTTGTTTACAAGTGTAGGTAACTACGTAGGTACGAGAAAGCTTCACGAAGTTCAAAATAAAGTTTAGGGAAAAATTATACAGATTTTCTTCGAAAAGGTCATGTAGTTTTTAGCAGGAGACTGGCATCGGGACTAATAGAAAACAACAAAAGACGAGGACCAAAACATAACCAAAAAAAACGCACAAACAAAAAATTGTCTCTACTTTTAGACTCATTATATTATTATAGATAAACATGACATTTAAAGGAACGCAATGGACAACCAACTGTAGTGATTCAGAAATCACCAGTGATGCATTGAGCTGTTGTAAAAAACTGCGCAAAACGCACAGCACAGTGATAAATGCCTATTCTTGGTGGAGAATTAAAAACGGTCATTTTCAAGACGTACGATAAAGTAGGTAACCTAGCGGCGTACAATGTTCATGATAAGTTACACGTTTTTGCGTAAGTTTCATATTTCCAAAACCTCAACCAAAACTGCTACCTCATACACCACATTAACAGACTCTCAAATACTAAAGAATCCTACATATTATTTAAATTAACTGCAAAGAATATATCGTTGAATGAATCTCATTCATTCAGGATTTAAGAGGCCGCATGCCCATGCGTTTGTCGTCGTAACAATTCGGTGTATTCCAATAAAGGCGAACCATTAGCGGGTGGCGGGCGATCCTGGATATGAGTACACTACCCGCACGGAGGGATGCTTGCTGCTACGGAGTAGGAACCGTTATTTAGCCAACTTAGATCTGTAGATTCTTACGTCTATAAGTTGAAACTTCTTCAAAGCTTTGCTCACCTGGTACTGAATAGACTTTATGAAGATAAAAGTCACTGTTTCTTTTTGGTTGGTAGGTTTTGTAAGTAGGTATACAAATTCTAGTAAATATCGATGGTAATGTTGGAAGTGCACCTATTGGTATAATTATAATTAATTTATCTTGTATGCTATCTTACATATGGGCCATTTTCGGTACACTTCGACCTTTAAAAACTTTGGTGCAATTACCCTCTTACACACTAATTATAATAAACGGATGCAATGCATTTTCCCTAACAATATGAGGACACCAACGAGAATTTTCAAAAGACATAGCTTACCTTGCTTTGCTTACCTCGAGCATTAGTTGCTAAATTTATCTTTTGGATGATTGACATTTTATACGACTTCAAGATCAAGAAATATACTCCTTTGCTTATTTACGAATTAGAGAGCATTGCTTAACTCAATATCCATTCCAAAATTGGTCCCAGTAAATAAAATACCACTACTAATACGTCATACTTGCACCAACTTAGCTCCTTAACCAAAACTTGAAGCATCGGGACTTGCTTTTATTCAACTTTTTCTTGCATCGCGCATAAAATCCTTCAACAGGTGCATTATCCTACTGCCTAACTTAAAGTAATAAATCTGTGTAGGTACTAGATATCCTAGTCCTACAAATTAATCCTAAGCAGTCGCCATAGAACACCGTCGAGAGGGGCAGACAGACATAGTTGTAGAGCACTCTTCATTTCGAATGCCTGTCCACGCGCCTCCGCGCACGCTGCGACGTCGGCTGCAGCGGAGGAGGCAAACTAAACTTAAATTGGGAAACGGAATCTAATTTACGTACTTTGTTTATGAATGGAATGTATCAACGGGTTCTTTGAAGATACATGCGATGTTGATTTTCCATTAAGAAGGATGAGTGTAACTTAAGATGTGTAGAAGCATAGTCGGATTACATAACCTCGTAAGACCCACCATACTACAAACAGGGAGTTTTTTGTGAGTGGGACTTTGAATCTACCATCAGCACAATAAAGTTCAATTACGTTTGTCCGATAATGCTATTTTTAGATTATGAAGATGGGAAAATAAACCTTATTCTTATTGCAACACAGTTCAAATTAAATTGCCTTTATTATGTACATCCTATTGCTCACTGGGCCTTACGAGGTTAATGTTGAAACTATACGAATAATTCCCAAGGGTGGTCATGATGATCAAACTTCATCGTGCATGAGAAATATGCATTAAAGATATCCTATACGAATGAAAAAACATATTTCACACTCCAATTAATAATAATAAAAAAGATACAATTTTCGTATGAAATGAATGAATATTTTCGAATGAACTTCCTGCTTAACTACCCGTAATGTTTTCCTCATCATTTAACCTTAATCTTAAAATCATCTTCACAGCCAGTTTAGTAACGGCAACAGACACAATATATGATTGTCACCTGAGATCCGCACACATGGACATTCCACCTTCCAGGTTGTAGTACCTTCCAGTAGTATCCCTATTATCATCCTGTAATAAAAAAACAGCCGCATCCACGTCCTGTCTTCCATTCTCGCATGCCCTTAGCTCCTTTGTAAGTGATGGAAGGACGTGTGATGCGTCCCCTCCATTGTGGTTCCTCAGCCCTCCAGCTCGCAATTACGGAAACACCTGAGTTGGTGAAATGGACTAGAAGTTGTGCGTAATGGCGGTGGGAGGCGGATTGTGCTATGTTTGCTGAAATTTTGTCTGACAAAAGATGTCTAATGACTGTAGATATTTTATGCAAATTGCCAGACAAGTCGTCTTGATTAGGATATTGATAATACGAGTAAAATTATTGTTTTGTTAAATTGAATAACTCATCTCGTGGTTTCCTCTTATCAACAATACGTAGGTTTGAGAAAAGAGGCATGGTATATAGTGTCTTAGTTGAATTATAGACTGATTGTACATAATAATATCACCTTTTCTCTGGTACAGTCGAGTTCACAAATATGTGTACACTTTAGTACCTCGTCTATTTAATGTCATGTTTGAACTGCCATATATGAATTGTCACAGCAATTAAAGTGACAAGGTACTAAAGTGTACACATATTTATGAACTCGACTGTACTAGTCTTTTCTTTTGGAAATTGCGTTGTTATTGGTAAAAAACGATGTGGTACCTACGCGGCACAACATTTCGTCGCACAAACGCACTCCACCAAAGTTTATCAATTAATTTTATCTTTATACATTTTTGCACTTGTACCTTTGCATAAGAAAATGTGTCCAAACAATGCATCCAGTATCGTTCATTGATAACATCGTCAGTACGAGTATAGCAATTGGTGATTATATAATAACCCTTGTCACTTTGTTTGTACTTACACAACTTTATGTACATTTCCCCCTTCAAATCAAACTGAATGCATCTCTCAGAAGCATTTCTAATATCCTAATTACGAGATACGCTGTTCAAAAAGCAATCACATCTAAGAGAGATCAACTATCCGTCGCAAGAGATTGAATCGCGAATCCACGTAATATATCAAAGGTAATCCGTTTAAGTTTAAAGGTATATATCATGCGAGGGTATAGCCCCCCTCGCTGTTTGGTCGTCTAAGCAGGGGGGGTACACGTGCTTAGGGGGTTGGTGTTGGTGAGGAGAAGTAGCTATTTGCTGGTAATTCCTGAGATACCAGATCCAAGAATTACGTTGTGTTTTAGCATATTTACCTAAATGTTATGTAATCATGATAGGTAATTACTTAATTTGGTCTTATATTACCTATTTCTGTTCTGCTGCTGGACACAAGCCTCCCCCAGGCGTCTCAACAATTCTCTATCAAGCGACTACAGAGTCCAGTCTTTGAAGAACTGATCTGGTCCACTCCTGTCCTATCTTTCAGGCCTGCCTCCTCTCCTGTTATGGCTTATTTCCACTGGTAATCAGTTATGCTAGAAAAACCACTTTGCCCGAGACTTCTGGCATCACTTTAACAAATTGGAAAGACCACTGAAACAAGGACTGAGCTGTGACTCTTCAAGTTGTGGTAGCGGTTCTAACTTGCCTTTGACTACCTTTAAGAATGGCTTCAGTTTGAATGTTAAGATTACTCGTGGTTAATTAGGTAATGCTGATTCTTCCTGCTTTATCTTTTATTCGTTTCATCGTATCCTAGTGCCAATTCATGAGTTAAACTTTCACGACCTTGGTCTATAGTTTGGATTATTGGTCTCTTATTTTGTAAGCTCCATTCTCTAGGTAGCAGTTAGGTAACCTAAGCTTATCAATCATTTTCTATACAGATTAAATTTATATTTTTTCACAAATAACCTAACCTCCCACAACACCAAAAGCCCGTAACTTGCACCATCCCTGTTACTCAACTAAGCAAGGGGGATGGGGGTAACATTTTCCCGTTTGACGGCACACGTCGTAAAGGAAATCCTGCACAGGACAGCGCGCAGAAATTGCCCGCTTGTTCGGCCTAGGGGGGTGCCGCGGGTGGGGGGTGGACACAGTGATACTAGCAGAGTAAACAAATTTGCTAGCTAATTAGTGATAAAATCCAGGTACAATAACATATAAGGTAACTAACAATCGCGTTGTTTATTCAACCTTCTCTCGTAACAAAACATAGCAGTGGCTTTATTTAAGATAATTGAAGAGTCGTGTAGGTGTCTGTTTTGTTTTCGTTAATTATGTTTTTGATAGTCACAATAAAATGAATTAGGTAGTCCTAAAGAGTTAAAAAAGACTGGTTAATATTTGCTAACAGGTAACTTATTTCCGTTGAAAAGCTACCTGATTATTTATTTATTGAAAAGTATATTTACACAGCATTACAGTTTTACACTAATACACTGTGAAACTAATATAAAATAAAACTAAAACTAGAGTTAGAGGTATACCTCATAGAGGAACACTAGAAGGCCTGTCGTCCGTCTTCTCGCAAAACTTTAAGCACTCCCGACACACAGCCATCCATCGCCACGCAAAAACATCCCATTCCGGTGCTGAGACCAAGAGCGCATTAAGCAGTGTTAGGGCATGAAGACACGGTGAGTTTCGGTGCGCCACAGTACGTGCAACTGGCACGTCCAACAAGGAACGCGTACGGGCTCTAAGGGCAATCCTGTGAACCTGAGGAACACGCAGTCTCACAAGCTGCTGCACCAGCTCCAAACACTCGGACTCTCCGCGGAGAACACGACACACAAAAGTCAGCAAGCTGAATTTGCGCCTCACCTCTAGTGAATTAAATCCCAAAGTTCCAAGTAGGAACTTTGTGGGATATAAGAAAGGGTAATAACCAAACATTTTACGATAGAGCATTATGAATCAATCAACAGTCTACAAAATATTACAAGATAACCTGAATGAAACGGATGCAACCATGAGTCACTCGCATCCAGCCAGCCTTCGTAACAAACGTATTACAGTAGTAGGTACAGGTAGAATCGAAAATAAATCCGATGCAACCTGTATCGTACAGCAATTTAATCAATTTGAAACTCCGATGCGCATACTCGAATACTCGTACAGCTCGTACTTCATTCGCATTAGCTTGTACTATAACTTATTTTGTGGCATTAGGTAGATTCCAAACTTCGTTTACTAAAAGCACTGATGCAAGAGTAAACCAATCATATTTCATGTTTATAAACGTCACAACGTTTTCGATGTCTTCAGTGAACATGAGGATGTTATGGGGAAGCCAGGGTAAGTCAAGGGAGTGAGCTTGTCATGTCAAATTATGCGGGTACAGATACAAAACTCAAGAGATAATACTTTGTACAGTGTGTGTAACGTTTTAGAAAGTACTTAAATTTGTCACCAGATTTAGGTATTTTCTTTTAGTAAGTCATACTTTAGCATTAATCAAATTTAGCTTCTCTTGACCGTTTTAGCAGTTAAAACACAATAAGATGTGTCTCTTATCTTGTCTTATTCAGAGGCTCTTTCAGATACTATTTGACTCTGCAGTATCTTTTGTGTGATTTGATTACCCATCTCACACATTCCAATAGCGAAATTTAAAGGTTTCCTAACGATGTTTTTCTTTAACCGTAAGAACATGGGTTCAAATCCCGGTAAGGGCAGATATTTGTGTGATGAGCACCAATATTTGTTTCTGAGTCATGGATGTTTTCTATGTATTTAAGTATATATTTCTCTATATAAGTATTTATATCGTTGTCTAGTACCCATAGTACAAGCCGAGAGCTTAGTTTGGAACTAGGTAAATTGGTGTGACATTGTCTCCTGATATTTATTTATTTATCTACCCAGCTTACACACGTAAATATAACACTGTCGGCTACACTGTTCTTAAAATAAGTATTTCGATAACTCCGTTGTTACCTATTTTTAGGCATGGAGAAGGCAAACGAGGACACAGGCCACCTGATGGTAATAAGAGAGACTTAAAGAGACCTAGAGACATAGAGGCCTATAAGACATTTCAAACGTAACATCCATTGCATTATACTCAAAGGACAAGTTATCGAAATGTGGACTAGACTTTTTACTTACCTGATTGAAAATACACACCCTAAAATTTTGTTTGTACTGATGGGACAACTTAATAATTCGTCCGTGGAGTTTAAAAGTGAGTTACTTGACAGAATAGCAGGCATTTTGTAACAGATACTGCCTAGAAAAAAGGCGCATGTCTCATAGAACCGCAACTGTATAAGTGACCATATTTCTCAAGATATGGGGTTAAATTTGCTTTGACCATCAAATTGCGCATGCGTTCTTTTTATTTAGGTGGGCAGGACACCTAAACCTAGTTTGAAGACTCATTACCGTCTATAATATATTCACCTTGTCGCAGAAATTAATTATTTCATAGGCATAATTTGGTTCTTTTACGAGTACCATAAAACTCTTGAAAAACTCCTAAACTAACTAACATATTGAAAATTCAAAATATATTCTAAACCGGTTGCAACATCATCAAGTTCTAAGACACCCTGTATTTTAATATAACGTAAGGGGTTCTGGATTTACTATTAAAGTCCGTTAAGGTACCACGCACAGTAGGGTGGTCCAAAATAGTATGAAGAAAAAAAAAGTATATCAAATCCTTCCTCCACAAGGCTTATTTTTGTTTGCTACAAATTAGTTACTTATGTGTCAAATTTAAATTTGTTATGTGATCGTTTACTGGTCGCCCAAAGCGTTTAGTTTATGCCAAAAAGATCTCATTCTCATACAAAACGATATCTAGTAAACTTAGCAGAAACTAAAAACAGAAGTAGAATATTGTTTGCCTCCTGCTGCAACTCGGAATACAGTGTCATGATCTTTCCAAAGACATTCTCATTCGATATCTTTATTAGACGTGTGACGCTCATACATTTTTATATGAAAAAAAATTAACATTATGGGCGACCTGTAAAGTTTATTCAATTGCAATAAAACTTAGTAAAGCGGATTTTTGAGTATTTTGAAATAAAAAGAAACTTGTGGAGAAACAATATTACACACTTTTGTTTTTTGGACCACCCTAACGCACAGTCGCCGTAGCGACGGTTGCTACGCGACTGCAAGTATCCCGCGAATGGGCTTTACCCTACACTCCCTACACAAGACGAGCAAATTATAGAACGGGCTGGCTCTTACAAATTATTATATACCTTCTGGTAGGTATTGAGGTACTGACCAACTTTTTATAGTAGAGTAGGTAGGACAAGTTTAGCTGCAGAAAATAACTTAAAAACTAGTATTATGTTGCACAAAGAACTTATTCTTAGGTAAATAGTGTTATTTAGTATTTCCTGACAAGAAGATTATGTTTAATACCGTTTTACTAGATTTAAACTATTGTTACATTGTTAGTTATTACCTACATTTCGAAATTCCTAGCACTTTTTTACAGTCATTGCTTATGCTCTAACACTTGCCTTCTATAACATAAATATAGCTTAGCAAAATGGGTTTAAGCAATTTGTAATGGGTTTAAGAATAGTCCCAGAGTTTAAAAAAATATTTATAAAAAGGTTAGGTAAAGGCAAAGCCTGTCTGCCCCTCGACGCTTTCGTATGGCAACTGCTTAAGACTTATTTGTGGGACTAGGAAATATATAGTACCTACATGGAGTTATGTTAGGTTAGGCTGTAAGATAATCCATTTATTGAAGCATTTGGAGCGCGATGCAAGAAAAAGTTAAATAAAAGTAAGTTCCGATGCTTCAAGTTTTGGTATAGGAGCTAAAGTAGTTCAATTATTAAATGTGTCGTTTTAAAACAAAGAAAAATTACAGTATTGACGTTTAAAAAAAAAAGAAAGGGACTACCTAACTAATCAAATCACTACACAGTGCACTGTTTGCACAAATAAATATTTCTAAATACCAGTCGTTAAAGAATATTACCGCGCACAGTAACTTGTTCGCTGATGTTTTTCTATCTAATGCGATTGCAAACACGAATTCAACTTTGACACCGAAATAACGACCCATCTCGAACCACAGTAGCACATCTATTGTACCGAATAAAAAACCCAAAAAAATATGCACAATGCACCCGCCGTAACCCTTTCACTACAAAAAGACCAATTTTTATGCAGCCCTAGTATCTCATTTCAATAATGTACAATAAAAAAAGAGATAAAATTTACCCACGGATCTTTGGGGTCACATTTTTTTTAAGGGTTGAATCCTTAATTTGCAACAAGGTGCATCGCAGGCAAATAGGGGATGCTGCGAAAGGGTTGGCGCTCGATTTTTTCCCATCGATCCGACAAAAGATGTTCGGTGTTTGGAATCGATTTTTATTTAAATAACGATTTATTGACCCTTGATTTCTAAGGAGCCTTTGATACGGATAACAGATGTATTGAATTGAATTTGGTTTCTTTTAAATTGACCCAATTTCTTAATTATCCTTTGTCGAGTAGACAAATGAATGCATTAAGAATACTTTTTTCCTTACGCTAATATATAAGCTTTTAATTCAATATGACAAGGTTCTATGGGTAATTTAAATAACAAGATCAGAAGAAAAAGTGACAATGAAGATAAGTTAAAGGTAATTTTGAGGAAGCATAATATAATAATGATTAAGTTAAGTTCTCTTAAGTTACATTCAGTTGATACAGTCATACAAATACAAGTACTTATTCTTAATTGTATAAAATCGGTACCGGGTACTTTCTTGTTGTTATCGTACCTACCTATTTCGTAATCATAAAAAGCAGCATTCCGAAAATATGTTCGAAATTTTTAACAGTCAGATGCGACATCGTTCTTTTGTACCATCCAAAAAAAAACTGTGTATATTTTGGAATAATAGACAGATACGGAACGAAACGGATGTACGGAATTATGATAAAATAGAGGACGCCCGCAACTTCTTACGCGTAGACTTAGTTCCCCGCTACTCCCCCTATTTTAACCCCTTAGGGGATGAATTTCCAATTTTTTTTTCTTAGTGCACCCCTAGGATATCCAAGCAATATTCCCAACAAATAACAAGTTCCTAGGTCTAGTGGTTTAGCTGTGCGTTGATCGGTCAGCCAGTCAGTTTCCTCGTTTTAGGATTCTGTAGCCAAATGGCAATAAACGGAACCTTATGGATGCGTCATGTCTGTCTGTCTGTCCGTCCTTATGTCACAGCCACTTTTTTCCGAAATTAAAAGAACTATACTTTCAAAACTTGGTAAGTAGATGTACCTATTCTGTGAACCGCATTAAGATTTTCACACAAAAATAGAAAAAAAAACAATACATTTTGGAGGTTCCCCATACTTAGAACTGACTCAATTTTTTTTTTCATCAAACCCATACGTGTGGTGTTTCTATGGATAGGTCTTCAAAAATGATATTGAGGTTTCTAATATATTTTTTTTCTAAACTGAATAGTTTGCGCGGGAGTCACTTCCAAAGTGGTAAAATGTGTGTATTACTTCTAAAATAAGAGAATAATAAAACTAAAAAATATATATGATGTACATTACCATGCACCGAAAATTGGTTTGAACGAGATCTAGTAAATAGTTTTTTTAATACGTCATAAATCGTAAACCGCGATTTACCTTTCAGGGAACCCTTCATGGGCGAGTCCGACGCCGCTTTTTTATATTTAGATAGAGATTTAATACCAATTAAATATTAAAGATAAAGATAAAGATAAGGATACAAAAACAACAAGACACAGAGAAATTGTTGCGAAACGGTCCGAACTCAACATTCGCTAGGCGTAAAGCAAGCGCTGGTCTTTCGTTGGGACACTTAACACAAAACAATATAAAAAGAAAAACAACATTCGTTCGAGATTATCTCGAACGACCATAAAACCAATAGAACCAAAACTTTTCTTTGAGGATAAGTACTCACTTTTATATATAATAATAATATCAACGAGATAATTTGTATAACCTACTTGAATTATTACATTGACTCACAAATCACAATAACCATACAGAAGCTAAGGACTTTATCAGATGGAAACCAGAGCGATGCTATCTCGCAAATAAAGCAGTGGTAGGTACCAAGTGTGAAATTGATGATGTTATCTGCTTCCATTGTAGTTTTTATACAACAGAGCTCAGGGTCTACATTAACCGTCAAGTATCATTATGGGAAGACCCAAATAGCGATGGAGTTATAATTTAGATAAGTACATTATTGGGACGAGCATGGAGTAGGACAATAAGACAGAAAAAAAATATTAGGGAAACAGGATGATAATGTATCTTACTCTTAAGTAATATTATGTTTTTATGATTGAAAAAATGACCTTCTGCTGGAGTTTCTTGCGGCGCTTCTTCTCCGCGATGATGGTCTTGTCCGAAGCGCTGGTAGATTCACTCTATATTACCGACGTGTAAAAGAGCCCTCATGTGGCCTGTTTGCTGAATAAATATCTTGAATTTTGAATTTTGAAATTAATAAGTGTTGGGATAAAACAACCGGTGAAATTACACTGAAAAAAATAATTGGTTATTTCTAAAAAGATTGTGATGTGCATAGACGTATTGATTCCATACGAGCCAGGTACAGTCATGAACTTTAATTTGGGACCCACCTTAGGTCCAAAGTCATTCTGACATTCTACAACAATAAGGTTGAGTCTCCTATAAGTTACAAATGATTTGACATCTCTAATGACATTGACGACTTCAAGCCTATTTTTCTTGAAATGGGTCACAAATTAACGATCGCGATAGTACATCAACTAAGATGCAAGTTGAATCACTAAAGAATTTGCTGCTGTTACTATAAGGTTGATATAACGAATATTATAACTGGGTCATTATTTGGGCGTTTGTTCCGAATCACTTTCGTGGTCACATTTTTGTAGAAGTGGCTGCAGATTTTGATTTCGTTTCTGGTTAGGTATCTAAGTTTACCGGACATCTAAAAAATATGCAAAAACGGCATCAAAATATACACCCAATTCTTCAAAAAGATGTCCACAAAAGTGAGGCGGTTGAAACGCTAAACGCGAACTATAGCCACCCTCGCTCGCTCGCTCGCTTGCGCGGCTAAACATCTCGTGTCATTATTATGTCTTTTTTTAGTCCCTTGTTGAACAATCTACTATAAAAACTTTTGAAATTGTCGCAAAACTATTCCTCATCACATAACCTCTCCCACAAAACACACATATCCCCATAAATTCTCTCAAACCCGCCTCGGCGACATGTTGTCCAAACTCGGTGCCCAGTCACTCCCCTGCTGACCCCTAACCCCTCTACCTAAATATGACCCCCCCGACCTGCGCATTGTCCGGCGATTTAATCGGGTAGTCGGTCTATTGTCGTCGGGCGGACAGTCCGGTCATTGTGTCCATATTAAATTTAAGTGTCCAGTTCGGAACTGGTTTGCAATTTTTTTGATTATGTACAGCGGGACTGGTATGGCACGTTTGGGGAATATTTCTGGGTTTTATTGAAAGATGCTTATCCATGTGATGTATATCGCTAGTGCTGATTAGCCGCAAACTGAGACTTTACGAAGGCTAATAGATTTTATTATAAAAACAGATCATTTGTTTTGGGAGAAAATGAGCTCTATTATAATTTATAATATTAAATAATCGTTTGTTCGTTTGTTATTATTAGTATTGACCAAAAATAAGATTCCCGTAATTCACGCAAGCCTCCTACTCCTTCCAAATGCCTGAAGTAATTTTGAGTATTCTTACACCATATTAAAGACGATTTATAGGTTAAAAGAATTATTGTTTTAACCAAACCAAAACCCGTATAAACAAGTTATTTGTACCGAAGTTCATGCCCTCCTAAGCCAAGAAATCTGAGGAACCTTGCAGCAAAAATATATAGATGTTTAAGGTCAGTTAAGTTGTGTCAAAATGTATGGAACTGTCAGCCTTAATGCTAGTTTTAAGGCGAAGATTAGATTTATCCTTTTCTATATCTTTAAAATTGTCCTCTGGCTGCGTTTATCGCGTGACAAAGTTTGGATAAGGCATCCGTCACCTTCTGAAACGTAAATAAGTATGAGAGTGACGGATGATTTATCCACATTTGACACGCGATAAACGCAGCCATACAGGGCCCGCTGGACCCGTATTTTGGTCGCCTTTATCGCGGTGGATAACGCATCCCTCACGCTCACACTTGCATACTGGTCAGAAAGTGGGATATGTTTTATCCACGTTTATCCACACCGATAAACACAACCATAATAGGTCCTAAGTGTTTTGTTTTTTATTTTTACTCATGCAAATTAATATGACTCTAAAATATAAAGCTGGCACTAACTAAAGCCAGGTATTGTCATTTGTCATTATCGCTTTAATGAGCTTCGTCAACTAAGCCAAACGTCATCAGCGCCGTCGGTAGCTGGTTGCACCTCCGTTGCATCTGCCAGTACTTCCGGTGTATTATTCCACCCCAGGGGAAGGTGTGAGCTATGCAAAATAGTTTACACTAATGCACCCTTTGATTTATGCGTTGGAATTTAGAATTAGAAATGTGTGGGTTTTGTTTCGAGATCAGACGAGCAAAGAATATTTTAATGTTGTAATTGGCGATTGGTTAAAAAGTAAGCATTAAGTGTAGATACGATAATTCTTCAACATTAGTATATCGAGTACAAGTGCCAAAGTTGCCAATGCTAGTAAAAGTCCGAAATAAAGATTATATCAGAGAATAGTTCAATGGATTTACCGTGGTTGGTGGTTTGAACATTAAAATATTTTTGTGACAATTCGGACTGCTTATAAATTGAAACCCTTGAAACTTTAGGCCAGTGCGCAATTTTCTAACACCTTTTTGCATTTCCTGAAGGAACTTAAACTTGGTCCTTCCTTAATTTCTTCATATGAAGGGGTTAACATTAGGTACAGTTATTCATAAAAATATGCAATCAGATGTTAGGATAAAGATAGATAAAGATAAAGATAAAAATGTTTATTATTTCTCTTTCTTACTTAGCTACAGACAAGGTTGAGGTTTCCTGTATAAGTACCTAAAAGAATACCTGTGTCCTGTGTAAGTACATTTTAGAAACCAAAATAGGAAATGTAAAAAAACTTAATTATAAATATATAAATACCTACAGGATTTTCTATAAGAATAAGGTATTTTTCCATTGAACATCTACAATTTAGTACTTAATCATAAAGTTAGTTACACTCTCTTTAAATTTTTAAACGTAATTTTAGTATTTACTTTTAAGTTGTAAGATTAGTTTATATATTAAATAACTGTGTGACATGTTTTGGTTATTTCTTACTCAAATTCAAATGTATTTTTTTTCCTATCAAAAAGCTTAAGGATTACCTTCCTAAATAAATAACTACACGAGTATATAAAGTATCAAATAAAAGGATTTCGTTTATAAAATACTTTAACAAAAGCTGTCAGTCAAATGCAGCGCAAATCGAACGGATCGGCGGGAAAGGTGTGCTATGCCGTTTATGCAAATTTTTTGAAGCTTCCTAATCGGTTCTAGACACTTCTACTTTCCACCCTGTAGGTCTGTATACAGGGTTGAAAATGTATTGTGCGAAACGGAATAAAAATAATATTTTGCATTCGAAACATTGGCGAAAGAGTAACAATTTTTTCACAGCGGAATAAAGTCGGATTTGGGTTAATTTTCGGGGTGACTTACTACGTTTGGTGTTTGTATTTCCGTCTAATTTGCATGGCGCATTGTAAAGGGAGGTTTTATTTTTTAAATGGCCACAATAGATTTTTTTAATAAACAACATTGCGAATGCATGCAAAGTTGAAAAGTAGAACATCTGCTCTATGCCCGGCTGAATTATTAGCAAAAATAGTAACGGCGTAAATATTCTGGCCTATTCTAATTTTAAAACAGAAGTTACTGAAACTTTGCCGGATATCGGGTTTATACATATATAATATGAGCAATGTCGCAGTGGTTAGTTTAAAAGTTTTGAGAATATTTTTTAACAGATAATTATGATAAATAATAAAGTAACACTACTTAAGTGATATCGGTTTTTCAAGGCATTTCATTAAGTACAAGTAACTTGTAGAGTTATAACCAAAGGCGTTAAAGCTTTTAACTATGAAGGTCATATATAGAAATAAACCTAGATACTTACAGCGTGACAAAAATAATTTGACTTGGTTTCGGGGGCTCTATTCTACCTGGTAAAACATTATTGTTTTTGACATGATAACGTATTGTTTTAAACTCCGCGATCATTACTGTCAAGTAGATAAGAGTTATCATAACTTTCACAATAGGACACACTTTAACAAGACAAAATCAATGTTGTTTTACTTATTAAAATAGATAGAGCCCCTCTTGGAACTACAAGTAGGTCGGTAGGTACCTTTATCCTTTCCTTTCCTAAAACTTGTATTTCCTCCTAATCGCAAACCTTGCCCGTGCCATCTGGTTCGAATTAAAAAGAAATCGCAATAAAACACCATTTACACGAGCCGCGAACTCCACCTAAAACCCGCCAACAATGGTTGCCACACGAAATAATTATGTTTAGCAAATCCACGCGAATATCATAATGAAAGAACCAAAACGGGAAACCAGTAATACTGGTTGATTTATAAAAAAACAGGTTTGATCACGCGCCTCTATGGAATTTGCGAATTTTTAATGGATGGCGTTTGGGGTAAAACCTGGTTGTGGGCTGGTCACACTGGTATTGTGAAAGCTACATTGTCCGGAATGACCTGCGTAGTTAACGAATTATTGAATTAGGAAATAATTTGTTTCCTTTACTTTTATAACAATGCTTATGTTTTCATTGTTTATTTAATAACACTGTGTCTTCACGCTTGAGTGGCAAAGTACCTAGGTACTTATACGTTGCGTGTACCTAACCACCCACAGAGTAGGAATAGCTACCTCTTTTATTGTAAGTTGCTAGGTTATTTTTCCCTGAAGAATCTACAAAACGAAATAAATACAGTGTAGATGAGAGAATTAAAAATATCCTTCTATTAGGTACCTACCTAGGTACCTATTAGCCACAACTTAACAAGTTAAAAAAGCAACCACAGTTGCATGAAGCTATTCAGGTCGGGTATAGATAGAACTAACGGCGTTGGCCCTGTTAAGACCATTTTTGGCCACTCTAAATTTTAACTAATATCTCAAGCATTATTTTTATATTTTATCTATTACATCATTCATTAAGTGGCCAAAAGGGTACCTACAGTTGCCACAAACGTACGTTTTAATAAGCAACTCGAGTTGCTAAAACTTAACAGTCGCTACTATAATGATTTATTTGTATTTCAGTAACTATAGGTAGGTACCTAATCTAAATCAAATTTATATGAAAAATGTGAGTTTATAACGTCGTCCACCGACAGCCAATATAGCGTTATTCTGTCCGTTGCAATTGCATAGCGTTATATTATATTACTCGATTAAGACAAGTTTCTAAATTAGGTTTACCTATTCATTTATGCACAAAAACCAATAGGTAAATACCTACAAGCGGCGCCCTTGATTGGAACTATTGACAAAAATCTACTTATTTCTATTCATCCAGCGCAGCAGGGAGTTAGGTATTTGATTGACTTATTAGTTTTACCATTTATTTGTGGACGATATTTTGCCCACAATGGCAGAAGTTGAATAAGAAGGAAAAGAATTCAGCCAATTTATAGAGTTTTTTTTAACTCTGATAGATTAGCAGAGGTAAAGCGAGGATGAGCTATTGTAGGTACTTAGGTATATTAGTTTCTGTCAAAATAATTAGGAAGGTTTTTTTTGCTGTCGTAACAAGTCATCATTCTGTGAGTCCACTAGGTAGTATGTAGGTAACTGATCATAACTTTTTATATTAAGTGTATATTTCCAAAGACGAAGTTTTACTTACATAGGTAAGTACACTTCAAACTTTCTTATTTTTGTTGAACGAATTAGACTTAAACTATAAAAATGTGGATTACTTATACTTACCTACTTCTTTAAAAACGGTAGATACTTTACAACAAAGTATTTTAATAAGCAAGTAAGTAGGTATACTAAAAGTAATTTAATAAATTCAACTTTTTTATTTAGTTCAATCACTGGCCGTTTCTTATAAAAAAACCAACCTACCTTCAACTCTGACCACAAATTCAAATTTGAATATGGAACGCACGACGCTACCAATTTGGCGCCAAAATCAGGTGTCGGTTGACAGACCGCGCGCCGCCTCACACGCCCCGCCCCACACACGCCGGCCAATCGCACGTCTTTAAACACCCTCGCGCAACACGCATATTGATCTGCGGACAGCGCTCGAACCGTTTACATTTCGACATATCACATGCTAAACACCGACAAACAATAACATATGACTTTTTATCATTCGATTTGAAACTTTGTGTTCAGGTTACGAGAGCTTAAGTTTAAACGGTAATGTTTGAGTCGGTTATGATGTTCTTGGTTTCTACAAGGGTGTAATTTATAACATGTGTCGCGGTACGCGAATACTGACTTAATAACGGAGAGAATAGAGTTTATTATGAGTTGAATTTTTTTATTAAACTTAAGTCGTTTGTTGCTTTAAAAGCTAAATTCTGTGCATGTGTAGTTGTGACCTCACAACCCGAAAGTACCGAACAATCTGGGAGTCTGACCACGAATGAAATATTTGTTGCAAATTGCCACCTACATTTAAGCAAGAAAAGCAGAAATTAAGCTTGAGAAGATGAATGATTTCAAATAGTGGGTAGGTTTTCTGATATTGGTTATTTTATGCTTAAATTAACTTACGCTTCCAATTATTTTATTTTATTGTTGTCACTATAATGTCAAATTCTACAAGTGTAAAATTGATGGGTTGGATCCTTTTCGCTAAACTGCGCACAAATTTAGTTGTTGTAAGACTTTTAAGATCTCAAATATCATTTGCCTGCTAGACACCGAATAAAACATTAAGAAAGAAAAAAAGACTTATATCAACGCCATCTATTAGTAATCATGCACAATACTTACTTAACCACTCCGTTAAGTTTCAGTTAAGTGACTGACTGATGAAACTGTGCCTCGTGTGCTACGCCCGCTAGATGTCACTAGTAACCTAATTGGAAATGGTGTACCAAAATTCTACAATCTGGTTTTACGATAATTTCGGATGAAAAGGAATATTATTACGGACTACCAAAAATACGATATTTAATTGTTACATTGTATCACTCGATTTCGCTTCCCCAGTAACTAGTTTTTTCTTCAAACTTATGCATGGCAGCGTCGTAACTTCGGATAGGGCACTCCCTACCTTTTTTTTTTATAGTAAATATTAGGTTGCTCCGGCTTCTTGGACTGAGGGCCCCTATCAGGCCCGGGGGGGGCGTGGCATTTTGCCCGTTCCTCCACCCTATAGTTACGCCACAGGTGTATGGGGTGGACCATGGGTGGACCAGATCACCGGAGATAATTCATCGATGACTAGAGTAGGTAACTATTTTAGGTAAAATTATAGATAGCTTGGGAGTTTAAGAGATGAGAGATGAGACTGGTACGACGTAAAGATGATGCAATAAAATAAGTTATGTAATTAATTCCTTTATTGTGACATTATAAAACCATCACCTAATTACCTACCAAATATTAATTCCATTGACTCTTACAGTACAGTCGCCATCAGATATATTGCAGCGGGCGAGGTACTCAAAAATTTCGGAGCAGCATTACTTTTCAATAAATTCGTTACACTAGTTATGGTCAATAACACCAGAACATGCAATTTGTCATAAATATAAGAGCAGCGACTTTTCAATAAATTCGGAACATATAACGAGGTAAAAATATCAGAAAGCACAGAACGTCAAAGGTATCTACGCAGTCAGGGTGATCATAAAGATCGGAACATTTATGGAAAATATACCTTAAGTCCGTATCACACAGTTTAAATTCGTTACTATAATTATTATGCATGTCGATCTTTGGCATGACGTATTTATCTTTTGTTTGGAATTCGAATCTACTCGTGACGTGTACACGTCACGAGTAGATTCGACATGCATAATAACTATAGTAACGAATTTAAACTGTGTGATAACTATAGTAACGAATTTAAACTGACTGCGTAGATACCTTTGACGTTCTGTGCTTTCTGATATTTTTACCTCGTTATATGTTCCGAATTTATTGAAAAGTCGCTGCTCTTATATTTATGACAAATTGCATGTTCTGGTGTTATTGACCATAACTAGTGTAACGAATTTATTGAAAAGTAATGCTGCTCCGAAATATTTGAGTACCTCGCCCGCTACAATATATCTGATGGCGACTGTACATATTGTAATGTTTAATGGTTTACAATACGGAATTATATTTTCATAAAAATGGTGTATTATTTTTCATAATTATTTAAGCGTGTATTAAAAAAGTACTATGGAGGGAATAACATTAAAATAAAAGTAAGACTAGTCAAACATATTATGTGAAGAACACAATTTAATACATTAAAATAAATTACTTAACTAACATAAATAACAAAATGAACGAAATTATGATGTACTTCATTTAATTCATATGCATTTTCATTGTAGTTAGGGCAGATAAACCGACAAAGGTTTGCACTCACTGTGTATAAATGATTAATAATACTGTTAGCTTCTATTAAAAAACTGTAAAATAAATGTTCCATTGTTAATAGAAAATAATAATTTTAAAACTAATATGCATTGCAAAAATAGATTTCCCTGATCTTTATATGAACCTAAATATAATTTACAAAGAAGTTTTGCATTTATTTATTATATTTTGCTTTTCTTTTTTTACTACAAATTAAGGCACACCATTTGCATTGTAAAATTGTTGCACAATCTCCTGTGCAGCTGTGCTACTAATAAACCCATCTAAGAGTATTGAAACAAGCCTAAGTGTAAAGGCCAAAAATAATTTAACTCTTACATGAATAAGAGCGAGAGGTGAACACAATACCGACCTCAGCTCACTTGCTTTAACCAATATAAGAACACAAACACATGCCTCTAATAAGATGTCCGATTCATTCAGAACAAAGGGACAGCAAATAATTATGTCACTAGACTACTTACATAAATTGATTGCATTTAACCTTTTGTATGCCTAGAGACAGATCTAAACCAAACTTTTATACAACTTTTTGCATAGACTTGACAGAATAGTGCGGCGCTACGTCGCTAAACCCAAATCCTTCTGTTAACTCCACAAGAGAAAAATTCTCTTTAACCAAACAAATGTCCTGGTGTTTGATATCGCTGGATTTTTTTTCATGGTGTTGTGATGCAGATGTTAAAACAAGTAGTGAAAATCATTAATTAAGAAAGAAAAAGGACTTTTTGCATGTTTTTCTTTAAAATCCGTAGAGAGCAAACTGGGTTTACACACTCTTATACCAATCCTAAACATCAACAGGCTTAACAACGTCCTTCATAGGCTCATTAAGTACCAACGGTATGTCTCCACCAGCATTTTTCGGTACCCAGCCAACTGCTTCCTCCTCAAGTTTCCTCTTCTCTTCAGTAACTCTTTCATGTTCATCAATCTCTATCTGGTACTTGGGTGTAGTGATACCGAAAAATCCAGCCAGACTCTCTCCGGCATAGTCCACAGCGCCCAATACTTTGGTGCCCGATTTCCATGCGTAGTGGGAAAACCATGGAACCCAGTCTAAGGATTTCTGGAAAAATAACAGGAATATATGCTAGAATTTTAATAACTTTTACATTAAAAATCATTGTAATTTGGTTTGAATAAGCTTAAAGGAGAAAAACCATTTGAGAATGAACTTAGGTATTTTAATTTTATCACAACATAATTTAATTTGCCATATGCCAAACAGTTACCTACAGTACCAGTTATGGCTTTTGACGTAGAGACCTCGTCGTGTTGTTCTCCTAGTCATTATTTTTAGTTTCATGTATTTGACATGTAATCTTGTTAATTTTTACATTTATTTGTAATGTTTTTAATTTTGAATTTGTATTTTTTTTATATGTGATAGTTCTAATAATTTATATTTGTTGCTTTATTACCTTGTAATGTAACTAACTTTTAAGTATTATTGTATTTTATGTTTGAAAAAATGACCTTCTGCTGGAGTTTCTTGCGGCGCTTCTTCTCCGCAATGATGGTCTTGTCCGAAGCGCTAGTAGATTCACTGTATATTACCGACGTGTAAAAGAGCCTGTATGTGGCCAATTTACTGAATAAATATTTTGATTTGATTTGATTTGATTTGACCTACATGATTTCAAATCTTAAATTGTGTTGTGAATCTAATTTATCAAACAACTCATGGCATGAGTTAAATTAGATACAAAATTAAATAAACAATAAACCTAATCAAAATTATATAATAATATTAAGTATTTATTTACAGTTAATTTGCAAATTTGCAATTAACATTAACAATACTCAAATCAAACTTACTAATTAACTTAATATACATATGTACTATAGTAAAAGCTAATAATGAAATTAAGCTTAAGGTATAGAACTTTGCCTGGCCCTAGCCTCCAGATATCCAGTATCTTTTATTATTATGAATATGCATCATTTGAAGGTCCAAAGAAACTTTGTAAATAAATCGATAAATCAGTCTACAACAATCTAATGCGTAGATTTCTCGCCACTATGACTCATAGATCAATAAAAGGTAATACAGGCCTTGACGATTTCACTAAAGGGATACTTAAAGAGTTATGACTAACTAACGACCAGCACTACAACAATACTAGGTAATATACTACGGCTAACTTTCTAGTAGAAACTCTAGTTAATTGAAAATGTATTAGATTCTTACCGGATCAACGGTTTCTTCATGCTTGGGTGCAGAATCTAATTCGCTAACATTCTGTTGTTCCATAACTTCTTCAACTCCATCACTAAAATGCAACAGTTTGATTCTTCTGTTGATTGTAATATCTGCCTGATCACTTGGTATATCGTGTTTACTCTCCATTTTCAAATAACACTCGCAGGGATTTACGTTTTACGACAAGATTCAGTTCAACTTGCTTTACAACTCAATATCACAGCTCAATATTCCGTCATTGTTTATTTTCAATCGAATATGAAATCATGCATGAATATAATTATTTGACGTGAGGTCAGTTTAATCAAGGTACTGTATTGGCCTGCAGAGTAGTCATATTATAATGCCTTTAAGCAGCATTTTATTCAGTGGCTCTAATAACCTTCTATGAGACAGAAAAATTAAACGTAACTTATTTTAAGAAGTCTGTTTTAATACAACATGTAACGCCCTCTATCTGTCAGTTTTTAAAATAATGGATTGATCAAATAGGTGAAACACGCGACGTAAGTAAATTCAAATAATAATTTCTGAATTGGTTATTTTAAATATAATAAGCCGTGATTATTCCTCCGCGACAGGAATTATCACGGCGTATTATATTTAAAATTATTCTATTATATTATTAATTAATAGTTAATAATATAATAGAATAATATTAATATTAAGCTCCAATCCTCCACCCATTAAGACGAATATTATTGTTAGTAGAGTGCAGGTGAATAAAGTAGGTACCTAGGTATTTCTTTTTGGCACTCTTTCCGTTGAGATAGAGTATTGGTTGAACTGCGCTGAAGAATGACTTTAATCTGGTCTGGTATAATTATGCTATTCAAAGACAAAAGACTGACGTCATCTTTTTGCAGACGTTATTTATATTCTGAGAAGTAATCTTTATAGCATATATTTTTGACTCAAATTTAGCAAACGTCATTACTACGTCTATAATGAACTTTAAATTATGTAAACAAAGTGCTCGTGTAAATAACGACTTCATATTTTATATGGGTCCTGTAGCACAGGGCTTCCTAGGTCAGGATCCAGGACTAATGATAAATTGTACATAAGTTAATTGCCAATAAATATTTTCAGTTTCAAAAAATGAAAAAAAAAAACGGAACCCTTATGCAGCCAATTTGCTCCGAAACTACTGGACCGATTGAGTTGAAATTTGGTACACATACAGTCGTGGCCCACTAATTAAGAACGGCCTTATTATTACATATAACCTTTATAAAATTCCTAAGTGCTACTTTCATATTTAAACTTTTATTTATATTCTTTAAGTATTATTTTTTTAGTATATATGAAGTTGATTAAAACAAGTTTTAACAATAAAGAGTTTATAGGTAATAATAAAAAAAACCCTTTGAAATTAACTTATCCCATAACATAGAAAAATAAGCTGGCACACTATATAAGAACATAAACGAAAACTCATGGAAATGCTAAATCCCTTATTCTGTAGCACTGCTAGACACCTTTTCGTCATAGACTCCACTGGGACTCGGCATCTTTCTACAGGTATAGATATCCACGCTTCGAGTGCCGCGTCATAAAGTTCGTTTAGTTTTTTAATATTTTTATCGACCAGAGTTTTTTAGACGTCATTCCAAAGGTTCTCTATAGGGTTGAGATCTGGACTGCAGGAGGGAGGCCCAAGTCATTACAGACAGAATTACGATGAAACCAGTCCTGTACAGATTTCGCAGTGTGTTTGGGGTCGTTGTCTTGTTGAAATTCCCTAACAACTGGTAAATTTGCTTCAGCATATGGTAGCATGGTGTTCTCCAAAATATCGCTGTAAACATGCTGGTTCATAATACCGTCAATTCGCACCAATGGTCCCACACCATGCCAAGAAAAACAACCCCATAATTTAATATTCCCGCCGCCATGTTTCACTGTTACGGTAGCATACTTGGGATTAAACGCTGTATTTGGTGGTCGGCGTACGAAGATTTGGCCGTCTGATCCTATTCTGTTTATTTTAGTTTGAATGATTGCTTACGGTTAAGGCCTCCAACATGATCCGTTCTGCCTTCAGGTCTAACTGACCGGATGCAAAATAGCATCGTGTATGTGTAATTTGGCCTGAGGGCAAATCGCATCCGTCCGCCTGAACGGTTTTCTTGATCGGACAGAACTCCATGACCGGATGCAAAATAGCATCGTGTATGTGTAATTTGGCCTGAAGGCAAATCGCATCCGTCCGCCTGAACAATTGGCCGTTGGAAAAACTGATCATGTATGGCCACTCGATCCGGTTAGGCGGAACTGACGCAGTTCGGCCTGATCCGATCGGCCTATACATGTATGGGGGGCTTTAGAATACCGGGTTACCCCGTATCGATAGCACAGTTAAGTACACAACTCTCCTAAATAAGTAATGTCATAAATTATTATTTTTCATTTAATCTTTAAACAAGAGTTTTATCTTATCACACTAACCAACAGGATAAGAAATCTTTGATGTTTACAATTACAAACAGATGGCGCTTCATACTGGTAATTCAAAAACTTTGTTCATTCCATAGATACCAACGAAACTGTCAATGTCAGTTTGGATGGTACGGTAAACGTCAAACGGTTATAGGCAATACACAAAACCTTGTAGATGCCATTAAAATAAATAAATAATAATAGGCAAAGTTCATTTATTAAACTGCTAGAAACTAAATGAGTTGTAATGCCCAACTTTTATATTCTACTCATTAAATTCTAAAATAATGGACAGGTTTTGTCGGGGGTGCTTAGTCCGTTATGATGAACCTTCCGAACTATTACAATACACCGAGAAAAACAGAAGATTGTTTGTTTATTCCACGGGTTTACAGGTAAGTTATCAGGGATAAACTAAATCTGTTTCTTTATAAGATTAGAAATAATTCCTTATATTATAATCATCTGGCATGCTGGCCATAATATCAATTTGAAGAAGGGAAGAAATGAGTAATTGCTTTCTTTGAGTGCAAGTTATTGTCTCTTTACTATTTATTTATTTATTAATGACTGGTCGGTGCCGGTACACCATAGCCTTGACACCATAAATGAATAGTACAAAGATGCAGACTAGTTTCTTTTGATTATGACATAGTTCGAAATATAAGCTTAAAAAAATACAAAAAGCCATTTCAAATTTGAGCATGGATGCTTCGTGATGGTGCTTAAGCATAATATGAGGGGTTAAATTAAATAAAGCCAGGAAATCGAGCAAACCTACTAGTGCTTTATTCAAACCTAATTAATGAGAAACCTGCTCGATTATCTTTATTTGGTTACTAGCTGTTCACGTGCCCACTTCGTTGGGGAATAAACATTTTTTCGGGTTCACATATAGCCTATGACACTCGCGAATGACGTGGCTTCCTATTGGTAAAAGAATTTTCAAAATCGGTTTTATTACATTAGAGATTACCCCCGACAACATCACAAACTTTACCTCTTCATAATATTGGTATAGATTCATTTTAATCCCAGTTTAAAATCAACATTATTATTTTACAGGTAAAGCGCAAAGATGTGTTCACATTCCAACTATGCAAGGACTGCTACTTGAAGATGAAGATGGCGTGCAACTTCAAGAAGCAGTGCCGCAACTCCGACAAGAGGTTCAAGAGCTTTGTGGCCCTGAAGGACACCGGAGAGGCTACAGACTTAAGCACATTCCTTAAAAATAATGATGACTCTTGGTCTTTCAGGTATTTATTTAGGTTTGCTGTTGCTATTTACTATTTTGAAATGGCATATTTATATCAATTAACCCATAAATGTCAATAATATAATTTGTATTGTATTCTTATGACTAGGGTTAGGACTTTTATTAGCATACTTTTAGTATTGCGGTTCTACAATCTATGGAGTCGCTATTTCCTAATTATTATAATACATGACACTTTCATTTTGACCTTCAGTATGGTCATATTTAAAAATGAACTAAATACATTTTCAGTTCAGTTATTCCCAGGGCCCTCTTAAACTATGCTGGGGGCCTAGGGCACACAAGAATTTGGGGACCCTTTTGAAAAGTAAAGAAAGCGAATTATTACTAACATTTTTCTACTATGATCTTCTATTTATTATGGGTAATAAATTGTCGGTCCTTCGGGCCCCCTGTAGATGGGCCTTATGGTAAAGATGGCATTATTTGTTCCATACATACTAACATTTGCTTGTTTGTAACACTTTCACAACAGACATTTCCTCCTTGCCTAAATCAATTTAAATTGGTTTAGCAGTTTAATGAATAAATTAATTTTGCAATATTAAAATACTGAAAGTCAAAATCAAAGTGGTATGTGTTATAATAAATAGGAAATAGCGACTCCATGGATTCTAGGACCACGATTTGCTACCAAAAATCCACTACTTATGACTTCTCTTCTCAGATTTCCTGCCCTAAATGGTAGCAGTACTCCGGCACATCAGAGAATTAAAGATGATGATAATGGTATGATTAAAAGCAATGTCATAGTTATAACTTGTCTGATTGGGATACACTTAAAAACAGACCGACTTTAATAAAAAAAAATTACAGAAATCAATTGGATGGGGTACAGTTTGCATTTGAATGACTTTTTTACGTCCTGTACATTTTGATGTCTATCGTTTTTAAAGAAAACCAAATGTTGAAAAAAACTTATTATTGTAATCAGTTACCTATTTTCCTCAAAATGGTTCTTAACCATATATGTATATAGTACAAATGTGGGAATGCACGAATAATTCTGTAAGTCTTCATTACTTCATTATTTTATCAGATTTCCCTGAATATAGGGTATACAGGATGTCCCAAAACTCATCGTTAACCCGCCTAGGGCTGATAGAGCAGCTAAAAAGCTATTGATTTAACCCCTGTGTATGTGCAGTGATTTTTACTAGTTTCGGAGATAGTGATCATTTTAATCTGAGTTTTTGTAATTTTGCCTTATGCCCATATCACAAAAAATCCTTCATTTCATGTTTTATTTTAAAAGTTTTTCAGTGGTATCTTACTTAAATAGAATCATTACGAATCAGCGAGGCACTAATGTGTACCAATAGAAAGAAAAAAGAAAAGAAAGAAAATACATTTATTCACAACAACACACAAATTAAGTAAAAAATAAATAGATAAAATTACATTACAAAGTTGGACATTGTTATAAAACGTCCCAACTCAACATGTGCTGGTTGTTAAGCCTGCGCTGGTCTTCCGTTGGGACTGCTTGGTGACATCATGGACGATTTTAATTTTTTAATTAAGGATACTTGTAAACGTACAAACACAAACCAATAACCACAAAGAAAACGCAAATAAGGATAAAGCAAAACAAAATTAATACTATTTATGATGCTGACAGGTACATATGCTAATTTCCAGAATCCACCACCACCAGTATTCGTAACTTCATGACTGACTTAATGCCGGATGCTGATTTGCCTGACACCGAGGCCCGTATCATCAGGGAAGTTATAGAAGAGGAAGCTGACTTGCTAGATGACTCGCTGGACTCCCATTGGATGCAGGATGATGCGTCCATTGATTCAGACTTTAAGCTGGATTTTACGTAAGATTATTTTATTAATACTTTAAAATTCTACACCATTAAGGTATTTGACGTGTAGCGGGCGCGCTAGTGGGGCGGCAGTTTGTATCCAACGCGCGTTTGTAAAAAAACCACTCGACGCCGCACTGACGCGTCGCTGTCGCCGCGCCCCAGTGTGACGGTAAACATGACGGCCGTATTTAATACAACTTCGCGTGCGACGCTCCTGCGCGGCGCGCGAGTTGTGCAGGGCGTCAGCGATGCGTTGCAGTTTCAACGCGTGCACGCCGCTGGCACGCGTTACGTTTTGATGTGCCGGGTTCGATTTGTTTTTTGTTTTACAACTCGCGCGTGCACGCGTTCAAAGCGCGACGCTCCTGACACGCGTTTGGTGTGCCGGAGCTTTAAAGGTCACTTAACCTTTCCAAAGTATAGAAAAAGTATACTATTATTTCAAATAGGTACAGTGGTTGTCTAATAATCAAAGCTAATTTTTCGATGTTGAGCGAGTGAGACGAATTCATCCGCTGTTGGCGTTGAACCAGTAGTTTGGATATATCAACCTATTTTTGCTTGTAACTGCCTTAGTTCATTTAAAAATATACATTAGTCACAGTGAACATTGGACTGCTGGCGAAGTTTCTGTATCATAAATAGTGATCGGAAATTCGGATGCTTTTATTGTTTTGTTTTTGTTGTTGTATTGATGTTAAGTAGTATGGAGGCGGACTCAATTTAATTTTGCTAATAAATTTCCCGGGATTTCCCGGAATACCGGAAATTAGGATACATATACATATATGTATCCTAATTGTATATATATTTATTTAAGATTTTGTTAAATATATGTTATTGAAAAATGAAATGGATTTTATTTATTTTGTTCGAGATATAGAATACCTAATAAGTACATACAAAGTGTAACAAAAGTAGTGGTCGATCGTTTTCTGATAAGAAAAGAATTAAGGAAACAGCACTTACATCAAAAAAATTACATTGAAATGAGAAGACGTACCTGCCCCATACAAAAAAGAAATGTTTTTACGTTTGAAAAGAGTTTCTCTTAATATTCCATAATCAAAACATTACGCCCTTAACCGATTTACTTTTTTTTTGTTACCACCCTTTTTGTAGTTAAAACTGTTTACCAACGTGTAGATATGTTTACAAAATTGCTGAAAATAGTCATAACCGAAATATTTTTTACAGTTATCACTATTTCGTGATGTTTTATGCAATCCCGGAATCCCGGAACTTTGATAATTAAAATAATATTTTTAAGAAGCCGACTCTATACTTGCTGAGCTATTTCCGGAAATTTGCTAATTGTAGGTATAAAAGCATCCCAATTTCCGATCCCTAATCATAAAACTCTGTTAAACAAATGAAGTGCCATGTAATGTGTTGTATACAAATTTTGACATTTTACTTAAGTGGTAAAAAGCATGTTTTAGCCAGATAATTGTTGCAGTATGGATGAAGCAAAGATTAGTAACAATTCATTAGAAACCTGTATCTGATTTTTAATGTTTTTATTTTAGTTTCAGCCCATTCGCCACGCCGCGGTCGAATAACAACGATAGGTACACGCCAAAAAAGCCGTCCGAACAAAATCTCATTATGAAGTTAAATGAGCATGAACAACACTGCACAGTCCCTAAGAAAGTTCTTGACATGCCTATAATAACTGAAGATTCCAACCATGCCTTGCTCCCTATTAAAGTAGAAAGAGTTTATGATGAACAATTAGATTCTTTGGATGCTGTAACTGACATTTTACGGTTTGAAAGCGCAAAAGGGAAAGACCAGAAACCGCAATGTACAATAGACAGAAATTTACAAATAGCTCTGAAAGATCCCGAGAACCAAGAGTTTTTATTGGACGAACTACTTGTTTCACCTCGAGGTAATTGTTTCTTTCTTATGACTATAATAATCAATTTTTTTGTCAACAATTGCAATTAATTGGCTTAACAATATTCTTTAGTTGTTCCAGAAGTAACAACTCCACCAACACCGTTAATACACAACATTTTGTTTGGAGAAAAACTAGATATGGACGAGAATAGTATTAGTTCTCATAAGTATGTAACAGGCCAATGTATAGAACGTTTCGAAAACGTCGCAGGTGATTTGGACATGACAGAAAAGTTAATAATCGACATGGATATAAAAATAGAAAAAATTGACATGGATGAAGATAAGAATAGGACTGACATAGAAAAAATAGATACACATATGCTTACTGAGATTAAAAATCAGTTTAATGTGTCAAATTTTTATTGCAATATGTGTAAAAGAACTTTTAAGAGTTTGCGAGGCTTGAAAAAACATTCTGCGGCATATCACGAGAATAAACCGAGGCCGACCAGAGTGTGGATTTGTGATCAGTGTGGTACTAAATGTAATGATAGAGGCAATTTCGTTAGACATATACGATCTCATTTGGTGAGTACCATTTTTTTTTTAATTTTGAGTATTTTTAAGGATACCTATAGAACATGACAGTTAAATACATATACATACATAGATAAAAGCATAAAAAACTAGCAAAGACGCATTACGAAACAAAATACGTGTGCTTGTCACTTAATTATTTACTCCTAACGGGGATCAAACCTCGATCTTAATACATCCAGGACGGGAGGAAGTTGATGTTACGTAAGCTTCCCGAAATCGAATAAAAGTTGAAAAATAAGTGTTATTTTAATTATTACGTTTTGTTACAGCGAGAACCGCCGAAAAAGATGGAATGTAAAGAGTGTAAGCTGGTGTTCACATCAGAGTACACGCTTTCAATGCACAGAAGGGCCCACACCGGGATTAAACGCGAATCGAGTCCTGAACGAAAAGTAAGTAGTTGTTATTCCGTAAGGCCCGATTTAGACCAAGCGAACGAACAAGAATTCTATGCATTATCTCTTACGTTTTAGTTGTAAAAATAAAGACAAAACATGTTCTAGAGCACTCCTTCGCTTGGTCTAAACGCACCTTAAGACTGCACCGAGCGTCCAGTGGCGCCCTCGTTACTAGAGTCAGACTACACAAATAAAGGCAGCAAAATTCAAAATATCACTAGCTGGTACACACGAAATGCATAGCGACTGGATACTACTCATAATGTGACAGCGTGTTTAATAAGTAAAATTGTTGCCATATGAAGAATTTGAGAAAAATGCTTGTGTCCACTCGCTTGTCGGACTCTATTATCGTGTTTTCTACTAAAGAACAATGCCAGGTCTCCATAGAAGCTTTCGCCGAAGAAAAAATTGTGACAGATAATTATAGAATTGGGTTTATTCGATGTAGAAAAATATTTAAAACGATGCTGTGGTGCTAGTTTTTATGAAGAACTTGTCTATAAAAAACGGGTCTTAGCTGAGATGGCCGTCTCAAGCAAGACACGTCAGAAATTGCGTTTTTATATATTTCTTAGCGTGACTTGCCGGATGAAGTAGACGTGATCGAGTGACCGACTAGACTAGGGCAAATGCATTATTTTCCTTTGTTTTGATTAACTCACAAATATTATTTGTGCGCTTCAGAGGTTTGTGTGTAATGAATGCGGAGCCACGACCGACAAAGCGAGCAACTTCAACTTGCACATGAAGCGGCACCAGAAGAAATACACAGTGTTCTGTCCGGAGTGCAACAAAGGGTTCTACAGGCGGGCGGAGTTGACTATACACATGAGGTAATGTGTAATACTGTCAAACTCATAACCAGCGAACATTTTAATACAGTCACGAGATTAAATTTGGTACCCACCTAAGGTCCAAAGTCAATCGGTTATTCTACAAAAATAAGGTTGAGTTTCCTAAAAGTTACAAATGACTTGACATCTCTAATGACATTGACGACTTCAAGCAAATTTTTCTTGAAATGGGTGCCAAATTAACGCTCGTGACCGTACTTTGTCGCAGCTATTCATATCCTAAGTTCCACCACCACCACAACCGAGTAGGAGAGAGGTAGGAGTCACATTATTGCGACAAGATACTAACATGTACAGCTGCTTATGAGTTCAACTACTTATTTAAGTACGGTCAACAACTTTAATTTTGAAACAAAGAACCCTTGCAAACTACCTTGGCAACATCTAGTCACGACGAAGACATTACGTCAAAATTAATCATCTGCTTAGTGTGACTGGAATCGAATTATAGCAAAGTATAAAAAGAAAAGTAGGTCGTCTAAAGCCCTTTAGGGGTTTCCGTGACCTTTTGCCGCTCCGGCGCGTAGGGTTGCGTTGCTCGATACTTACTAAAGACGCAACCTAACGCGGCGACCGCGCGGCCACGACTTTACCGGCGTGGTCCGTCCTGTTGAGCTTGCTTGTGGTGGCTCGCGGCGCGTACGTTCGAGGCTCGCACACATGTAAGCCACGAGATATACCTTTGTTTGATGACGAACTACTGTTTATATTCCTAAGACCCACCATACTGCAAACAGAGAGTTTTTTGAAAGTGGCACTTTGAATCTACTATCAAGGCGATAAAGCTCAATTAAGTTTGTTGGATAATGCCATTTTCAGTTTATGAACGTAGGAAAATAAACCTTATTATTATTGCAACACAGTTCGAATTAAATTGCCTTGATTATGTACATCCGATTGCACACAGAGCCTTACGAGATTAAACTGTGACTATAGTACCGTAGTTCAACCAACAATGTTAAACTGTTCAGTGTTCCTCCACCCTGCGTAGGATAAGACAACCGGTGAAAACGGTTGGCAACGCATTAGCAATCTCGGGATTGCAGTCTCGTAGTTGTACTCTTGAAAATGCAAATGACTATGGGTCTCACATCCCACTTACAATTAGGTGGCTTGTGTGCCTTATTCTGCTATTAAAAATAATAACTTCAAATGAAGCGGCAAGCGCACCGAGAGCGAAGACCGCGCGGTGCTGTGCATTCCTATACTCCGTTTGTTTAGGTACTTAAAAAAATGTAAACAAAACAACCACGTGCCGTGCGTGATATATGTCGTCAGCCAATAGAAGCTGAACACTGATACGTCAGATAAAACAGTTTTGATTGGCTGTTAATAATGCCACGTGGTTTGTTTACATTTTTTTAAGTACCTAAACAAACGGAGTATACATATACTAAAACTAACTCTTGTTCACTTTTATTGCGGATTTTTATTATGTTAGTTAAGTGTGTTTTTGTGTGTGCTATGCGTGTGTAATCTTCCGTCTTCATTGTCACTGGATGGTTCTAACGGAATACTAGCGCTGGTTTTAACGCCAGCATAACGCTAACGTATTTTGTTGAGTTTTGTTTGTATGTTTGTCACGAATAAGTATTTTTTCTTTCTTTCTAAAACCACCTCCGCCTCGCTTTTTAGTATGGAAACACGCCGCACCGCGCCGCCTCCGCTCTCAGTGCGTTTGCAGCTTAAACCGAACGTTTCCAATAGTAATATGGACATAGCATAGTACTGCACGGGTAGCACAAGTTGTATTTTCTCGCTTGTCGCTCAGTGCGTCTCTATCGTTACAGACTACATAGAAAGGGAGATCCGAGCGACAAACAAGTCGCGGGCAACATGTGCTAGCCGTGCTGTATAAATAAGACGATATTACCTCATGACTATTCAATTTACCAGCTGACTCGTGGTGCCATTACTTTTTGTCCAATGCAATTCGCTTTCGTCAGCAATCATTTTTATTCTACAAAAGTATGTAGGTTAGGTTCGTTAAGTATCTTTACATGCCCGAAGGGCAAGCGCCCAGAAATAGGAGCCCCGCCGCTAGACACAGCTCCGTCGAACAGCAGTGGGACAAAAAGAAGTGAGTCCACAAGTCACCAGACTTGGGTTAAATAACATTCATATTTTTCTGGCAACAGTATCTGTGAAAACATGTCCGTTGAATTATAGATAATAATATGGATGCTAATTTTTAGATACCACACCGGGGAGAAGCCGTTTGCCTGCACGTTCTGTGACATGCGCTTCGTGCGCCAGGACGGCCTCACTCGACACATCAAATGCCATTTAGGTGGGTACAAATAAGGTTTAGTAAAAATAACATCGTCCAAATTACCGCAGTGTCTGAAGTCAAAAGTCTTTGACCAGTGTGTGCTGCCAGTGATGACTTACGGATCTGAGACGTCGGCGCTAACAGTGGGCCTTATAAGGAAGCTCAAAGTCACTCAGAGGGCTATGCTCGGGGTTTCTCTGCGTGATAGAATCAGAAATGATGATATCCGCAGTAGAACTAAGGTTACCGACATAGCCCGAAGAATAGCCAAACTTAAGTGGCAGTGGGCGGGGCACATTGCTCGCAGGACTGACGGCCGATGGGGCCAGAAGGTTCTTGAGTGGCGTCCGCGGACCGGGAGACGAGCTGTAGGTAGGCCTCCAACAAGATGGAGTGACGACGTTGTAAGGATCGCGGGAACGCGGTGGATGCGAAAAGCACAAGACCGGTCTGAGTGGAGAGCCTTGGGGGAGGCCTATGTCCAGCAGTGGACGTCTTTCGGCTGACATGATGATGATGATGATGAAAAATAACATTTTGAGAGCAGTCGCATTTAGATAGCGAAAGTTAACCCTTAGTATGTCTAAGCACTGATTAGTGCACCCTCCGTTGTCTGCTTAAGCACTGAAGGCCACTTGAACATGTTATTCGATTTTAAACTTAAAGTAGAGTGTAATAGAGTCTAAAATGTTTTGTTTTTCAATCGCAATAAACCAATGAAACATATGAAATAGTTCCGAATTGAAATTGACGTATGACGCGCCATTTTGCGACGGATGACGGGTGCAAGTGTGCGACGCCGTCCGACATACGAACCCAAGGGCTTATTGCCTAACGCACTCGCAATCGCAATGGTTTAAATTTTGACAGTCCGAAGGCGAGTCTGCATACAAAATGAAAACAATATTCTTCCACTTTGAAGCCGATTACGATTGCGAGTACATTAGGCAATACCGACTGGTTGCTAAAATTCTCGAATATATTCCCTTCAGGATAGTTTCCCTCGAAATCATGCAGCTTTATTTACTAAGATTTAAATCGACTCATTCCTCGGTGTTAGGAATATAGGTCTTCGCACATCGCTGTCAAAATAACTTGTACTGTACTCAAGCCATTCTAAAAAGGCCCGTTTTGATTGCTGTTAACTCAGTACAAAATATGTAACGTGCTTGAGGTTATATTTTGTACTGAGTTGACAGCTGTCAAATCGGACCTTTTAGAACAGCGCGAGTATAATCCGATATCGTTTGTAAATCTGTAAAATGCTTCTTAAGACTGCTCCGACCGTGCAGTGGCGCTCTCACTACTATTATTGAGTTTTTTATTTAACTAAAGTATTGTATTGAAATCGAAGGCTGGTTTTATGAGTTACAAAAAAACATTCTTCGATTTCAGGACAATAGATTAGTTTATTAGAAAACACAATAATACTAATGAGGGCGCCACTGCAGTCTCTAACTAATGGTCAAAAAACGTTACTAATGGTTAAAATCTCAAGGAAATGTGTCAAATTTTTCGATACATTTTTCGAATTTAAAAAATTAGTTAATTTAACCTTTTGAACGCCATACGTCGAATACAAAATGTGCCACCCACACGCCAAACATGTTTGCTATGCTATGCAAATTACACCTTATTGCTACCAAACAGTCTCTTTTAATCTTGAACTCTTGTCGGCTGTAGCCAACGTGGCGTCAGTGGCACTACTTTTAGTTGACGGCCAGAGCAGACTGTGGCGTTGAAAAGGTTAACTACTGATCAAACAACAGGGCCTTAGGGCCTGTTGTTTGATCAGTAGTTAAACTAACTAAACGTTAAAATTCGTAACTAAACTAAACCAAAAACCTGTAATTATTTTACACACTTGTATACTTTCGTTAACTCATTCAATCCATTCGTGCCAGCTCTTGTGAATCGACCTGTAAAAGTACAGATCAAACAACAGGTCCTTAACATTGTGATGGCCACTTTGGTAAGCTTTGATCGTTTTCTTTTGCAGATGTAAAACCATTCCAATGCCCCTACTGTAAAAGTAGATTCGTGAACAGTAATAACATGAAGACTCACTTCAGGAGATCCAAATCCTGTACAAAAGCCAGGGATTATATATCAAACAAACAAATTAAGATTGACAAAGAGTTGTCCAACGTTTTTATTAGTGAAGAGTCGGTGATCAAAGCGCAAGAAGATATTATGGCGGATCTACTTGATACCAAAGAAACAGTGATGAAAGATGGATTGAATCTTGATAGTGAAGAAATGGTGAAGAGCGGTCAGGATGATGTTGGCGTGGACTATGTTAGTGAAGAAATTGTGATTGACGCTCAGGAAGATATGGCAATTGACATGACGCTTTCGTAGTTTTGTACATTAAAAAAAAACAAAAATTATTTCGTTTTTTTGGTCTCGTTTAATTTTCCTTCCTTGTCATGAAATCTTAGAATCTAAGAATATTTGGTAGGTAAATAAAAACAGTTATCATCAACACGATTATATTTTAATAAGGTCTCGAGGTAAATAAAAAAATACAAAACTTATTGTGATTGGTGGATTCCAATGAACATTTTTGGCTATGATTTTCTTTTTAAATGCATTAACTATGTTTTTAGTTGATGGTATTCGTAAACTCGCAAGAGCGAGATAGGCAAACAACACTTATAGCTAGATTTTAAGCACAGTAGTCAGCGTATAGATTTCATTCGACCATTCAGTAAAAGGTTTTTGACAAGTTCAAGCGCGGTCGTCCAGCGGGGTGACGCGTTGGGGGAGGCGAGGACTGACTTTCCTCTCTTATCCTTGCTTTTCCACCAGAAACGTGACAAGACATTTCAACAAACATTGATAGAAATAGCGAGCACGCCGTTTACCACTGATCAATATTAACAATTATTTCAAGTCTCGCTTCGCACATTCTCGACAATCCAGACCATTTCCACCGAGCATGCGTTAATAGAATCCAATCCTAGTCTAGCTTCGCAAAAACCTTTGAGGAAAGCATAATTTATTTATTAACCTACTTATATTTACAGTCATGCCAAATACATAGGTGGTCACGAACATAATTAGATATGCTTGCGGTTTTCCCAAAAATATGACTTCAATTTTGACAACCAATCAAAAATTTCTTAACCAATTTCATTAGTTAGTAAGGTTTCTCTGTTGAAAACGAAGCTTAATTTTCAATAAGGGATATTTGAAGGCAATTGTATGGAAAAAAACGAAAGTGTTTTAATTATGTGACCACCTAATGTACTTATAACTAACGCCAAGTCCCCGCGTGCCGCCAACGTGTGCCTCCCCGCGGGACAGACACTCGGTACCACGTCGAGCTACTTTGCTAATTGCCTAACCGCTGGCCAACGAGCAACATTTTCACGGCTATTAAAGGAGCAATAGTTGCCGCCCCAAGAGTGCCGCAAAAAATTGTATTTTTCCAACGCCTTTACATTTAACTTTTTCGTTAGTTAAACGACAATAAAATGGCAATAGCTGTATAAGTTGCTTGCTAAAGGTCAAAAATAAAGCCTCTCGGACCAATATTATTGAGATCAACGGCTGAACTAAGTTCTGGGGTCCTAGTGAAAAAGGGTACAAGTCGACTTAACTCGTAATAAAAAAGGGTATACACATGAACGGAGTATACTAGACTTAACACTTTCAGTGCCGCCGAACCGCTACGCGGGTCCATTTTGTATGAAAATCAGAGACCTTGGCATTGGTTAAACCCTTTTTCACTTGATCTTCAGAAGACTTATACCCTTTTTCACTACGACCCCAGAAATTATTTAAAGCGAAAATACACGAGACATTTTTCACGGCAAATTTATTGCCGTTGGAATTTCCTTAAGCACATTGTAATTGCGTTGTGATTTTCTGGGATGTTACTCTTTGACGCAAGGTTGAGACAAACCTAACTTAGGGTGGTATTCCACTTGTCCAAGATCTTTGTCCAATGTGCATTGCGTCTCACATTTTTAAAGCAAACTGTGAGACGCAAATAAACATTGGACAAAGATCTTTGACAAGTGGAATACCACACTTAATCCTTAATATCGTAAGGAACCGTACGCACAACCACGAACTCAATACGAGCTCACATGTTTTGCAACAGAATAACACCCCAGATTTACATATCATGTTTAATGTTTTATATAATTGGCTAAAGAAACCTACTAATAAGCACCTTACTAATTCAATAGGTATAAATAAAATTGGAATTGGAATATTGGAAATTCATTAGGTATAAATAAAATTGGAAGATGACATCTGTACGCTTTCTTATACTGGCCATAAAGTAACACATACACAATTACTGATAGTATATCTATGATAAATCTATAAATGTATCAATAAAACAGGGAAACTAAGTACATTCAACGATTGGACCCATCAACACTTATTGCAACGGTGTTTTAACTATCGCCGGAATCTTTAAATTAATATTAACAACGATTAATATTACTTGTGCGAATGGGATCCAAAATGTTGACTGCAATACCATTTATTAATATTAATTCCGTTTATCTAACTAACTAACACTGTGATGTAAATATCATAGGCTCTTGTATAGTATTAATATTATGTACTCCTGATTTTCTATTTTTTTAATAAAATCTTAATGCTCTTAATTATACTCTTGGTAAGTGGAACATTTTTCACATTGAAATTCATTAGGTATTTCAATGTCATCATTACTTGAAAGTACTTTACAGGATAATGTAAACAGCGAAATACAGTAAGTAATAGGTTCAATTCATAAAATAAATAGATTAATCAATTGTTAAATGAGTAATATAAAACTACGCTAAAATAACATGGTGAAACAAAAACGAAACTCCAACTCCAACACATGAGGTGTTAATCAAATAACTAATTTAAATATAAGAATACTACATCCATAATTATTTGGCAACACGGCATGTCATTCATCAATCATTTCTGTCGGTGCCCTGGGTCTTAAATCGACAGTAGCCTAAGAGTGACAGACAAAAGACCAAATTCTAGCAATATGTTATGTCAAAAATGTAATACACAGTGGCACACTTTGCTACTATTCAGTTTTTTATCACTTAGTCAACGATGTAAGAGTCCACATAGGCTTACAACCTGGCAAAAAAGAAATGGAAAAAAATAAAGTTTAGTCAGAAGACTGGTTGCCACTTGAGTATATTAAAGATCGACTAATCTCCATGCTACTATTTTAGAGAAAAATAAACCCTTTACTAGCTGCACTGCTCTCCAACTTAAAATTACCGATGCATGGTCTGTATTTCAAATTCAGCATATGCGGATTACCCCGAAACATGCAATTCAAAATCACTAATTTATCTCGATTCGTGATAGAATATAGAAAGAGACAGGACTACAGAACTTCGGATATAATAAATTCTAATTGACTTTTCAGTTCCTTGACGTAAAACACGTTAGGAAAATGTTCCGTTAACAAATAAGACTATTAATTTATTTGTCTAATTGTTATTCATCTTTAAACTATAAATGTGAATTATGTATGTTATATTTATGCAATTATTTTAAACATCCGGCAGTCAGTTTGTTAATTAATCTTCATATTTGGTTCTTGACGCTTACGAAAAGTTAACATTTTCGCGGTAGTATGCCACTTACCAATCCAGCTTCAATAAGAATGACACTTCATTAGATTAGATGGAACACTATTCTAACACTCATTCCAGCACCATGAGTTTGTTACGTAGTCACCACAATAGTTCAGTTCATTAAGTGCCTAGATCTAGGCTTCAGCTAAGACTTCTGACCCTTCGACCGAGACGTAACAACTACGCAGTTGTCTGCAAGTTGGTTCTGCATCGTTACATTTTCTTTCCGAAGCTCTGTCAGTTCTTGGTTGAGCCTTAATATTTCTAAAACTAGTTTATCATTGTCCACTTCCAGTTTTTCCAATCTGAAAATAAACAATGTTATTTCATTTATTACTGTGGGCATAATGTAATGTTTATCTTACTAAAGAGAGAAAATTAGTGGGGTAGGCATTTAACAGAAAAATACACATGAGCTGGTTTGGCAAGGAGCAGTAAAAAAGGCTCAAAAGATGCAGAGTTATTTAATATTAAAGGTATAATTAACCTTTTGAACGCCATACGTCGAATACAAAATGTGCCACCCACACGCCAAACATGTTTGCTATGCTATGCAAATTACACCTTATTGCTATCAAACAAAGTCTCTTTTAATCTTGAACTCTTTTGTCGGCTGTAGCCGACGTGGCGTCAGTGGCACGACTTTTAGTTGACGGCCAGAGCCGACTGTGGCGTTTTTTTTTAATTCATATTTTGATCATTCATGCGGACATTCAAGTAACCCACCATGCTTGCCAGAAACAGAAAAAGAAGAATGTGTTAAACTCTATTACTTTTCTTTATGATTGGTCTGGGGTTATTAACCCTTCGTATACGGGAAGTCAAAAAAGTACCAAGTTCTAGTCTCTTCTGATTATGATATAGTCCATAAAATTAAGCTTAAAAAAAGTACAAAAAGATATCCTAATTTTGAGCATGGATCCGTGCCTAAAGCATACTACGGGTTAAGCAATGATATCTGTTGTCTGTTCCGTAGTATTTTTACAGTCTTATTCCTACTTTAGCTAGAGTTTGCTTGAAATATGCTATGTATCTGTCATTATGAAATTTATAAATTTACTTTAACTGAAATAGGTTTATAGTGCATTTATGAATAAGGGGGTTATTCCATTAGGCACTGCCACAGACAGAAAAAGCACCGGTAGGGATCCCTAAATCTAAACTTACCTTTTCTGCTTCTCTGTAAGCTCAGTGATGTGGTCACACGCCTTCGCAAGTATGCCGCCCTTACTGGCAGTATCGGGGAGGCCGGAATTTGGTACAAGAGCTGCTAACTTGGTGATCCACGTGTTGATTTTGTCTCTTCGTCGCCTTTCCACCTCATTGTGCGTTGCTCTTCTTTTGTCATCCCGCTGGAATCATGTTTATTAATTATAAGCAATTGGAATTAAGTCACATTAAATCGTCAGCCTATAGTAGTCCTGTTAAAAATAGTTCCTCTCATCTGGCTATTGGTAACCTTGCAAAGATAATTGTCCAGCCAAGAGCACATCTAGCAAAATAGTTAAATTACATCAAAAGTTTACCAGTAATTTCAGGATTAGTCAAGTGTTTTCCACACCACATACACAGATAAACGCTGACCAAAACAAAGTTAAATATTTAAAGTAGATGTTCCCTTGCCCACTTCATTGAGCAATAAACATTTTTTTTGGGTTAATACAATACAATACAATACAAAACACTTTATTGAAACACCACATACACCAAGTAACGAATATACAAGAAACTAAAATATAGATTACATAGTGAGTCAACAGGCGGTCTTATCGCTAAATAGCGATCTCTTCCAGACAACCTTACAAAGAAGAGATGGTTAAATATAAACGATAGAAATAAGCAGGCGGTGCAAACTGAATTAAACAATTTAAAAATACATATAAATATCCCTTAAATAAATACATATAGGTACGTAAATTAGAAATACATAAATACAAAATAAAAGGTAAGAAGAAAAACAAAACTAACGAAGTGTCAAAAGGTGTTCTTTTAAATGATTCTTAAAAATAGGAAGTGATTTAGCCTGTCTCAGTTCCAAAGGAAGAGAGTTCCACAACCTAACAGCCTGAAATGTAAAGGAGTTATTGTAAACTTTAGAAGAAGAAGAGGGAACAGCTAAGATACATTTTTCCGAGCAACGCACAGAATTAAAAAAACTAAAACGCTCCTTGAGATAGTGGGGAGTTGCCGGAATGAAAAGAATGCTGTAAAGAAGGTTGAGAATGTGATAGTGCCGGCGAAGACGAATTGGAAGCCACTTGAGCTGCGAACGGAAAGTAGAGACGTGGTCATACTTTCGCAACCCAAATATGAACCGAATACACAAATTTTGAATTCGCTCAAGCTTGTTAAGTTGCTCCTCAGAAAGATCAAGATAGCACACATCTGCATAATCTAAAATAGGGAGAAGCAACGATTGAGCGAGCGCAATCTTAGTCGCGAGAGGAAGAAAGTTGCGGAGGCGCCTAAGAGACCACACTGCCGCAAACATCCTCCTACTGATCTCATTTACTTGGGGGGTCCACGCAAAGGTACGGTCCATGATGACACCCAGATTTTTTACGTGGTGCGAAAATGGTATACGAACACCATCAAAATACACCGGCGGAAGATTATCAAAGTCGACACGAGAAATAAACTTAGGACTGCCAATCAGAATAGTTTGGGTTTTAGCTGGGTTCACTTTGAGGCCGTAACTGTTACTCCATTCGAGTACCCGGAACAAATCATCGTTAGCAACCCTAATGACAGCATCGAGATCACCAAGAGTGCCCTGAGAGTAAATTTGTAGATCGTCGGCATAAAGATGATATGAAGAAAGAAGGCTAGCCGTAATAGAATTAATAAAGATAGAAAAAAGTAATGGAGACAGCACACCGCCCTGCGGTACGCCGGCCAACGTACTGCACCACGAAGATCGGGAAGCTTCCACTTTAATTCGCTGCCGACGACCTAATAAATAACTGTGAAACCATTCAATTACCTCAGGAGATATGTTAAGAGAGCGGAGAATGCCAAGCAAAACGTCAAAATCGACAGTATTAAATGCATTGCTAAAGTCCAGCAATGTCAGCAAGGTCAGTTTTTTACTGTCGAATCCCACCCGAATGTCGTCCGAGATTTTAACGAGAGCGGTAGCCGTACTATGACCAGGGCGGAAACCGGATTGGAAGGAATTGAGGAGAAGGTTCCGGTTTAAGAAAGAAGATAACTGCTGATGCACCAGTCGCTCCAACACTTTAGATAGGAAAGGGAGAATGGAAATTGGCCGGTAATCGGAAAAGGAGGACGGGTTGGACTTCTTAGGCAAAGGGATAACATCAGCATCCTTCCACAGTAAAGGGAAAACTTTGGACGAGACAGAACTGTTAAGAATGCTGGTGATAATAGGGACAAGCAGGTCAAGTAAAGGGAGGATCATATTACGACTAACGCTATCGACTCCAACAGCATTGGAAGCAATGGAATTCACGCTCTTCCTAACATCACTGTCGGAGAATTGATCGAAAGAGAAAGGAGAAGTGTCAAGAGTTGGAAGTGATGCAAGATAATTCAAAGTCATATCCTTTGCAGGGCCATTGAAAGTGGCAGAAGATGAGAAATGTTTATTTAAGAGGTCAAGATCTAAATCATTGGTAGTGGAACTTCGCTGTGATTTTCCAACTCCTATCGACTTGAGAAATTTCCAAACTTTAGCAGGATCGCCATTTTCAACTGACTTGTGAATGTGGCGACTCTGAGCGTCTCGACAAACAGTGCCACAGCGGTTACGCAACGTATGATACTTGGCCTTATTTCTGTCAGATGGGTCAGCTTTGTACCTCGATTTCGCAAAATTCTTCCTCCTGATCATAGCCCTTATGTCCTCAGAGAGCCAGGGAGCAGGAAGGTGTTTAATTTTTATGGGTCGGACTGGAGCGTGAATATCATAAAGCTGCGTCAAGAGAGAATTAAAAAGAGCAACTTTCTCGTCGACGGAATCAACCCCAGAAATCACACTCCAGTCAATGTTAAGCCTGGTTAATATATAGCCTGTGACACTCACAAATAATGTAGCTTTCTATGGGTAAAAGAATTTTCAAAATCGGTTCAGTAGATTCAGAGATTACCCCTTACAACGTCACAAACTTTACCTCTTTATAATATTAGGTAGTATAGATTTATTGATGACTTACTTTTTTAGCAGTCACAGCCTTAGCCTGTAAGGGTTCTTTGCGGATAGTTTTCTTTTGTGGTGTTGTCCCAAACACCTCCACTGGGTTGCTTATTACGTAGAATTCTCCATCTGTAAATATTAAATTTTAAAACACTTGCAAAACTTCAAAGCAAAACAAATCAAACTAAACTTGCACTATTAATAGTTTGTTTATTTTAATGATGCACTAAAGATGATAAATTGCCATGTGAACTAGGCCCTTCTTACCATGCGATGGTGAGTGTGCAGTGATGTTATTAGGTGATTCTTCCGTTGACGTCATTTGGACCAACTTGTATGTGACACCACCAGCTGCAATACAATGAAGAACATTATGGTAGGTTTATACAGGCATGTTTAACAAAATCCATTTATAACCAAATAATTAATCTTGGAAAGGTAATCTGTAAGAAGTGTGCAAGCTCTGAGGGACAACTGTAAATCAAAATTTGATGTTAGGGAAAAGCTTTGCATCTTACTATCATTCTAGTCACAAATGACGAGAAAGGGATGGTGCATCTGACATTTTTAATTAAGCCCCACAACCACCATGATCCATAAAGGTTATTTTATTTTATTTATCTTTCAACCATCCTAAGCAGATCCTGATTGTCAGGTAAAATCGTGATGACAATTAATTAATAATTGGCAGCAGCAAGATTAATGTAACAATTACGATAATTCACATGGATATAATTTCATTTATTTCAACAAGACCCCATTTAAAAAAAAAAGCAATATTTATCAGTGTTCAAAAGTTTTAAACTATTTTTTATGGTATCATAGGTCATGGGCAAAGTAAGTAAGTCAATAAAATCAGGATATACTGCTATCACAGGTATCTTCCTAAATGGATCCAGTTATAATTTCCCATACCTGTTTGGAATAGTAACTGACTTACAAGTCTCTAATAAATTTATTATAATGTGTATGCATAAATTCTATAAACTACATTTTTCAACTAACTACCATAAAAGCGCTACGCTGCTTGCCGATCCCAGCAACTTTCTGCTTCATAGCGAAATCTGCCTACGAACAGAGAACCCAACTAGTGAGTTGCTGGCATTGAATGTGTCAAAGATATTTTTTATAAAATCAAATCGCATAAAGCCCACATTTTTGCTATTTACCTTCTATGCATTCAGTTTCATGAAATAAAAGAACTCATAGAGGAACTTAGTATTAGTAAAGATGACACTATATTTAACCCAAATAAGAAGTTTTACCAGTCTCTCATAAATTAGTCACAAACTTAAGAACAGAAACAAGGTTGCAAAATTATCTGACTTCTAAACATAAAATACGAGATTTTGGAATAAACATACATGATTGAATAGGATTTAGTAGATAAGTAAACATATTAATGAACTTACATAAATCTCTAAAGTTGTAAGTGGTTGTGTTTACATCCGCATTCGCCCCAAATAATGAATGTGACACTAAATGAGAACGATCCTCAGTACTCCCTGAAATTAAAACGTAATTTAATTTATAGTTAATTCAATAATACCCGCCGCAAATTACTACACCGACTGATAATTGAATTGTATCAATGTAACGTAAACAAACTACATTTGAAGCAGCAAAAACGTCACAGGGTTACAATTTTAACTCACCAAAGGAACCTTCGTCGACCATGCCTATTAATTCACCGTCTCCACTGCAATCAAAAGGAGGTAAATAAATAACAATCACTGAATAGCGAAATCACTCGACTGCGTCGTTTGCCAAGTCGCGAATATAATAGTGACCTTCGACAGCATTATTTATACCGAGATAATTATGTAATGCACTCAATTATGGGCCGCAGGTTTAAACACACAAACACTAAATTACCTGTTTTCTAGAGAATGATCATGTATGTCATCGTCAATTTCCACTTTAGTGGCCATTGCGCGTAATTATTTTTGAATTTTCTCAACTTGATCACGGGGACAAAATAACAGGGTCATGTGACGATGTCATAGACATATTTTATTTTTTAAATTCCATAGAGGCAGTCACTTTGACAACGTTTGTAGTATAAAGGTAGCTGTTCACGCATCAAGTTCGTTTGAGATGTTTTTTGACGTAATAGCTTGGCAAAAAATCAAAAATAATTTTGAGGCGGTGAGGGGTGAAAAAATGGTGAAACTATAATAGAGTCTGTCTAATGAAAGCTGAACCTGGATTTTTCTTGGCTGACGAGTCTGGCAACACTATTTAATATGACGTTTGGACTTTGTTGTTTTTAGAAACTTGTCAATTCGAGATCTAAATTGATAAAAATACGGAGTAATCATGCCGTCGACGATAAGAGGCGGTGTCCGGGAGATTCTGTATACTATTATACAGAAGTACAAAGAAAAACAAGAAGAAAGAAAAGCATTATTGATGCAAAAAATTAATTGTTTAGTTACGGTGACCAAATTTATAGGTTAGTACGGCTTTAGTACGGCATGTTCATTTTGATACTTCTTATTTCTCTATGTGCAATCCTAAGTTTAATTTACCTTTTTCTGTCTATTATACGATGAGATTAAGAAATTAAACGAAATTAAATTCGTTTCAGAAAACCTGGACGTGCACGTTGACAAAAGTGTGCTGGAAAACGTAAAGCAGCTGAAAGAGGTTGAGGAAACTGAGTTAGCCTGCCAGACTCAGACGAAATATTTGGAAGAAGTATCTTCAATGACCGGTAATTACTAAAATTATCATTGTCTTTCCCTATATAATAGGTGTAGGTACCTATTGTCTGTCCCTATATCATGTTGAATCTCTTAGCATTCACAATTTTATTAAATTAATTTAATAGACAGATGATTAATGTAACTGACACTCATAGTTTCAATAAAACAATAAGGAGGTGTTTAGTTAAAAGATATCATAAACATATTATTTGATATGTATTTTCTGTGTGCGGAGCAAACAGCATTTTGTTGTTTATGAACCAAATGTACACTGTACAGTCGATTTCATAAATATGTGTACACTTTAGTACCTTATCTATTTATTTAATGTCATTTTTGATCGGCCAGATATAAAAGATGTTCGGGTTATATGAGTCTTCCTTGTTCTTAAACCGTTGCGATTAGAACCTCACCGATGCAATTTCATTTCACCTAAACCCAAATGTTTTTAGGGCTGTCGGACTGTACAATGGGGCTGTACTGCGCAACCACACAATGTATTTCTAAATGGTGTTCTGTTTATTTAACACTTTCTTTCTTCTTACAGATATCAGTGTTTCATCTTTAAAAAGAATAAGTAATGAGGGAAATGAGGCTGGATGAGGTCGCTTCATACCAGGAGTGCTAAAGATTCCGTTGTTTTATTAGCCCTCATTAATTATTCTTTTCAAACACATGGTTGAGGAGGCGATGGCTGAGATCAGCGTCATACTCGTGAACGGGTGTTGTCAGTGGGGTCCTGTCTGTTCACGCTTGCAAGAACCTGTTTTCCAGTTAGTTATTTTAGTTATCGTTCCTGACGTAGAGACCTCGTCATGTTGTTCTCCTAGTCACTATTTTTAATTTACTCAATGTTATTGAGCGTACATTTGTAACGACTAAGTTTGTGTTGTTAGAAATAATTATTAATTACTTTACTACCTTGTAATGTTACTTTTAAGAATAATTGTATTTTATGATTGGAAAAAATGATCTGCTGGAGTTTCTTGCGGCGCTTCTTCTCCAAGATATAATTGTCGTTAGATAGAGGTGTAAGGGTGATGAGAATAATGTTACCTCTAATTACTTTATTAAAAAGGTTGAATATAATATTCCTCATCATCATTGTTTTATTATGCTGTGTGCGACACAGACGAAAACCTCTCGTATCAATGAAATCTATCAACAGCACGACTAGCACAAGTTGCTCGTGACTTGTTTGTCGCTCGGATCTCCCTTACTATCTAGTCTGTTACGATAGAGACGCACAGAGCGACAAGCGAGAAAATACAACTTGTGGTACACGTGCAGATCACTATATTTTCATGTCAAATATATTTCGAAAAACCAAATGTGCTCCAGTCACTGTCATCGTATTTTACCTAAAGTGCTTTTCATCAAAATATAGCGCTCGTAATAATATATATGAAAATATAGTACGCGTTTCCTCTTCCTTTGTGCCCACCAAAATAAATAAAATAATAAAAGTATCAATATCGTTTATTCCTTCATTGATCGGTAATACCATATCAAGATTTTTTGAATTTGCCGCTTTTTCCCAGGTTCAGCTTTCATTAGACAGACTCTATTCACAATTGACCAACACGTTATTTAGCATCAGATTTTTTCGACTGAAGTACTATATAGCATCCATAGTCTCATAGATATTTAAAAAAGGAGCGTTGAATCATTAAAAAAAGCAAAGATGAATGAAAACCCACAGAAGAAAGCCTAAAGGCATAGAAACCGTACTAAATAAGCAAAAAATACATTATGGTTCACTTCTTTTTACTGAATCCAAAGCTGTTATTTGGTACATCATCACAAGTAAGGCGTGATTTGGACCTATAAGCACCTTTAGTATTTGGATCTATAGACAAGGAAAGACAAGTCCTTCCTATAGGAAGGACAAAGAAGTCCCTGTGTAAAACCTTGTGATAATGACATTTAAAGAAGAAAAAACAGCCTACTTTTTGTTTCATTTTTTCTCATGTAATACGTAATCTAAAAAGTAGAGAAAGATAGCTGACGCAAAGCACGTCTTATAGTCCGGTTTCTATGCTATATGTTCTTATTCTGTGGGAAAACATAGATCCCGTATAGCCAACTGTCAAGCGTACCACCTTTTTCTTCTATGTACAACACAGTTTTGTAGCCAATTTTTATTGGTCGATACCCTACATGTGAGCCGTAGGTACTAAATTAAGACGAATGGATAGAATAAGCGGCTAGTCGGATAAAGAATTAAGTAAAAGTGTCACTTAATTTAGTCGGATTACTGTTGTTGTTCGCTGTCTGTTCGCCCATCAGTCAGAATTTTAAAATAATACGTAGAAAATATATGAATTGGACTAGTCAACAGTGTAATATTAAAATATAGTTTAAGTTCAATGGCCTGTGTGTTTCGTGGGTGCAAATCCAGAATGGGAAACAAAGAAAATGATGCTCAAAATATAAAGCCCCCCATACATGTACAGGCCGATCGGTTCTGGCCGAACTGCGTCAGTTCTGCCTGACCGGATAGAGTGGCCATACATGTAAATACCGATTTGTTCAGGCAAACTGCGTCAGTTCCGCCTGACCGGATCGAGTGGCCATACATGTAGAGGCCGATCGGTTCAGGCCGAACTGCGTCAGTTCCGCCTAACCGGATCGAGTGGCCATACATGATCAGTTTTTCCAACCGCCACACGGTCAAGCGGACGGATGCGATTTGCCTTCAGGCCAAATTACACATAGGTACACGATGCTATTTTGCATCCGGTCAGTTAGACCTGAAGGTATAACTGATCATGTAGGTATGGAGTTCTGTCCGGTCAGGCAAACCGTTCAGGCCGACGGATGCGATTTGCCTTCAGGCCAAATTACACATAGGTACACGATGCTATTTTGCATCCGGTCAGTTAGACCTGAAGGCAAAACGGATCATGTATGGAGGCCTTAAGCTTTCACAATGCTTTCACAGGTGAATGATGTTTTACAATAAATATGTTGATTTTTGGCCATAATGCGGCCGCTTTGCAAGCAGGTGATACCATGGTATTACATCTTGTAATGAATACAAAGGCACTATGTGTAGCAAATTTGCATTTTTTACGCATTTTTTGATTTTCTTTCGGAAGTAAACAATAGTGTTTCCAACATTAATATCGATAAGTAAACTTTCGATATTTTAATTGAGTACATGAGTCAATTATGTCTATGGGTATGTGTTTAAATATCAACAACTGAATACATTTTGAGTTAAAATAGAAATGCCGAACAGTTAAAAAGTCGATATTTTAAATGTCGAAAGTTGTTGGGTATGTTTTTGAATGTCGAAAGTTACAATATTTAAAGTTAGTTATTCCAAACGTCCGGTTTTTTGCGTTGTGTGTCTTTTAGACATAGGCATGGCATAATTATCATAGATATTTGGATCGTTCGTTATTCATGTTCAATATTTTAACATCGCTGTTTTAATTTAATGTGTATTTTACCCGTAATTAAATACCTATCTATCGTTCGGTAAAAGAGTAGGCTCTTTTACCGATCGATGAGTGATGATCTATGAGTGATATTAATTAATTGTATTGTTTCAGATATCCAAAAGCCTCGCCAGTCAGAGAATGGCTGAAATTTGTTTGGAGCGGTCTGCTTGATTGGAATGGGACCGACTATGTTCGAAACATTTTTCAGCAGACTCATTTATTATGAAGGCTGATAAAAGACTTCAAACAGAAATGGTTCGTCGTGGTTTCAGAAGTTGCAATGCAATCCGGCATCAAAAAAGGGTCATAATTATGAAAGATATACGTTTTATTTTCAATTAAAAAGTGTAACAACTGTCTTTATTTTTATTATATGACAAAAAAGTTAATTTCTCAGTTTACTTTCCGAAATAAGGTCAATAATCAATTGGAAATCAATCACAATTATTATTGAAAATATACTGTATGTCTTTTAATAGGTTAACCTAATTTATCGACAAACCGCACATCACTGATTGCAAACTTACGCACACTAATGCAGAGCACACACGAAAACACCTAAAAAGTGGTACACTATTGAAATTCAATCGAAAGCGGTCATATACGACTCTTTATTTGGGCGGTGAGCGCAAGTATTTGTTTCTGAGACTTGAATGTTTTCTATATTATGTAGGTACTTATTTAAGTATGTATCTCTCTATTCACTTATGCTTATTGTTGCCTAGTACCCATAGTACAAGTCCAGAGCTGAGTTTGGGACTATACTCCCGCCGCTGCAAGAGCCCTGTTTTGGCAGCTGTCAACTCAGTACAAAATACCATCTGTGAGCATCTTAGAAGGGGCTTCGGATTTGTACTTCTCTCTCACTGAACTCGATCTTAATAAGAGCGTATGAGAGCAAGTGAGAGACAAGTACAAACCCGAAGCAGATTCTAAGAGCTATAGTACTGTATGTGTATGTTTACCTATCTTGTACTGCATTGACAGCTGTCCTTTCACAGCGGCGGGACTAAAGGTCAATTTGTGTGAGATTGTTCGGTGATTGTGGAATAATTATTTAGGAGGCCCAAAACGTATATCTCGCTATGATACTCTGCAATATTTAATGAATTTCTGAACTAATAAATATTGATTCTGATACCTAAATAAATAAAGAAAAGGCAATTAAGACCGTTTTGAGCTTTAATCACTTAAAAAAATTACGAAAATGTAATTTTTTGGTCTCTTGCGCATGGTTTTTAATACCAATTTTCTATATAAATATTGTATTTAAATCGATAAGAATATTTTTTTCATTAAAAACAAGGTTTTAATTAATCTCCAGAATTCTCCACAGTAGGTACCTAAGTATACCTTTTAGCTTAAAACCGGGAAATGCTACCTACCTACTTCTTATTCATAAAATTTGTCAGAAGCAAAGATAGCAGATTATCACAGCATCAGGAAAAAATCCGAAAAATTGGGTACATTAAATTGAAGTTGGAGAATTGCCTTTGAAAGTATGGAAGAACTTTTTCAACTAAAAATTAAAATTTGTTCTTCGATACGCCTTATCTTCTCGTTTTAAATTATAATATAGTTATTTTCGGTGCTTTGCAGAACCCTTGGTTCGAGTCAAACTTGCACTTGAGCGGTTTTTCTACGAAACACCAGTGTCAAATACACTGTCAGTTGAAAGTGCAAGATGAGTGCAAGAGTAATACTTAGCTAATGCCGAATGCTATTAAAAAATCTGGGAGTACTGTGGGGGTGGGGGTGTTATTAAATTAAATTTTGTTATTGTGAATACATTTTATTATTTAAAATATAATTGTGGTTGCTTATTTGTTCATTTACATCCAAATCTTATGAGGTTCTGTCTAGTTCTTATAGACACAGGTACTCCATACATAATACCCTTACAAAATATGTTATTTTCAGGAGTTCCTATTTTAAATATCAGGCTATAGAGGCGTAAGTATTCTTAGGTAAGTACTACACTTTAGGCCGGGATTACACCTGTAAGTTATTACGTAAGTTTTGAAACAAAGCTATATGCAAGAGAGAGATGCTGATATTTGCCACTCACTCTTACCCATAGTTGCGTCTCAAAACTTACGTAATAACTTACAGGTGTAATACCGGCCTTAGACATAGTAGGTACCCTTATAATCTGTGCTTACTACCACCACTACCAAACCAACACTAAAATATTTTCCAAATTAGGTACGTACGTGTCTAATCGATGGGTTACTAATAGTATTAAATTATGAAACTGCGGAAGCTTTATCTCTGTTACTGTTAAATTGTAACGCAGTCGTGAGAAAGGGACAAGGATAAGTAAACTTTGATTTTAAGAGTGGAGCCCCAGGTGGGACGAGACCCAATTACTCAATGGATCTGACAGAGGATCCATCATAATTACAGGATGATTGGCCCGTCGGGCAACGGTCATTAGTTTTGTGGGATTAAAAATAAAACACGGACACGGATTTTCGCGTGTTAGTTTGGGCAAACTGAGGTGTGATTCTCTCAAAAACGCAGTTGGACGAACGGACGAGTGAATGTCCCGTCCCGTCAGAGCGAACAAAACACATTTTAGCGCGTGCATTCTCAATTAGGCAGCCTGATACGTTCGATTTTATCGACAGAAGCCATGCTGCCAAATTGAAAATACTGACAACTTTATTTCGCCGGTTAATCAAAATCGACCCTTAGATCTAAGTTTAATATGAAATTACGAAGAAACTGATAAACTTTACTACTTTAAAATTTTATAAGAGACTAAGAAAAGTATTTTTAAATTATTATCAAGTGTCAGAACACAATACAGGATGAATAAAATTCCAACAGAACACCAACGAATAAAAACAAGTCTATCTCATAAGGCAATATCGCAAATACCTTTCCACGCCCATAGCGTCCTTTGCAGTAACAATTCGACATTCCGAGAAAGTCTGCCAAAGGGAGCGGAGGGAAATTCGTAAAATATCTCATCTGGGGAACAATGCCGGCTGAGTAAGACAAAGCAGGCCTAATCTGGAGCCCCAGGGCTGCCCTTTGTACTTTTGATTATAACATGAGTGGCTCTTATGATGTACATAACAAGTTGTTAACTGACCTGGTAGTCGGAGGTTGACACTGTAATTAGGTGTCAATTTAACATAATCAGCCTGTATACGAACTATTGCTGGACATTAAAAAATCAGCCTGTAGGTATATGAACTTCTGCTTGACATTAAAGGGAAGATTAAGGGGAGGGAAGGGAAGGGGGAGAACTCCGCATATAAAAATAAACTTCATGAAGTTCTTTCACTAACGGTCCAGAAAATGTGTTTACCTTATCCAGAAGTTATTAACATTATATGCCACTAAAGGGCGCTGCAAACGTAACGTCTGATTACGTTACGTGTGGACGGGACGGGGACGGGACGTGGTTGCATACATTTTTGATTTTCCCGTCCCATCCGTGCAATCGTTACCTATGTGCGTTCAGATACAATTACTATGAAACAATATTTGCAAAAATTCCCCGTCTCGTTCCGTCCAAGTAAAATAACGTTACGTATGCAGCGCCCTTTAAAATCACTGACTGTAATTAGCACTTTCTTAACTAGATAGATTTATCGTTAAATAAGATAGCAATTTATTGTATCACACCCAATCGTTCAAAATATCAACGAACCAATAGACTCTTCCAGTTCCAGCCGACGTGCTCTGACCTCTCAATCGACATTCATCTAATTGTCCAAGCCGAAGTATTTCGCCGAAGTATTCGGCCACAAATCACGGGTGCCGACATTTTCGCCTCGTTATCGAATAGGCGATGCAATGACGGGATATATATATAAGGTAGGAGCTAAAGAAAATTGGGAAATGAAAGTGTTTGAATATGCTTGATAGGTTATTAACGTTATTTTTTCGTACCACTTATCTTGTAATTAGTTAGGCAAAGAGTCAAAGACGACGTGTTTAGGGTGGTGAAACCAGTAATGGGCAAGGCACCAATAATGGACACCTGATTTTTATTTTACATAAGATAAGGGTTATTCATTTGTTTTGCAACAATCAATTTAGGACCGTATGAAGTTTGAATTAAGAGTGAAGTGTCCATTACTGGTGCCTGTCAGCTAAAAGTGTCCAACACTGGTGCCGTCACCCTACCTAATTATAGTAAATTAGAACCTACTTTTAGTTCAATAGCATTATTCTTTAGTTCAGTTTAGTTTCTTTAGTAGAAGAATAGCCAAACTTAAGTGTCAGTGGGCGGGGCAAATTGCTCGCAGGACTGACGGCCGATGGGGCCAGAAGGTTCTTGAGTGGCGTCCGCGGACCGGGAGACGAGCTGTAGGTAGGCCTCCAACAAGTTGGAGTGACGACCTTGTAAAGATCGCGGGAACCCGGTGGATGCGAAAAGCACAAGACCAGTCTGAGTGGAGAGCCTTGGGGGAGGCCTATGTCCAGCAGTGGACGTCTTTCGGCTGACATGATGATGATGATGATGATGATTCTTTAGTTTATGGCTTTTGCTTTTGAACACACTCATATTTCTTGAATCAAATTTAACCAAGTAACTAAGTATTTAAACAAATCTAGGAACTCGATTTTACCCTACTTCTAATCGCCGGATTGACTTGAAACTAAGCAAACTTGTTATGCAATTTAGACGACAATAAAATAATACTTGATACTATCGATGACGATGGAGACGGAAGGTGCCCATGTGTACAAATCCTGGAGGCCCTGCCAAGATGCATTGCGCTAACTAGCGTTTCTTTTCTTTTCGTTTTTAAACCAATCGCGTCACTGGTAGACCACGTGACTTTTCATATCACGTCAACTACCAGTGACGCGATTGGTTTAAAAACAAAGGAATAGAAACGCTGGTTAGAGTAATGCATCTTGGCAGGGCCACCAGAGGAGCTCCTGTGCTTTTCGCAGTATACGCTGCGTTCAATTGTATTTCTGTCCTAAGCGCATCCATTCCCATTTGCTTATTTTACGAGTTCCAATCTAGAGTCATTTTGCAAAAAAACAGTGAAACTGGTTTACGCTAGAGGCCACCTATGACAAAGTCTGTATAGTAGTGTTCCGCGCTCTGGACCTCAATAACCATAACGCCTTTGTATCTGTTCTTTGGATATATTAAACTAGATCATATTTGCTTGAGACTAGCAAACGTGAAAACACGATTAGAAATAAAATCCTCGATAGTTTTATTTTTCAAACATGACACCTTTTTTACATGTTTTTGGTGGAATCTTCAAAACTCTATAATCTTTTCCACAACACTGCTCGGAAATATGGCCATATATGGTCTTGTTTGGGGTCACAAAACGTCACTTATAAGGACAGACCAAGAATGTTTTTGCCGGCGTGTTTGCTGATTGGTTGAGAACATTGTTGTCCAACTTTAAGAACCAATGAAAATCAATCAATCAATTTTGTGTCATAGCTCCTTAAAATGAAAAATTTAAATCTACGAATCAGTACACACCATTTTGTGTCGTAAAATATTAGGTGAATTTTTGCTAAAAGATACACAGAATAAAAACTATGTCACTGCTTTTTTTTTAAACCTGGCCCCTAATCTCGAACCACTAGAGATGAAATTTCATGGGAGATATGGCGAAACAAATACAATTTTATATGGAGTTGACATCTTCATCTCGCATGTTAGTTTATTAATCTCGAGTGCCACGAGGGTCCAGATTAAAAAAAGTTATCTATGGTAAAATTGGCGGTGATCTCACATTAACATGAATTAAAATTTGAGTTTTGAATATGAATTTTTATTTTATTTCCTTTCAGTAGTTGTGAAAAGCACTATGTCTGCCTCGGTAGAAAGTGCAATTTATGGACTCGTGCACTAGAGGGCCTCAACTACGTTTTGGCCCTCTTATATGACTCGCCCAAAAATCGCGTACTTTCTATACTCTGCAACAATGTACTATAACGATGATTTTCGATTCAATAGTTGAGTATAAGTAACTTCTTAATCCTGGTAAACCATTTTTTCAATGGTTTTAAATTAAACAGCAATTAATTGAATTTGGCGGTGCCATCAAGGCGCACGCGAACTATCTCCATCTCACAATCTTCGCGCGAAAGCACGTAAAGCCATCCCTTTTCATTCATGTGGGGGCGAGGCACCATAGGTGGCCTCTTAACACGAACAAATTACTTCTCGTTCCGGGATCATTTACGTTGGTTGATTGATTAACACATTAAATGCCACGGACTAGAGGACGTATATGTACTTTGAACAGGCTGGGTGTGTCGCGGGCACTGTAAGTAATCATAAACTATCCCACCGTCCCTAAACTTAGTTTGATTTATGGGAATCTAATTGCTTGGACAATATGGGTAAAGTTTGGGCTTTGGAACTTGGACTCCTATTAGTGTTCGGAACTCTTATTGATGTCATATTGACTATGAATGGCGTATCCGTTTGCCGCTTGTTGTAAGTTGATAACTTTCAGATAATTTAGGTAGATGTACTTTGGTAGGTTTAGTTTAAGATATGTATATACGGACGGGTATCCTGACTTTTTACCAAATCAAGTTTGTAAAATGATAGTTTGTCAAATGATGATTTGGTAAAACATTAGTGAACCGTACATACGAGTACATTTATTTGGTCTTATGCACATAGGTACAATAATTGCCTTTCGTTTTATGTAGCTTATGTTATCTATCTTAACTTAACTATGTAGATAAAAACTCATTATTCAGCAGAGCAAACGTTACGTTGAAAAATAAATTAATTACTTTATTTTGTAGTCAGAGGGACATCTACGTAAAAAAAACGGTCAAGTGCGGTTCGGACTCGTTCACCGAGGGTTCCGTATTTAAGATAATAATGCTTAGTACCCGCAAAACAAAATACTCATTTTGTTATGAACTTTATTTTCTATGCAATAAGGTCCATTTTGTCTAGCCTAAATTTTAATAGATTGATTTTCAAAGTTTTTTTTTTATTTCTCAAAAACTGTAAATAATGAACACTTCACTTTATTTTTCCCATAAAATATAAGTAATTAAATTATCTATGCGTCCGGTTTTTTTCAGATTTTTTGATTAATAAACTTCGGAGATAAGGGAGGGGATTTTTTTTGTACAATTTTGGCTATAAAACAAAAATTACATCACAGAAAATTAAAAAAATAATAATTTTGAAATGTGCACATTAAGCCCTTTCATATGACATCTCATTTAGTATAATCGAACCACTTTCATTTTTCAACCCCCCATTCTAGACCCCTTTTTAATTATTTATAAAATTAATTTCATATTTTTTTTACTAAAAACAGATGCGGGCAAGCAAGTTGTGCAACTATGCCTCAAGTTGATAGCATTTGTAGTTTTTGAGAAAACCTGCTGTGACATACAGATAGACAGACCGACAGACAACGAAGTCTCACCATAAGGGTTCCTTTTTTACCATTTTAGTACGGAAACCTAAAAATCAATTTATTACTTTATTTTGTGTTCAAAAATAATAAAACTAAGCAAAAATTCAGACTTCAGTTTGATAATTCCTATAATAAGGCCATTTTACATCAACCAGAGCTTCTTATCTGTGTAATTAGCCTTTTTTTTTGTATATGCTGCCTTTATGGTTTTACATTTTTACGCACATTAACAGGTGCTCAGATTTCTCGACTTGTTATATTTAAATTTTGTTTAAATTCTCATCAACAAAACCAGAGTAACCCAGCCAGAACTCATAGCGGCTTTCCCCAATAAGCCTGTCTATTTTCTCCCTGGAAAAAACGTCGCTGGCAACACCGACTTGATCGAATGTTTTTGTGTACCCTATCCCAAACTTCAATTAGGGCTCCGTTGACCTAAATACGAAACGAAAATTTAAAAGTTTTATCCTTCTTACTCTTCGGTTAGAGAATTGTAAGAAAGAGACGAAGCTTAGACGTTCCAAATTCGATTCGAGCCGAGTAGGGTTGGCGTGATTCAATCCGCCAGTTATCGCGCCGCAGATTGGGCCCATCAGTTTGTCATTACGGTCCCGGCCAACCTTGACTTATACTTCGTGATAGAGTCCGACCAGTGAGGGGCGACACAAAAAATTTGCAGCAAAGGACATTGGGTAAATTTGTTTGAAGAATATTGTCATTATTTTTTTCAGCGGCCTCGGAGGATTTTTACATAGTTATTTAGAGGACCTCTAAATACACATAGATATATATAATTTATGACGGTAAATAATATCGGAGCGGAGATTTTAAAGATTTAAGTACAAAAGTAAGCCCAAGTATGAATATTTAAATATCTCGGCTCCGATGCACTTTAGAGTATTATATTACATAACAAAATATGTTTGTTTTTAATAATTCTATCATAATTTACCACTTTTATGAATGGCCGCTCACCTTGAAAATGTATGAATTTTACAAATGACAACACTTTTACCCAAACCCCTTTAAAATATCACTAGCTGGTAACACAAAATGCATAAAAACTGGATAAGTACTCATAATGTGACAGCTTGTTTCATAGGTAAAGTTGTTGCCATGTGAAAATTTGGAAAAAAATGCTTGTGTCACGACTCGCTGGTCAGACTCTAGTAAATTTTACGTCGGTCAACGTTGGATCGAATGAAAAGTATTGCTAAGTTTCTATAACAAGATTAAAAGACCTTTATGTAGTTGCAAATGCTAGCACATGTTGTCCGCGACTTGTTTGTCGCTCGGATCTCCCTTTCCATCTGGTGTGTAACGATAGAGACGCACTGAGCGACACGCGAGAAAATGCAACTTGTGCTACACGTGCAGTTCAAAAAATTTAAAATCCAACGGATCTCGTTCGAACTGGATTGTTGAAGTAAGATTTCTTAAGAATGCGAGGAATGTGTCCTTTGACGGAACCTTTTGCTTACGACTCCGTTCAAAAATGAAGAAATGTTTAATGCTATTCCCTCGGGAGCTGTCAGATAGAACTAATACCTATTCATATAGGTCCTCCCGTATATGTACATATGCTTGTTTGTCAGTAGTAACTTGTAATATAATTATTTATGACTTCGAGTGTACCCTAAGTTCGTCTTCAGGCTATAAACAATTTCCCAATTTCAATCGATCTCCTATATAACTGATTTTGAACTTTTGACATGTTATAATAAGGCACTTGTTTGTTTTTTATGCCTATTCGATAAATCCCTAAACAGAAACAAAAATTACAAGACTAGAGTTACCCCTCATGAGCTGCCTAAAAAGCTCATTCGAAGGAGTTTTTTTATGTCAAGGACTTTTCATTTTTCCTGTACAAAGACCATAACGATCTCAGTTTTTTTTAAATAATTCTTAATTACTCTTTTCATTAACTTTTACGAGTAAAACATTAATTCGAAGGGAAATAGCCCGTGACGGTGCTGGTGGTAATTTTTTTCTTATCAGCTGCACAATACAGGGCGGTTTTGCGATTATTTAATACAAAAATAACGAAGCCAGTAAATAGCGTCATGACTATACATTTTATTGCCATGTATGTTTAGTGATAAATGATACTACTCGGGGTTCATATCTACACACATAAGTTCCGTTTCATATGTATATGACGTTTTGGTACTTACTTGACTGGACTAAACTTGACGCGCACGGTATGAGCGTTTAGAGTCTAAAGTTTACACCTACCTTCATAAAGCTGTGTCGATATACAGGATGTTGAATAATAGGCAGGGTGTCGACTCGTGAGTTACTAATGAGTTTTTAACTTAGTCTTACGGTGAAGGATAACATAGTTAGGAAACCTGCGCATTGGAACAGCTGAGTAGTGTAATGTCAAAAAAAAATCAAAATCAAAATATTTATTCAGTAAATTGGCCACATACGGGCTCTTTTACACGTCGGTAATATAAAGTGAATCTACTAGCGCTTCGGACAAGACCATCATTGCGGAGAAGAAGCGCCGCAAGAAACTCCAGCAGAAAGTCATTTTTTCAAACATAAAATACAATAATACTTAAAAGTAAGTTACATTACAAGGTAATAAAGCAACAGATATAAATTAATAAATGTAAAAATAAAAATATTTCATGTCAAATATATTAAACTAAAAATAATGACTAGAAGATCAGCACGACGAGGTCTCTACGTCAAAAGCCATAACTGGAATAATTAACTGAGCAACAAGTCCTTGCAGACGTGAACAGACCGGACCCCACAGACAGCACCCGTTCACGAGTATGACGCGTATATTAATTTCACAAAAGATCATAAATGCTCAAAGTTTATCCTAAATGGGTCATCTGCTTGTTGAAGATACAGGGTGATGATTCTTGTAAACAAAATGAGCGTGACAAACATGAGCAAGTCTTTAACAAAATCAACATCTTAGTCGTGGTTTAACAAGAAGCAGTCAAGTGATCGAGCCTTTAAAGGTGCGTTGACAGAAGCAATTTTGTCTCATTCTATCACACGAAATTAGAGTACGACTATTGTTGCCCGCTATGAATTACCGGTAAAAGTTGCTCGTGTAACGGCACCTTTACTCAGAATAACACCCGAAAGGTGTTGACGAAGCATAACGGCAGGTTCGTGATATTGGCCAGATGTTCGCGTTTCCTTTTGTTCGATGAACAAAGAAATATTGCGTTCTAGTATCCCTTTGTACCAGTTCGAATAAAAGTCCGGCGGATAAAAATTGTATGACGGCCACTTCTGCCCACGTGATTTATTTGGAGGGTTCCGCAAAGGTTCGTGTCCTGAGCCGATAAATAAACATGGGCAATAAAAGGAGAATTTAATACAGCTCCGTATGAAATCTACTGATTCATAAGTGAGTGGGAAGTTTTCGCTCAATAGTATAGCTTAGGACCCACAAACACATTTTCGGAATACATAAATAAAATATGTAGAACTACTCTTTGCCCCTAACCCCGGGAAATAGTTGATTTTTGGGATTAAAAATGTAATATGGGATAATTCAGGATTAATTAAAAAAAAAAAACAGTTTTTTTTAATTTATTACATACGTGACACAAAAATATAAAAAATGGCTAGGTATTCATTTGGCCAAATATCATCCCAATCCATATAAAAACAACCTTACGATATATTTTATATATTTTTATTACTAGGATAGTAGTAGGAAGAGGGATAGGAATTGAAAGGATTAGAAAGCTTAAAAAGTTATACTAGCATTGCCCGGACTCCTACCACACTGAAGTTGTTTGTCATTGTTTCAGTTGGAAACCGTCTCCCAGGAACTGTTCGATTTTTCCGGATAAAAAGTAATGTCCGTTTCCGGGATATAAACTATCTACAAGGATAGTTTAAACCCGGCGACGGAAAAATTGTACTTTTTATGGTTCAACGCTCCAGCTGATCGATTTATGTACCTGTAGTCGACCAAGTAACTTACACCTTTCGACACTATTTTCAAGACGATAAGGTCCAAAATTAATCGAATGCTAAGCCGATGCATCGATGTTAAGGTGGAACAAATTTTCGCATTTATAATATAGTAAGGGTGTTCACAAAAGTGGTGAGTGAAATTGTAACGTACATTTCCCGCGGTTTTCCGCACAAAAGCCCTCTTAAACACGTCGCCACATTGCGTAACGAGTTGTATCGAATGCACCGCGTTGTATCTTTTGTTGTTGACATAGGTACAAAAGATGGATAATGTTTAATAAGTTGGAATTAGCATTAAAAAAACTTAACCTTCCCTCGGAACTGTTCGCTGTTTTGCGATAGAAACAAAAAGTACCCGATTTGCGTCTCCAGGGTGAAAAAATAACCTCCGTATAAATTTTACAACTATCAGTTGTAGCGTTGAATCGTAAGTACGGAACAAAGAATCGCGCTTTGGCATTTATAATATTAGTAAGGGTGTTCACAAAAGTAGAGACTGAACATTTTTATCGAGAATTTCTGCAACCGGTCAATTTCCCGCGGGTTTCCGCACAATAGCCGGCTGAAACACGTCGCCAAACGAGTTGTATCGAGTGCGCAGCTTTATCTTTTGTTGTTGACGTACAAAAGATGGGCAACATTTGCGACGTAATGGGCAATTTGTTACTAGTTGCCCATTAGAAAACTCATGAAACTTTACTCGAATGAGAATACCATACTTTCAACCTTTTTAGAAGAGGTTTGCAATACATTTTGAGCATCTTAGCGCAGAAATAAATGGACAGTGTTTTGGTTTTGAACCGAAGTAGTTTAGCCGGATTTAATGGATTTCGGTCCAGCGGTTCATTAACGTCAAGGCATAGATTTAATATGACTTGCTTAAGTCATGTGTGCTTTTAATTTTAAATTAGTTAATTAATTTGATGTATCTCTTCTAAGACACATTATATTTAATAGGCAAAATTTAAAGTGTTTATTAAGTAGTTTAATAAACACACTGATTATGTTTGTGCTAACATTAATGGTTACCTATCTGAAACACTAAAAAACGTTTGCCAGCTGTTTCATTTGCCATAATTTTCATTTGTCCGAAAGTCATTTTTCTCTGAAACCGTTTGACTTTCCTGAATTGTTATAAAATAAACCTAACCTTACCTACGGGTTCTGTAAGTAGGTATATCTCATTAAACATTTTGAAAAGTTGTTGGGTTCAGAATAAAATGAAAATTATGGGAAATGAAAATTATGGCTAATGAAACAGATGGCAAACGTTTTTAGTGTTTGCGATAGGATACCAACATTAATCATTTTTATGAATCATGTATTAATAAACGGTTTACGTTTTCAGCGTTGTTTGTATCGAATCTATGTTATCATAATTTTGAAATCTTCATACGTTCTAATGTAACACATGTTCGTTATGTTCGAATTATACACTAAGCATAAATAATTTCGAATTTTCGAGCTTCCAAGTGACAATGAAACGATCTTCGAAAAACCCTTTAATCAGAATTAATTTTAGGCATCTGCCAAACTTTAATTAGAAACTAAAATATCTGTCCTAAATAAAAGCCACGTCAAATTATTAAGATTTTTTTACAGAAAAAATAATTTTCGCTTAACTCTTTTTACAAAACCACGGTAATAACATGAACACGTTTAACGGAGCAATATTTTCGGTGACCTGTATCACCCTGTAGGTATATTCCAAAAAACACATGAAACAAAAACATGGCTCAATTTCATACCTGCACCATTCTGCCCTCGTACGGATAAAAGGCACAAGTGCAATTATTCCATAGAAGCATATTCGATTCTCTAAGGTTATAATAAGTTTGGAAGTGCAATACAATTAATATAGGATATGTGCCTTTTTAGGGTAGCATTGTTTTCACCGACACCTATTTCCGGCCGTTACTTCTGCGCGTAATAAAATACACCTTGTTTGTTGGTTTATTTGACCCTCGTCTCAAACAGATGGGTAGTATAAATTTGAAGTGTGTATCTGTGTATCACTCTGTGGCACCGAAGCTCCCGAACTGGTGAACCGATTCGGAGATTTTGTGAACTAGCAAGTGCAGATGAGAAGTGATATGTTAATAAGTTTTAACTATGAGAAGTGTTAACTGTTAAGTGTTAAGAAATCGTTTACACATTGCTTAGTTGTGCTTTGTGCAGGGGTGTGATTCTCTCAACAACGACGGACGGACGGACGAACGAGTGATTAGCGGCCTTTACACGGCAAAGCACGGCTAGCACATGTTGTCCGCGACATGTTTGTCGCTCGGATCTCCCTTTCTATGTAGTCTGTAACGATAGAGACGCACTGACCGACAAGCGAGAAAATACAACTTGTGCTACCCGTGCAGTTTGGACCGCGGGAAACGCCACGCGCCATTTCACGCGCCAGTCCGAACCGTAGGTTTTTTACTATTTTTCTATTACAGTTGCATTTACACGTACGGTTCGGCGCGAAGATTGGAATGGCGCGTGGCGCAGTCCGATCTTTACGTGTGGAGGCCGCTATTGTCCAAGCGGCGAGTTTAAGTAGTCCCGCCGTCATTGTGAACAAAATTCATTTAAGAGGACCGTGAAGCGCCGCTAAAATCGTGTAGCTGTTAAAAAAAATCCATACAAAACTAGTTCCGGGCAAAAACGTTTCTCACCCCCTAAATCAAGTCCGATTTTCACGATTTTTGAATATGTTGTAGTTATTATAAAGACCTAGTCTGTACGTTTCTGTTTTTTATTGTTTTATTTTTTTTCGTTCTAAGAAATATTTTATTGGAAAGGAAAACGTACAGACATAGTTTTTCATGATATCTACTACATATACAAAAATCGTAAAAATAGGACGAGTTTTAAGGGGAGAGAAACGTTTTCGCATTTTGTATGGAGTTTTTTAGCTTCACAATCCTCTTAAGCGCGTGTATTCAATTTGGCAGCATGACTTCTCGAACGTATAAGGCTGCCTAATTGACAATACACGCGCTAAAATGTGTTTTGTTCGCTCGGACGGGACTACTTAAACTCGCCGCTTCGATTCGCTCGTTCGTCCGACCGTCCGCCGTTTTTTGAGAGAATACCACTCCAGGTGCCAAGTGTGGAACAAAATGGAGGACAAACGACGAGTAGAATTACGAAATATTTTAAAAAGGATAGTCGCGGTCATCGCTTCAGAAATCGAGAAGAATCGAGGTGTTTTGAAATCGAGAAACCTTAAAGTCACAGAAAATGGATCAGCAGAAAAAATCATTCAGAATTCGTTCGCATCCGTACTATGCACTTAACAAGCAGATACTGTTTACACAGTGTTTAGTGAGGACGTGCCACGAGTGCGGGGAGCACGCGGGTGCGCGGGGCAACTACTTAACAGGCAAAAATAGACCGAGTGTCAGCACAGTGGGTTGAAAGGTTTTGATACTTGAGTCACATTGTCCGGTAAGTCTTAACGCAGAAAAAAAAGGCCGAGTGCGAGTTGGACTCGCGCACGAAGGGTTCCGTACCATTATCTATACAACATTAGCAAAAAACGGCAAAGAAACACGTTTGTTGTATGGGAGCCCCCCTTAAATATTTATTTTATTTTAATTTCATTATTAATTTTTATAGTGAATATACAACTAAACATTCTGTGAATATTTCAAGCGTTTACCTTTTGCCGTTATTAATATCGAGCAAAAAACGGCAAAAAATTAAGTTTGTTGTATGGGCCCCCTTAAATATTTATTTTATTCTGTTTTCAGTATTTGTTGTTATAGCGGCAACAGAAATACACCTTCTGTGAAAATTTCAACTGTCTAGCTATCATGGTTCATAAGATAGAGTCTGGTAACAGACAGACAGACGGAAGGACAGCGAAGTCTTAGTAATAGGGTTCCGTTTTTACCCTTTGGGTACGGAACCCTAAAAACATGTTTCGATGTATTAAAGAATAGATGTATTTTCGTCGGGTTTTTAGTAGTTAACTCAACTAATTGTTAAAATTCGAAAAAAGGATTTGAAAATTTGACACATTTCCTTGAGATTTAACCATTAGTCATTAACAATTAGTTAGTTTAACTACTGATCAAACAACAGGCCCTTAGCGATCCAGATACGGTTGCTAACCTCTGTACAGATAGAGATTTAGAAACACCTACCTAGGTATTGTATTCTTGGACAGCAGCTTTCTTTCTTTCTTTTCTTTGGATTGTAGCTTTCATTCAGGTTTTGAAAATGTCAAGCACTTCAGTACTTTGTCGTCCTTAATAAGCTTTATAAATTGAATAAAAAGTCGAAGTAAAAGCAATTCGCACTCTGAAATACAAGGTTTCAAGTTTATCGATTCTAGTCAACTAGTTCAATAGACTTGCAGAAAATTGAGTCGCTTGTTTCATTCGTCCATTACCTGATTTAAAAGGCTTACCAAGATAATACATAGAAAAGAAAACATTTATTTCGAGAAAATGACTCTTATTAGTTTATTTTATTACTGGTAGTAGTTTTTTAAACCTAATTATTACCTTAGTACACTTACTAGACTAATTGCAAGGGGAATGAAGCCTACAATAATGCTGGGGTCCTAGTGTAAAAGGGTACAAGTCGACTTAGCTTCAGTCAGTTTTTCTGCCCTACTAAGCATAATGGCGTTATCTCAAACAAAACATCTGTAGAAATTGCAACCTAGTTACAAACAGAAGAGAGTTGAATCTGCTTTGGCTATTGAATTTAGTTATTGCATTTTTGCTTAGGAGGGCAGTTTTGACGAAGAGTCCTCGTCGTTTTGTTCTCATATTCATAATTATTTTTAGTTTAGGTTTATTGACCTTAAATTTGTAATAAGTTTATTTTGGTCAGTTTTAAGAATTTGTTATTTATTACTTTATTACCTTATTATTACTTAATGTAATTTACTTTTAAGTATTGTTGTTGTATGTTTTATGATTGAAAAAATGACCTTCTGCTGGAGTTTCTTGCGGGGCTTCTTCTCCGCAATGATGGTCTTGTCCGAAGCGCTGGTATATTCACACTATATTACCGACGTGTAAAAGAGCCCTCCTGTGGCCTATTTGCTGAATAAATATTTTGAATTTTGAATTTGAACCTTAACTCGTAATAAAAAAGGGTATATACATGAGCGGAGTATACTAGACTTAAACCCTTTTTCACTTGATCTTCAGAAGACTTATACCCTTTTTCACTAGGACCCCATGGACATAGGGTGAATGTAACAGTAATGAACAACGACCAAAAATGGACACTTGATTCTTATGGATAGAAGATACAGGTTATCGTTTATTTTGAGTCAGTCAATTTATAACCTTATGATCTTTGAATTAACAGTTAAGTGTAGTAGTGCCTTCAGCAGTGTCTTCAGCCAACACTCACCCTACCCTGCAGTCTACCCTGCTCGCTATCATGCTAACGATGATATTTTTAATAAGTAAGGTAGTTGGTGAGATAGATTAGGGAATTATGGGGCTGGCATGGCTCCTGTAATATATAAATAAATAAAGTTAAAAAAAAATGGGTTGGCTCTCACGCGGCGCACGAAGGCGCATTATTTATTAAAAAAACGCGATTGATCGGGTTGTGTCAACAGTGTTAACATTGTTGTGTTCAATCAATCAATCAATCAATCAAAAGCCGTCTTAAGAGCGCAGACTTGAGATTGTAGTCTTGAGAGTGCAAATGTAAATTCTTAAAATATAAATTACAGTAACAAACGTGGTATACGGGTACACTACATAATCTCGAAATATTTTATTCCGAATTTGATAAACACGAATTTCAGAATGCCGAGTTTGAAATTTCCGAATCATCAAAATTCCGAATTTTAAATTCACCAAGCATCACAATCACGAATTTTTTAAATCCCGAAAGTTCACATTTCCGAATTATTAAAATCCCGAAAAATATTTTTCCGAATATCACAATTCCGAATATTCCTATTCCGAATCCCGAATATTCATTATTCCGAAATTTTAGCAGCCCGAATTATCTAAGATTATTTATTTCAAATAAGCGCCTGATAAAATATTGTATACTTAATACCGTGTATAATGTTTAACATGCATAATGCTCAAAAACTGTAAGAAATGTCATGTCCGACAAAGTTGTTCCGCGTAGCTAAGGCGCTTCGCGCCTTGATTCAACTCTAACCTAACATAACCTATCAAGGTGAGATTTACCAAATTTAGTAATGTACTCGTCGTCGCATCTACCTTTTGTTTCAAGTAGAATACTTCAATTCAATTCAAGTGGTTAGTTTCATAATTCCGAATTTTACATTACCGATCTGGTTTGTGAAGTTTGGAATTCAAATATTCGGAATTATAATTTTCGTAAAAAAGAAAATTCGAAATTGTCAACATTCGTAAATATTATATTCGGAAAAACGTTTTCGTGATTTTCATATTCGGTAATATAAAATTCGAGATTTTGATGCAATAAGGAGAAAAAAGGATCTTTATCTCTTTGTACTCGACTGTACTTGTGTGTTTTGCACGTTGGTCGAGTTCCGTCAAAGCTACCCTACAGATCTTTTGGAAAGGAGCGGGTAATTGCTTCAAATAGTCCCTAGTTTGTTAATTAACTGCAAGAGTTCTGTTTTTAAGTTGGCTTCCTTTAATGAAGTGTCTGCGGGTAGCACGACAAACAACAAAGAGAGGATCAAACAATACACCCCGTTGAAATAGTCTAGTTCATAATACATTGAAGCATTATAAAGGGGGTAAACCTCTAGCAACATTTTAAAAAGGTTCAATGGACTAAAAACTTGTTTTATTTCCCTGGCCTCAGGCGCTGACACCGGTCCAAACAAGGACAAACGAACAAGGAAAACTTTTCAGACGGAAACTTATTTGTATTCCTTTAATTTATTTGGTCCTTTGAGCTTCCATTTTTGGGTTCCGTACCAAATATCTACTGAAAAACTGAACATTTATAACAACCTAGTTGTTCACCTGCCTATTTGTAAAAAAAAAAACTGAAATGGCTAAAGCTATCAGGCTAAATTTATGTAGTATTAAGTAGTAGTCCGCACAAATTATTTATTTAGAAAGTGAAAAAATAAATCCGTATTCGTAAAATAAGTTGACCTAGTACAGGTATCATTTAAAAGCTCCTTTAGAATGATTTAAGATAAGTAGGTAATCATATTGTTAGATTTTTAAATCGATAACTTTTAAGATGTTTGGGATTTAACATAAAATGTAAAGTAAAACACTTGTCCTCCGCTTCTTTAAAAAGCTACTCAAATACTCAAATAAAAATATCTATTTAAAACAAGAATAACATTTAAAATAAAAAGGATAAAAGAGGTCGCAAGAAAAACTTTGTATTGCGGTGGTAAAAAAGCCGGCAATGAACCTAAAAACATTATATTCATTTGTTTTATACCAATCAATTAGCAAGACTTAATGAGAATTTAAATACAAATCCGACGTAGACGCGGAATCCTCGGTGCTCTAGTTTGACTCGAACTTGACCGGTTTCTATTTAAAACTTCCGAGATTCGTTAAAAAGAAACTTGGGAAAGATGTAAGCGTGTCTTTGAAGGTTTCTTTCAACAGCTTACTATAGCTGTACGGTTTGCCAAGAAAGTGGTCTACCAGTTTTGACAAAAGTTTCTGTGAGATCTAATTATCTCTAAGGTTGACACTAGTAATTGTCATAATATTATTGCAAGGGAAAATCGAACTTGTTGTATCATGACGTGCAAATGAACTTCAACCGTAGGGTGGTAGACCACATTTTTGGCCGACTGTACATGCTGAATTTAGTGTGATATTTAATTTGAAAATAGGCACGAAATAAAAATAAGATTATTGTAAAAGGGGAACACCTTAAAATTCCGAATTATATTTTTCCAACTATTGATTTGTCAAATGTCAAAGCTATGGTATACTTGGGTCATTTTAGATTAAATGCATAATATAATTGCTATACATACATAGGTTAGGGTAGGTTTGATTTATAAGCGAGATAAAAAGTTAATAATTCCATCAAAACATTGCACTAGGAATTACGAAAATTTGGAATTTTGATTTTTGATCAATTTGGAGTTGAAATGATGACTCTACAGAATTATGTAGTGCACCCTTTAAGAAGTTTTTTTTTAAAGTGAGTAATGTATTTTTCATCTCACTAGCTCGGAAAGCGCTGTTTGTTTGATATCTATTGAGAAAATCGCTTTTTATCCACATGTGAAGAAAGAGTTTTGACATTTGAAGGCAGCTTTAGTGATATTTGACAGCTAACAAAACGTAAAACGTTAAAACCGCTGAATTTTTAACATTACAATTAATGAATTGCATCGAGTAAAAAGTACTAAATACAGTCTTACAACTTTATTTTAATTCATAAATATCAGCATTCAACATTAACCTTCATTCTTGTTGTAAAAATGGATAAAATATTCTGACAGTCCAAGTAAGTCGATGTGCGAACAAAACGCATCCGAAATAATAAAAAGAAACTTAAGTCAAAACTTTTTAATTAAGCCGTCAACGCATAGAGGTAGTACACCAGAGGCACTACTTTAAAAATCGAAGTTCGAAGTTACGTTAGCGCCATCTCTGTCACTCGTCCTTCGAGACTAAATCGAGAGAAAGGGATGGAGCTAACGTAACTTCGAACTTCGGTTTTCAAAGTAGGGCCTCAGTTTTCCTTCATCTTTGCGTAAACGTTAAATATTCGCATGTTTTTCTAGTTTGTTTTGTTATTAAAAATGAGTGTTTCGAGTGACGAAAGACGTATTAACACCTGTGGAATTACGGGAAACCGTGCAAAATGCGGAATTGAGCTTATTTTCCTCGCTGTATTGAGGTGAAAAGTTTTGTGTTATACACGGGTGAAAAGTTATTTTACGTCTCGTGTCTTGAAACACTCGCAGGTAAAATACAATTTTCCCCCCTTGTATAACAAATAACTATTAACAAGATATTTTTAAGATTATTAAAAATAGCTGGCTTTCGAATTCAAAATTAATTAATTTCGACCATCTTTGGTTGATAAATAGTGTTAGTAAAATACATTAAAACCGGCCAACGGACTAGGACACAAAGAAATTATCAAAACACTATTTTATTTTAAAATAATTTATTTGAAAACGTCTTGTATCGTATCCTTTTTCATTGGTAACTTTTTTATTATTATTATTATTAGTTGTTATAGCAGCTCACTCTGCAAAATTATATCAATTAGGTGCCTATATCAAATGAAGATATTTTCATTTTTAATTATGCGTTAAATGCAAAAAGGTTTTAGTACAGTGCAACCATTTTCTTAATAGCGATCGGCAATTTTCGTTTTTCTACAGCACACGAGTGACAAATATACTGTCTGTTGCGAGTGCAAGCGTGACAGCGATAGCCACCCGAAAGCTATTAAGAAGCTGGGAATACTGTACTTTTGTATTTTTATTTGGTAAGCAAATGCTGGGCCTTGTTAAAATTCTAACAAGGATTGTTTTCAAAGAGGATTTAATGTATTCATTCTGGAATTCCAAGTATTGGTTCGATCACTTATTTGCATTGTATAATTAATGAATTAAAATAAACTTTCCAAATACAACAAGGAATGTAAGGTCGGCTTTCATAAAAGTAATAATTTAAAGCTGCTGGTAGTATTTTCATGGAGATGCGACAGAATAATAAATTAAAGATTATTCTAAACTACCTAACCCCAATATACATTATATACAGAGACCCGACAATTGGGTGTCATTACTCGCGATAATGTGGACATGACTCCAAAGTTTTTAATTAAACAAATTAAATTACATTCATTGATTTCTTACCTGAACTTTAATCTTGATCCTTTGCAGGACAGTAATAAATAAATAATACAAAGACGTGAGGAGGCCATTAATATTATATTAATCTACTTAAGTTTGCTCCGTTAACACGGAGCTTTTCACCTCATAAGTTCATTTTAGCCGTGAAAAGGAATAAACTAACCATGTGAAAATTATAAAAATTACCTACTGTTTATTTACTTTAATAAATCTACACAATAACAAGTTATTGTATTATTTATTTATTACTGCCTTGCACAGAATCAAAATTATTTTTAGGGTAAGTAATCAATTAATGTAATTTAATTTGTTTAATTAAAATCTTTGGAGTCTTGTCCACATTATTGCGAGTAATGACGCCCATTTGTCCGGTCTCTGATTATATAAATCGCCTGCTAATACCGGATAATAATTATCAAGAATTGACGTAAATATTATGGTATAAGAAAGCCTCTTTTATAACAGTCTAGAATATAGTTTTATCTTTCCAATATGTTAAGTAGTTTAGGAGTTATTAAGGTTTTAATGATTCATACCTGCTGTTAGAGAACGCTACCATGAGGTACACCTTTATGCATCCCTTGGCTAAAAATAGCTATAATTTGTGATTCATAATAATGAATAACCATAATTCTAGAGATCGTAATGCATTTAATAAACAACAAAAAAATTAAAATAAAATCATCATCCTCGTCATCAGCCCACAACAGTCCTCTGCTGGACATAGGCCTCTTCAATAGCACGCCACTGAGCTCGGCCTTCAGCTCTCCTTCTCCAGTTACCACCAGCTACCTTGCCAATATCATCGCTCCACCTAGTCTGAGGGCGCCCTACTCCACGTTTGCCAAGTCGTCGTCTCCGCTCTATAACTCGTCTTCCCCAACGCCCATCAGTTCTACGGCAAAAATGACCAGCCCATTGCCATTTCAGCTTGCTAATTCGCAGAGCTATGTCAGTAAAAAAAGTAATCTATTTAAAACAAATACTACATCTATTTCACTGCGCCAACGAACAACATGGACCTTCCCCAACCGAAATAAAGTCTATATTATTAACTCGGTTTAGCGCAAGGCATTATGCTGCCACACAAAGCTAAATGGCAGAATAACCTAATGGACTGGATACCTTATACTGCCTTTTACTTTTGCCCGGCAGTATTGGCACCTTATCTCGTATTACCTTCCAAGTGCTGAGAATACTTAAGATACGTATGCAAATGCAGGATACATACAGAATTCCGATGTCATTGCCGGTTTCGGATGTTCTAAATCCTTTTGCGTCGAATTGTCTTTTCTTTTAACGGTTCCTGAGGCGATGCTATAAGATTTGATTCATGAAAAATGGATTTGTCGTAAAAATACGAGGAGATTGAGAACCTCTTTATATCAAGTCGATATTCCAAAAAAATCTCGCAAAATCATTTATGCTTTGGTTATTCGGAAGTGTGTGATAAAAGTGGGTTGATTTTATTTTAAAAGCTAGATGTGGCTTTTACCGTGGAAGGTAATAAACTTGTCATTTAAGTCCTAACCTTGGTGCTAACTGTCAATCACTCCGGTTATGACTTAAATACGTTAAAAAAAATGTCACATACATCATGACTTTCCACAGACGAATTGAATTATTAAACTTATCGGTTAGTTGTATCCTGTAGGGACAATCATTCAAACTCCATTAAACTTTTTGACATTTTGTCAGCTCTAAGTAATAAATCGATAGAGAATCTGAACAAACGACAGACATTAATCACGCGCTGAGATCCGCCATTTCTGAGACAAAGTGAGATTGGGTTTATGTCCACTCTTCAATAGCTATAAATCATTTTAGCTTTGCTGTACAGTCATATTTCACACATAGGTAGGTACAGTCAACAAATTTGATTTCTTGGCCACTTCGGACTATGTTAAAGTGACGTCGTCAACCAAAACGTAAAAGACTTCCTATGATGTGGTTTACAACGTCACGTTGACAAAGTCCACAGTGGGCTAGAAATCAAATTGGTTGTAAACTATTTTAAAGCGAAAAAAATTCGTCGGTCTTAGGCAGGATTCGAACCTACATCTGCTCTGGCTCTCCGGGCCGATGCAGGCGCATTACCACTTATGCCACCAAGACCCTGCTTATGATCCACGAAATTAGTAAACGCTTTCAAATTGATTGACTGTACAGTGGACAATGTAAGTACATCAAACGTATTGGAGTGTGTAAGTTACTCAAAAACATATAAACAGGTGACCTATCGCAAATTGGAACTTTCGTTTCCCAACTGCAAAAATGAATTTCTGACTTATTTTATGAAATACGGCATATAAAATTCGGACTAAAAATAGGTGCCCACATAAATACGCTCTATCTCTTTTAGTTTCGTTTTTCTTTACCAATCAATACTTTCATACTTTCCATACTAGTATTATTAATGTAGAAGTAACTCTATCTGTCTGTTTGTTACGCTTTCACGGCTAAACCACTGAACCAATTTCGATGAAATTTGGTATGGGGATAGCTTGAGTCTCGGAAAAGGATTTAGGGTACTTTATATCCCAAAAAATTAAAAAAAAATTGAGGTGAGACAAGAAAAACGACATCTACACGGGCGGAGTCCCGGGCGACAGCTAGTATTCCTAGATATTTGATAGCGACTTAGCCATAATGTGTTGGTTTTACCACCACACAAAATACCGCAACCCACAAATGATTTACTTGTACTGATTTATTAAGTTTATCAAGTTTTTTTTTCTATTCAGAGGGTAATTGAAAAACCTCGAAAGTTCCTGCGTTATTTAGAAAGCACAAATCAGGGATAAAAAATGCACCTTAGTATATGATAAGATTTGTTTCAAAAACTATTTTTAATTTGCTTAGAGATTTATTCGATTTTAAAGTGGCGTTAATTGTTTGTATTAAGATAAATTTCGTTTAACAGACAATGCTTTAAAGTAATTTTAAAAGTAACTTTAAAAAAATGATCGGTAATAAGGTGTTTGTAGTGTGTACAATAAGGAGGCAGAACCCTTGTTAGTCAGTCTTATAATTAAATTGGACAAGAAACGAAATTATCTTCTAACAAAACAATTCTGTAGCCGACATTGAGTAATTGTCTGTTATCCAAACGTTACAACGATTGATAGTCTTTAATGCTGATGACGTCACGACCTTAATCCTTCGTCAATAACCTTCAATACAACCTCTATAGTAAATGGTTGTTACTGGCTGAAAAGCGGATGCCTGTAAATTATGAAAGCCATTAAAACATCACATTGTTTTTTTATGGTCGTTCTGAGTACATTTTAATTCTGTGCCTGGCCGATATTTTAAATAAAGAACGAAAGAAAAGCATTGGTTATTTAAAATCGATGAACCATAGATTATTCGAAATGTGTTGGTGTTATTGGAATTTAGAATTTGTATTTTGAAAGGCGCGGTATCTCTCAAATAGAATTTAAGCCCTCTCGGAATATGAATTAGAATAATCCCTCGTAAGTATTATTTTACAGTTACGCTGATTGGGCTCCTTTACAAATGCAAAGCGCGTACGATGTGCGAGGTCACAAGGGGAACGTTCGTTCGAATTTCAAATTGGAAAAACGAATTTTTAAAAGCGGATTAAATGGATCCAGATTTATTTTGCTCTTTGATTTGCTTCAAAAGTTATTTGCTTTTTTGTTTCTATTGGTTTGTTTATGTTTGCTGTTGGATGTGGTTCTGTGTGATATAACATATTATTTTTTTGCCAGCTGAAGCAAATGTGTCCAAGGTATGGAGGAAGAATAGAATAGAATAGAAAACCGTTTATTCGACAAACACATCAATACAGGGATACATAGAAAAGATACAATAACGTAATAAAACTACTTATCTCCTAACAAGCGACACTATTAAATTTAAAAAAAAGGACAATAAGGATGATGTGGGTCTCCACTCAGCAAAATGGCTGGAAGGATTTAAACGTTTAGGATTCAAATCATTAATCTATTTACTAGACCACTATTTGCAACTAAGGGTTCTCTACTAGGAATGTAGTTTCATAATTAAAATATTAAAATGAGAACGGTCGTTCAGTAAATTATTGAAATATTTATTTAGAACCGGATAATTGAAATTTATGTAAATATTTTCATATGATTAAACAGGGTACACTACATAATCTCGAAATATTTTATTCCGAATTTGATAAACACGAATTTCAGAATTCCGATTTTGAAAATTCCGAATCATCACAATTCCGAATTTTAGTTTCGCGAAGCATCACAATCACGAATTTTTTAAATTACGAAAGTTCAGATTTCCCAATTATTAAAATCCCGAAAAATATTTTTCCGAATATCACAATTCCGAATATTCCTATTCCGAATCCCAAATATTCATTATTCCGAAATTCTCTAAGATTATTTATTTCAAATACCGTGTATAATGTTTAACATGCATAATGCTCAAAAACTGTAAGAAATCATCATCAGTTATGTCCGACAAAGTCGACGGAGCTCCGCTACGCGGAGCTCCTGTTCCGCGTAGCTAAGGCGCTTCGCGCCTTGATGCAACTCTAACCTAACCTAACCTATCAAGGTGAGATTTACCAAATTTAGTAATGGGCTCGTCATCGCACCTACCTTTTGTTTCAAGTAGAATATTTCAATTCAATTCAAGTGGTTAGTTTCATAATTCCGAATTTTACATAACCGATCTGGTTTGTGAAGTTTGGAATTCAAATATTCGGAATTATAATTTTCGTAAAAAAGAAAATTCGGAATTGTCAACATTCGTGAATATAATATTCGGAAAAACGTTTTCGTGATTTTCATATTCGGTAATATAAAATTCGAGATTTTGATAATTCGGCCTTATATATTTTCGGTATCATGAAAACTCGGAATTATGAAATTCGTCATTTTCAAATTTGGAATTAAATAATTCGAGATTTTAGGGTGTTCCCGATTAAACAACATTATTATGAAATCAATTTAAAAAAAAAACAGTAGTGATGCCAGTTGGTAAAATAAGGATAGAAAGCAGTTGCCTTCTATTTCTGCGCTATTTACTCGTATTGCGTGGTCGCCGCAACAATTTTAGACTGAAGTACTTTAGACAATGCCAAAAAGTTTTGCTTAATGTTTTGGCAGATGTAGAAGCGAGACAATGTCCTAGTTATTTATTTATCCAGCATGCAAAGTTACACGAATGTAGAGAGAAATGTAAATTTCAGACAGTAAATGTAGGTAATAAATGATACACTTAAGGGTACATGTACTCGTCTAGAAATTTCTACTGAGATGTAAAACACGCGGTATCAGATGTTTTCGTTCTGAAATATTCGATCTTAGGAAAGTTAACTACGTACAAGCTCGATGTTAAAAATTAAAAAGACAATATATAAAATAAAAAAAAGATTGCCTGCGTTATGTTGTATGTTAGTCGTTATCAAAAAAATTACATTTTAATGCGCACGATGATCAAGTTAATAAAGCTTATCAAATGCTAGGTTTTGTTCTGAGGTCAGCTAAGGTATTTAAAAAAGCTTCTACATATCTTTTGCTCTATAAAACACTAGTGAGACCCCACCTAGAATACGCTAATTCCATTGAAATGGTACAAAAAAAATCCTTCGGGTAAAAATTATCTGCTTAAGTTTTATAAGGTTTCCTCATTGTCAGTAAGACGAAAAATGGCGGATGCATTAGCACTATTTAAAATCTGTCGCGGAGAGTATGACTGCGGTGAGCTCCTGCAGCGGATCAGGTTCAGGGTGCCGAGCCGCTGCCGCACGCGCTCCGCGGCCGTGTTCGCCGTGCCCGTGTCAGCGAGCAACGCGGGCGCGCGCGCGCCGCTGCGCCGCATGTGCGTCGCTCATAATAAAACTCTAGCCTCGGTCGATATTTTTAACACGTCTAGGAACCAATATATTAAAAAATCTCTCTTAGTGATCCCTGAGGATCAATGGTAAAATTCTAGCCCTTTGACAGCTCATTTGTGCGTGTTGTGTTGGTTGTGCGTGACCTTCATCTGTTTTGTTGGTAATATCTTTTTATTTTTATTTTATTCGCGGGTAGTTTTCTAGTTTTCAATTATTATTATTCTTTGCTAAAATCTGGACTATATGTACTTATAGAGCAATCTTGTTTAATCATGTCTTAGTGGAAACTGTTGAGGATTAGGACGCATGTTTTGTTTAAGGTCTAGAATTTAAGTTTACTCTGTACGTTTTACTCTGTTTGTTTTCCAAATAAAAACATAAACATCATAAAAAAAAATTATATGATAGGTTCTTATTGTGATTGTGTTATTTAGATATAATAACTTCTGAGAAAACAGTATTAGTTAGGTAAGTATTATTAGATGATAATATTTTTTAGCAAAAAAGAACTTGTAAGTATAAATAAATGTCGCTACTTTTATTTATTTTTTATCTTAGGTCACCTTAGGTTACTTAGTTACTTAGTTGTGACATTTTTGTCACTGGATGCATTGTGGGATTATATATGTATATTTATGCAAAATAATGCAGACGTCCAGCTTAACTTTTACCTCGTTAGTCCTGAGGGTTTGTAAAGCGTTTAGAATATTGAGATTGCAAATCGAAGCTAACTTACCAGAGGGCCCTGTCAAGATGCATTGCGCTAACTAACGTTTCTATTCTTTTCGTTTTTAAACCAATCGTGTCACTGGTAGAACACGTGACTTTTCGTATCATGTCATCTGCAAGTGACGCGATTGGTTTAAAAACGAATCGAATAGAAATGTTAGTTAGCGCAATGCATCTTGGCAGGGCCCTCTGGTGGCATAGCTGTATACTCGGCGCCTTCTCCACGCCATAAAAAAGCTTGCGAGGTAAGTAATAGCTGGGGGTGGCTCTTTGGTGTAGGCTACTTATTAGAGTACTTCAGTCCAGGGACACTGTAGTATCCAAAACTGTTCGTAAAATAAAATCCGTGTTTTATTGATAATAAGCGATAGCAAATACGTTTATAATTATATTTCTGCACTCCTGTACGAGCTCGGCTGTCACTTAATATTACTATCTATTAGTAATAAGTAAGTATAGTGAAGGAAATGAATTTATGTCCAGCGAAGACGTAATCGCAATGTCACATCGCTGAAGCGTGAGAGATGTGGCGTTTAATACGTCGCCTCATGTAATAGGTCATTAAATCGGCTGTCAGTTTACTGGGGTGAAAAAATGGGTCTATATTGACTCTCATAACGATTTTTAGTCATAAAGTGTTGTAAGTCATAATCATCGGAATTCATAACGTATTTTTTTCAGTAACTGTTACTTTTTCAGGATTTATATAAATCAAACCTAACTTAACCTAGCCTATTTAAACGTTGAATATTTAAGAACTGCTGATAAGTTTACGGTTCCCGCGATGATAATAGTTATAAATAACAATTTTATTATATTATTTGGAACTAAAAGTATCAATCAATAAATCTTTTCTAAAACACCCAGTAGATTGTTGCTATACTACGTAAGTTGCTGGCTTTATTATGTTACTGGATAAAGATGGCTGAATAATCAAATTCAAATCCTGCCGTGTCGCCTCGTTCGGATATTGAATTAAGTGTGGACGTGTTGGAATAAAGTAATATTTATTAAAATTGACTCAGTAAACTATTTAAGTAATTTTTATTAAAAATCTCTCTTTTTATCTATCTTTATCTTTACACTAGGTTTTTCCCGCAACTCCGTCCACGCAAAAGTCGTTTATTATCTCTGACCTACCAAGGAAAATATATTTCTACGTCTATTGGTTGAGGCGTTGAACCGTCAAAACAGAACAAACAAACACACTTTTGCGTATATAATATTATAGTCACACCATTCTTAGGCCCGATTTGACAGCTGTCAGCTAAGTACTCTGAGGCCCTAATTTGAAAATCGAAGTTTGAAGTTACGTTAGCTACATCCCTTTCTCTCGCTTAGTCTCAAGTGACGAGTGACAGGGACTCGGCACTCGAAATTTCGAATTTAGTGGTTCGTGGTAACCATCCAATAGAGTTTGAAGCATTTTTGACGTTTTTTTTTCTACGGTGTTGGCAGCTGTCAATTCATGCCTCTTAACGTGGCGCGACTATAAAAAGAATAAGGGAATCATCTCAGAAGAGCTGCAATAAATGGAACGAAGGAAATTAATGTCAACTGTGGTTATGGTAGTGACGTCCTTTTATAACTAGTTTTCAAACGCAAACCTTGTATTTATTTTACAGAAATGTATTTGCATTCACCTATTAGATCCATTGCATTCTTGGCGGCTCTTGTGAAGATCCTATAAGATATAATAATCAGAATCACATTTATTAAAAGATTTTGCGATGTTTGACATCTCAATCGCGTGCGTAGGTGTAAATAGGTTGCAATTTTTTTGAAACTTCCGAATGTATCAAATATGCTCGGGGCGATGCTGTCACATAACCATACAATTTAAAAATTGCATTTGCCACCATCACCATATTTTTCATATTTAAGTTAATAAACCGCCGAGTTTTGTGCTGTTGTCAAATATTGTTAAGCCGCTCATACTATAAATAATTTATTCCTATAAGGTGTTCCAACTTCGATTTGATTTCTTCCCTTTTTATTATTAATGTAACTTCTCAATATCACCAATTCGTAAACAAACGCTCAACGTTCCATCCATGTGTCTTCGATACAAGGGGTGATACAAAATTTGAACATCCAGAAGAGCACTTAAACATAAATAGGTATTTATTACGGTCGGCTTGGACCTTTTCTTGGCAAATATTTTATTCAGCTCGTGTAATGGAATCCTTTTGCGGATTTAACGTTCGGAAATAGATAATGGTAATGTTGTAAAAACGTTTGTTTGGGACATGTGCTCCTTTGACGAGAATAACTAAAAAAAAATATGTTTTAAATGTTATCTGGGGGAGTTACCATGAGACGTAGCGATGAAGTTCTTTTAAGACGCGTGTAAGGGGCAAAGCAAAGCTATAGCAGTTTAAATCTTGTCTCTTTCTCTCGTCATCAATGTCATGGTTATCCCCCAGTTATTAGTGATAATTAATTGTACTATAACAAATGACCAAGGATTGAAAAACACGACAACGTGTAAACGAAGCATAAAGCATAGTTTCGGGTTTTTTTTCTTCTTTATTTCGATAGGTAATTATTTGTGTAGTTTTGTGTATAACCTCGGATTTTATTTGTTTCTCTCAGATCCGGTAGAACGACTTACTTATAATATTTTTTCATTTATTATTGTTTCTCACATATTCGAACTATTCGGAACATACAGACGAGACAGTGAGTGAAATATGCGTATATCGTGCTCAGCCTATTATATGACCGTTTTTTCACGATTGCCGTTCTTCAATGAGAATATACGTTCGTAAAGATAGCTATTACAAAGGCTAGCATACAACCCTTCATAATAAAGATATTGGGAATATAAAACTTGCGTAAAACACCTAATTACTGGCCATTAGAATACCAGTTACTTGCACACAGTGATTGTTGAATTATCGTCTCTGATTCCTTATTTTAAAGTTCATGGGGCCAATAATTGGTAGGTGGCCAGCACTAGGGCAGTTCACTTTGTTATTATAAAATCTACAAAACTGCCAAATAATTGATCATTTACAATTTAGAATAGTAAACCCCTCTGTATTATTCCACAGTGATCTTAATCCTATAACTTAGTATACTTACTTAGTACCACAGAATAAAGACTAAAGGCATAGAAACCGTACTAAATAAGCAGAAAATACATTATGGTTCACTTCTTTTTACTTATGGTTTTCATAGTGAGTTGGAAAGAGATGAATCTATAGCTGTTCTTTCGTTATTTGGTACATCGTCACAAGGAAGGCGTGATTGGGACCTATATGCACCTATAGTATTTGGACCTATAGACAAGGAAAGACAAAGAAGTACCTGTGTAAAACCTTGTGACAATGACAGTTAAAGAAGAAAAAACAGCTTACTTTTTGTTTCATTTTTTCTCATGTAATACGTAATCTACAAAGTAGAAAAAGATAGCTGACGCAAAGTACGTCTTATAGTCCGGTTTCTATGCTATATGTTCTTATTCTGTGCTTAGTACACACACAATAAGCTTAATACAAGTTCATCTGCGTCTGTGAAAGATTAGCATGACAAATGGAAAGCGGTCAGAGAGATTACAAATGTACAAGTTGGCACTTTGCGGGCAGGGGTCAGTCTAACACATGTGTGTATAATGTGGACCAGTACAGCGACCACAACTTGTATTTTCTCGCTTGTTACTCAGTGCGTCCTTATCTTTAGAGACCAGATAGAAACGGAGATCCGAGCCACAAACAAGTCGCGAACAACATGAGCTAGCCCTCTAGGCGAGCGTTTATATCATAAACATGACGTCTATATAAAGGGCTATATCAGTGAGGAAAGGAACGTGGGTGGTGGAGGAATACTACATTAACTATTACTTAATGCTAAAATATTTTGTAGTACTTTTAATGCATTTTGACTAATTAATTTTAATAAGGAAATGTTTTCAGTCAAATTTACTAGCATTCATATTTTTGTAAGGTATTTTTTTCACCCTATACACAGAACTTATTTGCGTTTTTTTAAGAAGCCACCTATGATAAAGTCTGCAGTGTTCCGCGATCTGGATATCAATAACCATAACGCCTTTATATCTGTTTTTTGGATATATTAAACTTGATCTTATTTGCTTGAGACTGTCGAACGTGAAAACACGATTAGAAATAAAATCCTCGATACTTTTATTTTTCAAACATGACACCTTTTTTGCATGTTTTTGGTTGAATCTTCGAAACCCTATAATCTTTAACGATGATTTTCGATTCAATAGTTGAGGATATGTAACTTCTTAATTCTGGTAAAACATTTTTTCTATAAATGTTGTGGTTTTAAAGTAAACAGCGATTAATTGAATTTAACGCTGCCATCAAGGCGCGAGCGAACTATCTCCATCTCACATTATTCGCGCACATAAAGCCATCCCTTTTTATTCTTGTGGGGGCGTGGCACCATAGGTGGCCTCTTAAGGAAGATACAGGTGATTCCTTTCGAATGAGCTAAATCGAAACGAACCGAATTATTTGGAACGACTAGTAAGCACTTCCTTCTAGGTACTACTCGCATCGTAACTATTTTTGCTAGCCCTAATTTATAATCTACTAGATGACGCCCGCAACTTCGTCCGCGTAAAATGAGTTTCCCATCACTCCCCCCATTTTAACCCCTAGGGGATGATTTTCCAAAAAATCCCTTCTTAGACTCCTAGGATATCCAAGAATATTCCCTTCAAATTTTAAGTTTCTTGGTCCAGCGGTTTCAGCTGTACGTTGATCGATCAGTCACTCAGTTTTTTCTTTTAAATATACCTATATACATAGATATTCTTAAAATGCAATAGTCTACCTTTTGAGCAACAGCGGGCTAAGCCAAAATGACATAAACATAATGGATCTCCATATTTCTCTGTGTCTCCGTTTCTGCGGTACTCGTCAGAGCGAAACATACAGCGTGTTCATTTTTCCTCGTGTGTTTCTTGCTAGCCCCGTCGTATTAAACAATAATGTAAACAGCACCGTAAGTAATCTAATAACCGTGTAAGCTCTTTGATGCCTAGTCAATTAAATCGCTGGCTTCATGAATATTTCAGCGTGTAATTGTTCCCGAGGATGGTAATTAGAGTCTTGCAAAAACATCTTTCATTCGTGTTTAATATCTTTTAGACATTTATCATGTTTATTCGCCCTTTTTGCTCTAAAGCAATCTTTATAAGAGGATTTTATAGAATAAACTTAAACTTTTTATTGCTTATAATTGTATTACAAGACATGTTTGCATCAATATATATAATGTACATTATTGTCTCATTTTAATTTTGCTAACGCCATATTAAAACGTACCTTCATGCTGTGTATTTTTTCAAACACAGACTTTATTTCAACTAATTATTTTGATACTTAATAACACATCATCATCAAAATGTAGCGCTAAAAATACTGAACAAAGCGGTCTTGTTTTAATCATTGAGTATTTTTGATATAGCTAATTATTTACACATGCAGTATACCTACTTATGCTATGCTAGGTGGTTTAAATAAGAATAAAAATATGGGACTCAATTTAACGCTTTTACCAAAAAAAACTTCGTAAATAGTGTCAATTCCAACTAGGCTAACCGAGTCATCAAATTAACGTTAATTTGACCGTATCAAAGCCATATTCGTCCCAATTTCCTCATTAGTCCAATATTAATGCAGCTTGACGGCATTAGGTTAATGATATTGGCTAACTAGGTTACTGATTAACGAGTGCGTTTGTTTGAGTGTGCCTGTGCATCCGGCCGGCCTGTTGGTCTAACGCACTCGCAATCATAATCGACTTCAAAGTGGAACAATTGTTTTCATTTTGTATGCAGACTCGCCTTCGGACTGTCAAAATGAAAACGATTGCGAGTGCGTTAGACAATAAGCGTGCTGGTGTCTCGTATATCCGAATTGCGGTATTTAATAGGCGTATTTTGATTTACACGAGTGTTAGCAAAGGCTTGAGTTTATTATTGTTAGTGAAATGTCCCCTTAAGCCCGATTTACATTGGTCATAAGGACAGTGGACAGTGGACCAGGGACAGTGTATGTAACTACCTACCCATTTCCCTAATTTAATAATTTGAAAAGCTTTTATTTCTTTATTACCTAATATAAATATAAGTAAGTAAAGTTTTTAAGAATTAAATATTAGCCTTATAAGAAATAAAGATTTTTTATTTTGAATAACAAAAGTATCATTTTTTGAAAACGATAATGATTAAAAATAGAATACATTCATAAATTAAAATAATATAATAGACAGAATCGACTTCCCGACCCACGGCCTGACCCTGTGATTAAAGCAGGATATCAACTAAGTACAGTAGTGTAAACCGATCGGACAGTGGCGAGTCAAGTTGCCTTGCCAGTGGATCCGAATAGAATCGCTTTCTATTTTTCCTCTCCACTGTCTTTGGCACTGTACTCGCCGCTGTCCTTGACCAATGTAAATCGGGCTTTATTCATAAACTAGCGACCCACCCTCGCTTCGGTTCGGATTATGCGAGTTTTCTGTAACACCCGTACATAAACCAGAATTTATTATACATAAAAACCTTCCTCTTGAATCACTCTATATCTATTTCTCAAAAATGTCCGGAAATGTTGACATTCCTATCTACATATTGAGACGCGAAGTACATAGTTTACTGACAGTTCTCAAATTTAAAAAAAAAAAACATTGCGTGCTCGCTACACAAGCCCGCAATGCTGCATACAAATTCCATTACTATCTAGCTTGTAACTTTTTAAAAAGTGAAAAGGGCCGTAATAAAATGAGGGCACAAGTCTTATACATCCAAATTTTATTCGAAACATAACTTTTTTATTTGTGCCTGGAATAGCTTATGTTTTTTTTTTAAACAAAAATTGCGTTTCTCCTTGTCATAAACAAAAAGGCGGTAAGGAGTGATGGTTTTTTCACATGAAGTTTCTGTTTGTATGCAATTCAAAAAATGAGTTCAAGCGATGAAGATTTGACTCCAACACAATTTTTTTTTGTGATTTTTGAGAAAAGCACTATATTTGCCTCGGCAGGAACAGCAATTGCGGGCTTCGTATTTTTAAACGGACTCGCAAGCTCGTCCGTTTAATCCAATACTCAGCCCGCAATTGCCTACTTCCATGCCTAGGCAATAATGTACTATTGATGAAAGCCGCATCAAAATCAGTACCTATAGTCACGTAAGATAGGATTCATCGCTTTTGGACCGTAATAGCGTTGAAATAGAGTCGAAATAAGTGACGAACCTTTTCTTAGCGTGACTGTCAATGATATAATATAAAAAGAGGTAGATATGTTACCTATACGGTATTCCGCATGTAAAAATGGCCCGGCTTATGCACACATAATTAGTAAATATTTCAATTACACACTAATTCCTAAATGACAAGTGAAAGCAGGATGGTATGCTAATTTCCGGGAGCGAAACAGAGACGAGTGTATGGTGCTCTGCAGACTAGTTCACGGTTCCGTTGACGATGCAAGACTAAGCTTGGCTTAGTTTTAGGGTGCCACTATCGAAGTGCGTATAACATATCTACCTCTTTTTACTATATTATATCATTGGTGACTATACATATAAAGGGACAGGTGGCGGTAAGCGACTTTGTTTTATACCATGTAAATAAATATCAGGCCCCAAACTAAGCTTTTGGCTTGTACTTTAACCTCGTAAAGCCCAGTGTGCAAAAGGATGTACTAAAGGCAATTTAATTTTAACTCTGTTGCAATAATAATAAGGTTTATTTTCCTATGTTAATAAACTGAGAATGGCATTATCGAACAAACGTAATTGAACTTTATTACCTTGACGGTAGATTACTAGACAACGATAAATATAGTAAATAGAGAAATACATATTTAAAATATAGAACATGTTTAAAAACAAGCACTCGTAAAAATATTCCCTTACATCACTTTAAAGTCATATTCCGCAACGTCTGCCTTGTATCCGAGAAAATCTGAAATGAAAGGCTGAGAATTTTGTACGGCGAAGAGGTTCGAAATCTCGGATCTTAAGCGCCATTGTTTGTACAAGTAGTAGGTACTATCGGACGCCTCGCGTCAGACACAGCTGTAACATGTTTGATACGGATTCGTTTTGAACGTGATGCAAAAACGCCCTTATACTGTATGTGCCGAGTTTCGTGTAACGCTAAAAATAATGAACAAAGCGGTTTTGTTTCAATCGTTGAGTATAAAATCGAAGACTAAAATAAGGTTTCCACAGACTTACTTTAAATCTGCGAAAAAATGTGAGAAATCTTAAAAAAAAACGTGAAAGTCTATTTTTTTACGCTGATTTGGACCATTTCGTGACTACATTCTGCTCGTGCGTATTAAGTAATCTGTTTTGTTGAGTCACGAATAAATGTTTTCCTTTATTTTTTTGTTTCTTTCTTTTTGTCTTTCTTTCTTTCTTTCTTTCTTCACAATACAATGAACTGACAGGCTAATATCGTGTCATGTCGCGATAATGTCCCGTTGATTATCATATACATGTTTAACCTATTTTAAATACCTGTTAATACGCATTTTAACATTTCAAACCTTAATTTACTTTTAAACGCTTCGGAAAAGATAATGAAAACGTTTATAGAAACATTTTAATGTATTTAATTACGAGTACGTTACATCAATTGATTTTATATTTCCACAAACGGTATTTAATTACCTAACCTCACGGTAGAGTAAATAAAGGTAGAAAATGATAAAACAACATTACCGAAGCCCTGGGCAGAAAGTCTGAGCCGAGATTTTACAAGGTAAAAACCATACTGTCTTTAACCTGTTATCGTAGGGTGACGGCACCAATGATGGACACTTTTAGCTGACAGGAACACTTCACTCTTAATTCAAATTGTATACGGACCAAAATTGATTGTTATTCATTTGTTGCGAAACAAATGAATAACCCTCAGCTTCTGTAAAATAAGAATCAAGTGTTCATTATTGGTGCCTTGTCAATTACTGGTTCCATCGCCCTATTATCAATGTTTTGCTGTTTCTTATTTAGTGGAATAGAGGCCATGTTCACCATAACATGCAACTGCTACATATAGTCGACATCAAATATATTAGAGTATACAAGGTGACCAAAAACTGGTAATAAACTTTACTCAAAGCACTATTTTGTAAAGCATAACTTTGTACAGTCAAGGACTTTAATTGTTATGCCACTATGGAACCCTGTCGCATAACGTTAATCATTCATTTAAGCGTAATTTCTGTCATGTGGTTTGACGCTGTCATTATGAAAGGGTTCCATAGTGGCATAACAATTAAAGTCCTTGACTGTACTAAATAAAAACAAAGGAAACTTATTAATTACGTGCCTGAACTGAAAACGAAAACGTTCGCGTGCATTTGACATTAGAGCAGAAGTTCTCAAACTTATTTCGTTTATCGCTCACTATGAGAATCCATTATTTTCTAGCCCTTCTATTTTTGTAAGTTTACCACAGTCATAACTTAAAATTATAAGAGCAATAATTACTTTCATTTAATTATAGTGCGCCATATCAGTTTTATCCAGTTTCGGGGCCCTTTACCGCCCCCCATTGTGGTCACAGGGGGCGTTATCGCCCACTTTAAAAAAGACAAAAACTAGTCAAAAACTAAAAACTAGTTCAGTTATTGTTTTAAATCTTATACTATAAGTTTCGATATAATAATAATAATAAACCAAGATTTAATATAACAACTCTTCTATCTTGATAAATATTTCTAACTCCCGACTGAATAAAAGAAAGTTTTATTGTGTTGGAAGCTTTTGTGTGTCTGTTTGTCTGTCACCATTTAGGGCCCAAACGTCGTGTGATCTGATTTTAATGCGGTTTTACATAATTTTTTATATCGAAGGTGGTTCTTAGCTAAGTCTTAAAGAAATCGGTTGGTTCAATCGAGAGTTATCAACTAAAACGAGTTCGTGTTTGTGACAGGGTGTTTATTTTTTTTAAATTAGCTTCCCGCCTTCGCTTTGCTACGGTGTAAACAAATAAAAAATGTCCATTCGGAATAATGTAACTTTCAAACGGTGAAAGATTTTTTCAAATAGGTTCCGAAAATTAGCTGTCGCATAGATACAATACTAGTTCACAAAATTCGCACTCTGTCTCTATAACCCTACTAATATTATAAATGCAAAAGTTTGTGTGTTTGTTAGTTACTCCTTTACGCTGCAACGGCTGGACAGACTTGGATGAAATTTGAAATGGAGATAGCTTATACCTACATACCTTGGATTAGCACATAGGCTACTTTTCATCGCCGAAAAATTAAAAGTTCCCGAGGGAATAACTATAATGGAAATCTACGCTAGAATTAATATAGAATTATACAGTTACTCCTAAGTATTGCAGTACCTAAGTAGATTTGTTTAAGCATCTACTAAAATATCTCTGACATAGCTGGCGACGTTCTGTCTACCGGAGGCGACGCAGAGTCGCGCCCGGTGACATTGAACAAACCGTAACTCTCTTCAAATAAAAACAACGCTGACCTTCATTTGTTTGTTTCGTTGGACAACACAATAAATTTTATTTATTAAAATTGATGTTTATTTGGATTTCAAAATCCCTTAAATATGAAAAGCAAGCTTTAAAAACCCGACTGCATTTTTTATACTGTCGTCGATATACCTACTATATATTAATAATTGTCATTTTACCATTGTTGTTATTTCAATTTTAACAGTTTAGGTATCCTATGTCACCCGGGATGACATAAGGATTCTAACGATACCTCACACATCTAAATCAGTCAAGGGATTTAGAAGTTATAATGGAATAAAGAAACTCACATACATACATACATACAAACATGAACCCTGAAAACATTACACTCCTTTTTTGGGGCAGTCGTGTAAAAACAATTTACTAGTAAACAATTTACTATCATTTGTTTTCGAGTAACTGTCACCAGCGGGCCTAGTATGGTTGCGTTTATCGCATTGTTGTTGATGTTTTATCCACATTTTGTCACGTGATAAACGCAGCCATATTAGGCCCCCAGCTATCCAATACTGGGTTAAAAATATCTAACACGGTCTAATGTCTGTAGTGTTCAATCAATAACATATTTATTAATTTCAAAAAAACTACAAATATTCATTCATTTCAAATACCATGGGCCGATTCCACTTGAGGCTTAACAATGAGAGTCATAATGTTTAGCTATTGTTGACTAATTGCTTTACTACCTGAGCACTTCAACTTCTTCCAACAATCTTTTGTTATCACTAATCCTATTGTTCACGCTTAATGATCGTCTCAAGTGGAATCGGGCCTTGGTATATGAAATGAACTATACAAGTATGTACGTTAGTTAGCTCGAGAAGGAACTGTTTCCTTCTTTCAAAGTAACTTTAACGTAACTTCATTGTGAAAATGTGTATATAGTTTGTGGTAATAAAATTCCCTAGTCTTGACATTGATTGACGTTGACTTTCGTACTGTTATCGAGTAGTTACGGTGATGTATACACAAAATAATGTCCGGATCTGGAAACGTGAGTTGGTTTAAGAGTGTCGTGTTACGGATAGATTTCGTAAAAGTATAGTTCACTAAACTAAAGACGACTCTAAAGCGAGACGTATGGTCAAATTATGGTGCTTAAGCTCAGTAGCTTTCTCAGACCAGAGGACCACAGATAATAGTATTGTTCCCAGAATATTGGTTTCTCGTCCGAATACTAATTATAATAGAGAAGTGTCCGATATTTTCGAGTTTATCAAAATATTCTACAAAAAGTTTTCAAATATTATTAGAGTCGTACACAACAGGAATCCTTTGTACATTCTTGCTATGTTTATAATTATCTATTTTTATAGTTATATTTTATATCACAATTTATATACAGTGTGTTACCAGCACCCTGGCTTTTTTCGAAGGAGGTAAAAATAACGTAACCATGACATTAATTTAATTAATAACCAACTTTTCGGGCTTTGTTAACTTTCTAACAAAATTTGAATTGCCAGCAATGTAAAGCACAGCAATTTGACAAGTGTTAAATGACAGTCGACGGATACTTTGGTTGTTATGATTTGCCCCCGTACCACAACATGCCTTGTACTAAGCAACAGCATGAACACGCAGCACATGCACTACATTAAAAATGGACAGTATCTAAGAAAATTAATTGCGAAGTTATTTTAATTATTTTTTAATTGATAATACTTGTAAACAATTGCTAAAGCAACATATTATCGGCAGTTTTAATAAATGCCCGCATGCCGGTAACACACTGTATACCTATATATGTAACAATTTCGTTGTTAAGATTTGCTACGTGCGACGGATACAGCACGTACGTTGTAGCGTTTTTTCCCTTGGTACAGAGAACTTCCTACAGACACATGGTGCCCTAGTCGAGTCCTCGTCGTGGCACGTATGGTTTTAACGTAGTTTAGCTTATTTACTATGAAAACTAAATGTAGCAGAAAGCCGTTCTTCAGATTTGTTTTTGTAAACTATTTAATATGTCAAAAGTGACTGTTAACTTTAACAAATCACCTTATGGATTGAATCTTCTCGAGAACATTGTCGTTGCTACACGGCCAATTCATCAATGTAAATAACCATCTCGTTTTGTAGATAAACTGACAGTGAGAAAGATCTCATTTACAATACTATTTACGATTCGTAGGTTTAAGTAAAGATATAGTGAATCTAAACGCAAAAAAGCCGCATATATTAAATCATCGAGCTGCGGAAAACTAGCCCGCTCTGACCTATGACCTAGGGTGATGGAACCAGTAATGGACAAGGCACTAATAATGGACACCTGATTCTTATTTTACAGAAGATAAGGGTTATTCATTTGTTTTGCAACAAGCAATTTAGGACCGTATGAAATTTGAAATAAGAGTGAAGTGTCCATTACTGGTGCCTGTCAGCTAAAAGTGTCCATCATTGGTGCCGTCACCCTATAACCGTTAGTGTATCTATATCTTTACTAAAACCTACGAACAAAAAACATACATATTGTCAGTAACAGTTCACGTAAGCAACCATGTTCCCTGAATTAGCTAACAAACAGATGGCCAAGTAAATATGAGCACAAATACACGCTGCAAATACCTAAGACGTACATTCGGATTACATTTCTCGCTGAACTATCAACCAGAATTCGTTGACCGTTAAATTGGAATACTTGTAACAAGACTAGGGTCAAGTTAAAATTGGTGATTGGGGATTTTGAAGCTTTAGAGTTAGTGATAGAGAATAAGGCTTCATGGCCTGATCTTTAGACATGATTGTGCTAACAACGGTCTATTAGAAATATTTAAAGCATAACTAATAAACGTCGGATTAATCTTTTATTATACAGGTTGTCACGGAAGTTTTGACTGGTATAGAAGTGGATTTTTTATACTGTACCGGGTGCCCAAGAAATTAGTTCAAAACGTAAGTAACATTAAAAAAATTGGAAAATTTGATGGTTTCCGAGTTAATCATGTAAACATGTTTATTATTTTAGGAGCAGAAGTTGCTAGCTTTATAAAATGAACTGATACAATACGACCCTGGATGTACGATGCAATAGTATCTACCTAACCTAAATCTACTATTATAAAGGGTGTAAGAACTTTGAACGGGCATAAAGCGGGATTTCTGGGACACTCTGTATAACAACGACTGTATAACGATTTCCGTTGTGGAAAATAAGACGGTTCCCGAGGCAATCATGTCAAACAAGTTTATTATTTTACTTGAAAAAGTTGTTAGCTTGTCAGTATTATTCAGAATAACCCCCCCCCCCCCATAAATCCCCCTCAAACGAACGGGAACAGATTGGGAGCAGTACCCTTACCATGAGTTACAATAACCTTACTCGCTCTGTACCACTACCATGAGTTGCTATCGAAATCTCATAAAACGTTCTACAGTCGATAGCGACTAAACGCTCTTCGAATAGTTTTAAATACCACTACCGTACCACTACCATGAGTTTACAGGGACCACACCACACCATGCTCGCTAGCGACACCGGATGCGTGACGTGCACGTGTGCGTGCGAGTTCGCTTTCCACTGCGTTGTATAGTATGAATTCTCATTACGACATGTCACTATAAACGCAGTGGAAAGCAAACGCGCACGCGCACGTGCACGTCACGCATCCGGTGTGGCTGGGCCTTTATTGTACCTCATGGTAAGGGTACAGGATTAAAACGGCGAGTGAATTACCCCGGTCACAGAGCGCTGGTTGTTTAGAGACGGTAATTTCCCCTGATGCGACTTGGGTGCACAATGTTCTAACATATTATAAAACTGAAAGAGTCTGACGTAATTCAATTTTCGCAAAAACTCCCAAGGCTTTTTATGAATAATGTTTGCTATTTTTATTATATATTATTATTGATTATTTCCGGTAACAATGATACATTATTGGGGATAGTTTTTGGGTTTGTGTTTAAGGTGACGGAATCCTGAGAGCCGACACACATTTGCCCGGTTTTTTTACACCGTTTTTATTTAAAGGAAAGAAAAATCCAAAGAAATACTATACTTAATTTAAACTTTATTACTAAAACACAAGATTCAAAATACAATGCTACTTACGTGTTCTTCAAAGTTTTGGTTTTAATTACTCAGAACAGAAATGAATGCGTAATTACTTGATTTTATCGCACGAATTGAGGTTAAACAATAGAAGATGAACTAATGTACAGTCGGCGTCAATTGAACTGGACAAAGATGTGAACAAACAAAACGAACCAATTAACAATTTTTACTCCTTAATCGCGGAATTTAGTGTGATCATTTTTATAATTTATGCGCTCCATCATTACTTTCATACCGATATAAAGTTCAAGATTAAATAACTATGAATTATACTGTTTAAAATAAAAACACACGGTATAAAATTTCATTAATTTTATATGAAGTATAAGATTGAATTACTATGAACTATACTTTCTTTAATAAAAACACGCTGTATAAAGTTTCATTACTTTCATATGAACTTTAAGATTACGTTGCTATTAATTATACTTTTTTTAAATAAAAACACGTTCAGTGTCAAAAGGTACTTATTTGTTTACATTTTCACTAGAGATGGGCCAACTAGTCGACGATTAGTCGGGAAAGACTATTCGGCATCATTTCTAGTCTGTGATTAGTCGGCGAGTAGTCGGCAAAAAATGCCGAATATTCGGCACTTCATTGCCTATAGGAAATATCGTCAAAAAATGTCCACACATGCGATTTTCTTTTCGACATAGTTATAAAAAGCACTAGGTAGTTCGTTTTAATACTATAATTAGGGGTTCTAAGTGTTTTTTTGTCATGCAGAAAAAACGTAAACAAAACTGGTCAAAGGTAGGTAACAAAGCGCGACGGACGAAGCAAAACGAACGTTTTCGAGTTCACCCAAACTTAGTAAAATCCTACGATCAGCATTGCCGACTGATCGGCCAATTGATCGGCAAATTGAAAACCGATTAGTCGGCCGACTGGCCAGTCGGCAAAAACCGTAGTCGGCCCATCTCTAATTTTCACCCATTTTAAAGGTTTGCAAATGTCAGTTTTTATTCTGCAGTGTTTATATCCAGAAGCAAATATTTCTGAAATTTCTGAATTTACGTATCGCTGTGGAAACTGATTGTATCTATCTCATAATTCACTTTTTTCTCCAAACTGGTAATGAAGTAGTCCTGAGTCTTGTTGTGTCATGTTTTCTTTGTATTTAAGTATTTATTTCTTTGTACAAGTAATGGTTATCGTTGCCTAGTACCCATAGTACTAGCCTAGAGCTTAGTTTAGGGCTAGGTCAGTTTATGTGTATGTATGTATGTATGTAAACACTTTATTGTACAAACAAAAGAGATAAAAATTATAAAATAGTCAAAAATATAACAGGGATGTACAAAGGCGAACTTATCCTTTCAAGGGATCTCTTCCAGTTAACCTTTGAGCGATTGAGAAATAATTAATTACAACGAATAGCCAAATAAGTACAACGCTAAAAGATTTTTTTTGTAAATATTAATAGATAAAATATATAGACATATATAAATATATACAATAAGCAAGAAAAAGTTTAAGAATAAGTGTCAAGCCAGATCTTCTTTAGTCTAGATTTGAAAGCATGAAAAATAATTAATTGATGAATGAATGATTTGGAATGTGATTGTTCTGCGACTTATATGTGTCCATTTTTATTAAAATACTTCAAAAAAGGAGGAGGTTTTACGTTCGGCAGTTTGTATGTTCTAGAGAAGTATATTGCACAAAGATGTATTACTCAAAGTCAAACCGAATTTCTCAAATATACTAAACAAAATATGGGAGATATAATAGACAAATATACTCGTAAATGTCAACACTTTTAATTTATAAACAAGTACGAGTGAATATACTGACTAAATATTTATTTTAGATTTAGCAAATACATGTTTGTTTAATGTTTGTTAATAATACATACATCGTACTTGATGAATACTACAGATTAAATACATATTATACAGGGTGTAAGGGACGCCTTACACTTTGTATAACTAAGCAACTGATTGTACTGTCACGTGCAATAATATAATATTCAATATTGAACTCAACACAATATTATGAAAGATTGATAATTATGATGAAAGATATTTCTGAAGCAAAATGTTCGATAATATATTTTTGCTTTTGGTACACCTGTGTTCTCAAGAAATAAGAAATCCTATACAATCTATGTATAGGTACATGTAGGAGTGTACATGTATTTTTGTATAACAATATTTCCTTAAGCTTGATCTACATAATGCGTTCACATTTCACCTTTATGGGTGAAAATACCTTCCCCGGCTCCGTCACAATGAGGAGGGGAATTTTTACGGCCGCCTACGTAGCAGCGTAGCGTGTAGATCGCTACGCCGCGCCGTAGCGTTCGCTACGATTGTAGCTGGTTGCGAAGATTATTTTTTGCATATTTTCTCCTTGGCTGAGTTTTTTTAATGTCGGTACTTTTAGGTATTCTAGCCTGTAGCTCGAGCACGAATATCTCAACCAAACGTTACGTTTTCGGTTAAGCCATTCGAAAACGTATACGGAATCTGTTCGGGAGTATGAACCCGTAAAACTGACTCACGTTTCCATACCATAATTTTACACATTTTCCTATTATATGCTTATACATATATTGGAAAAATTCAGTGCTAAATACGAACACGGGGCGCTATTTCAGTTGCTATACCTATAGTTTTTTTTTTCGATGACCTTACGTTAATGTTCCTTTTTCCTTTGCACGTACTTTTTCGTTCTTACTGTACTGGTATCTTAAAATTAGTACTTGTGAAAGTAGGTAATGTTGACAAAACTTGTAAGTATTTGTTTCTCTTTTATAATATCTATCAAATTTATGATTTTTTGAACAAGTAATAAATATATTCTACCCATTCATAAAAGTACATATGGGGTAGACTATATGTATAAAGACTATAAAGAGTCGTAATCCTGAACTCACCTAAATTCGCAATCTTTATAATTCCGAAAGGAAATTTTCGATGCAAGACTTTATTTTTTTATATTTCTCATATTAACCTATTTCTATCTTAAACAAACATACAAAAAACAGCGTTCGGAAAATCCAATTATGGAAAAAAATACTGAGGAAGGGCATTGGGTAAATTTGTTTGAAGAATATTGTCATTTTTTTTTTCAGCGGCCACGGATGCTTTTTACATAGTTATTTAGGGGACCTCGAAATACACATAGTTATATATAATTTATGGCGTTTAATAATATGCGAGCCGAGAAATTAAAGATTTAAGTATTCAGTTTTGATACTAAAAGTGTACTAAAAGTATGAATATTTAAATATCTCGGCTCCAATGCACTTTAGAGTATTACATTACATAACAAAATATGTTTATTTTGAATAATTCTATCATAATTTAACACTTTTACGAATGGCCGCCCACCTTGAAAATGTATGACTTTTACAAATGACAACACTTTTACCCAAACCCCTTTATAGAGAACACCCTATACAATAACCACTCAAATTGCTATTAATTTAATGAACAAACGGTCATGTAAGGTTATACTGCGTAATAGTGACCAATTCTACGAATAACATTTAGCGTCGTGTTTCCATTCATACTATAAAATTCTTCATTCATAACTCTTACAATTATTCCCTCACTGAAACTGATATTTTCCCCGAGAAGCCCAAGAACTATTTGATACCGTTATTACAGAATTATCATTCCAAGCACGCGCCGATCTCCTTTATATTCTTTTGTGACGTCACCCCGTCCAACGAAGGCTTACATATCGCTCGGGGCAAACATATAGCACGCGACCTTGGTTTCGATTTTGATAACCACCATCCACTATTCTAGACCTACGTAGTTACTTGATTTAAACAGATATAAAGACCACAATAAATTGGTAAAGTTTTCTTGGCAGCGGATACTTTTGGATGACGCAATCCTGCGGCGCCTGAAGCTTTACAAAGTTATCTAGTTTTCGTGATACACGAAAATGGGTTATATTGTTATGGGTGAAGGTTTGGATCGAGTGTCGTTTGTAAGTTTGTCAGCCTGGGATGTTTACAGACTCGACGGCGCTCGGGCGCCAGGGCGTCGCGGGATGAAGTCATCGGGTCGCAGAATGGGACGTTAAGGGTAACCTTAAGTGTAATTATAAGAAAGGAAAACATCGTTATTTTAACGGCACAACTAAGAGACTGTTATGTCCTTTATTAGGGTCGTGGGGTGACTTTTTAGGAGTTCTTTTGCTTTGTTTCATGACGTCATCTGTGTTAGCATTTAGGGCCAGGCTGAAAATTTCCACACATTGGAGTAATTGGATTCTAGGGGTATGTTGACTTCATGCTAAGTGGATTCAAATGTATACATACATACACTCACGCTTTCATTCCCAGAGTGGGATAGGCAGAGCTACAGGGTTACTAACATCTCTAAAAACTTGTAGGTAGGTGTAAATATGTGTAATAATACGAACGTTTGTGTGCCTTAATCATGGATCAGTGTGAGTAAGTTATTCATATCGAGGTATATATTTAACAATGAAATTAAATGAAAATACATTTATTCTGTAAATTGCCCCTCTCTCGAATATTTTATTGACGATACAGCCGCCGCCGTGGTTGTCTAGTTAATAAGAGAAAGCTATTGTAGGATTTGTAGGACTTTTATACAGTGTGTAAACGGAATACGGGCGGACATTTTAACGACGGATAATATGCATCTTAATTTACATAAAAACATATGTGTCGTTAACATAAGTTGTATTTCTTTTTTTCATACAAATTAATTCACCACGCAATGTATCAGAAATAGCCCAATTAACCTGCTATTAACTGAGACTTAAATCAACGTTTACATTATACATTGCTGCTCGATGGGAACTTAAAAAAATAATTGTGCTCTATGTATTGGAGTTATTAACAAAATTCCACATTTACATGACTTGTAGAGCCATAATCTACGTCTAGTTTAAATGTTTGCTCGTATTCCGTTTACACACTGTATATAATATCCTCGAGCCAATGTCTTATGACTACTAAAATAAAACTACCGAGTGGTCGCCGAGTTAGAATAATGCTAGTCCATGTTTTCCCATGGATGTCGTAAGAGGCCACTAAGGAAATAAATAAAGGCTTGTAGTACTATTGGGCGATGGAATTGCACCCTGTTACTAATAAACATCTTAGCCTAATTGTGCAAAATGTGGTTACAGAATTATTAACAAGTTTTTAGAGCTGTAGGTAATTCTGTTGCTCTACCTAACCCACTCTAGAAACGAAGGCGTGACTTTATGTATGTATATAAATTAAACTGACGGAATTACAAGTCTCATAAAGACTATTTTCCAATTTCTTTTAGCCTATCTTGCTTTTATAAAGTAATCATATTGTTGTTCTTATGGTAGTTCTTAACCATTCAACAATAAAGTTACAATATACAAGCAACATGGTCTAAACCTCAGCAGAATAGAGGCCCGTTCTATGTGAAATACGTTAACGTGAGTTTTCCACCCAAGCCCTTTGATCACGCTAACCAGATGAATTAATCACACAGCGTATAAACACACGCGAGACTTTGATGTGAGGTTTCGTGGTAACCGACGCCTGTGGTTACGCTGGTGCTGTCACTTCGGCTATTATGCATATGTGTGGGTGTGCATGTCTAATGGGACGACATCGACAAGTACTAAGACGTGTGTGCGTTTTTTTAATGACAAGGAGAAGACGGACGAGCTCACAGACCACCAGCCCCTTTATTCACCATCCATTTCAGTGTACATGCCGCAGCTTATATGACACCCATTGTGCCATTTCAGTGTACATGCCGCAGCTTATATGACACCTATTGTGCCATTTAAGGGTACATGTCGCAGCTTATATGATACCCATTGTGCCATTTCAGTGTACATGCCGCAGCTTATATGACACCCATTGTGCCATTTCAGTGTGCATGCCGCAGCTTATATGACACCTATTGTGCCATTTAAGGGTACATGTCGCAGCTTACATGATACCCATTGTGCCATTTCAGTGTACATGCCGCAGCTTTGCATACAATTTATTATTATTTGCGTGTACAGACCCCCTGCGGCGGATTACCGGCTTTTTGAGAACATTTTAGAAGATGTTCTTAGTTGTGTTTTTAGCACTAAAAAGTGTATTATTGTGTGTGGTGACTTTAATGTTAATCTGCTGGAGGAATCACCCACGTCTATTAACTTACTGAGCGCTTTTAAATCCTTTAATTTAGTAAATTTGTTCTATGAGCCTACTAGAATTACAGCAACTAGTGCTACGTGTATTGATAATATATTTAGTAATTTTGACCCTACTCGGAAATCCATAATCAACATCCTAAGTTCGGATCACTGCGGCCAGCAAGCTTCGTTTAAGGGGAAAACTGATAATGCGCCCCACGAGTTTATATTTAGACCAATTTCTAAAAATCGATTAGAATCATTTAATACTAAGGTCACTAAACAACTGAATTATATGACGTGCACTAGGGAAGATCCGGACAGTTTATGTGCTTCGTTATTTAAGTGTATTATTAAAGAATTCGATGCCTGCTTTAGTCTGAAAAATGTTAGGTAGGGCATACTATACTATAAATGACTTCATTGGTGACCAAGATGTATTTAAGTAATGTCTAGGCTATTACTTATTTAAGGTAATTTCTTAAGTCGAGGTTATTTCTGATACTTCTATCTTGATAAAAATGCCTTTAAGCAAACTGTGTATTCAAACACGAAATTGTATGTTTACTTTTGTACTTTATCTTTATTAGTTCTTGTGTGTACAAGACGCTTTTAAATGAGAGCACACTGTGATGTTTCTCGCCGGACAGCTATATCACACAATATTACTTTTATGTTGTCCGGCAGCATGAGCACGTCATGCTCGCTCAAAGGTCTTTGCTTACGGCGGCGTCGTTGATCGGGTCGCCACCTTCCCGAACACATGGTTGAGGGAGGCGATAGCTGAGATATGCGTCATACTCGTGAACGAGTGCTGTTTGTGGGGTCCGGTCTGTTCACGTCTGCAAGGACTTGTTGCTCAGTTAATGATACCAGTTATGGCTTTTGACGTAGAAACCTCGTCGTGTTGTTCTCCTAGTCATTATTTTTAGTTTCATGTATTTGACATGTAATCTTGTTAATTTTTACATTTATTTGTAATGTTTTTAATTTTGAATTTGTATTTTTTTTATATGTGATAGTTCTAATAATTTATATTTGTTGCTTTATTACCTTGTAATGTAACTTACTTTTAAGTATTATTGTATTTTATGTTTGAAAAAATGACCTTCTGCTGGAGTTTCTTGCGGCGCTTCTTCTCCGCAATGATGGTCTTGTCCGAAGCGCTAGTAGATTCACTGTATATTACCGACGTGTAAAAGAGCCTGTATGTGGCCAATTTACTGAATAAATATTTTGATTTTGATTTTGATTTTGCTTATATGACACCCATTGTGCCATTTCAGTGTGCGTGCCGCAGCTTATATGACACCCATTGTGCCATTTAAGTGTACATGCTGCAGTTTACATGACACCCATTGTGCCGTTTCAATGTGCATGCCGCAGCTTATATAACACCCATTGTGCCATTTCAGTGTACATGCCGCAGCTTATATGAAACCATTTGTGTATTAGCGAGTTAACTTAGTAATGTATACCGAATTGTCAACTGTCAAGTGGACATAGGGTGAAATAGGGGACTAATGGTATGTGACATTTGCAATCTAAAGACTACGATCTTCAGACTGAAAATGTGCTTACGAATGCAACCCTGAGGACTAAGATGGAATACCTCTATGCTAGAAATTCCACAGGTTCTGAAATTATTGATAATGTGACTACAACTGCATAATAATAATATTGGTGTACAATGACTGCATTCAATCGATTTAATTATAATTATTGACTACAGGGGCCCTGTAAATTGAATCGATAACAACATTATTCGACAGCATTGTCGAATTATTGGCCCCTTTGTTTCCAAACCAATTTGATTGATTTGGATCCTAAATTCGCAATTTCAGTGTAACATTAATGTAAATCCAATGTTAACTGAATTAATGTCGACTCTGGTCACTCTGACATATAATTTATCAACGTTTATTTGAGAGCATGATGTATTTTTTGTATTTGCGAACTGTGTGCTATGTGTCGGTCATATGACGGTCTCCAAACGTCACTGCAAATCAAAATCGCATATCGAATCGCCGGTGCATTGTCATCCCTTGAGAATCTAGGTAACATCAAGGACTTTAAATATTGATCCAACATAGAACCTTGTCATAATGACAGCGTCAAGTGACGAGATAGAAATTCAAAAGAAATAATCGTGAGTTTTATGCGACAAGGTTCTGTAATGGTTCATCAATTCAAGTCCGTGACCATACATATATTGAAAAGGAACGGATAGAAACAAGAAAGAAGGAGAAAAAGGGGTAAATTACTTTGTTGGATTTGTTCCTGATTCGTCATATTCCTACCTGGTCATATTCCTAACTCGTCATTGTACAGTCAAATGAAATTGCGAACACGTGCTTACGGGATTAAATAAGTAATAGGACGTATTCTACTAAATAGTCATACTTTGTAGTACGGTTAATTAAACAATAATTTACTAAAGGCGGAGTCCAAAAGACATGGGAAATAAATTAAAAAAAAACTTGTATGATTTCACACAAGTACCATTATTACAAGTCTGCAAGGCCATCTTCTCCGATTAAAATGTTTTTGTATGACACAATATAAATAATTAAGTTACAATGGCATTAACTTCATGATAGACAAGTAACACTCATCTATTAATTGTCTAAGGAGGTTCTTATCATTTACCACAGAGGATTTCTATAATAAAGGGCATTGGGTAAATTTGTTTGAAGAATATTGTCTTTTTTTTTTCACCGGCCACGGATGATTTTCGCATAGTTATTTAGAGGACCTCTTAATACACATAGATATATATAATTTATGGCGTTAAATAATATCGGAGCAGAGATTTTAAAGATTTAAGTATTCAGTTTTTAGTACAAAAGTACGCCCAAGTATGAATATTTTAATATCTCGGCTCCGATGCACTTAAGAGTATTACATTACATAACGAAATATGTTTATTTTTAATAATTCTATCATAATTTACCACTTTTACGAATGGCCGCTCACCTTGAAAATGTATGAATTTTACAAATGACAACACTTTTACCCAAACCCCTTTGTGCAGTCAAATGTACATAGTGTGACGAGTTAGGAATATGACAAATCAGGAACATATCCTTTGGTGGTAGCGCGTAATTTGTGATAATACCATACCATTTTTGAACTCTACAATCAATCGAGACAGAAAAATGCTACTGATTTTCTATGAATCTTTGGTTTAGCCCATCTGTGGATATTTTTTTTAATAGATATATAATTTTGACAAACAAGTACAACTATAAACCTTATCCTTGGCCTTTCGGTGCCTGATAATTATCCTAGTTCAGGCAAATGTTACTAAGACATAACAAAACCCATAACAATATCATTAAGTATTTAACAATACATTTATTCTAATTCTTATTGTCAAGTGAACAAGAGCTGTCACGACGTGAACAATATGATTACAATTACGAAGCTAGATGGGCTAATACAATGTAGTTTAGAGGCCATGAACCTAGGTACAACCTAGTATTTGATAGTCAACACTAACAAATCGACCTCCTTGTTGTGCCCTAACTCACAACAAAGGGTTGGCATAGGGTGTCCCAAATACGTGATGAATAGGGCACCCAATAATCCATCGTGTGTAGACAATGGGGAGGTTTTCGCATCATCCTGTATCCGCGTGTACAGTGACAAACGACGTTACGTGACACTTCTGAGCCCGTAACAGTACCAAGAAAAGTGATTGGGACATGATTTGCCAATTTCTTAAGTATCGTATGAGCCAATGAAGCGATATGTGTAATAATGCTTTGTTTTCGGGTGAAATAAAAGTCATTTGATATTTGTTGTTTTTGTGGTGGTCTTGCTAGTGTCGCCTTAAAACGATTATGTATAAACGGGTTTTTTTTTATAAGTTAAACTTTATATAGAAGAAGAAGAAGTGGTCTCTGCCTACCCCTCTGGGAAACAGGCGTGATTTAATGTATGTTTGTATGTAAACTTTACATACATACACTTTAACAATTAATTGTCATAAAATATGATCTTTAATAGAGCCACATGTTGCTGAGATTTGGAAAATGCGTTTATAATCGAGCTTAAAGAAAAAAATAACAGAATAGTAATCTTTATAAATTGCCAAAATAACCTATAGAAAAATACACTTCAAAACCAAGGCAAGGTAGTTGAACTGTTATTGCAAAAAAAAAATAATTAAATAATAGATTACTTATACCTAAATATTTTTAATTATTTTTATACCGTTTGTACCTATGATCTAAATATTATAGACTCACGAAAAATTATCAGACATCAGAAAGGCAGACAGACATCAGATGCAAGTCTCGATAGTATTGTCACTAAGGCCCTGTTGTTAGATCAGTAGTTAAACTAATTGTTAAAATTCGAAAAAGGAATGGAAAATTTGACACATTTCCTTGAGATTTTAACCATTAGTAACGTTTTTTGACGATTAGTCATTTTAACTACCGATCAAACAACAGGCCATAAGTAATTTTGACTCAAGGACGACGGTATAAAAACTGCACTTATTCAAATTCTAATGTTTACTGATGGTTTCACTCCTCTTAAGGTGTATTTTGGCAATGTCGAAATATTTATAGACATATCCATGGACTTATTACAGAAAGAAGTCCATGGATGTCACACGCGAGGACAATATTGTTCGGTAAAAGAGTATTTTCTCAAGTGGAATAATCACGCTCAGATTCAACTTGATAGAAGCGCGTGGAGCTTACCACATGTGCAGGCCCTAGACAAGATGCATTCGCCGTTCGTTATCGTTATACCTAGATATTTTTCTAGCAGGAACAACATGTGGTTAATGCTTGACATAGGTAATTAAAATAACGACAAACCTGTTATCGATAACCACTACTTCAACATCATCGAGAAAATACTCGTACGTCATTATATCGATGGGTCCTACGTAAGTTATGGTAACTTGAAATACGCAACTTTACAGCAGAGCAGTTTAAAGTTGAAAATTGATGCCGTAGATCCATTTTTTAATGGATCCTGTTAAAATTTGGTACGAATGTCAACAATAATTTAGTGTTTAAACTTATCTTACTAATATTTTAAAAAAGCCCTTGGTTTGGCTGCAATTGTTCTTACGATACTTTTAAGTGTATTAAAGGTTTCGATAAGTATTGTTTGTGATACTAACCATGTTGTACGTCGGAATAGCTTGCGCATAAAATATCGTAAGTACAACAAACCATAACTTACGTGGGAATAGTGCTATATGAAGGTAAGACATACTACAATGTACTACGGGAAGTTAAACCAAAAATGTATAGAATCTTTAAAAAAAATCTTTGATTGTTATTTTAAGATTGATAAGTATTAAAACACATTACTTCAGTTCAAAAAAGTTTATTTATATTGACAAAATATTTTGTATTCTTCGGTGAATACATTATCTCTTTTTGCTAAAGTACCTAGGTACTAATAGTATTTTTTGAGATGGTTTTAAATGTTGATAAGCACCGAATTATGTACTAAATGCGCTTAACCTAAGTTTTAATGAGATCATTTAAATACCATAACAAAATCGTCACTTATTTTGATGCCACACGAATAGGACAATATAATACCTTTGCAGTCGGGGTTGGATGATAAATAAATAAATAAATAAATATCAAGGGACAATCTCACACAAATTGACCTAGTCCCAAACTAAGCTCTAGGCTTGTACTATGGGTACTAGACGACGATATAAATACTTACATAGAGAAATATATACTTAAATACATAGAAAACATGCAAGATTCAGAAAAAAATACTCGTGCTCATCACACAAGTATCTGCCCTTACTGGGATTTGAACCCAGGACAGCTAGCTTCATAGGCAGGATCACTACCAACCAGGCTAGCGCGTTCAAATTAGGATGAAAGAAAGTGAAAGAGCTGTAGCAGTTATACAGCTCTGTCCCTTTCTCTCAACCTAAACTGAACTGCATTAGTATGTCATGGAAACCCCCAGCTCTTAAATCATAATATCATCATAAATTTAATGATATCAGTTTAATACCAAAACAAAATCCGCACTTATTTTGAGGTCAAAGGAATATAAGAACAATAATAAAACAACAATAATCATAAGAAAAAACAAATCTTCTAAACAATTCTATACAAAATAAATGAGTCTAGGCGATAAACACTGGTAAGCGTAAGGACTTATGTATTTGTACTAATTCATGTTTAATTTATGAAAATCTTAAAAAAACACTTTGAGTCCTTAAGATTGATCGTGTGTTATTCTCTCAAAAAACGGCGGCCGGTCGGACGGACGAGCGAATAAAAGCGGCGAGTTTAAGTAGTCCCGTCCGACCGAACAAAACACATTTTAGCGCGTGCATTGTCAATTAGGGAGCCTTATACGTTCGAGAAGTCATACTGCCAAATTGAATACACGCGCTAAAATGTGTTTTGTTCGCTCTGTCGGGACTACTTAAACTCGCCGCTTGGACCTTCACTCGAACGAACGATCACCTTTGCTTGTTGAGAGAATCACAACCCTGTTACTGCATGAACTTAATAAATCATCATTTGGAGTTGACAGAAGCGCGTGGAGCTAACCTCATGTGCTTCTGTTTAGTCCACTAGAGAAAATACTCTTTTACCGAACGATTGTCTTCGCATGTGATATCCATGGACTTATTTCTCTAATAAGTCCATGGGAGTGTCTATAAGTAACTGGACATTGGCAAAATACATTCTAACAGGAGTGAAGGCCATAAATTGAAATTAGAAATCATCAATGTTTGCTTTCGAAATAGACAACCGATTTGAATAAAACGGAGTGCATCTGATTTATTTTCTATAAAAATAAATTGAAATACATTCAACAGCTTTTCCCAAACCAGAATACCATACGACATAAGCGACATAAGCACAGCGAGTAATCTTATTAGTTACGTAGCCGATATAATACCTATAGTAGATGCCGGAGGGCAAGTCGATACGGCTTACTTTGATTTTAAAAAAGCTTTCGACCTCGTTGATAACGACGTCTTACTGGAAAAAATTGCGGGCTTCGGTTTTACTCCAAGTTTACTAAACTTCTTTTCAGACTATATGAGAGATAGGCAGCAGTACGTAGACTATAAAGGGTATAGGTCGACATCGTATTTTACTAGATCTGGGGTAGGTCAAGGTAGTAATTTGGGGCCTCTAGCATTTTTGTTAATGATAAACGACTTGCCTAAAGCAGTAAGAGACGCCAAGTGTCTGTTGTTTGCGGACGACCTTAAGTTATCTCTTGCTATAAATAATGAAGAAGATCATGACAGACTGCAACGAGATATAGACGGAGTACTAGACTGGAGCAAAAAAAACCATTTAAAATTTAACATTTCAAAGTGTATGACCATCACCTTTTCAAGGTCACACTCTTGGAGTAGACATACGTATACCCTTGATGATATACCTATCACTAGGGTCGCTGAAATACGCGATCTGGGAGTTAATTTTACCACTGAGCTAACGTTTCGTAAGCACATAATTAATATTTGTAAAAAAGCATTCCGAAATCTGGGTTTCGTACTCAGAATGGCAAACGGGTTTACAAATATGAAGGCAGTTAGGGCATTATATAACGCTTTGGTAAGGAGCCAGCTCGAGTATAATGCAGAAATCTGGGCTCCACATGAAGCAAAGTATGTCCTCATGTTAGAGAGGATACAGAATAAATTTATTAGATATGTGTATAAGAGGCAATACGGTGTTTATCCTTTTTATCCGTTAAGGTATCCGACATTGTTTATATTAGGCATGGTTGGATACAGCCACCTCAGGGTCAGAAGGGATCTCGCGCTCGTTACATATATTTTTAAAGTTATTAAAGGAAAGCTGCACAACCCGGATATACTGGGGGCAGTGAGTTTGTGTGTCCCCCGAGCCGGGGCGAGCGGCCGGCGGCGGCCGGCGCTGCTGGCGCTGCCGCGCGGGCGCACCCGGCTGCTGCGGGAGGCGCCGCTGACGCGCGCCCTGCGCGCACTGAACCTTATAGCCGCGGAAGTGGATTTATTCTCTTGTACCATGAGTGAATTCACAAGAATAGCGATGTATAAAATATCTTATTGTATTAAATAGTTTTAAGCATAATTCAAGGTTTTTTGTACTGTAGGTAAGTGTAACCTTGCAACAATATCGCATTGGGAATAAACCTGTAATGATAATTGTATGTGTAGAAAAAAAAAAAAATAAAAAAAAAAAAAAAAATAACACTATGAAAATAACATAAAAAGCGAGCTGTCTCAACATTGATGAGTTGCCTGATTTTACTAACAGCATAAGCTGCCGAACTTAATTTACCTGGTGGTACTGCAATACTCCACTCCATTGCAAGTTTTTGTCTATAGTTATCCCTAAGAAAAGCGCCTTATCTACTATTTCCAACCATTTAGAAATATTCCTACCTATACTTCTAGATTCTACCGGTCTAACATTAGGCAAAGCAAACCTAATATAATTAATTTTCTTAGCATTGAGTAGCAAATTGTTACTAGTAACGGCCTGGTTACGAGCATGCCACTATTAGAGGTATCGTAGCGCAATGCGATAAAAGGCTAAGCACTCCCCTTACTAGTAAACGTTGAGTAACGGTGGTATAGTTGTACAATGTTTTGTACTTATCTGTCAAATTAAAATGTCACAATGACAGATAAGGACAAAACATTGTATAGCTATACCACCGTGGTTACTCAACGTTCATTAGTAAGGGGGTTTCAATATAGAGGTGTAATTAAAGAAAAAATCGTGCCTCTAATAACCCAAAATCATACCCAAATCACCGATGCTAATAAAACCAATAAGCTTACTCTGCGCCAAGTTAGTATCATTAGAACATAATAACATGCTCTTGCGCATGCGGTGCGTTGTAAAGCAAAGCCTCATCATCCTTGTCTTGAGGATCGTCACTGATTTCCTTGTCACTTTCGCTGAATACAATTTTCCAATTAGGTAGCTATGCATTGACCGGTTATCAGGTCCAAATGGAAGTGGGGATTCTGTAAGAAAAATAAAAATGAAGGCAAAATTTGTAACTGGTAATCGGTATAATATCGTATGTTTATTTCTCATCCGGAGTAAACTATAGCAAGTAAGACTTACAACAAATAAAATTAATCACTATCCGAAGTATACTATTGTAAGTAATTGTACCACATGTTTTTTTTACAAAAAACCCATCGTAAATAATGGTAAGTCATACATACAATAGCTTTTAGATGATAGGCTCCAACGTAAATGACCGTTAGTAATAGTTAAAATATTGTACGCTGGAACCTACAATTAAATAAATATAGAATAAAAAAATAGAAATCTGAATGCACTTTCCTGATTTCGTAGATATATCCGATGCAGTGTCATTTCTACGTCTTTTTTTATTGGGACTTTCTCCTCCCACCGCGTCATCGTTTGAATTACAACTGTTTTTCGTTTCTGGGCTATGGCTTTTTCGCATAATAATTTCGTTCTCGACGAAGCATTTGGTACTTTATTAGCATAAACAGACTTTTTGTTAATATTACGTTTCGTATGGGGCATCTAAACCACAAATTTTGTTAATACCCAACTAAAACATGAACACACCCGGCGCCCCGCGTAGACGGTCGCAACTGACACATGCGATGCGGAAGCGCGCGCGGCGCTCCCCGCGCCGTCCCGCGTACTTTGTCGCCAAGGTACTTACGATATAAAACGTCGGAGCCGTTTGAAACATACCACAGTTTACGTTTCTAAAAACTGGTTTAAACTACGAATTTGTTTTTTTTTGTTTTAGATACTAATAGTAATGGAATAATGCAATGCATTTTTGCTATAAACCGATTTTTGCCATTTTGTGGGTTACGATAACTTACGTAGGACCCATCGATATAGTTATTAAGAAAACATTCACAATGTCCTGAGGGCCCTGCCAAGATGCATTGCTAGTTAGCGTAATGCATCTTGACAGGGCCCTCTGAAACTCATTGAAGTATTTAATAAGAAAACGGCGAAATCCTTCCATCAAGGAAAAAATTTCAATCATATGTCATACGATTCATAATAACAATACGGTGTGTTATAAAACTTATAAGATAAAAATTGGAGAGGACCAAAAATGAACGGATTATGTCCATTTCTACATAATCGGTGGCACGCGAAGTGGCTGTTTGCGGCATCTACCAATATAGTTCTGTGGTTTTCCTTTATGACGTTGAAGTGGTACTTATCGATAACAGGATTGTCGATATTTTTATTATGTCAAGCACTAACAACACGACGTTCATGCTAGTAAAATCTCCAGGTATAGTTATCGTTATCCAAAATGTATAGGATTGCCGTAAGCTGTCAGACGGTCGCGTCGAGCGCCTACGTCAATTCTATACATTTTGACAGTTTTCGAAAATCGTTTACGTTAGCGTTCACAAGAGAAAATACTCTTTTACCGAACAATTGCCCTCGCGTGTAAAATTCATGGACTTATTTCTCTAATTAGTTCACGGTCGTTGAATATCACATTGGCGAAATAAACTTCGTTAAAAACAAGGAGATAACGCCATCAATTTAAAAACAAAATTATATTTAATATTTAAAGTTCCAAATCGTTATCTTGAATTAAATTGGGGTAACGAAGACGTCGGATCGACGCGAGCGGCTGCCCCCGGCGACTTTCTGACGTCTTGATACTTTGTTCGATTTTCGAATCTTTCGAACCTCCCAAATTCCAGGCAGTGAAAGGGACACAGCTATATGACTGCTATAGCTCCGTCACTTTTTCTAAGCTTATCAGGTTCTAACAGCTTAAAATTACTGCCGCTTTTAATTAAATCTTGGTAAAAACTTTTGATGAAAATCTCGGATTTCGATGGTAATAAAAAATGAAATTATTGATCCTTTTGTTTTCGCTCTGGAATAGTATTTCGCAACAATGTTGTTTTATCAATGTAAGGAGTATTAGTCAGTTTTTTCTTTTTTCCACAATACATGGTTTTCTTTTTTTTGAAGACGCGTTAAGAATATTTGGTAGTAACCCTGGGTCTTTATTTATAACGGTAAAATTATGTTTCGTGTTTTATCATATTGTTTTTAACTAGGACGCCATTTACTACCGTGTATGATAAAAAAACACGACCCCAGTTGAATATGTAGAGGGCCGGCCTACGAAGCTAGCGGTCCTGGGTTCGGTTCCCGATGCAGGCAAATACTAGTGTGATGAGCACGAGTTTTGTTCCTCAGTCTTAGATGTTTTCTAAGTATGTACCTACTTTTCTGTATCTGTCTATACATTAATATATAAAAATCAATACCTGTTTCTCTTGGTCAGGCCATAACTCGAAATGGCTCGACCGAATTGAAATTGTTTTTTTTTTTGTTTTGTTCGTAACTAACAGGACAAGGCTTGTACGAAAAAAACACCCGGACAGCGCCGGGCACTATATATTTATCGTTGCTTAGTACCTATTGTATACGCCTAAAGCTTCGTTTTAGGTTAAGTTGAGTAAGACCTGCCCTGCTAATATTTATTTCTAAATTAAGTAAGGATGGGTGGAGGTTTTTTCTGCAAAGTTTAACTGCGCCGCGCAGACCTTTCGTTTTATTGCTTGTTTTATTATTTTAGCTGCGCTGCCGCTTGTTGTTTCTTTTTTAGGCACGTGCACGAATTTAAACGTCGAGTTGGAAAATACCGTTTATGTTAAGGCTGCGTATAGTTAAACTTTTATGAAGTGGAAAAACGAGGTGGACAATGAAACGGAGTTTTCCATCGCCCCGCGGACGTATTTCGTACATTTCGCTATTGTTATCTAGCTCTTTGTGAACCGAACTTTAAGTATTTTGCAGTAAAGTGAGTTAAATAATATTTTATAAAACAAAAGAGGTATTTAAAACCATCAGTGTTGTTTGTCGCCGTTATTGTGCTTGGAGGAAACCTAGCGTAACAAGCTAAGTGTGCGGGTAGATAAATATTAAATTTGTGTAGTATTTTAGACAGTAATAAAATAACACCGCCTGTATTTTACTAGACAAAACCATATTGCTTTTAAAATGTTACCGTATTGTCAATGTTACGATACCTTTTATTGCCAGTAATGGCGGCCAAGTTAAAAACGATACAATATCATGTCAAAATCCATATGGTTTTACCAAATAGATACCCCCTATTCCTGTGCCCCTGGTACAGTAGATAATATAAAACTGTGATTTTACTATTCTGTCCAGATGTAACGTAGGTACTAAAACTATCACTTGCGTAAGTTTTGCATTTCCGCATTTATTAACCTTGCAAACCTTGAACTTTGGATCTTTGCTGGCAAGTTGGTAAAGTTCAAAGTAAAGCCAAGAAGGTTTAATGCTATAGAGATTGCAGAGCAAACTTTGGCTAAAGCTAGAACATATAACCTAGAATGACGTCAGGGCCAGGATTGTGGTTGTGGGTTGTAGAATCCATGGAGTTGCTATTTCCTAATTCTTATATACCACCTTGATTTGAATTTCAATACTTTCATATTTTTCATATTTCAAAATAAACTTACGACAATTTTTAGTTTAGTTTATTCTGACCTACAATTTTTTGTACTATATTCAATTGTACCAAAAAAATATTAAAATAGTTTAACGGTTTAATCATTGAAAGTCAAATTCAAGGTGGTATGTATATAAGAATTAGCAAATAGCGACTCCATGTATTCTAGAGATACGTTATGCTACCAAAAGTCCCAACCCTATACGTCACGTATGTTTTCCATCTCTTTCTATGGAAATGAAGAAAAGAAATGCAAGATGTTTTTGTTTTTTTTTCTTGCTTACTAGAGAAAGAGGTGCTAAATGCGTAAATTAATTCAAAGATGTATTTCCTAGCTTCAATCCAATTAGCTTTCAAATTTCAGTATTTACCTAAGCTTCTTGTCTGAAGCCAACTGACCGCGGAGGACAAGATAGCCCTAATTCAAGCCGCATGCTGCACCTTGTCGTATTAAATCATGAGTTTGCAATCATGGGACAAGTTACAAGCTATAAGGTCACCCGTAATATGGTTGCCTTTATCGCGGTGGGTATGACCTTATCGTATTGTCAATAGCTTATACTGCCTGGGATCTCGGCACATGTCAAAGAAGATATGGTTTTTACCCCCTAGAAACACGACCAAAATAGGCGCGGTAATTCCGACTTAGGGGTAATTGAGCAAGTAAATTCGTCTAATTCCGTGATAGCTTGGTAAATGAGTGCTCAAAAGGGAGGTGTGGTTGGAATGGCCGAAACCAGACAGTTTGACTTCGGAACTATGTTTGGACTAGTTAGGAGATAAACATACTAAAAGTCCCCACCCCTCAGAGGTGAGGACTTTTTTGAAAATCGACCGTTTTTCGTAGCTCATATCTAGAGAACGATTGAAAATAGGTGAAACATGTATAGAGTCAACGTTGTAGATAATTTTATCAGCTTTAATAATGCTTTACAATAACATTTCCTAAGTCACGTCGTTTTCAAGATGTAAACAAAAAACAAAAAATGGGACCTTCTTTGTGTCCCCCTCCCTAGGGCTCACCTCCGATCGATGGGGAATTTTAGTATGTTTATCTCCTAACTAGTCCAAACAAAGTCCCGAAGTCAAACTTTCTGCTTTCGGCCACTCCATCCACAATTTATCATTGCCTGGACATTTTAATTATTAAAAGTATACTTATAATTAGTGCGGTAAATGGTCTACTCTGCACTATACGAGTGCATTTAAATGACTAAATTTAACTCTTGTATCTATAAAATAAGCGTGAAATAATACGAGTATCACGGAATAACACGAGTAGAGTAATTAGCTGAGGTTCCCTAATTACTCGTATTCATACTATTATTATGAATAGTTACAATTAACTCTTTGTCAAAATAACCCCGCCTTACCCAATATTTGAACTACTTATCTTTGATCCATAGACATTTTTGATGCGTTTATTCCAAAGTAAAACACAAATAAAATTCGTTTGCGAGATTTATCTGTAACTATGCTTATTTTGTCGCTGTAATTGTTAATTTTGGAGAACTTAAAAAATATTGTTTGTCTCATAATGGCCAACATTCTTTTCTGACATAGGCAGACAGTTGTATCATGATTACTCTTGCTAATGTAGTTATAACTTTTAAACTAAAAACTAAACTAATTAAACTACAGTATATGATATGACTTTGTGTTTTTGGGTTATTCGTTGGGGTTACATACTAAACAAATTTGCAAAGAATCAAACTACCGCATCGAACACAAGGTTTCTCTATCAGCAGGGAGAACTTTACTGTATTATCAGATCATGCCCACGCCCACAATAGCGCTTAGCAAACAATAGGGTATTTGCCTATTTTTTTATTAGTATTTAAATTGTTTTTTTTAACCTTCCGAATAGCCTAGTATAAATAGTTTTTTAATATCTTTAAAAATAAGAAATATATAAATGTTTAAAACTTGCTTTTAGACAGAGAGACAAATACAGGAATATGACGTCATACGACTCAACTGCCATATGAATTACACGCAAAACATCGTTTCGTGAGAAAGAGATAGACAAAAAAATTTAAAAGGCTATAACTTTTTTATTTTGTTACCAATTTCAAATTTGATTTCGAAATATTTTATCATACTACGTATATTGATATATTATCCAAATAAATATATGAAATTTAATATCAGGCAAATACCCTATACTTTAAAATTTCATTTTCAACAACTTATAGGTACAATCAATGGTGACTGTGGCGTGGGCTGGGTATCTTAATGTCATCACCCTCAGCCCTCCTATGACTTACCCCGTAAGAGAGGGAGGCAAACTCGAATGTTAGCATTTAATTAAACTTGTCGACACGGATTTCTCGCTTTACCTGTTACTAGTTTCGGCAAATATCGTGACAATCACACGCTTCGATATTGAAGTTTTAAGTAAAACAAATAACTTGTTAATCCTATAGCTCCATCCCTTTTACTGAATATAACTTGGAAGTTTTTAAGAGGTCATAATAAGTCTTTGTAGACCTTAACAGATTGTGTTGTCACAGCCATCGGGCTACAGAACCCTTAATTATATTAAAATTACGTTGGTACTTTTAGAAGATAAATTAAGCGTTATGGAGTTTCACATTTTATTCCATGTCTATATTCTGTATTAACTTTTAAAGTGAGCAAGCGATCGCTGTTGAGCAACAAATGCTCGTTAGCAAGAAGCATTGTTTTAAGAACAATGTATGCGTTTGGTATTGTCATGTCACAAGTCACCCACAATGACTAAAGTTTGTGCTCTTAAAGTTAGTGTGCGCCGTGTAACTTCAGTAATAATCCTTGGAATCGGCGTCCACACATCTCGAACATTCGATGACAATCTGGGGTCTTAGTGAAAAAGGGTATAAGTCGTATGAAGATCAAGTGAAAAAGGGTTTAAGTCTAGTATACTTAATGTGTAAGTATACCCTTTTTTATTACGAATTAAGTCGACTTGTACCCTTTTTCACTAGGACCCCAGTTGCTCATACCACACAATGGCTTTAGATGGAGAGGCTCCTTATTAAGGAACTCGAGTCTACCTTTGTTGGTAGACACATGAAATAGTTTATAATCACCAAGAATAATTCAATATGAAAGCAAAGTTCTATAAACGCAAATTATTCTTAAGTTACTAGCCTTCTTGAAATACCAAGATCGACCTTATTCTCATAGCAACAGAGTTGAATCTGAATATTTATGAACTTGTCTTGTCCGCAACCAACAAAATTTATAATGAGCGCTCATCGAAGAATATCCGAGACACTTCTTAAATATTCATGGTTCCGGCCCCGGAAAGTTCATATAAGTGTAATCAGAAGGAGGGAAATCTTGTTAAAACGAGTTTTGAATCCATCACGCTCTGCAAAGTTGCGTGGAGAGTTCCCAAGTTTTCTCCTCCTTACCTACAAGAACCTATATCCTATAGGTATTATATTATACGTCAAACCTTATTACCAACAGGACAAGGTGGTATCTGTTTTAGCAACTTATGTGCTCATACAACTTTTGAATTAAGAAGGAAGAATTGCCATTGCTTCAATTACCGCAGCAATTACTACAATATCGCTTGGTTACTGATCCATTGCTTGCTTAGTATAACGTGAATAAATCTACGTGGAGGTAGACAGGCAATCTAATTGATGCGTTGAATTAAAAACTAAATAATAAGTATAATTGAATACTTCAACTGATGCGGTTAGACGCGTCCTCATAGTACTTATGATGTTTACATTAAATTTTACTTTAAATTGGGTCTCACACCTCCATAATCCTGGTGACATAACATTTGAATGCGTTACGCTCATATAAATTACGTTCTACGAGGAAATGTGCTTGGTTTCTAATTAATTAACCGGTCGCAGAACGATTTATTGTACGAAAAATGTGTAGCAATTAGCTTCTTTTTCTTTTACAAAATCTAATTTGTGGCACATCGTGCAGTCGACTAAATTAGTGATATTTTAATTGACTTTATGTTAACATTTCATTTTTATCAAATTACCGCTCTATTTATCTCGCTAAGCACAGAATTCAACATTAATATAATTAAAAATTAAAACCAAACGTATTTAAATTAAAATTAAACTAAGCTAGTCAAATATTAAAGACATACATAATAATCACCACTATAAAAATAACACCCCTTCTAGCAGGTCCGCTCGCGGACTTTATTGTTTCATGACGTGCCAATAAATATTCACAATATCTTGGCATGATATATTTTTCACAAAGTAAAATAAAAGCCGGCAATGACAAATAAAAAAAATAAAAAAAGTAATGGTCTTATTATTGTCAAACGAAGGATACCTTACCTAAAAAGTTCCTCGATTACGCTAATCCTAACCCACTTCACTATCATTTCAAAAACTAAAAAACATCTGTAAAGATATAACCTTTTCCCAACTTCTCCGAATTTATCGCCGCTCGCCTCAATGAGCCAATTCCGGAGATCACGAGCTCATTTGAATGGGCAAACTAGTGAGACGCTCGTGGAATAAACGGTCTGAATTATCGGCTAATACGGGGGCGGTTGGATAAGTATGTACCTAGTTAAATGTAACTGTAGCTAGCACTTGACTTTACTAAGCCTAAATTTACGATTGTTTTATCATTTAGATTCTGTATTTCTTTTTTCTTTATTTATTGTAACACACTATACCGTAAAACGGGGTGAGTAGGGATTAAGGGGCGAGTAGGGACACAACCAAAAAAAATTCATAACTTGTTACAAATAACAATTATTAAATGGTCAATAACGTTACGTCCCAAATACTTTCAGTCTTATAATTAGTAACCATATGCTTCATTTTAGGTTGTGTCCCTACTCACCCCTTAATCCCTACTCATCCCGTTTTACGGTAATGCCACGATAAGTTTTATACGGAGCTGGCCTACTGTAAGAACGCACATATGCGTTTAAGGCACTGATGGGTGGAACTTTGGAGAACGCTTATATGCGTTACCGGCAGTTAGCCATGATAATTATATTGTAAATGTGAAACAACGCTTATCTACCTTCTGCTCGGTATTTTTAAGACACATACGCAGTGTAGACTATTTGATTATCTACATAAGACTGTACCGTAAACCTAAGACTAGCTATTTACTCCACTTGTTTCCGGGGTGGGGGCCTGGAGATCTGTATTTCAGGATCACTCCTAGTTCGGACTCACAAAGGTTTATTTATTTAAGTTTTTAGGCTTATGTAAGTTATTCCTGTAATATCCTTTGTGAGGTTTAATAAACGTTTTTATTATTATTTTAGATATATATTTTATTTTCTGTAAATTAGGTTTTTTATAACAAATATTCAAATATAAAGGTAAAATAACAATGCTATTACAAAAAATAAACATTATAAAAAACCTAAATGTTTGGTTTTGATAGCGTTGCTGGTCTAGTGTGTAAGGGGGTCGACTAGAGATTGTAAGAGATAGACTGAGTTGGAACCCCCGCGGTCACCATGTACCAATGAATTAAGTACCCGATGATCTTACGGTGATGTAATGACATCGTAAGGCAACCTGCTTTTGAACAACCAAGCGGGCAAAAAAGATCTTAAAGGGGTCGAAGTGTATCCGACAGAGCCATCTGTAGGTACGATAAAATAAGATAAGATGTTATGATAATTATAATAATATAGGTACATATTTTGCGTTTGATGTATGACAAAATTGTACGTATAATGTCATTAATATATTACTATAATCAATCATTTTTATTCATTTTACTTAACTTGATCGCGAATATTTCCATAACTTCTAAGAAAATAAGCGTCGGGAATAAAATATTGCCTTTGGTTACGCCCTGACGGGCCCTGAAGGCCGTCATTTATTACGTTTGTTCGTCTTCTAACATTCGTATATAAATCTGTCAGATAAAATTAAAAACACCTTAGATAAAAGCTTAGTATGTTTAGTTACCGCTACGGGTCGTAGCCGAGATACAAACGCTACTAACGTTTTTCTTTTCTATCACTGAAAATGTATGGGATGACAGTTGAGTTGTTTATTGCTAGGCACGACGATGTCATCCCATACATTTAGAGTGATAAAAAAGAAAAACGTCAGTAGCGTTTGCATCTTGGCTGGGGCCGGGCCTTACAATAGGTCAATTCACTTGAGCTGCCCCGAATGGATTGAATAGATTAATGTAAGTATTACATTTACCCATTCGTGGAGGCACGATCTTGCAAGGTCCGTTCGGATCGCTACTACCATCTTATCCTTTTACCTTTCGTCAATCATCAGTGTTCTCATTGTTATGTTCCGGTGTGGGGATTAGAATGGTCAAATTACTAGCATAGAGACATTCCATCTTAGTACTCGAGGTTGGCCACGCATTTACGGTCTTATGATTGGAATCTTTAGATTATAGCTTTGAGAATGCAAAAGTATATCGTTACTACTTGGTAAAAAACTCGTATCTGATATTTCCAGATGTACGAGTTTGAACTTAAATCTCTTTACTTTTAGGTTTAAAATCGTACGTCACGAAATATGAGATACGAGGTTTTTCAAAGCAATGACGATATGTGTCTCAGATCCCAATTACCATTAGTTGGCCCTGTGTGCCCCTTTGCCTTCTCCATGCCATGCTCGGTTTTTTTAATACATTTAGATACGGCTACAGATCGATTCACCTTAGCCACGAATGGATTGAATGGGTGAATGTAAGCATACATGTGTGTAAAATAGAATAGAATATAGAATAGAATAGAATAGAATAGAAATAATTTATTCAACGTATACACACATTTGAGAAAAACAGATGAAAACAGAATAAAACATTTAACATGGCGTTGAAAAAGGGCCCCTCTCATACACGTTTAGGGTTTTTTAAAGCTCTATATTCGTTTTGCTCTGTGATCGTATTGTTAATCTACTTTTGTCACCTTTACAGCTACTTCCGAAAAGTCTTAAACTTCCTAATTACCGTTTCAAATTAGTCTTACATTTCCAATTTAATCCATAGACACTGCAATTTAATCCGATTGAAGAATTCCATTCTGCAGTTCCCTTTCGTCGTAACGAGATTTTATGCGATTTTCTGCACGGTATCACCGCCGAATTGAATTCTGTTGACAGCTATAAATTGATTACAATTAGCCCTTTCTCTACTGGAAATTAGAGAAACGCCACGGATCATTCATTCTGACAGGAGGGACAGCGGCCATTTGTAAAATGTATTCGGGAGCCAGGGATCACTGGATCCTGAATATGAGTTAGTTTTGATTAAGCTGTCATTGTGTTCGGCTGAGTGACGTGTTTTAAATTGATGTTGAGTTAAACTCGTCCAAATCAGAGAAACAATAGTTTTTATCGAAGCATGTTAAATCGGTTTTCATTCATAGGTTATGTAATTTATAATTCTCGAAAGTAAGTAGGTTAGCGTTGTCTATTGATGATCTTGTGTTTGGTTTGATACGCGGTAAAACCATGCTTTTGACATGGATGTCCTTTTGTTTCACCGACACTCATTTCATAGAATTTTATCACTTCGCAGAATTTTCGTTTTATAGAAAGCTATTTTCTGCTGAACCCGTGTTGAATTCAGGTTATATTAAACATGATTCGCGTAGGTTAGGTTAAGTTAGACTTGTAAGTCTTGTAACCATCACAAGATAACGACGTGCTAGCCTAGTTGGTAGTGACCGTGCCTACGAAGCTAGCGGTCCTGGGTTCAAATCCCGGTAAGGGCAGATATTTGTGTGATGAGCACGAGTATTTGTTCCCGAGTCGTGGATGTTTTCTATATATTTAAGTATATATTTATCTATATAAGTATTTATATCGTTGTCTAGTACCCATAGTACAAGCCTAGAGCTTAGTTTGGGACTAGGTCAATTTGTGTGAGATCGTCCCTTGATATTTATTATTTATTTATTATTATTATTATTATTATAACCTGAAATCAATACGGGTTCAACAAAAAATAGCTTTCTATGAAACGAAAATTCTGCGAAGTGATGTTCTATGAAATGTGTGTCGGTGAAACAAGGGTAAACCTTTGACATGTTATCGTATTGTTTTAAACCCACATTCTGTCAAGTACATAAGTTGACAATACTAAAATATGTTAAAAGCGATATCGTTTTACCGAGTAGAATAGAGCCCTAGGTAGATTTACGTATTTGCTCTATTTTGCGCCTTAATATTTTCTGGCGTAACGGCATTTGCCTTTTCAGGGACCGCAACAGACCGAATAATTGTCACAGAATTACTACACCGTTAACCCCACACTAACAATAGAGTTTTACGATGAGCTCTGCAATCTACGGAACCCTCGAATCGGTATCCTTGATCCCATGTAAAAGCGACACTATTAAGGGTCGTTGGCAAATAGAACTTACACTAACCTGTAAATTAATTACGCCAAACCTTTCCTTTAGTTTGGCTTCGAATCCACTTAGCTGAATGTGTGGTTTCGTCTTAGTCCCGGTCGGCTACTGAACTTGATTCCGTGGTACTTTTAATCCTATGACTTAATTAATCTAGAAATGCAGATTTATTTAAAAAAAAAATGCGGTAATTAGCAATTTTTATCTTAGAGTGCTACAACACTATGAATGGCTGTGAACGCAACCCACGCAGTCTTTATATGAATTGATATGAATTATTATGAAGATTGGTCTGTTTGCCGCCAAGCCGTCGCGACGCGTCGGCGCCTATTCTATCGAACTTTCTAGAAAAAACCTCTCCATTAGCTTCCTCCATCGTAAACAAACAATTTTCAACCCAATTGGGTTCGGTTATAAATTAACAAAAGTTAAAAAAGCAAGTTGAAACTTTTTTCCGGACCCACCCTCTAATTTACGTTTAGTCACTTTCAGCCAGTGCTTTCCTTACAAACGAATGAAAAACCAAATTAGAAATTCCAATTTTAACTATTTTTGGCCCCGGTTTGAATTTGGAACGTGTAAACGGCGGAAATCAGCGGTTGTTAATGAATAAAGTTCGTCGGCATCAAACGAACGGTTGGATTTCGGTTTCACAACAAAAAGTTATGGTTTTCTGACGTTTGAATGAAATTGTATCAGAAATTTTCCGTATCAAATGATACGAAAAACCAACCGATCATTTCAAGGTGAGTGATTGCCAAAAGTAATTATTTTTACCTTTTCTATAGCCTAAATTCGTGTCAATATCTATGCGATAGTGCCTTTAACTGGTAGCGCTAGACAAGTTGCAATCTAAACAATATAACGAATGTTAAGCTATGGAATAGTAGATAAGCGATTAACTAGATATCATAGCTTGCCTTCATTAGTTCTTTACAACTTTTTTAGATTTTACCAGTCATTGACTACAGTAGGATAATATGTAAGTCGTCTGCGTCAACGATTTTTATACAGGGTGCGTAATCTAAATGGGTCACAGTGTGGAGAATTCGGAAACTATAATAAGTCAATCTGTTCGATTCGTTGATTTTCGAAACGGGAATATTACATTGTAAGATCGTAAATTAAGAATTTACTGCTATTGAATCTTGTAGTTTTTAAAGAAAAAAAAACTTTTTTTATCAGTAATTGATAGAGTAATTGGCAACTATTCGCTTTGGAACTCTGTGCCCAAAATAAACAAAAACCTGAGCTTTCTAAAATATCATTAGGGTATCCCCTAAATATAAATGATTTTTATTCCGTAAACGTTTCCGAGGAATTACCGACAAAAGACTTCTACGCAGTAAAAGTCACTCGTAAAAGGTATAAAACATATTAAAACCTATTTATTGCAATATCCAAATATGAGCACTCTAACCTAACCTATAAACCTAAATTTCTTGGAAATGAAATCAAATGCAATTCGGAAGCTGATCATTTCAATCACTCTACAAAGCCAAATTAATTACCTCCAGTTAGTCTAGGTCACCGGTCCACAAGCTAAGCTATGACAAACTAAGCTATGATTTAATAGGGGATTATGGGCCGTGTTTGGTGACACACATCAAAGGCTCTTTGATCGTGGTACGGCTCGCCGCGTGCCGGTGCTGTACTGTATGTATCGTTAGGTATGGGCTGACACGGTTTCATTAACAATATAGAATACTTATATATTTAAAACATTGCTATTTATGCTCGTGATTTGGGCTATTGACTGCTTGTCCTGAGGTGTGATTCTCTCAACAACGACGGACGAACGGACGAACGAGTGATTGTCCAAACGGCGAGTTTAAGTAGTCCCGTCAGAGTGAACAAAACACATTTTAGCGGGTGTATTCAATTTGGCAGCATGACTTCTCGTAAGTATATGGCTGCTTAATTGACAATGCACGCGCTAAAATGTGTTTTGTTCGCTCAGACGGGACTACTTAAACTCGCCGCTTCGATTCGCTCGTCCGTCCGACCGACCGCCGTTTTTTGAAAGTTAAATACCCCTGTATTGCTAGTTTGAACTATTGTTCGGGTAAATTATATTTTATTTTTACTTGAGTCAGACAACTTTTAGTGATTTTAGTTATAAAATATGGCCTCTATTAGTCAGGGGTAACAAGTGAAGAATTTTTAAAAATCGGTTTTGTACTTCCAGCGTATGTGCTCAACTTACAAATAATCAAACAAATAATTTTACCCGTTTGATATTATTTATTAATTATATTATTGATGATAATCATTAAAACAATAGTTAAAGTAAAATTAACTTTATAATTTACAGTGTGAGTCACAAAAATCAATTTTATTGGACTTTGGTCCGAAAACCATATCTTGATGATGGTCCGGAGTAAAGTTACCCAATCCTGATTTTTTACCTGATACTCGAAAATCATTAACAACAACCTCAAACTTCCCAATATTGAATACGCTTTAATGAAATATTGCCATTACCTACAATTAGTATTTATCTAAATATAGTCGATATCAGAATTTTTATTCATTGGTGACTAGAGTTGGGAAAATGATAACGCGTAAACTATTCAGCGAAGTAAACCTTACAATTTAATTAAAAAGCTTTTATTTATTAATTAACTAAAATTTATACTAATGCGGTCGTCCATGTAACGCACGATGGACAAAATTAAGTGTCTTATTGAAATAAACTACTGGATCCAATGCAAAAGTAATAAAAGGCTATTCTTTTGAAAGGAGATAATAAATGATCGTTTGTTGTGGATCGTAGTTAATTGACTGACTAAACTATAATACTTTGGGGAGCGCATTTTTTCACATAACTTTTTTCTCATAAATTGTTATTCATAACGCTGGAACTTACAAACTTTTCAGACGTTCTTAAATATTCAACGTGTAGATAAGGCTAGGTTAGGTTAGGTTTGATGTATAAAAATCCTGAAAAAGTAACTGTAACTGAAAAAAAATGTTATGAATTCCGAAAATTATGACTTAAAACACTTTATGAGTAAAAATAATTATGAGAGTCAATATGGACCCAATACTTTGATTTCGTTGAGCAAAGCTATAAAAAACTAGTAAGTTGACTAAGTATTTGTCTCATCACCCTCTATTAGGAGTCCTTTGTTTGTTGTCTTTGTTGTCATAATAGGATCAGCTGGGTAAGGTCGAGCTAATTTGTGTGTTGTCTCGCCATGTTTAACTTGCGCAAACGATCCCAATTCCAGATAAGCAACCTCGCCTTAGTAAATAATGACATTTAATTTTATAAAAGACGAGAACTTCAATATATTTTAACTAGGTATTCATTATAAATAACGATAACAAGATACTTCAATGTTCTGTGTTAATTAAAAAGTTTGACTTTTTCAACCAGGGATATTTGTTGTGTTGTAGCTTATTTTTATCTTATCACTGACTTCAAAAGGTTAAACTGACCTGGCTGATTTAGCGTCTTATTGATAAGCTCATCTGAACTGAGATGACTGTCTCAAGATGCGTCAAAAATAATTTCTATGGCTTGACGTTCGCATCGACGTGACCTTAATAACTTACGATCAAAATCCTATCTTAGTTTTATTTCAACACATTTGCAAATCTTTAACAGTACAGTCAAGTTCATAAATATGTATAAACTTTAGTACCTTGTCACTTTAATCGCTGTGATAATTCGTATATGGCAGTTTGAACATGACATTAAATAGACAAGGTATTGAAGTGTATACATATTTATGAACTCGACCCTACCTAACCTATGTCAGATATGTTTAGAGCTAGAGAGCCATTTGTAGTACGAGACCATTACGTACATATCGAAGCAGACAAGGTCCTCAAAAATATCTGAACTAAACTAAGGCGTAAGGGTTCAGATATTTTCAAGGACCTTTTGTGCTCCGATATATTTGGTGGCGAATGCACAGTAGATGCATCGCTTGTTGAAAATAATTGTCCAAGCTGTTTGCAAGAGCGCAGTGTCATGTTCGTCTACGTTTTTGATCATCTCCTCAGGAACTGTTTCATTTTCAATATAAACTGGTTGATTTATATCAATATTGTACTAATCAAATCAAAATCATTTATTTCAGCCATCTTTGGATCATAATAATCATAAAGTGTTAGTAAATTAAATTAAAAATTAAACCTAATGTTAGTAACGTTCTAACTATGCACATACCTCAGCTAACCTACTTGGATTGATGTGCCTGTACGAGAATCAGACAACAATGATTCACATACTGACAATCGAACTTCTGTGCGAATCGAATAATTGGTCCTTTTATTATTTGATTTGAATGTGTAAATGTTATTCTTCTTTATGACATAGTCTAAAACACAGTCACTTCTCGACGTCTATGTACGTAAGCTAAGATCTTTAAAAGTACCTACGCTACGGGTTTAATGCGTACTCATGAATAGTTAGAGTGATTCAAGAGGAAGGTTGTATAATAATATCTGGTTTATGAACAGGTTTTTCAGAAAACTCAAGAAACGAAGCGAGGGCGGGTCGCTAGTTTATATTAACTCATCAATTAGTGTCAGTGGTTAGCAAATAAAAATAAATAAAATACACTAGTCCTTTTTATTCTAGACATTTTTATTTCCCACTACAACTCATAGGCTAAGATCTCTCCTCTCTTCTGCCATCGCTCCCTGTCTTGTGAATACTCGTATCACCGCCGATTTTTCTAGAATGAGCCAAGATGTACCCCCCCTATACCTAAAAATAAACACGTCAATCCATCCAATACCTTACAAGCTTAAAGTTAAAATCAAGCTAATCACAGCTACATTTATTATCCCATATACGACGAAACAATACAAAATAACAAATTAAGAAGCAATCAACTACTCGACTTACCCATTACTGGAGGGATCAGGGTCGGATCCTGTGAGCCTGGCTAATTGGCAAAGCGGTTTCGAAGGCTAAGGCGTGAGGCTGTTAGGGGCGCCTCGGAAGAGAACCCTTCTGACAGATGAGACTTGAATTAAGACGGCCTTTAAATCAAGTGTCAAGCCGTTATTGTAAATGGATATCATTTTGTGAGAGTTTTTTTAGAGAATGTTAATTATTTGGCATTAATCTCCTAGATCAAATTAATTAAGGCGAATTATCGCATTAGTTCTTTGCATCTTTTTGACGTGACATCCTGGCATAGTTTTTATGTCACCTAAGCTGCAAATATGAATTCATTCAATGGTGTAATATAATTGTGATTTGTACTATGAAATAAATAAGTGGAAAAGTTCGGAAAGTTATTTCCTACTGAAGTTTAGTTGAAGAAATTGTACCAGTTTTTTTTGAGACTGACCAGCGATTTATGATACCTAATTGATAATTATGTCTATGATAGAGTTCGTCGATTTAGTGATTCTATATCGGCTGGCATAATAATTGTTTGTCCTAATGATTGTTTGGTCGAAAACGGTTTTTACAATTGAAACCGTATTTTTTTTATTGTTGAAATAAACTAACCTAACCTAACTTAACTAAACTACACAATAGATGTTTATAAAATTCTGTTAATCAGTCTAAAAGGGTGTTAGACCAAACAATCAGTAGGACAAACAATCATTATGTCAGTCGAATGGCACCCCGATTTTGTAGCTGCACATCAACTCTTATCTTCAATACACCCAAATATCTAGCAAAACAGATGCAGAAAGCTAATTTAACTCCTTACTGAATTACGTTACAAAGAACAAGTGTATTTCGACTATTTTCGACAACATTGCATAAGGGTGAGCCTTTACACCGCCCCACTGAGTTCAAAGCAGACATCTGACATTTCACCAAACTATCTCAGTGAGCGCAATATTTTATACATGTGCGGACTTGTGATTGATTTAGGTTTAGAAGCTGACCTGGTACAAAATGATAGGTATCCTTACCTATTGATATTTGAATGTCCATCCTCTTTTATGTAATAAGTGTGTTAATAATATCTAGGTAATATTAATTTAACGTTATACCAAATATTTTCAGAATTCAACATTAATACAATTAAAAATTAAAACTAAACGTATTTAAATTAAAATTAAGCTAGTCAAATATTAAAGATATAAATAATAATCCCCACTATAAATAAAACACCCCCTCTAGCAGGTCCGCTCGCGGCATGGTCCTTACGACACTGGCTGCATTACCTCTCTGGATAGCTAGCCCAAGCCTTAAACCATTACACGAACACATTAACTATGGAAATCAACCGAGGTTAATTGCCTTTTAAATTTTGGTTGACATGATAAAAAAAAAACAATTCGATCAAGGGCAACTTATCCACTGTAAGTTTCATGGTTGTTCCGACCATGTTATAGTTATTTTCTCCCACATGCTTGGAAATGTCCTTACTGTTGTAAAATTAGCCTGCGAAGTTCTGAGTTCCAGGTCCAGGCAAAGTTAAAAAAAACAAAGTTATTATTTACCAACGGCAGCGGCCGCGAAAAATGTATGAAATTTCATTACGTACCTGGTGTTTTACTTTATAAAACCATGTTTGGACTAGGATAAATAACTCCAGACAGCCAAAGACTCGTGCAATCAAAATTCTTCCTTGTATATTTTACTTTTTAAACGTCATAGACTAAAAAAAGTTTAATATTTCAAATAGCGTTTACAAGTGTATCAAATAGTTTGACGTTTTTTTAAAAACAAATTGCGTTCGTAAACAAAATAAATTGCCGAAATAATAAATGTTATAATTTATACTATATTTTATTCAAATCGAATTACGTTTAAATGTGTGATCTTATTTAATTAATGCTTTATTTTAGTGTCATATGTGTGAAATGTTGGGACTGTGTTTAGTATTATTAACAATTGTGTTAAATTTCCTCACATTGTTGGAGAAAAGCATTATACAAGCCTCGACCGGGAAGGGCGGTTGTTGGACTCGTATATATATAGCGCGGCCTCGATTGCGTCTCGGCCACGCTAACTCTACTCGTCCCGCAACGGCCTATTTCCCGGTCTCTGCAGTAATGTACTATTATGTAACTGGTAATTTATTCATATTTTCTAGCTACTGCGATGGTAATTAATTTAATTAAAAAAAAAAAAGTTTTTGACAAGTATTCTATTATATAAAATGCTAAGCTGATTGTTGATATATCAACGCACAGCCCAGACCGCTGGACCTAGAGACTTGAAATTTTGCACATAGATACCTTATATAGTGTAGAGATCCACTAAGGAAGGATTTTTGGAAATTCCACCCCTAAGGGGGTAAAATAGGGGGAAAACGTTTGTATGAAAGTCCGTCAGTTTTGAAGTTAGACGCTTCAAATATTGCGTTTAGGTTGGCGATTGAATTTTAACTTATACGTGTCTCAGCGTTTATGATAATTTCAACCCCGAAGGGATGAAAAGGGGTAAAACTGATTGTTGATACATCAATGCACAGCCCAACCGCTGGACCTAGAGAATTGAAATTTTGCACATAGATACCTTATATAGTGTAAAGATCCACTAAGAAAGGATTTTTGGTAATTCCACCCATGAGGGGATAAAAATTTGTATGAAAGTCCGTCAGTTTTAGTTTAAGTTAGACTTTTCAAATTTTGTGTTTAGCTTGAAAATTGAAAATTAATGTATACGTGTCTCAGCGTTTTTGATAATTTCATCCCTGAAGGGATGGAAAGGGGTAAAACTGGCTGACTGATCGATCAACGCACAGCCTAAACCGCTGTACCTAGGGACGTGAAATTTGAAGGGAATATTCCTTGGGTACCTAGGGGTGCACTAAGAAAGGATTTTTGGAAATTCATCCCCTAAAGGGTTAAAATAGGGGGTAGAAATTTGTATGGGATATTAGTTATTTTTAAAATAAGCAATTTAGAAATAGGTATTTAAGCTACTATTTTTAAATAAATAATACTACTTTCAGCGATTTAGAAAAAACTACCCCTAAAGGGGGTAAAAGGGAGATTTAGTTTGTTCCTCCTTCACGCTGCGATGGCGCTGGATGGATTTGGATGAAATTTAGAATGGAGATAGCTTATACCCTGGATTAACACATAGGAAAATCCTATCCCGGAAAATTTAAAAGTTCCCGAGGGAATAACGACAATATTTTTGGTGTTTTTTGAAAAAGTCATCATGGGTATCATTTTCTTAGGTTGCGTTGACGCAGATTTCGAAAATGATATCAAATTTGGAATTCAAAATGGCCGCCATGATGTTTATTGAAAAAGTCGTCATTGGTATCACTTTCTTACATTTTGGGGACGCTGATTATGAAAATTATGTCTAATTTAGAATTTAAGATCGCGGCCATGATCTTTTTTAAAAAGTGGACATAATTGTCATTTTCTTAGATTTTGAGGACGCAGATTTCAAAAATGATGTGAAATTATAGGTAGAAAATCAAAATGGCGGCCATGATGTTTTATAAAAAAGTTGTCATGGGTAAAATTTTCTTAGTTTTTGGGGACGCAGATATGGGGCAGATATAAGGGGATCCCTAATTATTTATCTAAATATGATGTCATTTTCAACATCATATTTAGATAAATAATTAGGGATCCCCTTGGATCGCATAGTTTGTTTTAGACTATTATTGTTTCGCATAATAATTGATTTGGCATAATTTGTATTGGCATAATAGTACTGTATAATACTTTGGCCTAAGACTTTTTTGGAATATAACGCTATTAGAATAATTTCAGTTTTACTAATTTGTATTAGACTAATACACATTATGCATATTATTGTTTGGGCTAATAATTATTTGTTATATATGTCACTAACCATAATTTCAGTTTTCTAAATGAATAAAATACAGTTTCGTTGTTACATATTAGGTAAGGTTAAATTAGGTTACGTTAGGTACATTAGGTTGCGTTAGGTTAGTATATCCAGGCGCGAAGCGCCCAAGCAACGCAGAATAGGAGGTCCGCAAAGCGGACCTCCGTCGACCTCGCCTTAGTTTTTAAATATATATAACCACAAAACCAAAATTAACCTTTTCTCGTAGTACGTCTACGAATTTCGCTATAGCAATTGTATTGCTATGTGCCATTTGTACATGACTATTTTTTAGGACAATACTGTTATGCATTTTGTAATGATGCCAATTAATTATTATGACTTTTTGTATTTATGCTATTTGAAGTTAGTCTTCATGACGATTATGCTTTTTAATTTTATGCGTAAAGATGATTATGCACATCGCTATTTCAGCTAAAAGCAATTATGCGTAACAGTATTATTACAACCAATTTTATGCCATCCAATAGAGAACCAAATAATTACTAATATATATTAATAAGATTAGTAATTAATAGACAAAATTGTGAAATTGATTAATTTATTCCTTCTATGGCTTCTGCCACCCAGTATGACGACATAGGACAGGCTTTGTACATTCGGTTTTGTTATATCAAAAGGAGCGGTGTCATATTTTAACTTTTTTTTCCGCTGTTTACAATACTTATTCTTCGGCTATTATTTAATATTAGGGCGGTTATTATGATCACTTAAAGAAAATACGGACAGTCATTTATTTTTTGGCGGGAAGTGGTCGGTTATTTAATTCTAACATGTCAGTTGAAACAATACTCAATGAGTAAAAAATCTATACATCGATAGGTACCTACATATTATATTGCTGTAGAAAGAAAATCCATACTAATATTATAAATGCGAAAGTAATTATGTCTGTCGTCTGTCTGTTTGTTACACTTTCACAGATTAACCGCGGAACCGAATTAGATTAAATTTATACTTATTATCTCAAAAATCACCCCTAAGGGTAGTTTGTATGAGAATTCGGTCATTTATGTTTGGGAGTTCGGCCATTTATAATGATAGATACATTAAAATTAGTATTAAGACTCATGATATAATATATGTAATATTTGAACTATGATGGATATTTTAAGAGCAACCAAACTATCATGGGAGGGATGGTACTTTGAGACGGCGAATTTGGACCGATTCTCATCTACCGGTGATAACTAGGGGCACACCAGCGGATAAAATAAATGCATTTCGGCATCTACGATATGGGTATATATAAAAAAAAACTCACTACAAATATGCCAGGAACTACGAGTACACAATGATAAACAGTCGGGGCAATATATGCGGCAGCTCTACTAAAAATTGGCGAAGATCGTATGGCGAGAGATAGTAACGATTTGAATACATTAAACCGCGAATTCTGTAATATTGTACAAAACACAGATGATCTAAGAAATAACGTGTACCCCGATCTAAAAAACAATATAAAGAATAGAGAATGTTTGTACGAGAGGGCAATATTAGCACCGACAAACGAAATTGTCGGGCGGACAAATAAATAAATATATCTCACGTAGAAGGCGATGTTATGGAGTATATCTTGGTAGACAATGTCATAGACACAGAGCAAGTCACGTCCTACCCTTAGAGTTCCTGAACTCTTTGGAGGTATCGGGAGTGCCCTCCCGTAAGTTCATGGTTAAAGTTGGTGTCCCGGTAAATTTCGAGCTCAATATTACATGTGTTTGAAAGATCATTCTGGCCAGGGAGGGCGTCAAACTATAGAATTACTTAAAGCTATTAATTAACTTAACTGCGATAAACGAGTTCTACGCGGACGAAGTCGCGGGCAAAAGCTAGTATAATATAAAAATTGAGATTACCAAACAACATCGCTGACATTGTTCATGCGCGTGACCATGGTAATAACAATGATATAATAATTATAAAAGAATTGTTATTACCTTGGCAACGCTCATTATAGAACTGTTCATGTGCGTAACCATGGTAATAACAATGATATAATAATCATAAAATAAGTGTTATTACCCCATGGTAACAAACGTAGGTAAACGCTCAATATAGAACTGTTTTCACGCTACCGGTTACGTTTCAGATGTTATAGTAACGGTTGACGATATCAATATTAGTTATCGTTATAGTAGGTACGCGAGTAGAAAAATAGCATTAACATTAAATGAATCGTTAAAAGATTTATAAATTAAAATCAAAACCCCTTGCGCGCCACGCAATCAACTGCAGTAAACTTAAATTGAATCAATGCTAGCCAGCATGTTATCAAACATGGCTGCAGACGTAATTAAATGAGACCCCGGCCTTTGATATCAATGCCTGACATAAATGCAACCAGATTGCCTTGCCGGATACGCTTGCAGTGGTTCCTATATAACACAAACTCACAGAATAACCATTGCATATTGGTCACTAGTTTTAAGTTTATTGCTTGATGGTGCGGATTTGCGTCGCCTTATTGATCTGTGGAGACAGTAAGGTCGTCTGAGTGCTCGTCGCTGTAACAGTACTTGTTACCCATCCTTTAATTGCGATAAATAATATAAGATTAACGTTACTTTTATCGCCACCTCATTTTCGCGATGAGAAATGGTTGTAACTTTGATATTTCACACGCCAATTTTTAAATAAAGAACTTATTTGCCAGCAAAATCAACTGATATTTACTCACATAATCAGATTGGTATTTTTTTTCAATTTAAGAAATGATGAAAATATGATCTCCATGAAATACCATATAAAACAAATGTAAAGATGACATCTCCCAAAATACATGAAAATTTTGTGTGGATGTGTAAATGAACATAATATCACGACGCAATTATTTTTTTTGACATGTCGGGCGCTCTTTTCTTTCTTTTTTTCTGTCTGACGTCTACCTTATTTGCATCAGTTTGTCAACTCTGTAACTCTCAGTACAGGTTAACATGAAATGGTACAACGCTGTTCGGTTACGGAATAATATTTTAGGACATTAAATAAATAAGATCTGAGTATTTTTTCCGTAAGCCGTGACTATATTAAAGCCGTGCTATACGCTTGAGCTATAAACTTCGATTTAAATTAATTGCACTTTGAACAAAAATAAATCTTGGTACTCCTACAGTAGTGCCTAAAAGATAGCATACACAAAATGACATCACCTATAGTGGCCTACACCGATGTGTTGCCCACACACACGCCAGCGCAAGTGGCCGTATTCAAGCCATTGCAGCGCATAGATGAGCCACGCACGGATATACATGTCCCTTGCATACTGAGGCGCATAGGCTAGCTATGTGGCAACCGTCGATTAGTGACGTCATTAAATCATACCGCCATGCGTAATGTGTTCGTGTAATGTTTTATGTTCGACGACGCATTAGCCTAGTTGGTAGTGACTCTGCCTACGAAGCCAGCGGTCCTGGGTTCGATTCCCGGTATATAATAATTGTGTGATGAGCACGAGTATTTGTTTCTGAGTCTTGGATGTTTTCTACATATGTATTTAAGTATTTATTTCTCTATATAAGTTTTTATATCGGTGTCTAGTACAAGCCCTAGAGCTTATTTTGGGACTAGGTCAATTTGTTTGAGATTGTCGCCTGATATTTATTTATTTATGTTTTCTTGTGCCATTGTGCCCTGTGAAAGTACGACCATCTACATATTTTTTTTCACGAAACCAATTTAATACTTACCTGCGTTGCTTGACTATGCACTGCAGTGAAGCATATACTCGTAGGCACCCATGGGTTGTAATGGAAAAGTTGACCCATGCAGACAGACAACGACGGATCCATGTAGCAGCATGTATAGCGTGCGCGTGCACATAAATGTTGATTATGGTGACACAAACAGCTAGACAAGTGGACCGAGACGTGGCTCACGTATACAGTGTAAGCGCAAGGTGTCGTACGCCGCAGCGAGGAAGCCCATGTAAAAATACCAGCGATTTCTAACGGATTTTTCACGTGTCGCCGTGTCGCCATGATGTTAAGTCGAGAGATATTCACTCTTAGATATTAAACGAAAAAAACACCAAGCAAATAAGGATAGGTTTGACTCTTATAAGTACTTAATGGTTTCTTTGTTCCAGTTATAGTTATAGATATAGTAGAAGATCATTTGGCATAAGTTAAAACGGGTGATGGAGGGTCGAGCTTTAAAATCGCGGTCTTAAAGTTTGCGAACTTCCTCGGCTCGCGTCGGTGATACACGTTGAAGCTTGCTCACACTTCAAAAGCAAAATGTCGTCGACAGAGGAAGCCTTGAGTTGTTAAGGAATTACATCATATCACATTTTAAAAATCACTCATTTTAGGTTTTAACTAGAATTTCTGAACTAAAATAAGCAAACAACACAACACAAATGTCAAACACCTCACCCGCAGACTGCCGAAAGGTCGTGGCTCGCGGCCGGCGGCGATGACAGACGTACGAGCCAAGACAGGCTACGAGCAAAATTCACCAACGAATTTGGATCGCCAACGAACTTACTCGGCGGTTTTTAATTACGCGTACTTCGGATGACACACGGGCGAGTAAGCTCGCCGAGCCGTAAGTACTTTTTAATGTTAGATCCCCTAAACTGTGACCCCCACCACTCGTCATCGCGAGTCTAGCTCAAGGTATTTTGCTGACGCCCCGTCACTTTAAAATCCGTGACGAAAAACATGAACTCAACAAAACAAGTAAGTTTTAAAAACCCGACTGAGTTTCTTTCGCTAAGAGGCACTCTCGACATTAAGAACTTAACGAGGGGAGGCGGACTGGTGCAAATATCTCAAGATTTTGCTCGTTTTGGCAGGACCTGTTGTTATTTGATCTGAATAAAAATATCCCGGTCTCATCGCGTAACTTTACTTTACTTTAGTATAAGTAGAATACTGCCATTTCAAACGAAAAACATGTAATATTTTGCTCTGAAATACAGTAAAATATATAACACCGTATCTACAAAATCCGATACTGTATACATAAGCGTTTTGTTATCAGGCGTCCCACGGTGATTCTTCAGTGTAAGGAATCTGTAAAAATTCTCTCTTGACAAAAGTATATTTTATCAGCAGCCCGCGTCTTTGCTGATTTTTCAGGAGATTGTGTCGTTAAGTTTTGTATTAAGAAGAAGTTGTTTAAGATCCAACTGAAATTGTTTATTAAAATTGGTTATGGAATAAATTGTGCAAAAAATTGCTACGTCATGTGCTTCAAAATGTTCAACAAGCTTCAAGACTCATTAAAAGATCTCACCTTTTGGAATTTCAAGCGGACATTGTCTAAATGCCTTTTTTTAAATGGTTTTATACAGGTATTTTTAGATTATAAATAGAATTAAGGCTATTTTTACTTTTCACACGGCTGGAAATGTAGATTTCACTGATGAAGTTAAAACATTTAAGTAACGCTACGAGAGCTACGCCATAACCTGTAGCTACGGGCGCTACGCCGTAGCTGGTAGCATTGTCACTTTTCTGGATAATTAGTCCCGCTACATCTATCGACATGAAATCAGTTTAAAACAAAAAAAGCTTTGTGTTCGTAAAATAAAAACGAAAATGACGTCGTTTGGCTCGGTTCAGCGCGAAGATGTGGAGACACCCTTATAGGACGTATTTATATCACTGTGTAGCTAAATGACTATCGCTGCAAGCGCTGCACTGTAGAATGTAGAGAAAATCTGCTATATTTTTCTGCTCTAGTGCATCGCTTCTCTTGATTACGTGTTCTACTTATCAAGTCTTTTCACGCAAAAGCCTGTGACTTCGTCGAGGAAATAGTACACGAATTATAATAAGTATCTTAAAAACCTATCTTATCCACTAAAGGGCCGTTTTTCAAAAAAATACGAATTAAAGAGATAATTTACAACAGTATGAATGAATATTACGTTTGCGGCCCGAAACTGCGGGCCTTTGCACGCTTTTGTTTGAAATGGCACTTTGCCATTATTTGTCGGCAGACAGCAAAACATGTAAATGAGGTATTCTTCTGGTGTAATATTTTTAAACTGTTCCAGTGAGTACGAAAGAAAGTTTTTGATGAATAATAATTGTTTTATTATTGAACATTTCACCTTAACACAAGGAACATCATTCGGGTGAATATTTGAAACGGCGAAAAAGAGTGTCTATTTACTTTGTGATCCAATAATAACAGAAAGTCTCAATTAATGAATGTGATTTGATTCTACATTGAGTATTCTTGTGGGTGCACTTGCTTAAAAGTTTCATTTCGTATATTTAAAAAATACAAAAATTAAAAACTACCCATAATTGCAATATTTCTCGTGTCACAACACGACATAAATTTAAATGAAAAGGATTACACGCTAATTTATGAACTTAAAAAAGATCATTCTATTTATATTTATAGTTTAATACTAGGTTTTTAAAATCCAAGTAAAAAAAAAGAATACTTAATCACTGTTTCATTCAAAACATGAAGCTAAAAAAATGTCACAAATAATTCGTCATTCTTCTCAGCGATGCTTATTTGGCATATTTTGTTAACAAAAATACTTATAACGGAACGAATGTCGTTCCAACCCCCCCCCGCACACTGCTCCTCATTCGCCCGCGAACGCTCAACCAAACTACATTGTTAGTTTGGAAATATTTTAACGTTTGTTCCTCGCTGCTCGAGCTTGTCATAGTTTTCGTCATAGGTCTTTTCTATCTTTACTTCGTAAGTGTACACTTCAATTGTAATAAAATTATTTCATTTTATGACAAATTTGTTACGATTTACTTATATCTGAGGCGAGATTTTATTTGAACGTAAACTTGCAGGTTTCGATAAGTTTTGTCCTAAAAGTCATTCTCCTCAACGTTATTCTCCTCAAGAACGCTGCTTGATGCCTACCTAAAATCAAAAATGTTTGTTGCCTACCTATATTAGTTAATAAATAATAAGTTTATTTTGTTTTAAGTGAGATTTTTAAAGAGTTACAATTAACAATTCAGAAGTGTTTTCTTTGTTATAATTATAAATGATATTAATCTAATTTATTAAATATAACGGCGCAGAGAAAGAGGAACTTTCCTGTGTTTAATGTACATAAAATAAAAAATAATGTTACCTATGGTAGATAGAGAATAATATTTAGTAAGGTTGAAATGTTTAAACAAGTTTAATTACAAAACAAATACCATATATGTATACCAAATATAATATATGTTTCTATTTATCACGGAAGTTTTATATATAAGACTATTTAATCATTAGACTATGGATATTCATAATATACCCAGTTAGTTTACGTAAATCAAAAAAGTCGCTCTTGATATAGCTACAAACCTATAGTTGTATTAAAAAATACGAAAAATAAATATTTAATGTTCATTGATAAATAAGCTATACCTACCTATTTATTAAAACCGTTTAATTTGTAAAAGTTGAAAGTGAGATTTAGTTAAGTTAAATAAAAAAGAAATTTGAGTATATTTTCTATATTATTATGCGAAGAATTAGTTCATATTTAATTTGTTACAGACTACAGTGTGGAGAAAGGGCAACGCTTTTCTATATTATGAGTGCAATTCAATAAATAAATAAATTTTATTATTATAATGTTACAAAATAATTATATTTTCGCAGGTACACTATGTACTTAGTCAGACTTCAATGAACACGTATAAAATAGTTCCCGTGTTTTGCATGATTGATTTGATTAATATTAAGATAATTTTGTCAAGCTTAGCCTTAAACTAAGCCTCTAAATAATGTTACTACAGTTACCAATAAACACAATCATTTCGCTACGTCTGTTCCTTTAATTTATGCCAAAAAAATTGACTGTGTCATTCTTCTCATCAAAGCATCATAGAAATCTAAACAATTGTCATTCTCCTCACACTTTGTCATTATACTCAACACCTCTGTTAACATTTTTTTCGATTTTGGACAAAATCAGCTTTAGCGACACGTGCCTCTTTTACAATTCGTTATTTTAGTCTCTAGTCTAGATAATATGATTACCTGAGTTGCGTTAACACATTTATCCCAAAGACAAATGTTTCTAACAAAATAAATCATTCTCAAATATTCACCCATTCCGTGGAACATTATTTTGTTCCAATTGACCTTTTTAAATAATGTGAATAGGTATAATCACGGTAAGAAAAGGTTCGTCACTTTTGGACCTTAAGAGCGTTGGAATAGAGTCGAAAAGTGACGAACCTTTTCTTGCCGTGACTATACCTACACGGGCCTCTATTCTATTCGGCAAAATAATAAAGCTAAAGCTAAAGCTTACAACGACCTACGGGTTTGTACTTTCTCTCTTGCTCACACTCATGCGCTCTTATAGGTGAAAAACTTAAGTAAATGACCTTTTGCATGTAATTGTGTACAAAACTAATATGGAATTTACGACAAATTTCAAATATAGAATGTCAAACGGTCTGTACAGAGGGCCCTGCCAAGATGTATTACGCTAACTAGCGTTTCTATTCGATTCATTTTTAAACCAATCGCGTCACTGGTAGATCACATGATACGAAAAGTCACGTGATCTACCAGGGACACGATTGGCTTAAAAACGAAACGAATAGAAACGTTAGTTAGCGCAATGCATCTTGGCAGGGCCCTCTGATGTATTACATGTACATGCAAGAGGTCGTTTACTTAAGTTTTTCACCTATATCCTAGTCTACCCGACTTTGCCCGAAATCGAAAGACTATGATCTACTACCTACGGTTAACCGCCAAGCAGCAGTTTTGGCGTTGTCGTGTTCCTGTGTGGGGATTAGACAACCGGTGAAATTACTAGCATAGACGCATTCTATCTCAGTAAATAAAGAATAAAAAATGTAGTATGCTTTTGAGACAAACTTGTATAAGCATGACTCATTTCAAAAGATCTTTTAAAAAAGTTCCTGCTTTTAACTCTACGAAGTCGATTTCCCGATCGTAAATAGGTATATTGACAGAGTGTGGTTGAGATTAGAAGATTAATTGATTGATGAGGTTAACCTAAAAGTTTGAACGAACTTTGTCCCTGAACGAAAACGTTTCTAAAAAAGGAATCAAGGTCCATTGGCCCGTAACTAGCCGACGTCGACTTGACGTCAATAGAGCTGATTACGTCGCGTCAACGGTAGCAGGTGTTGTTGATTATGCAATCGTTTTTGTTTAGCATGTTATCGGAATTTTATTGTACCTTTAACATTCCCACGGAAATTATTACATCATCCGAGATAATAGTTATGTACCCTGTGTTAGCCGTTACTGCGTAAATATAAGACAAGACAAGATCTTTTACATTTCTAATAATTGATGGAGTAGTATTTGTACGATATATTTTAATATAACTTGCAATAGTCTGTATCCCAAGGATTATCAAACGATGATTAAATATAATTTCTAGTTAAAATAGCTTTCGAGATAATTTAACAGCAAGAAAATATACCTATGAAAAAATACCTATCATAAAAATGATTATTCAGAAATGTTCTGTCATAGCTGTGTACCTGTCTTCGTCGTAGAGATCCTTGGGATGCTCTATGTCGAGCAGAAGACTCCTTTCGTCTGATATGATGATGAAAGATCACGGGTCATCGGTTTCATCATTACTCACATTTAACTGCATGAGAGATGAATTTGTGGACGTTTAACATATAGAAAGATTAATTCTTTACCAGTCAAAGACCCTAGGTACATTGAAGATGTTGGTAATGTTAAGACATTAGCAACATCGTCAATGTATGGGTTGGATGTCAATCATGGACGATGTTAGTTATGTATAAACATTACCAACATTGTCAATGTACGGGTCTTTCTGATCAACAAAACTTTATGTAAGGTATTTTAAAGCAGTTATTTTTTGACAACCAGAAACATGTATATCTATCTAAATATGTGTATTATTAGTGCCGTGTGGTTGCCGGCTTAGAATAGTGCCACTCTATGTATTCCCGTGGAAGTCGTAAGAGGCGACAAAGGGAATAAAGACTTGTAGCATTGTTAGGCGATGGGCTTGCAATATATTGTTTGCGCATAATGTGGTTACAGAATCAACAACAAGTTTTTAGAGTTGTTGGTAATCCTGTAGTTCTGCCTACCTCACTCTGGGAATGAAGGCGTGAGTGTATGTCGATACCTTAGTGCACAATCGTACTAAATGATTTTTTTGGCAGTAAATTTACGAACTTATTATTTGTGCACAAACATACTAATTACAATAACTTTTCAAATGTAATTAGTACAATTGTGAACTAAGGTATCGATGTATGTATGTATATTATTACTATTTCACTTCCCCGTGTCTCTACGGACCATGTATTCAAAGAACGTAGCTACACTTTATGAGAGTAATAACTCCCGCATGTTCCATACATCTTATCCGCTCCATTTACCCCGTACTTGAATTAGGATACATTATTCAAGTGTTTCAAACCCGCTGACAGTTACACAAATAAAAATTTCCCGGCGTGTTTACGAACAGAACTCCAGGCTTTTTCAATCATGGCGATTCAATCGTCGGAACTCCACTCTTATTTTCCACAGAAAGTTTAAAAATCTAATTATTTGTAAAAACGTCGGCGACGTTTAACGTAAAATTCTTTTACAAATTGTAATTCCTTTTGTAATCTCAGAAATGGAAATTAAATATTTGTTTTTCATTGTAAGAGATCGTTGTGCTTTGCTCTGTGCAGGAAAGATTTGAATAATTGAGGTAGGTACTCGGGAAGTTAATTTGAAAAGGGGAATAATTGTGCGATTTGTGTTAAAACTGCCTACAATTCGTATTAACATTTAAACATTGTGTAAGTAGGTATTTAAAGCCACAACGCATTTCCCAGTAAATTTTCCAAAATTTGAATAAATGAATTAGATTATGCTTATGCCTTAGTGAAGTTTCGTCGTATGAATAAAATTGATTAATTAAACATATAGAATGCTGACGTTTCCTTTAGTAGCTGTACGTACACTATGAATGATAAAATTAATTTGTTTCTACATGTTTCGTTAATGTTTCTAACAAAAGAATAATTTTTAAACTTTCGCGATGTTGATATCTATACGAAAATGCAACTGAACCGCTGGCTATTCCAATTTAAGTGAAATTTAGTATGAGATAGCATGTGGGAAGGGGACAGGGGACTACTTGTTATCCCGAAAAATGTACAGTTCCCAAGGAAATAGCGATGAACTACTTTTGCACGGACGGAGTCGCGGGAAAAAAACAGTATGTTACAGAGACATGTTGCCACTAATAGAACCCTGCCACAATTACAAGTAATATTACTCAAAATCATTTTATTTCGTTGAATATACGTTGGTTCTACGTACAAAACGAAACTCGATTGGTAAATTCACTTGAACAGATTAAGTATTTTGTTCAATTCGGAACTTCCCTTTCCCTTTTATTTGTGTTCATAACGGCTTGATTTTTATCCGTTTGCTTAGGGCGCGTACACATAGCGATCCGTTTTACAGGTCCGTTATTTGATGTCGTATGTAGTTGTATGAGCGAGTTCACACCCAAAACAGAATTCTGGATCCAGTAAAAAAGAAGATTACAAGGTGAAAAGATCCGTTAAAACGGATCCTGTAAAAACGGACGTTTTATGTGTACGCGCTCTTACTTATTGGTTCTCGATTAAATAAGACTATACCAATTTCGATAAAATGTGTAAAGATAATGACGTGTGTAGATGTAAAAAATAAAAGCGAACAACGTTTTGAAATCTAATCTCATTCTTAAGGTGGTGCGGAACCCTTCGTTTGTGAGTCGGACCAGCACTTCGCCGGTTTTTTATAATCATGTTATTAACATTTCTTAGCCAGTATTTAATAGCAACGGCAACTTGAATTTGTTTTTGTACACAAATAGTTATGTACAAAAATCTCGATATTCCTGTTATGTCACGTCATGACTTACGATTTTCACCTTCACTGTGAAGCTTACATACGTGAAACTTCAATAAACAGCTCACCCGTCACTGAATGCCTTGTATAGCGAAGCTCGGAAATTCCCCTAGAAGCTTATTTGCTGCGTAAGGTTCACCAAAGCTCTGTTCAACGTTTAATCGGATGTTAGGGATAAAGTGGCATTCAGACGAAAGCTTTGACTCAAGGGCTTTGAAAAGTGACAGCTTGTGTGAAAAGGGCAAAGGTGCTTTGCGGTTTATTTGCAAAATGTTAATATTTTTATTGTTGAAGTTTCAACAAAGGGTTATACAGTTTATTCAATAGAAACGCGTATCTGTGAGTTTATGTAAGCTGAATATAATGTACAAGAATGTCTATGTATGTGTATTGTATTCTTGCAATGTCATTGGTATTTTGATATAATTTTTTTGGAGGGAAAGCGGAGTTTTTTGCAGCATTAAATAACTATCCACCCTAACAAACAAAACACAACAAGACATAATAATACTTATTATTTCAGAACAAGATGAAAAATCTAAAAAAACACGGATTTTCTGTAGATAATTGTAGTCTTGTGTTGTTTTTAAAGTAATAATTACTGTTGACACCGGGAAGGAAGCCGTTGCGGGACGAGTATTAGTTAGCGCGGCCCAGATGCAGCCCAACAACGCGAGGAAATATAACACAATTGTTCATATATTTGAGCTCAACCCCAAAAATTGCACGTTGTAATTTTTTGAAGTACACAACGTTACTCATAATCCCATTTACATTAAAAAAATATATTAAAACTACAACTGAAATACCGTTACCTAAATAAAATTACAAACTAAATGTAATAAATCTAATTTTAATTTATTACGCATTTTAGTTAATCTGGTAGTTAATTTGGTTCATAAAAGCAATATTAAAAAAAACCTATTTGATACACTTGTAACCTGTAAACGCCGTTCGAGAAGGTAATTGTGAACGCTAACCTTTATAGTCTATGTCATTTCAAAAAGTAAAATCACGTGGGAGAACTTTGATTGTACGAGTGTTTGGCTGTTCTGAGTTAGTTACCCTGGTCCAAACATAGTTTTAAAAAGTAACTGTGATTTAAGGCAAATTTCATACATTTGGCGCGGTTCATGCCATTCGGAAATACCAAGATGACATTTAAACAAATTGCTTTGGCCTGGAACGAAGAGCTTTCTGTGTTTTCTTTGCGTAAATGGTAAGGTGAACATTCCCAAGCATGTCAGGGAAAAATAATATTTTATCTCGCATATTGTATCTTTATATACGAGCAAGGAGGTAATAAAAATAACGTATCCTATCTTCCCTTAAATTACTATTCCTGTCGTGTGATACATTGAGTGTTCTGATACTGAAAGCCTTGGAACAATGTAGATAAATACGAAAACAAAAGATAATTTACGATTCTTACTCGCAGTTATAATATTAATATTTGAGATAGAGAGCTCAAAAACCGATTATATTAAGATAATAGTACCTCATTTTCATGAGGTTTACTGATATTACAGCCCAAATTGATTTAAAATAAATATATTGTCAAATAAATAAACATAGGAAGTTAATAAAATAACGTAAATACCCAAATCACGCGTTCCAAAACAGAAACTGTTCAGAAAATTCCGCCTTCCGTTTGTTTTGCACATTGCACGTTGGGCCGACGAACGATCTCAATCATGCGTTATTTCAGAATATGGAAAAGACGGTAAATAGGGTTTGAATTTAAAGGAAACAATTGAGCATCGACAAGGAAAACGGTCGAATAATGTACCCAAATAAAGTTGCAGGTTGAATCAACGTGTGTTCCAATCGGGGCGAGCTCAACAAATCATCGGGTCCTTCCGAGCGTAAGGACATTGATTGAATTTCGAAATACATTCGTGTTTGGAACATCCAACGTTTGCGGACCGGTCTATTTATATTCGGAAATGGAACTTGTTACAATGTTAGCTGACGGAGCGACGTTGCGACGTCGTGTAGGTTTTGTTGGTTTCTATACATACTCGTATGTTGTAGAGGTAATAAAAAGATGTTACGAAGGTACAAAATTGGTAATGGTGAGACTTAGTATTTTAATCACTAAAAGACTTCGGCCAGGGAGTCGATTTTTGAGAAGCGAGTGCTGATAGTAGAAAATCAATCGCTTGCGAACTTCACAGACAACCCCGGACCTGAAAAATACGTTATTTTTTCACTTTCACTGTCAAATGAAATTTTCGAGTGTTCGATTCTCAAGCCCTGTTGTTTTCGCAGACGTATTTGAGGAATCATAAAAAAATACAGCGGTTGTGTACAAAAACTTAGGTATGGTTTTATTGATTTCGAAGGTATATATTGAATTATCCACTTTATCAAAAACTTTTCGGGATTGAAAAAGGCCCCTGATCATCGACGTATCTACCTTGCCTCTTTGTCTTTCATAGGTTGCACTTCTAAAACTGTGCCCAGGAATTACATAACCTAATTCACACCATCACCTTTCCAGGTTCGGAAGTCCATGTGGAGGGAGCAGCTTCACCTTTATTCCGTCGAAATAACATTTTTTCGCACAAAGCGTTTCGCTGCTTCTTTTTTTATTGCGAACTGCTAAAGAGTGGAATTCGCTGCCTTTGTCTGTCTATATTTCCTGAGTAATATCATTTGGGTGTCTTCACATCCAGAGCTAACTAGCTAACCTAACCAGTGAGCTCCATCCTAGACTTTAACATCAGTTGAGTTCAGTCCAGAACAATAAAAAAACCTAACCTAACAAAGTAATGGTATTTCATTTATGTGAATGTAGGACGGACAAATAACACACTTATGTTTTATTATTTTTTGTTTTATCTTGTATACGTAATCTATTTTGCTTAATTTTGTCTTAAAGGATATTTATTTGACACTTTACAAATTGTGATAATATGTTATCATAGGGTAATATCCAAAAATACACCCAGATACACCTCCAGAATAATTACCATATTTTATCTTAATACATAAATATAATTAAAGCTGTGTTTGCATAAGAAACTAATTTACAAAGGTAAATATAACGAATTACCGGCGTTATCCCCGTGCTAAGCATTAATTTCATTACTTCCCGGCCGTAATGCCGTATATTCCTTGCTAATTATAAGCATTACTCATGCATGAATTAATCAGGCGAGGGTATGATTTAGAATCGAATTAGTTGTAGCATCCGTAACACTGGCAGTTCTGTAAGTTTTTATTCAGGTAGGTTTTCGTAGGCAATTTGGCAATTTGGTTTAGTTAGTGAGTGGGTATTTGGGTGTTTTAGTGAGGAAAATTATTAAGTGTTACAGAAAACTCACATAAACCGAAGCAAAGCGAGGGTAGGTAACTAATTATCAGTGATCGGAATAGGTAGAGCTAATTTGCCTAAACTTGACGCATATTCATTCATGCGTGAGAGAGATGGGAATACATTATTGAATGAACATGCATCAAGTTTAGGCAAATTAGCTCACCTATTTCCGATCACTGCTAATTATACATAAATGCACAAAATCATATTTTTCTTAAAGTATTCCTTGTCACTTTCTGTCAAATTCAAATGTCACAATGGAAGATAAGGTTAAAGCACATTTCGTACTTTGCCTATTATTATATTATAAATAATGGGGTAAAACTCTTCATCAACGCTGCCATCGATCTCGTATTAAAGAGGTTGGGAATGGGGACTCTCGATAATCTAATTTCCGAGCAGAGAAATTAATTTCGTTCGCAAAGGCTACGTTTGCGTAGGACCGCGTCTCTTAAACGCTCGAGTTGAACAAGATTTCCGCAAAGGGAAAGAACAATTGCTTTATTAAATTGCTCATTATTAAAACGAACATTTCCTGGTTAAAGGAATTCTGCTAGCTATATGGATGTTGATGTGCGACAAGAAAGTTAATAGGATGTTTTAATACATACATACATAATCTCACGCCTTCGTTCCCAGAGTGGGGTAGGCAGAGCTACAGAATTACAAACATCTCTAAAAACTTGTTGATAATTCTATAACCACAATTTGCACAATTAGGCTAAGATGTTTACCAGCGTATTAGTGACAGGTTGCAAGCCCATCGCCTAACAGTACTACAACACTTTATTCCCTTAGTCGTCTCTTACGACATCCACGGGAAGACATGGAGTGGCACTATTCTAACTCGGCAACCACACGAGGATGTTTTAATAATTATTGTTTATTAATTTAATACCTTGTGGTATAACTTACTTTTGAGCATCATTGTATTTTATGATTGAAATAAAGACCGGCTGGAGTTTATTTAGGCGCTTCCTCTCCGCAATGATGATTCTCCATATTACCGACGGACAAAAAGAGCCCTCATGTGGCCAATTTACTGAATTAATATTAAGTAAATTAGCAATTTGAATTTGATGGAGAATAAAAAAATACGTTTGGATTTTCCCTGTTGATTTTAAGATAACTTCCAGCCAATGGTAATTGTAACCCATTTTTTTAACGCTTATATTTAGAAGGTAAAATATAAAAATGTTTGTGTGGTTTAATCAGTTTCTCCACTATAACATGGTTTATCCCACAGCTTTAGTAAAAACCTGTTACGTGAAAGTATCTTGCAATAAAAAATCCTACCATAATATTGTACGATCTGGCAATTATTATCTCTCCACCCGGATGGCGACCTCTCAAGAGAATTCCCAGGGATTGTGCGAGTCCGATAAGTTAATCAGCTTTTAGTTATACCTATAAGCGCACATACGACCATGCAGCTGGTTTTTTTAGCCATTTTCTAGTTTATTTGAAAATCAATCTATATAAGTTTTTAAGGTAACCTAAAACATTGCCTCGCGTTCTAACCGTTGAAAGTAAATCGATGCTCGTCACGTAATTGATACGCGTGATCGATGGTGGGTGATTTTTCAAGCCCAAACCGATCTTAGCGAAATCTGTAAGAACCTAAAATAACATGACGGCCACTAGTAAAACTGACGGGTACAAATTCGCCGCGCGTTCCTCGATTTATATCCCCGTTCAACTTTACCCTGAGGTTTAAGCTAATCTTTTTTAATTCGAGATTACGCCATTAATCCTCTTAAATGGCCGGTAATTTTTTGGCATTACTCGAGTTTTTCTCAAAGCCAAAATGAACTAAAAAAGTTGAAAGATAATTTTGAAATGGATCTTACAGGCCGGTAATAAAGTTAATCTTTTTTACGTTCCGCTCGCTTCCTATTTGTTTTTACGCTTCGTGTAAGTCTCGCAGGCCTTAACAAGTTTAAATTGCCAACCGCAGATCTCGATCAGGCTAAATACGGACCGCAAAGGAAAGAACTCGATAATATTTTTCATTTCGCAGAACAAGATTAAAAGAGCTCGAGTTTCCGGACCGTTTCTCTTCAGCGGCGTAATTAATTGATGCTGTATGAAGTGCTTTGAGTTATATCTGTGATAAAATCTCTTTAAAGTTTATGGGATTTCTAATTTAAAAGGTTATTTGGGGCCTTAATTCATAATTATTAACCAGTAAAAGGGTGCAGTTGACAACAACAAAGGATAAGTATATCATAAAAATGTAAATTTAAACAACGTTAAATCCCAGTTCTTTTTTATTTAACAGGATCTCACGTAACAGGCTATCTTAATATTTTTTGTTCCAATAGATATCATCAAAGCACGCTCTTTTCTTTGCTTATTATTATGTTCCTATTTACAAACCTCTCTCGATTTCGTCACGGTTACAGGAAAAAAACCATTATTAAGACGACGCTCTGGCCTAGTTGGTAGGGACCCTGCCTACGAAGCTAGTGGTCCTGGGTTCAAATCCCGGTAAGGGCAGATATTTGTGTGATGAGCGCGAATATTTGTTCCCGAGTCATGGATTTTTCTATATATTTAAGTATTTATTTCCCTATATAAGTATTTATATCGTTGTCTAGTACACATAGTACAAGCCTAGAGCTTAATTTGGGACTAGGTCAATTAGTGTGACATGGTCCCCTGATATTTATTTATTTATTAGCTAAATTCCATCAGAGATTTGGTTTCGTAATCATAACCTACTGAGATCTCAAACACTACTTATTTCCTTGCGTTAAATACCGTTTGCAGCAAAAAAAAACAAGTATTCAACCTCGCAAAATTGTAAGTATTCACACGCTTATGTAGGTAAAATTTGTGAATAATTTCCTTCGCAAAAGTAAGCCCGATCCCAACCTGTTATGGTCCATCATCGCGTCTCCCAGCCTATAAAAAAGCTATAAATACAGCGAACAGCGTACCACTATTGTACGGAAAAAGGCGGCTTAAGGGAGGCAGATGGACTACTTATACAGCAGCAATTCACATATTGTTAGACCAACAATGTAGGAAGTAGTCTTTATTTGCATGTTGTATGTGTCTTTTATGTTTTATTTGTAATACAGATATCAGTTGACAGTGGTGGTAGGACCTTGTGCAGGGTCCGTCCGGATCACTACCACCATCTTATCCATTAACCCACCGCCAAGCAGCAGTGTTCGCATTGCTGTATTCCGGTGTGGGGATAAGACAAATTATGCTATTAAATACTTTGCTTCAAGTAAACGATAAGTATAGTATATTCTTACTTGTACTATACTAGCTTTTTATTCGACATTTACACAACGATCCTAACCTAATTTATTATTTATTCAACAATTGACACAATTTTCTTAGTTGCTCTTCAATAAACTCTAATAAAAGGTTACTTCTTCTGGTACGTTTCATATATAATTTAAATAAATACCTCTATTATAAACGCGGAGCAACTATATAAGTAGGTATTGTACAATGACACTTAGAAGTATCAACAATATTTTTTTTTTTTAATTATCGTAGCAGTAAAAATACCGGCTTGAAGAAACTTACTCCTAGAAGACCTGTCTTGTACTCTGCTCACAGACTCTACTGGATAAAACTATATTGCCTTTTGCATGTTATCGTATTGTCAATATTATGTTAGCTCTTATTTTTTTGACAGTCTTGGCGGCCGAGTTTAAAACATTACAATAACACTTCAAAAGCAATATTGTGGAACCCAATGGAATAGACGCCGTGTTATGTGGTGCTATGTATTTATTTGTCATTTTCTCTAGCAGAGATACATATACTTAACCCTTCCAATGCCTCGTGGCTACAAGCATCCAATATGCATCGTAACCAGTGTCGGCGCAGCCCGTCTCATACAATATTCACCACGTTATCTCAATGCTTCTAAACAATTTTGCATGAACTCCGCCATTGCGCTCTGTGAAATAAGATATTTTATTTTAGTGTTGTGTTTGTTTCTAGTAGATATTTTATAAAGGAAATGAGACATGTTTTACGGAATATTGGTATAGTATTCGTACATTGAAAATTCGCTTTACCGAGGTTAGTATTGGTTATTAGATGGATGGATTGTGTGAAGAGCAGTGATCGGAATAGGTAGAGTATATTTACCTAAAGTTTGCAAAAGGACATAATACAGAGTGGTTACAACCGGGTGAAATATTAATTTATTTTTATTGAATACCGGTATTACCGGATTACTGCTATTTTTCCGGTACTAGTAAATGTAGTCGCAAGGAAATCTCCAGTTTATGTCCCTGTTCTACGAAGCTTAGGTAAATATACTCCACCTCTTATTTAGATACTTAAAAGAAATGAGTTACAGGCCCCTTTTATCACTAATTAACATAAAATATCCATATTATATTTAGCATTAAAAATACCGGAAATCTGGAAATAAATAAAAATAAATTAATATTTCACCCGGTTGTAAACACTCTATATTATGTCCTTTTGCGAACTTTAGGTAAATATACCCTACCTATTCCGATCACTGGTGAAGAGTGACATGAGAAAGAAGGGAGTGAACGCTGAGATGACGGCTTACAGGGATGTGTGGAAGGAGAAAACATGCTGCGCCGACCCCAGATGATCGGGATAAGGACAAGGAGTAGATGATGATGACACCGAGGTTAGTATTGAAACATAGACAAAATTAAAACTACCTACTTGGAGTCACCAACTTTATAATGGGCGTTGTGTTTACATTCGACATCAAATAATATCGAAACATATCAGTTGTTCAAAAATAGGCCCTCTATTCTGCTAGGCAAAACAATATTGCTTTTGATTTGTTATGGTATTGTTTTAAACTCGGCCGCCATTACTGCCAAGTAAATACAAGCTATCTAAACGGAAGAAGGACTTTCTCCTCCGGCCTTTCAGCACTGGCTGGGGTAGTATCCGTGGGAGTCTAAATTCTATTTGGTAATACGAGTAGGGGCATTGGTGTTTTTAGCCGGGGCGGGCCCGGCAGTACCTGGGCCCTCCATTCCCAGGTCTCCGGAAGGGATTTTCACCTGTGCCCCTTTTTCTTAAAGTAATTCAAGTCAAAAGCAAACAAAAGCAAGGACTTTTGTCTTTGGCCCCTCTAGCGATTACCAAAAAAAATAAAAAAATACAAGCTATCGTAACGTAGATAACAATAGAACTCTTTCATTAATATGACGCAAACGTCGAATCATGAATGCAAATTACATCAATAATTATAACACCTCTATTCATGACAAAAAATTACATTGAATTTCTGTGACTAATACAATCACATTCTAAAGTGGCTAAACAAATTAAAGTTTACTATTGTCTATTACCCTTTTACTCTCAAGAACTAAATTTTGGGTCTATTTTGTGTGGAAATTGGATAGCCTGGCATTGAACGAGTTAATGGAGACAGCTGGGACACAACGTAATGTAAAACGTGGAAACTCCATTTACCATACTCTTGTAGATGTGCACAAAGCTACGAGTATTTTATACTTATTCCTTTGTGTAGTGTTTTGTCTAAGGAAAAGTGAGAGGTAATTCATCTTAGTCCTCAGGGTTGGCAACGCATTTGGTGTCTTGAGATCTCATATGTCTACACTACAAGTCTCTTACGCCTCTTACCGTCAGATAGGTGATTTTCTTATGTCCGAAACCTATATTCAAACCGCGGACAGGGGGCCTAATATGGCTGCGTTTATCGCGTGACAAAGTGTGGATAAGGCATCCGTCACGTTCTGACACGTAAATAAGTACGAGAGTGACGGATGCTTTATCCACAATTGACACGAGATATAGACTCAGCCATACTAGGCCCGCAGATAGGCTTACTTCGGAAGTTCGGATTAAAATTTGGCACATTTAGGGCCACTTGCACCAAAAATTTAACACTGGGTTAAGACACTAACTCGAGTTAGTAAACGTCAGATTCATACGAAAACTATCATTTTAACTCGAGTTAGTGTCTTAACCCAGGGTTAAAGTATTTGGTGTTTTAGTTTTTGGGCTATTAGTATGGGCAAATATCAAATTTTCACCCAAATTAAGCGTTATCTATCCGCGGTTTTAATATATAGAGTTCGGCCCCTAATGAGTTCAGGTTTCAGTTCAGTGTCGAGTTGTAAACCGGCGAGCCGAAGTTGTCCCCCCAAAGCATTAGTTACATGGTAATGCCTGCATTTTTTTTTTTATTTGGTCGTGAGTCTTGACGGCGAAGCAGCTCGGCTAAAGGATAGGTTTAACAAAGTAGAATAAAGGCCTAGAAGCCCTATTGTACTCGTTAAAAATTTATGGCTTTTGACGTATTATCGTATTGTCAACGTTACGATAGCTCTAATTTACTTGACAGTAATATGGCGAGCCGTCAAAAGCAATATCGTTTTACTGAGTAGAATAGAGCCTCTGATAGTCTTAAAAATTTGAAAGAGAAGTTGCGAACAAATTAAAACAACCTTTGCTTTGTAACATAGTTTATTGAAAATAATAAACTTCTCTTCTTCGCGAATAATTTACAATCGAAAATATTCATTTACTTCAGCGTAACATTATTTATTTCTTTGATCACATAGTCGAACTTAATTTAATCAGTTTGTAAATTAAACTGAAATATTTAGTGATACAATGAAAAAATGAAATACTACTAGAAAATATGTACAGTACCCCAAAATGTTAAGCACTTTAGTGCGATGTCATAATAAACTTCAAACTGAAGATCAAATGACAGGTATGACAAAAACAATGGCAGACGCAATGACATGGTTCTAAGTATGCTCAACATTTTTATAGGGTGACTGTAGAACCAAATATTAACCCATTTAAGTAATTTCTTGATAATAAGTCTATTACCGTTTTGCATTCGAAGTACAGTTGCCATCAAAACAAGAAGGTGCGTAACTTTTCAGCTACACGTAAAATAAAAAATTACCCGACTAATTTTTTTAGGAGTTCCGTTGACTTTCCGTTGATTCCATCATAAGGTCTGGGCCAAATTTACAGGGGACCACCCCTGAGATATTTTCACATATAACTTAAAAATGAACATTAAAATCCATTACATACATTTAATCAGGTTTCGAAAATCGCCAACGCAACGTTAGCGGTTTGCATTTTATCTAAAACCCCTATGCGCGACTCTATTGTGTAGGACATATGTTTAGATATTTTCAATGGCAACTATACGTCCGGTTTTGAGTTCCGTTTTAGGATAATCACAGTACGGCTTTTAAAGTCCTTTGAAATGTTGAAAAAGTGGTAAAAGACTTTCTTGGTCGACTATACATTCAATGTGCCTGTTATCTGTGGACTACGATGTAGGTTTCTTCCTTAAAGTTCGACTATGAAACCAAAGCCTATCAATACTTTACAATATATTTTATTACAATACTAAAAGCGTAATTACAACTTACGTATCCACGCAAGATTCGTTAATTAATACGGCACTTGATCACTGTTTTACATAGTTTGTATTAAGATAATCGATTTAAACTGTTTCACTGCGTAATACAAATGAGTTTACTAACGTAAAAATGATCTTATCTACAAGGTTCACATTTGGTTGTTTCCGAATACAATTGTATTACAAGGTTTGTGCTGACTAGTGTTGCCAGGTCAAGTCCAACGAAAATCGGGACTGTGCTAGTAAAAAATCGGGACCTAGGTTTTCGAATCGGGACAGGACAAATAATACAATTGAAAAATCGCGCGACTTACAACAGTCTTATAATAGTTATAACCACCAATGTGGCGCACCGTTTTTGACCTGCGGTTGTATATCTTATTCATTATCACTATAGTCCCGATCAAGGGTAAATCGGGACGTGTCCATAGACCTCTGAAAATCGGGACGTCCCGCATAAATCGGAACGTCTGGCAACACTAGTGCTGACCCAGCTACAGAGAGCATGCATTATGTACGCACTTCGTTATGCATTAGCGTCCGAACATGCGCATGTTTAAGGTTATGAGCAACGGCGGCTCCACACAAAAGTTTGACCTGGGACATAGAATACGTTGAACTAGATTTTTTTAGAAGACATAGTATAAGCATAGCGGTCAGGGAAAAATCTGGCGAAAAAAATCGTACGAGGAACGATTTTGCTTTAGTTCTGTAGTAGAAGTTACTGTTAGTTGCCAATATTCATCATCGTTGCAACGTCAAAACACCGCAAAACGTGCGTTGACGGCGGTTTGTTCGCTCAGATATGCCGCTTTTTGGACATTTCAACATTCTACGAAGGCGAGGAATTACACACGCAGAATTTCGCTACGATTTTCCTGCCAAATTTGTCCCTAACCTAAAAGGACCTGGCGGGTACACTTAATCCGTATCTGAAGATCTATAGATGCGCAATGGATTTGGGACTGTCATCGACTCATCACCAGAGACCGGACAAATGGGCGTAATTACTCGAAATAATGTGGACATGACTCCAAAGATTTTAATTAAACAAATAAAATTACATTAATTGATTTCTTACCTGAACTTTAATCTTGATCCTTTGCAGGACAGTAATAAATAAATAATACAAAGACGGAGTGGCCATTAATATTAATCCACTTAAGTTTCCTCCATTAACATCCTTGGATTGCGAAATGAGCTTTTCACCTCATTAGTTTGTTTTAGCCTTGAAAAGGAATAAACTAACCAAGGAAAAATTATAAAAAATACTGTTTAATTGCTTTAATAAATCTTGCAAAGAATGACAATTAAAGTTCAGTTAAGTAATCAATTAATGTAATTTAATTTGTTTAATTAAAATATTTGGAGTCATGTCCACATTATTGCGAGTAATGACGCCCATTTGTCCGATCTCTGCTCATCACATACAGGAATTTGGACTCTTTTTTTCTCAAACCCGAATTGGACATGGTACGAAAGGGCCAAAAGCCGTTCCAGAAAAAACTTTTCTATGCAGGCTTTGAAATTAATAATATTTCCACATTGATATTACAGAGCTCCTTTGATAAGTATATTTAGCTCTACATTATACATAAGTTTAGGGAATGTTCAGTTAATTGTGAATAAACAAACAAAAATCATTCAATGTGTTTGGATGAGACAGGGGCAGGTCTATTTAACTTAATGACGAAGAACTAAGTAATCAGTTCAGCAACAGTAAACTTAATAACGAAAAGTTTCCCAAGTCACAACCAGAGCTTGCTGATGCTACACCAATATTATATCAAAAAGTTAAATTACTATAGTTCCCGCAAATTATGAAGTCAATCCTGACATTTGTAAACGCAGTAGAATCTGGAATCCTAGTGAAAAAGGGCTTAAGTCAACTTTGCTTTTAATAAAAAAGGGTGTAAGTCATTTTCGGAGACTACTAGACCTACACCCTTTTTCACTTGAACCTCAGAAGGCTGAACCCCCTTTTCGCTAGGTCCCCAGAATTTACGACCACAACTTCTGCCCTCAACGTTATCCGCATTCACCGTCCCACGGAAATAGTGATATTTTTCGCGAAGCCTGTCGTTTGGCAAAAATATATTTGCCAAATGTATCGTTTCCCAACTTTTTCATTTGCCAACCCAATTTTATATAAATATTTCAGGATTTATTTCTGTACCATCGTGTAGAACCCTATACGTCAGGTTAGGTTAGTTTAATAAAATCCTGAAATATTTACGGTTACAGAAAACAAAGCGAGTTGGCAAATGAAACGGTTTGGAAACGATACATTTGGCAAACATATTTCGCCGAAACAAAGGTAATCCTTTTTTTCGGGATAAAAGGTAGCCTATCTGTTGATTCAGGCAGGGTATAAGGTCCAATTCCATTTTATTTTCCAAATTCTTCCGCATTTATTAATTGCAAATTACTAGCATTACTAGCATAGATGCATTCCATCTTAGTCGCCAGTCGTCGTCGTCGAGGGTTGGCAACGCATTTGAAGTCTTAGGATTGCAGTTTTGAGATAGTAGTCTTGAGGTTTCAAATGTCAATGGGTCTCAGATCCCACTTGCCATCAGGTGGCATGAATGCTCGCGTGCCTTCTTACAAAAAAAAAATGTGTCATCGGATTCTGACATTCTTGACTTCATGAACCTTACGGGAACTATAGATGGATACAGCAATCTATAGCATAAACCAGACAGGGTTAGTGGATTAAAACCCTGTGTTATTTATTGCTTGAGAAGGGCGCGCAATTAACAAAATTTAATATTATTATTATATAACACTAAGCTCCGGCACGCTTTGTTTATTTACTAATTATAAACCAATTAACCGGTTAATAAGGAATTCATTATTAAGTAATTTTCTGGAGTACTTTATAGTGTGTAAAGGATCGACCACACTGAAAGTTAAAATACGCTGACGCAATGACAAAGAGAAGGGTCTACTGCGTCACGTTTTAATGCGTTTTAACTGACAAGTGTAGTGTGTATTTACGTTCAGAAGAACGCCTTGTAATTAATTCAATTTTGACGCATCTCAATTTACACAATTGCATATTTTAATATGCTTCTGCGTAGTCGAACTTTAACTTCAGTTTTTTTAGTAATATTTTCCCAAACTATCATTTAGGTACTTATTGTAATTGGCACTAATTAGTTGACAATAGTTTTACAGGTATTGCATGGAAGCTAAAAAATTAATACCTACCATAAATTGTAAAGTAATCTCGAACTACTAAGGCGCATCCCACTCCTTAATTTCCCGTCCATTGACGCAATCGTGTAACGTCAATTTGAGTGGAAGGCACGCCGCCGTAATGGATTAAAAACGCTTCCCGCCGTAGCGTAATCGAAGTCGTAGTATTAACTCATTCCTTTTTCAAACTTGTGTATGCAAAATCACGACTAAAGAACAAGTTAATCGTTATCAACTGACGCTGAGTGCGACCGTGTACAATTAGTCGATACCTCTCGTTTTTGTAGAATGGCTTCTTATAAATAGTTTACATTTTGTTCGATGTCGAACTCACTGATAACCATTTAATTTTTATACTAAACCATAAAATGTTGGAACAATTTTGCAATTGATGATTAAGATGCAATGATTGTTGACTGCTATTCCGTTGACGATTTGCTAAAGCGGTTCCGTTACAAATTGTCGTTAAAATCGTGAAGAAATAAAGGCTTTACCACACCAATAGAATCGAACGACGTCAATCAACCTATTCGACAAAACAATCGATGATCAATTCACAATTTGTTGGTTAATAGGTGTGGTAACACCCTAACGACTATAGTCGAGCAATTCCGTGCGCGGCTGATTTTGTTCGGTAACGTACGTCGCCTCGTGGGACGTCTAATATAAAGGTCACCACAGACTATCAGTTTCATAAATTTATTTACAGCGGCTTGACAGACTTGGTTCCTCAGGTAAATTGTTACCCCCTTATTTATAAACGCAGAATATACCTATTTTATTAAAAGTATAATTTGTCACCTTCTGTCAAATTCAAACGTCACTGCGACGGAAAAGGATAAATCATGTTTCCACACTTTAGCTATTAAACTCTAAATACCATATTTCGAGATTAATGAATAAGAGGGTTAGTCTGTGGGAGCCTTAAGGTAATGTCAAACTTCTATCTGAGGGCAACGCCTCTGAGTCCAAATATCCAACATGGTTCTTCATTTTCATTGTTAATTGAACGATGTGCTCTTATTTAAACACGTATCTTAACGATTATATTACATTAATATCACCTTTGGCAAAATATATTTTGGATCCGTCAGTATCGCGTTGAATTATTCCAAGAAATCATATAACATTTTAATTACCTAATTAATGACTTCTTGCAATTATCCAATGCATCGTTAATGTGCATAAATTCGTAAAAAGGAGAAAATAAAAGGGTATTTTTTTTTGGCAAAATGATAATGATTTTGGAATAGGTGGTTATACAAGAGAAGGACGGACAAAGAGAAAGGGACAGAGGAGATTACAATAGAATAAATGCGCAAAATCCAGGAGGATTACCTACCTCAAAGCACTAAATTCGTAGCCTTAGATGCTGTTACTCTATCTCGTTAAAGAGTGAATCTTTAAGGGAAAGAGATAGAGTTAACGTCGTATGAACGTCGATATTTGGGTATGACCCTAATGCGCTCGGGCCGACAAGTATTGTTTATTCTAAATAACATTTATATTTATACTAATCCATAATTTAGTGCACTGTAGGTATATACGAGTATATTATTGCTTACAGACATTCTCATGAATCTTTGTGGATAAGAAACAAATTAATATTGCTTTGTTTTTACTCGTATACTTAACGTTGTAAACTCTATGAAATCTTCGGATTTCATCTACATACATACATACATACATACATAAACTCACGCCTTCGTTCCCAGAGTGGGGTAGGCAGAGCTACAGAATTACAAGATTTCTGAAAAATAACCCTCGACCTTAATTAAAAAATATGAATGCTTGCACGACTGAAAAAACTTAAATGTAATAAAATTATATTATTTAAAACCGAAATGTTGATTTTTATCATTAAATCTGGACGGCAAAATGACAAGTACAAGAATCTAATAATGACAATTAGTGAAAGAAGACTAAATAATTGTTTCTGCTTTAAATTTTGTTACCGTTTTAATAAACTGATCTCGACTCTAATGCTCGTCTGAAGATGCGTCATAAATGACAGTGTTCCATGGTTTGACGTTTAAATGACGTATCTTGTGACGGGCATCTCAGCCAAGATGAGTTTATTAATACGGCCCTTAAGAATGGATTTGACACCAACAGCACATTTGTCGTATTCGCCCATGCATAGGAATATTTTTACATTAAACGTCTTTGAATCGTAAGCAATGGTCGGAATAGGTCTTGACGCATGTTCATTCATGCGATAGTGAGATAAAAATTGCTTATTGAATGAACATGCATCAAATTTAGGTAAATAAGCACGATGTACCATTTCTGACCCCTGATAGTTGCAATATTACTACCTACGTACTTTATACTTTGCAAATATAGTGCCAAATACCAACGCTATAAGGCACTGCCTTTTATACTCACAATATACCTATTTTTTTATTCACAAGCGTCCTAAGTTATTACTTAATTCTTTCTCAATACCTAACTTGTATTCTGTCAACATTATGCAATTAAATAACCAAATGAACACACTAAAAGCATTCAGAATTAAAACAACAGATCTTTTTTCGCAGTAAAATATACTAAGCGGATTTCTATTAAATTCAAGCGACAAGTAAAATTAATAGGAAAAATAAATCAGAACCAGGAATTCAGTACTAAAGCAACGATTTCCAATTACGCGTCCATTCATTTCAGTAGGATTATTCTGGAATGAAATTCTTACTTAATAGTATTCAGCGGATCTGAGATCCTTTATAACATAATTATATTTTAGTTATAGTATGCAAGCCGACATAATGCCCTCTATTTTTATGGCTATCGAATACTAAATAGTAATTGTGCAAGCTCATTCTTTAAACTACCTACCTACCTCGGTACTTCCAGAGCCATCAATCTACCAAGACAGTTCTTACAACGCCACTCAACTTCACTTGACGTGGCCTTCTAATTCTTACAAACAATTGTTTCTTACCTTATGATAAGATATACAACATATCCAAATCTGACGGCATTATTTACTTTATCATGAACAACATCGAATTATCTTTATCGTATTTACAGCTTGGTTCTGGCCACTATTATTCGACACCGCTAAATAAAATAGAGGCTGATTAGAAGTGTAGATTTAGAGCGGGCGCAGCCGCGGCACCACGGGAATATTGATTGCACCATAGAGTCACTAATTGAACGAATGTATGAGGGCTATAGTGGAGTTTCGTCACCTGGGTCGGTGTGAGGAAGTCGCACTGACTTTGCATCTGCGAGCACCCCTACACCCTCAAGGCAGGATCTCCTGTTTGATAACACATCCCTCAAGAAAGCCCTCCGAGGCCCGGCCAGGTCGGTCCCTGTAATCGACCTCGTTAACTTCCTCACTGCAGGAAGTTTTAACGCTTCTTCATAAGATGGAGGCTCGTCAGTCGGAGTGGTTTGCGCTCGACCACCAAACGGATCTCGAGAACATGTCGGAGATAATTCACTTGAGTAAAACAGCGTATTCTCACCGCTTCGATTCGGTTGTGGTTCCGACATTGGTTGGTAGCAAATTGGTGCTGACGATCGGATGTCCTCAAGTATCTGTCTCGCCGTTCTATTGGTTGATATCATACCGGCCCACGATCTCCGGTTCTGTTGCTTAGCCTCATGCGATCTGGCAATTGCTGAAATGTTATGACTAGAATGCGTGCTAGCTACTGCGACCCTAGGCCTGCGAACAGGCTCGTCGAAGGATGCTGCTTTGATGGCAGGCCGGCTGGGTCGTGGCTCGGGTTCTATGTTGATCGCCACTCCGTTACTCTCAGTGTTTTCTGCCGGGTCTTCTCTGAGAGCGGCGTCGATGCGCATAGCTTCGGAGTAGGAGGGGACTAAGGCACAGTTCTCTCGGATAGCTGCGAAGAGCTCTAGACTATCAACAGTGGAGGCGTGAGAGAGGGGAAGGGGACGGGACGGACGCGGTGCAGAGCACAGCAGAGCACTCTGCTCGTCTGCAATGGTCCACCCATAATTCCTCTGCGGAACTGGAGGCAGCGTATCCGACATATGCGTATCTATGTCCAACTGCCTGCTGGGGTCCAGTTCGTAGTTCGTGCCAAATATTTTAGTTATCTGAAAAAGATTGACAAGTGTAGACTTATATTACGAAATAAGTTAAGATGGTTACAGAATTAACAACATGTTTTTAGGGTTGTTGGTAATTCTGTAAGTCTGTCTACTCCACTCTGGGAATGAAGGCGTGAAGGTATGTATGTATTTAAGTTAAGATAAAATTATAAAATGGATGTGTGTGTGTGTAAAAAGTATTACGTAAAGCTTTAGCTTTTTTATAACCGAGATTTTATTGTTTTTGCTGTAGATATTGTTAATACAGCCAACACAAAGAAGGTGGCATTCATTAAAAACTCACTGTATAATGGACGTAGGCGGTGTTGCATTCTATGACGATTCGAAGTGGCCAAGAGAGCAGGAGACAGGAGAGGGTCCAAAAGAGCCACTGCGATGAATACCACGGACAATTGTCAGCATCCCTGTCAAAACATGAGCGACCTTTCAGTTTACTTGATACTTTAGTTAATTATCATAATAATACTCGTATTGACTCTATTAGTACCTGTATGCCACCATGTATTCTTTGAAAGAGCTGACGCCTATCAGATCCAGTCCCTCGCGCATTTCCATGAAATCGTCAAACCGCTCGTGCTCAGCAAAAAACCTCGACCTTTGATCTTCAAATTCTGCAAAATATTATTCTTAGTAGTCTACCTACTGAAATATTCTTACGTAAATTTTATAACTCAGTGTCTTCAAAGGAGTCGTAGAAGCCGAGGTTATCACCGGCGTTAATTTCATGTCAAAAGAAAATGAATTTTCCGCTTTCGCCACACAGTAATTGGAAGAAATTTACTTGCCATTTATGTAGGTAGTCTAATAATTTTAATGGCTCCTTATTTACTTGTATGTACGACAAACGAACAATTACGAGTAGCATTGTTGTAGGTAGGTGTGTCCAAATTAAATACCTACCGTAGGTGTTTAAATTATAATTCACAGAATTTCGTAACTTTAAAGTAAGCAGTCAAGTAAAAAGGTTTTAATTATACTCTTATATTAATGATTTTGCAATATCGCAATAAAAAAATATTTCTTTTTTCTTCAGTTGAAATTAGGCTGATGAGCTGATCGTGTTTGCCTTATGCCATCATTGCCACAGATTAGACGCCCAAAATCCTCAAGACATATAGAATTTTACATGCTTTGAACTAATCAATGCATCGATTTTACTGCTATCACGGCTGGTAGGATGGTTATAAAAGAAACCTAACTCAATACTACTTATGAAAATTCGGACAAATAAAACAGGATAACGAAAATCTTCGGACTTTCCCCGTCCTAAGTAAAGATAGCAGTACTGACCACTGGCAGCCTCAATGTTGGCGAAGGCGAACCCCTTGCTGAAGCGGACCTTGGTGATGGGCGTGCTGGAGTCGAGCACGAGGTTTCTGGACGCGTCGCGCTGCCCGCAGCACGCATGCGCGAACGACGTGCTCGCGCTGTGCGTGTTCACGCGCTCATAGTATACCTGATGTGGAGACTAGCTAAATTTTCATATTTACATTTAAATTCAAGAGAATCGTTGTTGGGAGTTTAGTGACATAAACATACCCTATATTCGCTTGAACCAAAAAATTGGTCTCATTTTGATGCTAAAGATGCTTTGACATTAGTGAGGCAAGCCGAGACGAGGTGAGACAAGAATAGCAATCTCGTAGGCCCACTTTAAAAAAAAGTGAAATCAAACACTAAATAATTATGAAGAGTCATAAACGTCGCGCCACAACTCCAAATTAATCGAAATCCCGACTTTTCACTTTCCGCCCTTTTTTTTTTGATTGCTGGGTTTATTTTTAACATTACTTCAATTCAATCTTCTTCGCCTCATCAGTGAAAAAGCACTTTAATGCGGTCATTCTCCTGGCTTCGTTTATGTCAATTCGTGTTTTTGAAATTCGTTATGCATCTTGTCTACGGTTATTTCGTTAAGTATATTCATTGTTTTGTTTTATAAAAATACAGGGACCTAAAACAGTCGTGTAAGATCATTCTCCTGAACTGAAATTATGTAGAATTTTTCCGGGAAGTTAGGGTAATAAAGTTGTGTTTTTAAATTATGTTCGCTGCGCAATGTACTTATAACGTGAACCGCCGCCCAGGGAGTAGCGAGTTAAATTCCGCTTCGCTGCGTGGCTTTCAAAGTACATTGCTCGTTTTCAGTAAAACTGTAAAAATAGCTACAGCTTTTCAACTTTTCGAGCTTTAGGATGTTAATTTAATAAAATGCACATGAATGTAAAAAAAACGGGGAAACATACATTTCTTAGATTTGTAGTGGTCATATAGGCACCACAGATTAACAGGACGGTAGTCAATTTTAGCCTATCAACTTATCGTATTAGGACAGAGAAGTAGTATCTGAGTTCCTCTTGGCCTGTCAGTCCAACTGTTTGTCCTGAGCACCCAATACACCCTGTATAGTGGTATGAAAAACCGCAATAAAGCCAAAGTGCATAGTAGACTATGTTATCCTAAATTGCGTTTAAAAATATCTGACACGGTTCTATTACCTACTAATGCATAGGAGCGTGTCAGATATTTTTAAGTGCAATGTTAAATAATAATAGTACTGCACGTGTTTTCATACAAATATTAACGTATTCTATTGCTATTCGATAGTGTACCTTGTGAAGGGATGGGTTAGGGGAAGGGGGGTCGGGGGGGTGTAATCCTACCTGTGTGGTGGTGTAGGCGTCACCGTTCCGGTACCGCGTGACCTGCCGCTTGCGCCTCACGTAGTGGTAACATATCGCCTTCCACCTGCACCAAGATGCCCTTATCATGCAAGGTTAGCTTTTATACTTAGTGGGGAAAAAAATATTTTTACTAATACTGAAAATGAGAGTATGTTATTTGTTCCGTCTTCTGGATTCAATACGTCAATTGATATGTGAACGGTACAGAGATAGTTTATTTATTTATATATTAGACATACCAAGAGAGTAGGGTAGAATACACCATCCATCCATCTACCCACCAGCCATCTTTACACCGTTTTGGCCACTCAAAATTTGAACTAACAGATTTTTGTAATTTCATAATGCTTAACATGTAAAAGTACCGGTTTTGGCCATCTTTACACCGTTTTGGCCAATCAAAATGTTAACCAAAATATTTTATCTTTATATTATATCTTCAGTCTTAACTATTTATGAATATTATTTTTAATTTGACAGTATATTTGATACTCATTTAAACCTTAAGTGGCTAAAAATGGTACAGTGGCCATAAACGGTTCTTCTACCCTACACAGCTTGTATATTAAAAGCACATTTAGCACGATAGTTTCATGCACTATGTCACTCCTACAACCAAGACAAATCGGACGACACCTCATATGTTAAAATCCATCAAGCCGTTTGGAATGTAGAGCGTGCCAAAGAAATAGACAGACACACACTCGTAAAATATAACCGTACATCTGACGCAGTCGGGTAAACAATTAATCAAAAATTGTTGCGTGTGAAGGAATAGAAATAGCATTTTTTCCTGCTGTTAACATTAATATTCAGGAAATTCATGGTTGTGCAATGTCTCAGGTCAGGATTGACTAGCCACACCGGATGCGTGCGCGTAAGGTCTGTTCATCCTTACTTGTCTTATATAGTAAACAACTTTCTAACCTCAAAATGAACCTTTTTTGGCTAAAACAGCTATTTTAAACAAAATAAAGCAATCACAGACAATACATTGGCCATGTGATGTCCAAAATGTTAACTCGGTTTACTTTATTTACGATAAAAGAGCTGTTTTAGCCAAAAAAGGTTCATTTGGAGGTTAGAAAGTTGTTTACTATATAAAACAAGTAAGGATGAACAGATCTTAGACGTGACGTGCGCGTGCGCTTTCCACTGCTGGGTATAGTATAAGTTCTCATACGACATGTCACTATACAACGCAGTGGAAAGCGCACGCGCACGTCACGTCTACGCGCACGCATCCGATGTGGCTGGGCCTTAAGAAGTCAATCCTGATGTTCTTACAGTGCTAGGAAGACAAAGGCCCAGTCACACCGGATGCGTGAGCGTAGACGTGACGTGCGCGGGCGCTTTCCACTGCGGTGTATAGTATGAATTCTCATCCGACATGTCACTATACAACGCAGTGGAAAGCGCACGCGCACGTCACGTCTACGCGCACGCATCCGGTGTGGCTGGGCCTTTATCTTCCTAGCACTGTAAGAACATGAGCGCCGTTTGAGCTAGCTCTCTCCCAATGATCACTACAAACTACAACGATTGTCATATACATATTATACACACAGTCAGCGTTATAAGAAGCTGCACACTTTAGTACCCTGTCGCTGCAACGCCTTTCATAGATTAGTGCAGCAGTTCAAACATGGCATGCCATAGACAACCTTATGACAACTTCTTAACGTAGGCCGGCTTTACACTAAAACTTACGACTTACGTAAGTAGGGACGCAGCTATCTGTTAGAATGAGAAAAAAAAATTTCCATCTACTTCTAACCAATAGCTGCGTCCCTACTTACGTAAGTCGTAAGTTTCAGTGTAAAGGCCGCCGTAGGGTGACCATGATAGTTAATAATATTCACTACCTTTTTGTTATTAATACAATAATTGGGAAACGAGGAATCGCTTTAACTCAAACGTAGGTATTTTACTTTTATTTTTGCTTGGTAGTAAGATAAATTGATTCCTATACACTAATACAAATTCACCGTGTATACTAAGAATTTGAATAACTTAACCTACAAAAAAGTTAAGTGACCTAGAAGTGGCACATACGAGTATTAGATTGTGAAGTCCTAAGAAAATCCTCTCCAATCTCGGCCTTTGTTTGTGGACGCTACCTACACAATACGATTTTAATAGCGGGGGTTCCGTCGCGGAAGCAATTCGCGAAATGGGGTTCCTTTGAAAAGGAATTTATGCCGGCGGTTAGGACTTGGTATTTGCCGAAAAATATTAAAATACTAATATAAGACCTATAAATACCTACTGCCATTTGCAATTTCCGCGATGTTTTTTATGTTGTTTTAACTCATTCAAAAGCTGATAAACCAAGTAAGTTATTTAAGCAATGTGCACGCAAGACGTCATCCTTTTTTTTAAATCTATTTCACTTAATAATCACACTTTATAAATTCATAGAAATATTAAAAATAATGTTTAATAGTTAAGAAAATGCCGATTTTTGAATACGGCACTATGTGACCTTTTTTTTCTGGTAATGAGCTGTACTTTACCCTTATGCGCTTATAACACCTTCCTAAATTAGTCACTAACAAGAGGGACGCAGCAATACGTTGGAACGAGATGGAGATATCTCCATACGTATCTAACGTATTGCGGCATCCCTCTTGTTAGTGACTTATTTAGGAAGGTTTAGAAGCCCTTTAGTCTCACCTTACCAATCACACCGTAGAAAAAAATTACACAAGATCACGTTGTCCTAACAAGGGTAGGTAGCGTATTTTTATGTCATCACTAGAATAAAAAGGGAAATTGGATGTCTTCTCTTCTAAATCTAAACTATAATCGTTTTTTGTACAGGTATAATAACAATTTATTTATGTCAAGATGGTAAAAAAACGTCATTTATGTAGTGAGGTTCACTTAAACTGCAACATAGAAATAATTAATTTGTAATATTTTTCGACAAATGCCAAGTCACTAGGTACTAACTGCCAGCATAAATTCTTTCTCAAAAGTACCCACATTCAGTATCAATTTGTTTCTCAGCGTGCAATAATCACAAAAAATACCAGTTTGCATTCCGCTAACTGACCAAGTTAATTAAATACAGTGACCTTCATATATTAATCAACCAGATTGTCGCTTAAGTAATTGGAAAAGCAAATTTAGTGGCGAGTCGCCGGCGTGAAACGGTAAGGCGATTAGAGACCCAGGGCGTTACTGATCCTGTTTTGGATCTAATGGATATTTTGTATCGGTTGCCGACGAGGCTTAGGAGTTTTGAATCAATTATCATTATATTCAAATAAAGCTTAAGGGAGATCATTAGGGGCCTGTTCTAACAGTGGTCGCCCGTAAGTAAAAATGTCAGGTAAAATTTTAGTAACTTCATACAAGTTTTGACATTCCTGACCGAAATTTGATCTAACGGATCTTTATAAAACCCAGCCTAAAATGTCATTTTAGTTATGATCGAATAAATGAGCTACGATTAAATGAGCCACTTTTTTATTTTTGTCGAGTATTATAATGCGAGATTTAGGTTGTTTTAAAACATTATTTATTGCCAATTCATTTAAACTTTTGGATATTTTTTTTAGGTAATGGATTGATTTGGAACTAAAGTTTATTTCTATTTTTTTAATTTTATGAACGAGAATTCTGAGTAGCCAAAATCAAAAATAATTTTTGCCCGTTTTCTATAAATATTCACCTAGTTTATTATTTTTTTACTCGAAAAATTTATATGAAAGTGGTAAAAAGTAATTCATACATTTTTTAGACGACTTTCACAGCAATACATTGTAAATTTTTCATACCGTTAAGACGTCAAAACGATTCATGAATATATGACATTATAAACCTCTTCCAGCAAAATTCACATAACAGTCGCCGGTGTCAGGTCGATTAATCAAAACAAAATAATAAAAACAAAAAAGTAGCTCATACATTCATTAAAATTAGAAATTATCTTTCGTGTTGCGCATTAAAACTTGTAGAAATACAGTATTTCAACTGTAAAATCACGTAAATCAGCGAAATCGGCAAAATTTCGTATACGGCCTCTTAAAATGGGAATGATACTTACCTAGTTCATTTGGAAATACATCCCTTAGCATAAGTGCGTTAACATTAAGATCAAAGTCAAAAGCGTTAATATCTATACGGCCATCGCGCCAAAGATATGTAAACATACACCTTATTATCGGCGTGTAGATATTTTCGACACTTTTGGAACGTATATACAGCCTTGGCCAAAGGTGTTGCGCACCCCACGTTTTTCTTTGTAACTTATAAATAAAGTATTATTTTTTAATTTAAAAAATATACAAATACGTAAAATATAAAAAAGTGCGTGAACATGTGCAAATTATTAGTAGATATCGTTGCGAAGTAGCTATTTGCGTGTGAAAAATGAAGCTAGAAAAATTCAGGTTTTACAATAAAATATAGGTACCTAGTTAATCGTATTTTTTTCACGGAATTTCCCTTAACTAACTAATCTTTCCGATAGATATACAACTTTCTATAATAAAAGATATAAATGCATCTTTTAAAGTTTGACTTTTAAGAAAAACGCATGGGTGCTCAACTCAACACCTTTAGCCAAGGCTGTATGTATATTTATGACTTTGGCTGTACCTAACAATGTACGAGTATTTAATTGTAGCGCTGTAGATGTCTGATACCTAAGCAAAATGCTGAACTACTTAGTGACCTAGTGTGCGTCTCACTTCCTCGGGAACACACACATTATATGCTTTTTCTGATGCAGCCAAGATGCAAACGATACTAACGTTTTTCTTTTCCATCGCTCAAAATGTATGGGGTGACATTCTAGTTCGTTACGATAAAACATGTGGTTACATTTTGAGCGATACAAAAGAAAATCGTTAGTGTTGCGGTTGCATTTTGGAGATCTGTTCTCTATAGGCTCTATTGTGATGTTGTTTACTTTTATTTTCGTTACATTTGTGAGGCTAGAAGTTATTTCTATCTTTTTAACCGTTTCAATATCCCCCAGGTTCTTTTAGATACTTTCTTTAAGGGTTTATATTTTCGTATTTTCATCATCATCTGTTCATTACTAAAGTAAAAAAATCTTCATCGAAATATTGTCACACTTGTCATCATTTAAGGTAATGAATGTCAAATCAAACGACAGCTCTCGAAAGAATGGGGCCATTATTAAGGCGTTCACGCAAATCCCACCAAGGCCACAGAAGCCTAGCGATTACGGGCGATCTCTATCAGTATGCGGGCTCGCATAATGCCCCATTTTGCGTTATCAAGTCGATGCGGTACAGTTGTATAGTAATTGCATTCATATATGGCTTTGGAAATTGACATTCGAGTTTTGGGATACTGTTTTTAGCCGAATATGTAAAATAATATGTAAAAATCCAGAGTTTAATAGTCTTTGTAAGTATGAACGAATTAATAAAATGTAATTATCTACATAAATACTAGAGGTATACATACGTAATGTATGTAGGTATGTGACCAAAAATCAGACAAACTCTAGCTTCTGAACTACTTAACCAATTTTAATAAACGTGAGTATCTTGCTTCATCAAAAAACGTGACTGTGTAAAATTTTATAAAGATGGTAAAATAGTCGTCAGTCGGATTTAGGTTTTTCGCTTATGAAATATGCACAGGGGAGTTTAGGAGTTTTAGCAAATATTGTTAGAAGCACTACCTAATTATTTTAGAATTAGGGTTTACCCATAAAATTAAATAAAATTCTGTATTTTTGTTCTAAATTTACGTCATAGACACGGTACATAATGATGTTGAAGAAATACGATTTGTTGTTGAAAACAACCTATTTTATTGCGTGGTAAAGTTTTTACAATAAAATCAAAAGCTCTTACCAAACCCTGGGCGTGGCGGTCCTCATAGCATGAACTCTGGAGCTGACGGCAGCAGTGTCCACCCTCCGGGCCAGCTGGATCCTCGCGGTGCTGTGGTAGCATTCCACCAGATACACCAGGTAGAGCAGTAGGACGAACGCTATGGGAATGTACGCGTAGCCCACGTCGCATGGGGACTCGCGGACTGTCCGCTTTATTGGGAACCTAAGGGAGACAAAACTGACTTAGAGGTTAAACAATACTTGTGAATAGAATAGAATATATTTATTTGCTTGAAAACATGGTTACAAGGTTCTTAGTACTAGCAGTTTGAGTGTCACATGTTTTGTCATATAATGCAAAAAGAAAACCCGTCCAACCGGGAGCCCACAGTTTTATCTGTGAGTTTTATTCATAGCTAAATTAAATATGGCACGGGTTATACTTAAACTATTTTTAGTCATAATCATAAAGTCATAATTATCGCAAGTTATGATGTATTTAAAAAAAGACGGTTACTTTTTCAGGTCGTTTATTAATCAAACCTAACCTAACGTAGCCTTATCTACACGTAAGATATTTAAGAAATTCTGGAAAGTTAAACGAATATATAGATTTGTCCCAATTTTATTTTTTCCGAAACCTACCTACTATGTTACGAGTATACCTACAAGCCATTTTGTATTAAATGCATATTTTTATTGCTATAAATAGGTAGGTTAGGTTAGACTTCCAGAAAAAACCAAAAGTCTTCCATCGAAAAATTACGTGGCGTTACAAAAATTCGGAATAATGACTCTTCCGATTTATGTAGTGTAGATACCCCAAAACTCCGTTATCATAATTTTAAGTACCTAATGTCCTCTGATGGACAGGTCTTGAGCTCATCGTGCTTTTAGTCGGGCTCATCGCGGCAATCATTTTCAATAGTAGATATTCGCAATGCCTGTTGATGGATGATACGTCGCCATTCAGGGCGCTGTGGTGTGGACTTCCCACTCCGGGGTAGTTTCCATTCCATTTTTTCATGTGTCTCATTGATGTGATGGATTAGTAATTGGTGCGAATATGTCAAGGCGTGTTCAAATTGAACTCATGCCTTGGTGTACTGCCAGCCGCCCCGCGACTTTGAGTCGTAAATCTGTTACCAATGAACGAGGTGAAAACTGCGTTTGTTGCTGATATTGTGATGGAGAGCTGAAGTTGCCCCGTCAGAGCATAAAAAATACATTTAAGGGCGTGCTTAAAACAACCTTAGGATGAGCTTTAAGTTTTACCCGTGGAGTGAACGAGCTCGTATGACTTCGATCACTCGATCGACCGTTCGACAAAGAGCTGTTTTTAAGAGAATACCACATCAAACCTATCGCTGATTTACTTAATATTGCGCATTGTCAGACAAATGTGAAAAGGCTCTATGTGAGTTATTTTCGATGTTGTCATGTTTAAAAAAATACAGTCCCCTTTGGTTCAACCTAAGCTAGACAAAAAATTTAGCCTACGAAAGGAGAGTAAAAAGGAGGACGGGTGAGGCAAGTAGGATAGAGAACTAAAGTTTTTACGTCTGAGAACACAATAAAAGCTCCTGTTTTTGTTCCGACCTTACTTATTGTGGCAACTGGCGTATGTCACATGCAGGCAAACCCCTTCAATTCTGCTGCCGCCAGTTGAGACATGTTCAAAAAGTGTCAAAAATCTACGTATCCTTTAGTTTAATTTACGTATTTAGGCGGATCAGTTCCTTGTTTTTTTTTTAGTGGTACACAATTTAAAGCCAGTGGTTGCCAATGAACACAGTATCATCACATTCATCACCATGTGAGTTCTGCTGACATGGTTGTAAAGCTTATAATGTACAACTCGATCAGATCGTGATCAGATCTTTATCAATTGCCAATATTGCATCAATTAATGAAATCCAGAGATCGCTTACCACAATATAAATAAATAAATATTAGGGGACAATCTCACAAACAGTCTTTAGATTCACGTTTGCAGGGCCATATTGCTGAAATAGCATTAATAAGACCGCATTGCGTCAGCCGATAAAGGCACTCGCGCTCATAACACAAATATTTGCCAATACCAGGACTCGAACCCAGAACCCCTAGCATCGTAGGCATCTCTAGCAACTAGGTTAACCGCGTCATCAATATATAACCAGTGCCCCTTGACAAGATACATTGCGAGATTGCCTTCGTTATCGAAAATGTATAGGACTGACGGATGGTCACGTCAAGCGAATTCGAAAATCGTTTAATTGGGCCTCAGTACAATCTGACGCACGCTGATAATGGCCTAAAGACTCACGTGTGCAGATCGATCAGCTCCTTGTCGATCTTGGCAGTGTTGCACCAGGCCACGGAGCCGAGGCAGCCGGCGATCATGAGGGTGAGCATGAAGCACTTCCAGTTGCCCTCGCGTCGCAGCACGCCGCCCAGGCTCTGCTTACGGGGACGCTGTGGAAGAACACCTTCTTTAGAATATATACTCATATATTTTTGCTTCCTGATTACTGGAGATGGAGGGTGAAGCTTTTGATATGTATGTACGTATTTTGTACGACTCGATTAATTAATCGGCTGCGTTGTAGTAAAAACCAACAAAATTTTATATTAAAATTCAACAAAAAATACCCAATTGGCAACAGGACATTTTTTAAACATGTGATCTGCGGGCCTGTCATGGACGTGGTAATGGATATGGATAAACGGGGATAAAACATCTGTCACTTTCTGACCACTAAGTAAGTGCGAGAGTGACCCATGCTTTATCCATTGCGATAAAGGCCACCATAATACCACATACTATGATAATACGGGCCCTGATAAAAACTTGTATTTTTTTAAGAAAACTTTAAAAAAGTTCTTGTTGGCAATTATTTAAAAATGATACGTGCTTATCCAATTACAAGAGAACTTAGTAGTCATATTTACAACAGCTTTTGTGTTAGTAATTATAGTCGTTATTCCACACGTGTAATAATCATCCAAAACACTCTATTAATATCAATATATAATAATTCTCTAAAGCAGTTAGCCTTCTCAAAGTTTGATTAAACGGAACTTGTATTAGAACTACTTAACTAACCGACAAACTTCTCATTGGGAACGGAAATATAGCATTCATGGTATTATTATTATGTACCGTCGAGAAGTAATGTGTAGGTTGTTATACAATGAGTGAAAAAGAATGGGCAAGTCAGCCTATGTGATATCGACAAGAGATATGTCACCGGATAGGTCATCAGTTTTAAAATTTATACTGTAGCGGGCAATCCCAAATCTTTGTGACTATAATGACATATTGTGTTTGTGAGAGTCTAGTTCGGCCATTAAAATTTCTCACAGCAATATTAAATGTTGTAGAATATGAAGATATCTTTCCGAGAAGATATCGATTATTGCTATTGTTTACTACGCTGGAGGCCGTTCATTTCTTACCATTCTCCTTTGCCGTGTTACCCATTTTGTAACTCACACATTTGGCGCTTTATTCTACTTTGGTTTTACCCATTTTGTCATCGTATTGTTTTTATCTCGGCCGCCATTACTGTTAAGTTAATAGGAGCTATCATAACGATGACAATACGATATCAATAGGTGTAGACATAAGGCCCGAGGGCCACTATTGTAGGCGGTAAAAATCATATTGTCTTTGACCTGTTATGGTATTGTCTTTTATCTCAGCCGCAATAGTATGCATAATGTCAACAAAAGAATAGCATTGCCAAGGGGAATATTTTTGTAGTCTTTATCTGCTAATAAAAAAAAAAATGCTCAAAGTAAACAACATCTACTTACATTTTGAATGAAAATTCATTTTCTAAATGCCTTTAGTAATGGTTTTGTGACTAAATGTATTTCTTCTTCTCCTTCTACGTTCATTTGTGTTTTTGTTTTTCATCTATCTGAATTCGCTAACGTGTTCCACTAATAACCCTCTTTTCCCAACTAAGTCTAACTGAATATGACATTTCATAAACTGGAACTTGACGAAAAACCCTGTGACTTGTAGTTATCAATCAATCCAATAGGTACATTTCCCGGTTCCCATAAATATTTTAGGAGGTATATTAATCGCCTGGGAGCCCAAATCGGCCATGTTTGTTCACTAAAAATATTGGGCTATGGCAACGAATTGCGGGAAATCTACCGTCTTTATTTACATTGACCCAATAAAGTACGCCCTCGCGGAATTTCCAGAGAGCTCAAATATTACCGATTTCGGTAGACGTTTTGTGCCAAAAAATAGGACCATTTAAAAAGGTACGAAAGTACTCGGTACCATAATTTATCGTCGTCCTTTTTCATAATCATTATAAGTGACGAAATTTGCATCGTAACGACGAAAAACGACATCAATCAATTTTGAATTTCCATCTGGCCGTTTACGCTACATTTTCATTAAGCGCTTGATTAACAAAGTTTATTCAGGGTTTTTACCCGGAATAGGGAAAAATGTTTATAACCAATCATGGTTTCAGGAAAAGGTAGGTTTTTCAGTTCTTGGCATCGAATTTGAGACGGGTAAGCGGGTGCTGCTAGGGACAAGGAATACAGTAAAGAAAAAATACTACGATTTTAACAGGAAGAAGGAGCAAAAATGTTTATTTAATTCTAAAAACCAAGACAAAGTTTTGTATTCTGTGAAAATTGATTATGTCCACCTATTACTTCATTTTAAGAGGTAAATCCAGGACTCAAATTACCGATGTGGGAAGGAAAACCGGGTCGATAGAGCTAGGTTTCAACCGACTGGGTCCCAAGCAATGGGAAACGGAGCATAAGTATACTAAGAAGAAGACAGAAGTGGAATGCTTAAAACAAATTATTTCCAGAAAGAACAAGAACTGGCTATATCTAGAAATGATTTTAGAAATGAAGGGGAGGCCTTTGCTCAGTAGTGGAATACCTAATAGGCTAGAAAGTAATAATGGTAGGTCTAAAAATAATAAGTTTAACCATCAAATTGCAGCTACCTTTTTAAATAGTAACGAATTTACAAAGGAAAATATGTAAAAAAGATAACCGGGCAACTTGGGACTTGAGACAAGTTCTTACAACTTCCGCTGGACGGGTTTTCAGAACTTTACCTCCAAGGCTACTGAAGGCTTTGAAGTATTTCATCTTGTTATTAGTTCTGATTATATTTAAAAAAAACTGTAGTTTAATTCTAACAAAACGACTTTATACTCGATTAAATCAGATGTAGTGCACCAATATATACGTACGACATGATTTTCGGTCGGGAAAGTTAATTTTGTCTTGCTTTTTCACCCAGATTTAGTACCCATCGATAAGTTAGTTGAGGAAGCAAGATGATTACGAAAATACGATGTCATATCTTGATTCTCGTAAGACCCAATACCTATTTTAGTATCATTGTAATTGCGACCTTGTCGAATTCACTATAGGGTGCCTTTTATACACCGTGCCCGGGACGTACCCGAAGAATTTTAACCATCGAGTCTAGACCCTATTTGGAGTATTATAATGTGGTAAAACATGTAGTCCAATGACGCATAATTTCCGAGATTTTTATTATTTAGAAAACAATTTCATAGTTAATTTAATTTGAACTCTGTCACCTTAACGTAAAGCATTATTTACTAAGGCCCTGTTGTTTGATCAGTAGTTCAACTAACTAATTGTTAAAATTCGAAAAAGGAATGGAAAATTTGACACATTTCCTTGAGATTTTAACCATTAGTAACGTTTTTGACCATTAGTTAGTTTAACTACCGATCAAACAACAGGCCATAAGAAAGATTCTTGTTGTAAGTAGCAATATCATCAACGTACAACATAAATTAATTTAATCAATTTCTTAGTAAACAATCCTTAAGTTAAATTTAATTAAATTAACTATGGAATTGTTTTTTAAATAATAAAAATCTCGGAAATTATGCGATATTTGACTACATGTTATACCACATTATATACTCCAAATAGGGTCTAGAATCGATGGTTAAAATCCTTCGGGTACGTCCCGGCCACGGCGTATTTGGTATTACGTCCTAGCGTCCAAGCGAAAACGTGGGGGACTCAGGAGGCTAAGAGCTATATCTGCAAAATAGATATGATAATAAAAAGTTTATATCATCAACTAAAACTCACAGCAATAACAGCAAGTTCATTTGTGATTCACCAAACATCTTCGTTGACGTATCTAACGTCTTGATAGGCTCATATTGAATCAAGAAGCGTATTTCTAAATATAAAAATCTTATTTAATTCAGTGTACAATAAGAGAATTGTTGACTTTAATAACAATGTGACCTGTAGAAGAGTTCTTTATACTTTAGCAGGTCTTATGTTTTTCCTTTACTGTAAGGGCATCGGTTACCAAGAAAAACACTCGGGTGTATTTTAAGGTAGAAAAACTTACTCTTAATCAGCAACCGCTAGGGATAAAACTCAATACCTTGCGACGATGAGTCGATTACTTCAGCCACGGCGCTCGCCTATTGGCATCTATGTACGCCAGAAATGGCTAAATGTATTGGACTTGCTAGAAATAGGTTGTTAACAATATAACAACCACACCACATTCATTGCAAATAAATATGCAGAATACGGGATACTTTACGTGACACTAGCACTATTAATATGCAAGACGTTCACGGACGAGACGTGCAGACGGTCCAAAAGTGGTAAGAGGCATTCATGGTTAACAATACTCTATAAAACCATAATACTTACAGTTTTTTTTTATAATTCAGTAATTTAATTTAGTATTTAGTTGTTTTGCTAATCAGCGATAGAACCGCCTTTTGTTTATCTGTGTTATTTTTAATTGTGCTGTTTCTCTGTAATGTTTTTATTTTGAGTACAATGAAGTGTTTTGTATTGTATTGTATTATACTGGGTGGTAAATTGGTAAATACGGTAATACAAAAATGGTTTACACACATCTTCCCTAAACCAAACCCCTCTCCTAAGTCTCATGCAGCTAATTTTATTAAAAGTATATTTTTTCGAAGTTTCAATTTATCCCAATGTTTTTGGCTTAATGTTACTTTACCGCTATGTTAATTAGTTATGACAATTAGGTATTAAATGTAGGGTAACCATACTTTTGGACTAATTAGTTTTATTCGAAAATAAACGATAATTAAAGAAGGGTAATTTAAACAACTAAATTAGTATTTGTAACTAACTGAGCCTCAATAAATTGTTTTGTATAATCAATTTTTGAGCACTCTGTATGTAAAAGTAGATGTCCACGATTCTGAGTACAGAAAGTTAATTGGGTAATCCCGTTTAGCGACAAAAAAGGCGACCGCAGCCCCGAAGGGTAATACGCTCTTGACGACTTTTCTACAACGAAATGGTACACGAAGGGGTAATCATGCGAGTTTAGAATAACACGTGAATAATAAGGCTAATAATAAAATACTCAGATACTCAGGTAATCAGATACTCAGGTACTCAGATACTTCTTTATTGATAATGTAATAAGTTCACATTGAATGTGGTGGAACACTGACGACCATTAGGATCCTCCATAAAATACGGTAGGAGAATTTGGTAGGCATATTCGAAGATGATTCTATTTGTATGAGCACACCGGACCCATCATTTCAGGCCGCTATTACAATACCTACTTGATTAATTGGGATCTGTACCCGAGAAAATTTGCATTTTGCAAACGAAATCGTTATTGTAAATGTACATGATGGACGTAAGCTGTCTGAAGGGTGGCGTTGAGAACATATGTGAATTCCATACATTTTGTTAGTGTTTGGAAATCGGTCACTTTAGCGGTAGCGTCTATCTAGGGTCCCTGAGGACCTAGCCAAAATGCAATCGCCACTGATGTTTTTCTTTTCTATCGTCTTGAAATGTATGGGATCACCAATTGATCACGTGGATTGTCAAACGAATAGCTAAATGCTAGCCAAAGCCTTTATTTTCGATCGCTTTAAATATATCGTTACCAATAAAAAACGCTCAAATGGCTAGCCAAGTGGCACTTTTGACGTGCACTCTATTCTGTATTCTACACAACAAACCAAAAAACTACTCGAACACCTGATGCGGAATCTGTATTAATCTACGAAGTCCATAATTATTCCGAACCCTGACTTTCTACTGGGTAAACTAACAAACTTGTTCGCCGGTATCGAACAGTTTAGCGGTGAATCTCTATCAAACTCTACGCTGTTGTTATAAGAGATACCTACCACAAGTAACGACTTCCTCCAGTTTAAGCCGCAAACACATAAATCAAAAATCAAATCAAAATCAAATCAGGGTTCATAATGAGCTATTCTAGAGTTAACTTCTAAGCGAGCAAGTAAGATCTATGTAACATTATGATCGCAATAAATGATTGAGTATTGAGTATTGAGAGCGTAGGGCGTAGGCGGTGCGGTACGGTACGGCACGTTCCCATACTAAGGACACATTCACACTGTCTAGTTTTCCACATTGCGGCAAGCAACAAAATGTATGTAACCGTTGTTCCTGTCCACACTTCGATGTGGCTGCCAGTGTGAACAGTAACAACGGTAACATACATTGTGTAGCTGAAGGCTGGTCGCAATATGGGGAATCGCACAATGCAAATGCGCGCTAAAAAGCGTCCCAAAATCGTGGTACAGGCGGTTTTACTATGGGAAGGCGTTGCCCTGTGTCAGCTCCGCTTTCAGTGCGTTTAGGCTTTAACAAGTCAATAAGAAATATAGCAATACTGGCCTAAAAACCAGTAACATGCTGAGCAGGAGCTATTTCGCTCCATCTGGCGCTAGGTCATTTTTTTAATGTTTTTTATTGATAATTTGTTTTTCTGTACCTGTGTTAGATAGGTATGTAAGCAAATAAAAGTTTTTCTTTCTTTCTTTCTTTCAAAGTTTGAAAACTCGGCAGCCCGTATTTCAATATTTTCGTGTATCTACGAGTGTTTTAGGCCTATGACACCTCCAGGATCAAGACCAATCCATACACAGCAGTATAACAGTCTAGATGTGATTGAAAATCGGATGTTCCAGGTCTGTTCATCCTTACTTGTCTTATATAGTAAACAACTTTCTAAACTCAAAATGAACCTTTTTTGGCTAAAACAGCTATTTTAAACAAAATAACGCAATCACATACATACATTGGCAAAGTGATGTTCAAAATCGGTTTATTTATTTTCGATAAAAGAGCTGTTTTAGCCAAAAAAGGTTCACTTTGAGGTTAGAAAGTTCTCTACTATATAAGACAAGTAAGGATGACCAGACTTTAGCTCCTTAACTATTGGACCGATTTAAGCACTATTTGCGCCAAACGGCGCGCAACGGATCGGAACGGAATTTTTTATGGTCTTTAAACGATATTAAATCATGTTCACAGTATTTACTTAAAGTCTAGGTATATTACCAAGCCGCGCACAGCACAGCGGGCGCCTTCCGCGACACGCGGTTTAGGTTAAAAAAATGTAGATTATTGTTGTTAAAAGTCGTTCTGAAATGGCATTTAACTACAGAATAACGGTATGGATTGCAAAACCGCAAGATTTGCGTTTGGTGTATTTAAAAAGGTGAATCAGCATTGTACGATTGTTAAAAATTTACAAACCTTGAGCATGGCGTGGCGTTTCAAAAGTGCCCCACTCGTAAAGGTTGCTAGCGATAGACCTTACAGTGTAGCGCGTAATGGCCTGCCGATTAGGAAATCGTTCAGTCCAAATTCTAACGGTGCCAGCAATGTTTTGACCCCTCACAAAGTAAATGTTTACAACATCAAACATTTTCCGATTGTCCAGAAGTAAATTTTCTTGCTGAGCCATTTTTTTAATCAATTAAATGATTTAACACTTCACTTAACAAGCACTCGCTTTGAAACAAACTCTGAACTGACATCGCTTGCGCATAGTTTTGTGAGGGTAGTATCAAACAATAACATAGACTGATCGTGACGATAAGCGGCCTACCCCCTTCGTAGCTACAGAAAACAAAAAACCATTATTTATAAAATACCGAGGATATTCTTTCGAATTTTCATGAAAAAAAAAATTTTTTGAGCTCAGAATCATGAATATAGTAACCCTATTGTGAAAGTTGCTGACCAAAAAAACACCCTGTATTTAGGGCGGGTTTTATGTTTCGTAGTTTACTTAAGTACTTAACAAAAATAACCTCAGTTTCGATTTAATTTAGAATTTTAACTGCCTATATTAGATAAGAAAACGAATCAAAGAACTTGCCCATAATCAACCTTGGACCTACGCCTAAACTAAAGTTATTGTATAATTAATTTTGGTGCAAGCTTAACCTAAAATAAGCCCATAATACGGGTAAACAAAGACTACGTAATACATATATACATATAATGGGATCACATTAACGGGGGTCCATGGTCTCCCATTTAAGCTGAGTCAGCTGGGCTTAATGTGATATTAGTAGACCCCGTTATCTAACGTATAGTTTGGGACCACGCCGAAATAATGATGTAACAACATTAATAAAATGCACTATTTTATTAATTTAAATAATTTCAATTTTAAACGGCTTGATAATAAACAAAAAGCAAGCTTTAAAAAATCCGATTTTATAAATCCTAAATGACCATTCAAAATGAAAAATGATGAATGAAACCGAAAGATGATTTTGAAATACATATTCAATGATACTCTACTTGTCATAGTTTCAGGAGTTTTTCTTTTTTACAACATGGCGTCTGGTTCCCGCCATATTGAATTTTGATTACTGTCATATCTTTAGTGATACTTATAAGATAAAGACGAATCGATTGATATAAGAATCGTCTAAATCAGCCCATGCGTTTAGTTTCTAGAGCGCCACAAAGGAACAAAGTTACATACCAACATATATAGGCTGATAAACACGTTACCCTCCTCCTTCGGCAGTAGGGTAAAAAGTGTACCGGACCGTCACGTGTAGTACGCCATATTTATATTTGATTTATCTCATTACTGTAGAGCACCCTACCGTCATGGTGCCCATTATGGTGATAGGTACATTACATACATAGTTATAAACTTAAACTCAAACCTATATTGCCATTAAGGATCGTTGACTTTACACATCCACTACCACCGTCTCTAGTTTAATACTTAATTCATTTAATATATGTTATGATTGAGTTCATTTTATAAATTAACTAGTGACCCGCCCTCGCTTCGCTTCGGTTAATGCCAGTTTTCTGTAGTACCCGTACATAATCCAAAACTTATTAAACATAAAAACCTTCCTCTTGAATCACTCTATCTATTAAAAACAAACCGCATCAAAATCCGTTGCGTAGTTTTAAAGATCTAAGCATACATAGGGACAGACAGCGGGAAGCGACTTTGTTTTATACTATGTAGTGATGTAAAAAATATTTGATTATTTATAAAATTTTAACCAAAATTGTCACAACACTTTCTCCCAAAGTGAACGTAAGATAACGAGGTCTAAATATTAGTAGGCAGCTTTGTACCCGCCCAAACACATCCATCGTCCATAGGCAGGACGGAATTTGGACCATCATGGAAGTAATTATGGCATATTTATAATATTAGTATGGATTCGAATATTACAAGTGAAAGCCCGTAACCGTTGCTGTGTCATGGTTTAATGGACGTAAGATCAATCACTCATAACGTTGTTAGTGAAAGAAAAACATTTATAAAACAACAATAACACAAAGGCACAAAAAACAATTGAAGAAGAAGGAAAAGGAAAAGAGACAATATCGCACCTTCAGAACAATAGTGACCTAATTGAAAATTTCTGCTTTCAAACTTCAAGTCATAAATTTATTATTATGGAGATCCAATTCGAAATTTAAAATTTCTGAATTACGTCATTATTGTTTTGAAGGTGCGTATGCTGTAGTGATGATTGTTGCGAAAACGGTCCCAAACCCAACAAAGCAACTGGTGATGATTTACGGTTTAAGGAAAAAAAACCATTAGGTATTATGAACTTTTAGGGATTATGATACGTTAGGCTTATTAATTTTAGGCGTTCTGATACGGAACCAACAAATGTAGGGGCTTGTTGATTTTGAATATAAACAAGTATTTTGAAATAAGTACAGAAATGAGATCTTCACTTACAGGTGTGTTATTCTCTGAAAAAACGGCGGCCGGTCGGACGGACGAGCGAATAAAAGCGGCGAGTTTAAGTAGTCCCGTCCGACCGAACAAAACACATTTTAGCGCGTGCATTGTCAATTAGGGAGCCTTATACGTTCGAGAAGTCATGCTGCCAAATTGAATACACGCGCTAAAATATGTTTTGTTCGCTCTGTCGGGACTAGGTACTTAAACTCGCCGCTTGGACCTTCACTCGAGCAAACGATCACCTTTGCTTATTAAGAGAATCACACTGCAGATTACAGGAAAACTTATATACATTGTACGGTACCCTCTGCACGCGGGTTCAACTCGCATTTGTCCGGTTTTTTCAGCATTATTTCCAAGTAAATAATTGACACTAAAACTTGACGCAGACAAAATTATGGATAACGCAATATAATTACTGTAACCAACCATTTAAGATGTTTCCTTTGTTTATTGGATGGTCGGCGTCAACCTTTGTAATAACTACAGGGTACCCACTGACCTTTTACTAACAATATAAATAACATATTCCGAGGTACTTGACCAGCCTGTATATAGAGGTATCGACGGAAATAGAACACAGGATGACTCAACGTGATATATTACGCCATTAGTGTTCTGGATGCAATATTTTCGTATGGATTATTCTTGTTTAGTTCCGCGTCGTTATTGATATATCGCATCTTTAGAATTATAGTTACCTAACTCAAAAACGTTGGATTTCGAGTTAGGTCTCTATAGTAATAAATATATGTCTCGAAATCGACAGCTGAAATGTTGATTTAGGTAACTATAATTCTAAAGGTGCGATATGTTTTGGCATGGCTTTCTCTAATAGCCTGAAATACAAGTTAAGAAAACTTAGGTGTAGTATGCTGGTTCAAAATAAGCTGGAGTAACTCCACTTGAGACCGTCATTAGCAACAACAATAGGATTATGTGCACCCGGGTAAATTTTATGTAAACACTTGCAATGGGCAGGACTTCTAACGATCTTGATACTTTCTCTTTTCTTATCTTTAGCCCGATAATATTTGCAAATTTCAATATTAGTCAGTTGTTTTTTAAACTTCGAGGTGCTCAGTTCAGTATCATCGAAATGTTTCGTCCGTGGGAGCAATCATGACACGGAGACTGGGTGGTAATTCTCCCAACAAGCAAAGGTGATCGTTCGCTCGAGTGAAGGTCCAAGCGGCGAGTTTAAGTAGTCCCGTCCGACCGAACAAAACACATTTTAGCGCGTGTATTCAATTTGGCAGCATGAGTTCACCAACGTATAAGGCATAATTGACAATGCACGCGCTAAAATGTGTTTTGTTCGGTCGGACTACTTAAACTCGCCGCTTTTATTCGCTCGTCCGTTTGCCGGCCGCCGTTTTTTGAGAGAATAACACACCTGCATCTGATTGTGAATAATATGTTAATATTTAAGTAATATAATAATAATAATAATATAATAATAATAATATAGCCTCTTTATTCCTCAATAATAATAAAAAATGAATACAGTATTATTTTACAATATCATTACATTAAATTTCATTTTCGTACATGATTTTATTACATATTTTATCATAATAATATTTAAGTAATATCTCTATCTATATCGGTAGGTATATATTTTATGATTTTATTAATAAATAATTTAACATAATATTGCATTTTATTCCTGCAACTTGGATAACAAACGATCTCAAATAAATGTATCCATAATATTTGAAAGTATCAAGATATGGTGGTTGTTGTAGCGTAGTACAAAACAAGATAACGCCGAAACATCTCACTTCAAAATACAATTGTTTTATGATGCTTTACTTTATTATCGTTATTGTTAACGTTCAAGCGGAGACACGCCAGCTTATTTTGAACCAACTATACCTATACTAAGAAACCAATTGTTTACTCTTCTTTCTGCAATGTTTCTTCTTAATTTTGATGTTTTTAGGTATAAACTACAGATAACCTTGAGCCTTTAACCTTCTTTAGATCTACATCCTATTTGATACGTGACCTGCCTCTTTTCTTAGAATTCAGATAACAAAGTATTTATTTCTTATCTAGAATTTAAAAAAATATATATGTAAATCTACGTTATTCTTCTTCACAATACATAAATCTTAATTAAAATCCATTAATTCCGCAAACTTCAGTACTAAAATCGACTCTCGTCATTATTTCAGAAAATGTCAACACTATTCATTCTACGTTACTGTTAATATCTGCTTAACATATAAATACATAACTACAACCACGAACTGTAGCATAACATCAACTTTATTCCGAACACACAAGAGTCGAAATACTACGGTCGCCTGTATGTGCCATATAATGTAGTTAGGCTTAGGAAGCGATGCGTACTAAATTGAATTGTTTTGCCAATTCTGGGAATTGATTACATTCTACGAATATCGTTGCTCAAGGCTCGCGTGTTGTTTGAACGTATTAATTTTAATCAAGTTAATATTAGATTAATTAACATGTTCCGCGGCAGCTCAAGCTAAATCACTATGGAAACCCGGATAAGATAATTATGAATAGACTTTCATTCTGATTGACTCATATTCAGTTAATGAGTAAGTATTAGTCGACTTAGTAACGATTTTTCATACACACTCAATTAGAGTTACTCGTAATTGCGTTTAAAATGTCTCAGAGTGAGCTGTGAGTGTGTGAGTGTTAAAAATTCGTTAACACAGTTCGTTAAATATTCGAAAACGTAAAATCAGACCGAAAAACAACGGTGAAAATTATTGTGGCACAAATAATTATGTTACTGTATACGTCAGGAGGTCTGGTCTGGCCTGAGTGCTTGCGTGCCTTCTCCTTGCCATAAAAAAACGTGTATTTTTATATTTATTTTTGGTCTTTATATTTTTTACTTTTATCATTTGTATTTGATGTGACAGTAAACACGTTCCATATTCTTGTTTTTTTCACTAGCCAGTCAATTCCCGTTTCCGCCGAGGCCGAGGCACATATTATAATGCTTTTCTCAAACAATGCGAGGAAATGATAAAAATACATACCTCTAAATATAAGTATTTGTAAAGAGCTTTCCACAAATTGAGAAAGAAAAGTACTTTTAAGCTTCGGTAATGGTTGATTCTTAATTCTGCGCTAACAGGAACGTTTTTAAAACGCGGCAGTTTATAACTTCTATTTAGTGTAGTTTGCTTTCACAGACTATTAAACCTCGTTACTCATCAACAACTAGCTCACCAAAAGGCTCATAAATTACGATTAAATTTTAAGTTTCAGTGTTTAACGGTGGCATAAATGTCAGAACTAATTAATTATAAAATATACTGGCAATTTACTTGTATATTTATAGTATAGTCGAATTAACAGAAAGTATGGAATTAAGTCGTGTAGTCGTGCATTTTTGGCAATCGTTAGAGGGCTTAACTAGATAGTTTTCCCCGGTTTGCACCGTTTCTATTATGTACGGAAAGCCTTTAAATGTTAGGTATAAACTTTAAAGTGCCGTAATTTTGGAGTATGTTAAAAACTATTTGGTGCAAGTTTAGCCACGTGTAAAGACCCGTTTAATACTTAACGTATCTTAATTAAAAAGGTGTGCGATGTATCAAAATTAAGTTATTTGTTTTTCTTAGATTGCGGCTCGAGGATAATTCAGTCGGTTGGTGCAAACTTACATTAAGCTTTTTAAAGCATAATAAACGCCCAGTTTATTTTGCACCCCTGTGCGAATTATGGAACATGAATTTTTCATTATTTTATAGATTGTACTTTGGGGCAAATTAAGGTAGTCGTGAAAATTTATTCATGGCACTTGTTCTAAAGATACTACATTCGCACCTTATAAAAAAAAGGAAAAAATAACGGGAAGTTTATCAAATGTAATCGCAGCGATCGCCGGGCGACCGCGGGCATACCTATTTAATCATTGCCGCGGGTAGTGGGAGCGCGGGGCGCGGGGCGGGGAAGAGCGCAACGCATGGCACCGCTCTGTCAGTTACTTTGTGAAAATTGTTGTGTGATCTGATGATCTCTGTGTACCCTATACAGGGTGGAAAAAACGCATATGAACGGCAACTTCCTTTATATTCAAAAAAGAAAATTCTACACGAAGAAGACTTACTTTTATTTTTTTAAACAATTATTACTGCATTTTTGGAATTTGGTCTGCCTTAACCGGGAATCGAACTGGTCGAATGTATGACAAAACAATAAAACCATGTATTTTTTACGGTTTTTAATTAATTTGAAGGCGTATGTGTTGTAAGTTTAAAATGATCACTATCATGACCCTTTCGATCTGTATCATAAAACAAGACTTTATTGTTGTTTTGTCATATTAGACCAGTAACCATGTCGCCTGAAAGTACGTTGCGTCAAATTCGGTAGTTCTGATTTTTTGCAGACTTGTTTATGATGTTGGCCAAATTAATAATCCAAGTTTGTGACTTCAAGCGCCGAACGCAACTTTGTCAAAAATAAAAAAAACCGTTAAAATTTCGGACTTTTCTCAGACTGGCGATTATAACCCTAAAGGACTAGTTTTTGATAGTAGCTTCTTCGGACGTTTTAAATAAGACTAAATTTGCTACAACATGAGACTAGAATTGTCTCTGTGATAGTTTTCGAGAGTCTCGTGTAGGCGGTAACCTGGGCAGATTGAAGCTGGTTTCCGTCGCAGCCCTGGCAAATAGTAAGTTGGTATCGGAGTTCGTCGAGGTTGTTCAAAAAAATTGCGAAGTTCGACAAAAGTTGAATTTTGAAAAGCTTAATCTCGGAAACTATTGGGTCTACAGAGACAACTCTAGTCTCATATTGTAGCAAATTTAGTCTACTTTAAAAACATCCTAGAAAAGTACTATCAAAAACTAGTCCTTTAGAGTTACAATCACCATTATCTGAAAAAAAAAACCGAAATGTTCACGGTTTTTTTTATTTTTGACTAAGTTGCGATCTTCTCGGGGTCACAAACTTGAATTATTCATTGGGCCAACATCATAAACAAGGCTGCAAAAATTCAAAACTACCGGATTTGACGCAAGCCCTCATGTATAAAGTTACTGGAGTACAGTACAGTTCGTTTTCCGGTTAAGGCAGAGGAATTTCCAAAAATCCATAAATGCAGTATTAATTGTTTTCAAAAATAAAAGTAAGACTTCTTTGTGTAGAATTGGATATTTTCAAAATTTAAGGTAGGTAGTCGCCGTCTATGTGGCGTCTATTCTTTCTCTTAATTCCGCATGATGAAAACCTCATATAAAAACGGACAAAGTTAAACTGAGTAAATATACCGATCTTACTTTCGAGGTTCCACCACCATGTGGAATGATCACTCTATAGTTATTTTCCAAATAGTTTTATAGCTAACGGCATCCTCGAACTACACCTTCAAAGGCCTTGCTAGGCTGCTTGATCAGAGCTAGATTCAGAAGGCAGTGAATATACTTCAGAATGCACAAATAATGATGACATTATTATTGTTTACATTGTCCGCTCCAATATATTTGCTGGTGACTATACCGTTTTGATATTAGACACTTACTTTGATTATTGACGATCAGAACTCAAAATTGATTTTTTTCTTTATTATTGCATTTCTTAAACCAACTTTATTTTTCATTAAAACTTGTATTACAAGTTAAAAAATTCCACTTTCCCACTTAATATCCAATTAATATTATAAATGCGAAAGTTTGTGTATTAGTTTGTTACTCCCTCACGCTGCAACGGCTGGATGGATTAGGATGCAATTTGAAATGGAGATAGCTTAATAAAAGTTCCAAAGGAAATAATAATAACCGATATCTACAGAAGCTATAAAACATAAATTAATTAATAAGTACAGTCTCGGAAAGGGAATGTCAAAGCATACTTTAACTAAAATAGGTTTATTGTGCAATTATGAATAAGAGAGTTCAAGAATATTTATTTAATTAAAAAAGAAAATATAACCGACTACTACGCTACTTTTGCCCATGCCTCAAGAACCGTGCATCATCGGTCCGTTTACGCGTGCGTGCGCTTCTGTGGCTTTATTGCTCTATGGTAATAAGTAATTTACAAACATACAGAAAACTGCATGATCCCGATAAGAATGCCAATTTTTTATGGGGTGCGAATTTAAAGTAAATCAAATGAATACGATTGTGACACCCAACCCCCGGAAAGTAGTTATCTACGTTTAACGGTCTTCGTACTTCGGGGGAAATTTTGAAACAATTGAAAATCGTCACAATCGTATTCATTTGATTTACTTTAAATTCGCACCCCATAAAAAATTGGCATTCTTATCGGGATCATGCAGTTTTCTGTATGTTTGTAAATTACTTATTACCATAGAGCAATAAAGCCACAGAAGCGCACGCACGCGTAAACGGACCGATGATGCACGGTTCTTGAGGCATGGGCAAAAGTAGCGTAGTAGTCGGTTATATTTTCTTTTTTAATTAAATAAATATTCTTGAACTCTCTTATTCATAATTGCACAATAAACCTATTTTAGTTAAAGTATGCTTTGACATTCCCTTTCCGAGACTGTACTTATTAATTAATTTATGTTTTATAGCTTCTGTAGATATCGGTTATTATTATTTCCTTTGGAACTTTTATTAAGCTATCTCCATTTCAAATTGCATCCTAATCCATCCAGCCGTTGCAGCGTGAGGGAGTAACAAACTAATACAACGAGATTTTTTTCAAAAAAAATATTAAAAAAACTCCGTGGGTAGGATGAGTGTTAATTGGCCCAAAACGTGTTGCAAGTGACCATAGCTACCCACCCTATTCATTTGGCACACGACTTGCAATACACCCTGTATTACGTAAGTGCTGATTTAATCACTATTTTATTAACTTTATAAATCAAACAAAAGACTACTTAGACGTGTACGACTTTCTAGCTAAAATTAATTTGCTAGTTTCCAAAACTACTTATCGGAGTAACTGCGACCCTCCAACATTTTCCGATAGTTGCGGAGTTGTCAATACCCAGTCTACTGCATAAAGTTACCGTTGTCGCTCGGTTTTTCGCTATTGGTTTTGTAAAAGATCAATTTATAAAATGCTGGATATTAAAAATGTTTTGCTTTGTTTAGGGCTTAATTGAAACGATTTAAACGATTTTCTATTGTTTAACGAAAATATGTCATTACAATGATAATTTTTATGGTTGATTTTCGTTATACTACAGGGTGAAATCTAAGTAGTGAAACAAATTATCACATCTGTGTTCTACCCACAAATATGAGCAACTTTCACTATGGGATCAACTCTGAAATCAGGAAAAAAACAGCTGCTTCATACATTTCGGTCGAGTACGTATTGAACTTTTGTATGAAACTGCTAATTTTTTTTCATGATTTCAGAGTTGGTCCCATAGTGAAAGTTATTCATACTCGTGGGTAGAACACAGAGGTGATCATTTTTTCACGACTTAGATTTCACCCAGTATAGAAAAACAAATTTTGAAATGTACCCGAAATGCTAAATAAATGATTCTGAATATCATGATCAAATTCGCCAAATTATATTTGCCTAGTGATCCTATTTTTCAATTCGCGATGTATTAAATGCCAAATTAAAAGCAGTCGAAACCGACGTACCTACTTGCAAGAAGAGGTTATGAATGTAGAGGAAGCGAAAGTTGTATGTTAAGACCGGCGCACCTGCACGGCTAGCACAAGTTGCCCGCGACTTGTTTATCGCTCGGATCTCCCTTTCTATCTAGTCAGTAACGAGAGAGACGTACTGAGCGACAAGCGAGAAAATACAACTTGTGCTACCTGTGCTGGCGTTCCATAATATCTGCCTACCCTATCGGAACACCAGCTGTCTATCTAGCATTGTCTACCTTCACGGTAGACAATAGCGGCCTTTACACGTAAAGTTCGGACCGCGGGAAACGCCACGCGCCATTCCTATATTCGCTCCGAACCGTACGTTTAAATGCAACTGTAATAGTAAAATAGTAAAAAACCTACGGTTCGGACTGACGCGTGGATGGCGCGTGGCGTTTCCCGAGGTCCGAATTTTACGTGTAAAGGCCGCTAATGTTTTAAACATCTAAGTAACTTACTCTTGCTGAACCCAAAAAAATATCGTTAGAGTCATTCTCATTGGAGCACGCCTTGTCTTTGTTGAGCATTGCATTGTTTACTGGAATTAGGTAGAAACAATAAACGTATTCATCTTTTGTTTGTGGTTCCGTACTACATTAGAACAATTAATTAAATTTATATAAAGTGTAGCTTTCTTCATCATATTCGTGCCCACACCGCACGGGCAATTAATTCCTGTCGTATATTCATTTGTATCATATATAAAAGGGGCCGCTTTATTAGGTTACTATCGGTTATGGAAAAGTAAGTAAACTCTTTATTGCACACGAAATCGTTTCACAAAATAAACACTTATTTGAAAATAAATTATGTACAAAGGCGAACTTATCCCTTTAAGGGATCTGTTCCAGCTAACCTTGTAATGTCTGGGTGAGGAAAAGTAACACCTATTTTCAGTTAATTAACATTTATTCCTAGTGTATTATGTGCTGGTTTTATTGTTTAAATAAGGAGTCGTGTGCAAGAGAATTCGGTGCGAATGTTATCTTATCTTATCATACACATGGGCCCTTTCGGATACACGTCGACCTCTTTAGGATTTTTTGTCCAATAACCCCCTTTACACACTCAGCTGTTCAAATGTGCAGGTTTCCTCACGATGTTATCCTTCACTGTAAGATCATCGGGTAATGTACTGATGTTATAAAAACTCATTGTTACATGGTGACCACGGGGTTCAAACTCTCAACCTTACGACGAGTCAACCCCCTAAGCCACTAGATCACCGCAGTGAGTATGTGTGTATGTTAATAGATTGTTTTTGCAACGGCTGCTATATTCATCACGAGACACTTTCGTTACCATTGTTGTTTACCCGGAATCTTATTTTGCCAACAAACAACGTTGAACAATACTCGATTTGTTTATCTTTTACGAAGCGACAGAACCCCGAGATTAGATTTATTGTTATGAAATATTCCCCCGGGACGCTCGGAATTCCACGAATCGATATTGTCAGGGATTTTCAGAAGGCATTTTCGTAAAGTTATGGATCAGGGTTAAGAGGTTATAGACTCAACCAGAGTCATGCTGATTTCAAAATAGAAAAGTGCTTATAAATGCATTGTTGTCCTATAAAATATTATAAACCTCATCACAAACAGTTTATTCGTGTTGTAATTAAATTCCGTTATTTTGATTACTCTTTTTTATATAATGAGTAATTTTATAAATTAAGCAAAAGCCTAGACAGTGGCATTTATACAGTACATTTGAAAATTACGAGCACAATTACTAACGTATTTTATGAAAAACTTACATTATTAAACCTTGACTGAAATGATTACTTTGTTTGTGTTTTTGATTTTCTGTATTAAACAAGAACCATTAGTACCATTACAGTAAAATGGCTAGCTGCATAGTTTGTCTTAATATAAGAAACCCTTGCGTTATTCCCATACAATTGCCTTCTAATAATTATTTCTTTAAAGTTTTTGAGCACCAATCAAAAAGTTCTGAACTAATTGTATTGTTATTTACACTTATTATGTACCACTTATCTTTGTTAAATATGAAACTTTCATTTTATTACGATAAAAAAATGGCATAAAAATACAAAGTTGTAAAATTGTGTACGGATGCGTCAGCGCTTCGTTTTTAAATCCCTATAAAATGTGCCTATGAGTATGAGCAAAGGTTAACAAGAACCTATTAAGACCGCACCGAGCAAACGTCGAGCGTTAAGTGGCGCCCTCATTACTAATATTGTGTTTTCTAATTAACTAAAGAATTTCCTTGGAATCGGACGATGCTTTTTTGTAGCGCAAGTAAAAACAAAATTTATGAGATACGAAACCAACTTTAATAACAATTTTCCTTTTATTAGTCAGCTTAACGGGAAAAGGTGGCCACTTTTTTCCGTTAAGTTGATAACTCGAACGTCAATGGTTATTAAACTATGTAATATATATATATATCCTATAAGTTGTGTTTATATTTGTAGTACAAAAAAGCACCGTTCGATTTCAAGAAAATACTTTAGTTTATTAGAAAACACAATAATAGTAATGATGGCGCCACTGTACATCCGGCGTACGCTCGGCGCAGTCTCCGGCAGACCGACCGACGACAAATTATCAAATAGTGTTTTTTAATGGCATGAAGAAGAAGGCAAGCGAGCACTCAGACCACCTGATGGTAAGTGGGATCCGTGACTCGTAGACCGTCTAAAACCGTACCTAAATGAGTTGCCAACAAAAGTGGTTTAAGACAGCGAATACTCCTATTAATTTATTCTTTCCCTGTGGTTTTCGTTTACAAATTCACGGCCCCATCTACAAAAATATATTGAAATCTGGCACATCAGTCGAGCCACCGGTAGGTACAGAATGTGATTACTGGACGGCTAGCACTATCTCGCCAGTCGCTAATTGCGTTATCTTCATTATTGAATGATTCTGTATTTTACAAGTTCACAATTTTATATTATTGTTCAGAGCACAAGAGGTCTTAAAAAAGTCATTCGGGTAAAGTCGCTTTGACTCGCATAAAAGCAAATGTGAGCGAACAAGAGAGAGGTACAAACCCGAAGGCTTTTTAGGAGCTATCAGGCTATCACATTATAGGAGCGTTTTTCTGTAGAAAGTTTAAAAGTTAGCGACATATGAGTACTAGCCTTTTATAGCACGTTTAAACCTAAAAGATTCTGCTTGTGTATAAGTTTTATTTCTTCAAGTTACTAAGTTTGTGGCCCGTTGCGCATGCCCATTCGATGTGTATGTATAGGTCGATGATATATGTATAGTAGTTAGATTAACACGTTGTAAAATTGCAACCAGAGGTTTTGATTGCCTGTAATACCTATTTAAGGATTTCACTAACAGACACACACTTTTTTATCCCTGGTTCAGGTTCTTTTTTTGCCTCCTTCATGACATGAAAAAACCGTACTCTCGACTGTGTATGTAGCTACTTCACCTCGAAAAATGACTATCTGTTAGCAATACAATAGTACAAGCAATCCAAAGTTTTAAATTCAATGCTTTGGAGTAATCCTCATTTTTATCATAGGCAGTTTAAACTTCGTCTAATTAATGCGAAGTTTAAAATTATTTGACATTTTGCCCTTACAAAGGACGAGTAGACCCAGGGGTATAATATTATGTATTAACCTTCAATAATTTTAAGAGGAGGAAGTAAAACTCCTGATATATTTTTTAAATAGGTACTTTATTGATGAAGTTTGACAGAAACCATTTTGTTTATTACGTATGGTTTTCAAAAATGAAAAACATATTTAGACATTATTTCCTTCCAACTCCTGCCTAAGTCTCTCAATTCTTAACTCTTCAACCGGGAAAACCGGGTTTGGCTCGTTGTATTCGACGGCGCTTTGAGTAGGTTCTGACTTGGATTGACCAAACACGTATTGTATGTCCTGCTTAGTAACTTTAGGCATGTTGAGGACAGCATGAGTGTTCCCTTCGATCTGGTCGGATTGGTTTCCTCCAGCCTTTATTTTGAGCAACTCGCTTCTGATAAGTATCAAGAAGTAGATCGGCAACACTGAAAATAAAAGAAGGATCAAAAGGTGGCCTGTATGCTTTCTGCTATAGGTAAAGAAAATGTTTTATTTTTGCGACTTTGTACGCCAGTGACAGATACCGCACATGGTTTTTAAACGCTGTACTGCTTGTGAGCTATTATTGTAATTATAATTAACTAGCGGACCTAACAGACGTCCTGCCCGAAACCGATTGCTCCGAATCCAATTGTGGATCTAAACCAGTGGTTCTTAACCTTTTACTCCTGGGGGACCATTTGACAAAATTTCCGTTATGCCGTGGACCACCCAGTTGGTTTTTTGATTTGGAGGTAATATTCAGTAAATAATACAAAAAACATCTAAATCGGTCCAGTCGTATAGGAGTTCAGTGACATACACACGTACACAAGAATTATATATATATATACAGATTTAAAAAAGATGTTTATTCGGTAAGTTATTTACCTACTGAATACCACTTTATCTCGTCAAAAATCTACCAGCGCTTCCCAAGAGGAGACCGCTGCGCTGCTGAGAAGAAGCGCCGCAAAAAACTCAAAAGTCAGGTTAATTACGTATTATTACTGATGACAATGATATACTAAACATACCTATAATTATTTTATAAAACTTTGTGGTTACATAAAATAAAATAACATGCGTAGTTGAGCAGGAAAACGTATCAAAACTCAGAATTATAATAATAGTATATAAAACCCCTTAACATAGTATTCATATACATAAATATGAAGGATAAGACAACAACATAAAAAGGTTATGTTTTCCTACATGAACGGTGTCCCCTAGATAAAATAAAAGATACTAAAAATATTGTTAATTAAAGGTACGATAACTAAGTACATATGTTGCTATTTGCAATATTATTAGCGGACAGAGAGATAACCTTCAAATCTTGTTATATTATAACAAGGGTCGCTACAATGTTTATAACAACAAGTAATTTCTAAAGTTTTATACGTTTTATATTCAAATACTTACATATATTAACAACAAGAGGCACAACAATATGCCAGGGTCTATCTATATAGGACGGGATCGCACTGCGATGCATATTCGCAAGAAAGATGAATTGAAGCACCACGATGGAAAACGTGCCGACCACCTCGATTATAGCGTACACGTAGTATACTAGCAACGATTTGTAATTTTTCTGCAAACACAAAAGCAGGTTATTGACCTGGCCATACCTTTGGCAGCTGTCATTTCTCAAAATCTTTGCCACTTTAAGTGACCTATCCAAATTAAAGAAAAAATGGTATGTAGGTAGAGAACATCAAACTATGCAATAATTAATTAATATTCTAATGTGTCCCAAAATATTTGTATGGAAAGTTCCTTTTGTGTTACCAAAATACCTATGAATATCGGTAACACAAAAGGAACTTTCCATACAAATATTTTGGGACACATTAGAATATTATTTAATTATTGCATAGTTTGATGTTCTCGACCTGCCTAACATTTTTTTTTTTTTTGCAAATGTGGCAAAAAAATTGAAAAAAGCTCAGCTACGGTAGGCGGATGTAAACTTACATTTCATTGCCACACATGCGGCGCCATGGGTTATGCTGTAGTATGTATACTACAGCATCCGCCATGGCGCCGCACCGTAGGCGATTACTATGCATTCGTTTTTTTTCCAATCGCCACCTCACGCAATGAATCAATGTAAGCCGAAAGTCGAGACCAGCGACTCTATCTACTCGATAAAAGAACATATTACTTTTGACCTATTATCGCATTTTTTATAGCCTCCATTACTAAAAAGTAAATACCTACGAGCTATTTGTTATAATGATAATACGATAACATATCAAACGCAATATCGCCGGTGAAACTGCTAGACCACGTAAGTAACATTTTTAATAAGGAGCAAAAGAACCTTTTTAATAATACAGTAAGGTTTATTTTGCTCTATGATAAATTTGTTAGTTACGCGGTTTAGCAGTATCACCGACGATATGGTTTTACCGAGTAGAATAGAGCACCAGGGCGTAGAAACACTAATTTTACAATTTATACAATTAGAACGTAGGATAAATTTATCCATTGATTATTCAGAAATGCTAAGAATGATGGTATTCAAAAAATGTTTTATAGCCAGCGTTCGTTATGTTTGTAGTGGTTGGCAAACGCAGGTCCACAACCTGGCTAAGACCCGTAATGTAATACACACATCAAAAATTTCCAGGGACAAAAATACCCCTAAATTATATTAACATTTTGCAATTTTTGTACTGCGTTACGATACATTCTAAAATATCAAAGTAATGTAAGGATATTTTTTATCCCTGAACATTTTGTACAAACTTTTATTAACCTACTGTTTTGGCTGTAGGTACACACACATGCTAACCCTACTTGATTTTTCACTCAGTGCCTTGCTTTTTCTTTGCAGACTTGTTAATGGAAGGTGTTCTTTCAAGAATAAAAATATTAATTAGGGACGAGTATGTTTGTTTGTATGAGGTTAGAGTTCGAGGTATTTAACAGTGTGTGTGAACATCGCGAAAGTTTCAAAGAAAAACAAGTACACAACTTATTATTATACAATATACTTAAGTATATAAAGTTCTAGTAAAACTTTCTACTTACGAGATGCAACGAAACGATGAAGGTGATAGAAAATATCAAATCTACGAGGCATAGGCCGAGGTACACCAGCATCTGAATGTTTAAACCATACAGGTGGCCACTTTCGTCAGGATACTGGGGTCTCGCATGCCGATGAAGCAAGCCCAGTGTAGCATAGAGTAGGAACCCTACCATGGCAGTTACAATGATCTGCAATAAAAAAAAAACAGCTTATTCAAAAAATCGCAGCTGCACCGTATCCTCGCCTTACGTCGCTTTTGTGTAATTTGCGCCCTAGGGTTCAACGGGAGGAGATATTAGAGCTCTGATTTTGGCAGTATGGGCATATTTACGTATTATGTAAGTAATTGTAAGTACAGTGCAAAAGGCCTTAAAAGATGTTCGGGCTCAGAAAGAGTCGGTTAGACTGGCATAAGAGCGTACGAGAGCGAGAGAGAGGAAAACCAACCCAAAGGCCTTTTTAAGAGCTAAATATTGCGCTGTTGATAGTGTTGAAAAAATGTTCTTTGGAACTATTTTAGTCACGTATAGATTGGTACAATTTGAAAACCAATAACTCAGAACTGACCCCGTTGTTTATATAGGTGGAATGACGCACATATTAGGCCAACTGATGGTAAAAATGGCTTTAATGCCCATGAACACTTCTAATTCCAAGATTGATGCGTTGCCTAAATTTTGTACAATAAACCCCCTTGCAAAAAAACGGGCACTTAAAAATGGTGTTAGAAAAAAAATTCAATAAGATTATCGAATTTCTTAGTAAATAATACTTTTTATTTTGTACCACAAAATCTTATTTCCTTATAGTATATTAAATTGACACAATCAAAAGTGCTCGTTTTCTTTGCAAGTGAATGTACATTTGATTTTACAAAAAAGTAAAATGGTAAACTTACCATTCTGATATACGCCCACGTAAGCAGCCCAGGCCTCAGAGGGACAAAAAAGCAACATTTTGAAGTCACTGGCAAGCAACCCATTTTTAAGGCTGTTCAATTATTTAAATATAAAAAAATATACAATTGGTGCAATCACGTCGGCACACCAGTCACAAATGAATCCAAAGATAAAGTTGTCTTAATTCAAAACAACGTTACGTGATATAATTTTACGCGTGATCTTTTGAACTTAGTTATAAGATAATATCATTGCCTCTACTCAACGTGGTAAAACCATATTGCTTTTGACGTGTTATGGTATGGTTTTTAACTCGGCCGCTATTACTGTCAAGTTAATAAAAACGTTGACAATACGATAACACGTCAATAACGGCAAAGGCATAAAGGCAATAGTTTTGGTTTTGGTTTTTACCCAGTAGAATAAAGAGGCCATGATCGATACTGAATTATTATCAGAGATCGGACAATTTGGCGTCATTACTCGAAATAATGTGTAAAATATTTTAATTAAACAAATTAAATTAAATTAATTGTTTTTTTACGTGAACCTTAATTTTAATCCTTTGCAGGACAGTAATAAAAAAATAATACAAAGACGGGAGGCCATTTTAATAATAATCTACTTAAGTTTGCTCCATTAACATCCGTGGATTGCGAAAGGAGCTTTTCACCTCATAAGGTTATTTTAGCCGTCAACAGAAATAAACTAACCACGGAAAAAAAACAGTTTATTTGCTTTAATAAATCTACACAATAACAAGTCTTTGTATTATTTATTTATTACTGCCTTGCAAAGAATCAAAATTATTTTCAGGGTAAGTTATCAATTAATGTAAATTATTTTATTTTACCTATTATATTTGATTTAATCTTTGGAGTCATGTCCACATTATTGAGAGTAATGACGCCCACTTGTCCGATCTCTGATGATTTTGGATTAAAGTTAATTTCTATGACTAAGTTTTCTCGTTTAAGCCTAAGTAAGATATAGAAATGTGTTCTTTTTAGACTTTCAAACGGCCATCAAAGTTAGAATTTTTTACTGTACATTTACCAAACTTCGATTTTTGATCCAGTGTTGTTGCCCTGTACAACCTTGTCGCTCCCATATATTGCTATTTAAATTACAATAGCATAAAATCTTAATAGGGTTCCGTACCAAGATGGTAAAAAGGGAACCCTAATAGTAAGACTTCAGTATTTGTCCGTATGCCTGTAGTCATACATACACGGCTGTTTTTCTCAGCAACAACAGAATTTATCAAATAGAAATAAAAAAATGAGTGAACAATTTGTAGAACTGACTTACCCGCATCTATTTTTAGTACAAAAAATATTAATTATATTTTATAACTATTGAACATTGATCTAAAATGGGGTGTCAAGTATAAAAGGCCTTAATCTGCACATTCCATAACTATTATTCGTAGCGTTTTTGACTATAGTCAAAACTATACAAGAAACGACCTTTCCCCCTTCTCCCCGGACTTCATAAACCGAAAAATATGACAATGCTTTAAATTCTGAAACAATTAATGCAAGTGTCGTAAACAGTTTTTGAGTAGTTAACAATAATCTGTGCAAAATTGGGTTAGAATTTAGGCACGTCAACATGGACTTTATCGCAGCCGAAATAAAGTTAATGTAATTTTTAACCATTCCTTTGGCCCTTATTCAAGTTTTGGTTTGGCTTAATATACGAAGCGATACCGGGTGTTGAATAGAGCGCATTCCGCCGATTCTATGCGACGACACGCTGAGGTTGATTGGTTGGATGGAAGTGACCCTGCGTACGAAGTTTGTGGTCCCCAGTTTAATTCCCAGTAAATATTAGGGTGATTAGCAAGACTATTTTGTATGTATACACTTTATTGTACTAAAACAATTACATTTTCCATTGTTCCATTATTTGTTCTAGGGTCAGGGTGATTTCTATCTATTTAAATATCTTATTTAAGTATGTATCTTATCTAAGTATGTTTGTCTTCGTCTAATACACATAGTTCAACCCTGAATTGAATGGACTAGCTCAATTTATGTAAGATTATCCCTAGTTTGTTGGTGATCTGTTTTGAATACATGTACATATTGTAAAAACTTAGTTTAAACTTAGGGTTACAATAAAAAGCTTGCCAAATCTTTGAAATCATTTATTTATACTTTAAAAAAAAGAGGGAGGGAAGTTTGTCTGAACCGTAGCAAGTGGAAAAAAGTGGTGCCTACCCCCCTACGGGAAAGAGGTGGATTGTATGTATGTACCTTTGTATTTATTTATAAATATTATTAAATTCACTTGTAAGTTTAAGATGTGTCCGTGTGTAATGCATATAAATATTCTTATTTTCTGATTGCTCTTTAACATTTTTGGTATTTAGGTGATTGGGTCGATTTAGCTTGTAGCGAAGTATTTTTCGCAAATTCGAAATATTGTATAATCAATTAATGTCTAGTCGCAGAAGTCATAGAGTTACTGTTCCAATTCTTGTCTCAGTCTTTCGATTCTGAGCTCATCTACTGGGAAAAGTGAGCTTGTATTGACTTTGTGTTCAAATCCCGAGCTGTAATATACGAAATGATGTCTTGGGTCCTGCTCCTTTGCTACTGGGGCGTCCAGGACGACACGTGTTTCGTCGTCCGCGGTGGTCGCGGGTTGCTCTCCTTCGCCCTTTATTGCCAACAACTCACTCCTGATCGCTATTATGAAGTACAACGGCAACACTGAAAACAAAGAATAGCACTAAGTTTGTTGTAGATCTATTTATAATGAACTTAATAAGTGCGAGATTATGTGTAGGTGTCAAGTAGATATTAAAAATGCCACAGAATACATAATATTTTGTTACTGAGTAGCGGCGATAACCTATTCTGTAATAAACATAATCAGAGACACGAGCGTTAATAATGATGAGCAGTATTTTTAACCTCCGAGATAAAACTTGTTATACTTAAGTATAACATTTGTATATGTGTGTGTATATATCTGTGTATCGTAGCTCCCAAAAGGATGGAGCGCGGTTTAGATGCGTGTTTTTTTAAAGAATGTTTATTTTTTTAGGATGGTTCTTAGCAAGGTCTTGTGAAAATCAGTGGGGCGTTTTTTTATGTGAAAAAGGAGGAAGACAAGCATCAGCTCTGAAAGACGTGGTAGTTTTTATATCGAGAGTTTTTATCTAGTTATAGTAATAAACTAATCTTTTTTATTTTTATTGGGTCACAAAACTGAACGTTACACAAGCATACTTAAAGATTTTTTATACATGGTGTACGCTCTACTAGATGTGAACACAGCATGATTATAAAAACAAAGCTTAACACTATTATTATTACACTAATATTCTTTCCTATTGGTATCAATCCCTGTTTTGCGTTAATTAAGTACACGAGTAAACGAAAGTTTTTTCTTTGTCTTATCTGTTTTAACTACTCTTGTCGTAAAGGAGTTTGGATTAGGAATCATACGTAAGATAAAACTCCTTTCTCGCCATGCCCGATCCAAAATTAATTATTTACTTAGAAAATAAATAAACAAGGGCATTGTGTAAATTTGTTTCAAGAATATTGTCTTTTTTTTTTCAGCGGCCACAGATCATTTTTGCATAGTTATTTAGAGGACCTCTAAATACACATAGATATATATAATTTATGGCGTTATATAATATCGGAGCGGAGATTTTAAAGATTTAAAAGTATTCCGTTTTTAGTACAAAAGTACGCCCAAGTATGAACATTTAAATATCTCGGCTCCGATGCACTTAAGAGTATTACATTAAATAACAAAATATGTTTATTTTTAATAATTCTATCATAATTTACCACTTTTACGAATGGCCGCTCACCTTGAAAATGAATGAATTTTACAAATGACAACACTTTTACCCAAACCCCTTTTGTATAATGGCTAAAGAGCTTAAACGCAACATGTTTTTTTCTTTTTCACAGCTAGCGCTAGACTTAAAAAAACGATTCTAAATAAAATGACGTCATTTCGACTACTTGTCCAAAGTGGAAGTAGAAAACACTGATAATATTCAATATTTTTTCCTGAGTCAATTAAAATCAAAAACATCCAAAAAATAGTATACTTTTAGCACAAACCTCTATAAGCAACACCTTTTTAAAAAAAACCTATTGTCAATTATGTATGGCGATGACAGCCCTAATTTTCGAATTAATTGCACCACTTATACAAATAGTAGCTAATAGCCATTTCGGAAACGACTTATTTTAATGTAGATGTTATCACCAAATTAAAATAGAGGAATAAATCTCTCTTTGAATCGTATGAAAAGGCAACCTCATAATATATGTATATGGATCAAAAACCCCAGAATGGACACAGCAGTTACATATTTGAGACTTTTTTATGCTCGATTTCATAAGACGTGAACAACAATGAACATGACTATTTATTTATTTATTAATAAAAACAAATTTCACATTTAATATCACCGATAAACCACAGAGAGGTTTGTCTCGATGCCTGACTTTAATCGAAGCTGGGTTTTTAATTGGCATCGTCCTTTGGCAAATGAAACAGAAAACGAGAGTTCGGACTTATTGTTCCTCTTTTAAATTATACTTACATATACCGAACACTAGACGGCCGGCGAGAGGTATCATTGACATAGGAATCCTCAAGAAGGAAGGATATTTTTCGTATATCTGCCAAGCCAACACTCCAATTATGGTCACCAACTCTAACATACTGAACCAGTAGAACACAAGGATCATTTTGTAGTTTTTCTGTAATGGAAAGGGATTGTTTTACATAAATATAAATATCAGGGGTCAACCTCACACAAATTAATCTAATCCCAAACTAAGCTCTAGGCTTGTACATTCAAGGAATTTAATTGTTATGCCACTATGGAACCCTGTCATAATGACGGCGTCAAACCAGACATGACAGAAATTACGCTTAAATGAATGATTAACGTTATGCGACAGGGTTCCATAGTGGCACAACAATTAAAGTCCTTGACTGTACTATGGATAATAGACAACGATAAACATACTTATATAGAGAAAATAAACACTTTAAATACATACAAAACATCCAAGACAGGAACAAATACTCGAACTCATCACACAAATGCCTGCCCTTACTGGGATATGAACCCGGGACCGCTAGCTTCGTAGGCAGGTTCACTAACAACTAGGCTAATATATCGTCAAATGTAAAGATGTTTTTGTTATGTTCATTTAGATTTTCATTTTTTTTAATATGTATATTGACCACTTACTGTATGCAATCCGATGATGAATACTTCGGAAAATACCACAGAAATGACGCTCAGAAAAATCAACGCAGAAGAAATGATTAACAGGTCAGTATCGCGAAGTCCCCATGAATTACACGCTAAGCACACACTGTACACCAGCAAAGCCACCGCAGTACACTACAACAGACACAAAATACGATCAAAACCCTTGTCCAATAGGCCCTTATTATTATTTTTAAATTCGCTTCAGATCATAAAATCACGACAATTATGATCATTTTCCTACAAAAAATAAGTGATTTATCAAATTCCTCAGCTGGTTTAGTAACAGCTAGATGAATTTAGTGATTTGATCAAATCTCGTAGTCCCGCTTTATAACATTCATCTTTTCGCTATGTAATTCAGGGATTTGATCAAATTACTATAGTCATCGAGGGAAATAACAAAACGAGTTGCCATTGCCAGTATCTAGAAGTCGTCGTTTCACTAAACCAGTTTGGGTATTTAAATAATCAAATCTTTTTATTTTTCTATAGGGAAAGGAGTATATAGGTTCTAGTTCAAAACTAATCCCTAGGCTTGTACTATGGGTACTAGGCAACATTAATCATAATTATAAGTATATACAGAAATACATACTTAAATACATCAAAAACAACCAAGACTCACGAACTAATACTCGCGCTCATTGAACAAATATTTGCCTTGACCGGGATGCGAACCCGGGAACGCTAGTTTCGTGAGCAGGGTCTCTATCAACTAGGCTACTTACTTTGTCAAAATTTCACCATTTTAACATCTGTAGTGAATTTAACATATCCCGTAGTGATATGATCACACCGCACTTTTTATAATTTTCGAGCGTCACATACATATTTTCTTATTTAAAAAAAGTTTATTATAGCAGTTTACAATTATGCCTAATACATGCCAAGACTGTTTAGTAAGTAATAAAGTAGTATATTTACCAGTTTTATATACGCCCACGCGAGCAGCCCCGGCCTGAGCGGGATAAAGAAGCAACACTTTGTAGTGACCGGCAAACAACCCATCTTAGGAGTGTTGCACAAACCAACAGGTACGATCTCAACCGCAATGCAACAAGTAATGCATAAATAAGATTATACTGCCTGCGTATTAAACATAGATTACTCGCGACCTCCGAACTTGAAGATAAAGTTTTTAATATCAGTATTATTTTTATAATTACCTTAAAAATTGTATTGGCAAGATTATATTTCTATTCCTTAATAACAACAACATGTTCAATTATGCCCGAAACAGAAAAAAAAAACATCTTGTTCAATGTTTATAAAAGAGATTAAGAACACAAATGTAGATTACTTCATTCATATAAATAACGAATACTCTTTTGTTTTTATTAAAACTACACAAACATGGTATCTTATCAAGGTAATGTATGGGTAAGGTATGGTAAGGGCAGATATTTGTGTGTTGAGCGCGAATATTTGTTCCCGAGTCATGGATGTTTTCTATGTATTTAAGTATATACTTCTCTATATAAGTATCTATATCGTTGTCTAGTACCCTTAGTACAAGCCTAGAGCTTAGTTTGGGACTAGGTCAATTGGTGTGACATTGTCCCCTCATATTTATTTATTTATTTATTTATTTATTTTATCATAAATTCGAAGTTTTGTTTCCCAACTGTTTCACTTGGCCGAAAATTCATAAGTAATAAAAAAAATTGACCCCATTAAATTTTAAATTATTATAAAAATATTATTAACAGGTACGTACGTTTGTTTTATAACAAGCGAAAAGTTAAATGGTTTCAGAATATATAATTATGAAATTATAATACGATTGACTTATGAAAATTGGGACAAACGAAACAATACGAGTATGTAACTAAAACCTTGTGATCAGGAACCATTGATTTATTTAATTCGAAAATAAATAAATAAGTCAGGGAACAATCGCACTCCAAGAAAATTAAAATTTGGTGATCTATTTTGAATAATTTAACCCTAAATTAGGTATACGAGTAGGTGAAAAATTTAAGTAAATGACCTATTGCATGTGTACAAAACGAATATGGAATTCACGTCAAATTTCAAATATAGAATGTCAAACGGTCTATACAGATGTGTTACAACTACCTGCAAGAGGTCATTCGCTTAAGTTTTTCACCTATATATATTGTACAAACTTAAGTCAACTTAGGGATGAAATAAAATATTGACAAGAACTTTGTATACATTTATTTATATATTTTTAACAAGTTTCTTTCCAAATTCTTGTTTTATAACTCCAAGCAGTGAAACTATTTAGGATTTTAGCTCTTAACGCTATACATTTATCACATACATTTACAAATGCTGTAGAAGTATTGAAATTATTGTCCCAATGTTTGTCTCAGTCTTTCAATTCTGAGCTCCTCTACTGGGAAAAGTGGGCTTGTATTGACTTTGTGTTCAAATTCTGGGCTGGAATATACGAAATGATATCTTTGGTCCTGCTCCTTCGCTACTGGCGCGTCCAGGACGACACGTGTTTCGTCGTCCGCGGTGGTCGCGGGTTGTTCTCCTTCGCCCTTTATTGCTAACAACTCACTTCTGATAATTATTATGAAGTAGATCGGCAACACTGAAAACAAAGAATGGCACTAAACTAGCGTTCGTTCATCTATTTAATTAGAATAAACTTTGTCAAAACGGGATTAAATGTGAGTAAAGATTGAAAGGGCTACAGAAAACCAAACACAATTTGAATTTCTTATACCTATGAACAGACTATCTTCATTACCTATTTTTGGTATTAACCTATGCTTTGCATTAAGTATCATAATCAGAGATTGGACAAATGGGCGTCATTACTCGCAATAATGTGGACATGAATCCAAAGAATTTCATTGAACAAATTAAATTACATTAATTGATTACTTACCCGAAAAATAGTATTAATCTTTTGCAAGACGGTAATAAATAAATAATACAAAGACTTGTTATTGTGTAATTTATTAAAGCAAATAAACAATATTTTTTACAAATTTTCCATTGTTATTTTATTCCTTTTCACGGCTAAAATAAACGTATGCGGTGAAAAGTTCCTTTTGCGAAGGATCAAAATTATTGTTCGGGTAAGTAATCAATGAATGTAATTTAATTTGTTTAATTAAAATCTTTGGAGTCATGTCCACATTCTTGCCAGTAATGACGCCCATTTGTCCGATCTCTGATAATAATATATGTATACGAAAGGTTTATTGGGCTTTGTCTTCTGTTTTTTTTTAAATAGAAATTATACCTATAACATATGTATATATATATATATACGGAAATATGAATTTTGTTAACAAATTCAAAAGTTCTTGACCAAATTTTTAGTTACTTACTTTTTTGTCAACTAATAAACCAAGGTTTAAAATCTTGATAAATTTTGTAAGCATTTGGAAAATCCTCCAGCGTATCTACCATAGTTGAAATATTTAGTATAGACTTAATATTTTTAAAATATTTGAAATTTATATTTAAATCCCTAAAAATATAAGGTCTGTTTTCAACAGTAGTTCACTGTTAAAGCCTTTGTTAAGGATTTAAATATATATATCTGCAGAAAAATGTTCAAGCCCTTTGATTGAAGGTCAAATTCTATGTCACATTTCAATGCAAATGTATGGAACAAAAACGGAATCGTTCCTTACCACCACCACCATTATAGGTACTTAATACAGGTAGGCCGTCGGTGGCCTAGTGGCTTAGGGGGTCGACTCGTGATCGTAAGGTACCGAGTTTGAACCCCCCGCAATCACCATGTACCAAAGACTTTTTCTACCTTAAGTGCATTACCCGATGCTCTAACATCGTCAGGAAACCTGCACATTCGAACAGCTGAGTGTGTAAGCGGGTAATTGCAAAAAAGATCCTAAAGGGTCGAAGTGTACCCGAAAGGGCCCATCTGTAAGATACAATAAGATAAGATAGCACATTATAAAGGTACTATGGCCAGTTTGAACATGAATTGTGATACTGAGGTCACGGTTTAGGTTATCACTTACACCCCTCCTCTAGTAACTGCCTTGTCGTGGCGGTGGGGCTAAAATTAACCGTGGACTGATCACCCACGGTGAAGCAAAGGATACCCGGGGCCGGCTGACTGGGGCGTCAGCGGGCTCGTGGAGCGGGTGAGGGAAACTTCTACCTGCAGTTGAGACGGGGCCGCAGAAGAAGAGAAGCCGTTCTCCTTATCCTCCGCGGCCGAAACGTGTGGACCTACGGGTGAGGGATCGGGGGGTCGGTCGCCTCTGAATTCTACCCCGGAACCCGTGCTACACGGGCCTGCCGGTGAGTGTCGTAGTCGAACGCCAACAGCGAGGGAAAATCGCTGGCTATTTAGTGGGTATTCTGGCCACACTTGGTTGGTGAGTCTCTCATAACCATAGGCTCCCCCGGGCCCAGGAGGTATGAGTAAAAGAATTTTCCAAACGAAAAAAAAGGTTATCACTTACACATGTTGAATACGATTTGGAGGGTTAGCTGTAGGACTGTAGTAGAAACGTGTATGTAGTGGTACCGGAGATCGATCATCTGCCAAGTCAATAATCCCAGTGTTATTAGCACCTCCAAAATACTGAACCAGTAGAAGATGTAAACCATTTTGTAGTTTTCCTGTAATGGAAATGTAAACGATGTTTTAGAAGTTAAGTTTTTGTTAAAGAAGGAAAGCAGGTAAATACTTTACAGTCTGTGTTTGTAATTCTGTCTCACTCGCACTTAATAAGAGCGTATGAGAGCGAGTGAGAGACAAGTACAAACCCGAAACACCTTCTAAGAGCTATCGGATTGTAGTTTATTAAAAACTCACTTTATGCAGTCCGATAACGAAGACCGCGTTAAATACTACAGTAACGACGATTAAACTACCGATTAAGGCAAACTGCAGGTTCAAACGTGGTAGACTATAGTATTCACTAAAAAAAAACCAAGTCGTAAACGCCAACGCTTCTACCATTAAAGCCTGTAACAAATGAAATACTTAAAATTAAAACCTTATCCAAAAGTGTTATTTAATGTTTCCTATTATTCAAAATGTTGTTTTAACTTATGCAAAAAGCCTTAACCGTTTCATAAGAATAAAAAAATCTCAAGTATAAAAACAGCTTTTACTGAAAGAAAATTTATAAATATACAAAAGATCATGTAAAAAAATATGTTCTCTGATAGTTTAGTTATTAAAGTAGTAAACTTACCAATTTTATATACGCCCACGCGAGCAGCCCCGGCTTGAGCGGGATAAAGAAGCAACACTTCGAAGTGACCGGCAAACAACCCATCTTAGGATTGTTGCACAAACCAACAGGTACGATCTCAACAACAATCCAACAAGTAATGATCGAAGATTAAAGAGACATCAAACTGGCCAGTACGTATATCATAAATAATGTTACTCGTGACCTCCGAACTTAAAGATAAGTTATCGTGAATATTGCATTTAGCAAATGCAATAGTTTTTTAAATATTAACTATATTAGAGAAAAAGCTCTCATTCCCCAAATACCTGAATTTTAAAACATCGAGTTACCAACTACTGGTTTTGTTATTTCGAACCTGCGAGCTCAGACAAGATGCACTACGCGAACTAACGTTTCTATTCGATTCGTTTTTAAACCAATCGCGTCACTGGAAGATGACGTGATACGAAAAGTCACGTGATCTACCAGTGACGCGATTGGTTGTAGCTGTTGTATGATCGTATAATTAACATTAACAGTCAAGCCACACATGTTCATTAAATCATGGAGAAACAATATTGTCTAAAAACTAAGCTATAAGTACATAAATATAAACACTACATACAAACTGAATTTGAAGAGGCGATAGACTCTAGGTGACGGCTGGCTAGAGCAAGACATCTAGACTCAGAGTTGAAAAATATGTCTACTGTGCTGTCGCTGTCCATAATGTCGTTGAGGAGTGTCAGCGCACGGTGCAATGGTGAGTGCGAGAGTGCCCGCGTGCGCGCCGGCGGGATGGCGAATAGAGGCCGGCGATGTGGACGGAGCTGGATTTTGGCCACAAGAGGAACGTGCCAGGGAATAACAGCTAATAGTGGCGGGTTGTTTATGTACCCACGTATCAGCTGGAAGAAATACTTAACTAGGATATATTTCTTCTGGTCTCAAGCGACGTGTAATTGACCATACCCAGTATAAAAAGGGTGGGATAGAGATATGGGTAATATCCGTACATTTTACTATAAATAAATCAAATGAAAGCTTTCTGGACTCTTTCCAATTTAAGGACATATTGGTGCTCATGTGGACTCCAAATGATAGCATTCATTTCTAGTCTAGAACGGACAAACGCGTTAAACGGGATGCTGATGGCGATGCGATGCGGATTAAAATCAAAGTGTTCCATGTTTAATCATTTCGAATTGATTCTGAAAACAGAATCAGAATCAGATCTATCTATCTAATACCTTTAAACGAGCAAAGCACTTTATATACATATATATAATCTGAATCTCGGAAACGGCTCCAACGATTTCGATTAAATTTGAAATATAGGGGTTTACGGGGGCGAAAAATCAATCTGTCAAGTTGTCATCTTCGGTAAATTTCGTTTTCAACCCGAGCGACGCTCGGTCTTCCAGGTACTTATTATAATGTGGGAAATTATGCGTGACCTTTTTAACTTAGAATCGTACAATTATCATGAATTTCCTCTGCGGGATTTCCGAGAGACTAAAAACGGAATGTCCCTGTTTATTCAAGATTAGAAGCGGACACGTTTCATTACAGTAGGTATATTTTGCTCACGTCTTTACTTGCGTGAATTTATCTCAACCTCCTGCTACCGTCATCGTATGTAACAGAAAATATCATAAGAGTACCTACCTACTCATTTTGAAACTTTCTTGTTTTTCGCTCATCGTAACACGGTAATACGTATAAATAAATGGCATAAGTAAATGCCGTAAATATCGGAATAAAATAGAGTAAAAAGGTAAATATTTTCATTTAACCAAAATACAAACAGAAACAAGTCAAGGTTGGTACTCATTTTTAAAGAAGATTTTCAAAGAAAATTATAACAAAATCATACCTAAATAACGTCAGTGTTTTCCCACCTAAAACCAACTAAACCTATTAATAACTTTAATAAGTATTAACCGGCAGACCGACCGACGACAAATTATTGAATAGTGTTTTTTATAGCATGGAGAAGGGAAACGAGCACACAGGCCACCAGCCCCCTATTTCACCATCCTGACAATGACAGGTGACAGGTGACATTTCAGTATACATGGCGCAGCTTATATGAATCCCACTGATGTGAAAGCTTGTTAAGTTTGCAACGTATAGCGAATTGTCACCTGACACTTATCATTGTCAAGATGGTGAAATAGGGGACTAATGGTCACTGGGACCCGTGACTTCTAGACATTGGCAGTCTCAAGACTACTATCAAAAGACTGCAGCAACCCTAAAACCGTAAATGCGGTGCCAACCCCGAGTACTAAGATGGAATTAATCTATGCTAGTCATTTTAATGGTTATCCCCACACCGGAACACAACAATGCGAACACTGTTGCTTGGCGGTAGATTAAAAGCGGTTTAAGAGAATAAATACCCGTGGTTTTCTCATTCCCTGTGGTTTCTGTTTACAAATTCACGGCAACCAACAAATATATGGAATTCTGGCACACCAGCCAAGCCACCGGTACCAAATGTGATTACTGCACGGCTAGAACTATCTCGCTAGTCGCTAATTGCATTATCTTCATTATTGACTGGTTAAAGAGGAACACCGAGACATATTGAGTGATTCTGGCTATGTATTTTACAAGTTCACAATTTTATAATATTGTACAGAGCAAGAGGTCTTAAAAAAGTAATTCGGGTAAAGTCGCTTTGACTCGCATAAAAGCAAATAAGAGTAAACGACAAACCGAATGCTTTTTTAGGAATTATCACAGTATAGGAGCGTTTTTCTGTAGAAATTTGAAAAGTTAACTACATGTAAGTACTAGCCTTTATAGCATGTTTAAACCTAACAGGTTCTGCTGATAAGTTTAGTTTCATCAAGTTAGGTACTAAGTTTGTTGCCCGTTGCGCAAGCCCATTCGATGTGTGTGATATATAGGTCGATGATATATGTATAGTAGTTATATTAACACCTTGTAAAATTGCAAGCAGATGTTTCATTTGTGTGTAATACCTATTTAAGGATTTCACTAACAGACGCACACATTTTTATTAACCGACTTCAAAAAAGGAGGAGGTTATACGTTCCACTGTATGTATTTTATTTTTTATGTATGTTCACCGATTACTCAGTCAATTGTCGACCGATTTCAATTTTTTTTTTTTGGTTTGATAGAGTATACTTTCGAAGTGGTCTCATTGTCACCAAATCTGAATCTGATGAGAGGATCCGTGAGGAATTGAGGGAACTCCTCAAATATTGTAGGCAAACATATAGCGATTTTAGTATTTTTAGTAGCAAGTCCAGCATTTGCATTCAGAAAGTATCATTTGGTGAAGTGGAACTGATGATGAAGATCACAGATGGCCACCGGAACTCCTTAACGGTACCGATTTCAAGGGTGGCGATAAGATATCTCGATTAAGATAGTTGAGCGACTACAACGAAGAATATTTACTTGTTACCCGACTTCAAAAAAGGAGGTTATTGAAATATGAGTATGACTTTCCCTCGGCGTTGCTTGCGGCGCGCTTGAAATAACTTAAAGTTTCATTTCAACTAAGAAGTGGGACAACGTAACAGCGTATTATGATCGTTTTTGAAGGCGGTTTTTTGTTTTTTAAAACATTTATTTTATTTTATACTTTTTAGTGATCATAATACGCTGTTACGTAGTCCCAATTCTTAGTTGAAATGAAACTTTAACTTATATCAAGCGCGCCGCAAGCAACGCCGCGGGAAAGTCATAGTCATATTTCAACAAGTAAATATTATTCGTTGTAGGTAGTCGCTCAACTATCTTAATCGAGATATCTTATCACCACCCTTGAAATCGGTAACATTGAGGAGTTCCTGTGGCCATCTGTGGTCTTCGGGTCCATATTGGCTCATATAAAATTGGTCTTTAGATTTTTTATACAAATAACGATTTGTGTCTATACTCATCATTTCTTCGAAAATTTTTGCTTATACTTTTTTGTTCACACTTTTTTAAGTCATAATCATCGCAACTCATAATGCATTTTTTTCAAAAACTTACTTTTTTTAGATTGTTATAAATCTAACCTAACCTAACCTAAATTTATTTACTCGTAAGATATTCTCGTTACTAAAAATACTAAAATCGCTATATGTTTGCCTACAATATTTGAGGAGTTCCCTCAATTCCTCACTGATCCCCTCATCAGATACAGATTTGGTGACAATGTGACCACCTCTGAAGTATACTCTATCAAACCAAAAAAAAAAAATTGAAATCGGTCGACAATTGACGGAGTAATCGATGAATATACATAAAAAAAAATACATACAGTGGAACGTATAACCTCCTCCTTTTTTGAAGTCGTTTAAAAAAGGATCATTATACTTATGTCGGAAACCAAAAAATATTTAGTGCGGCAGGGCGGCCATGCTGTGTAACGCCGTTTGACAGTACTTGAGTTGTCAATTTGTTGTCAATGCGTCGTGTTTGTGTTTTAAATTATTAAATAAGTGGAGTTTCATTCCTACATTACAACATTAAAATACACCCAAGTGTGAGGAACATTTTATTTATTAAAATGACGAGATGTAGTGTTACATCAAAAACATTTAACATTGCACAGAGTTCAATCTGCAGGCCGTGACATACATAGCGGGTTTTGTAGTACATGCTCTGCTTAACCCCGTAAGCCCTGTTTTCTTAATAGCAGTAGTCCTAACTACCGAATGTACTATACCAAGTACATATTAAGAATAGTGTTTTAGAGTCTATTAATTAGTGCTTTAGAGTTAAAAATATTTTGTATGATAGTAAGTAGTCAGGTCTGAACTATTATCATTAATGTGTACTTGTACAAGTACGCGGGGACTTACGAGGTTAAGAAAGTCTCACAGATTTATACAATTACCCCCTTACTAGAAAACGGTGGTATAGCTATACAATGTTTTGTAAATATTTGTAAAAAAATGATGATGTTGTAAATATTTGTAAAAAAATGTAAGTAATCATCTAAGAAATGCTTTTGAAGGAAGGAAAACAAAGAACTATGAATAAAATTAAATCAAAATTTGTTGCCAAAGCATTCAACCATTTTATAGGACAGAACATTTTTAAGTCCATTAATTTTCATCAATATGATCAGTCGCCAATGAGTAATCATTTTGTGCAATTGACTAAAGCCGTAATGGAAAATTATATTGACGTGCGTTTTCGTCACATTTTGAAACCGCAGTTGCTTTCCAAGAGACACGCTTTAATTAAATATTTGCTCTTTACTACTGGCCAGTAATATTGGTGTAGCTTTTTATGAAAGTACCTATTTAATTTTATTGTGTTCTGCTGTACATACCTAATAACAAATAAGGTGATCGTTTAAATAAATAAATACATAAAATAAAATATAATAGTTATTTATGTAACTGGTATATAATGTAGCTTCTTAAGGTACGAGTGACGAGGTTAGAGCGCGAGCTTGCGATCGCTCTAATTACAGGCATGAGTACCTTAAGCGCTAATTATGTACCGTTGCATACATAACTTTTTCTACAAGCTTAAAATGATAAAGACAAAAATAAACAATTGCTAACTTTTCTCGTATACTTCCCTCGATTTTTCTGCTAACAAATTACTTGTCAGCAAAGTCATTTTCATTATTCCGACTGGCGTTAATAGTTTGTGAATTTTATTGTTATATGTTTACAATTTTTTTATGCCAATTTTAATAGTTAATACAACAGTTCTGTCAATTTATTATACAAGTTGGAATACCAAATGAAACGCCATTTCGTTGGTATCCATATTGAACGTTACCATGGTAACCAAATAACTAATCGATGGATATTAACCATCTATTTGTAGTAATTTTCTTAAAAATTAAATTTTCTGCTCATTTTGTTTTGTTCAATTAATTTTGTTTTTAATATTCGTAATATTAATCGGTATTGAAATATTTTTAACGGATAATTATACAAATTAGGATGTCAAGTGTTCACTAAACGTCAAGACTGATATCCGGAATGACCGTAACCATGTTAATAATTATTATTATAGAACTGTTATTACCATGGCAAAGCTCATTACAGAATAGTTTTCACGTTTCGGATACGCTATAGGTGGAGTTGTGGCAACATTAACGATTAGTTCAAGAAAATAAGAAACAATTGTATGGAAAATTTGGCAAAATTAAAGGAGAACTTTTATCTATCAGGATATGTAGGTTAAATTTTATCTACTCTCACAATTTCACAGTTTACGGCCAAGATATGTATAACAAAAACAAAAAATAGAATATTGTCTTTATAAAGAGGTATACTTTATTTCTAAACTCTTTCATTTACCGTTGCTATGCTATTTTTTTTAATTTAATTCATTTGGCCATTCAGCGAAATATAAATATTCGTAAAGGTTAAATGATGTTACTTTAAATACGATAGACTTCTTAATGTTTTCCTGTAATCTATAGGTATAGAACTATTTTCTGTTTTTATGTTAAATTTTTTTGCCCCAGTATTTTCTTTTAAAATGGAATATACCGCGCTCCGTAATACATTAGAGAGCGCGGGGGGGTGACGCTCGCCCCGGAAGGGGGGGAGAGTAGATACAATTTAACTTTGATCTATAACCTACATATCCTGATAGATAAAAAATCTCCTTTAATTTTGCCAAATTTTCAGCTAATTGTATTGAGCTAGATATCAATATTAGCGGTTTATACTACGCGAGTAGAAAAAAATATTTATTGCCTTCTCTCTTCTTGTTTGTGTTACAATGTGTTTATAACATTGTAACACAAACAAGAGGAGAGAAGATACAATTACACGAGGAACGTATTACGCACATCAAAATATTAGGAACCCTGACATACATCATCACATCACACGTTCTCTAAAACATCTGTCATTAAATCGTCCAAGCACTCTAGCAATTTAAATTTAGAGGAATCATACAATTAAGATTTAAAAAAATTAACCAACCACAAAGGCAAAGGCTCAGTGTTGAGCTGTGCTTGCACACAGTGCTCATTGTCAGCTCGCGCCGACTAACTCAAAAAAGGGTTCAAGGGGTACGGTTGACTGGTAGAGAATGCCCCAAGTATTAAGTCTACGTTCCTGTTTTAAGTTATTTGTACCACATACGGTAAAAACTACTGGTTCGTCGCAAATTGAGATTTGGTGACGTGACACTCAACCGAACCCATTTTATTAGTGTATTTGTATCAACATCATAATATCCAAGCTAACGCTTTGTTTAGACTTTTATGTACTAATCAAGTAAAATTAAAACATTCAAATCTTGAACAGCTCCAGGAAATTTTATTAAAGAAATGCAACCATTTTTTTGTTACGTTTTAATATAGGTATCATTCCCAATTTAAAAACTGATGTATCAACTTTATGCAAACCGTTGCAAGTAGCTAATAAAATATTATTCTATTCTAAAATTAACGTATTAAGTTTAAATGATGTAATTGTATAAAGCTAGTAGTAAAAATTAAAATAATAATACTTATTGTCTGTAAATTTCTGACGGTATAGGGTAGTATCGCTATAACTCACACGGAGAAGTTGTATTGAAGTTGTAAATAAATGAATCACTTTTATAAATTATGTGTTTACTACTTTTTCTAATAATCAGATTACAGGAAGATAAGTAAACAAAAATAAAATAATTAATTTTAAAGAAGCACCAAGACACGATATCCCGAGTCTGGTTCTATTTAAATTTTCTAGAGAATGAGCTTATGGATCGATATCCTAATAGATCATAAACAATTTTGAATTTGGAAAGATTTAGATCGAAATGTAAGAGTGGCCAGGAACGCAAATAAAGGAGGTTGTAACAACCTCGTTACAAATTGAATAGTACATTGCAAACAAGTGTTATATGGTTATCGATATATTTTGAAACATTCCTGGTGGCATCCCTATGTGAACTGCAGGAAAGAGACGCACACCTCTTGAAAAAAGGATCACAACATGTCGCTGTAAGAGTAGTCCTTAATCTGCTGAACATAAGTACTACTATCTTGGCGCCAACTAGCGCTGAGGAACTAAATTAATTACTCGTCGCTAGATGGCAGCTAAGTGACTAGTAAGCGCTACCTTACGTTCTGTCACTGAACTACGATGGAAAAAAAACGATCTTTCAGCATTTTTCAACCTTGAAACTTAACATAAAGCTTAATGTTGTGCTAGTATCGAAACTATGTTACAGCGTTTTAAGATCGTAAGCTGTAACGAATTATGAGGAAGTTGTTTTTGTACTTAATACAGCGTAAGTGTAAGACGCACACATGTTTAAAAGTGACGACACCGGGTCTTGTTCGAATTCGCGCCCATGACATCTCACTTGTTTCTGTGATCTGCGGTCTACAATGGCTCAGCGCCTCTATTCTAGGCGGTGAAAACGATATCGTAGTTTGCATGTTATGGTATTGTTATGACGTCAGCCGCCATTACTGTCAAGAAAATAAGAGCTATCAAAACGTTGACAGTACGATAACAGATCAAATGCGATATTGTTCTTACCGTGTTGAATAGAGGCGCAGGCTCAGTGCGCTGGTAAGAATTTATTGTCATAGTAGATGAGTACTTATTATTAAATCCGTTGCGTAGCGTCCTATAGTTTGGTCAATAGGTATTTCGAAACCTTAAATCATAACTGACAGCATTTTTGATAATGAATTGCCTAAAATAAATTTCAAAGTCTCCATGTTTAAGCAATTCGAATTGATTCTGCATAAAGAATCCAATCAACAAAAGTCCATCACAATATTATTATAATGCGGGAATTTATGCTTGACCTTTTAAACATATAATCGTATAATTATCATGAATTTGCTCTTCGGGATTTCCGAGAGACTAAAAACGGAATGTCCCTGTTTATTCAAGATTAGACGCGGACTCGTTTCATTGCAGTAGGTATATTTTGCTCACGTCTTTGATTGCATGGATTTATCTCAACCTCCTGCTACCGTCACCGTAGCTAACAGGAAATATAATACGAATACCTACTTAGTTACTCATTTTGAAACTTTCTTGATTTTCGCTCATCGTAACACAGTAACACGTACATATAAATGCCGTAAACGTCGGAATAAAATAGAGTAAAAAGGTAAATATTTTTATTTGTGTACGTAATACCGTGCTAAGACCCGTTTTACTTTAAATATACGAGTACATAATACGTTTTCTTCATTATTTTTATAATTTAATCTTCATTACCTACTCAACTAGTTAACCAAAGTAGCAAATGAAACAAGTCAAGGTTGGTACTCATTTTTAAAGAAGATTTTCAAAGAAAATTATGACAAAATCATACCTAAATAACGTCAGTGGGAGAGTTACGCAGTAAAAGTACTGTTACTATAGTCGGTAACACACCCACTCAGTATATATCAAGTAATTTTATTATACTTATCTAGGATATTTACTAAATTTCACTATAGTTTGGTATTTTCCACTTAAGAATTATTTGTTTTGAAGTTTAAATAATTAATTTTACGTTCCCATAAGTACTACCGTTAAAGTATAGGTATGTGTTTTATGAAAAATCCTTGATTATCTTATACACCCCATTAAATCATTCAGTAGGTACCTAGTACTCGATACCAATTTTTTTACCCGTTCCATAGCCGACACTGTAAAATAAGTTTCAAAAATAAGAAACAATATTTTACCTTGTTGAAAGAAATTACATAAACCCGAAATGACTGGTATTTTTTACTTGACTACAAAATAAGGTACCTTCAACACGATAACAAACAGCTAAAACAGTTACGATTGTCTGAAGAGCCCTCCGGCTACAAATTGCCCTACCTATTGATTCCCGTCACGTAACGTCATTACATTACACACAGGATGTTTACATTTTATTTCGTCGCAATTTGTACCGCCCTCAATTTTGAAACAAAATACAGAGGTCCGCCGGATTCCGTAATTCAATAATAAATTAATTTACATAATTTCCCGCTTCCAGGATTTACTTCGATTCGATAAAAAATTATACCGAACCAATTTCGCAGTGCGAGTTATGATTATGATCGACAAGTCCTACTAATATTCTAAATAACTTTAATATAATAAAGACTGCTGATCGCTGTATGAACGCTAAGGCAAAACAAGTGAAGTTAGATTAACGTTTCGAAAATGGATTTAATTTATGTCCGGGACCAGTAATAAAAAATTTTTTTTGGAAATCAATGAAAAGCTTTATTAAGAGCCTGTCCTCTCGGCTCATAGAATCCTTCGGAGATCCTAGAGCTGGTGCTTACCTCTCCCAAAGGATTGGGCTAGCTATCCAGAGAGGTAATGCAGCCAGTGTCATGGGGACCATGCCGCGAGCGGACCTGCTAGAGAGGGTGTTCTTTTTATAGTGGTGATTATTATGTATATCTTTAATATTTGAGTAGCTTAGTTTAATTTAATTTAAATACGTGTGGTTTTCATTTTTAATTGTATTAATGTTGAATTCTATACTTAGTTGGATGTAAATAAAAGACTTAAAAGTACGGTATTCGGTGATTTTTGAAAGTTTACCTCTATTTTTAAAGTACAAAACATGTAAGAATTAAAATTAAAAAATACTAAATTTAGCGTTTTATTTCGTAATAGGGTGAAATGGGTAGTGGAAGTATTGTTTTATACATCGCATCGCAAATGATTACCTAAATAATTTACAGCATAGGATAGGGGTGAATGTTAGCAGGGACTTTAATTTTTTTGAACTTGGCTACCTACAAGTTGGTTTTAAGACCGTAAGTTAAATAAATATGAACGTCAACGTTTTTTGAAGTCATATAATTACTCTCCCTAATTATCTAAGTTATTTAAACCAATTTTCAAATACAATCAAGTAGGTATATTTTTTGTTGACCCCAATACCTAAGTTAGACCTCATTTTATGAGTTTGTAACTCTGACAGACATGACACGTTTTTGCCAAATAACTTGTACGATTCTAATGAACATAGTCAATCACAATACCTGAGCCTCTGGCATTGTCTCAAACATCGGCCTTATTTCGCGTGATCCCATTCGAATTGAGCTACTTTCTCTCAGTAAGTATCATCCTTTGTAAGATGTTTCGTCATTCGTTTATATTATGTTTATGCGAAACCATTGTCTTTGAAGGCCTTTGAGGTAAAATATATTTCACCGAGGCACACAAGACGGGTAGAATTTTGGTCGTCGACAAAAAGAAACAACTTAGAAGTTGAACCAAAATATACTCGTAAAAGATTTAAAATATGATGATTGTTTCACAATTTAATATAAACAGCTAAAAGCCAGTCATGTATTTGTATTATGAAGAAAAAATACCTATTGGTAAGATTACTAATTAACTTCTCATAATAATTACATCTTTCTAAAGCACTGCATTGCTTTGACAGCTGTCTTATAAGTTGTGCTAGGTAATTAAAAATATGGAAGCGGCGGAATTCCTTAGTCATAAATTAAATAGCCAAGTTACGATAGATACTTAACTAACTTGTTTTTTTACTCGGCAAATAGGGTTTTCTATGAAAATACGTTTTTAGTAAATAGTTTCTTTATTACTCGTTTTAAATAGTCTTGAAATCGTCATCGTAATATTCAAATCGATTGCAAATGTCTTTGGGATTCAGAGTCCACTTTCCATCAGCGGACCTAGCATTTGCTTTTATCGCGTGAAAAAATTAGGATAAAGTACCCGTCACTCTCGTACCTATATACGTGTCGAAAAGTGACGGATGTTTTATCCACAATTTGTCACGCGATAAACGCAGCCATATTAGGCCCCCAGGTGGCCTGTGTGCTCGTCTGCCTTCTCCATGCGATCAAAAAAGGCAATAAAGCATTATTGCGGCAGATCAGCTTGACATGGTATCATGGCATGGGCTTGGCATGGTAGGATGGCGGCGCCAGCAATATGTTTTACCGATTAGAATAGAGCCCTGTCTTATGTCGGGTTCCTATATTCAAACCGCGGACAGATAAGGCTGCGGGTTAAAATTTGACATTAACCAATTCAAAATGTGTCAAATATTAATCTATAGTACATTGTTGCAGAGGATAGGAAGTACGCGATTTTTGGACGAGTCATATAAGTAGAACTCTAGTGTACGAGTCCATAAATTGCACTTTCTACCGAGGCAGACATAGTGCTTTTCACAACTACTGAGAGGAAATAAAATAAAAATTCATATTCGAAACTCAAATTTTAATTCATGTTAATATGACATCACCGCCAATTTTACATAGATAACTTTTTTTTAATTTGGACCATTATTCTCGTGGCGCTCGAGATTAATAAACTAACATGCGAGATGAAGATGTCAACTCCATATAAAATTGTATTTGTTTCGCCATATCTCCCATGTAATTTCATCTCTAGTGGTTCGAGATTAGGGGCCAAGTTTGAATTTTTTTTTTTTTTTTTTTCCTAGCCTTTATGAGTGTCCCACTGCTGGGCAAAGGCCTCTCCCCTTGATCTCCATGAGTCCCTATTTGGTGCCTCTTCCGGCCAGTTGTTGAGGAATGCGTCCAAGTCGTCCCGCCATCTCCGTCTAGGCCTGCCCCGTTTACGCCGCCCATTTTGCGGCACCCACTTGGTGGCTACGCTAGCCCACCGGTCCGGGTGCATGCGGCAGACGTGACCGGCCCAATCCCACTTAAGCCTGGCGGTTTTTTCTCCTACGTCAGCTATGCGTGTTTTGGAGCGTAGTGTGGTGTTCCGGATGCGATCTGTCCTTTTGACACCTAACATACTGCGCTCCATTGCTCGTTGGCAAACCTTCAATTTGGACTTTTGACTCTCTGTGAGTGACCATGTTTGGGCACCGTAGTTTAAGTTTAACGGGTAAGTTTGAATTACATTTAAAAAAAGCAGTGACATAGTTTTTAGTCTGTGTATCTTTTACCAAAAATACACCTAATATTTTACGACACAAAATGGTGTGTTCTGATTGGTCGATTTCAATTTTTAATTTTAAGGGGCTATGACATAAAAATTGATTGATTGATTTTCATTGGTTCTTAAAGTTGGACAACAATGTTCTCTACCAATCAGCAAACACGCCGACAAAAACATTCTTGGTCAGTCCTTATAAGTGACGTTTTGTGACCCCAAACAAGACCATCTATGGCCATATTTCCGAGCAGTGTTGTGAAAAAGTAAGCTTTATCTAACCGCGGTTTCAATATAGGAACCGGTCATTAATGACTACCGCTGCGATCGGGGATTGGTAGATGAGGCTGGGAATGATCTGGAATCGGAGTAAGCCGGCTTAGCGTATTGAGAATCAATCTGTTTAATAAAAGGTAAGCTGCAGTGAGTACTTATGTTAGCGGTAGTTTCGTTTCGATTTCTATTTGTTTAGCAACTCGTTCATGCGATACTATTTGTTGCCCTCTATTATTATTAAACCGCAAAAGGATTGACGTAGTGGTGGTAGTTATGCAAGGTCCGTCCGAATCGCTACCACCATCTTATGATTTAACCTACCGTCAAGCAGCAGTGTTCTCATTGTTGTATTCCGGTTTCGTGAGACAACCGGTGAGATTACTCACTCAGAGGTAATTCCATCTTCGTCGCCAGATAATGCATTTGCGGTCCTAGGATTGTAGTTTCAAGATTGCAGTCTTGAGAATGCAAATATCTCTGGGTCACAGATTCCACTTAACATCAGGTGGCCTGTGTGCACGTTCGCCTTCCACATGCTATCAAATCGTTCAACTTTCCCGATTGTTATACAACCTTAACCTAACCTAGAGGTTTTGTAAGTATAACACTTTGAACATTTTGAAATGTGAATGGATTCAGAAATAATAGATCAAATTTATGAAACCGTTGGGAAAAAAAACTTCGGACATGCAATAGAAAACCAAGCTCAGCCTTTAAATTGACGGCCCTTGAATAGATAACATGCAAAGTTTCATTCACCAATCTGAGCCTATAAAATTATGATACGTGTACGTTTATACCTCTCCAGGTGTTGCAGGTGTCCATGGGCAACGGTGATTACTTCACATGAGGTGACCCGACAGCTCGTTTGCCACCTCTATCAAAAAAAAGTTGGCATGCTCGCGAACCCCACGTCAGATTTGGCATTGACGGTCTATAGATGTGGTGTTCAACTTAACAGGGCCGATATATACTGTTGTATAAAGGCCCATTAAAACACTTTAAAAAGGTTTCATTCATAACCTTACATACATCGCTGACAGCCTGTTCAAAACCCCACCGTAGTCATATCAAGTTAAACATACTCGTAGGTGTAAGCGTGTTCATACAAGCCTACGTATTGTGTAGTAGTTCAGAAATCAACGTCACTTGCATGCAAACCCCGCGGGGAGGTTTCGTTGTGTTATCGTACACAGCAAAGGCATAGTATAAATAGATAAGTAATTTATCGTCGGCCCTTTTGCAGTTTCTGTTACCTAATGCTTGTTGTTATCAGGGTGTGTCGGGTTGCTTCGATGCGCGTCGCTCGATACTTAATACGCTAGCAACTAAATGCGGCCCGGACTAAACCGGCTTATTGCGTCCCGTTGAGTTTGCTTGTGGTGGCCTGGTGGCTCACCACGCACGGTCAACGCATGCACACATGCAAACCATGTGATACACCTTTTTTTGAAGACGAACTACTGTTCATACTGTGACAAAGGCGGCACGTGGTCGAACTAGTATATTTTTACCCATGCATGTGCTTCATCCGATTCGTGTCGTATTTGGATAGTTTCTGCGAAGTAGGTACTTAATTGGAAACTTTGGGTGCCCCATTCTTTATATTCGTCATTCGAGATAACACAGAGACGATGAAAAGATTTGATCACATTAGGGTGATGGTACCAATGTTGGACACTTTTAGCTGAAGGCACCAATAATGGACACTTAACTCTTAATTTAAAGGTCATAAGGTTATAAATTGACTGTCTCAAAATAAATGAATAACCCTTATCTTCTTTACCATAATAATCAAGTGTCGATTATTGGTCCTTGTTCATTACTGGTTCCATCACCCTATGTACCTACATACAAACATTGAACTAATCACCCTTCTTTGGATTTTGTATGGCTTCGCGCATTCGAGTATACTGTTTATTTTACGTAACATTACAATTAGTACTTCTTGTACCCTATTATTAAGCTTCCGTCCGTCTGTCTATCACTGGCGGTATCTCACTTTAACAACAAATAATAAAAATTAAGTTAAGAATTAAACTGAAACGTGATTTCGGCGTTTTTTGCCCGATCTTAATATTGTAAAGTGGTATGGAACCCTTTGTGTGCAAGTCCGACACGCACTTGGCCGGTTTTAACATTGTATTAACACAATACTAGGTACGTATTATAAAGAAGACATAATCAGTAATTAACGCTCGCTATAAATCTAGTATAAAGTAAGTTTTATCAGCCACCTTGACACTGGCTGACACTGAAAACTATTATCATAATGAACATCAATAGCAAGCGTGTCAGGGCCGGCAGTAAACAGGGTCACGCGCACCGTGCCAACATGCAAAGAAAGCTCATTTTCACAACCCTACGATGAAGGAAACATTTTTAAACCTCGACGTGCTTGAAGTTAACAGCCTTTGGTTTTGATAATAGAACATGCTTTGGAAAGAAAGAAAGAAAGAAAAACATTTATTCATGGTAAGCAAGCAACAACAAAGGACAGAGAAATACGCACAAGAAGAATGTACGAGTTTGGAACGGCTAACCTGTTTAACATTTTTTTTGTTTTATCAACATAGATTTGGTGACCCGGATTCGGTTTGAAATTATAAAGGGGACATTGGGGACACAGTGAAACACCCTAGAGCACAGCTGGTTGATGGTTAGTTTTTCTTCTCCGCAATGATGGTCTTGTCCGAAGCGCTAGTAGATTCGCTCCATATTACCGACGTGTAAAAGAGCCCTCATGTGACCAATTTACTGATAGTAAATTTACAAACAACAACAATAACAATAGTACAATTTACTAATGTATTTCACCCGAAATGCATCCACTACACTCACATCTAAAAGTTGATGATGATTGACCTTTAAATTAACATCTACATGCATAGTGGAAACACCGGTAGAGAATTGAGTATTGATTTAAATTTCGTGGATGACCTGCCAACTTGTCTAAAGGCAAGGTTGCTTTATAGCGGGACTATTATGGTCACGTTTATCGATGTGGAGAGACGTGAATACAACATCTGTCACTTTCTGACGTACGAGAGTGACGGATCCTTATCCACCGCGATAAAGGCGGCCATGATACGGGCCTAGTATGGTTGCGTTAATCACACGACAAAATGTGGATAAAGCATACGTCACTCTCATACTTATATACGTGTCAGAAAGTGAAGGATGTTTTATCCACATTTTGTCACGCGATAAACGCAGCCATATTAGCCCCCCTGGATAGACAAATAAATACTGCTCGTACGTACTCTACATGTAGTAACGAGTGATAAAAATATTCTCTCTATAAGTATCTATAAAGTTTAAAGACAAAGTAAAATCGCACGAAGTCTTTTACCTTTTCCGATTCCAAATTGCTATGTAGCGATTGGATCTCCAATAGCCATTATTTTTCTAAAATACCTGTGTATTTTCTCGTTTTAGAATCGGATCGGCGGCGCTGACAGCTTTAAGGCGTTGCTCAGGCGTAACAGCAACTAGCTTAATAAATAATTTATTGAGCTAGTTGCTAGTAAAAAGGGTACAAGTCGACTTAACTGGTAATAAAAATGGGTATATACATGAACGGAGTATACTAGACTTAAACCCTTTGTCACTTGATATCCAGAAGACTTATACCCTTTTTTATTAGGACCCCAGTAAATTGTCGCCTTCCTATTTGGTTAGAAATCTTGTGCATTACCTACTACTAACTAATGCTATACTATTTTCGCCTAGTGAGGTTGCTAAACGATTTTCGAAAACTGACAAAATGTATGGAATTGACGTAGGCGCTCGACGCGACCGTCTGACAGCTTACGTCAATCCTATACATTTTGGATAACGATAACGAACGCCCAATGCATCTTGTCTCCGGCTTCTGTGGTTTTGATTAAAAATTCCTTCAGCTGCCGGTATAGTTTTATGCAAAAAGGTTCGTTAATACTAAATTATGTTTTCAGTTCTCATGCTCAAAAAGTGTGTGTGTAGCGATCAAGCGAGACTAAAGTAGTACATGTAAACCCTAGAGAATACATAATGTTCATATTTTCCGTAGGAAAAATATGAAATGGAAAATAGAATGATTTTCATAAGTTAAATAGAATCGAAAGCCGAGGTCTAAATCAAGGAACTATGAGAGGGTAATCCAACTTACATTTAAAAGTTTGTTCGAATACTGGCTACATGACGGACAATCAATTAAAAGCTATGTTTCTGAAAAATAAACTTTAATACAACAACGAAAACGCACAATATTGTAAAATAAGTAATTCACATTGTTCTAGTGAATGAACACCACGGTTCATTCATTGGTTTTAGCGGTTTGTGTGATCCTGTTTGGCTTAAAATAAACACACACACTACAGATCGAAGTCCACTTTATGTATCCGTTAGTTTGTAACTAATGCGCCTGAGTTGAATTCAATGTTACCATGATGTTACTAGTAATGTTGCTAATCTAAAAAAAATGCTTTGTTTGTAGAAATTTACAGAGTTCTTATTTTGCGAAAATATGCTTACCTTGTTCATTCACCGGCACTGTTCATTCACTGATACGTTCACCCTATAACAAGAATAATTTGCAAAACAGCTCCTAAAACCGTAGCAAAACTAAATTGTTTCAAAAATAAGCGAGGATTGAACTTTACCCCGAAGTATAGATTTACTACCCGTTAAAATAAAGCCTGCTTCCCCGAACGGATTATGGAGCTAAGGAGTCACGCGCTACAGTTTCATATTAAACCAATATCTTATATCACCTTACGTCGCAGGCGATATGAAATTGTTTTAATAAAAGATGTAGGTATATTGCACGGTTTACCATCCATAAAACGATTAAAGCAGGTACCTATTATTTTATCGAAAAACCTTTCAAGAAAAGTATCACTACGCAGGATTTTCATTTCATCTAAATTTCTCGCCGAATGAGTAATTTTTTTGAAGTGATAACTTCTTATGGGAGAATATACCGCTTCGTTACGTAACGCGTTACGGCGCCAGCATAGAGGTAGGAAAGCATAGAGGGAGTATAAAAACAGCTGATAGAATAGTACTCTTCGCACCTGTTACAAATGCCCTTTGTTAAAAAGAGACGTCTATATTATGACCTCTTTCAACAGTGTACCACTTTTTAGGTTTGTTAGTGTGTATCACTCTGCATTAGAGTGCGTAAGTTTGCAGTCAGTTAAACAATTTCAATATTAAATACTTCAACTGGGATTACTTTAAGTTATCACTTCTGTCGGGCGTCCCGAGACGCACACGTTTTTTAGTAGTCGCAAGTCTCAGCTAACCTAACCTACGGAATTAATGAAATGAAATTCCATGAAATGATACAATCGATGAAGTGAAGTTCGATAAAATTATGGGTTACTGATTAACTCCGTTTTACATTTTACGTTCAGTTCATATTCATATAAATATTACCGGGTTCGATTCCCGGTTGGTTATGAACTTATGAGTTTCCTTGAATGCAGTTTTTCTTAACTCTTAAATTGAGGACATGATTTCTTTGCAGGTAGAGTTGACATCATATTGATTTTCTGATTGCGTTATCTTAATGTTTTGTGCTAACTCGTATCTTCATATGTGTATGTATGTATTTATTTATTTATTAGTGCATTTATGTAAATATCTATATTAATTTAATGTATTGATATGTAGGTGTATATTATTATGTATACATAGTCAGATCCTATGTTGCACCGCCACTACAATCTCTGCTTTGCCTAAAGGTTAACTGGTAGAGAATGCCTTACGGTATTAAGTTCGCCTTTTCTATATTAAGACAATTCTTTTGTGCAATAAAGATTAAATAAATAATAAATAAATAAATGATTCCTAAGAACAAATTTTCTCACTTACAGTTCCGAACTTCACTATGATAACATTGATAACCCTTTTAGATTGATTATCCCCCATACTGTGTGTATCTTTCCCGTTCAAATCATCGAAGTTGTTTCTACACATCTCATGGTCTAAACACATAATTACGAATTAATTATGATAAACAACATACCGCTATGAAACCGTTTACTAAGACTGATCGAGTTAAAGAGATATTAGGAAAATGCCAATCGTTACTTACTATTTTGTTTGCTCTGCACGATGTCCGCACGGAACTTACTCAGCGTTCACTTCTTTTACACTTTTTACCCTTTTTTAAGTTCTCATGGCGTGAATAATAGGCTAATTGACTTTTTTATGCTGCCAATTGATCCGGTTTTATGTAAGAATCAAATTTAATGTAGGTAGGTATATATTGAGAGAGCCACCGTCTTTGGTTGTAAAAAAATATCGTTTAAGGCCCAAACCACGAAGGTGGCGAATTCCGATTTAGAAATTTGCGCGTAAAATTCTAAAAGGAATAGCAACATTAAACACTCTAAATAATTGCAACGTTATTGTTATTTATAGATTTAAAAGGGGCGTGCACAGATTTCACTTTTTTTTACAGCGATTGTAAGCAAACTCGGCCGTAAAATGCGCCATCATGTTCGGGAACGTTGCCATATTGACGGTTCCCGTAATGACGTTTTTAAACTTTCGCGCGCTTGATTCCGACGCCTGCCATTTTAAATGCCTTATTTAGAGGTTACCCTCAATCTAACAAGAATAATTTTAAGTAATCCACATTAAATAACTGGCATCTTTGATTTTACATACGTTCCCGTACCCGCCAATACAAGCTGATTACAAAGGTATGTTACCGTTTAAATTATTATTTATTTGCGAACAAAACAAATGGCGCCTGTCTCACAAAACACCTTTTCACTAATACAGCGCACTAGCGCCAAAAGTCGCGTTCAGAAATGAAAGTTTTGCCTATTTATTGCTTCGTTTACGAATATGACGTATACTTTATTGGACAAGCTTTTAACTAATGCCGCGTTTAAAAAAAAAAAAATTTGTTTGTGTTCGTTTCAAAAACTAATTTTTAGGAACCAAAATACTTACAATGAATGTTAAAAACATTCAAAGTTTGGGTTTTCAATATTTTTAAGTAAGTTCAAGTTACAAGGTGAAGTTTCGGAGGCGTTCCCGTGATGACTTTTTAACCTTTTTTTGAGTTAAATTAATGACAATTACTTATTTTTGTTTTTTTTTTTTAAGTTGTAGATATATCCGACTGATTCCAATAGTATTAAATGCTTATTTACTAAAATTCATTTGGATTAAAAAAAATATGAGTTGTCAAAGCACATTCGCCACCTTCGCGGTTTTGGGCCTCAAGTACATTGTTTCTATTCCAATAGAAATTCTTCTTATTAGACCTGCTAGAGGGGGTGTTCTTCTTATAGTGGTTATTATTACATATATCTTTAATAGTTGAGTAGCATAGTTTTGTTTTAATTTAAATGTGTTTAGTTTGTATTATTGTTGAATTCTCTAATTAACTATTGGACGAAAACCAAAAAAATAAGTCTTCACTTCGATAATTTCCAGTTTTTCACGCTACTTCACAATCTCAAACTCAAACCAAGCTCTAGGTTTGTACTATGGGTATGGATACCTATTGACAACGATAAACATACTTATATAGAGAAAAAGCATCAAGACTCTAGAACAAATTGGTCATCACAAAAATATTTGCCTTTACCGGAAATCAGGAGATTTATAGTATGTTTTTTTTTGATTTGCCCTTGCACGATTTGTGATTTTGGCCCCAACCAAAGCCAACAATAACGGGGAAAGGGAATATTAAACAGAAAAGGGTTAATAACAGATCTTTGAAAAAGGTAAAAGCCAGGTTAAGTCCTGGGGCGCCGGCGATTTTAGACTTTCATAGATTTAGTATGGAACGTGCGACAATGATGCCGTTGACACAAACGTCCGAAGGGTTAAATTAAACGTATATCGAGTATAGCAAGCGATGGGAAACGTATTTATAAGGGGTGTCCCGGACTATTTAATGTTTTTGACTTTTCTATAAGCTACTCGTCATCGTAATTGCGAATGGCACTCGTCCTGCATGAATCAAACGTCGATGTCCAGGTGTTTCAGCCAGTTTGCTGCGGCAGGCGAAAATTTATACAGCTCCTCCATGCCACGGGGAAAACAGTGAATTGGGCAATTAAAAGTTACTACTATTCATACATCTTAACTTGAAAATTGAACAGAATGGGTAACTTTAATGTTAGAAGCAAAGATGTCAGAATATAGATATGAAGATAACCCACATCGCCGTCATGAACCGAGATGACGGAACAAATTTAATCCCTAACGTCTCAAACATGTTTAAATGATAAAGAGGCATTCAGACTTTGAAAGGCAGCCTCTCCAGTTAATCTCCAGTAGGCACTTAACAACAAAACGTAGTCTTTCGTGTTATGGCGGCTTTATACTCGAAGTTATGGCTACTGGTTACTGGGTAAAATGAGGAGCATTTTCAAGTTATTTTAAAATAGGTCGTTAATTAGCCTCAGTTATTGTGATCTTGGTAGTAAAATAGGTCTTCTGATGGTGAAAGCTAGAAAAATTTCCAAGGTATAAAACCTATAACATATTATTTCTCTCAAAATAGCAAACGAAACCAAAGTTTAATTATAGATTCATGTATGATATTTAAACTATCTCAGAAATAACGAACACGTTGACCACTTTCTAAACTTATTTTATTTGTTTCCAACAAGACAATCCACAGCATCCAAACTTATTATATTTTATTACCCAAACTTATTGTTAACCAATATAACCAAACTTATTACAATCACTTATGACCAAACTTATTATTAATCCATGACCGTTCAGTCACAAAATAGATATGTACAGAAGTCAATCTACATACGAAGTGCGCTCGAGCAACGCACACATAGACACTGCTCACGGACACGATATCTCGGACCGGCTGGGACCAGTGCGAGCGCGAGTGCCATCCGCTTGAGACACGCATCTGTGAACTTTTTTGTGCAATTATGGAGCAAAAAATAAAAGAGTTATTATAACTGTTAAGTGGATGGTTGTTTAAATTCAAAATTTTTTTCAGTGAGGTAAGTAGGTATCTGCTTGTAGGTATTTCGATTACTACGAACAGTTAGGTAGGTAGGCCCCTTCCCCCGAAGAATATATCTTAGATCGATTTATATAATAGTTTCCTATTTTGGATAAGTATAAACGAAGTACTTAACTAAATTATTGTAAGGTAAATTCACGCCACCTTACGTAAGTTGAAAACATGTTTTTTTTGTTTGTGTAGATATTGTGTTGTTTTTAGTGTCATTTGATAGGTTTAGGTCTAAAACGGATAGGGCAATGGAAATTATGTAACTAGGGTAATCCTTTAGAAGTTATTAGGGATTTTCGATAGTGAAAATTGTCAAACGTAAAATTTTGTATGTTTCTGCTCTGTAAACTTTTTGTATTGTAATAGTAGGTAGGTTTATTGTTTTGTTACAACTAGATACGAGTGCCACTGCCACGATAGTGTTTTGTGCATAAGCCATAGTTGACAACCCTAGAGCGACCGCCGAGCGTAGGTATGAAAAGTGAAGTACATACATGTGATTTACTTCTGTATCTATCTGTTTTGTGGTTCAGTTCAATTTTCCCCGCCAGAATCCCCGTTTAGCCAAGCCACCGCCTTTAGAACCCCACTTACGTCACCAGAATAGTCAAGGCAGCTCCTTAGTTTACTTCCGGTTTATTATTTGATTTATTAAACCTTACAGATATATGTCAACAAATGTATGCAGATCACATTTCATTTCGATTGAAGCCTTATCTCGAGTGATACGTGAATTGAAACCGGATCAAATTGCATTGCAATTTGAATATGACAGCAATTTGAATATTACAGTATCGATGATAACTATTTATGACTTAACAATACTACCACAGATAATATAATTGATGACCTATGTTTTGACAACACTGATGTCAATATCTAACAGATTCTGAACCCATTATAAAGGATTTACGAGACAGCCTGTAGTTAATTATTAGATTACATACATACATAATCTCACGCCTTCGTTCCCAGAGTGGGGTAGGCAGAGCTACAGAATTACAAACATCTCTAAAAACTTGTTGATAATTCTATAACCACAATTTGCACAATTAGGCTAAGATGTTTACCAGCGTATTAGTGACAGGTTGCAAGCCCATCGCCTAACAGTACTACAAGCCTTTATTCCCTTAGTCGTCTCTTACGACATCCACGGGAAGACATGGAGTGGCTCTATTCTAACTCGGCAACCACACGAGGCCATTATTAGATTAATTTTCATATAATCCATAACTACCGCATGAATTACAGAATTTATTTTTGTCAGCTAGTTACCACCCCTTGAAACTATCAAGTACCTTTATAATTATTCAAACAATATAAAAGGGGTCAAGTGAATTACCCGAAGTCTCAAGTTCGCATCCCCGTAACCTTTACTCGGCTGGAGGGATTATGTTGAATAACTCCTAAATTTACTTGTTTGTTTAATGGGAAGTTCAAATAAATGGATGGTTTAAATAAGTTTTGAACTTTATGAAACGTAAATGGTCTGTAAATGATCTAAAGCGAGAGGTGAAGACTCTTAACTTAACCCTGCTAAAAATCACTTCGTGTTCCTGTCAAGTTTTTTGGCTACAATTTTAAAAGAAATCCTTCGACCGATCAAATTATCGGTCATCGTTATCGAAGTCCTTGTTAAGCCTTGTTAAACTAGATACATTTGGGTAAAGATTATATTTGATTAGCATTTTATGCGCGTCATATTCGCCATGTTGGATTTAACATGACGCTGACGTAATGTTAGCCTGAACTAACGACACCTCTTTTGTCAAAATGTCAAGTCGTATAGAGCTACGAGGAAACATAATATACTAACAAACTAACAAGATATACTATGGATACCTTAAGAATAATGGTTATTATCGTAATAACTAGATACCGCTGGAGTGCCAAAAAGCCGCGCTGTAACCCCTCGGAATACCAAACTTGAGTAAGTAAGTAGACTTACCTATTATCAACGGGATATTGACTACGAATACCTTTGAGCTCGAGATATTTCAACGAAGTTATATCCGTCATGATCACGAATAGACTGAATAATTGTGTATAGGTGTATAATATACGGTAAAAAGCGTAAACGCTGTAACCCGCAAAATCAAACTTTACACCAGAGCCAAAAAACTTTTGAAATTTTACAAAAAAAATCATATCTTTTTTTTTATTTGACCGATCGGTGCCATTTTTATACTACATATGTATTTTCAAATTCCCTATTAGACCATATGCCTGTCGTGTACCAGAAGTGACTAGGTTTCTTTTTAGTGTCGGTTACAGCAACCTGACTTTTTTTTTCAATACGATAAAACGCTGTTAATGATTTTGTTAAATGTATGGAAAGGTAATAATCAGTGTGATTTCTAATAAGCGTAAGTGATGTAACCACCATTCTTTAAATGTTGAGAACTGCCTAAATTGATGTTATGCTGCAGTGCTTGCAGTTTAAAAAAATCATAATTGTATTCAATGATAGATGTCAAAAAAGGTTATTGATATTAAAACGACGTAAATATGAGATAACATTTATTAATCCTTTTTTTAAATGTTATCCTAAAGAATTAATTAATACGAATGTGTTTGTATGTGTATGTAAATATATTTTCAATCCTCCATTGCGTGCCTTCTCTGTTACCTTCACTATTTTCTTTAAAAAAATGTATATGTGTGCCTTATGGATGTAATCCATTAGATATAAACATCCGAACATCTACATATTAATATAAATATATGTTATATATATATACATATAAACATTTACATATATACATGCTTATAAACATTTACAATACAAGTCTAGTTGAAAAAAAAGAAATACATTTATTTTAACGATAATTATACATCGCTACAAACACTTCGTATAAAAGAAGTATATTATTATGATAAATTAAATATCACAAGTTAACTTACTCATGAAATAAAGTCAATTAAAATTAAAAACATCAATGTTTAACAAACTGAAAAGTTTAAGACACTATACTAGCGTTTCTTCAAACTAATAACTATTATCAAAGTATTATTAAAATTCGTAAAGTAGTTTTAATTACTTATAATTATGTAAAGCAACACTTAATTCTCAGAATTTATCATACTAAGTAGTTACTATTTAAACGAAATAAGAATTCATTAGTATAGTATTAACTATTCACATTATTTGCACTGGTTTACTATTAAAATAGATATAATTACATTTTAAAGTTTTGTTGTCACGCGGTGAAAGACCTTTACACCACACACAACTTGATCCCACGGCGGTCTCAGACTGACTGATCGGGGCGGTAAGCCGTTACCCACACAGCATGAGCGCGTATTTAAAATACGGTAAACTCAAGCGACCAATAATAAGCAATCGTTTAAGAAATTAGGTAAAGGTCAGTAATATTTTTGCGTATTACTTCATATTTGGTGTAACTTGTGAGTATTCACATTATGGTGTCTGATTAAAACGTAGTAAGTCACTATCATCTAAATATATTTTACAGAAAACGTAGCAAGTGTAGTGTCACTTTTTTTTTCAATACGCGTAAACGCTGTAAATGACAGTGGAAATGGTTTTATGCACGCAGTAACCTACTGGACTCGAAAAAATTGTAAAATATGAATTGGTGTAAATGCAAATGCAAAATAAAGACCTGTTTTTTGGCGGCTTACAGCAATTAATTTTGCTATATGTCAAAAAAGTACATAAAATTTCAACGCTGTACAGAATTTTCTAATCGTCGTAGAGCCACGAGACCCGGACCATTCGACGCAGAAAAAAAATCTGATTCCGAATATGCAAAAAAAATTTTTAGGTACTTTGTGGGTTACAGCGTTTACGCTTTTTACCGTCGAATGTCTGATATTTCAACGAAGTTATATGCGTCATAATTATGGGTAGACTAATGAAACTGCGGGTGGGAGTTTAAGTGTAGCGAGCTAAGCCAGTAACTTTGTAATATTGCTACAGTCGCCGTCAATAGAACTTGTGAACGATGTAAACAAATTAGTACTGCTTGACCCATAACCTCAAATATTCAACAAGCGTGTTTTTATTAAAAACCACGTAAGTATAATTAATACTTATTTCATCTTAAACTTAGTATGAAAATAATGATCTAGTTTATAAATAATTGCAAAGACCTCACTTGATCTTTAAAAGTAGGTACGTGATTATCGAGTAATCATGTTGAGTTGGTTTTGTTTACATCTTTTGCAAGTTCTATTGACGTCGACTCTAGTAGGGTATGTTTGGACCTGTTTTCATGAAGATAATTTATTTTAAAAACTCGTGTTTTCAGTACAATTTTATAATATTCTGGTCAATTAACCTTTTCTAATATATTATAGAAGATTCCGCACTGTGAAATTGTGTTTTTGAGTGAGATGAAAGTGGAAAGGAAATGTTAGAGTTCCCGTAAAGTGACACTCGATATTTTGCATTGAAAGCAGTGATTGATCAAACAATATTTCCGTGCTCTTGCTCCGTTTCTTCGCTTCGGTCGATGTCAGCTGATTAAATAACCTGAAAGGCTTCCCTGAAGTAGGTACAAAATTCTTACGATGCGCGATGGGCTTTGCTTTTCTCTCTTAAATGGTAAATGAATAGAGGGAAAAGGATAACGAGATGGAACACTTAACTTCCATTTTGAGAGCTGTTTGTTTGTCGACCGTCATTTTCGATGGCTCCGCACGTCTCTCGGCCACTTAGCAGACTCATTTTTTTCCAAAGTGGGCTGTGAAAAGTATTTCAAACAACGTCAAAGCGGAGAGATCCTTGGGATTTTTTATGATTGGAACCAAGTTTATTTATAACTTTGGTAGACATTTCTTATTTTAATTAAGTCCACCATGATTTTTTTGTGCATCATACGTAATAATTTTTACTTTTCTAAAGTAGTGGGAAACGTAAACATGTTAAATAATGTTTTTTGGGATGAGAATATGATGTTTCTATTCTATGTTTTACAAAAGCGTGAGAGCGGCCAATCCTCATACTTACTAATAAGTACGTACTGCCTACGAGTACCTACTTACATGAATTGTACAAAAAACTAAGATACTATTTCATATATATCTGCTACAATAATAAACAGAACGTATAACTCTAGGCATCACCATTACATTGCTAACAAAATTTCGCAAAAAATATAAAATTTCCATTTGTTGCCTAATGCAATAAAATAACGTACCTACAGTAAAGTAGGTCTTAAACGGGCCCCGGTGTATACTTTTCTCTCCCTCGCTCTCATACACTCTTATGAAGTATAACTGACTTAACCCGAAACAGAAAGACTTTTAAGAGCTATTTGCACTGTAAAATGGTGATTCCATTTTCAAACACTTATGAAAAAAACAACGTTGAAACAAATCTGGAATATTATAGTTAGCCTCGCTTCCCTTTTAAAATATCAAACCTAAGTAAATGGAAGAGCGAGGCACCGGCAGACAGGTAGGTACAAAAAGAGCAAATTCGTTCCCGCTTTGTCTACTGCAGATGCAATAAGCGACGGTATTTATTTAAAACGTTTTATTTCTGCGTTATTATTTTGTTACCAGTGTTTTCATGTTTTGTATTCTTACAAAATAGCATATACTTTTGAAGTTTGCAGTGTTTGTGAGTACCTAATGGTGAAGCTTACATGACAATGATTCCGAACAAAATGGACGCTCATACGTCATGCACAGTGCTTCCGTTAGATTTAAATACTAGTCAATTTCAACAAATATTGAATTTTTGGGACAAGTTTATGCTCCCGATTGTAATTTTAATTCAAAGTCATTATCTGCTTATCAAGACTAAACTAATGAGTCCCAACACGTTGGCTCTACGTTTAGTATAGCGGAGACCCTGCTGCCACATTCCGAGTAATTCCGACTCCATCATCAGATCACGGTTACCTATCTGAAACAGTAAAAAACGTTTGCCAGCTGTTTCATTTGCCATAATTTTCATTTGTCCGAAAGTCATTTTTCTCTGAAACCGTTTAACTTTCCTGAATTGTTGTAAATAAACCTAACCTAAACTACAGGTTCTGTAAGTATATCTCATTAACCATTTTGAAAAGTTATTGGGTTCAGAATAAAATGAAAATTATGGCAAATGAAACAGCTGGCAAACGTTTTTAGTGTTTGCGATAGGATACCTCAGCGGCTCTATTCAACACGGTAAAAACAATATCGCATTTGATCTGTTATCGTATTGTCAACGTTTTGATAGCTCTTTTTTTCTTGACAGTAATGGCGGCTGACGTCATAACAATACCATAACAGGCAAACTACGATATCGTTTTTACCGCCTAGAATAGAGGCGCTGATCACCTCTAAGATACTATACTATTGCAATGTCATAGGGTCATGTTATGTTACTTATGTGATCCAAATTTCAACCCATTCCAGTAACGGGACCTGGTTCAAAATTGGTTGTAAAATTTTAAAGCGGATAACATACATACAAACAGTGCAAGTTAAATAAAAGCTTGTAAAAATCATAGGGAAGGGGATACTAAAATATAACTTAAACATAAGTCTCAAAGAATCATCCATTTGATTTTATTATTTACCAGAGCTACCAGCATGTTTGCCGAGACACTTCTTTTTATTACTCCGTAGTGCACTTTAAATGATTAAAGAATCGAGGATCCGAACACATTTCTCAGCTATTTCTTATTATTTTGAAACCTCGACCGTTTTGTTGAAGTATGAAAATCAACGCTCATATTTTATCATTTTCGCTTTGTACCAAGTTAGGTCTTTGTGGCTAACTTTTCGACTTTTTGCAGGAAGCCCGCGAACCCCAAATACTTCGTCAACTTTGTAAGGACGGCCTAACCACCAAAGGTTTCTGAACTTGGAATTTCTCGGAAACTTAATTCTAACTTTCTGTAATGACTTTAGAGTATAAATTAGATTAACGTTTCGCCATCTTAGAATTTTAATGTCTGCCCTTTTGAAAATTTAAGGCTATTTTTATTTTAGTGGAGTCAGCATTTGCTTGAAAAAGGGGAGATGGGAAAAAGTTTTATTTACATTCAGTTTTTAGAACAAGAAATTTAAAAAACCGGTGGACAAATGGTGTTACCCAAATTAAGCTATTCTCAAATTAAGCAATAGGCTTGTAACTGTCGGCATTAAACAATAATACGCGCACTTTGCTTTAAACAGCATTAATACTTTAAAACACGAGTTATAAAGAATATCTTAGACGGTCTGACTACGTTCACAAAGAAAGAAACATACAAAAATGTAAATGCATTAAAGTTATTGCGTTTATTTTGCCGCAGCCGTAGTACAAGACATTTCTCGTCCTTTCTAAAAACAAATAAAAAGAAAAGCACTTACCTATTTAATCTACTTTTCATTTTGCAAAAAGCGCTTACATGTTTAATATCAAAACATGATTCTTGAGGACTGAGGCATTCCTTTCAAGCAATAAAAATGTTCCCAGGAATGAGTCCTCAGAAATATACAGCTACGTCTTCTAAGTAGGTGTAGCATAAAAAGGGAAATGAGGAAGACTATTTAGGAAACGGATCTACGTAGGTTGGGGTAATAAAAGGGAACAAAGTTAGAAATTGCGAGTCGCGGGCGTATTCCGCGCGGGCGCAAAACGATCTCTTTCACGATGTACATTGCGTGCATTAATAATATTAATATATGGGTTAAAAACGGATTGAGAAAAAAAAAAATATTAGGACAATTTTAGGTACAAAATGAACGTCATTATTTTGATCTTTTTAGTGATTTTTTAAAAATATTTTTAAATAAAGGTTTTTAAAAACTACTGATCAACGTACTTAATACTCTCTACTAAAATGCAAAAGAGTAGGCTGCGATGTTACAGGAAGGCTGGGTCTCCCTCCGCTCTCATAATAACTATTGTCATATTTTCGTCTATCATAAATCTGGTGACACATTTCTCATGAAATGGTTAATTCGACTTATATTAGAGTTGCGTCCATACGCGAACCGCCATTAAAACGCGAAACAGAAGTTCTGTCGACCTTGTATAGTTCTTCTCCTAGAAGAAAAAGTAGAGTCGAACAAAAAACTCCTCCAGCCACTTTTGGACAATAATACGCTATAAATAGAGTCGAAAAGTGGTAAATATGATTTTTGGTCGACTATACATCAACCATTTGGCTTAGTACCTAGCTCTTTACTTTTGACTACAAAACTCTCATCACATATTTTTAAGCTGATAAATTGAATTCTTTTGTGAAAACCAATGCGCAAATAACATTTTAATCCACCTGTATAAAGAAATTCCATTAAAAAGCAATATCCATCCAAATACATCTGAAGTCGTTCTTACAATTCGAAACCATTTTATCTTCAATACGACGCGCTTCTTTTGTTTGGCCACGTTATTTTTCCCATAAGTGGCATGGTGTATCATATCAAGATGATAAGATATGATTTTAGATTTAATTTAGCCATTGGCCGGCGAGTACCTGGCTGAAACTTACCCATCACATAATGAATTAATACGTTTCACTTTATCTAATAGGTAATTGGCAGTAGATATCGATCAACACTTAGAATGGCACTCAGTATGTCTTACAGCACAAGCTATAAGTGTTAAAACGAAAGTAATCAGTGGATCTTTAGCGACTTTATCAAAACCTGTCAAGTTCCAGGCAGTAAAAGGCTCGTAATACGGCCTCAGATGGTCATAAAAAACGATTAAGATATTTATACCTTGACCTAGTGGCCTATAGGATCCTGACCTGAGATACTCGTAATACGATCGGAGCCTATATTCGAGTTTATCCTAAACCATATTGCTATCATATTGTTGATGTTATGATCTTATTTCTTAGCTCTTATTTAGTTGATTGAACTGAATTATACATTTAATTATTTGCAATAACTTTTAAAAAATTATCTTGGCCAAGCGCCCAACATTGTAATTTCTACTTACAGAAATAAAATCAGGTCTATATTGATTGGATATACTTATTATTAATTGACTTAACGCATTTTTAGTCAGAAATATATTATTTAAACCAATTTTCACCTGAATTATTTAACTTTTCAGTTTTGTAAGAAACCTTGCCTACAATAACGCACTCAAAAAAATGAGAGCCAACAAAGAGGGATTTTCACTGTTGACAAAAAATGATTACAATAGTTAAGATATTAGTTATATCAACCAATGCTGATAGTTAACTACAGTAATTTCTTTAGTGATCTCTAACATAACATCTTAGTTGATGTATCTAACGTCTTAGTTGATGTATCTATCGTCTTGTTAGGCTCGTATGGGATCAAGACGCTTATGCACAACAATCACAATCTTGTTACAAGCGACCAATTATTTTTTTCAGTGCGCGGACTGATGGACAGAACTACTTATAATAAGGGATCCTTGTTAACTACGGAAGCCTAGAAATTAAATAAATAGTAACAAAAGAGAGCACGCAGTGTAATCTTAAAGACGCTACTAGGCATCCCCTGACTGAATAAGCAGGTAAGTTGAATTGCCGATAAATCGTGCTCTCGGCCGTTCCCTGCGAAAACACCCCACACCATCAGCTACGGTATTCTCTCTCTAGAGCGTCGAGTTCATCCTCGAATTACTTAAACACTAGAGAAATATTCAAACCGATCAAGTTTGTGTTCCTTTAATTATTCTTAGCCTATATTCCACCGAATGTTATCTTATTGTAATCTTGTTGTTTGCGACTGGGTTGTTTTTACTGTAAAGATAATAAGAGGTATCATAAGGTTACTAATACAAAGAAAAAATCGAATATATGTCCTTGAGTGCAGCTTAGTTTTAATACTCATATCAACAGCTTAAAAATGAACGTGACTTTTTAAGACCAGCATTTAAGTATCAAAATTCATACAATCTACTGGGTGTCCCTAAAACCAACGCCAAAACTGAGAGGGCTGATAGAGCAGCTAAAAAGCTATCGATTTAACCCCTATGTATGTTCAGTGATTTTTACTAGTTTCGGAGATATGGGTCATATTAATCTGAATTTTTGTAATTTTCCCTTATGACCATGTCACGAAAAATCAGTGATATTTTTCATAGAATCATTAAAAATCCGCAAAGTTTTTAAACCCATTTGCTCGGTTTTTTTTAATCGTTTGTTTTGTAATGAGATAAAGTTTGTTTCTCCATACTACGTGCGTACGTGTGTTTGCTTTTCACTTTGTATGGAAAAAATAACTTTATGTTATTACTTAAAATAATGATTGATTTTTCGTGACATGGTCATAAGGGAAAATTAAAAAAATCCAGATTAAAATGATCAATATCTCCGAAACTAGTAAAAATCGCTGAACATACATATGGGTTAAATCGATAGCTTTTAAACTGCTCTATCAGCCCTCTTACTTTTGGCGTTGGTTTTAGGGGCACCCTATATATAAATTCAGGGGTCGAAATAAAATGTTCATCAGAGATTTCCGTGCTATTCGAGAATAACAGCGGCACTTAACTACGGCCATTCCTTTTTCATGGCTCATGAACATAATTATACTAATTAGTTCGGCATAAGTTAGTGTTGGAAGGATGAGAGTTAAGTATTTGTGCCAAGGCTCCCAAGTAAACGTGATGTATGTCAGCCAAATAAGTGGTCTTTTATTTTCACACAATTCCCTATTAAATAAAATACTTTTAAAGCTGACATACCTATGCATCTTATTAACCTTATTCTTTTATGAAATACAACTTAATGTAGCAAGCACACCACTTATGCAAAATAAGTGGTGTGCTACAATTTTTCCCGTTTTTCGATAGATCTAAAATAGATGTTGTTCTTGAACTTAATCTATATGTTATGGAGTAATAAAAATACCCACAGACTACATAACTATTAACTATTATCACTACCTACCGTAACTTTTTGTTGTGACGGAACTCTATAATGAATATTTTCCGGTTCAATAGAGCTAACCGCGTGACTCCGTTCAATACAGGACGTAATCAACTTCGGCGCTTTAATTAAACACGGTTACAAATAATTGCATCGATGCACAAATATTTAAAACTACCGTAAATGTTATCAGTTTACACGTAGGTTGTAAAAATTAAGAAAGTTTGTGGCATTAGTACATACATTTCGGTTACAAGAAACCTATTAATAATGTGATTATGTAACAAAAAAACCTGTAGTGGGCCATGGAAACGAATGGAATGGGTTGTAACCTTATGCGTACGATCTGTAAATCTGTACGTAGGTACATACATATACAATTTTTAAATCCACAAACACGTGTGGCAAATGAAGTGGTGTGGCGCATTTTCCTTATTTGACTACTTAGTTTGTAAAACTTGACAGAAGCGCGTGGAGCTATTATCTAGCCGCTATTAGAAAGGGATTAGACGTTACAGTTTTACCATATACTTACGTCAAAGTGCATATGATTTGACAGGTATTCCAATTCCAAACTAATCGCGGTTTCATAATAACCCCATGTGGTTCGGTTTAGGCCACCAGAGTAAATACACTCGCGGTCAAATAATACGGGTCAGAGTGCGTTTTTCATACAAACGAGGCTATTTCGAAGCCTTGGTTCCTCGGCAGGTGTTGTTTTGAGTGAGGTTTAATGGTGGATACTCCGAGGTTCAATAGAGGTTGTCAAAAGTTCTTAAGATAACTAACTGATCGCACAATCAGATAACATCACAGCGAGAGAGTTTGGGTCAGCGTTTTGATTTCCTTACATTTTATTGCAATTTTAGATGTTTTCCTGAACATGCACGATTCCGGCGTTAACCACAGATTCAATCAGTTGGGTATCCTAGGCACTCTCGAAGTCCTGTATCGATGCTCGGGGTATCCATCATCAGATTTCACTACAAGCATCCTCCGGCGAGGAACCAAGGCTTCGAAGTAGCCTCTTTAGTATGAAAAACGCACTCCGACCCGTATTATTTGTCCACGAGTGTACTACCTACCCCCTCATTAATAAAAGTGGTTGTCTATTTCTGTCAATTTTAAATATCACAATGACAGATATAACCAAACCATATTTTAAGCACACTTTAGAAATTGCGCGTTTATTGGTTACTCTTTAACCGAACGATTGTCCTCGCGTGTGATACTCGTATCCATGGACTATTTCGTTAATAAGTCCATGGTGATTGTCTAAAACTCGATAAAGGCGAAATACACCTTGTCAAAACAAGGAAGCTCTAATTGAGAAAAAAAACGTATGTAAAAACTCTTACCCTAGTTTGTGTGCCTCGAGTAAAAGACAAACAAACGAAACTTTGTTCTTAAACTTTCGTGATTTTCCCACAATGTTTGTGTAGTGTTTGTGGGGTACGTCAAACATTTGGTTTACGTGTTTAAACTCCCTCAGGGACTAAAAATGTTTAAGCACTGTTTTATAATAGAACTAATTAAGCTAGTGCGGTACCTTTCCGCGATGTAGTTCTACGAATATATTCATCTTCATTATCTCCAAGGGGTTTTCAAAAGTTGAATAAAATAATGCCTGATGCTATGTAATAGTTATTTATGTATCTGGTACATAATGAGTCTTCAACCCAGTCCCAAACTAAGCCCTGGCTTGCATTATGGGTACAAAACAACAAAGTAAAGATTTTTTTCTGCCAACAAATGTTACGCAGTTTGGCAGATCATTGCATAAGATTCGTTGTAATTTTTTATAAGATTAAGAAATAAAATAAAAAAATAGTCGCATGAATGACGGAGCATCACTTAAACAAGTGCTTGTAACCAGTGGCGATACTGCCATACAAGCCCAAAAGCCGGGCTTGCCTTACAAATATGATAACGATCAAAAATCAAAGGTCACGATCCCGAACTATTTCAGTAGTACCGAATTCGGTCGCGCTCCGCCGCCGCACGGCAGGCAGCACTGCTGCCCGCTGCGACGACCCGAACTCGCATGAGACACGGCTTGTCATCCCGCTCACACGCGGTGGCTTGCAAGCGGGCTTCTATCTTAACCGGTATATCTCTTTCTTACGCATTAGAACTGCCTTATAATGAGATATAACTATTCATAGGTTCAAATAGCAAATAGTACGAGATTTTAAGCCCTGCTTGCGTCTGAAGTTGTACACGAGTCTATAGTAAAATGCGAAATTCGCGCATGCGCGTGTTGAGCCGCGTTGACGGCCGACTTCACTTCTATTTATTTGCTTGCTTACTTACTTCAATAATTTTACTTGTTTTGTTTATTGTGAATTGTTTTCTTTGAGTCAACTGCGGTCACTAAGTATTTTGTTTGTTGTGTTGTTCAATTGGATTGGCAATGGAGGAAGTATTCCCTTGTGAATCTTGTGATTGTGATTATTTAAAGTTTGCACAAATTTTGCTTGGCGAGTGAAAGGTAAACTCTTTAAACTTTGCTGATAAAACATCAGATTTCTTCGCCAAAACCTACGCCTGATATGTGTACCTATTTCTCATTTCTCGCATAAAAGACAGTTTAATGTTTACCTAATAGATCAGTGTAAAAAAAACAATATTGCTGCTGTTGTAGGTATATTATTATGGAACGACAAAAAGTTTGGAATATAAGTACCTATCTGATTATGAAAAATCAAATAACTTAGCTGGCACCATTAAAAGGCACATGAATTTTATTTCCAAAAAGATACGAACGATTTTAGTTATTTTGGTAAAAAGCGAATTGAGACATTTATCCACAATAACCTTAAAAACTACAAAATCATATCTCTCGGCTTGCCCTATCCTGAAACCCTAGGCACGCCACTGCTTGTAACAAGGCTTGTATGAAAGAAAAAAAACAGTCGGTCGACGGACCGGCACAAACAGCTAGTAGGTAATAAATTAAGATATAAAATCTGCCGAATTTGTAATCTTTCATTTTGTTACACTTTTTAATATTACTTCATTAAAAATTAATGACCTCATTAAAACTTAATTGCTAAAAGACAACCTTATTTCCAACATCCTTGTCTTTAAAATTTCGTTGTTATTTGTTGTTTATAAGTTACTCAAGCTTACAATTAGATTTATTTCAATTTCCCTTTTAGGTTTCGAGATGTTAAAACCTACCTGGGTATCTGTCTACCCGGTAAAACCATATTGATTCTGACATGTGTTATCGTATTGTCAGCGTAACTACAGCCCTTTTACTTGACAGTAATGGCGGCTGAGTTAAAAACAATACAACAACATGTCAAAAAACATGGAATAAAAATCCTGAGGCTTCTATTTGTTTTGAAATTATTCCCTATATAGACAGAACTAAACAAAGATTCTACTATAATATTAGTTTTTGAAATAGTCTATCAAGTATTGAAGTCTATTCCAGGTCTAATTCAGTAGCGTTCAGGAAATTACAACCTTAATGTGTTGTCAAAGCAACTAATCAAAGTTTCCTCATAACACACACCTTGCTCGGCAGCCTAGTTCACCCGCGGAGTTGGAACTATGAAACTCGCTACTCGGTGTATATCATATTTACTGTAATGAATTATAAAGATAGGCCATGTTTTTTGACCCAGGCCAACAAAACCTCCGAGTTTCGACTGTTTGCGAGATTGTACAGATGATCTACACCCGTATTCAAAAACGATACTTAAGGGATCCTTCACTGAGTAAACGCACTGCGTTCAATACAGCTTTGTGATTGGTCCTTTTTGACCGACCTTTTGTTTATGAGACGATTTGAACCACCCCGTGCGTTCGTGAGCACTGTGAGACCTCATAGTGACGTTTGTGAATACGGGTGTTAGAATTCATTGTGTTTACGTAAATCCCCTTAAATGCTTACATTAAATATTTCGGCATCGAATATAATGTGGTTGCTTTTGGTGTCAAGGTTCTTCGACTCGTAATGTCCTAGTACTATTAAGTTTTAAAAGAAGCTTTCAAAGCAAATAAATAAATTTATTTCGCTCATGTATAAATAAACATTGCTCTATTCAGCGCGCTAAGGCTGCCAGCATCTTTGGCACTATGCCACAAAGGCCCTTTCCAGATAAATTTAGTTTCATTTATTTTAAAATAGAGTAATCACTTTTTTCTTTAAATTTCGAAATAGAAATTATTGTTCGTTTTTCCCACGCAGTTGTGAAAAACCAGGAAGACCCGTATCTAAGTACCCAAATAAATATACAAGTCATCCCTGAGTACACGAAACAACTTTAAAACTTAAACAAAATTGCAAATGTTTAAGTTTACCAAAAATCCATACTTAATATTATAAATGTGAAAGTGTGTATGTTTGTCCGTCTTTCACGCTTCAAGACTGAACGGATCGAGATGAAACTTGGCACACATATTGATTATGTCCTAGAATAGGATATAGGAAAGATAATATCCCGGAAAATTGGACAGTTCCCGAGGGAGCAGCGATAAACGACTTCTACGCGGACGGAGTCGCGGGCGAGAGCTAGTACGGTATATATACGGAAACCTTTCCGCGCAAGTCCGATTCGCACTCGATAGATTTTTAATGGCATCAACCTTCGCGTATTACTCTTGCGTACAAAATATCTAGCATGATCCCAGATGCGTCAAATAAAATCCACCTAACCAATATGTCAAGGTAACGCGATAAGGGTTGCATAAAGAGGGGTTAGCGTCACATGAGCGTCACGAGTAACGAGTTACAGCCTCACTCTCTAAAGTAGACACCTTGGGGATCTATAGACAGCCATTTTCTCCTCGTGAATATTGTAAGACGTTGCGTGTTTATTTAGTGTTTTACCTTCTTATCAAGCGGTATAATCCACTAGATTTAAACTGTGTTTAAAATCCAACAGAGATAGCAGCTTGGACATGATGCTTGTTGATAAGTTTTAATAGAGCTTAAGTTTAGTGTACTTCTATTAACTGAATAGATGAAAGTTTCCTAACGAGTTTCTAGACATTATTTAATCTTACTTCTTATCTTATCTTACTAATATTATAAATGCGAAAGTTTGGATATTTGGTAGCACCACTAGAAGGGCTGAGCGGATCTGGATGAAATTTAACACAGAGATTATATTTTTGAATAGCACGTAGGCGACTTTTTTCCCGGGATATTGGAGAGTTCCCGAGGGAAGAGCGATAAACTACTTCTACACGGACGGAGTCGCAGGAAACAACTGGTAATCCATACATTTAATTTAGGGTTTTTTATGGCAAAGGCAAGCGAGCATAAAATGCCACTTATGGTAAGGGGGTTCTGAGGCCAAGAATTTATAAGTTAAGACCCATTATTGGAAATGCATTGCCCACTCTATGCACTATGTAGGTGCTCAGTTCGTTATAATACCTTTTCTCAAAAATGTCCGGAAATGTTGACATTCCTATCTACATATTGAGACGCCAAGTACATAGTTTATTGACAGATCTCAAATTAAAAAAAAATAACATTGCGTGCTCGCTACACAAGCCCGCAATGTTGCATACAAATTCCATTACTATCTATCTTGTAACTTTTTAAAAAATGAAAAGGGCCATAATAAAATGAGGGTACAAGTCTTATACATCCAAATTTTACTCGAAACATATCTTTTTTATTTGTGCCTGGAATAGCTTATGTTTTTTTTTAAAACAATAATTGCGTTTCTCGTTGTCATAAAGAAAAAGGCGGTAAGGAGTGATGGTTTTTTCACATGAAGTTTCTGTTTGTATGCAATTCAAAAATTTGCTCAAGCGATGAAGATTTGACTTAAACACAATTTTTTTCTTGCGATTTTTGAGAAAAACACTATATTTGCCTCGGCAGGAACAGCAATTGCGGGCTTCGTATTTTTAAACCAATACTCGGCCCGCAATTGCCTACTTCCATGCCTAGGCAATAATGTACTATTAATTTTATTTCACTGGTTGTCTTACTTCTACACCTGAACACAATAGTGCAAACTGCATGTAAGCGGGCATTTCATAAGATTCAAAAATAATAAGAAATAAAAACATTAACTCTGATGCTGAACTATGACATCTAAAGCTGGAAATTCTAGATAATCAGAGTATTCTAGCCAAAGTTGTTCTAGACAAGCGGACGCAACCGCCAGATCGCGATCCGCGGTATTCCGGAGTCGCCCTGCGGCAGTTTGCACTTGCATATTAATGACGCTTGCATTTTTTATTCATCTAGCATAAGCGCTTGCCTTAATGTCAACAAGACATGTGTATCCTAAATTCCTAACCTTATTCAGGTTTGGAATAGGTAAGTTTTATTTTCTGTAGTTCATGCAATATTAAAGCAGTTAACACTATTTACCCTTCTTCTGAAGAAGCAGGTAATGTTTTTGACCTGTAGTACATATAATGCACGTGTGGTTCTTTTTTTCCTCGTAGAAGCTGATCCGATGGCCCGAATTTGACAAACAATGTGTCGTAAGATTTGTCTTAGCGTCATGAGTGTCACTAGATAATTAAAAAAACCGATTTATAACATAGGTATTTAACATTTATAGACCACAATATCAAAACATGCAGTTGGGTTTTTAGTTAAATCTTGATTTTCATTAGACTTGTTTAACAAAAACGTGTATAATAGGTAGAAAGAAGATTATAAAATATATAAATAGGCACTGTGATAACATCGATTGATTGATCTTAAGGTAGGTATAGGAGAAGAAGGGCACTGATAGGTGAATACAAATACACAATATTATTATAAATATTTTACCATTTGTGAAACTTTATCAGCTATAATACTTCAGACGTAAATCTTCAAGCGAATACTTGTATAACATTAATGTTACTTAAATTAAACTTTCCACTGAATACGCTACTCAGGTAATAGTAATTAGGGCCAAGTAGTGGCCCTTGGGGCATTCCCAAAGGTCGTGCAGTTTGGGTTTTAAGGGCTTAAGTTCAACGGCGCATGTGCAATTTGATTGCTAAAGCATAATCAACATTTTCCGGTTACAAATAAGAATGCTTTTCACTAAAAATAAATGTTTTATGTGGGCAGTTTTTTCTCAGGACGGTAGTATTGCAGGGCTGAGAATGGCAGGGCGAACAATGCGAACGTAACGGCCTTGTAACATTGTTTCAGATTTATGGACCTGCTTCCTCGGAGAGGTATTTTTGCATGCTTGCGAACATTTTTGAATATATTTCCTCTTCCGAGATAAAGGCATGTTACGTCATGGTTTTGTTGGGGTGATTTATGGAGTTGCAGGAGGTTAGTTATAGTTACGTTGGTGGATAGCTCTTTGACTCATCCATTTGAGTAGCCCAAATAGGACCACAGACCAACAGATTACCTGCAGTCCCGAGTCTGTCAGGCCGCCTTAAGAGAGACCGATAGCCTTGATGAACTAACAGGCCGATATCGGGCGACATACAGCGAAGCGCGGTGCAAAGAATTTTTCACTGCCAAAGCATCGTCGACTTTGAATGTGTTGAAATAAGATCAAAATTAACCAACACCACAAATTCTCCGCAAGCGTCTCCTCGTATTAGTGGTGTTTTTTTTTTTTTTTTGTACTCTTTTACTCGTCAAACGATCGAGTATTCTGTATGATATTATGTTATTTTTTAAGGTAAGTATTCAGCTAAATGATTAAAGCTCACTAGGAGCATAAAGGAGCTCTGCAGGAGCAACACATAACCGCAAAACCAATTAACGTTTTGGATTGGCGCCATTGTCAGCGGTGTTGTATGCGTGCGTCTATACGTCGTATCTACTGTGCCTACACGTTTATCCATTATGAGTATGTTCTATATATGCACACTGTTACATAAGTACGAGTATGTCTGTATTCAACGCGGTTTTACCCTATAATTTAGAGTTCTAACTAGAATTCCGAAATCGGAGACTAGTCTCGTATTACGCATGATGAGGCTTTCATAATCTGAAGCGAGACTATACTTACGCGTATCCTCTAACAGAAAGTTTTTATACATATGTTTTGAGTGTGTAATAAAATATGTACCTCGAAGTTATTTTTCCCCTAATTCAAAGGCAAGGTCATGCCATGAAGCTCATTTCAATAATAGTAGCGTAAATCAAACTACACTGCAGATAGCTTATGTAACGAGCAAGTTACTTTTGGCCGGCTTCCAAAAAACTCAAGGACTCGGCGAAACGGCAACGAGGACGTGTACATGCTGTAACTTGTAACAGAATAAAAAAAACATAGTTTGTGGAAAATTTGAGGTTTATGGACAAATTTCGGCATGTAAAGGTGATGTGATCATCATTTTTTTAAATGTGATTTGCGACAAGTTGGGGTAAATTAGTACTACCTTTTCCAATCTTCAATAGCTATATGGAACATTTATGACCCGACCGCTGGTGGATGTTTTTGTTTTAGTCCCGATTCATTAACCATGTGTATTGACTAACCCATTAGCACTTTCTGCCTTGGTTCGCATTTCGAACTTTACTGCGGGTTGATCTTTGAGAAGCAAGTGCTAGAAAATAGCAAATGAAACGCATGCAAAGGAACGTCACAACCAACCCCGAACTTTAAAAATTACGATCATACCGTTTTAGTTTTATACTTGAATAAAAACAAATGTGTTTGATTCTCACAAAACTACCTATGTAGTGCGTGTATGTGCGTGTTTCAGAATTAATTAACTACCGAATCTTCAACTGCCAATTACCTCCAGTGGTTCATAGAAACATACGAGTAATGTATTAAATCACAAAAACATAACAAAATGGCGTCGGCATATCAAGATTTATTATTTGGGTTTAAATTTTCATGGATACGTTGTTCCACTCATTACTTGCTTAACTAACCGGGTTGACGGATAGTTGATGATGCAATCAAGTACATGTTGTAATGTCATCAGACGTTTTTTAAATAAGTATCGCGAATACTTTTTTGGAGCCAATTGTAAAACCAGCACACCAAAATTACCCCGTATAAACCGAGCGCCAATTTGGTCTAAGAAAATTTTCCGCTCTCTGCCAACGCTACCTATCCCTGGGGTCCCGTTCATTTTCCCTCGGCCGGAACCCAGCGTCCCGGGCAACAAGGATGCCGACGTGTGAGGTCGCTGCTCGGCATTTACTGGTGATGGATATTTACCGTACAAACACACCGAGAAACAACACGTTTTCGTCTTAGTGGAATCTAGCCGGGTAAATAAAGTCGAACTGTGATTTACAATTTACAAACGTCACGTTGATTTTTCGAGTAAAACTTCTATTTGCTTCTAGAATAATCGAAATGGTTTACGGAATTTGCAAGTCTTAAGTATGAGTATTTCCATTTTTTTATGACGATGATAAGCCATTGATAAGCTGGTACTTACGTTGAAGATTCAATAAGAAAACTTCATTTGCATTGCGAAACCTTGATCAATTATGAGTATAGGATAGAGTGCATGACCGTGAGGAACATGGCTACATGTTTAATGACTCCTGTTTTGAAAAATACAGAGTAAATCACTAAAAAACACCATTTAAATGAAGGTTTGCTTTAATTGTTTTGTGTTGTTCGAAAATAAACTGGCGTTAGGGATCTTGTAATAATTATCGGTCTTGTTTTTAATTGCCACCATTAAAATCAGTTGGAATGGTTTATTTTTGATTTAGTCCGACAACTTTACTTCGTTTAGATATTTATACCGAGACAAACCATCTAAAGAAATACATTCTATGGTGCCCAAGGATATAAGACAGACATCAATATCCCAATATATGGCTTACGTTCGGAAACTCGGTGTATTGGAAAATGTGTTTTATTTTTGTCCAACACCGATTCGAATTTAGGCGGAGTGGCCGTCGAGGGAATTTGTCAGAATACGGTTTGACACTTTAGCATCCGGAGTTTCCCGACACTCCCCTCTAACCATTGTTTCACCCCGTCTGGGTTGTTTTATTTTTTCCGGTAAAACCTTCGCAGGGTCTGAGAAATATGAAACGAGCTGAATCCAATGTAGTGAAAGGTAGGACGGAGCAATATGGTAAATAAACATAAATAGTGACGATATAAGTAATTCTTATTTGTTTAATCTGATTAGTAGTTAGTTGATAATTTTCCTTTGAGCTTTTTCATTTTTATTTTTGAGCAATTGTAGTTCATATGAAAGTTCTATGGAAAAGTGTTCTCAATAGTTCCCGTCCCTAAAATGTACGAGAAATCAGTATGCCAACTTAGTTTATTTTTAATTTTATTTAAGACATAATACCTAATTTCTTAAAAGTCGTTTTACAGTTCAGTTCTATTGCTGTTGGTTAAACCGCTTAAGGACTGCATCACATCACATGAAATCACATGCATGCAACCAGGCAGCGTGCAGTCAATGTGCAGTGGTTAAAACTGAACGCAAACTGCTAAGTAATTTCGCAATCGAGTAGCAGTTTAGTTTAGTAATAATCAAGAAATAGGTAGGTATCTTGCACCAACACACCTACTCAAAAAAGTTTCGTGTTTTCTTCTTTTGAAATTGAGTCTGCAACGGTGTTTCATTTTTTGCCTTCTAAACGATATGCGCGTTTCAAACGAGTTAGTAACTTTTTTCAGGTAACAGCCATCGATCACTCCCGTCAACTCCACTAAATAAACTACAAAGCATCCGCCGCGTATTACAAAAGTTTCAAGTGTTACGAGCGCTCCATTCAAAATGAATATGAATTTATGTTACGCAACGTTTTCACACTCGTATTTTGCTAGTTTCGAGTACGTACCAAGTCCTCGTCGTCGTCTGTGAAAATATTTGCTCGATCTTGCGCCGTCATTTCTCAGAGTTGATCCACGTTCCGAAGCAGCATCTCCTCATGGCTCACACACAACACACAAAGCTCCATCACACAAACCACTCCAACTGCATCCAAACTCCGTCCAAAGTTGCACGTCCCTCGAGCTTCATAACTACCTGCGGTGCGCGATCGAAACTCAAAACTCAATAACTTTTAAAACTTTAAACGATGCCGCGAATTTTTAATTCAAAAAATGTTTTTTTCGAAAAAATAACGGCCGATTTCAGATTTGATTTTCGAACGTCCGTGCGGCGTGGTCGGACCGCGAGCGCACACTGCGACGAAGGGCGGGCAGCGAAAGCACTGCGGCGTCTCGTAACCATGGTTACGTGAAGGCTTCTACCGTTTCCACGCTGCGGCCGAACCGTTGCATGCATTGTTGAAGATAATGTCTGTCACGGGGAATGTATTTGTATCATACGTTAGTTCTTTCGAAGAGGATTAACGGGTTCGGCTACAATATTGAGTTTTATCAAAATGTATGTGCCAAGTTTTTTACTGTAAGAGTTACCTCCTGAATAGTTTTTGTCGATATCTTCTTTACCATGGGCCCTAACATGGCTGCGTTTATCGCATGACGAAGTTTGAATAAGGCATCCGTCACCTTTTGACACGTAAATAAGTACGACAGTGACGGATGCTTTATCCACACTTGACAAGCGATATAGACACAGCCATACTAGGCCCACATGACGTCCTTATCAAATTAACCAAGTTATTCTATAAAATATGTTGCCGTTTTATTTTTGCAAAATAAATGTTTAAAGCAGATGTTCAATTTATCGCTGAAAATTAGAAATTCCTAACGTAACGAATATATCGTCTATTTTGTTTTCGACTAGAAAGCTCTTAAAATTTTATCGTTTTATTAATATCAAACATTTTTAATCCCTCATTTCATCGGATGCTTAAACAGAATATTCGATAGGTAACTGGATATTAATTGCTTGCTCGCTTCCATTAATTAAATCGCCTTTGATTGCGTTACCAGCAAAACAATTAAATGATTAAAGTTATTGTTGTTAACAATCTGGCTGTATTCTTAAATAAACGGGAATCCTAGCACTCCTCATATTTGTAAACCGTTATTTTTATTAAATAAAATAACTACTTTTAGTGGTCCTATTATAAGTTTTTTCTCATTTTTGTACAAGACTTGTACAAATCTTAATGTGTTAGTTTTGTTTAAGTTGGAAAGTTTGTAGATGTTTTTACGATTTTCACGTGGAATCAAATTAATCAATCAAAACGGGAACTATCGGTTTTGACAAGTGATTTTCGCATGTTTCAAAATATGTGACGTAAATGACTGAGGCATGTTTGTTTAACACCTTCAAGGGATCGTAAATCTTAGTATTATATGTTGTTTTAACTAAATACCTCTATCCGTTCCTGAAATACGAGTTTTAACGATCAGTCAAACGAAAAATAAAGTGATCCCATATTTACCTGGTCCCCGACTAATGTCTAGGTTTGTACTTTATTTGTACAGTCAAGGGCAAAAATATGTATACGCTTTAGTACCTTGTCACTATAACCACTGTGACAGTTCATATATGATAGTTCAAATATGACGAAAATAGACAAGGTACTAAAGTGTAGGTATACATATTTTTGCCCTTGACTGTACTACTAGATATGGTATGAGTTTGGGTATGGGTATGGTGTCAGTCTTCTTTTTTTGTGCACCCACTATGTACATTTCTGATTGGCAATTTGGTCGACTCGTAAAGAATGCCGGTCCGCCATTTGTATTTATTTCTCTGCAACAAAGATTAAATAAATAAATAAACATACTTTATTACATACATAATAAACAATTATACACAGAAAACACCCAAGACTCAGCGTCAAATACTCGCGCTTATCACACAAATATTTACCTTGACTGAGAATCGAACCCGGGACTGAGGCAGTCTTACAACTCTTCGTCTATTTATATTTTCAACATTGTCCATGTTAATCCGAACTAGGTCGAGTTTAAGCGCTGTGGATGTGGTAGGTATTAACCGAAGCACTCGTATCTTAGTTATAGCGCTGTAGAGGATATTGAAGGAGCCACTAAGTGCGTTATTAAGCTAAGGGTGATCGTAGCCGGTAATCATTGGCCGGGACAAGGAGCTACAAAGTACACAATGACCTTATTAAATAATTACACTATGTTTAAATTCAACGTTAACAAATTTCACCCTCAGCTTAATAACGCACTTTAGTAGCTCCATGTGCAGGTTTAAATTTATATAGCAATTATTGCGTTTTTAAATAATATAATTGGCAATAATATAAGCAATACCATTAAAATTAAATATTTAAACAAAACTTATTAAAATAAAAATAAAACTAAGCTACTGAAATAATTAACGATAGAAATAATAATCAGAGACAACTATAAAAAAAAATCTAATTCTAATATGAGTAGTATCTTAGCGCATGTTTAACATTGTTTCAGAGTTTCTTCATCGCTATGATTTATCTCATCCTTGACTTTCCGAAAAACAGGCCAATTACAGATCAGTCTCGCACACTAAGGTTTCCGTATCATTCTTGTATGGTGTTGTGTGGTACCCTTTAATTTTTAACCCTAATTTATTTTCTTGCTTTGTTGTTATTGCGGCTATTATAGTACTGGCGCATTCTGTGAAAATGTGTCTAGCTTCGGTTTAAAAGCCCTTTGATAGACATGATGACAGCGGACAACCCTAAAAACGTTAAAATTGAAAGAGCACGGAAAGTAGCAATAAAAAACGACCTGAATCAATGTGTATAAAAGAAAAAAACTGGCCAAGTGCGAGTCGGACTCGCGCACGAAGGGTTCCGCACCATTATCTGTACAATATTAGCAAAAAACGGCAAAAAAATCACGTTTGTTGTATGGGAGCCCCCTTAAATATTTGTTTTATTTTAATTTAATTATTTATTTTTCAAGCGAATAGTCAACTAAATATTCTGTGAATATTTCAAGTGTCTCCCTGTTGCCGTTATTAATATCGAGCAAAAAACTACAAAAAAATCACGTTTGTTGTATGGGATCCCCCTTCAATATTTAATTTATTCTGTTTTTAGTATTTGTTGTTATAGCGGCAACAAAAAAACATCTTCTGTGAAAATTTCAACTGTCTAGCTATCACGGTTCATGGGATACAGCCTGGTGACGGACAGACGGACAGACGGACATCGGAGTCTTAGTAATAGGGTCCCACTTTTACCCTTTGAGTACGGAACCCTAAAAACTGAACGATCAACGCACAGCCGAAACCGCTGGACTTAGAGACTTGAAATTTGGAGGGAATATTCCTTGGACATCCTAGGGGTGCACTAAGAAGGAATTTTTGGAAATTCATCCCCTAAGGGGTTAAAAGGGGGAGTTGCAGGAAACTAATTCTACACGTACGGAGTCGCGGGCGTCCTCTAGTGTAGGATAAAGGCCCAGCCACACCGCTTGCGTGACGTGCACGTGCAGGTGCGCGTTCGCTTTTCCACTGCGTTGCATAGTATGAATTCTCATTACGACATGTCACTATACAACGCAGTGGAAAACGAACGCGTCACGCAAGCGGTGTGGCTGGGCCTTAAAAGCTTTTATTTGCGCAGGCGCTCGGGCTGCGTAGTGCTAGCGGCTTTAACCACTTTATCTTAGCCTCGTTAGGCCCACCATACTACAAACAGCGTGTTTTTTGTAAGTGGGACTTTGAATCTACCATCAAGGCAATAAAGTTCAAATTGCGTTTGTTCGAATATACCATTTTCAATTTATGAAGAAAGGAAAATAAACTGTATTCCAACTGCAATACAGTTCAAATTAAATTGCCTGGATAATGACACTGGGTCTCACGAGGATATGGTAGAACTACAGGCCTTTCCCGCGTTGGATAGATTTTAGATTAAGTCGCCTGTTTCCATATCGGCGATGATGATGATGGCGTGAAGTGTACTTCGAAGTGATAAAAGACGTTTATTATATCACACTAATCTATATTAATAATTTCGTACCGGTCTACGGTAGACTCGAACGAAATGCACATCAAATTGAAGAGCGTAAAAAATAAGTCGATCCGAGTCGACAACTTATAGGCAGAAAATTCAGATTATCAAGTATTTTCAATATAAAAATGATTTAATTGATATAAAAATTAGTGTTTAAAAAAAAACAATACCCCGCCTTCAAAAATGCAAAAAATAACTTCTTTTAAAATGGTAGGTCAGTCCAACTGCATTCGGCTTTTGGTTTAAAATATTGTGGGACGCCGACTTCAGTTGGACTGACCTACCATTTTAAAAGAAGTTATTTTTTGCATTTTTGAAGGCGGGTTTTTGTTTTTTTAAACATTTATTTCATTTTATACTTTTTAGTGATCCTATTTATGCTGTTACGTAGCTCCACTTCTAAATATTAATGAGAAACTATAGAACATTTCAAGCTCGCCGCAGACAACGCCGGTGGAATGTCATAGTCATATTTAAACCTAAATGTGCTTCGTCATAGTCACTCAACTACCTTAATCGAAATATCTTATCGCAACCCTTGAAATAGGTACCGTTAAGGAGTTCCGGTGGCCATCTGTGGTCTTCATCATCAGTTCCACTTCACCATATAGTACTTTTCAAAAGCAAATGCACGAGTTACAGTGAAAAATACCAAAATCGCTATAGGTGTGCCTATAATATTTGAGGAGTTCTCTTGATTTCTCCAATATCCCATCATCAGATCCTGACGTGTTGACAATGGGACCAACTAGAAAGTATACCCATTCGAACAACGAAAAAATTTTTCAAATCGGTCCAGTGGTCTTCGAGTAATCGGGGAACATACATAAAAAAAAGATATATATCCCGACGAATTGAGAACCTCCTCCTTTTTTTGAAGTCGGTTAGTAAAAAACGGCGTTGCGAAGTAAACATGTCAATGTCATCAATGTGGTTGGTGATGGGTTGGTGTCACGCAAAGTTGTCACGTCATCATGTGCCATGAACTAAAAAAGATTGATTGATTGTGTCACAGGAGTCACAGGTTCGTATTCCGTTCTCCATTGTGACCTCTAAGGTCTAATTGCTTTGATTGTGAGCCAGAGACATCAGAGATACGAGTATATCTACTGGTGGAATATCGATACATAGGTTAGCTGTGAACGTGTTTGTGACACGTTTGTCAGTACAGTCGCGGCAGTACATCACCATCTTACATGAAAAATCTGCGTTTGTTTTACTCAGTCAGGCATGGTCAGGCCAATTTGTTTAGAGAACGGGATTTTCTATTTTCATTTTCATAAAAGTAGTCCAATCAGTAAGCACTTAGAATACCATTCAGTTTGTACTCCTCTCTCACTCGCTCTCAATAAGAGAGTATGATAGCGAGTGAGAGACAAGTACAATGCTTTTTTAGTGCTAACTACTCGTAAAAAAGTATCATCTACATTTTATAAAAAAAATGGTACATTGGAATGAGTCTACATTTTATCCGAGCGAAGCCGGGGTTTCATCTAGTATATTATAAATTCGAAAGTTTGTGTGTTACTTTGTTAGTCCTTAACGCTGCAACAGCTGGACAGATTTGGATTAAATTTGAAATAGAGATAGCTTATCATGGATTTACAAATGAGCTACTTTTCATCCCGAAAAATTTAAAAGTTCCCGGGGGAATAATGATAATAGAAAACTACGCGTGTTAAGTGTTACTAAAGTGCGAGTGATCTAGTGTTAAATAAGTTTCTGTTGACTGTACATATGTATTGTTTGCCATGGAGAGTGTGTCCGATCGTATAAATCACCATAATTTTATGCATTGAGATCTGGCAGATAGTGAATTCATGTGCAATTCAACAACTTAATTTACAAGAACACTGAGTTTTGCATGTTAAATGTATTTAAAAATTTGGAGAAACCATTTTGGCTATGTAGAAGTTTTAAAGTTAAATACTATAAAAAAATATTACCAAAAAATTAAATACCTACTATAAAAAATGTGTTCAAAATAAATAAATACTATAAAAAATATTATCAAAAATTAAAATACTCAACAAAATAACAAAAAAAAAGGGAAACATCTAATCTAGTTTTTCACAATATTTACAACATATTCAAAAATCGTGAAAATCGTACTTGATTTAATTATCGCGCGGAGCTGAATTTATATTGAACATTTTTTACAACTATTCGATTGAGGCGTCGCTTTACAATCCTTTTCCCCGAAAATCCCCGAGAATCGCGATTGCAAAAATGTTCGTCAAATTTATATTGGTATACAAAAGTAAATAAATAAATCTATAATATTACAATACGTAGGTAGTTTTATTTTGTTCTGGGAATCGAGTTATACAATTGCCAAAATATTAACACTAAAATAGCCCATTCCTGGAAATAAATTCGAGGCTCAATGACTTTAATTAACGCCGGCTCAATAACAGGCGTTTGACGCCCTAAGGCCCAAAACAGCGTTTTTCATTAACCTTTTTACGATACTTTATTGTATGCTCTTTAACATCCAATTTTACCACCTTTTAATCGGACGTGTTTTTACTTTTCGAATAATTTTAATTAATACTCTGCTCATGAGAGACAGATGCTTATATTGCCTATAGATAATTAATTACATGACGACGTTCTCTGGCAGTGTAAAATCAAATATAAAAATTAAAAAAAAACTCGTTGGCTTTGCATCAAAGATTTCATTAAATGGCCTGGGTTTATGTTCGTATACGGAAACCAACATTGTGCTCGAAGCGGACACACTAAACCGCAATGGGACGTCGTCGTAATGCTTTCTGCTACGTGATTCGCTTTGTTGCTGTGGTTGACACCATAATAATATGTCGTTGGGGTGTTTACATTTTCTTAAACAGGACCTAATGGCGTGAAGTTATTATTATTATTGTTAGGAATTAATCACTGGAATATGGGAGTCCCGGACCTTTGGAAAGAATACTTTTTTATAAGAGTGGGAAGCAAACGAGGATGTAGGTTACCTGATGGGAAGTAATCACCACCGCCCATAAACACGGGCAACTCAAGAAGAGTTTTCGATGCGTTGCCGGTCAATAATGTCCGGTCAAACATGGACATAGATGGATGTAGGTTAGAAGTACGGTTTTTTGCCATTTTAAGCATTATGAAATTACAAAAATGTTTTTATATTTTATTTTAATATTAATCTGCAGTGTTAACTATTTATGAATATTATTATTAATTTTACCATATTTTTTATACTCATTTCAACCTTAAAAAATGGCCAAAAAGGTTACAGTGGCCACAAACCACAACTTTAATTTAATAAAGTGATGGGAAGCCAACCAGCGAGTTCCTGAGTTCACTCTAGAGAAGTATGCTCCCACAGACAACAACCAGTTAGTGTTAGGACTATTTTAGAAGCATGGAAACATTTGTAACTAATAGGCTATATGGATGTAATGATTATGGATTGGAGAAGTATTGAAGAAGCTATAGATGAAATGAAACCAGGACGCCAGCCTGGCCAATGCTAATTAATTACCAATCAGTAATCAGTAATTTATTGCAATATCATAATGTTACAGAGGTCTTGGTTAATTAATAGCTATACTATTTCAACAATTCAATATGAACCCTGATGGGCTGCACTGCAGTATAAGGGAGAGGAGGACTCTAATGGAAGTTAAAAGAAGCCGGAAGATAAAACCGGCTGGATTACGTTAGTTGAAATGACAGACGGTGACTGGCTATCTCTATTGAATGGCACCTCAAAATAGCCGTATATTCAGAGCATCAGAGAGGCAACGAATCCATAAGAGCTAAGGGTGGAGAAGTGCTTCTGGACTCTAAACGACCATACTAGGGTCGCAAGACGGACGCAATAAAAAAAAATCGTGTTCGTCTCGGAACGCCCGACAGAAGTGATAAATAATCTAAATCTCTGGCTTAGAGTGACAGACGAGGAGCCTGCCTGCTGCTGCCGTATGCGTGAGAGAAAGGGAAGCCAGACAGACTGGCGCCGTAACGCGTTACGTAATGAAGCGGTTTGCCCTCCCATAATAATAAGAAGTTATCACTTCAAAAAGGTCAAAATGGCGGCCACTTTTTTAAAATCTGATTACGGGTTCGCATTTGTATTCCCCACGGATCCTCAGATATCGATTTTCAACTCAATCGAACCAGTAACAAAAAAGTTAAAAATGGCGGCCACTTTTTTAAATCTGATTACCGGTTTGCATTTGTTGTCCCGACGGATCCTCAGATACCGATTTTAATAAAATTTGAAGTGGAGATACTTTTTAAGGCTTTTTTGTAGGCTATCTTTATCCCATAAAAAAACACTGTTTCCATGGGTTGATCTACGCGGAAGAAGTCGCGAAGCTATAAACAATGATCTTAACTTGATCTTAATTATAAACGATCAAAGGATGACGGGCAGAAATGTCCCCACCCACCAATAGAAATTAAATATTTCTCAGTCAAAAGATCTTGGCAACGTGACGTTTTTTTACTAAAACGACGATCTCCCTATCTATAGGATTATTTTGGAACGTTTAGCTCTAAATATCGGGCTTTTTATCCAAACCAATGGCGGCGAAATGCTTTGCAATATGTTTTATATGTGCGTGGCATCTTAACCCACGCGGTTTCCTACTCGATGACCACCGAGAGCGACGTCAATTACTTATTTTAAATGTCTTGTCAATCACATTAAATCTTGCCAATCCTATTCACCATGAATTACCCGAGTTCCCTGTTAACTGGAATATCTATATTTAACGAGGCAGGGAAAGGTCAGCGTGAATGACGAGCGGTGCGAGGCAGACAGGCCTGTTACGTCACCTATCCTCCATCGCGAACCTTAGAGGGTTGTAGGAAAGTAGGTATTGAATTGTAAGATTCCATTTGGTTAGCACCACAAAAGAATAAAATAGAAAGTTTTATATTTAAAATTCAGTTCATTGTTAGACGTCGACATGTAAACTTCCATCGAAAACCAATCAAACCTGAAATAGAAAAACAACAAGTTTCCAAACAGCGGGGACGGTAAAACTGCTCGAACTGTGTATGTGGTGGTAAAATCTAGTCCAAAAGCTCACTGTTGTAACCACACGTCATCTACATAATATTTCTATGGTCCTAATGAAAATTGCGAAGAAGGGATGAGAGCTTGAAAAAGTTGTTACCGTACGTTGAACGATCAACTGAACGTCTCATCTTCCTCTAAGTTTGATTATAAGGGATGCAAACGACAGAAACCGATGGAAGCGAATCATACGCTCCAAGAGTAGGTTGTCCGCCGGTGACCACGACCAGCCATGAGGGAATGACCACAAAGAGAGAGACAGAGCGAAAATTAGTACAAGTGTTATGAGGGTCAAGTGAAAAAAAATATGGTATACTTTGTCTATGCTTTATACCCTTTTTTATTACGAGCTAAATCGAAATGTTAGTTTTCAGTAGGGTTCAGGGCTACATATTAAAAAAAACAGAACATAATAAAACATAGGGGAACTTAATATCTGTGTCCGTGAGGTATGTGAAAAGAGACTGAGAACAAAATAATGAACTTATAAGCCAACTAAAAATATAATGAAGTCACTTAACACTACTCTAATAGTGCTAAGTTTTGTGCATCGTTGATTAAAAAAATTAACTCATATTTATGAGCTTCTCATAAAATTTAAAATAGTGAAATCTTAATAACATATAATTAAGTAATTGGACAAGATAGATGCCTGTTTGCAAGCTTACGTGGGCTGCAAATGTAACATAACAGTTTTTATATAACGTCCACCCGTAAAGTGCATTTTTTTTAACAACCTCAAAGAGATATTGCGAAAGAGCATATTGCATAACTTTTAGCTAACATCACATAAAACCAGGTAAAAATCTTTTTCAGCCTCAGTACTCGATGACGTAGCAACACGGGCGAGCTGCCCCGGACCTAGCATGAATGGCAAATAAAGTAAACACCGGCGTAATAGCTCTATGCGCGGCCGGTATCGCGTTGCACTAATCTCGTCCGCTCCCACATCGCGTGTTCATACTGAGCTATCTGAAATTTGTGGTACATCAAACCACAATGAGGTATGTAAAAATCCTGTAGCAATATCAACCTTATTCCTAACAAAAGAAAGTTAAATTTGATTTGGTTATTGAATATGATATACTGCTTATTGGCTTAGGAAGGCACAATCGATACAATCGATATTGCTTTTTAAAAAGGGTGTCATTAAATTTCTTCAAGACCGGAAACGCGTTGTTGACAAATGTCCATAGGCGGCAGTGACCACTTCCTCACAGGTGGGTCGTCTGCCTATTTGTCCGTCGATGACAATAATAAAACAAAGTTACTTAATAGGATTGTGAAGCAGAAAATTTTCTTACAAAACGCGGTAACGTTTTTGTCCCCTTAAACCTAGCCCCATTTTTTCTACGAGATTTAAGCCAAGAGGCCCTAGCTAAGATTTATTACGCTAACTAGCGTTCTATTCATTTCGTTTTCAAACCAATTAATTTATGAATTTTTGCATCTTAGCTAGGGCATCTGCTTCCTCTTAATCTTCCAGTTAGTGAAAATATTTTATGATCAGACAGTTTTATGGTCAGTGACGTTAGGAACGTTGGAATATTAGTAAATTAATAAAAAAGTTTTCGACGCGTTTAGGCTAGTTGGCAGTGAAGTGACCCTGCAAAGTAGTACAAGCTTCAACTTAGTTCGGGGCTAGGTCAATTTTTGTTAGACTGTCCCCTTGATATCTATTTGTTTGAGTTTTATGTTTTTATCCCCTATGTGACTTTAATCTGCTGATACACTTTGATCAGGCTCTATTCTACTTGGTAAAACCATATAACATGTCAAAAGCCATATAGTTTTACCGGGTAGAATAATCCATGTAGTAATATTGCACTCTGGGTCTATTACCTAACTGCACTTTATGTAGACAACTAGTATCGAATGTATTAGCCGTTATGAGTGTTTTTGGGCGTAGTAACAATTAAAAAAAACTTGTAACTATTAATAAAGTAATTAACTACAACATTCTAAGAACCCTTTACTTAAAGTACTTATTAATTAGATGTAGCCCCCAGGCGTTAACTGTATAATCGCCAGAGAACATCTAAGGCACCAAGTTACTGGCAATTCAATTTTACGCAAATCAGTTTTCGAAGAAAATAATCTTAGACGTGAAACTTTAACATTTTATTAAGTCTGGAGGGCAATCTTCAGACTATTATTTCAAACAATAATTTGTTTTAAGTACTCAAGTACTTTTTTAATTGAAAGACGAAGTTGAATTAAAATACTTTCACGAAAGCCTCGGCAAGTAGCATTCTTCTAAGCGACTGTATAAATCTGTCCAAATAATATAAGAATGTCACAATAACGTTGACTATATGATATCATGTCAAAAGCAATATGTTTTCACTGGGTAGGTGATTCTCTTCAACAGCTCGCTCTACAACTCGACGTACCAATTATTAACCGGCGAATTTAAGTTGTCCCGTCAATGCAGACATACCACTTTTTCGGGCGAGCATTCTTAATTACCTACGTAACTTAAAACTTGCTTGTATCACTTCACTCGACCGATTGACCGCTCGACAAAAAGATGTTTTTAGGAGAATAACACCTCATCTTAAGTCAATTTGATCGAACAATTTATTTATTTGATCTTCTGGTTGTGAAGTCTCGCGAAATGCCACATGGTTTGACATATAACTAGCGACCCGCCGTCACTTCGCTTCGGTTTATGTTAGTTTTCTGTAACGCCCGTAAATAAACCAGAACATATTATACGTATACACATTTCTCTTGAATCTCTCTATCTATTGCTGAAAACTGCATTAAAATCCGTTGCGTAGTTTAAAAGTACAAGCGAACAGACAGCGGAAGCGACTTCATTTTTAACCGACTTCAAAAAAGGAGGAGGTTATATGTTCCACTGTATGTTTTTTTTTTTTATGTATGTTCACCGATTACTCCGTCAATTGCCGACCGATTTCAAATTGTTTTTTTTGGTTTGGTATACTTTCGAGGTGGTCCCATTGTCACTAAATCTGAATCTGATGAGAGGATCCATGAGGAATTGAGGGAACTCCTCAAATATTGTAGGCAAACATATAGCGATTTTAGTATTTTTAGTAACAAGTCCAGCATTTGCATTCAGAAAGTATCATTTGGTGAAGTGGAACTGATGATGAAGACCACGGATGGCCACCGGAACTCCTCAACGGTACTGATTTCAAGGGTGGCGATAAGATATCTCGATTAAAATAGTTGAGCGACTACAACGAAGAATTTTTACTTGTTGAAAAATGACTATGACTTTCCCGCGGCGTTGCTTGCGGCGCGCTTGAAATAACTTAAAGTTTTATATCAACCAAGAAGTAAAAAGTATAAAATAAAATAAATGTTTTAAAAAACAAAAAACCGCCTTCAAAAACGCAAAAAATAACATTTTTGAAGGCGGTTTTTTGTTTTTTAAAACATTTATTTTATATACTATGTAAAGATTATATCCCTTTCCTAGACATTGCAAATACTGACGAATCACAAAACATATTACTCGTGTTCTCGTTCATACCTACCATAAAGGGTAAATATAACAAATCTGCATAAAATAACCCTAACTTTATCCAAGAATTTCCATGTAGACTTCGTGTTCCCAAAGTTATATCTGAGTTTCAATTCTCTACCTAGTTACATATGATATTATGATAAAGCGCTTAACTTATATGAATACGAATCCATTTAATCTAATAAAGTAAAGATCTTTGAAGAGATTTTCGCTTCAGACGGAAAACTTTTAATCATAGGTACATATTTACAAGGGAATAAATAAATATGTTGGTATAATAGAATATAATTTTATTATGAGCTACGTGAATCAGTGTTGGAATGACGTAGGTATGTATACCTTGTTATAATACAAACATGAGTGTCAGGTTATTATTTATGTCATATACTTTGTTGAAGAAATAATAATTAAATCAAACTTTAAAAACCTAACTGCAGTTTTTGATATTACCGTCTACATAACATATGTTACTTAAAAAAAAACCCTCTCATATACGCTGATTATAACATTATAGTCTAAGTATGTCACTCCCACAACCAAGACGAATCCAACGATACCTCATGTGTTTAAATCCAATAAGCCGTTTAGGCTGCAGAGCGTGTCATAGAAAAAGACATACATACACTCGAAAAACATAATCCTCCTACTGACAAAATCAGGTAAAAAAAGTACTTAGGCAGACTTATCCCTTTACGGGATCTTTTCTAGCTAACCTGTAAACTATACTTAAATACGTAAATCGGAATCCTGATTTTTAGCAAATTATCATTTGACAAACTTTCATTTCGCAAAAATGTTATTGTGCTTAAACCATTACATATTACATAGGTTACATGGGCTTATTAAATAAGTTAGGTTAGGTTAGATTAAAGACCACAAAAAATAAAATAAAATGTTGCGGGAAGTACGTCTTTGCGAATTGAAAGTTTGTATAATGATATAGTTTTTCAAATGATGATTTGGTAAAACATTAGTGAACCGGTGCAAATGTTGGATTGAATGCCTTAAGGCTTAAGGCATTCTCTATCAGTCATCCAACTGGCCAATCAGAAAAAAGTGAAAGGTGTAGCTTACTTTAATGAAACCAGCAAAACATGATCTATAGCATATCGGAAAACTATTACAATACAATGAGAAGGATAAGATAAAATATTTTAGTGTCCAAATCCAGTTGTTGCAGCCTGAAGGAGTAACAAACTAACACACACACATACACACAAACTTTCGCATTTAAAATATACATACATGCACAATCACGCCTCTTTCCCGTAAGGGTAAGTAGAGACCACTTCCTTCCACTTGCTATGATCCAGTGAAAGTTCCCTCGCTTCCTCCACACGCATAAGTCTCTTCATACACGTGCGTCAGTTTAGGGTACTCTTGACTTGGGGCCCGTTTTACAAAGCTACAAATTACAATTTACAGGTTACAAGTTTCCATTTGACACAACCTCGACCAATGACGACCAGCCATTTGAGCAGTGTTACCAGTTTAGACCTGTAAAATTATAACTTGTAGCTTTATAAAACGTGCACCTGGCCGTGGAATGTTCGTCTTGGCCTTCCCCTTCCAACATTCCCATTTACTCTTGCATTTATTTATAAGTAGGATAAATAGAATTTAGGTTTTTGTAGTAGGTACACTGTGAACACGGGTTCCCGGTTCGTGTTTCCCATGCCGATCCATTTTCATTTCACGTCGGGCGGCCAGTACCCGTACCATGAGTTACAATTACCGTACTCGCTAGCGAGTCAAATGCTCTGTCCCTCGCACTCTATAAGAATACTCGTACTGTGAGAGACAGAACATTCGACTCATGGTAAGGGTATTTAGCAAGGCTGTCTATGGACAATTCGTACAATGCGGAAGAATTTCTAACGGTTAGTTTACACATTTCATTGTGATTTTTGAAGTGGATAAATCGATAACTACACTCCGTTTTTTAGCATTGGAATAATGGTCAAATTCGCACACTTTTCATTTAATAAAGTTGATAATACCGTAAAATGTTTGTGCAAATATATTTATTTTTATTTATTGCTCATAGAAGAGACGATTGTTTTAAAAGATCATTTTGAAAATATGTATAAAATAACTGTCACTTATTCTAATCAGGGATTGGGAACAGTTCGAAAAATACCGGTTATGCAGAATCCTGCAGTTGGATGGGGTGGCGACTTAAAATCATAAGGCCGGCTTGATTTCAAGATGAGAAAATGAAAATTCAACTAAAGAGCTAGCTAATACGGTCGAAAAGACGACAAAACGATGGCGGTGCAAACATATTAGCGAGTGAAATTAACCGTTATTTCGAGCAAGAACAGTTTTATTTTGCACTTTGATCAGAACCGAAATAATATTGATTATGAAATGAAAATGCTCTATTTAAAATGTATGGCGTTTCTGACGAGCTGGTTACAAACAATAACCAGGTTTCCGAATGGTATGGTTTTACCAAATTGAATAGAGGATTATCTTAATTTGACCAAATTAATGAGTCTACACTAGCAATGTACAAGTTGCAGAACATTCTCAGAAGTTTATTTATTTATTTATTTCTTTCTTTATTTTATTTATTTATTGTTTCATTTGAGCTACTATCTTTACAGGGTTACCCTAATACAATAGTGCCTTAAATTAACTTAATGAATCACATATTTTTTACATATACATAATACATTAGACATTACATAGACAATATTCTTCTCAATAAATTACTGAGAATATTATCGGAAACCTTTGAGAGCATTGGGAATGTTCGCTTTACATACAAAATTTAAGAATATTCATAGAATTTTCCGAGGTTTTATAATAAGAAACTTTCACAATTTGAGAAGTTACTTTTCGGTACAATGCTAGTCCAAACCAGGTGAAAAGTATACTAAATTATATTAAAAGTGACCTAGATGGTATGCTTTAATGTATGATAATAAACAACAAGCTTTTCCAGCTTTGCAGGTAATTTTGCTGACAGGCGCTACAATTTGCTGCCGGCTCTTGAAAGAAGTGCAGCTCCGTAGCGTTTGAATAATAAAGGCTCGGCCTTGACCCAAGAGGCGGTTACAGCAACTTCTGCGGGAATAATTTAGGCACGAAGATACCTGGACATCATTTTAGCCGAATACGGAGAAGGCTATTTGCTGATCGTATTCATGCTAATTATACTATTAAACGAACAATATTCGTATATATATATATATATATATATATATATATACCAGAAACCGACGTGCATGCATGACTCGATGTATGAATGTGGGAGAAGCGAAAGAGATTTGTCAGGATCGTAGCAGGTGGAAAGAGGTGGTCTCTACCTACCCCACTGGGAAACAGGCGTAATTTTAATGTATGTATGTATATATATAAATATCATAAATATCAAGGATCGACCTCACATAAATTGAACTAGTCCCAAACTAAGGTCTAGGCTTGTCATATGGGTACTAGACAACGATATAAATACTTATATAAAGAAATAAATACTTAAATAAGTACTTAGAAAACATCCAAGACTCAGAAACAAATACTGCCCTTACCGGGATTTGAACCCAGGACCGCTAGCGTCGTAGGCAGGGTCACTACCAACTAGGCTAGCGCGTCGTCAAAAATATATATTTGCAATCACGTCCTCGAAAATGGCTCTAACGATTTCGATAAAACTAATATACTTAGAAGATTACGGGGGCGAAAAATCGATCTGTGACATCGAGTTAATTTATGATTTAACTTAATATTTTTAGATTGTGTATCTAAAGCTGTGTTAGACTTATGAAATCAAGACTCTAATTCACATCAGTCACAATCTTGTGAGAAACGCCCATAAATTATCTTCGTTTTTGTCGTCTGTTTCAGGATGGTAGAGGCATAATAGATTCTGAAAGTGCATTTTTTTTAAATTTTATACATAAATAGGTATTCTGTGGATCATAAGAATCCGTTTTTCCGAACAGATAATATTTCTCACAAAAAAGGTAATTCATTTGCGTCGTGTAATAGTACATTGTGTATTAAGGGTGGTAAAGACAGAATTACAAACGAGAGTCTGTTAGAAGCCCGAAGCCGAAGGCTGAGGGCTTTAATGACTCGAGCTTTGTATTTCCTTTACCACCCGTGTAACATACAATGTTTTTCATCACAATTGAGAGGAAATGAAATAAAATCAGACATAAGATCATATTTTTAACTTACGATCCTCACTAGTAATTTCGGCCGCGTTGGCCATGTCTGGCGGACTCGCATTATCCATTTCTTCTGATGACGACATGTTTTTATTGATATATAAATTTTAATATGTGCACAAAGACACCCTTCTCATTATTATTTTGGAATCACACAGTTTATAATCACTTCACTATTTATAAATTAGCGGCAGACTACATCATTGTCTATGACTTACCACAGATAATGTCAAACGTGTTCAAGAGTCCGACTGTAGTGACAGTCGAGATCAATAGTTTATATGCGAGATTTTTAGAAAATTGTATGCAACTGACTTTTCATCTCTAATGAAACTTCATATCGATTGGAACAAGAATTGGGGTCCTGAAGTATTATGATAGTTTGAGTGCACGTATTATATTTTAAAAAAAAGCTATTACGAACGATAGGGCGTAATGGTAAAAAAAGGCCCGTGGGTATTATTTTGGACTTACGGTCGATTTTTCTAGCATATTAGGACACTATTTACGAGCAAGTGTGATGAAAAATTAATTACATCTCGACTAAATTAATCACGTCCCTTGGATTCAAGTTAAGATCTGTGAGGCTAGACAAGATGCTTAACGATTTTCAAAAACTGACAAAGTGTATGAATTTGCCGTTTACGTCAATCCTATACTTTCTTGATAACGATAACGATCATGCAATACATCTCGTCTAGTGGCCCTAGACGAGATGTATTGCATGTTCATATCGAGCTAACGTTTGAGCGTGAAATAGTTAGACGCTTGTTTACGGTATCGGGAGCACCGTCTGAATACTTTATTTATCCTCGTGTAGGTATCGGATGTACTGTAGTGTTATTCTGTTTAGCGCAGCCTTAGAGCAACCAGCGTCATAAATACGACGAGTCGCATGATCCTAGGACTTAGAGGGGTCAAGTTAGGTTAGTACTATCGAGCGATTTTTTCTTTCGTCGTCGTGATACATTGCATCGCTGCAATAGCTCCCGGCTCAATAATGTTAAACAACTCGTCAATGGATTGCTACCACCTCCAATCGATCAATGAAACTGAGGGCCCTGCCAAGATGCATTACGCTTACGCTAACTAGCATTTCTATTCGATTCGTTTTTAAACCAATCGCGTCACTGGTAGATGACGTGATATGAAAAGTCACGTGATCTACCAGCGAAGCGATTGGTTTAAAAATGAAACGAATAGAAACGATAAAAATAAAAATAAAACGACGTTAGCGCAATGCATCTTGGCAGGGCCCTCTGAGCCTTTAGGTAATAACACCACTGGGAAAGTGGCGCCACGAAGCCGCGTCGCCCGGGCGGCTTGAGACGTCACGTTAGGGATGTGTCGGCGCTTTTAAAGCTAAAACTATATGTATATGTTACAACGAACGGGGAACTCTTATATACTTAATATCGACGAATGTACTATTTACTGAATAATTATTTTTTTCTTGTGTTTTTGCCATAATTTTAAATAAATTTTAAAGGGTTTCAAGTGTTGTTTATACATATATAAGGATAACCTCGTAATTTGGAGTTCTCAGTTTAAATAAAAAAGAGGAATCAAGAGGAATTAGATTTTGCATTAAGTTCTAGTATGGATTGCAACTTGCAGTGTTGGTATGTAGTGGTATTTATTACCTTGGGATACAGCAAACAAAACTGGTCGCTTTTTAATTTTTGTTCGAATGAATAGCCTTTTATAAAAAGCATTTCGTGAAATACCTAATGTTATTTTTTAATTTTTAATTTTCATACATTGTTAATGACAGGTGTAATCCAATTCAGCAATGATTTAGAATAATATTGGTGCATTGCACACACTTCACGGCGCTTTTGTAAGATTGAATGTTAGTTGTATTGTCATCTATCTCTTCATACTTACACAGACTAACGTAAACGCAAGACTAAATCGACTTAGCTTTATTACTGTACTCTCTCACTATCGTTTAATCCTCCACGGCCCAACGATGCTTTATTTATTTTATCACCCTAGAGAACATCTAGGAGAACGTAATTTTCCACGTCTTTATAGTATTTCAAGACTTATTTTATATGAGTATTACAGCGCGGCTGGAGGAATATCTCAGTGCAAAATTTTGGGGATGTCCAGTAAGATCACCTGGTAGGATCCCCTACGTACAAAATTAATAGGTAGGGGATCTTACCAGGTGATCCTGCTGGTCATCGCGCAAATTTTACCTCATTTAGCATAATTCACATAAATTGCAATTAGGCACTGATAATGAGTCGCGATAATAGGTCTTATCTAGAGTGTGATCAACACATTGTCAAAGCATTAAACTTCATAAATGTAATGCAATGGCTTTACTCGAACTTGAAAACACATCCTTGTTTCATCCTGCATGAAGATGGCAAAGATGATTCAGAACAATATTGACTCACTCACGTCACGGTGGTTGTGTGAGATTAAATATAGGTATTGCATCGTCATCTATCTCTTCATACAATAACTACAATAACTTAAACACAAGGCTAAAGCAACTTAACTTAAGTTTCTACTCTCCCTCACTACTTATCGTAACATTTTCTCCACGTCCCAACAAGGCCTAATATATTATATTACTTAGAGAGCATCTCAGTAAACACGAATTTTCACAACTTTATTGTATTTCAAGACTTATTTTTATATGCGCATAACGAAAGCAACTACGTGCTAGATAAAATTTGCGGATTTAAAATTTCAAGAGACGAAGCTACCATGTTGATGCGAAATGAAATTACATTAACATATCAAAGACAGCATTTTATTAAAGAAGAGACGGTTATTTTCTTATGGTCAGACAAAGGGAGCTAAGTTTGTTAACCATGTGAGTATTGACCCTGACAGAACGTCACAAAAAATAGGATTTCATTTAGCCAGTAAAGTAACAAATATAACAAAGAAAAATGGCTTGGTTATTGACAATTAATTGTCCATCACTATATTGGAAAAACAGTTAATTAACTTATTTAATGAATTCAACAATAATACAATTAAACATTACAACTAAACGTATTTAAATGAAAATAATACTAAGCTACTCAAATTTTTAAGATATAAATAATAATCACCACTATAAAAAGAACACACCTTCTAGCAGGTCCGCTCGCGGCATGGTCCCTATGACACTGGCTGCATTACCTCTCTGGATAGCTAGCCCAATCTTTAATTCAATCTAGTTTCATGAGAAAAGTCGTGAAAGCACGTTGCGTCAGTGTTCCCAATCGTTTTGGAAGATCGCCCAGCATATGTATCTTAAATGTCACGCAAGGTCATATTACACGCTATGCAGCAATTCCTAGTGAAATGAGTATATTTAATAGACCAATAGGTACATACGAGTACATGAACGTAAGTCTTCAGTTTTCTTTATTTTTCTTTTGTTTTTTTATTAATTGTGCCAAATTGTCGATGCTGTATACTTAAATATGTTTATGTAGTTTTTGTATTGATTTTGCCACTAACTATAAATATTTGTTTAATAATATATATTATTTAAATTACACTATTTATTCGTTTAGCGTACCGTCCGTCTGTCACACTCGGAGCTTGCTGAAAATAAGCGCTGCAGTTATTTAACACCTCAGCATTATGCTGAGCCAGCGTCCGATTCACTGCCGCGAAAACACACTTACTACATGTTTGTTGCTGTTTTCTGTTTCTACTTTTTTCTGTGTCTTGTGTGTGTAGTGAATAAATGTATTTTTCTGTACTCTTTTTCTTAATTTTATAATCATCAACCTCTGTTAATCCAGTAGCGCAATGACCGCCTCCTAAGCTCTGTTCAATTGAGCTCCGTCTTATCTTCTCCAGCTACTGGACGTAAATTGTCACTTGAACTTGCCGCGGGAAGCCAATATTTGCTGAGCCGTGTTAATAAACTATACTGATCTTGAGTGCCCATTTTAAGATGCGTCAAAAAACTGTGATTTCTGACGCGTCTTGAGTCGGGTATCTCACTCAAGATCAGGGGAGTTAACATGACATGGTAAGGGACAGAGCTATAGCTACAGTTACACGGGTCTGTTTCGTTCTCTCACTGTAAACTGAATTGCTTAGCCATGTCATGGTAACCCTCTAGTTTTTTAATAACGTCCTAAGAGCGGTTACCTCTTGAATAAGCAGAAGTTTGACAAACAACTAGCGAGGTTGTTTTTTTGAAATGCATGAAAATAAGGTTTAAGGAACTGAGTTTTGTTTTTGGGTATGCCCAGTTGCGATATACCAAGTTTCCGTATATTATCTCAACTAAAATCAGTAATATATCAGGACAGCGGAGGTGAGTTATACCGGCAAATCTAATCGTACACGTAGCGGATATTCATTAAGTCCGAGGCAATCTTGATGCGGTAAATTGTTTTGTTTCTGTTATTTGTTTTCATAATGTTCTCTTAGATAGCTTTTTATGTATACCTATATATAAAACATACACCTAAAGCCTAAACACTATTTTAATACATAAAAAATGATTCCAAATTAGATATGCCAATCGAAGATTAATTTTGAACAAAAAGTTAAATTCCTTCAGATTTTGTTCTAGCCGCGTGGGCATTTTCAATCGAAAACACTTCTCAAAAGGAAGACCACTGCTAAGAAGAAAACGCAAAAAACTCAATCATCCATATTTTTACACACAACATTATTATCAGTCGCAATGCTGACTATCGGAAAATAACAAGGCTATTCAATTTATTTATTAGTATGCTTCCAATTCTTTGGACACGTATATCTTACCTAGGTATTGCAGATCTCGCAAGTACCAGCTAGCTCATTCCTCATTTCCTGTGCTCGGAAGGAACGTATCGATCACACCTGCTATGAACCGAGAAGCACGTTACACGTCATTTTTACAGGGTGGAAAAAACGAACGCCACATGGACGGCAACTACCTTAAATATTAGAAATAGCCAATTCTACGTTTTATTTTTAAGGAGACTAAGTTTTATGTTTAAAAACAAAAATACTGCATTATTGTTTTTTTTTTTAATCCTCTTTCTTAACCGGAAATAGAACTGGTCGAATATGACAAAACAATAAAGTCGTGTTTTGTGATACAGATCGAAAGGGTCATTGATAGTGATAATTAATTATGCCTATAACACATACACATACACATATGATCAGTACGAGTCCCGCTTAAGGCAGGCAAATTTTCAAAAATCCATAAATGCATATGGTTTTCAAAAATAAAAGTAAGTCTCCTTAGTGTAGTGCAGTCCTCAATATTTGCCGTCCATGTGGTGTTCGTTTTTTCCATCCTGTATTTCTGTGGTGTTATAATATAATTATTTTACTCTCCTGTTCGATGAACAACTCGATCGGCCATCATAAAAAGACTAACAGATGTAGACTTTATGCAGAGTGCGTCCAGATTAGTATAGTGGAGTACAAAGCGTTCCGCTTTTAAATCTTATTGTATTGTAATAAGGTCCATAAGTAAATATTTCTTTTAAGTAAACTGTACCATCATAGTAGGGGATCCGAATAGGAGACGACCTTCACCGGGCTGTTTATTTGATAAAAAGTATTTTATATCAAATTTAATATGCTGAGTAATGTATGGCGAATAGGTTGACTGAAAATTTCAGTCCAGTAATTATGACTAAAATAACTGAAAATGACCTTTTTTTTTAAATAGCTATTGCTTGTTAAATAGACCAATTATATACTAATCGAAAGCATGAAGCCTATAGAATATGCAAACGTTAGGTTTAGTGTAAATTATTAGTACCGACTTACCTAACGGGAAAAAATAGTCAAGCGAATGCGAAACCGATTGCGATTGCGAGTGCGTTAGGCGATCGCGACGCAGGTCAACAACATTAATCTCCTTTAATAATCGTATAAAAAGATGACACATCTGAAGCTTATTCAGTAAAATAAATTTATAGCTACAGAGTAATTCCTCATTGCAACCTGCTGGCCTATTGCCTAACGCACTCACAATCGCAATGGACTTCAAAGTGGAACAATTGTTTTCATTTTGAATGCAGACTCGCCTTCGGACTGTCAAAATGAAAACGATTGCGATTGCGAGTGCGTAACGGTGGGTTTAGGCCAAACGAGCAAATGCTCTAGAACATGTTTGGTCTTTATTTTTACAAAGAAAACGTAAGAGATAATGCCATAGAATTCTTGTTCGTTCGCTTGGTCTAAATCAATGGTGGGAAAAGTACGGCCCGCGGGCCAGCTCCGGCCCTTAACATTTTATCCGGCCCGCCGCCGGTCCTTCGAAATAATTAGTATATGGCCCGCGATAATTATATTTTGACGGTTAAGCCATATTAAGTACAATAATAGATGTACAAGTAAAGGAGCCAGCTAGTCTAGCCACGCAGTTCATGTGTCGAGTGCGGGTCGCGAGGCGCGGAGGGAGTAGCGCAGAAAATTATGGCGATGTTTGAGTCGTCGTTTGTGTGTGAACAGGCGTTTTCTACCATGAAATTGCGAAAAAACTCAATCAGGAACCGACTTACTGGTGAACACCTTTTCTCGCTGCTGAAAGTTACTTCATCGCAACTCGAACCTGCATTCGAAGATATTATGGCAAAACAAAAATAATTTCATATGTCTCACACACCTACCACGACAGGGCCATCGAATAAAAGCTAAATTATAATAAGATTATACTTTGTTGTATTATTGATTATACTTTTATTGTATATATTAAATAATGGGTTTCTAATCAAAATGCATTTTTGCTGCAATTCTGGCCCTGCTCTGAAATTTCTTGTACTTTCTGGCCCCCCATGAAAAAAGTTTGCCCACCACTGGTCTAAATAAAGCCTTAGGCAATAAGCCTGCTGTACTTAGATCACGTGCAGTTGGCTCCGATTGATCCAACTGAACCCTGAAGCTTTGAACATTTAGTCAGAGAGTATAGTTAAAGGTATTGAGATATGTCATTATTGATTCTATTTTGATATTTTTCAACGAGAGTTGTGAACAAATCTTTGTAGAATAGCAGTAACAATGAAATTAGCAATTAGGTACCTATACATTATGACTTATTACGACTTTGCGCTTTGACGACTGTAAGGCGTCGTGACCAGCCATAGTATGTTATTCTCGTAAGGAACTCACTTTTCAACTCAACGGACGAGTTATTAAGCGTCGAGTTTAAGTTGTTTTTTCTGGGCATGCAAACTACATTTTAAAGCGTGCATTTTCAAATAGGTACTTTAACCGTTGCTCGCATCGCTCACTCGATTAATCCATCGACAAAAAGCCGTTTTTAAGAGAATAACACTTCTAGCCGAAGGCTGCCTTAGTGTGTCTTAAGATCCTATATTAACAATAGAGTTCATCCAAACTAATAATATTGTAACCTTTTCCTCTATCTTTTTTGTAAAACCTTAATTTTATTCAAGCAAAAACAATAGGTCCCCAAGAGACTAAACAGTCTTCATTTAGTATTCAAAGTAACTCACCCTTCGGCCTTGTTAGGATAGGATCCAGGTACATCATTTGAAACCACTTGAACCGAAAGCAAAAGGCCGGTATCCCTTTCTTTTAACGACTACCGCCGCGGCCTCAAATTAGGATCGTGTCAAAGGCAAGATTTTTGTTCCAGAGAATCATAAAGGTGCCTACCGAACCGCAAGAGTAACGACTAATGGCGCGGAAAATGAAATCGTCCACGTAGAAATATTCCAGCCGCAGGATTGATTCAATATCTTGTTGCTGAATAAACATTCTATTTCCGAACTTGGCTCCATCGAAGATCGAAGTGATAACAAGATTCACTTGAAAATATATTGGATGCTTCTGAAATGAGATTTTAAGAAGATCTGCAAGATAAATGTTAAAGTTAAAAACAAGTGCTTTTCAGTTGTTTGTATTGTAACACAACGTATTTCCCCTCTTAGGCTCTCGAAGTCAAAACCAATATAATTTAGCTCTTATTTTACACGAGACGCAACTACCACACACTACATACATGTATATGTCAGTTTATTTAGCACTCTCATTTTCTTTTAAAGGAAAATGGAAAGAAAAGAGATGGAAATAACCGTTCTAAAGGTATGTTTATCTGGGGATATTTAAGAAAATAGTGTATTACTTAGTTCGAACTATTGATAACATACCGTGGTTTGGCAGAAAAGTGCCTAGTCGATATGACGCAGCAACGATTCTTCGCGAGGGTGTCAATACTTCATTTTGTAACAGGCGTTTTGGCGTACCACGATTGCGGTGATCAGACTCATCGCAAAGGCCAAAAATTACATATTAAGTTAGATCATTTCAACAAGAACTAATTCTATTGTAAATCTTACAAATGTTCCATACCTTTAAAAAAATCACAGCTTTACAGTAACAATAAGAAAGAGGAAATGGAAGTTAGGAAACAACAACTCGCTGAAAACCTTACGTACCCTTTCCAACCCTTATCGTTTCAAGCCTATGCCTACTTTTCCACTTAACCTTCCCTCTCGGATCTTGAGCACCCACTTCGTCTCAGCCCAACTCAAGATAACTCTCGAGTCATTAGGGCACTAATACTTAAGTAGTGGTTTGTTTTGCAGTAAAATGGGGAACTATTTTTTAGTTTTAAATTTTATAGTTTATTATTATTTAACAAAGTGTGTTGTAAAAGGATTTAATAAAAATGTTTTTTTTAGATTTAGGGGAGAGTCGTAAAGATAGCGGTAACTGATATGAGAGATAAATACAAATCTAAAGGGTACCACAGACTAACTGGTTACCTGCAGCCCCATGACTGTTCTTCGCTTATAATTAACTAGCTTCTGCCCGCGTCTTCGTCCGCGTGAATTTCGATATTTGTTCTTCCCTCAGGAACTTTTATTTTTTTCCGGAATGAAAACCAGCCTATGTGTTAATCCAGGGTATAAGCTATAGTTCACATTCCATTCAAATCCGTCTACTCGTAGCCGTTGCAGAGTGAAGGAGTAACAAACTAATACACAAATTCGCATTTATAATATTAGTAGGATTTAGTTAAAATGCAAGTTATATTTGAAACATGAAACGATTTGCACGTCTTCTATGGTTTGCCTCACAGACGCTAGCCAATTTCCTTACAATTAACTTCCACATTTTTACTATTGGGTACATAGTAAAAAAGAAGTTTTGAGGAATGAAAGCACTGTTTGCAGCGCAATCGTAAAAAAATACCAATTAAGCAATACAGCGTGATATAGTCGCCATTTGAGAATAGTTCCACCTGTAGTAGTTCCATCTATATGAATCCACCTGTAGTTCCACCTGTCGACCACCTGCTTTTACCAAGCTATACGAGTGTAGTGATGAGCCATGTGGTATTAATGAATAGGTTATTGATTCGATTAACATTTGTAAAACGTAAAAAAAACGGAAGGCATGCTACATTTCATAATTATGAAGAATCATAATAGGTAATTCAACCGAAGAGTATTTATCATATACTATTCTGCCCTCCTAAGCAAAAATGCAATAACTAAATTCAATAGCCAAAGCAGATTCAACTCTCTTCTGTTTGTAACTAGGTTGCAATTTCTACAGATGTTTTGTCTGAGATATCGCCATTATGCTTAGTAGGGCAGTATTAGACGAGCCATATTTGTTTGTATATAACGTTTTTTAACGTTATTTGTTGGTTATTAATAATATGTAACGCAACACTTTCAGTTTTTATGCTGCAAAATTCAACGTCAATTTTACAAAAGCAGTCGAGTTTACAAACCCTGCTTTTATCACTTGTTGCTGAAAGAGAACACCAAATCTTTTTAAAAACGCATATGAACGAGCTTAAGCCCTACTAGGGTGTTTTAAAGCGAAATGTTTTTAGAGCGAGCCCTCGCGGCGAGGGCCCTCGACAGGCGGGATTCATTCCCGTTCCGCCAAGTCGTTCGCTGAGCACGTTTTCATAAAATTGAGGAAATAAAAGCGGAAGAATTTAGGTAACGTGTGTTTTGAATTCTTGAAATTGTTTTTATCCTTCGATTCTATACCAACGCCATCTATCGCTATCGTTCCTAAGCAATGCGACATTTTTTTAAACAGCTACTAAGTACCTATGTAACTTTTATACATTATGCCGGTTCCATTCAATCTATTTTTATCTGCAATAATTAAAGACTCGAGCCATCCCCGTCAGCCTTGAGACCATGAAAGAAGTCGTATGTCAATTGTATTAGGTCTAAACAAGAGATAGTTTGAATGTTGAATTGTGCAGTAAATGATAATACAAATACAAATACAAATACAAATAATTTATTTCCAAAAATTACATACAAATTACGGTGCCTGTCCCGTGGCCGCATGGGGGAGATGGTACGGTTAACAAACAAGATTAACGGGTAACGACAAAAAAATTACTATGAAAGTAAACATTGTTTGTATTTGTATTTGTATTTGTATTAGGTCTAAACAAGAGATAGTTTGAATGTTGAAACGTGCAGTAAGTGATAAACTTGGCAGTCCGCGATCTTTATCACATTGGCACCTATAAGATCGTACTGTGTGTGTTTGCGACAGCATAAGATCGCGTCATATACAGGGTACGCAATGAAACGGTTTATAGCGTATCATCGCCGACATACGGCTATTTATGACGTCACTTAACGACCTCCCATCGCGTATATGAGTCTCAAAGGGCGATGTAAATCATATCGCCAAGGGAAATTGCTGTATGAAAACATAGTGTCCTACTTCTTAGCTTCAAGAGACGTAAAATCAGTTCATTTGCTAAATCCTACCTATTTATAGGTAGAAGGTGGAGGATTTTTCTTTTTAATTTTAAATTACCATCAATATGTGTACCCACTTTTCACAAATAAATTATTCATTTCATTTCATAAATTGCTTAACCTAGCTAGCTAATTAGCTAAACCATGCTTGTTTTAGCGTTATTGAAATGGCTTTTTTATGGTAGGTAACAGATCTATGATATTTCGTTAAGAATTCTGGAACATCGCATCGAACGTGTTAAAACACGTTTTACTTACACCTACTCTTACAATAGGCTTCTCCAAATTAGGTATACGTCTAGATATACACGGAGTATTACTTTTTTTTTACTTTTTCCCATTAGCATCCGTCGCTTCGCCGGTTTTCGTAGATAACCTTGGCAGGTAGATTAATTCCGAGATCCGTCCAAGTTTGTAGGTTGCGCCGGCGACCTTGCGCGGTGACGTAAGGCGGTGCCTCCGCGATCTTCGCTGCGACCGCGCGAGCTAACGAACGTGCGCTCGCGTCGTCCAACGCTGTTAGAAATTAGAACTTAAATAATAACGTTCGTTTTTTGAATTATAAAGTTTATTTTGTGCCAGTGCTGATAAATGGAATGTGAATTGTTTGCACCCGCTTAAGGATTTTTAAAAACAATACCCTGAGTAAGTGGATATAAATTATTCATTTTTATATCCTTCAGCTTTTGAGATAATCTAACGAAGCAAATTATTATTTTTACTCCTCCAATTTACGTTATTTCGAGTTGGAAATTAATTTGGAGCAAGGCGCTTACCCAGCATGAATACTAATGGTGGTGAATAATAAAAAGTTCAAGTTACTCATTTCGCGAGTGATGAACTAGACTAACTCCTTGTATGTATATCAACTTGTTTGTTTATTGGTTGTTCGATGTAAAGTAAGATATGTACTTTAGGTAAGAGTACTAGGTACCAAAGTAAGACTAAGTTTCTAGAACTAAATCACGCTGTTAGTAGTCAACAAAACAATGTCATAAAAATAGATTACTTAATAATTATTAATTTATTATTCATAAAAGATGATGTCCTTAATGCAATCCTTATTATTAGTTGCAATTTTCATATATTCGTACATGTTTACAGACCTGCAATTGCATGCTTGAAGTGATTGAACTGTGCTTGAATATTGTTGTTTATAAATATATATTTATAGCAGGTTTGTGGGAAGTAGCATTAGTATTTATAAACATGAGATCGTACACTGTACCCCTTTAGCATAATATACCTAGTAAACATTAACGATATTGATAACTAATGAGTATTTATACACACCAATAAACATACTGTGCGATTCCTCTAGCAACATTTGGATTTATACTTCTTTCTCACTCATTCTCATAAGAGTATGCAAGTCTAACCGAATCAACCAAAACCCAAAATACTTTTAAAAAGTACCTAATTTTTTGGCGTTTTTTGCTCGAACATAACAATTGCTGTATCTCTGGAACCGTAATAGACATAAAGTAGTATACGTATGTATGTAAACACGTTATTGTACAAAAAACAGCTAATCAAATACAATATTTACAGTATAGCTCCTATAAAAACAAGTACAATATTTACAGTATAGCTCCTATAGCAACAAGTTGTCAAAAATAGGGTTAGGAATTTTGGTGGCATATCGTAGTTCCAGAATCCATGGAGTCGCTATTTCCTAATTATTATAATACATGACACTTTGATTTTAACCTTCAGTATGGTCATATTTCAAAATGAAAGAAATACATTTTTAGTTCGGTTATTCCATAACTACTAATATTTGCTTGTTTGTAATGCTTTCGCAGCAGAGTTATCCTCCATACCAAAACTCATTTAAATTGGTTAAGCGGTTTAATGAATAAATGAATTTTGAAATATTAAAATACTGAAGGTCAAAATCAAAGTGATATGTATTATAATATATGGGAAATAGCGACTCCATGGATTCTAGAACCATGCTACTAAAAGTGCTAACCCTAGTCAAAAATAAATAAAAAGTGGGTCCGTATTCAAAAATGGGACGGAACTTACGGAGCCCTTCGTGTGCGAGTCGTACTCCCACTTGACCGGTTTTTAGAGCTACCGCACTATAACACTAACTGCCGCAGATTCAGAGACGTCAATTAAATTTAATGCTTGATTAAAGTTGCTGCTGTCACTTTCTTTGCTATGGCAATAGAACAAGACAACGCGTCACTAACCCAGCATAAAATTTGATTGACGTCTCTGAGTGCGGCATTAGGTGCTCAATAATTTTAAAAATCCGAGCACATTTGTATCTAGAAATTAAGAAAGTTATGCTATTGGTTACTCGAGAGTCTAGTTGTGAAAAGAGTGGGTGAATAGACGAAGTCAAAACTTGTTTTATATCAAATGTCATGTCATGTTCAATGTCGTTTGACGTTCATTAAACTCGCTCGCTTCATCAATTTATAAACACCTATTCCGGTTATTGGGGAGGTGGCAACGAAGCTCACCAATAGAACGGTTATGCTAATAGGTATTTATCACAATAAAATATTTTAAATAAAATATTATTTCGATTAAATAAATTCTCAAGTTTTTATGTGAGCGCTTTAAGTTTTCGTAACAAGCAAAAATTACGAAATATAATATGCCTACAACTTGTCATGAGCTTTTGAATTATCTTATATTTCTAACTCGTCCGAAAAGCAAACAGCACATATGTTACATATGTTACATTATAAAAATTTACTGATTGGGAGAAACTATAACATTTCCGACCCCATAGTATTTCCTATTCCATCCCTCATCATCATTGTTTTTGTGTTTCTATGTATTTTGTAGTGTGTTCATTCAGACATATATGATGGGAACATGTCGTGGTTTCGTGATGCACTTACAAAATAAAAACTACTAAAATAAGCTAGAAGTTTCACAATACAGACAAGAGAAACTAAACTCCTAAAACGGAGAGTATAGACCCTAAAACCACATTGTTGTTTTTTGCTGGAGAGCTATTAAAACTTATACTTACATACAAGTTTCTGTCAAAAAAAAAACATTTTTGATACAAGCTTTTGTTATCGACTGTAATTTTTTTGCAAATTCATTATCTATCTTCTTATAAAGATCAAATGAATGAGTCCCAACACGGCGGGTCTACATTAAATATAGCCGAGATCCTATCGCCATCATCTCCATCATCATATCAGTTCTTTTATACCATAATATTGCATTGTCATCGGGTTTACATACGTGGTCACAATTTCAATTTCACTAAAGGAAACTGGTTCAAAATTGACTTGCAAATTTTGGCGGACAACAAGCAAGTTAAATAAAAGATTGTAAAAACAAGGCAATTGTATAAAATACCTAGAGGTAAGGTAAATTACCTGGGAGCAGAAAACTTCACAAGTGATAGTCTTTTTAAATTAATAATTGTCTTCTTCTCTTCAGGGCCGGATTAACCATTAGGCAGAGTAGGTAACTGCCTAGGGGCCCCACATAAGCTAGGGACTCCGCCCGCGCACAAAAGAAATTGAAAACGTTTCTTGGACATTCCTTCATCAACTTGAAAAGACCTAATGATCTTCGAACGGCTGAGAAGGAGCCCGAGAATTGCATTGCCTAAGGGCCTCGACATGGTGAATCTGACTCTGCTTCTCTCAGGAAAATTTTATTGGCATTGACTCATCTCACTGCTGAATCGTCTACGTAACATACATACTGTTATTATTAATTCTCAGTGAAACGTAACGAGTATGACGAATCAAAAAAGACTAGGCTGATCTTAAGTCCCTAATAGTGATTCTAAGTCCACTGGCGATACTTGGGACTTCCATGTATTGCCACTGGCTGGAAATGGCAAAATTTTACATGTACATGTACAGAACAAACAGAGTGAACATACCCGCCTGCATTAAGGAGAGCGACAATACAATAGACAGACCGTCTTAACGCTAATGCGTAGTTAGTTATTCAAATTCAAAAGCGCTGCATATTTGCGGCGTTTATTCGCTTCCACCGTATTTATTTAAATGAATTAGGCAAATGGGTTTAGCCCGCATTTTTATAAGGCAACCTTACAGCAAGTTTGTATGTTTTTCAACAATGTTATGGTTAATGTTGTTGTACTCGCTACTGCCCGCGACTTTGTCCGCGTTTATCATCTCACGGGAACAGTGTTTTTTTCCCGGGGTAAAAAAAGCCTAGACTAGCCTAGGTAGCCTTTATGTTTATTCAGGGTGGAACATATCTTTCCAAACAAGCAATCCTAAGTAGCCGTTTTATCGTAAAGGAGTCACAAACACACACAAAAACTTTCGCATTTATTATTTTAGTGTAATTAACTTGAATACATTTAAAATAATTAAGTGATCAAATTGCAATTAAAATGAGTAAATAACTTATTATATTATAAAACTAAGCCCGCTTTTCTGTTTCTGTTGCTGTGCCCAACAGGGTCCACATATCGTGAACATGGTACCTAGGGTGGTGGCTCCAATAAATGAACGGTTAAGCACACACTTGTATTTAAAAATAGTTTTTTTAGGAATACAAGTTATTACTGTCATTATCACTCAATAATCTATTTAGCTTGGTGTACACAATTTTTAATTTGAGATATATTTGTTAAATCTCAACAAATTTTACTTTATACGTGAGATAATGCAAAAATACCCAAAACCCCCAGTGAATGAACAGGGATTTCTATTAAATGAACAAAATAAACCCAGTGAATGAACTACCTTTACTGTATTGGTTTAGAACAGTAAAAGTAATTATAAAATGGTATTACCAGGTAAACTCGTAAGTAAAATCATCACAGAAAGTAACCTATATATTTATAAAAATAACATAAGTATTACCATAAAAAATTGTTTGTATGAATTGTACGTTATCATTAATTTACTCATAAATCAGTTAAAGAGGTGATATACGTTAGTAAAAATATTAAAAAAATATTATTTTTAATTTACTTTTCTTTATTTTAGTTAATTAGCTTAAAGGAATTCAAATAAGGTAACGTACGTGTATAGGTACAAGTATCTTTAAAAAATCAAATAAATCATTAAAAACACAACAGCAAAAAATACCTGAATTATCTGTAATTATACATTGCTCTACTTTGGTGTTAATATTTTTACATTTTAGGTTTTCAATGTCAAAGTAGCAAATAATTTAGATATATTATTTAGTGTTGAACAGTTCTTTCACTGGAATAAGGAGACCAGTGAAAGAACTTAAATATTTGTCCTTAGTACACTTACTACATTTTCGAAACCAGTAAATAAACGAGTAAAAAAATGTTATAAAGTATTTCTAAAAATACCTAAGTACTGTTCAAACACTGGCGACAAGATTGACAATCAATTTGTGGTTTCATTTCTGTAATTGCAATCTTATTCCAACCAGTAAAATGTTAGAATTCGCTTAAAGTTAGTATTTATGTAATTCTAGTGAATGAACACCCCCGTTCATTCACTGGATTTGTATATTATAGAGCTCCAGTTATAGAACACTTGTAAATTTGGAATAAATTGTGACAAGTTTATTACTCACACCTCATAAAATGGTCATGTAACCTATCCCAATCTACTATAAACTCGTACATATAATAAAAATTACGTATGAAAAGTACAGAGTAACAATAACCATAACGTGACTCATCTGACTCCTTAATACTGGCCCATACTAAGAAAAAACACATCCAGACCGACTACTTTTTTCAACCACCATGCTGTCGCTGATACATCAGAGTTGAAATATACGTTTCCATAATACTGGTAATAATGTATCCCACCGAAAAAAAAAAACAACATATGCTAGAGAGTCACAGAAGGCTTATTTTTGTGAAATTTTTATCTAAAATGCGTGTTTTGTTCATTCACTAGAACCGTTCATTCACTGGAGCCACCACCCTATGACATCTGTAAAATGTGGAATGCAATAAAAATATTGAGTATTGAGTATACCTACATAAACAAACCAGTAAACATGTCCCAACCCGGAATGATGACCCGTGCTTATGGTCAGACAATAAATAAACCTAAGTACAGTTTCCCGACTTGGCTCTTGCCTATGTTGGGAGAAATATAGCGTGCGAATGTACGAAGTTTTTGCCCTCGTACCCACTGTGGGAGCATTCAGTAACTGTTTGCGTTAACAGTATCGATGTATTTATACAGCGTCTGCAGTGACACAACTCGACTTAAAATGATCTTGAATGATGAATGATCTTGATCAAAATGATGATGAATGACCTTTTAGCATAAATCCATCCATATCCATCCTAAGTAATCCTACTGATGTTATAAGTGCAAAAGTTTGTGTGTCTGTGTGTTAGTTTATTATTATTTCACGCTGCAACTGTTTGACGGATTTGGATTAAATTTGAAATGGAGATAGCTTATACCCTGGATTACCATACCTATAGGCTACTTTTCGATCCGGAATTTTTTTAAAGTTTCCGAGGGAATTACCATAATCGAAATCTACGGAGACGACGTTGCGGGCAGAAGGTAGAACTTAATATATAAACGCGAAACTCTGTCTGTCTGTTATGATTTCACGGTCAAACCGCAGAACGATTTTGATGAGAATTGGTATGGAAATAGCTTAAGCCCCGAGGAAGGACGTAGGGTGCCTTTTACCTGCGATAAACTACTTCAACGTGGACGGAGTTGCGGGTAATAGATAGTATGTTTATAATAACATTCGCAGGTCTCTTTATATCCTGCCTACACTCTATATGTAGATGAGTGCAGACCAAGAGATATATGCTTATCTATGTCAATAACCGCTGAGCCTTTACTTTAACTGCGTCTTTACGAAATACGAGTTGGTAGTATCAACGCTCAGGGGCTTCTATTTCACTTTGATGTAGCTCATCTTTCTGTTTTATCATAATAATATTGTTGACGATATTAGTATCTTATTTAATTGATAGAATAGAGCGCCAGTCAGTTGCATGCTGCCGTAATACCACAGAATATCCATTGGTAAACGCATTACATTTAAAATGCTACTATGCAGTAGTCGCCGTCTTTGGTATAAGGACAGTATTGCCTTGATGACTGATTTGTGGCAGTAAAGGGACCTTATTGTCGATTGCGCTTAAGCCGAACTGCGTCACGCGTCGTTGTATTTATATCGGAGCATCTTTAATAATGGCGGAAGCGCCATCGACAATAAGGTCCCTTTTCATAGATAATGTCACATTTATCAGTCCAGTTAAGAATCTACAAACAGTAGGTAGTGGAGGGCGGGACCTTGTGCAGGGTTCATCCGGATCGCTACCACCATCTTACTCTGTAACCTGCCGTCAAACAGCAATGTTCCCATTGTTTTCTGGTGCAGGTGTAAGAAAATAAGAAAACCAGTGACATCACTAGCATTGAGGCATTCCATCTATGTCCTCAGAGTCTCCAAGGAATTTGATGTCTTGAGATTGTCGTCGTAAGATTGCACAAGTCTATGTTCTTCAGAGTGCAGTACCATCACGGCCTCTATTCTAGACGGTAAAAACCATGGTGCTCCTTGACGTGTTATGTTATGGTATAGGTTTTAACTCGGCTGCCATTACTGTCAAGTAAATTAGAGCTATGGAAGCGTTGAAAATACGATAACAGGTCATAGAAAAAATAAAGAAAAAAAAAACATTTACCTATTCACTTAAACACACACAAGACACAGAAAGAAGTCAAAACAGAGAAAACAGCAATGAACAACGTGGACAATATGTTTTTTACCACTTAGAATAGAGGCCCAGGTGGCCTTAGTGCTCATTTGCCTTCTCCATATCATAAAACAATCATAAAAGTGAAAAAATGCCTAGAATCGACTATGTAACTGTTCTAAGAAGACTACAAACGGCTGGAGACTTTGTGGAAAATCTATAAAAAGTAAAGCTAGGTATATGTAGTATTATTCTATATTTATATTCCCAAGAGCTCCAATTTAGTTCGATACACAAACAAAAGTGCACTGCCCTTTATTCTATTAATAATCTCTTAATTGCGCGAGATGAGAGAAATATTATCACTCGAGCTCGAGCAAGCAGTAGCCACGTTTACCGTGTGTTTGCCGAGCATTGATGCAATTATGCATAATAATGACGTTGTTGACACAGAAAACACACATGGAATGGACGGGGTACAATGTCGCGAACGGCGTACAATTCCCACTTGTATTAATTACGTGCGAGGACAATGAGTGATTGTTTCTCAAAGTTTTGATTGTTTTCCTGTACTTTCTAACGTTTTCTAATAAAAAGTATAAACCTATTTTTTTTGTCAATGACTATATGATATAACGTAAGGGTAAAATACGAGTACGAGTTTGGTTCTGAAGGTCGATTAGCAAGCAAATGATAAATTGTGCCCAAAGTGAAAGGCCATTAATAACATAACTAATGAATCAATGACTCTTCTTACGATAATTTTGTGTTCAATAAGGCCTCTTTTCTAGTGTGACTTAAACTGTATCGTTATTACATTGATAACGATACTTTAGCACCTATTTACTTGTCTTTAGAGCGGCCATATCGTAGAAAAGCTTTATGTCTTCGAAAATAAGATGGGTAAAATGAACTTAACTTACCTACTAAGTACATAGTTTTCCACTTTTTCACCTCATTGCATGGTAATAAGGTCCAAACGTGGATACATCTCTTTGTAATCGACTGTACAGCAAAAATGGTAACAGATATATATACGTTCTTTAACAGATAAATTTCATCCAAATCCGTCTAGCCATTACAGCGTAAAGGAGTAACAAACTAACACACACACACACACACACACACACACACACAAACTTTCGCATTTAGAATAGAATAGAATAGATTAAAACGTTATTTTTTATACTATAAAATTAACGTTACAATTGACTAGCCCTTTATAATGTCTAAGTAAGATCTAAGAGTAAAGTTATTGGGGCTCCGTTCACACCAAAACTGGCTCACGCTCACGCTTACGCTTTGTATTTTATTTACAACTTAAGGCTAAGGGATAGGGATACGAAGAGGGGCCGTTCGCTTGGAGAGCGGATTTCCTCTTTATTTTTGTCTAAATAATCAATTTCGCCTGACATTTAGAATATTACAGGGACTACGACTTGACATTTTGAGAACTACAAAAACAGCTATTGTTTCATTTGGAGCGTAAGGATCTTCGTAGGATTTTTACGGCGTTTATAACAGCCACTAAAAGTAGGTCTTAGTACCGAGTTAATGATAAAATTCCAGACGGATAACAGCATCGTAAACTTTATTTCGCAAAAACAAACGTAATTAAAACGTTAATTTATTACCGTTTAATCTATTCTTTGCCTTCTTTTTTCCACAAGAAAATAAATAATCAGTTAAGGTCAGGTGGGATAAGCGCCGAGCGTCAACGGGGTAAGTGCGACAAACCATATATTTTTAGGGGTTCCCCTATGGAACCCCTAATCGTCATTTGTCCTAATAGATCGTTTGTCCGAATTTTCGTTTATCCTAAAGCCATTTCCGCTTACATTTTAAAACTTTCTAGTGTTGTAATAATACAACCCTAACCTAACCGAACCGCAGATAAAAAACTTCTAAAAGTTGCCTGACTCAGCTGAAAACCAGTTTAGGGCAAATGAAAATTGGGACAAACGATGTGTTAGGACAAACGTTATTAGGGATTCTGAGGGACACCCATTTTTAGGAGATATTGTTGGTTAGACGGGCTTGCTTCGTAGCGCTCTTTTACCCCACCTGATGGGGCAAGTGCATCTACGGGGCGAGTCCGTCTAACCAACAATATCTCCTAAAAATGAACGGTTTTTTGCACTTACCCCGTAGACGCACTTGCCCCACCTTACTGTGTAAGAATTTAAATATGGTGTTTGAATGCAGACACCTGCAGTGAATAACAAACGACATAGTATTTCGGTGGATAAAGTCGTATTTATCTTGCTTTCTCAGTTAGTTTACCGACAAATACTAAAGTTAACTGAGAAAGCACGATAAATACGAACGTATCCGACGATATACGATGTTGTTCGATTATTCACTACATCTGTGTTTAGGTAGTTAAAGACCTTTGTCATACGATACAATATAAAAATATTTATTAAGGCGAACATGTTGACAGTTGCTGCTGTTTAGATTTCTGTAATTTAAATAAAAAATGTTCTTGACCGTCCGTGAATCTTCTCAACCTGTAGGTATTTGAGTGTTGCTTTATAAATAACCTGATCGAATTTTGGTTCATTTGCATTTATATTAGGTAAATATCGTTAACGAGTCTGAGATCGCAGTATAATTAAGTATTAGGAGTATAAACGCCATCGATAGACGCCTTTTACAACCCATATTATGTTATGTGTACCTTATTACCTATGTCACTTTTATGTTAATAGGTAGGTACGTGGTAGCATTGGCATACGTAATTGTTGTTTCGATAAAAAACAGTCTACAGAAACACTTACGTACAGTCAATATTAAATTATGTGTCCAATTCGATAAGAACTCTGCTGATAACAGGTCAACGACGATGGTTTTTTCCCGTTTAGAAGCTCGCCCCAAGACTTAGTTTGGCACAAAGTCAATTTATAAAACATTGTTTCCTAATTATTATTATTTTTACTTACTAGAAATAAAGTTTTTTTAAGTCACTTCTATGTAAACAATTCTTGAAAGTTTTATTAAATAATATTAATATTTGAAAAGTTACTAATTGTCAGACACGATACAAACTTACCATTTTTACTGCAAATAACTAAAAGTAAAAAGCTGATTCACCAATCCTGGGGCTCCATTCCACTGGGTAAAACCATGTTGCCTTTGACATGTTTTCGCATTGTCAACGTTACGATAGGTCTTATTTTCTGGACAGTAATGGCAGCTTAGTTAAAAACAATACGAGAACATGTCAAAAGGCAACATAGTATAATAGATACCCGAATGAGTATTAAACATAAGTATCGAGTTTTATAACTCGATCGTAAACCTCTACTTATAGACTAATAGCTTACAACGTTAACGACAGACACGTGGCCAAAGTTCTAACAAAAACTGCTATCGCCCTCGGCTCAAATACCTTTTATCCCCTTACAAATTCCCGGCCTTGGTCCACTGGGCTATGAACGGGACCCCCGCCCAATGACCTTTAGTACTCATCGGACCGCGACGACTTGATAAACCAATTAACAGCGAACCCCGGCTTCCATAGCAATGAACGCCAAATTGAGATCGACAAAGTTCAAGTAACGGTGGACAGGTGATGATCTAGCCCGAAATAGCACAACGTGTGACGCTTGCAAGCGTTCCGGTCGTGTTAAGTGCTTAAAGTTAAAAGAGTGTAGACAATGCTTTATAAAAGTCGGTGGAATCTCTAAAATGTGCTAGTAGTTTAAAAAAAGGTAGGCTACCAAATTAACGTGATTCAAATTAACGAACAAGGAGGGCACGAAACGGTCAATAGATGTTGCATGTGCAAATGAATCAGCTGTCAAAATGGCTTTATCCAATCAATTTGACGACGTGGTTAGCTTATTGTTAGTTGACAGTGACACTGCCTGCGAAACTAGCGTTTCCGGGTTCGATTCTTAGTAATGGCAATTATTTGTGTGATGAACTCTGGCATTTGTTCATGAGACATGAGTCTTGTATATGTGGTACGTATGTAAGTATGTATTTCTCTATATGGGTATGTTTATGGTTATCTAGTACAAGCCTAGAGTTTATTTTGGCATCATCATGTTAATTTATTAAAAAAGATAAAAAAAAAAGTGACAGGCCTTTATCCACGTTTATCCATGCATCAAGCTTAGGAACTGTACGAGTAGAGTAAGGGTCTCCCCAGATCTATCGACGCGGAATCGGCTTGAGCCAGTAACAAAAAGTTTTATGTCCATGCAATAAGAGCGAAAACGACGTCGTTCCGTTCGCAACGCCGAGCCGAGCCGAGCCGAGCCGAGCGACGTCGTTTTCGCTCTTATTGCATGGACATAAAACTTTTTCTTACCGGCTCAAGCCGATTCCGCGTCAATAGATCTGGGGAGACCCTAATTGTAACTCATGGTAAGGGTACTGTAATAGCATAGCATGTTGTGACAACCACCAATTATAGATTCTTCTATACTTAAATTGACTATTGTTACCCCTTGCCTCAACGTTCTCCGATCTCCGTATTCATAATACTGTTGACAATAGAACAAAAAATACAGGCCTGGGAAAATAATAAGTCAGAAAGCAAGTAAGAAATTGAGTTAGGAGAGCGGTAAAGATGTTACGTTTGAACATGCTTGCCGAAGCGTTCCCACTTCGCTCGAACATAAATTGTTATTAATTTGTTTTGATACACTTGCTTTCGTGTTTTGTTTAGCTAAAATGTGTGTTTATCAAACTTTAAAGGTGAAGGTGAGTGAATAAATGTGTTTATGAAATGATTGTCTTACAGTTCTTACTCTGTTATTAATTGAATTGAATGACAGAGATACATGTCGACAAAGGATGATTAGGTATGGTCCAACGATCCGTCCTTTAGCGTCATAAAATTATTTATCTACTTTCTCAATGAAACTTTTGTTTCGAAAACTAGTGTTTGAATGTAAATACCAAAATATTTTGTTAAATTATATAAAATTATTAGAAAACAAAGCTCGTTGAATAGCTAAAAATAGTTAACACATCGCACATTAAATCCAACAGTGACACTAAATTACGATTAAAATATTTAGATAGTGACATTATTGCAGTAAAAAAGAATTAACTTGGTTTGAATTCCTTGGATTTAACGTGCGACGTGTAGTTCACAATACTTTAACGATACTTAAGTGTCTAAACGCTTTTTAACAAGATAGGTATTTGATGTTTTCTCCAATTGTCGATTCGGTAAGCCTCCGGAGATATCTCCGAGCACTTGCCGCGACGTTAAGCCTCCAGCCACAGACAGCTGGTGGGAATTCAATACTGCCTCGAATACTAAAGAAGATTTCACCCGTGCTAGAAAATAGGAATGAAATTTACTCAAATTTGCGGAAAATAGTACGGGTAGATACTTTAGCTTTGTATTTACGTGGTACCTAGGTGTAATTCTACTAATATTATAACTGCGAAAGTTTGTGTGTTTGTTTGTTACTCCTTCACGCTGCAACGGCTAGACAGATTTGGATGAATTTTGAAATGGAGATAGCTTATACCCTGGATTAACACATAGGCTATATTTTATACCAGAAAATTTTAAAGTTCCCGAGGGAATAATGACAATCCAAATCTTCGCGGACAAAGTCGCGGGCAGAAGCTATGACTATTATATAATTTTAGTAGTAGTTATTAAACATAAACACAACACTTAGACCATTTAGACATAACTCAACTCACTTGTAGCGATAGCGAAGGAACACATCAAATAAATGATTTAAAAAACATTTATTTTATTTTATACTTTTTAGTGATCATAATACGCTGTTACGTAGTTCCACTTCTTAGTTGAAATGAAACTTATTTCAAGCGCGCAAGCAACGCCGCGGGAAAGTCATAGTCATATTTCAATAACCTCCTTTTTTGAAGTCGGTTAACAAGTAAATATTCTTCGTTGTAGTCGCTCAACTATCTTAATCGAGATATCTTATCGCCACCCTTGAAATCGGTACCGTTAAGGAGTTCCGGTGGCCATCTGTGGTCTTCATCATCATTTCCACTTCACCAAATGATACTTTCTGAATGCAAATGCTGGACTTGTTACTAAAAATACTAAAATCGCTATATGTTTGCCTACAATATTTGAGGAGTTCCCTCAATTCCTCACGGATCCTCTCATCAGATTCAGATTTGGTAAAAAATAAATAAATAAATTTTGAAATCGGTCGACAATTGACGGAGTAATCGGTGAACATACATAAAAAAAAAAATACATACAGTGGAACGTATAACCTCCTCCTTTTTTGAAGTCGGTTAAAAATAAACGGTCACACTTCAATCATTATTCATTATAGACGTAGATGCACCAGCCCTTTCTTTTTAAATTATTAATCTTAAAAGCTAGGTAGGTACCTTTTTTTCGGTTGTCAGAGTATCAAAAACAAAAATTAATAAAAAATTCCGAAATGCATCCAAGAAACACGATTCGTCTATTAGTCTTTTTTGCATATAGTATATTATAATATTATAATAATTATAGTACCTAGTGTGGAGACGTGGTGGAATGTGAAAATGACATCATGCAGTCAGACATTTTGATGAGGACTACATTGAAATATTCCAAGCTGAGTAGAATTTGATGAAAAGGAATAAATATTCTTAATTAATCTATGCATACTTACGAATATTAGAGCGGACTCTCAGTGGAGTTCCGTTTGCAAACATTGCGGAGCGCATTCTGACTTCTGATATAATTATATTGTATAGATTCCTGACATCCAATCAACAGATGTTGCCAACCAGTTTTGTCTCTTGATATTTAATACCGCATAACAATCAAATTTAATAAGATGCAAAAATAAAAACCCGTCTAAGAGAAACTATACAGTACTTCAACCTAATTGATTTGATAGCTACGCGGTACTACACTGCCCCCAACGATAAGTAAGTAGGGTGACGGCACCAATGATGGACGCTTTTAGCTGACAGGCACCACTAATGGATACTTCACTCTTAATTCAAACTTCATACGGTCCTAAATTGATTGTTGCAAAACAAATGAATAACCCTTATCTTCTGTAAAATAAGAATCAGGTGTCCATTATTGATGCCTTGTCCATAACTGGTTCCATCACCCTAGCTGGTTTATATAAGAACATACGTGCTTCCAAGTTCACCCTGGCTGTGATTTTAAAACTTATCACTACGTATTATAAAACAAAGTCCCCCACCGCGTCTGTATGTTCGCGATTATCTCAAAAACAACTGAACGGATTTTCATGCGGTTTTCACCATCAGTTACATAATTTTTCACGAACGGTTTTTATGGTATAGTAAATTTATTCTGGTGTATGTATGGGTATTGCAGAAAACTCACATAAGCCGACGTGAGAGCGGGTCGCTATTAGAATAATAAATTAAAATATACGTAGATAAACGCCTTGACGGTCGGTTTCTTTACTTGATTTCAGATTCTAGTAGGTAGATATTTTTTTCGGTGTTCAAATATTTACGGGTTGAATACGGGGAACGAGTAAAAAACAAATGAGTACCAAATAACAAAGTCAGATCGTCTAAAATAAATTAATATTTAAATGGTTTACGTCAACTTTGTACTGTTTTTGGGTTTTATATAAATTATAGTTTGCACCGTGCCATGTTAAAACTAATTAACTAACAAAATTATGCGATTTAAAAAACAACTGAAGCAAAAACTGAAAAATTATAGGTAATCAGTTGGTTACATCTCATCCTTTTATCTGGACCTACCTAATATCTAAATATACCTATACTAAAATTCCCATTGTTTTGTTTTCAGAATCACACATGAAAGCAAGATGACAAGAAAATTCCTCTTCTGCTTCCCTCTCAGGCTGGGAAATTTAGTTTTCGGGTATTTAGTATTAGTAAGTATAACGCTTTTTTAAAAGATCTGACTCACTTAATATCCTTTATGCATTCTTAAATGCGAAGAAACTAATAAAAACGTTAGAAATAGCAACAAAGCGAGAGCTCGGAAAGTAATGCCATTGTTTCACGAAACTACACGTTACTTATTACTTACAATACAATACATAAGTTTATATAGGTAAGTAAGCCACACGCAAGGGTTTCTACAAGTAATACTTTCTTCTAATAAAAACTTTTCCTTCGTCAACTTTGCACACAATGTAGTATACGTAAGAAACGTCTCAAACACCTGACTACTTGATCGACGAGTTGGAATCTATTGCCTTCCTGCAGAAATGGTCGATTTCTCGCGTTGAAATATTCATTCATACCGCTCGTGTAAGCTCCTAGCAAAAAAGGTAAAGAATGCTATATACGCATTGCTAACTCGTTAACGGCAGGCGTTATTTGTATTTGTGATAATTATCAATTGTGTAAAGAGATATCAAAGCATAATTAATGTATGTATGTAGTTGCTTCTTGATATTGCCTTCAGTTTCTAGTAGTTTAGAATAGTGTAGTTTTAGTTTCGCTTTTTTTTACTTTAAAATTAAAATGTACTAAGTAGGTACTATTAAACTTTTTCATATTAGAATTTTGTAACGTCGTTTCATAATGCATGTAGTATGTAAGTATACGAAACGAGAAATCTCTAAACATTAGCGAAAACTTTATAACAAGAGCACTATGCATGCACGAAGCCAACTTCGAAATCTCTCTGGCTACGTGTAAATAAACTACAGTGCAGCAAGGATTTAAATGCGCTTTCCAACTTTATTAAAATAAATCTCAAGCTTAGCGAAAATGAGTAATATGGAAAAAAATGCCCGCTGATCAGAGTAAAATTGACATTATGATCCAATTTTGAGCAAAAAACTGCTGCTTATAAGCGTTCTCCTGACTTTCACCCATTGCCTTAAACGCATATGTGCGTTCTTACAGTATGAAAGCTCCGTGTAAAACAAAAGAAGCGAAAGCCCGATAAATAATGCTGGGAGAAAATGCGAAGATATAAATACTAACAAAGGGCCTTTTCCACTAGGTACGGCTGGCCTTATAAGCTGTACACTATAGTGCTTTGTCACTTTAACGTTGTTTGGACGGCTGTACCCTTACCATGAGTTACAATTATCGTACTTGCTAGCGAGTCGAATGCTCTGTCCCTCGCACTCTATAATGAATACTGCGAGGTTGCGAGGGACAGAGCATTCGACCCGCTAGCGAGTACGGTAATTGTAACTCATGGTAAGTGTACTGCACTATTCTGTCAACGACGTACTGTATAAGCCCGACTGCAATTGACAAAGACATGTTAACCAATCTCTTTTTTCTGTGCAGATAATAACAATAGCGGTAATGGCCTACAACCTTTACCAGCTGGGACTGAGCATCCAGTCTCCCGAGAAGGCAGAAGATTCTGGAAGGTTCAAGAACTGGGAGAGGTTAGAAGACTTGTTCGGGCAGAAGAATGAATCTCTAGTAGCAATAGTCACTATGGTGTATTACATATTCTACATAGTTATTGCTTTCTTGATGTTTCTCTCTTCTGCTTGTTTTACGTGTGGAGCTTATTCGGTAAGTTTTTGTTTTTAGATATCTTTAACATTGAACAAACCAACAGCTTTCGTTGCCAATTTTGTTGTGAAACTCAAGTACAGAGGCCTTCTTATAATTACATTGTCTTTTTCCGTATTGTCACCGTACTGTCAATGTTAAGGCAGTTCTTATTGACATGACAGTACAGGCGGCGGAGTTTAAAATAAATACGATAACAATGCGTGTAAAATCAATCTGGAATAAAGCCTCTGATGTAGTGTATACGACATAGTATTTTCTCGGATAAGTTCATATCTGTCTTACTTTCTCAATGAGCTTATTGATGACTACTAAAGCTGACTGACAAAGCATGATAAATACAAAGTATTCCGACCAACCGATGTCTTAGTTTATTATATTATAGGGATGTATTCTACTGGGTACCTTTTACCTTTGACATGTCGCACCTTCAAAACAATAGTGACCTAATTCAAAATTTCAGCTTTCAAACTTCAAGTCATAAATTTATTATTATAGAGACCTAACTCGAAAATTAAAATTTCTGAATTAGGTCACTATTGTTCTGAAGGTGCGATGTGTTGACGTCGTTACTATAGCTCTTATTTTCTTGACAGTAATGGCGGCCGAGTTAACAATACGATAACATGTACCTAATAGAGATAAGAGGAACTGTAGGTACCTAGGTATGTACTTTATCTACCATGGCAGCAAAATCTTGAATGTTGTCGTTAAGTTTTTATTGACAGCAGTCGTTAAAACTGTTAACTTTGTAATACTTAGTAGGTACATTAAACGTTGCCACTTTACGAGACGAGCAAAATGTATGTTGTAAATATTAATGTAGAGTAAATTGTTGCTAAGAAAGTTGGCGAATTTGAGGCTGAGATTTGACCTTTTAGCTGGAGGGATCTGCGAATTTGGAGAAGGTACTAAGGCACTGCGAAATTACAAAAATTCTGAAATTATGATCCCAAAATTCGTACAGAATAGCTGTAAGTAGCGAAATAATCTAGAACGCCCAGTTAGACTCGTAAATCTAACTGGGCGTTCCAGATTATTTCGCTTTTAATGCTTTTTATGAACTTGGCAAAAAAACTGACAACTTGAGGCACCTAAGTAAACTATTTTACAATAACGAGAACTGAGAACGTTTAGATGTTTTAAAAGTTTTGCCAGATTATTTTGCAAACAGCTTCAAAAATGTAAAATACTTTCAACTGCTGACGTAGGTAGACTAAGACTATGAGGCTAAACAATATGTAACATTTTCGACAAAAATTAAGCTATTCTTCGCTTTCTTAAAAGTAACTGCTTACACTGAAGACCAATACGTTACCTACCTTACTACCTTAGTTTAAATGAGCCACTCATAAATAAATCAATTCAAATATGTTTGTTTCCAGGTGAACAGCTGCTTGGTGTCGTCGTTCTTCCTATACAGCTTCTTCCATCTGTTCCTCACGGTCTTCCTGGTCGTGTGGGAGGCCACCTCCGGCGGCTGGATCCAGCTCGGTCTCATCGTTGGCTCCGATGGTACGTTTACCTAACAGCTTATTATCGTGTTATCACACGTGGATAAACCATCTATCACTATCTGCGGGCCTAGTATGGTTTCATTTATCGCGTGACAAAATGTGGATAAAGCATTTGTCACTCTCGTACTTATATACGTGTCAAAAAGTGACGCATGTTATCCACGTTTTGTGACGCGAGAAACGCAGCTATATTACGCCCCCTGATGAGTATGCCTGTAAGAGTGACGGATGCTCCATCCAACGTGATAAAGGCGACCATATAATGGGGGCTGATAGTTCCAAATTTAAATAGGAGCAAAATACAAGCCTTCAATCAATTCGTTTAGGAACTTAACTAGATATTATCAAAAAATACATGATTTAGTTTGTCAGCCAATAGAAGCAGGACACAGGTATAGCAAAGCTCGACAAAACAGTTCCGATTGGGATGTTTAACACTGCTATGTGCTAATCAAACAAAAAGTTCAGAGCTTGGTGTGGAACTAAGTCACGTTAGATTTGTCCCATGATATTTGTTAATATATCTTAAACTAGCCGACGCGACCCGGCGAAATTAGTAGCGCCTCAGAACGTTTTTCTCGTATTTTTTTCCGATGTATTAATAGTTATTCTGCTATCAGGGGCAGAGACAAATCCAACAAATCAAAGATCATAAAAATCGCTCCAGCCATTCTTGAGTAAATGGTGTAACTAACCCGACTTTGATTTTATATATACCTATGTAGATTTACATGTCAGTTTGAACGAGTATTTTTTAAAGCGATAAAAATTACTTTTACCGGCAGAACAGAACAAGGTCATCTACGTAAAAACACTTCAAAAGAATCGATTGTAGAGTGTATCCACACTATTTAAGGGGGTTTTGAGCGTTTGTTTCTACATGTAACTATGATCATCATTAAGTATTCATAGTTACTCCGTTAGAATTTTTTTCTTGCCGCTTTCATATTTCAGGTGGCATCATTGTTTAAAGCTCAACATAATAATAGTTATTCAATGTAAATTTATATTTGCTAAAGGAAACTTTCTTTATAACCTTGCCTTACCTATTTGACTTGTGCTAATAACACTATCTCTTTTTTTTGCAGTGATCCTGATAATCTGTCTATTCAGCGTCAAATACCTCATGGAAGCAATCAGGACCGGCAACATTTATAGTCGACCAGGAGAAGTTTATTATAAGTATTAAATAAATCTACTTAAAAAAAAGATAAATAAAATGTTCAGAAAGTTCATTTTATTAGGTTTGCACTATGACATTTTTTTGTGATAAATTGTTAATCTAAGTAGTGACACAGTACTTACGAGTTTTTCAAAAAAAAACTAAAAATATCAGGGAATTCAAAAACGAATTTTACGTATTCTTGTAAATTTGTAGTATTTATTGTCGTTTGTGGCATGTCGAAAGACAATCCAGCGCACAATAAACATTTATACATTTTCAATCTATTTTGTGCTCTCGGCGTTTTTATAATTTTAGTGATTGGATGGATGATGAATATAATGATCATTATACTTCGTCCCCATGGTTATGTACATTGAATTGGCTATGACCACGAATATCGAATTTAAGAACAAATATTTCACGAGCTTACATTTTTTTAAATAATCTGCTAGTTTTTCGTGATCTAAAGGTAAAATCGAAATTATCGTGGTGTATGATATATGTATTAGTTTATGTTTCCTCTCGTACCAGCATGTACGACATGTATGTGTGTCAAACTTAATTAAGGACTGTTAATAAGTGCAACCTGTATTGTAATAAAGATTAATTTATTTTTCTTAATTTAGTTTTTATTTTAATGTGTTGAGCGCTTTATACCTATACTGGAGTTGAAATTCTAAAAGAAAATAGTAAAAACACAAACGCAAAACATGTTAACTTTTTAATTTTTTTCGTGACACTTAAACTACTATATTTCCTGTTATTTTCTCCAAAAATACATTCAACGTATTTTTCAGACTTTCTATCAAATAAAAAAACTACGAGTATTTGAATCTCTAACATAAATAAATAAATTAAATAATAATCACAGTGATCACTTAACATAAATAACTTAAAGTAAGGCAGCACTCTATTGATATCTATAAAAAACGTTGTCAATATTTGTATTTTTCGGTGTGGTATCTAGATCTCTTCTTCGCCGTCGGCCGAGCATCATAGGGACAACCATAGCCATTGTAGCAGGGAGCATCCCGGCACCAACAGCAGCGAACACCGATGAGCTGTCCGGCTGAACATTCGACACTATCCTCCTCCTCACCACTCGGTTGACAGTCGGTTTCGGTTGACTCGACGCAAACGCCAAGTCGTACTGCTTATCCATATCTCGCTTTGACTCCTCTACCGTTTGGAAACTCTTTTCTACCTCCAATAATCCTCCATGTGATGTCGTCATGTTCTTGAGGGCGCTATCCACAGGTAGCACAGTCAAAGCTACAGCTTGATGCGACGTCATTGTTACCCCATCAGAGCGATCTGCAGGTATCGGGTTCAGTGATCGCTGACGCTTCTTATTGCGATAACCTTTCGTTGTCGAGAGCAACACCCACTGGCCATCCCCGTTTGGAGGTCTAGAGGATCGATCACTATCCAGCTCCGGGGTTCCGGCATAAACCACTTGTGTTGGTCTTCTGGTAGGTCGTTTTTTGTGCGGAGCTTGATGAAGTGCTTCGTACTCAAATGGAAATTTAGGTGGACGATGATCAGTTACCAATGAATCGGATATGCCGTAGAAGACTGTGTCGTCAGAAGCTCCACTATCCTCTGGGTAATGATCTTCAGACTCGCAGTTAGGTTTGTGAGGACGCCGTCCTTCGTCAGGTGACCAGGTGGTCGGATAACTGAACACACCCGGCCGGGGCTTATTCCAAGTAGGCTTAGATGGCATTTCAGAGTCGTACTCTGAAGACGTGTGCAATTTATTGTTGATGTATGTCGGTCGAATCATAGTCGGTTTTTTTTGTTGATGCGTTTGCGGGTAACTATAGCTGTTATCCATTCCTTGGTAAGGATTGTATCGGTCTTCATCGTCTGGCCGTTCATTTTCGTCGACCCACTGATTAGGCTTTTGTTTTTTCACATTCGGCTTCCACTTGGAAATTTTGCTCGTTGACCACGCTACTGGCTCTAGTGTAACCCAACCATCTTTATCGTCGTAAGGATGTTTATGTTGTTTGACTTTCAATCTGTTCCATGAAGTGTAAACCTTTCCGTTATCTTCTTCATCGGGTTCAGATTGACTGTGTTCTACTGGCACATAATGATCTGATTTAAACTTTTCTTTCTTGAGTTTTGCCGCTAACGCGCTTATCGCTTGCAATCTGTCTTTAGAAAATTCAGGATAATCTTTAAGTTTCTCTATACTCTCTATATAGTAGTCTTCAAAGTCTTTTTGCGGCCCGTCAGTATCAGTAAAACCTTCCTGGCAAGACGGTCCAAAACACCGCGGGTTACCGTCCGTATCATGGATAATATCCGTCATTATATTCTTCAACTCAACTTCATCCTTATTATCCTTAAAATCTCGGGAATATTCCTGCCAGTGTGGTTTATTTGCCGCGGTCTCAACAATAGTAATTGGCTCTTTACCCGGCACATCCAAATGATAAGTTTTAAACTCGTCGCGTTTCTCAATTTGAGTCGGATCTTTTGAATTGGCCAAAGCAAGGGCCAGCACGCAAAATACAATTATTCTCACTGTCATTTTCATTGAGTTCACTTTCGAATCGCGAGAACGCGCAGGCGGGCGCGCGAGGACTGAGCGCCGGCGGAGGCTGCGCGCGCTGATATAGTTCTGATAGTGGATGCACATTAAACGCCCTCCCTGCGCCTGCGCTCTAATGCAATGGCAATTTCAGTTCGGTCACGACGAATGCGCGGGATAATTGCGCGGTGATTGTCGTCGGCGACTATCTTAATGGACTATCGCGTCTTTCTCATGCCCGTGACCCGCGCTCAGGTGAAACCGTTTTTCATTCTGCCGGCCGTTTTCTCCTTGTTTAATTTTGTTAATCTTGTATTGTTATTTCTGCCTCCTTACCTTCTGTAGTACCTTACAGCTTTCAATTTAAGTTTCTCAAATTACCTTCGTCATATACGGAAAGATTTTTTCTACGGAGCTAAGGTTCTGCTGCTTCGGCTTGTATATAATATATTTTTTATGGCATGGAGTAAGTAAATTCTAAGCTCCGTGATCCCTGCTGGACCCTGAGTCCTGACCGTATGTGTTTCTCTGTCCGTGGTCAGCCCTAAGGACTAAGAACACTTTACTCTGTGCTTATCATTTCACAGACTGTCTTACTCGTCACCGGAACAGAACAATGCGAATATTGCTTCTAGTTGATAGTATCCCTGCCTACGAAGCTAACTTACCAGAGCTAGTCTATAGCTCTGGTAAAAGGAAACTTTTATGTGATGAGCAGGTTTGGCTTGGAACTGTTGGATACTCGTATGTAAAAAGCAGGAAAACAGATTGAACGCCTACTCCGAATTTCATTTTTTCAGTAGCATCACCCGGAATACCGTGTTTGATTTCAGCCTATAAACCAGGGACTAGGTCAATGATTGCCCCCTGACATTTAATATCATTCCCTTTAACCTATTGTAGCTCTCAATGCTCGACAGTGGCCGCGTGATTCGTGCAACTCTCACTGTAATCGCTAACCCACTCCACTTGCATTATCCCTAAGCCATCGACTGCGCTCTAATTGCAGCATGCACTTTTACTCGCCAACAGAACAAGCTGTTAGAAAATAGTTCAACTTGAAAATAAATAAATGGTCTAATCGAGATATTAGAAATTCGGAGCATAGGTTTTTTTTGTTGTAAAACTGTTATTTTTAGCAGTCATGATGTACCTATTTATTCAGCAAACAAGCAAATAAAATAGAAAAATAATTTAAGGGGTTTCATTATTACAGGTACGTACGTAAATAATTATCTCTAAAAGCTGACTTTTCAACCGCCAAATAGACATATCTCTCTAATACCTAGGTCTCCTTTTCTTTAACGGGACAAAGCGATTCAAGTTGATAAATTATGAATTAACATACTAAGTAAATAAATAAATAAACATGTAAACATGTAAAAGTACTTAATCATAACGAACATCAGGTAGGTTGTTTTTGTTTTACGTTACATGATGTTAAACATGATATAAAAGGTAGTGAAAATTTAATCAAAGTCACTAATAACTGTTATTACGGTCCAATCGGCGCACACGATAAACGTCAAGAGAACGTCACGTAACCAGCGTAACTCCGCAAAAACCGATCGTAACATCCGTTTATTTGCGTTCTGCGCGGTCACCTCCAATACCACAATTTCATTGCCAATGACACCATATCGGGACTACTTAATACGGAAACCACAGACCTTGGGATTGAATGAGTACCTTTCCATGCCAAACATCGCGTTAATACACAAAGGAAGGAAGATTAATCGACCAAGTGCCTTAATCTCTTCACTGAAGTGGTTCTTTCAAAGTACGAAGAGAAAGGTAAAAAAAGGTAAAAAATAAAGTGTGTTTATAAATGTGTGATATAAGTCACGCAATGAGAGTTTGGGGTGAACGCGCTGCAAATTGTACCCACAGTAGACTGCAGACTTCGATGGTAATTGGATAATGACAAGCTAGGTAATTAGAGGCATTAGTTCTGCATAGGTTAATACTCTGAGCGTGAGATGGTAAAATACTGTGACTCTATTTTTGTAATACTACTGACAAAATTAAATATAGTATGCAAAAAACATGTCAATGATGACTCGAGGCATTTTCTATGAGATTAATGGCCGTTCCCAATTTCCAAAGTACGGAAATTTGCCTGAAACAAAATTTGGCAAACCTGAAGTATTAAAGCTATCCGTGGTTTGAATATTGGAAATGGTCATTATAATAAGGGAACACTGCTGCTAATCTGGATTCTAAACATATCTTGTTGAGAGGATTTTGAAGCTGCAAATTTCCATACAAAATACGATAACGTTACTCTAACCTTAAACCTAGTTCGATTTTTACGATTTTAGAATTAGTTGTAGATGTTATAAAAAACTGGCTTTGTACGTAACAACATATCCAAAAATCGTGGAAATCGGACTTGATTTAGGGGGTGAAAAACGATATGGCCCAGAGCTAGATTTTTATAGAAAAAGAATGACAGCTATGCGATTTAAGCGTAGTGGCATAGTATAAATAGAAAAGTAGCTCGGCTCCGGCCCTTTAGGAGATTCTGATACCTATTGCCGCTCGGGCGTCAGGTTTGTCCAAACTTGTTTTTCAATTTTAGTCACCTACTTGGCCATACTGTGATTTATAGTCATGTTAATTTTCATAAATTACACAAACCTAAAGTAAGTATAAATATTGTTAAATACCTAAGTACCAAATTTAAATTATTTTACTTACATACTTTTATCTGTTGACACTAAATAATAATTATATTTATAGGTATGTGACGTGATATGTAAATTCCTTTTCGACCTTTTGATAATACCGCTTTCGCGCAAGGCGGCTTCCTTTGACTACTTAGGTACCTATTATTGGCGGCACGCGCCGTCGCCGCGCGGCTTCCTTATTAGAGCATTGGCCGCTCGCTTTGGTTCTAGGCTTGTGCTTTGGGTACTAGGCAACGATAAGCAATATATAATATAATACTTATGTAGTGAAAAATACATACTTAATATGACTACATAGGTACATATAAAACGCCCAAGACTCAGAAACAAAAAATACCTACTCGCACTCATCACACTAATATTTGCCCTGACCGGGAATCGAACCCAGGACCGCTAGCTTCGTAAGCAAGGTCACTACTTACTTAGTCACTACCAACTACCTAGGCCATCCACGTCGTCACATGTTACCTGTCACGTCACACTCAATAACTTAAATTACCTACTTAATACGTATTTATTTCACCTAGGAATACTATAGGCAGGCCGGTACGAAATGCCTTTTATTAAATCTGGATATAGTTGTACCTACCTAAGCTAGGTTTAGACATCCGTATACAGAACAATATTTAAGCGTTTTCGGCAGCGACATTGTCGCTCGATAGCTAAGTACGCGCGCTAAAACAAAACGTAACCGAACGCAATGACGCCGCGGCCCCGACTAAGTTCCCTCGAAAATTCTTGAGATCTCGTTTCGTATTGGTTCGCCCCGCCACAGGCCCCGCCCACAGCCGCAAGCCGCGCGATGTACCTTTGTTTGAAGACGATCTACTGTTCTCTATACTGTGGTAGTGGGCTCACAATCCTCTATCGAATTCACATAACCGAAACTTATACATCATTTACTTTACCAGTTTATCGAGCGTTGCATTGCCTTTTAAATTAAAGCAAACTCTACAAATGTATGAGATAAGTAACTGTTGCTTTGTTACTTGTTACTAATTGCTTATTCAAAGATTTGAATAATTAGTTTAGCTCCGAATGTGCTTGAATTGTAAAACTTTTAGTCACAGAAATATATTTAAAAACACACAACGCTCTAGATTAAGAAGTAAATGTTGTTAAAACAGAAAATTTACTAAGACTAGTTACTTCGTAGGACATTTTCGTCTTAATAATAGTTTTTGCCCGTGACTCCGTCCGCGTAGAAGTCGGTATTTCATCGGAAACGGTAATTTTCCCGGGATAAAAAAGTATAGATAAGCTATCTCTGTATTTCACGGAGATCGGTTGAGGCGTTCAACCTTGAAGAAGGGACAAACAAACACACTTTAGCAATTATGATGTTAGTAAGATGAGGATGCCCAACTAGCATTTAGTTTAATAACGTTCTTATTTATATCAGTCTCATTAAATTTGTCCCGTCAGGAAAGAAGATGAAACAAGAACAAGATTCTCAGCTTGTTCACCCGCTTTGTCCGATGCATGACTTCGCTCACTCGATCGAGCCTTTAACAGGGAGCCTTTTTTAAGAGTATAACACTTAGCTTGCCGACTGTGTGCACGCGGGCGAACACAGCTTTTTTCTAACACTTCTTTCATTTTAGGGTTTCGTAGTGCAATTAGGAACTCTTATAGATTCGCCATATCTGTCCGTCCGGCGTCCGTCCGCATATTAGCTCAGAGACTCTTAATTCTAGAAAGCCGTAATTTGGCATGAATATACTCGTACATATTAGTCACGCCGACACGGCCGACAAAGTGGCAAAATAAATCATATTGTAAAAAAATTTTTTAGTTTTCCTTCCCTACACGTAACGTGGGGATGTTTTTTTAATTTCTCGTCTACCCCATGGTGCGGGATGTCGGATCGCTCTTTCAAAAATATTGATACAATTCTTTGGTTAAGGGATCTGTTTGTGACATATTACTTAAGATTTAAAGTAGGTACTGTTCTTTTTCTTCTTCTTGAAACGTCGACCATACGATAACACGTCAAAACCAATAAGTCCAGTAAAATCTCAGCCCAGATCCCAGGGTTGGGGAGTTAACCGACTAAAAATTGATTTTACATGATAATAAACAGTTAAGTTGTATCCTAGGTAGGTAGGTGGGCCATTCTACTTTTCAGTGTACATTTTTGCTATCGTCCTATAAAAAGTATACCAAATTAACAATCCGCGAATAATAAATAACATGAACTTAGAATGTTTAATTTAGCGGTTTTCAAAAAAAACAAGTTTCAAATTACTTAATTATTGTTGCCGAATCTTGGTAACTCAGTGGTAAATTGCACTTTTTCCATAGAAAAGGCGGGGACATCAACGTCCACTGCGTTACTCACTTTATAGTTATTACAAATAACTTTTTATGAATCAGTATAATTCTAAATAGTTATAAGCTTATTTACGTCCCTTTTCGAGTTTCAAGTTAGAAAACGCAGCACTTTACCGGTTTTTGAAATAAAAATATTTTAGTGAGAACGTCGCTAAAACTTATGTACAACGAAAAGTAGAATGGCCCACGTACCTATCTATCAAGAAAATAAAATAAATGATGAAAAAAGGATGACTTGAGTTTGCTTGTAAAAAAAAGTGTATAAGAATACAATAGTATTAATGTCTTGCAGTAAAAAAAATGTCCTTGTTTTAACAGGGTGTTTTTCGCCAATATCGGGTTTTAGACAATCACCATGGACTTATTAGCGAAGCAAGTCCATGATATCACACGCGAGGACAATTGACAACATTTCAAAAAAAAAAGTATTTCTTTTTTTTCGCGTTTATAATAGCTCGTTAAAAATTAGACTACCCGTGTGTCTCGGTTTTTCTTTATTTAACTTAAATTCGTCGTTAATAAATTATTAAAGATATAGTCACTAAAAAGACCGTATATACAAAGTTAGGAATACTGATGTGATCTTAGCATGATATAAAATAAAAAAAAGTAACTTTAAACAGAAACAGAACTGACTGTCATGTCATGTCACTTGTTAACCATAACAACTGTAACAACATGAATTCGTCGACATTGGGCAGATTGCGGCTATCCGCTTTTACAAATCCGTTAGTCACTTTCATTTTAAATAGCGTATATCAAAACAATAGTATTACGAGAATTGAAAGCGTGTCGTTAGAATCAAGTAATCCGTCAGACAGATGAAAAATGGACATGACAGTTGTATATTTTTTTCAATTCCTATGGTAATAAATGGACTAAGGGCACTATAAGTGTATTCCTAACATTCTCAATCCAACTTTTTTTACTGTTTTTCCTAAATATAAAAAAAAATACTGCATAAAGAAATCCAAAAATATTTTTACTGTAATCAGCAGTGTAAAATCTACAAACGGTATTTTTATTTTACTACCTTAGCACATATGATTTTTTGTCAATTGTTCGGTTAAAGAGTATTTACTCTGGTGGACTAAACACAAGCAGATGGGGTTAGCTTCAAGTGCTTCTGTCACGTCCTAAGATTGTATTATGGTAGACTACTTGCTTGAGCGGACAAATTAAAGAAAAACACGTAGCGTAACTTCTAGTTACAGATGCATTCACGTACGAGCAACAAGGACGAGATCCCACGCGCAGTACAAAAGTTGACTTTTGGCTAACTCACATAATGAACTCACAGATATGGCAAAACGTATACTTCTCAACCATACCATTGCAATAACCATCTTATCATATACAATATTAAGGTACAATTCGAAGCTAACATAGTATTGATATTATGACTTTTCAAAGTTACTTGTCGCTAACAGTACAACTTGGTAGTAAGAAAGTTCCCTACTTAAACTTGCTTGTAGGAACTTGGTTCGGGTGCATTTAACGCTGTAATGCAGTTGCATTTCGATGCAGAAATTAGTTATTACCGAATTTCTGCAGTTCGAGTTATTTGGCTGATTTTGGTGCATTGTATTTTATAAATGGCAGGAGTTTGGCTTAGGTTGAAATACGACTTTGGAACAAAGTTTAGCTAATCGTGATATTTAATCTGGTATAAATTATAGAATCATAAGGCCTGAAACAAGACCCCTTTGAGTTTGATCCCTTTTTAACCATTCTCCAAAGTTAAAAAATAGATCTGTACGTCCTCCTAATGAATGAGTACCTTTCGTATTTTAGTATTAATGATTACTTAAATATAAAACATAAATATTTTCCTTTAGGCCTTTTAATCCAGCTGACAGTTCTATCAACACGCCCTCTGTTTTCTTGACTATGCTACTAGCTACATTTAGTGCTCGGCTCAAAATATAATTTAGTTCCATTCGGGGTTTGACCCTTGAACTGTGGCGTTTAGCGCTCTAAGCCTAACGCTCTAACCCTATAAGAAGTTCCGAAGAAGCTCATAGACGTCACAGGAGTTACCTGAGTTACCTCGCTCAACGTGTTAGTTTAGCAATTCAGAGAAGAGATAAATGCTAGCATCTTCAGAACATTGCTACATCGTTAGAGGTGCTGTGGCTCTAGAGATACATCTTGCATGCATGCACCTTGCATTGCGAGAATGTATAGGATTGACGTAAGCTGCCGTGACCCTTATGTCAATTCCATACATTTTGACAGATTTTGACAGTCGTTTAAGTATCTTATCTAGGGTCTCTGAACCGTGAAGACAAAAAGATAAAAAAGAAGATAAAAGAAATTTATTCAGTAAGTAGGCCGCACGGGCACTTTTACACGTCAAGAATCTACCAGCGCTTCCCAAGAGAAGACCACTGCCGAGAAGAAACGCCGCAAGAAACTCAGCAGTCAGTCATTTCACGACTTAGTCTAGCATTATATAAAGCTATAAATATTAAATTAAATATAGTATCAAATAACATGCGTAGTTCAGCAGGAAAACATGCCAATTAAGAATCTTACGGGAGAGATAGAGAAAAAAAAACACATACTTATGTGTATATAAGATGGTGCGAGACGACCACATAAAAGTTTCGATATGTTTTCCTACATCAACGGTGTCCCCTAGACAAGATAAAGATTTTGCATTTGAATAAATTATTATTGACTAAATTTCGGATTTAGGCCATGCATTTTTGTCTGTTAGATAGTCCTCGATCCTATAATACGCTTTAGACATTAACGACCTTTTCAAGTAATTTTTAAGTGCTGGAAAGGGTAACTTTAAAACTTCGTCAGGTAATTTTTTATAGAAATGAATGCATTGACCAACAAATGATTTATATACTTTACGGACGCGGAATTTTCGGATAGCGATTTCGGATAGCGATTATGTATATCAGAATTTTTGGTGAAATAATCTAAATTTCTAATAACGTAAATAATATTCTCATAAATAAATTGAGACGCTACAGTCAAGATATTAATTTCTTTAAAAAGTTATCTTAAAGAGTCACGGGAGTTTAAGTTGTAAATAGAACGAATGGCCCTTTTTTGTAACACAAATATAGTTTGTATGTCAGCTGCCTTACCCCAAAGCAGAATACCGTACGACATGACACTATGGAAATAACTATAATAGACTAAGCTGACGGAACAGAAAAACAAACACATTTTCGCATTTATGTCATTACATAATACGGATGCAATCAACATAAAGCAACCTTCAGGTTTGTATTCCTCGGTTTATACGCTCATATGCTAGTCTAACGGACTTTCCCGAAACTGAAAGACCTTTTAAGACCAGGGGTTTATTATGACATAGCTATGCAGTTCAGTTCACGCTGATAGAAAAGGACAGAGCTATATAACTGCTATAGGTCTGTCCTTTACGCTCAGCGTGTTATAATACCCTCCCTGTACTGTACTTGAAGCAACTTACTACATAAATTACAACTCATCTAATTGTTTTGAATGTCAACTGTTACGCGGAATGTGCATCTTCACACCATCTATCATGTCATGGTCCCATCTCAACTGGTCTGGTCCCATCTCCGCTCATTTGCCGCCAGGCTCCTTTATGCTTTCTACATCGAATGGTGTTGACAGATTTCTAAATAATATCTTTGTTGGAAACGAAAATGTTATTTGTAAGTTCGTTCAACTTTTCGTTCGAAGCAGTACGGATCGATTGTCACGGTGTAATCAAGTTAGATTTAGAAGTTTTCTATTTGTCATTGATATTATCTGTTTGGTTATTGTTATTGTAACGGATGGGTTTATGAAAATATAAATTGAAGAATTATTTTGTTTCTTACATTGTTTGATTATTCTCTAAAATACTCTAAGCTACTCTGACCCAGAGATATTTCTGTCAGTGTAGCATACGAGTTGTGACAACAACCATATAGAAGGGGTTGACCAGCACAACTGCTCCATGACGAATGAGATGCACTTAGCGACTAGTGAGAAAATACGATAGCTACGCTGTAGAGGAGAAAAACCAGCACAACATTTAAAGAAATCTAAAATTTGGACAATAGACTCCGCGAGTTGCAAATTGTAGAATAGAGACACACTAGTTTTAAAAGAACTGTGGCTCCAAAGATGCTCAGCGCTAACGTAAATGATTTTCGAAAACTGTCAAAATGTATGGAATTGACATAAGCGTCAATCAATCCATTTTCAATAACGATAACATACGCAGAATAAATTGGCGCGGCGCTAGACTAGGGCCACTGGTTTGTATAATGATTAAGTAATTAGATCTTCACACTGTTCCTTTTGTTTCTTTGTTATAATGTCTTTTTTAGAGACGCAAACAAGCATACTGGTACCTGATACCTGATAGGAAGTAATGTAATTAGCATCGCACATAAACACCAGTAACTCAAGAATATTTTGTCGCTGCTTTGCCGGCCTATTAGGGAAATGAAAGCTCTTTTTATAATCATGTCATAACTACGACAATGTCAATGATGATGTCTAACGGTACGATAATGGTTTTCCGACATCAGGGCGCGTACACATAGAACGTCCGTTTTTGCAGGATCCGTTTTAACGAATCTTTTCACCTTGTAATCTTCTTTTTAACTGTATCCAGAATACTGTTTTGGGTGTGAACTCGCTCATATAACTACATACGCTATCAAATAACGGACCTGTAAAACGGATCGCTATGTGTACGCGCCCTAACAGCGTTATGTTTTTTAGAGTATACCGCGATGCATTTGATCCAACTTTCGATTAACTGTCACTCTTTAATGATGGCAGTAAGTACTTATCGAGTGAAAGATAATGATTTCTATTTTGTACTTAACTTTGAACTTCTATTTTGAAGCCCCCAAAGACAATGGCATCAAGTTCTCTTTCTAAAGTTAATTCTTGGTTTCCATTGTTACTGTTTTTCCTCAAATTAACATTGTTCCATTTGTTTTGTATTCTTGTGGTCATCTGTCACTGTCTTTATTTATAGTTTACATTAAACTGTAATGCTGTTGATCTCCCAAATAAAAATAAATAAATAGCTATGTTTATTTTCTTACGTATGAGTAATAAGCCCTCTTGATGATTTCGTATTTATGTAAAAGAAATAAGTACCTAAAATTGTTTGGGACGTTGTTTGTGAGAGGAACTAACGAGGAGGAACTAAAATCTTTCACTGATAGAAAACTACTTTATTTCCGGCTTTCCAAGTAAAATATTATAAACTACATTTTATCCAAAATAATGAGGCTGGTGAAGTTGCAAGGCAAAAGTTACTTACAGTAAGATTATTGCGTGTTTTTTTTTCTTAAAAACATAACCTAAGGTCCTAATCACACATTTATAACAAAACATGATAGTTAGCCCTGTGTAATGGGATAAAATCGTGTGGGTCAAAATTGTGATTGATCTGTTTACATGATACTTGGTTCACTTCAAAACAGCAAAAGGTTAACGGTAAGTTCTTACGTTTCTTGTTACCTACTGCACGCAATTGCATTGCGTCATAATAAGTTTGAAAGCGTAATTTGGCGCCGCGCGGGTGTAAGACCAAAACAAAGCACTTTCCATGCGGTATGACGATGCCTGAACGCCGAATTTGGACAGAGGCGTCCGTAGAGTCGTTTACTAAGAATATTTTCTGACATGATTATCACAACTAATACTTTATTATTAGTCATTGTAATGAGTTGTTTCGTAATATCGTCAGCAACATTGTGTTAGACTGCGTTGATTCTGAACTGAAAATATGTTTTTAAACTTAACTTAAGTAAGAGCATCTGAAAAAATTATTGGCAGACATTTTAAAATTATAAGCATAACTTTTAATATTAAATTTGATTTTAATGAGTCTCCGTTATAATTGAAGAGTGGAAAAATGTCATTCAAGTCATCAATGACCTTTATTTTTATCCCAAAAATTAGCCTAGCCGAGGGCGAAAATAATTATCATCTTACAAAAAAATATTCAAAATTTAGAGTCTACTTCCTATATGTATGTAAGCTGAGAACTATAATAGATGATAACATGTTTCCTGCTTCGTATGGCTCATGATAATGCGACATTGTTCTGTTATTGTTTGCTGTCGGAACTCGTTCAACTGAGACTAATCTGTCTTTAGGGAAATCATTCATTTCATTTACTTTATTAAAGTTGATACTTTTGCTGAGGTATTTTGAAGTACGTACTATTTTATTGTAAGCTATTACGGGTATATAATTTTAGCTCCCTACAATTGAATCGCTAACGTTGAGAATTATAAAAGTTAATCTCCCTGTTGAATAATTTTAAATTTGGGCAAACTACTGTTCTATAATTTATTTATTAAACGTCGGCCGTCTATCGCTATTTCACTCGCATCTAACAGTATTATTGTTTCTCGTGTTTAATAGAAACACGAGCAGATAGCTATCAAGTAAATGGTATTACTGTACAGTCAAACAATTTGAATCGCAGATTCATAGGCCACTATGGAACCATGTCAATGTGACGTAATGATTTTAATCGAAAGATACTTCTTTAGAACCTAATTATAAATTCACTATGACATAGTTCGAGTGGCTTATGAATCAAATTGATTGAGTGTACAAACAGCGACCTTTGACCATACTGTAATAACAATAAAATGTGGAAGTGTAACGGAAGCGGCTCTACGGACGCCGTGACGGTCAAGGCTGGCTGCCGGTTTCACTTTCTTGCGCCGAACATTTTCACCGCTCTCACGCGCAGCGCAAAGCTCGGAGAAATGCGCAAGCGCTCTTTACAAAAGGCACGGAGTAATTGTATGTAACTCATGTGTTGTGAAATAGCGGCTTTAGGCGACATTGAAAAGAGGTTAGTATTCTTTTGAATGAATGTGCAATTCTGATACAATATGGTTTTTTTTATTTACTCCATAGAGAACTGACGGTGGATTTTTGAATTTTATATGTGTAAAGGTCCTATAAATGGCCGATGGAAGTTCGTATTTTTGATTCTCATCTCGTAAATGAGATCACCGGTGGACTTAATCCCGACCGTGAGTATTATGCTTTCGTGTATTCATGTTAATAGCGAAAAATATAGCCTACTAATTTATATGCCCTCCAGGAATAACCAGCAGTTGAAGATCCATCAAGCGGTTTAATCTACAGGTCACAAAGAAAGACCTGGATATAATTATACACATTCAGTCGAAAATAACTAAAATACTTCTTGGGTACTCAGGTAAACAGGAAAAAGGGCAATTTAATACAAAAAGTACGATGTTATAATTACATTAATTATGACACTGAAGAGTGTCCGGGGTCCGCGCTCGTGATAACATTCTAGATGAGGGACTCCTAACGAGTTAGAAATACGTCGACCTTTCCCGACTAATTACGAGTATAAATACCGTTAGTAAGCTGTTGATTTTCAGTTTTGATATCTTATGGTTAAGTTTAAATTTGTCAGAGTTCTTGAAAAATTATTTTAACCTCAGTCTACACGGTTTCATGCCACGGAAGTCAACAGTCTCTAATCTCGTGCTACTGAACGACTATATTACTAAAGCAATGGATAGCGGCAGCCAAGTGGATGTGATATACACTGATTACAGCAAGGCTTTTGACCGTATTAATCATAAATTACTAATAATGAAACTCGAACGTATGGGCATTAATGGAGACCTGCTCAGATGGTTCTCATCATATACGAATAACAGGTCACAGGCTGTTGTAATCAGTAATTACATTTCTGGGTGGGTTAGCGTTCCGAGCGGGGTTCCGCAAGGTTCCTTGCTTGGACCCTTGCTTTTTGATATTTTGTGGATGACATCAATCAGTACTTTACGTTCTCTAAGTTGCTATGTTTTGCTGATGACATGAATTTTTTTGCTCAAATCGAATCTTTACAAGACTCTGCTCTAGTTCATGGTGACCTCGAGCGTCTTGACAAATACTGTGAAGCCAATAAGTTAGACCTTAATCCAGTAAAATGTTTCACCCTGACTTTTTCGCTACAAAGTTCACCATTATGTACTTCATATAAAATGAGAGACCAACTTCTACGCAGGGTATCTTTTTTGAGAGACCTAGTGTCTTTCACGATTCGAAGTTGCTTTTTGATATTCACATTGACAGCATTGTTAAGAGTGCTACCAGATCTCTCGGTTTTATAATGCGCAACTCTATTGATTTTTCACAAGCAAAAACACTTAAAATTCTTTATTGTGCATATTATTATGTTAGAAGCAAATTTGAATATGCGTCTCAAATTTGGAACCCGTGCTATAAAGTTTATATAGATAGAATCGAACGTGTACAAAGAAAGTTTGTTAAATGTCTTAGCTTTAAGTTAAAGGTCCCGTATAATTCAGCTAACTACATAAATATTTATATAGTGCCGTGAAATTGCTGACATTGTTTATCTTTTAAAAAATATTAACGGCAGCGTTGATTGCCCTGAACTGCTCGGTAGCTTTCCTTCAACACTCCGCACAGGCTAAACAGATTTTATCCTCCTATCTCCGTCCCCTTTGCATCAACAAAATACAGGCGTAACAGCTTCATGGTTTGCGCTAGTAGGACTTTAAACGAGTTATCTACACAGATCATCATTGATGTGTTTAACATGAACATCCAAACTGTGACGCGTAAATTATCAGACGATTTCTTCAAATGAGCACTTCCTTTCTTTTCTTTTCCTTACTGATTCTGATATCCCACCGTAATTCGTTGTATAAACTCATTATCTTTATTCAACACCCTTTTGTGAACTTTCCTGTTAGGACCTCACCTGTGTATTTATTGTTGTTATTTGTATTTGCTGTTAGTAGTTTATTAAGTGTTAATCTTTTGTCCGTGCTTTAGTGGAACGTCCGCTGTAGAACCGGCTTTTTGTGGTGTTAATCACTGCTAATTTAGTTCTATCTGTGAGAACCTATAATTGGCTTTCTACATTTATTTTTAAGTTCTATTTCTGTTACGTATAGCTGTTGGATCTCCTTTATTTAAAAAAATAAAAAAATGTTAATGTTCGTCGACTGCACTTTTAGCGGTTTCGTTTGATAATATTTTATCTTTAAACAGAGAAAACTTGTAATGTAACTTAAGCTAACGACGGTATAAATCTGTCACAATGTTCATACATTGTGACAGATGACAGAGCGAATCACAAGTAAAATAAGGCTTTCTTTCAGTTAAACTATTTAATTCCATTTCCTTTTAAAATATTGTCAGGTAACTAATTGAAAATAATTTTGCAACTTAATATTTACCATACTATTTTCTAAATAAGTACGAAAGTAAACTCTATTTGTGTCTTTGTTACGCTTTCACAGCTTAACCGGTAAACCAATATTAATGAAATTTGGTATGGAGATAATTGAACCCGGGGAGGTACAGGGTACCTACTTCTTATCCCGGAAAATTGGGCAGTTCCTAAGAGAAAAGCGATAAACGATTTTTACGCATACGGATCTTATATAGGTAGGTATTAATTGATTTCTGCAGTCAGTCGTTTAGATTCCCAAAATGAGAGCTCCTTACTATAATGAATTACAAAACTCATCGAAAAGTGGATCCTAAGGCTCGTTTTTATCCAACACGCCATCTATCGTTGAATGCTACCACAACATACAACATGAAACAACACAACACAACAACATGTGAACATGAAAGTTTTGTTTCTCGTTCGGACACCTGACTGGAAACGAACGCTGACCCAACTCCAACGTCTCCAACCGTGCTCAACGCCCGTGCTACAAAAACTAAACACTAGAGGGCGTTATTAGTAATATTTACTTAAAGCCAAGTCTCAAAACCTTTGTATACTACATATAGAGCGGGCTCTCAGTGGAGTTCCCTTTGCAAAAATTGCGGACCGCATTTTGAATTCCGATATAGAGGTATATTGTATAGATCCCAGACATCCAATCAACAGATGTTGCGAACCAGTTTTATGGTCCCCCTCTCCCCCCGCCACCTTCCAAATATTATTAGTAAATTACAAAAGATGTTTGGTTCTAATAATGGAATTTCTATAGAAAATTTGTAGGTACTTATAGCCAGTATAGCTATCGAAAACTTTTATTTTGATTAAAAAATACGAAAATTACAAAAAAATAGCAAGAAACAGTTTGATTATATTACAAGTTTTTGTAATCATTGTTTATACATTTACATAAGGATATTTCAGAGCTGCTTTTTTGCAGGTACAAGACTTTGATCAAAAATTAGTACGACATTTACACGGTTTTATTAAAGAGTCAGGTAGAGATTTTTTCGTCATTTGCTTTGGGTAAAGGTTCTTTTCGCGTAGCTCGTAACCAAATTTTTGCAAACGAACATCCCATTGGAGCCTGCTCTAATATTATACCAGGCACTTCAGATGATTTTATTATAGGAATGTTTTTGAAATCTATCAGCTTTCATTAATGAGGTTGCATATAATATTTATTCATAGATTTTGGACTGTCAGGCAAACTATTAGTGTGTGTCATATCATTCCCAAAAGTTTTAGCATTATGTACTGCTTAAGGCAAAATCAAGTACCTACAAACTGTTATTTAAAAAAGAAACAGGAATATTAAGTTGTACATAGTAAGTTTAGTTTAGTTTAGTACATAGTTTTCCGTTTCGTAATGAAAGTTATCCATAATCGAAGCTAAAATGACAATTGGCGTAAAGAGCAACTAAATTGTACTGTAAAATATTAACGAAATGGAAAAAATAAAGATTTTAATTGAGGCTTTACCAGTTCTTAAGTATGTAATTTTTTTTTGAAAACGGCCCGTATTATGAATTAAGTAAGTGTTTTGTTTGTCTTTTAAACGAGCCAATTTAATTCAGGCAACATCGCAATTGATCAACCTCTCTGTCTACCTTACAAAACAATTCACGCAACAGTTTATATAAGTATATTTAAGCTATGGAAACTTTTGCAAACATTTATCACACGGATATAAATAAACCAACATGCGTATAATAGACGGACAATTTTTAAAGTGCATGTCATTTATAGACAACATAAAATATCGCATATTTTATAGCAATAAGCACGTTATAAGGAAAGCGCCAGTTTGCCAGTGTCAAATAAATAATATTATTATAGGTGAAAGACTTAAGTAAATGACCTCTTGCATGTACTAGCACATCTGTATAGACCGTTCGACATTCTATATTTGAAATGTGACGTAAATTCCATATTAGTTTTGTACACAACTATATGCAAAAAGTCATTTACTTAAGTTTTTCACCTATATGGTTTCTTTATTTTTAAGCTGCACGCCACTTGCACGTCACCTAGACACTAAGCTATAAAACCAATACCCTGCTGTCTGTGTCCATGTCTGTGTCGCTGTTGTGCTAACTTTAACGCTTGAAACGCAACGCCATCTATGTTTCAGTGCTATAACTCCTACCGGCGTTCTAAGTAAAAAGATAGAGGGCGTATTAGTGACACAAAATAAACCCTGTTGCAAAGAAAACAAGCACTTACGATTTTTTTAAGTTGTTTAAATATAATGTAACTAAATGAGATTTTAAGCTACGAAATAAAAAAAACACATTATACAAAGACAAATAATAATTTAATAATTTACTACAATTAATATTAGTTTAATTTCTTAGCATTCAATCTCATTTAGTTACAGTATGTTTAATTTAATTAAAACAATTGAAAGTGCCCGTTTTCTTTGTAACAGGGTTTATTTTATTACAACCAACTTACATACTTAGCAACTTTAAATATTTGCTATGGTATAGTAAAAAGCAAGCTTTGAAAACCCAACTACATCGTTTTTTCGCATAAGTTCGTGGCTTATTTATGGGTACTGAAGCTAATTGAGAAAGCCAGATAAATAAGTACGAACTTAAGTGACAAAAAAAGATGGGAATAGATTATTCACTACATCTGTACCCCTGTAACATCAGGATTCTTCAGGGCTGGATCAGGGTTCCGTTTAACCTACGGGAGGTCACAAAGAAACATGCACACTACGCACATTTTGTTTGCATAGTCAGACTAATTAAAAAAATAAAAATCGTTTAAAAATCTAGAAAAAATATTATTTCAGATATTCCACAAACCCCTCCACCTGCTTTAAAAATATCAAGATAATTTTATGGATTGCAAGATCACAAAAATATTAAATTACTGTTTTCCTTTTGGAAGTTTTTTCTTGAAGCTGGCAAAGAAACGAGCCCGCAACAAAATCTCTTGCGTCGGTTCCATCCTCACAAAGCATTCAGCCTTTGCCTTTTCAAATGGTACCACGTAGGGAAAATCACTCAAGGCCAGCGTTATATTGTCAAATCTGTAGGTACGCTGCAAAAAAAATAATTTGCATTTAATTATAAATATAAAATATCAGCAGACCATCTCACATAAATTGACCCATGCAGTCCCAAACGATGCTCTGGGCTTGTACATACTATGGCTACCTACTAGGCAACGATAAATATACTTATATATAGAAATACATATTTAATAAATAATAAAAAGCAAGCTAGAAAGCCTGACTGCATTTTAGATATTGTGGTCTTTAAATCCCCCCCCTCTCATTATTATAAAAACAATATTATAGCTTAGGTCGAACCCATCAAGCCGTTAAGGCTACAGGGCGTACCAAAGGAAAGGAATAGACAAATACATACACTCGAAAAACATATAACCATCCTCCTGATGAAGTCGGGTAGAATAGAATAGAGAAAACATAGGGACGATGGAATTTTGGGAGCAGCATCCTTGCTTACCGGAAGCAGCGGGCAGACGAAGCCGTGGGCAACCAGGATACCCCCAATGATATCCTTCCAAGGGCTCTTGGTCACGACGTCACACAACTTCACGGTAAACTCAACGAAACTGCGCTTGTACTCGTTGTGGAGGAACTCGTAAAACTCGTAGTGAACCTGAAAGTTTTCAGAAAAAAATAATTAAGAACAAAATAGTACATTACAATACAAATACACCTTATTGAAAACCACATACAATCATCGTCTTTCGTCTATCGCCCGTCTGTCTGGCTGTTCGTCCGTCCATCTGTTGGTCTGTATGTCTGCCTGTCCATCACATGCCTTTTGCACATAATACCCACAAGCCATAACCCAACAGAAGCCCAAAAATGTTGACAATTCAAAAAAACAAAATGAGACTTTCTTCTCCCACGTCACCCGCAACGTGATTCCCAGGCAATTCCACCCTACTTTGAAAAACGAAGTTCTAAGTTACGTTACCTCCATCCCCTTCTCTCGATTTAGTCTCGAGTAACGAGTGACAGGGAGTCGGTACTCGAAGTTTCGAATTTAGTGATTAGTAGTAGCTTGATTTACCGTCACGTTGTCGCCAAGTGTTTGAAGGACGGTCCCCTCCACATGGAAGTAGTAGGGACTGCGCCTGACGTACCGCTTGACGAAGGCGGTCGCGTGACTGAAGTACTTCTTGTTAACGTAGTACACCTCAGCACGCTCCGGAATGATCTCCGTGCCCTTAATAACAATCACTTTTACGTTTAAAACTGCAGCATTACCGGGTAAAGGCTTTTGGAATGGCATCTAAAATTTATAATAAAACTAAATAGTTAGCGACCCGTCCTCGCTTCGCTTCGGTTTATATGTGAGTTTTCTATAACGCAATAGAATTGGTTTCCCGGTACTCCCCCTATTTCTTCCCGTTGGATATCCAAGGAATATTTTCTCCCAATATCAAGTCGCTAGACCCAGCGGTTTGGGCTGTGCATTGATATGTCATTCAGTCAGTCAGTTTCTTCTTTTATATGTGTATATTAGCCAAAAAAATATTACTTACTAGCGGCTCGCCAGCGGCTTCGCCCCGCTGTAAATTTCCGACTTTTTTTTTCAATTTGTTTCTTTTGTATAAACCTTGTCCTGACAATTACGAACGCAACAAAAAAGAAATCAGCCAAATCGGTTCAGCTGTTCTCAAGTTATAGCGTGACCAGGAGAAACAGGGGTTCATCATCATATTTACGAGTAGATGTCATAATATTGGGAATGAGGTCTAACTAGTTCCTTACCATCGTCCATTTGAAAAACCAACACACCGCAACGAGAGGAATGGCAACACGCACCAAATTCATACTTAAATACTTAAATATGCGTATATTACTCGCACTTTTGAATGATTTAAATAACAAACATTATACCTAAGCAGTGAGCTCACTGAAGCATAGTAAATATGAATTTCCGCTGTAACAAAAAACGTTTAAAGGGACTATTTAAGGGGCTATTGTTAACGATACACATGAGGAGAAAAATGCCCTTTTATATATGGCAAGTGTCGCGCTATAATAAATTATTAAAAAACTAGCCAAGTGCGCTACACTTTATTAGTAGGGGTTCCATATTATGTACTATCAGCCCATTGAAACCCCGAACCACAATAGAACTGTGTCACAGTGACCTTATTACCCATCTAGTCGGGACTCATTATTGAGAAAAACAAACAAACTTGTTTTTGACTTTACTGTAAAAAAAACATAGCTCAAAGCAGGCGGGTTTTGTGTTTTTCTAATAAGTTTTTTATTTTCTACTTTTTAGTTATTTAGGGTTCCGTAGTCACGTTAGAAACCCTTATTGTTTCGCCATGTCCGTCCGTCCGACCGTCTGTCCGTAGCTTAGCTCTGAGACTCGGGCCGTATTAATAAACTAGTCTCGATTATAATATACATCTCAAGATGAGTCAAGAATGTTAGTTTTCTATGGATTGACGTTTAAGGCCGAGCCACACCGGATGCGTGCGCATAGACGTGCACGTGCACGTGCGCTTTCCACTGCGTTGTATAGTATGAATTCTCATACAATATGTCACACCGCTTGCTTGACGTGCAAGTGCACGTGCGCGTAATGCATGTCGCACGCATTGCGTCTCTCATGAGACCAACTGGCTGCGTGCTGCGTGCAGAAAGCGGAGCGGTAACGTCGCTTCGATGCGTGCAGTGATGACGTTGTATCTAATAGGAGTTTGCTTTGCGACGACGAACCGGAGAAGTCCAGTCACGCACAGCTCGGTGCTGCGCGTGACTACACGCAGCTCTTTTATGTTTCTTTACAACACGTGATGTTTTAACCATAAATCTCGAATTTAAAAAAAAACCTTATTGAAATTGTGCAAGAATTATGAATATGAAGGCATAGGTTGTGGTATTCACTATGTTTTTGTCTTCTTGCATTGACATCGTGGACCCATGCTTTTTACGTCGCGTCACAGGAGTATCTTGACATAAAAGTAAAAGCAGTATTTCTTCTTCGTCGGAAGAACTACTATCGAACATCATGTTGCTAAGAATAGTATGCAAAATTGCAAATGGCGGCTGGGTACGCTACGGAGCTGCAGCGTGTGCCTGCGTGGGGTGTGCAGCTCTCCGCAGCACGCGTAGCGTCGAAGTGCGCTTAGACGTGCGCGTAACCCGGTGTGACAGGGGAGCTGCACACGTCTACGCTTACGTCAACGCTTACATGCCGCACACGCAACCGGTGTGGCTCGGCCTTTACTTTGACGTATCTTGTGACGGGCATCTCGGTAAAGATGATTTTATTAATACGGCCATTAGGTCTAGAAATCTGTTATATGGCATGAATATTACATATTTATTAGTCACGCCGACAAAGTTGTAAAATATATGTATGTACTCGTATGTATGTAAACTCTTTATTGCACATAAAATCAACACACACACAAAGAGTACGTAGATAAAGTTAACATAACGTGTACAGTGGCGAACATATCCCTTTAAGGGATCTCTTCCAGTATAACTATATAATCTAATCTGTTTTTTATTTTAGTGTACTTTCCTCCCCTACTCGTAACGAGGGGATGTTTTTTGCACAACTGCCCAAAAAAATAACTGTAGGTAATGTTTTCAAGGTTTATGTATGTATGTACGATTCTTTATTCCACCAAAACTTCTAAACTCCTGAGCCGAATTAGATGTCTGTGGTAAATAAGGTGCAAAATACAATTTAGCAAGTAAGTCAGTAAGGTTCATTTTGAAACTTATGGAATTTGTTAGTTGACGCAAAGTAGAATATGTGCCAGTATTTTTAAATTCTCTTAGGTAGTAGTCTCTTGAATGTAATGAAGAAGCGCGCGCGCACAATGATTTCTTGAGTGGGCGTGAACGTGGCATGAGCTTCGACCATGATCTTTTCGAACGGCAACACGTATGGGAACTTCTCCATGGATATCGATATGTTGTATACCTTATAAGTACCCTGAAAACAATATTGTTGTTTGTTTAATAAATCTGCCTGGCTTCCTGCCAGCCTTTAATTTAGAGAATGTCAAAAAAAAAATGACCTACGTAGTTAAGAGTGTTAAGTTAAGACTCAATTAAAGTCCTTAACTTGTCCTGTGTGACGAAATTTAGATAAGATTGTATGACTAGTTTTCGTTACGCAGTGGAAGAAAGTTAACGTTGTGTTAATTAACGGCCAAACCCTATATTCAAACCGCGGATAGATAAGCCTTACTACGGGTTAAAATTTGACATTTGCCCATACAAAATGTGTCAAATTTCAATCCGAAGTAAGCCTATCTATCCGCGGTTTGAATATTGGGTTCCGAAATTAGTCTATAACTAATCCACCGAAACGACACGAAAACTGCTTATATCTAAGACCAAGTATACCCTAGACCTGACACGCAAATGACAATACCAAGATTGAGGGAGATAGTTTTATGGACTTTCCAATAAGAGAGACAGAGAAGGAGATATTAATTTTAATCTTTGTCATAGACGCGCTGTTTTTGACAAACGGTTTATGCCAGGCAAACCGCTTTCCTTTCAAATTGTTTTCATGAACGTATGTGTTAGAAGCGAATTTGTGACAGGAAATTTGGTATTTTGCGATTTGTTTGACGATAATAAGCTTGTGTTATGTACGTATTTTATTTATAAAATGGTGCATTGTTGTGTGATCGGCTGTAAAAGCCGCAGTGAGCGAAAATCGGAGAACGTAACTTTTCAAATCAAAAGTATGTCTTTGGTAAGGTCTGTTTATTCTTACTTGTCTTATATAGTAAACAACTTTCTAACCTCAAAATTGAAACTTTTTAGGCTAAAACCGCTATTTTAATCAAAATAAGGCAATCACAGACAAAACATTGGCAAAATGATGTCCAAAATGTTTATTCAGTTTACTTTATTTACGACAAAAGAGCTTTTTTAGCAAAAAAGGTTAATTTTGAGGTTAGAAAGTTGTTTACTATAGAAGACAAGTAAGAATGAACAGACCTTATATGCAATTGTGCCAGTTTCTGAAGTGATTTGAGGTTGCCAGACAAGCAATATTTTTTCCTCATTTAACGGGTTTTTTTTGTTTTATAATGGTGCCAGTTTTCCATAACATGATATTGTGACGATATAAAATAAGTGTGATTGTGTGATTTTGTGATTACGCTCATACACTTCGCTCGATATCGTATACACAATAACGTTACGTCGTCGTAAGTTATGCGGTATTCATTATGGAGCGTTTTCACAAGACTTCGCGAGGTAGCTTCACCGTCAATTTTCAAATCATGTTAATCCGGTTTCCACGAAAGCTCGTAGAGCAGTAACTAAAACTCAGTTTGTTTTCTTTTGACAAGTTTTATCAAATTTTTGGAATTCAAAATATGCATATGATTTCTTACCACTCTAGTAACACCATGTGTTGTATAGATGAATTACCGAGAGCGTGGAATTGCATATGTAGTGGTTGTACCGTTCGCATGAAAACGAAAACCATTTAGGTTTTTTTTCTTAATTTAATGAGATTAGCCTAAACAACTGGAATAAGTAGGTATGTCCTTTTTTTGCTTTAGGCGCTATCATTTATTAAAATTTTCATCTTTAAGGTTGGATATTGCTTATGGGATGGATAAAAATTATATATTATAGTTCTCTTGAAGACTTTTACTCTCAATCTGACCAAATCTACTGCTACTTTCTGCCATAATTTCTGCAAACTGTTTAACTTACAGTCGTACATGCCCAGGCAAAATAATTCTGAAAATATCGAGAATACAATAAAATAAGTGGTATATTTTAGTATTGCATCGTAAAAAGTATTTAGAATTTCACACTGATATCATTTTTGTATTTACTTTTGAATATATAACAAAACTCTTTTTATGCTGATGGTATGAGAAGTTGAGGAAATTTAAATATATAATGCCTGTAAACACACATTACCACTACATATGCAATTCCACGCCTTCCATTCCTTACGGTAGCACTTGTCAGGTCTAGGGTATACTCCGTCTAAGTGTACCAAAGGTTAAACAATATCAAATGCTAATCCCTGGATTTCCTTACCGGGTGCAAAGGGCAGACAAAGCCATGCGCAAGCAGGGAAGACCCGATTAACTCTTTCCAAGGGTTTTTATTTATTAGATCGCACGTCTTCATCTCCATTTCCACAAAACTCCGTTTATATTCGTTGTGGAGGAACTCGTAGTACACTGCAAACAGCTGGAAGGACATATATAAATAGAATAATTATGAACTTAGGATGTTTTAAAACTACATGCCAGCTTTTTTTTCATGATGACTTTTTATGTAATCACACAAAGTTGCTTTCTCCATACTAATTGTACCCCATGTTTGTTTTTCACCTAGTATGGACAAACAAACTTTGTGTTGACAAAACAAACAAAAGTTGTCATGAAAAAAAACTGGCATGTAGTTTTAAAAACATCCTAAGTTCATAAGTATTCTATCAATGTAAGAAACCACTGAAAAAATATTATAATAATACATGAACTTAAGGGGTTTTCATAACATGGACTTAAGGAAAACTTAGCAAAATACTGATTAAAATGATCCATATATCCGAAAATACTAAAAATCGCGGAACATACATGGGGGTGATTCGGATACCCCACGACACGAGGGACCAAAATTTTTTTTTTGGACGTCTATGTTCCGGCCACCTTGTATACATACATTGAAAAACCGCCTTTATTATGGACTTCGTTTGTAAGATTTACGAAATATAGGCCGTATAATTTCAGGTAGGTAGGTACTTTTTGTTTACATAGTGGACCTCGGTGCGCTTTTTATAGCTAGGAGAAGGTAAAACAGCACATACGCCACCTGATGGTTAGTGGGATCATAGACCCAAAGACTTCGCAATTTCAAGAGTGCAATCACAACACAAGACTGCAATCCTAAGACTGCAAATGCGGTACCAACCCTGACTAATTGTAGGATGGAATGTATAATTTCACAAGTTGTCTTATCCATAAGTACACCGGAACGCAAAAATTCGCACATTCGGTGGTAGTTCAACTTATAAGACGGTGGTAGTGAGCCGAACGAACCCTGCCCTAGGTCCTACCACTTATAAATGCGTTCGGGGATGACCTCCGTGCTCTGCTAAATGATAGTTACCTACAACTACGCCCACAAGCTCACATATTGTCAATCAATGATTGTCTACCGTCACGTTGTCGCCCAGGCTCTGAACCACGGTCCCCTGGATGTTGAAGTAGTACGGGCTGCGCCGGGCGTACCGCCTGATGAAGGCGGTCGCGTTGGTCAGGTACTTCTCGTTCACGTAGTACACCTCGGCGCGCTCGGGGATGACCTCCGTGCTCTGCTAAAGGATAGGTGCCTACAACTACGCCCATAAGCTGACAATATTGCCTAACAATGATTGTCTACCGTCACGTTGTCGCCCAGGCTCTGAACCACGGTCCCCTGGATGTTGAAGTAGTACGGGCTGCGCCGGGCGTACCGCCTGATGAAGGCGGTCGCGTTGGTCAGGTACTTCTCGTTCACGTAGTACACCTCGGCGCGCTCGGGGATGACCTCCGTGCTCTGCTAAAGGATAGGTGCCTACAACTACGCCCATAAGCTGACAATATTGCCTAACAATGATTGTCTACCGTCACGTTGTCGCCCAGGCTCTGAACCACGGTCCCCTGGATGTTGAAGTAGTACGGGCTGCGCCGGGCGTACCGCCTGATGAAGGCGGTCGCGTTGGTCAGGTACTTCTCGTTCACGTAGTACACCTCGGCGCGCTCGGGGATGACCTCCGTGCTCTGCTAAAGGATAGGTGCCTACAACTACGCCCATAAGCTGACAATATTGCCTAACAATGATTGTCTACCGTCACGTTGTCGCCCAGGCTCTGAACCACGGTCCCCTGGATGTTGAAGTAGTACGGGCTGCGCCGGGCGTACCGCCTGATGAAGGCGGTCGCGTTGGTCAGGTACTTCTCGTTCACGTAGTACACCTCGGCGCGCTCGGGGATGACCTCCGTGCCCTGCTAAAGGATAGGTGCCTACAACTACGCCCATAAGCTGACAATATTGCCTAACAATGATTGTCTACCGTCACGTTGTCGCCCAGGCTCTGAACCACGGTCCCCTGGATGTTGAAGTAGTACGGGCTGCGCCGGGCGTACCGCCTGATGAAGGCGGTCGCGTTGGTCAGGTACTTCTCGTTCATGTAGTACACCTCGGCGCGCTCGGGGATGACCTCCGTGCCCTGCTAAAAGATACGAAAAAATAAATACGCTATAAACCTATTTGAGTTTAAGTATGAGTGGTCCCTTTCTGTGAAATGGAAATGTCACAATGCCCGATAAAGAGAAAGATACTTATATTAAGACTCTCTCATAAACCCCGTACCTATAAGTTATTCTGATACGAATTATGTAGAAATTACCAAGTTATCAAACTTACCAAGGACCATTTAAATAATAAAATCACCACAGCGACAGGCCAGACCACCCGCGGCGTCTCCATCCTGCTACCAAATACTTTCATATTGAGAGTTTTATAGTCAACAAATCTATTATCATCATAAATACCCAAAAAAATAAAACGAGTTCATTCACTGACTAAACTAACTAAATGTTGATTTCCTTTGAATATGAATTATTATTTTAATTGGCTTATTTTACAACCGTATAGGTAGCTATCAAAACGATCGTTTTACGGTCAATGATATTTTATATTAAGATACGTTATGCTCATAGTAAACGCATTCAAAACCCGTGACCAATTACTGACAGAGACAAACACGGCAATCCATAACGAACGCTATTGTTAGAAAGAGATAAATAGATAAAAAGTAAGGCAATTTGTCTTCCTTTTTGCGGAACGTTTTTGCGCGCAGATGACGTATCTTTACATAGAATATCATTGTTTACGGCGCGGTAGTCATCGCACGGTTGATAGGATATTTTTTTTTATGTGAAAAAAAAAGTCTACTTGTGCTCAGTGCAGGGTTCCGCTGCCTTTACTAAAAACACAAAAGTCCATCTCCGAAACCCGAGGTATTAGCTAGTTTTTGCGTTCCGGTAAAAAGGGGCTTTAAATAAGCTAACGTGGAGGGGGAAGACGACGAAACTGCCCTGAGTATGGTCTTGTTCCTCTACAGGAACACGGAGCACAGCACGACGGGACGCGAGCCGGCGGTGGCGATGCTGGGGCGGCGGCTGCGCGGGCGCCCGGACCTGCTGCGGCCCGACGCAGCCGAACTCGTGCGCGAGCGGCAGCTGGCCAGCGAACAGCGCCACGCCGCGCGGCCGCGCCACGTCACGTCCGGTTATCATAACTTCATAAGAGACCAAGAGAAACCGAAAATGGACCGAAGGGGTGGTCGTAGAACGACTGAGCCCTGTTTCATATGAAGTAGTATTATTAATATTGAAACGATCTAATCGGTTCTCGTTATCAAAATAAGGAGAAAACGACGACTCAGTCTCTAAAGAAAATACTGGGTCCCAACATAATATTAATGGTGGAAACACTCCAGCTGATGAATGGTAATTTGCAGAGGAGGGGCCAGAACCTCAATTGTCTCCAGTTAAAAGTCCGATGCACGCTTTGCCTCAAAATGGAACCTCACCGACCCCGCCGCTGGCGATCGAAGATCGAACTCGGCGCTAAGGCGCTTTGCGCTGTTTACAAAAGTTCCATAAAAATAAATAGGTACTTAATTCACAATGTTCTGTTCCGTGTTTTGTTTTTTGATGTTCAATAAAGAGTATTTGTATTGTTTTGTACTCGTATTGTAACACGTTCACTGCGGGACAAATCTTGAAGAACTTTTAACTGGTGCGTTTGAGATCGAATCAGCTCAAACCTAAGCTCTTTTACAGTGCGGGTGAGGCCTTATCGACCTCAAATCAAATTTTAGTACCTACGTATTTTAGTATGTATTTTTTTTCATGTAGTGTTTATTTGTCAGTAAATGTTCAATACATACTTAGCCTCGCCCTTGGTTCTGACATGTGGTTTAAGAAAAAAATCCCAAAGAATTTTTCAGATCTTTCAGGCCTCAAAACGCACTTAATTTTATCGCTAAATTATCGATAAAAAGAACATCATCTCGTCGAGCATCTTTGGTACAATAATATCTCAGAAATCGTTTTAGTCAATCTAATGACTATGTATCAGATTTATTATTTAGAGTTTAAGTCCCGGTAAGGGCATTTAAATGAATTATCACGAGTTATGGTTGTTTATCTGTGTAAGTATTTATTTATCTAGTAGCTCAAATAAAAAATAAAACTAAAATCCTTTATTATTAACAGTTTTTACAAAAACGTGTCGAATCCTCCTTTTAAGTTGGGCACTTGTGTTAGGAGATATTCGCTCTTTTATTCAAGGTGACTATAATGTTAATAATACAATATAACTTAATCTAAAGAAATTGGTGAAAACAGGAATAGGTATATCCCTTATTAGGATGAGGTTGTGCATAAATTATAGTTACTAACTCTTTTTTTTTACTTTTTTTTGTTTATTAATTTATCCAAAATAACTTAAATATAAAACATGGAGTATTACAGCGAGCGAAAACCGCTTACGGTTTATCTGTCGCTGTTCGGCGCTCGTTCACACCGTATTTGTGTAGTATCACTTATTATTGATAAGGAGATTAAATAAAATTTATTTAAGATGACAAGAACATGTTTTTTAGGATGCTTTTGCACTTATATGCATCATTAAATATGCTCTGACACACGTGACTAAGCAAATGATTAAATATATAAGGTAACATATATTCCCACATCCGTTTTCCATATGTATTGTTATAGTGAGGTAGCACATATTTGAATAATCGACATGTACTCCTTAAATTTTGGGATCTAGATCTATTTCTGAGGCTCGACAGATTTGACATTTCATCATATACTAGTGACATTTTAAACTTATCGTACACATTTATAATTTTACAGTATTAAAATAGCTTGTCTAACTTAAAATTATATCTTAATATATTAAGCTTGTATGTATGTGCATTATAAACGTTGAGCCACCCCCAACGTCCCCAACCGCGTCAACGCTCGTGATACAAAAACTAAACACTAGAGGACGTTATGAGTGATATTTTTCCTTCGCCGAATATCGCACGTAAAGCCAAAATATTTGTATAGGTACTTACTACATAATATTATGATATATAATAGGAATGGGGTTTTTTTTAATCTACCGACCTAAGTCTACCCGCCGTTATATCGTTTTAAACCACAGACTATCAGTTTTCATTAAGACTAGATACAAAACTTTATTCATAGACTAGCGACCCGCCCTCGCATCGCATCGGTTTATGTGAGTTTTCTGTACGCAATTGACCAACCTCTTTGTCTACCTTACATAACAATTAACGCGTAAGTGAGGCTAGACAATTTGCTTAACAATAACGTAAACAATTTTCGAAAACTGACAAAATGTATGGAATTGTCGTAGGCGCTCGACGCGACCGTCTGACAGCTTACGTCAATCCTATACATTTTTGATAACGATAACGAACGCCGAACGCATCTTGTGCAGGGCCTCAGCAGTTTATAAATTTAAGCGATGGAAACTGTTTGAAACATTTATCGCACGCATATACAGTGTGTAAATGGAATACGAGCAAACATTTTAACGACAGTTAATATGCATCCGAATTAACATAAAAACATGTGTATGGTTAACATCAGTTGTATTTCTTTTTTTCATACAAATTAATTCACCACGCAATGTATCAGAAATAGCCCAATGAAACTGCAATTAACTGAGACTTAAGTCTTATACTACGTTATAACACTTTGCACAGCGACTCGACATTGACTCGCTGTTGTGCTAACTTTAACGGTTGAAACGCAACGCCATCTACGTTTCAGTGATCTAACTCTCACCGAGGTTCTAAGTAAAAAGATAGAGGGCGTTACTAAAATCAAATAATGTTGCAAAGAAAACGAGCTCTTACGATTTTTTTAAGTTGTTAAAATATAATGTAACTAAATGATATTTTAAGCTACGAAATAAAGAAAATACATTTTACGAAGAGAAATAATAATTTAATACAAATAATATTAATTCCATTTCGTAGCATTCAGTCTCATTTAGTTACAGTATGTTTAAATTAATTGAAACAAACTAAAGTGCCCGTTTTCTTTGCAACAGGGTTTATTTTATTACAACCAACTTACATACTTAGTAACTATAAATATTTTGTATGGTATAGTAAAAATAAACTTTGAATACCCAACTACATCGCTTTTGTCAGATAAGTTGGTATTTAAATATCTTGCTTTCCTAATTGGCTTATTTATGAGTACTGAAGCTAATTGAGAAAGCAAGATAAATATGAAATTAAGCGACAAATAAAGATGGGAATAGATTATTCACTACATCTGTACCCCTGTAACATCAGGATTCTTCAGGGCTGGATCAGGGTTCCGTTTAACCTACGGGAGGTCACAAATAGACACGCAAACTACGCACATTCACCCTTTTTGCACAGTCAGGATAAAAAATAAAATAAAAATCGTTTAGAAATCACATTTCACAAACCCACCTGTTTTAAAAATAGCAAGATAATTTTATGGATTGCAAGCCCATAAAAATATTACATTAAGTACTGTTTTCCTTTTGGAAGTTTGTTCTTGAAGCTGGCAAAGAAACGAGCTCGCAACAAAATCTCTTGTGTTGGTTCCATCCTCCCAAAGCATTCAGCCTTTGTTTTTTCAAATGGCACCACGTAGGGAAAATCACTCAAGGCCAACGTTACATTGTCATATCTGTAGGTACCCTGCAAAACATTATATTTGCATTTAATTATAAATAAATATATCAGCAGAGAATCTCACACAAATTTACCCAGTCCCAAACTATGCTCTGGGCTTGTACTATGGCTATCTACTAGACAACGATAAATATACTAATATAGAGAAATACATACTTAATAAATAATAAAAAGCAAGCTTAAAAGCTTAAATGCTGTTTTGATATTGTGGTCTTTAGATCCCCCTCCTCTAATTACTATAAAAACAATATTTTAGCTTAAATCAACAACCAAGACGAAGACAAATCTAACGTCGCGTCATATGTTAAAATCCATCAAGCTGTTTAGGCTATAGGGCGTACCAAACAAATAGGCAAAGATATACACTCGAAAAACATATTACCATCCTCCTGATGCAGTCGGGTAGAATAGAGAAAACATAGGGAAGATGGAATTTTGAGAGCAGCATCCTTGCTTACCGGAGGCAGTGGGCAGACGAAGCCGCGGGCAACCAGGATACCCCCAATGATATCCTTCCAAGGGCTCTTGGTCACGGCGTCACAGAACTTCACGGTAAACTCAACGAAACTGCGCTTGTACTCGTTGTGGAGGAACTCGTAAAAGTCGCAGTGAACCTGAAAGTTTTCAGAAAAAATAATTAAGAACAAAATAATACATTACAATACAAATACACCTTATTGAAAACCACATACAATCATCGTCTTTCGTCTATCGCCCGTCTGTCTGGCTGTTCGTCCGTCCATCACCGGGATACCGCCACTTTCCATAAATTCATTTGTACTAATTTCATTTGTCATAATAGTCAATCACTACATAGTATAAAACAAAGTTCCCGCTGTCTGCCTGTCCCTATGTATGCTTAGATCTTTAAAACTACCCAACGGATTTTGATGCGGTTTTTTAATAGATAGAGTGATTCAAGAGGAAGATTTTTATGTATAATAAGTTTTGGATTAAATACGGGTATTACAGACAACTGGCATAAACTGAAGCGAAGCGAGGGCGGCTCACTAGTTGGCTATAATATTCATTTCCCCTAATATCATACACCATAATTTTTGAGTGCCATAATACTCAACTGTCATAATGTTCAACCTTCCTAATATTAGATAACATAATAATACTTTCCATAATATTGAATTTCGATAATGTTCATAATCCCTAATATTTTATGCCATAACAATAATTTGCCATAATTACGGAAAAAGTAGATCCAGACTGTTTCAATGAGTCCAGTGGATATAATCTGGAATACGTACTATTATTACCATTACCTACCTATTCTACCTTAAAGAAGGTCTCCTTTAGGTATGACGACGAGCGAAACGAGGAGGCGTATCAGGTAGAACTACGACGTTACAGCCAGAACCGATGTTTTTATGATACTATACTTACGACACAATAATAACAATTCTGAGTGTTTTATGGCACAAAAATATTATGGCGTTTGAATTTTCAGGCATACGTACGATTTTAGTACCTACACTTGATAATAGGGAAAATGAAATGTATGGCAAATGTATAGATATGGCACTTAAAATTATGGCAAATGACCATTATGGCATGAAAATCGTTATGGAATATAAAATTATGCCAAATGACATTCGGGCAAATGACATTATTGCATATGAAATTCGGGGAAACGGCAGAGAACCGTCCATCATCATGCCTTTTGCACCCAATAAGACCCCCAAGCCAACCCAGACGTCCAAAAACATAGAGAATTCAAGGAAACAAAACGACACTTTCTTCTCCCCCGTCTCCCGTAACCAATTCCACCCTACTTTGAAAATCGAGGTTCGAAGTTACGTTAGCTCCATCCCTTTCTCTCGATTTAGTCCCGAGTTACGAGTGACAGGGACTCGGCACTCGAAGTTTCGAATTTAGTGGTTTATGGTAATATGTTTCCATTGCAATTGTTAGCATGATTTACCGTCACGTTGTCGCCAAGTGTTTGAAGGACTGTTCCCTCCGCATGGAAGTAGTAGGGACTGCGCCTGACGTACCGCTTGACGAAGGCGGTCGCGTGACTGAGGTACTTCTTGTTAACGTAGTACACCTCAGCACGCTCCGGAAGTAACTCTGTGCCCTTAAAAACAATCACTTTTACGTTTAAAACTGCAGAATAGCACCTAAAATTTATAATAAAAATACTTAAATAGCAACCCGTCCTCGCTTCGCTTCGGTTTATATGTGAGTTTTCTGTAACACAATACAATTGGTTTCCCGGTACTCCCCCTATTTCTTCCCAATAGGGGAGGATTTTCTTCTCCTTCCGTAGTGCACCTCTAGGATATCCAAGGAATATTTTCTCCAAATTTCAAGTCACTAGACCCAGCGGTTTTGGCTGTGCGTTGATATGTCAGTCAATCAGTCAGTTTCTTCTTTTATATGTATATTAGCTAGAAAAATATTACTTACTAGCTCCACTATAAATTTCCGTTTTTTTTTTTCAATTTGTTTCTTTTATACAAATCTTGTCCTGACAATAACGAACACAACAAAAAAGAAATCAATCAAATCGGTTCAGCTGTTCTCAAGTTATAGCGTGACAAGGAGAAATAGGGGTTCATTTTTATATATATAGATGTCATAACATTGGAAATGAGGTCTATCTAGTTCCTTACCATCGTCCATTTGAAAAACCCACACACCCCAACGATAGGTATGGCAACACGCACCAAATTCATATTTAAATACTTAAATATGCGTAATATACGAGATACTCGATTTTTTGAATGATTTAAATAACTAATATTATATCTAACTAGTGAGCTCGCTGAAGCATAGTAAATATGAATTTCCGCTGTAACAAAAAACGTTTGAAGTGGGCTTCTATTGTTAACGATAGACATGAGGAGAAAAATGCCCTTTTTATTTACGGTAAGTGTCGCGCTATTATAAATTAGTAAAAAACTAGCCAAGTGCGCTACACTTTATTACTAGGGGTTCCATATCATGTACTATCAGCCCAGTGAAACCCCGAACCACCATAGAACTCTGTCACAGTGACGTTATTACCCACTTGGTCGGAACCCATTATTGAGAAAAACAAGTAAAATTGTTTTCGACTTTACTGTAAAAAATCATAGCTTAAAGCAGGCGGGTTTTTCGTTTTTGTAATAAGTTTTTTATTTTCTACTTTTTAGTTTTTTAGGGTTGCGTAGTCACGTTAGAAACCCTTATTATTATTATAATATTATCAGCAATGCTGCAGCACATGCTGAGCCGATGCCCTTTCACGGATATGCTGTGGTATTAAATTATGGTCCACTATTTATATTGTTTAAGTACTTCCACAAAATAATTTTTACGTTGTTTTCAATTTTGTTTCATATTTTTTGTGATTTTTATTGTATTTTCATGTCCATGGCATACTTATTAAGGTGAATAAAGTTTTTTCTATTATATTCAGAGGTCGGAATAGGTAGTGCCAATTAACCTAAACTTGATGCATCTTCATTCAATAACGTATTCCCATCTCACTCATTCATGAATGAACATGCGTCAAGTTTAGGTTAATAAGCACTACCTATTCCAACCTCTGATTATATTCTATTCTATTCTATTGTTTCGCCATGTCCGTTCGTCCGTAGCTTAGCTCGGAGACTCGGGCCGTATTAATAAACTCGTCTCGACTATATACACATCTCAACATGAGTCAAGAATGACAGTGTTCTATGGCTTGACGTTTAATTTAACGTATCTTGTGACTGGCATCTCGGTCAAGATGATTTTATTATTATGGCCATTAGTGCTAGAGAATGGCTAGAAAGCTGTTATTTGATATGAATCCTACTAGGTAATATTATAAGTGCGAAAGTTTGTGTGAGTGTGTATTTGTTTGTTACTCTTTCACACTGCAACGGCTGGACGGATTTGGATGAAATTTGGAATAGAGATAGCTTATACACTGAATTAACACATAGGCTACTTTGGAAAATTTCCCAAGGGAATAATCTACGCAGATGAAGTCGCGGGCCGTAACTATATTACATATTAGTCACGCCGACAAAGTGGTAAAATATACATATGTATATAAGTATGTAAACTCTTTATTGCACATAAAATCAATTACATGTTGTTTTTTTTAGCATTAGAAAGACTTTTCAAGAAGTAAATGTAAGGCTTCTTATTGGGAATGTTTTAGGGTAGTATGACGGAATAACTGGAAAATTATTAAAAACACATGTCGATGATGATGAGATGCATTTTGCATCACAATAGAAAATTACAAAATGTGTGCTTTGCTTTTACATATAAATAACAACATTAACGCCCTAGAAAACCACCAAAAAGAGAGGAAAGCTGCGGTAGGCTTAGGGGCATGCAAAGCTCATCATAGAAAGAGTTGACCAGAGCTGGACCAAAAAACTTTGGAACCTCAGCAGAAGACAACTCCGATGCATTATCGGAGTGTTTACTGGGCACTTTGGGGTTAAACATCTCCTAGCAAAGATGGGCCTTTATGACAACACAGATTGTAGAATGTGCGGCGAAGATGTGAAGACAATGAAACGGGTGAATGTTAACAAGGGTCAAATTATCCTAATTTTGGTGGTATTTTTTATTTTGTTGGTAGGGTTCACAATTATGTTTAAGGGACTTCATTTGTCATAATTAAAACAGTTAAATTGGACCTTTATTATATCAAGTGGTTTTTAAGATATAACGATTTTACTAATTATGTACCACCAAAATTGCTATTATCTACCAAAATTGCTATTATCTACCAAAATTTATTTTCTAAGAAAAAAATCACGATCAATAATAACATATCGGGCTATAAAATATAATCATTAGTAAATCTTCCTTGTAATTTTTTAAAACTTGTATTATTATTTTCGTTTTTTTTTTAAACTTATATTTCATAATATAATAAATAATGGTAATTTTTTGGTTAAATCATTTTGGTGGATTCCAGCAATTTTGACAATTGGGTGTCTGGGGAAAAGCCACAAAAATTGTACCACCAAAATTAGAAATTAAACTATTTTTTTATTAAAAGCAAGTCTTTTAGTTTAACACAAATTTAACTTAATACAGTTAAAAAAAACTATAAAAATACTTGAAATTACTATCACACAATAAATCTTTGTGCGAAATAATAACTTATCTAAGTTATTACAATTAAAAAAATGTATTACATATCACCAAAATTAGAATTACTTATGTGGTTAGCGGGAAGACGCAGCAAGATGATACAAATCTTTTACCATTTATCGCTGAGTGGAACTGAACAAACAACTGACGCCAGATTTGTTTGTTTAATCACGTTTCATGCGATCATAAAATCAATTTCAATATTCACCACCAAAATTGACTTTGTCGCTAGGACAGTTTTATTTACACTGCTCCCAGTTTCCTTTTATTTGCAAATGTAATAATTGTAATATTTTAAAATAGCTTAAGTAATAGGGAATACAGATAACTCAAATATAAATCTAGTTGAGGCTTAATTACTTTGTACCAGGGAATATCAGTATATGCGACACGTACAGTACACGACACCAAAATTGATTTTTGATAGAAAATATTTTCTTACGATTCCTAATGATAAATTAATAATAATTTCAACTTTGGCTCAACATTATACTTTGAGTAAGATTATGTAGAAAATATAATAGTTTTCTAATATATGTACTTTACACCCCAATTATCACGTCCGCCGCAAAAATGTGGTTGGGATAATTACCCAAACACTGTGTGAATGTGATGCCCTCGCCGGAGTCAGAATGAAAATCCTCGGTTGTGGCTACCCAGAACCGAACGATTCAAAGGCACTGCCATCCATTGCACTCCACTGTCCGCTTTTTGGGAGGGGTGGAGGCTGCATTGCATTAAGCGCTAAAAGAGGGGTAACTACACAAAAGATCCCATAGGGTCGAAGTGTATCCATAAGGACCCCGCCAAATAAGATAAGATAAGACGTATAAAGATTAATTCAATAATAATACGTTAACATTTTTTTTGCGCTAAATTTAATTTATCCCCAAATTATTGCTTGATAAAAAACTCAAAGAAGCAGATGTCACAAACAATCAGAACGATTTGCTTAAGCTTCTAAATTATAAAGTTATAATGCAACTAAATTATAGCCTGACCAGAAAGATAAAAAACCTCTAATAGGGTCGCCACTAACACTTTTTTTATCAGTGTTTCGTGAATTGCAAATGAAATGTTAGTTATATATGGCGAGGTTTTTTATTTTTCTGGTCAGGCTATAAAGAGATTGTGTATTCGTGTCCCGTAACAGGGTCCATATTGACTCTCATAATTGCTTTTATACTAATAAAGTGTTTTAAGTCATAATCATAGGAATTCATTGCGTATTTTTTTTAGCAACGGTTACTTTTAAGGATTTTTATAAATCAAAACTCAACCTAGCCTTATTTATCTGCACGGTTAAACGGTTCCAGCGGTAATTAAAATTATAAATAACAATTTTATGAAACAAAATGACGATGTACAAAAAAGTATGGGAAAAATGCCCTCCCCTCGTAACAATACGGATTGGGATTGAATATTCAATTGCTCGCATAATATGTCCGCCGGGAGCGCCAAAGTTCAACTAAAATTGCAACTCCTATTATCGGAACTCCGAAAATGAAATTTTTATACCGCTGAAACCGTAAACTTTTCAGAAGTTCTGAAATATTCAATGTGTAGATAAGACTAGGTTAGGTTAGGTTTGATTTATAAAAATCCTGAAAATGTAACAGTTGCTGAAATAAATACGTTAGGAGTTGCGATAATTAGGACTTATGAGTCGTTATGAGTAAAAATAATTAGGTGAGCCAATATGGACCCATGTCCGCCATTACCTTACCTTGTTTGTTTATCTTTGTTTTTAAACGTCACTCTCTTATATGTCTTGCGTGTCCGATATGTTCTACGTACCTAGTTGGAAGGGGGAAGACGACGAAACTGCCTTGAGTATGGTCTTGTTCGCCTACAGGAACACGGAGCACAGCACGACAGAACGCGAGCCGGCGGTGGCGATGCTGGGGCGACGGCTGCGCGGGCGCCCGGACCTGCTGCGGCCCGACGCAGCCGAACTCGTGCGCGAGCGGCAGGTTACCAGCGAACAGCGCCACGCCGCGCGGCCGCGCCACGTCCCGTCCGGGAAGCCTGTTATCATAACTTCGTAAGAGACCAAGGGAAACCGAAAATGGACTGAAGGGGTGATCGTAGAACGACTGAGCCCTGTTTCATATGAAGTTAGAACGGAGGACGGAGGACTTGCATAAGCTGCAATGTATCAGAAATAGCCCAATTCTTAAGTCTTCGTTTACATTATACATTGCTTTAAAAATTAATTGCGTTCTATGTATTAGAGTTATTAACAAAATTCCACATTTATATGACTTGTAGAGCCATAATCTACGTCTAGTTTAAATGTTTGCTCGTATTTCATTTACACACTGTATACCAACCAACGTAGGTTGACGTACAGTTTTTAAAGTGCCCGTCGTTTATAGACGACATTAATGGCACATACAAGTATTTTAAAGCAATTAGCACATTGTAGAGAAAGCGCCAATTTGCCAGTGTCAAATAATATTATTATTATTTCTTTATTTTAAAGCTGCAAGTAACGCCACCTAGACACTATGTGATACACTTTTTGCACAGCGACTCGACATTGACTCGCTGTTGTGCTAACTTTAAGGGTTGAAACGCAACGCCATCTACGTTTCAGTGATCTAACTCTCACCGAGTTCTAAGTAAAACGATAGAGGGCGTATTAGTGAAACAAAATAAACCCTGTTGCAAAGAAAACGAGCTCTTATCCTTTTTTTAAGTTGTTAAAATATAATGTAACTAAATGACATTTTAAGCTACGAAATAAAGAACATACATTTTACGAAGAGAATTAATAATTGAATACAAATAATATTGGTTCCGTTCGTAGCATTCAATTTAATTTAGTTACAGTATGTTTAAATTAATTGCAACAAACTAAAGTGCCCGTTTTCTTTGCAACCGGGTTTATTTTATTACAACCAACCTACATACTTAGTATCTATAAATATTTTGTATAGTATAGTAAAAACCAAGCTTTGAAAACCCAACTACATCGTTTTTGTCGGATAAGTTTGTGTTTATCTTGCTTTCTCAATTGGGTCAGGCCGTAGATTTTGCCACAAAAAGCGCAACGCAAAACGGTAAGTAACCCAAACAGTTGAAATAGTTAAGGAGCATACATGATGTGTAATTTTTTACCGAATTAAAAAAAACGAGGAGGTTCTCAGTTCGTTGAAAACTTTTTTATTTTTTATGTACGTATGTTACCTGATTATTCGAAAACGGCGGGACTGATTCGAAAAAGTATTTTTTGTATGTAAGGGTATTTATCATCAGTTCAGGATCTGATGATGGGATCCTAGATAAATCGAGAGAACTGCTCAAAAGTTTGAGGCACACATGCGGCGATATAGGTTTTACCTGTAAGACCTTAAGAATTTGCGTTCCAAAAGCACCTCTTACGGAAGAGGACTTGATGATGAAAATCAGAGATGACCACAGGAACTCCGTAGTCGTAAGTGATTCACAGCAGCAATGACATTTCTTTATCAAATCAAATGATCGAAGTGAAAAAAAAAATTCGTAATCTTACTGTGACACAGTTCTATGGTGGGTCAGGATTTTCTTTTTCCGATAGTACCTATTAGGCACCAAATAGGCAATTTCTGGAAGGCCGGTCATTATTTAACCTTTTTCAGTTCGAGCGTCAATAGTTCTTTGCCGGAATGGGTTGTTTCATCCGAGTTAAACACCCTTCTTTTCATTTCAAATATAAGAAAAGTAGAAAAGTCAGAAAGTTGGGAAATATCATACATTACAAAGAAATGCGTACTCCATACTAAAGTAGTGGAATTACCTAACAGTACTAGTAAGCCTCAGGTTTTGCGTCATAGTTAGGTAGGTAGGTACAAAATAAAAACACGATGTCGGTATGATATGGTAAAACATTTAATCGCAGACTGAAATCACACAACGTAAATCAAATAAATCTTCTTCGTCTTAATAAACTCCAAAGAAAGAAAGTCACTCTTTTACAATATTTAATTAGTGCCTTGCAATCCATGTCAAAAGCAAAGGAAAATACCCGGAAACTGCAAATTTAATGTGTGCATCCTCCTTTACAGAAAAAGCGGCGCAAAACTGGCATAACGTCATTTTCGCGCCGTCGTGGCGCAAGAAAAATCCAAAATTACTCGATAAATAAGCTATATTTTCATATAAATTAAAAAGATTACACACACCTCCCCAATTAGTGCACAATAAAAATAACAGATATTAATTGAAAACTTACCTTGAAATCTCGAAAAATGCACTCCGCGAAAAATGTGACACCTTCCACTTTCAACAAAGTTGACCATCAGAATGACAAAAATATGGCCGCTACTGTCTTTTTAACTATAGAGAAAGTTACTTTGGGGTCGCGACTACTCAGATTCAAATACTGCTATTGTTTAAAATGGGCAGATGAAAGCGGCGCAATAAAAAAAGTGCAATAAAATGGCTTTGTTCGTTTTTTTTTTCAATGTATAAAATTTAATGTTTTTTCTCAGGAAACACGAAACGATATTTAAAACTCGGCTAGGTTACTATTATGTCATAACGTTTAATGAAATAGATTACCAAATTGTTTTAATTTTTTAAATTTTACTGTGGCGCGAAGTGCACCCCTACCGAAAATTTAGTCATTTTTTGTAAACAAATATCGTATTACTCTCTAAGTTTATTAATTTATTTAAATATCTTCAGTGGCCGCGGTTCACTCTTTCTTAAGAAATATAATGCTGCAGTTGAGAAATATATATACGTATTATTAGTCGCAAAATAAGTAGCGGAGAGTTAGGTTATACTTAATGTGGCAAAAACTATGGCCTGACCCAATTAGCTTATTTATGGGTACAGAAACTAAGTGAGAAAGCAAGATAAATACGGATTCTTCAGGGCTGGATCAGGATTCCGTTTAACCTACGGGAGGTCACGTGTACAACGCACATTCACCCTTTTTGCAAAGTTAGGATAAAATAAAAAAATAAGAATCGTTTAGAAATCATATTCCACAAACCCCTCCACCTGCTTCAAAAATACCAAGATAATTTTATGGATTGCAAGCCCACAAAAAAGTTATATAACATTGTTCCTTTCGTAAGTTTTTTCTTGAAGCTGGCAAAGAAACGAGCCCGCAACAGAATCTCCTGCGTCGGTTCCATTCTCACAAAGCATTCATTCTTTGCCTTTTCAAATGGTACCACGTAGGGAAAATCACTCAAGGCCAACGTTATATTGTCAAGTCTGTAGGTACCCTGCAAAACGTTTTATTTGCATTTAATTATAAATAAAAAATATCAGCAGGCAATGTCACACAAATTGACCCAGTCCCAAACTATGCTCTGGGCTTGTACTATAGCTACCTACTAGACAACGATAAATATACTTATATAGAGAAATACATACTTAATAAATAATAAAAAGCAAGCTTGAAAGCCTGACTACATTTTTGATGTTGTGGTTTTTAGACCGGGGAGGTCTACTCTCATTACTATAAAAACAATATTATAGCTTGGGTCAACAACCAAGACGAAGACAAATCTAACATCGCGTCATATGTTAAAATCCATCAAGCCGTATATGCTACAGGGCGTACCAAAGAAATAGACAAATACATACACTCGAAAAACATACAACCCTCCTCCTGATGCAGTCGGAAAGAATGGAGAAAACAAGGGGACGATGGATTTTGGGAGCAGAATCCTTGCTTACCGGAAGCAGCGGGCAGACGAAGCCGCGGGCATCTAGGGATGATATCCTTCCAAGGGCTCTTGGTCACGACGTCACACAACTTCACGGTTAACTCAACGAAACTGCGCTTGTACTCGTTGTGGAGGAACTCGTAAAAGTCGCAGTGAATCTGAAAGTTTTCAGACAAAAATAATTAAGAAGAAAATAATACACTACAATACAAATACACCTTATTGAAAACTGCATACAATCATCGTCTTTAGTCTATCGCCCGTCTGTCTGGCTGTTCGTCCGACCATCCGTTGGTCTGTATTTCTGCCTGTCCATCATCATGCCTTTTGCACTCAATACCCACAAGCCAAATCCAATGTTGACAATTCAAGAAAACAAAACGAGACTTTCTTCTCCCACGTCTGCCGCAACGTGATTCCAAGGTAATTCCACCCTACTTAGAAAGTCGAAGTTCGAAAATAAATTAGCTCTACCTATCCCTTTCTCTCGATTGAGTCTCGAGTAACGAGTCACAGGGACTCTGCACTGGAAGTTTTGAATTTAGTGATTAGTAGTAGCTTGATTTACCGTCACGTTGTCGCCAAGTGTTTGAAGGACGGAAGTAGTAGGGACTGCGCCTGACGTACCGCTTGACGAAGGCGGTCGCGTGGCTGAAGTACTTCTTGTTAACGTAGTACACCTCAGCACGCTCCGGAATTATCTCCGTGCCATTAAAAACAATCACTTTCACGTTCACCTTTAAAACTGTTACTTCAACGTTCCAATTAAAAGCGTTAAAAGCAAAAAGTCCGCCTCACGAAACGTCAGAAAAGAAAGATTTCTATGACGTGACGTTTACTTCGACGAGTCTTGACAGGCATCTAAGTCAAGAGATTAGCCGCCTGTCTACAGTTTTTACAGGCTCACGGTGCTGTACATTTATAGGTATTGTTACGCCGATGGCATAAGGCGTCTCATCTTTTATCGTTAATTTTGGTGCTTTAGAAGCGTTTTCAGCAGGCTGAAATATCGTTTCAGTCCGTTTCAGAGGTAGCTCTATCACATACCAGATTATCAAAATTTCGACCAACTTACCGTTGTTTTCAGGCGGCTGAAACATGTTTTCAGTCCGTTTCAGGCCACCCTCTATCAGATTACGCCATAACCTGAAAACCCATTTTCAGGCATTTTCAGGACCCCTTATGGGCCTTTGAAGTACATTTCAGTATATGGCATTTTTCCACTAAGAGTGAAAGAGATAGCATGATTAGAAAGAGACAGCAATACTGAGAACCTTCGAGAAGTGTGTGAAAGAGAAAACACGACTAGAAAGAGACAGCAATACTGAGAACCTTCGAGAAGTGTGTGAAAAAGATAACACGATTAGAAAGAGACGGCGATACTGAGAACCTTCCAGAAGCGTGTGAAAGAGATAACACGAAATGAGACAGCAACACGCGGAACATTCCAGACTCATCCAGACCCGTGAGTCAAGGTCATTGCGATCGTAAAAACAACAAGGTAGCAAGGCGTAGAACATTCCAGCAACGAACAGTCTCGATCGACCTTGGCGGGGCGAAGTACATCGAACATTCCGGAAGGCGTTCTAGAATAATCGGACTCGGGAACTATAAAACGGCGGACACCGGTTGCGACGAGTCAGTCTTTACTTGGAAAGCGATCAGTGCGAATAAGAGCGACCCGAGCGATCATCTGAGTATTCGAAGTTTATTGTGCGATAATTGTTTTTTAACGGTTTAAGTGAGTGCGTTATTAAAGTCTATTTTTGATTATCGGTGTATTCGTGCATTTCTATCAGTTACCTACCCCCACGTACGTAACAGTATTAAGTAGCCTGTTAGAATTTTCTGGGAATATCCACGCGTGTAACAGAAGCGGCTTTAAATTCAATTTTAAAGATATTACGAGAAAAATATTACGTGTAATTTTTTTTTTTAATAAAGGTAAACAAACCGCTCAAAATAATACATGTATAGATAATACATTATAGAATATACATAGGCCGAAGAAGTTTCCACCACTGGTTTAAATGACATTATTTTGTTGCTCAAAAAGGAGTATCCTCATATCTTTCAATAACAATGAGACTGGATAAACATTAACAATTATACATATAAATTGTATTCTTTTTTGACTTATTCCTTATTCTACCTAATATTTTAAACTAAATGTCTACTTAAGTAATCTATTTACTATTATTTATTTTTTATCTACAATATATTTGTTTCTTATTTTTTTATGGCGAAGATAAATCTGTTTATCGACACGTGGAATATGTCACTATATACAAACTTAACGTTATGATTTTTACATGCTCTTACAATAAATCTATTGTTATATTGGAAATGAGGTCTATCTATCCTTACCATCGTCCAAATTAAAAACCAACACACCGCAACGATAAGCGTGGCAACACGCACCATATTAATACTCAAATACTTAAAAATACGTATTCAAATGCCTAATATTATAACTAGTGAGCTCACTGAAGCACATTAAACATATACGAGGGGCACACTGAAATGATCGGGAATTAAAAAAACTACATGTACTTTATACCTAAATTATATTTCATTGTTATTCGAAGTATTCTTCCTTGCAATTAATGTACCTACTTTTGCATTCTTTCGAACCAGTTATTAAAGGAGTAACTCGACTCTGAAGTGCACGTTTCCAAAATGGCCGATTTATACTCTTATTCTGCCGCTTCTGGGTCTTGAAATCGTTGACCACGAAACAAATCCTTAATTTATAGGAATGTAAAAAAATCGTTAGAGCTCAAGTCAGGACTATATGGAGGATGAGACATTAATTCTACGTTTTCCTGGTTTTAAAACTTTTTTGTTTTCGAGCGGTATGGAAGCTCACATTGTCGTGGTGTAAGAGGATGCGGCGTGTACCATTACCTCTACGGAGTTCAGTCATCGTTTCTGGCAAACAAACCGAAGTTTACCAATCGGCGGTAACCGTTCTATATTCCTGTGAAGGAATTGTGGCCACATGTCCTTTTTTGGAATCAAACGGAGCGATCATTTTCTTCGATACGCTACGGGAACGCACCACTTTCGTTGGCTTCACCTCGCTTTCGAAGACCCAAACTGCCAACTGATATTTTCTTTCAGGTTTATAAGAATAAATCCATAATTCATCACCCAAGACGATGTTATAGACAGGTTTTGACTTCCCTCCATCAAAGCGTTTCAGAGTAGACCGACACCTCTCAACACGAGCCGGCTTTTGCTCTTCAGACAAATTATGGGGTACCCAGCGGGAAATTAACTTTCTGACGCTCAACTCATTATGCAAAATATTTTGAATTGCGGTAATTCCAATCCCTATGAAAGCCTGAATCTGTTCGTATGTCACATGTCGATTATATTGTAGATTTTTTTGCACAGCCGTCACGTTTTCAGGCGTTACTGCTGTTTTTGGTGGACCACTAGAATGTACGGTGCTGAGAGAGGCACGACGTCGTCAAAACTCCCAATACCAGCGATAAATAGTCGTTTGGCTTGGTGCTTCCACATTATATATGGAAACAAGCTCACCGAGACATTCATCTTGAGATAACCCTCGACGAAAGTTGTGAAAATTATGGCACGGAAATTTTCCCGCCTGAGCTCCATTTTGCCTGTCGTCTTGTCAAACTTAAACTGACATTACGAAAAAAAACGAGCTTTTTTGTAAATTGTATAAATGTTATTATGGTTGCAAGTGGCCAGTACTCAAGTAACAAAAAAGGTTTTATGCTAAGTCAATCCCAAGTACTCAATTCCCGATCATTTCGGTGTGGCCCTCGTATTTCCGCCGTAACAAAAACGTTTTAAACGGGTTTCTATTGTTAACGATATAATACAGTCATTTGGGTGATTTGCAAAAATATTGGACATAGTTAAGGAGTTAAATGAGATAACGTTATATTTCTTCCATTGTTTTTCCTTTGTGTAACCAAAATTATCCATTGATGTGCTCTTTCCGAATTTCGACTTTGCAACCTCGTATTTTTGCCACTAGCACCGGCATATTGGAAAAACGGCGCCTAAAAGCAGTTTTTTGACAATATCTTCTTTCCGACTCATTTTACGATAAAAACTAATTTTAGTATGTTGTTAAACATGTTATTTTATCTTAAAAACCGTTGGGACCCCACCTGTAAAGTACCTGGATCCAAAGATATGACATCATTAAAATAGCGGCCGCGCAGTAGTACAGTTATGAAAATATTTTAAATTATATAAAAAATGTATCTCGGATAAATTGAAACATTTTTCATCCGATCAAGTTCCGGTTTCTTTTAGTAGATAGCCGATAAATGTTTCGCTGTCTGTAACATTTCATTTCCGTTCATTAGATAATCCTAATATTAATTCTGATTCTATGAACCCTATATACATGTGTGGGGGCATATATATAGGGTTCATAGAATCAGGATTATTTGCAATTTTCAAAATACAGCGACCGCCATTTTGATGAAGTCATATCTCTGGATTCAGGAAATTTATAAGTGGGGTCACGACGGTTTTTAAGATAAAATAACATGTTTAACAACATACTAAAATTTGGTGCTGGTATCCCAAAGTGAACTATGTTTCACTTAACAGAATGAGTAATGGCCAAAACACGTGTCGGAGTACACTTTGCGGCGCTCGTACGCCAAAACTATTTACTTTATGAAAAAATGGTTTTCATAAATTGTAGGCAATTGTCTCTAGTTTTATGTTGTATATAACTGTTTTTATCGTAAAATGAGTCGGAAGGGAGATACTGTCAAAAAACTGCTTTTAGGCGCCATTGTTCCAATATGGAAGCGCGAGCGGCAAAAATACGAGATGGCAAAGTCGAAATTCGGAAAGAGCACATCAAAATATATAAAATTCACATCAAATTCAAAACAAGAGCACATCAAATTTAAAACTCCCGGAAAACTTTCCAGTTAAAACTACCCAATGACGGTAGTAATAGACATGAGGGGAAAAATGCGCTTTTTATTTACGGTAAGTGTCGCTCTATTATAAATTAGTAAAAAACTAGCCAAGTGCGCTACACGTTATTACTAGGGGTTCCATAGTTTAGTTTAGTTTATTTATTCATGAATGTAATATTACAATATAAATTGCATTGCATGTCAAAAAACACGAAATTACATTGATATTGTCAAAATTAATACTAAATAATAATATAATAATACAAAAATAACACTCAAATAATCAAAGTCAACATTAATAAACAACTAATAAATGGTCAGTTTCCGATGTCAATGTACAAAAAGTAATAAAGTCAAATAAACAATAATAATTTTACAATTTAAGTTGCATATATTCGTCGACGGAGTATAATGGATTACCTATCCAATAAAAGGTTTCTCAGCTGATGTTTAAATGCTTCGTCGGATGGAACATTTTTAAGTTTAGCGGGTAGACGCTCATAGTATGTGGGACCGATGACACGCGGGTTCTTACCCGCAAGTGCCATGCGACGTGGAACTGTTCTCAAACGCCCGGTGTGGCGGAGCTCCTTGCCCGGAATGTTGACGCGTGCAAAAGATGAAATATTGTTTCTCACGAACATTAAAATTTGAAAAACGTAAACCGAGTAGTGCGTCAATATGCGGTGCTTTACAAAAAGGCCCCTGCAAGAGTGCCTAGGTTTCACCCCGGCTAACGTGCGTAAGGCACTCTTTTGCATAAGCATTATCCTGTTGGCATCCGTGGAGTTTCCCCATAGGAGCGTACCATACGACATCAGAGAGTGAAAATGTGCAAAGTACACCTGTTTTAATGCATCATTTGCAATAAGCCTCCTCAGTTTACGCAACGCAAAGACGGCACCACTCAGTCTATCACACAGTTTGTCAACATGGCACTTCCAGTTAAGATTGGAGTCTAGTGTGAAGCCCAGGAACCTACACTCATTGCATATCGGCATCGGACCGTTTGCTACGCACGGAGGAGGGGATACACTTCGGCCTGAGAAAACCATGGTATTGGATTTCGACAAGTTTAAGATCAAACCATTTGTCGAAAACCACGTTTGCAACTGTTGGCACGCGTCATGAATTTTCTCCCCGAGCTGTTTATGCGTGCGCGCACTAACCACGACAGTCGTGTCGTCCGCAAAGAGCACAGAAAGGCCAGCTGTAATGGCTGTCGGAAGGTCATTCACATAAATTAAGAACAGTGTGTTTCCTAAAGCTGATCCTTGAGGGATCCCAAGACCTACACTTCCGGTCCGGCAGTGTCTGAAGTCAAAAGTCTTTGACCAGTGTGTGTTGCCAGTGATGACTTAAGGATCTGAGACGTGGGCGCTGACAATGGGGAAGCTCAAAGTCACTAAGAGGGCTATGGAGAGGGCTATGCTCGGGGTTTCTCTGCGTGATAGAATCAGAAATGATGGTATCCGCAGTAGAACTAAGGTTACCGACATAGCCCGAAGAATAGCCAAACTTAAGTGGCAGTGGGCGGGGCACATTGCTCGCAGGACTGATGGCCGATGGGGTCAGAAGGTTCTTGAGTGGCGTCCGCGGACCGGGAGACGAGCTGTAGGTAGGCCTCCAGCAAGATGGAGTGACGACCTTGTAAAGATCGCGGGAACGCGGTGGATGCGAAAAGCACAAGACCGGTCTGAGTGGAGAGCCTTGGGGGAGGCCTATGTCCAGCAGTGGACGTCTTTCGGCTGTCATGATGATGATGATGACACTTCCGGTCATAGACTGCATTCTTTTGCCGTTTGCGGACAACTTAACTGCCTGTTGACGGCCGGACAGGAACGACGTGAGTAGACGATGGCTGACATCACTGATGCCGTAGTGATGCAACTTGTCCAGTAGCATTCCGTGATTGATCACATCAAAGGCCTTGGACAAGTCGCATAAAATACCCGCTACCTTGTACCTCTCATCCAGACCAGTAACAATGCAGGCAAGTATTTTACACGCTGCCGCGGTCATTGAGGTCTTCTGCCGATACGCAAATTGCGGTCCGTCAAAAGGTCATTGTTCTCAAGGTGGCCCATGATGTGCGACGACAGGATTGACTCCACTATTTTATAAATCATAGGGACTATTGTTATCGGCCTGTAGTTCTTTACGTCACACTTGTCTCCTTTTCCCTTGAACACAGGACACACTCTGGTACTTTTAAGGACATCAGGGTATACGCCAGTAGCAAAAATATAATTAACTAATCTAACTAAAATATCACCAATAATCGGCCAAATAAATAATAAAATATCAAGTGAAATGTCATAAGTATCAGTAGTTTTACGCGTTTTTAACATAGATTGTAGCACCTGGTCCAGCATGCCCCTCGTGACGATGGGCAGGACGAGCGCGGGCACGTCCGCGTCGCGCAGGTGTCTGCGGAGGTAACGCTGGCTCAGGGACTGATCAATGTCGATGACATATTTTGAGACTATGTTCAAAAAGTGAGAGTTAAAAATGTCAGGAATATCATTATCGGGAATAATCATTGGCGTTGTTGGGTCTCTGAGGTTTATATTCATGGAGCGGGTTTTTGTGCCTATTTCTTCGTTAACTATCCTCCAAATTTCCTGGCATGGGATTTTGCTACCTGCTAGCCTTTGCTCAATGTGGGTTTGTCGAGCTCGCAACGTTTCATATATATCATGATATCATGTATTATCAGCCCAATGGAACCCATACCCACCATATAACTGTGTCACAGTGACGTTATTACCCATTTAGTCGGAACCTATTATTGAGAAAACAAACAAACTTGTTGTTTACTTAACTGTAAAAAATCATAGCTTAAAGCAGGCGGGTTTTTTAATTTTTCTAATAAGTTTTTTATTTTCGACTTTTTAATTTTATAGGGTTCCGTAGTCACATTAGGAACCCTTATCGTTTCACCATGTCTGTCCGTCCGTCCGTAGCTTAGCTCTGAGACTCGGGCCGTATTAATAAACTAGTCTCGATTATAATATACATCTCAAGATGAGTCAAGAATGTTAGTTTTCTATTGATTGACGTTTAAGGCCGAGCCACACCGGATGCGTGCGCGTAGACGTGCACGAGCGCGTGCGCTTTCCACTGCGTTGTATAGTATGAATTCTCATACAACATGTCACACCGCTTGCTTGACGTGCACGTGCACGTGCGCGTGATGCATGTCGCACGCTTTGCGCCTCTCATGAGACAAACTGGCTGCGTGCTGCGTGCAGAGAGCGGAGCTGTAACATCTCTTCGATGCATACAGTGATGACGTTGTATCTAATAGGAGTTTGCTTTGCGACGGCGAACCGGACAAGTCCAGTTACGCACATCTCGGTGCTGCGCGCGACTACAAGCAGCTCCCTTGTGTTTATTTACAACACGTCGCACCTTCAGAACAATAGTGACTTAATTGGGACATTTTAAATTTCAAGTTAGGTCTCTATAATAATAAATTTATGACTTGAAGTTTGAAAGCTGAATTTTTGACTTAGGTCACTATTGTTCTAAGGTGCGACGTGGTGATTTTAAACATAATCTCGAATTTAAAAAAAACCTTATCGAAATTGTGCAAGAATTATAAATATGAAGGCATAGGTTGTGGTATTCACTATGTTTTTGTCTTCTTGCATTGACATCGTGGACCCATGCTTTTTACGTCGCGTCGCAGGGGTATCTTGACATAAAAGTAAAAGCAGTATTTCTTATTCGTCAGAAGAACTACTATCGAACATCATGTTGCTAAGAATAGTATGCAAAATTGCAAATGGCGGCTGGGTACGCTACGGAGCTGCAGCGTGTGCCTGCGTGGCGTGTGCAGCTCTCTGCAGCACGCGTAGTGTCGACGTGCTATTAGACGTGCGCGTAATCCGGTGTGACAGGGGAGCTGCACACGTCTATGCTTACGTCGACGATTACATGCTGCACTCGCGCATTAATACGGCCATTAGTTCTAGGAAGCTGTTATATGGCATGAATATTACATATTTATTAGTCACGCCGACAAAGTGGTAAAATATATGTATGTACTCGTATGTATGTAAACTCTTTATTGCAAATAAAATCAATTACAAAGAGTACGTAGATAAAGTTAACATAACGTGTACAGTGGCGAACATATCCCTTTAAGGGATCTCTTCCAGTTAACTTGACTATGATTGAGGAAACTGTGAATATAATCTGTTTTTTTATTTTAGTGTACTTTCCTCCCCTACTCGTAACGAGGGGATGTTTTTTACACGACTACCCAAAAAATGAGTGTAATGTTTTCAGGGTTCATGTATGTATGTATGTACGATTCTTTATTCCACCAAAACTTCTAAACTCCTGAGCCGATTTAGGTGTGTGTGGTAAATGAGGTGCAAAATATACTTTAACAAGTAACTCAGTCAACTAACAAATTCCATAATTTTCAAAATGTACCTTACATTTAGAAACTTATGGAATTTGTTAGTTGACGCAAAGTAAAATATGTGCCGGTATTTTTAAATTCTCTTAGGTAGTTGTTTCTTGAAGGTAATGTAGAAGCGTGTGCGCACAATGATTTCTTGAGTCGGCGTGAACGTGGCATAAGCTTCGGCCATGACCTTTTCGAACGGCAACACGAATGGGAACTTCTCCATGGATATCGATATGTTGTGTACCTTAAAAGTACCCTGAAAACAATATTGTTGTTTGTTTAATAAATTTTCCTGCCTTCCTGCCGTGTACGTAAATGTCAAAAAAAAAATGTACTACCTACGTAGTTAAGACTGAATTAAAGTCCTTAACTTTTCCCGTGGGACGAAATTTAGCCTATATGTATGACTAGTTTTCGTTACGCAGTGGAAGAAAGTTAATGTTGTGTTAATTAAGTCTTTAACTATGAGCGATGTGAAATCCACCCAAAGAGAACGACACGAAAACTGCTTAAACCTTAGACTACGTACCTAAACCTGACAATACCAAGATTGAGAGAGATAGTTTTATGGAGTTCTCAATAAGAGTGACGGAGAAGTAGATATTTATTTTTGTCTGTCATAGACGCGCTGTTTTTTGCTGGGCACAAACGGGTTATGCCAGGCAAACCGCTTTCATTTCAAATTGTTTTCATGAACAGAAGAAGAAGAAGATGATTATAAAATGGTGCATTATTGTGTGATCTGCTGTAAAAGCCGTAGTGAGCGAAAATCGGAGAACGTAACTTTTCATGCAAAAGTACCTACCTACAGTATTTAGCCATTTCTCCAGTGTTTTAAACGCGGGAAATACAACAACTAATCTCAACTACGTGTAAATTAATACAAAATCATCAAAACAACCCTGAAATTCGTTTATAAACAATTAGATTATTGCAGTATGAATTATTATTTTTTATACAAAATATGCATATGAATACTAGGGTAGACTAGTAGGGTATTTTTTTTCCACTCTGGTAACCCCATGTATTGTAAGTAGAGTACATCCAATCCTTACGGTAGCTCGCACTTGTCAGGTCTAGGTATACTTCGTCTATGTGTACAAAAGGTTAAACAATATCAAATGCTAATCCCTGGATTTCCTTACCGGGTGCATAGGGCAGACAAAGCCATGCGCAAACATGGTAGACCCGATTAACTCTTTCCAAGGGCTTTTATTTATTATATCGCACATCTTCATCTCCAGTTCCACAAAACTCCGTTTATATTCGTTGTGGAGGAATTCGTAGTACACGGCAAACAGCTGGAAGGAAATTTAATTCTTAGGTAGTTCCCGATTAACCAGCCTCGTCCAAACGTTTCTGTCAGGGGCGACTCTAGAATTTCATTTAGGGAGGGAGAGAGGGGTATTCACTGAAAGCATTATTATATAACACCGCCTTTATTATGGTCTTCGTTTGAACCATTTTTCGGTGTAGAGGGGAGGCCATGGCCCTATTTCATGCCGATGGTAAGTGGCCTGTACCGATTTATTCGGTGAACCCAACCACTGACTATACAATCAGTTTTTTAACACCATAATATTCCAATCTCTACAGACTTAACAAAATTAGTTATTTTGAACAGGAAAACCTACCTACATACGAATGACGAAAAACTTTCTTCTGTCGTGTTTGATGGTTTGTTTATATGTACGAGGGGCGGCTGAAAAGTAATCTACCTAACAATGAAACAAAAGACTGTCGTGGCTAATTTTTTTTTATTTTTCTATATAGTCCCCTGCTAGTAAAATGCACTTATTAAATTTTTCAAATATTGAATTTAAACCATTAAAAAAAAAATCTTTCGGTTTGTCGTCAAAAAAGTCAGTAACCGCAGCCTTCATTTCGTCATCGGTCATAAACCTTCGTCCCCTGAGGTCTTTCTTGAGAAGTCTAAACAGAAAATAGTCACAGGGGGCTAAATCTGGACTATAAGGGGGGTGGTCAATGGTTTCGAAGCCATTGTCTTTAATTGCTAGCTTCGTTGTGCGGGCGGTATGCACTGGTGCGTTATCGTGCAAAATCAGAATACCTTTGTTTAGTTTACCTCGCCGTTTTTCTTTTATTGTCTCTCTTAGTTGGTATAGTAAGTTTGAGTAATAATCAGCATTCATTGTAGTTTTCTTCGGTAAATAATCTATGAGCAAAATCCCTTCTGTGTCCCAAAAGATTGTAGCCATAAGTTTACCTGCCGATGGACAGACCTTGAATTTCCGAGGCGGCTTCTCATCCTTAAATTTCCACTGTAACGACTCTTGCTTACTTTCCGGGTCCCATTGTCGAATCCAAGTCTCATCACATGTTATAATTCTAGAAATTATTTCTTCCTCTTTCCCTCGACTCATCTCCAAAAACTCTTCGCAACATTTGACACGCCTCTCCATGTCAAATGCAGTCAACATTCTGGGGACCCAACGTGCACTAACCTTGGACATGTTCAAATGCTCATGAATTATTTCATTGACTCGCTCTTTACTGACGCCCACATCTCTAGCTATCTCCCACTGCTTCACTCGTCGGTCCTCTAATATAATTTTTTTCACCCTGGCTACATTTTCATCGGTGACGGCCGAAACTGGTCTTCCGCTACGAGGATCATCTTCCAGACTCTCACGACCTAACTTAAACTGCTTTGACCAAAACTTTATAACAAATTCGGAAGAACACAAACTGCCAAACACACGTAACATACGCTGTCTGATCTCCGAAGGCGTATTCCCTTCTTTAGTCAAAAACTTAATCACCGCACGCTGCTCGATTTTATCCATTTTCACTTTTTCTACCGACATGTTTGAAACAATTGTAGGAGACAAATAAACGTGATGCAATAAACAAATGAATGTAATACATTTTGAAAATAGAATAACAAACGAATATAAATCCATACCAGCCAGCATTATTTTTGTATATATTTCTGACCAAGGAGATTACTTATCAGCCGCCCCTCGTATGTTGGAGGTAATATCTAAAGTTACTGAACCAATTTGTACAGATGTACTGAATAATCCCTTCTCATCGTTTTTTGTCGGATAAGTTCGTATTTATATTGCTTTCTCAGTTATCTTATGGACGGATACTGTAGCTAATAAGGAAAGCAAGATAAATACGAACTTACCGGACAAAAAAATATGGGAAAGGATTATTCACTACATCTGTAAAAGTATTTCACTAATAGGAAGCAACATCCGTCGCATTTGTAGCCCCAAAGGGCCCTCAGATATCGATTTTCAAAACAATCGAACCAGTAACAAAAAAGTTCAAAATGGTGGCCACTTTCTTTAAATCTGAGTACGAGTTCTCATTTGTAGTCCCCATGGATCCTCAGATATCGATTTTCAAGACAATCGAACCAGTAACAAAAAATTTCAAAATGACGTCCACTTTTTTTATAATCTGTTTATGGGTTCGCATTTGTAGTCCTAAGGGGCCCTCGGATATCGATTTTCAAGACAATCGAACCAGTAACAAAAAAATTCAAAATGGCGGCCTCTTTTTTAAAATCTGATTACGGGTTCGTATTTGTAGCCCCAAGGGGCCCTCAGATATCGATTTTCAAGACAATCGAACCAGTAACAAAAAAGTTCAAAATGGCGGCCACTTTTTTTAAATCTGAGTACGAGTTCGCATTTGTAGTCCCCACGGATCCTCAGATATCGATTTTCAAGACAATCGAACCAGTAACAAAAAAGTTCAAAATGGCGGCCACTTTTATTAAATCTAATTACTTGTTCGCATTTGTATTTTATGCTTAGAAACGCCATACGGGGTGACGTCAGCATTTAAGATCAAATACCGTTTACCATTTTCGACCATGCCTGTAACTTACGATTGGCCTGGCGGCTGGGAGGTAGGTCAATGACGCTATGGTGCCGCGGTTCAAATCCCATCCGATACCAGGGTCTTTTTACCCGACTGCGTCAGAAGGAGGGTTATGTTTTTCGAGCGTATGTATGTATGTATGTATGTATGTCTATTTCTGGGCACGCTCTGCAGCCTTAACGGCTTGACGGATTTTAACATACGAGGTGTCATTCGATTCGTATTAATTGCCGAAGTGACATAGGGTAGGGAGGGGGGGTAGGGTAGGGGTGGGGGTCAATATGGCGTCCGCGGAAAAAATATGGAGGGGGAATAATTAGTACATTATTGCCTAGGCATGGAAGTAGACAATTGCGTGCCGAGTATTGTTTTAAACGGACGAGCTTGCGAGTGTGAGAAAGGTGTTCCAGGCGGGGACAAGCTAGTCCAAAAGTTATTTTTTTTTAAGAAGCTTTTGAAATTCATTGCTTGTCGCCTGCAATACCTTTTCCAATATTCAAGTTAAATTTAAATTGTTATAAATATCAATAAGTACATGCTATTACAATTTTCTATAGATTATAGAGCTTGTTTTTCGCTTTTCAGTTTTTTTTTTTGTATTTTGAAAATTGTTTAAAAATTAGTACTATACCGCTGCCGTATGCGTGAGAGAAAGGGAAGCCAGACAGGCTGTCTAGCAGCATGCGTTACGTAACGAAATGGTTTACCCTCCGTAAAGAAGTTATCACTTCAATAAATGCGTTCGGGGATGACCTCCGTGCTCTGCTAAAGGATACTTACCTACAACTACGCCCACAAGCTCACAATATTGTCAATCAATGATTGTATACCGTCACGTTGTCGCCCAGGGTTTGAACCAGTGTCCCCTGAACGTTGATGTAGTACGGGCTGCGCCGGACGTACCGCCTGATGAAGACGGACGCGTTGGTCAGGTACTTCTCGTTCACGTAGTACACCTCGGCGCTCGGGGATGACCTCCGTGCTCTGCTAAAGTATAGGTGCCGACAACTACGCCCACAAGCTCACAATATTGTCAATCAATAATTGTATACCGTCACGTTGTCGCCCAGAGTCTGAACCAGTGTCCCCTGAACGTTTATGTAGTACGGGCTGCGCCGGGCGTACCGCCTGATGAAGACGGTCGCGTTGGTCAGGTACTTCTCGTTCACGTAGTACCTACACCTCGGTGCGCTCGGTGATGACCTCCGTGCTCTGCTAAAGGATACTTACCTACAACTACGCCCACAAGCTCACAATATTGTCAATCAATGATTGTATACCGTCACGTTGTCGCCCAGGGTCTGAACCAGTGTCCCCTGAACGTTTATGTAGTACGGGCTACGCCGGGCGTACCGCCTGATGAAGACGGTCGCGTTGGTCAGGTACTTCTCGTTCACGTAGTACCTACACCTCGGTGCGCTCGGGGATGACCTCCGTGCTCTGCTAAAGGATACTTACCTACAACTACGCCCACAAGCTCACAATATTGTCAATCAATGATTGTATACCGTCACGTTGTCGCCCAGGGTCTGAAACAGTGTCCCCTGGATGTTGAAGTAGTACGGGCTGCGCCGGGCGTACCGCCTGATGAAGGCGGTCGCGTTAGTCATGTACTTCTCGTTCACGTAGTACATAGGGCATGCTCCCGGGAAATCCCGGTTCTGTAATTCCCGGGAAATCCCGGGAATTTCACAGGTCCTAAAGAACCGGTACTGAAGATTACATCCCGGTTCTCCCGGTTCTTTCCATAAATACCAAACAAATATTGTGGCGCGTATCACATATATCCAATTCACACCTGAGCGACGACGCCGGCACAAGCGGCAACATCGCATCAACATCCATCATATTTTGTGGCATATTTGCAATAATTAATCTCTAGATTTATAAAAAGGAAGAACAAATAACTTTCTAGAAAATATTTTCCTTAATCAAAATTTGTTTTTGTTGAAGAAAACGTGCATGATTTTATTGCATATTTATTATATTTAAAGTTTCCTAATGTTTTTCAATCGTTTTTTATCTCAAATGTCCATGATTGCGGTGATTTGAGGTAAAAAATAAAGAACCGGGAGAACCGGGAATCCCGGTACCGTCCCTGCTTAGAACCGGGAAATGGAAGTTTCGGAACCGGGCCCGGTACTGCATGCCCTAGTAGTACACCTCGGCGCGCTCGGGGATGACCTCCGTGCCCTGCTAAAAGATACGAAAATAGAAATACACTATAAACCTATTTGAGTTAAAGTATGAGTGGCCCCTTTCTGTGAAATGGAAATGTGACAATGACAGATAAAGAAAAAGATATATTAAGACGCCTTCATAAATCCCGTATAAGTTATAATATAATACGCTGTTCTGATACGAATTATGTAGAAAGTACCAAGTTATCAGACTTACCAGGGACCATTTAAATAACAAAATCAAAACAGCGACAGGCCAGACAACCCGCGGCGTCTCCATCCTGCTACCAAATACTTTCATATTGATAGTTTAATAGTCAACAAATCTACATTATCATCATAAATACCCAAAAAATAAAACTAGTTTTTTCACTGACTAAACTAAATGTTCGATTTCCTTTTGAACATGAATTATTATTTTAATTGGCCTATTTAATTTTTATAAGCGTATAGGTAAATATCAAAACGATCGTTTTACGGTGCGGTACATACCTAGTCGTCGCACGGTTGATAGGTTTTTTTAAATATAAAAATAATAATCGACTAGTGCTCAGTGCAGGGTTCCGCTGCCTTTACTAAAACACGAAAGTCCGTCTCCGAAACCCGAGGTATTGGCTAATATTTCATTTGACGCTGTTTTATGCTAAATAGTTTGAGTAGGTCATTTCATTTTAGTCGCTTGAAATTCAAGATTCAATGACGTGTACTTAGCCGTGACAGTTTACCTTATTATTACCTTATTATTCTTGAGTGCAACTCTATTACCCTAATACCTACTACCCTTCTGTTAAAATGGCCTGTGCCAATTCAGGTTGACTGAGATGACAGCTTACTAGGGTTGACATTTTTTTTGGATATTATGAATTATTTCGTTTTGTTGGGTATTTTTGTAACACCTTGTATATAATAGGATGGTTGTTTTTCATGCAAACCGTGTCCTAACAATTATAGACTAGGCCCAAAACTGAAAAACGCGTCTGTAAACTATAAAAAAGTGACTGTTTTTGCAAGATGGCGGTGAAATAAATAGAGCTGGAGGGACGAAAAATTTGTGTTACCATGGCTATATTGTCATTTACAACATATTAAAAAACCATAACTATCGGACTTTTTAAGGGTACCGGAACAACGATTTACTAGATGTACGACGAAATTTTTTGTATGGGCTGCACCTTTTCCGGTATAGCATACTTCTGGTTCAAATTTCAGAATGGCGACAGGCAGATCCGTATTCTGCAGGGTCAAAACCCTCTGATAACGTTGTCACCCCAACTGTTACATGATTTGCCGCTTGCATTCTAATTCTTCAAAAATGATCCTAGACTATTATTAGGTACTAACACAACGACATTTTTAAATTGTTCGAGCCATTCTAGAGTATTAATTTTATTATGGCCTGCGCAAACTGGCGGACGGGACGGCAGAGAATATTAAATTTATCAATGTATATTTAATGCTATTTCAATTGAAATAAGGGTATACATTTCAAAGCTTTGAGACCGACCTCGGAGCAACGCGGCGGATTGCGGCGGAGAGGAAATTTATAGGAAAAACTCTCCTGCCGTCCGCCGGTTTGCGCTGGCCCTTAGCGAAGAGCCGAGCAGGAACAGATAGTCTAAAATATCTCACAGATTTTTAAGCTGGACATTCAAGGACGTGCCGTTTGTCTCGGCGACAGATGGAGTGTATACAACTGGATGGGCTTAATATTTTGACCACATTCACGGTTGCGCCAAGCCATTTAGTTTCCGCTTCAACGGTGCGACATCACGGAGTAGACTGATTAGAAAATGGCAGACTGAGAACGCATTCACGACGACGATGCTATTTGGCTTGGCGCGGTGGCGTGGCGCGTTCCAACGTTGGATTTCGACATTCACGATAGGTCCATTCGGATTGCGCGTTGGCGCGTCACACGTTACAGTTTTGACATTCACGGACCGATTTTGCCGCGGCATTGCTTTATTCGGTTTGTTGGAGCGGTCGTGAATGCTCAGCTTAAGTATTTGTATTTCTGACCGTAAAAAGAACACGTATGGTAAAACCAGAATATTAATGGTACTCTGCTGCCTTCGGCTTTCGTACTCTCTGGCATAACAAATATACTGGCAATAGCGGCCCGCCCTCGCTTTGCTTCTATTTATGCGAATTTTCTGTGACACCCGGACATATACCAGAATTTATTATACATAAATTTTACGGTGAAAACCGTATAAAATCCGTTTAGTAGTTTTTGAGATCATCGCGAACATACAGACAGACAGAGTCGGTGGGGGACTGTTTTTGACCTGTATGTATATATCTATGTATGTTCGTTCATCTGTTCCCTCATAACTTCTAATATAATTTGTAGTGATATGCCTGAGAGGGCAGCGATAGATCGCCGAGCACTATTGGTTTTACTGTACCTCTAGCGCTAACCACACTTTTAAAAAATATTTCCTTAACTGTCCTATAAATCTATAAATTGACAGTCGGCACTATCTTGTAACCTTATAATTACATTCTAGAGAACACAATTCTTGCTAGGTGATGTTTATTCATTCACAGGAACAGTTACTAATGAACCCATTTTTAGGGTTCCGTACCCAGCGGGTGCCAAAATGACGCTCTTACTAAGGCGCTTTACACACTGCGACTTTTAGTAGCGATGCAGTCGCGCGTTTCGTATCGCTGTCGCTTTTGCTCTCTAATGTGTGAAAGTGTCAGCGATACGAAAGGCGCGACTGCATCGCTAATAAAAGTCGCAGTGTGTAAAGCGCCTAAGGCTCCGCTTTTTTTACAGAGTATGTATGACCATGGCTGCAATAACAACAAGTTATAAAAATGAGGAAAGTTAAGCTAAAGGGGACCATAGATAAAACGTGTTTTTTTCAGCATAAATGCTCAATTTTAATATTGTGCGGTAGCATGGAACCCTTCGTGGGCGAGTCCGTCTCGCACTTGGCCGGTATTCTATCCTTTCTTCGGAAGATTGCGCTTAAAAGTGGCGTAGAATCGTGCTCGTGCTATGATTTCTTGAGTAGGTATGAACGTGACATACGCTTGGAGCATGATTTTTTCAAACGGCCACACGTAGGGAAAACTATCCATGGACACAGTTAGGTTGTGTAACCTGTAGGTGGCCTGCAAACGAAATCAATTTTTAGAAAGGTTAAAGCGCAAAGGGTTCCGTTCGCAAAAAGTCCAAAGTCCAAGTCACAAAGTTTAAAAGCTTAAAAAAAATGAAGTCATCAAAATTTCGAGCATGGATCCTGGTCCAAGCATACGAGGGGTTAAGAGTCACTTGCCGTAAAAATATAAATCTATACCTAATTCATAATGATTTATTTGCAAAAAAAGGGATAGTAAATGATGTTAGATTAAAAGTTATTGCACCTTTTCAGCTGTCCGCGCCCGACGTGTAATTTTTTTTTAATACGAGTACAAACCTTATGAAATATAATCTTCGAGCTATTCTTCTATTCTATATCAAATATATATTTAAATAATACATAGGTATTTAAAAAAAAACGATCGAGCCGTTTTGGAGGAGTTCGACCACAAACACTGTGACACGAGATTTTTATATATACATATATAGATTTTGAGATATTTAAAAATCCTTATTATAAAATCGATAGCACGGTTACTAAAAGCAATTTTTCATATCTCCTATTCTTTTGGACTTCAATCTACGAGTCCCGACCCACTACTTAATTTGTACTACGCATCATCAATTTGAGGGGCGGGGCGCGCCTTCATGAAATATAATTGGAAACACGTGGGCCGGGCATACCAAGTGGTTTTTGCCCATATCAAGGATTTGCTTACCGGTGGCGCCGGGCAAACAAAACCATGGGCGACCAGGGGTCCCCCGACAAACTCTTTCCAGGGGCTTTTGTTCGTCAAATCGCACATCTTCAAATCGAACTCCACAAAACCGCGCTTGTACTCGTTGTGGAGGAATTCGTAAAATACGCCGTGAATCTGTTAAAAATGTATAATTTAGTTATATCAGTGGGGGATAGCATACAGGTTTTTAATTGACATAGGAATATGTTTTCTAAGATCCTGCAATCACTAAATCCTTGTATTAGCTTATTGCATTCCATTTGATCAGCGGGAGCGATATTTACCCAAATCCTTTCTGCTCCTTATTTCTCTACCTACCTATTCAGAAGTCGTACTCATTGCTTAAACGGAAATAGTATTGGACAGTGATTATTTGCCGTCACACCACCCATTGCTTTTGGGACTAAAGTATTAAGCCAAACCAAAACATTTTAGAGTCTTGTTTTGGCCGAATCCTCTGCCTACATTCACATTCTAAATAGAGTGTTGATTTGACTTGATCAGTAACAGTGGTGGGTAAACACCGGGACGTCACGTGAGACGACGAAACGACGATCGACTTGAGGTAGGGCTGATGGGCTGATAGTTCATTCTTTTGCCGGGAGTCGAAGGGAACGCACCTCACTCAGTGAATTAGTCATTTTCAGTTTACCTACAGCCGGTAGCTTCTTACACCTGCTGTACCTACTCTTAAGGATTGTTATTACAAAGCTTTTCTGCATTCTAGGCGTTAGTGATTCGATTGTTTGATAACACCATGGACACCTTACCATTCAAAACACCAAATAGGTACACTGGAACTATGCTTCTTCTTACCTGCTACTTCTTCCACTGCCCTTCGGGTTGCGCAGAAAATTATAATAGTTAGCAGTAAATGGTTTACCTATCTTTAGCCCGAATTTTCGTCTCCAAACTGTTTTATGTGACAAATTTGCATAAGTTAGAAATGCAAAAATCTGACAACATTCACTTTTCAGGATTTTTAAAAAGGTTTTCTGTAATTCAGCACCTATACGAGTATTTTACGTTAGGTTTGCTTTGTATTAATCCTGAAAAGATAAAATGTATCAGAAAAAGTATTTTCTAACTTATGCAAATTCTTGAAACCTAGTGAAAAAAAAAAAGTGTAAGTCGACTTAACTCGTAATAAAAAAGGGTAATTCATAAACTGAGTATACTAGACTTGAACCCTTTTTACCTTGATCTTCACAAGACTACACCCTCCCCCCCTCCCTCCCTTTTTCAAATTTGCCAAATTCAGGGCACCTCCCGAGAATTTGGGAAATAAAACAGTTGGGATACGAAAATTCGGACCAAAGATAAGTAAACCATTTATTGTTGTTATAATTTTCTACGCCACCCGAAGAAAGGAAGAAGTTGCAGTTGGGAAGAAGCAGGTTTTAGTGAACTTAAACCAATTAACACAATAAAAATTTAATTTACCGTGACGTTGTCTCCAATAAAGGCAACGGTCGTTCCCTCAACATTGAAGTAGTATGGGCTCTGCCTGGAATACCGCTTGATGTTAATAGTCGCGTTGCTCAAGAATCTTTTGTTGAAGTAGTACACCTCACCCCGCTCGGGAATGATTTGTGTGCCGCACTGTAATGAAGGGTAGCAAATTTAACCGGGACTTAGGGCAGACAAAGAAGATAGATGGAATGTAATATGCTGTGGTGGAATCGTAGTACGGTCGCCAGTGCCCGTGTAACAGAAAAAACACTCATCAGTATACTTGATTGTTCTTACACGTAAAATGCTTGTCTTGTTAGAAGCCTCTATGATGGACTCATGTACTTTATACGTCAATTCCTCGACACAACCGCTCGGGGCAGTATTGACTTAGATAGGTATTAGGTTGGGTCATGGGTTTAGATAAAGTGTTAGTAGGGTAGGTATTAGACAGGTTAAACCATTCCGAGAGCGTGAGTAAAACTTACCGACGTCCAATTTAAAAATAAAATCAGCAAAACAACCACGATCCAAATCACGTCCGCAGGCTTCATTCTGTATGGTTTATAATAATAATACAACTGCATTTTATTGAATACATAAGTATGTAACAATTTGCGTTATTAATGTGCTCACTGAACGGTAGGTACTTTACTTAAATAAGTGTCGATATAATCTGGAAATGAGTGTAACTTTTCATGTAACTACTAACTTGTTCAGCAGATCCGTCCGTTTTGACAAAATTGTAATTCAAACATATTTTTTCTACAAGAAGGAGGGTAATGTTTTACAGTTGGTAAACTATAATTTTCATAAGTATAATAACTAGCTCTAAAGCTCATACTCACCTAATATAACAGTGTCTTTTAAAACCGTAGGCATTTGTTAAAAATTATACGGTTTCGAAAAAGAAATGGGTTAAAACAATTTAAAATAAACGCCAAAGTTTTTCAAATGTTAACTATTATTCTACTTCGAATTATATCATAACGTTGCGGACACGTTGCATTATTTGTTTTTTTTTTAAGTTATTAAGTACCTATTTACCTACATAGGTAAATAGGTACCTAATTCAGAATAACGATAACAGGAGACCCATAAAGGATCACGCCCAATCTTATAGTGATTTGTATATGTCTCACGCTATGATGATGTGTGTCCTCAACAAGAATTTAATTTATAAGATAAATTAAGAGCTAATGCTAATCCCATCATCTTCCCGGAACATGGTATTAATTCAACTAACAAATATTACGGGATAATCGGATTAAAGAACTTACACCCGTACTATTCGATGATTTATTTTTTATTTACTTGACAAAGTAAAGATTGCAATACTTGACCATTTATTTTATCAACTGACCAGCGATTGACCTCTATCTCACCTGATGGTAAATGATAATGAAGTCCAGGATGAAGCTCGTTGGTTCAGTAGAAGACAAGAAGCCTGTACAGTAAATCCGTTATTCGTCACTCACTTATCAATAAGCACAGCCAAAATTGCTTAATTTAATATCATAGAATCAGGAAGATTATAGGAAAATATTTTTCGAAATTGAACCCCCTAACTGCTCAAAGTAAGGCCAAGAAGTTAATATGAAAGTCAGTATTGTTTTAAGTAATACACATATACTTAAATAACTCTTACTATTTAAAATTAAAATAAAACATTTCGTCAAATAGCAAACTTTACCGTTCAAAAACTTTTCTCACACATGTATACATATAGGTCACCGTCAGTTTACCGAATGCAAACAAGACAATTATCGCAAAAAAAAACAGTGTGATGAAGAAATTGCTTCGGGTTTGTACTTATTTCTCACTCGCTCTCATACTTTCTTATTAAGCAACGGATTTTCGGATTTTCCCTTTACTTGTACTTTAAGACTTCTTGCCAAATTCATGATTCTAGGTCAATGAGTGGAACCTTCTCCTAAAGTATTTGATTCCCGTGCCTGCTAGTATCGAAATAAGCGGCATACTTGACCAAAAAAGTCTATGGCCAGATTTGAAACTGAAAGTCGTAAAAATAGAGTTAAAAAGCGGTAAATAGTTTACAATACAAATACTCTGTATTGAACACCAAAAAAGTGTTTCTTGATCGACTGTACATAAAGATTACCCTCCTTCTTCGGCAGTAGGATTAAAATCAGCGCTACTAATTCTCTTTTTTGGGGCCATTATTCTCCTAAAAATTTAATTGAATTGAAAGTCTCTTTTTGTCGTATACTACTGTCGTAAGGGTTCGTTCCCATTTAAATTGAGCTGAGCCAAGGGAATCCAAACTGACCAATCAAATTCTCGAACCACCCTTAGGTGTGTGTATCGTACAACCTGGTTGGTCGGTTCGCTCCTCTCCGCTTAGCTCTTCTTTAATGGAAACGTACCCTAGAATCAGTATACCCTAGCCTTCATTAGGATATTTCGTTTTATGCGTTCCTAGTACAATGACGTGGGAGACGCCATTCAGGGAATCTAAAGCGTCATCTATGAGACTTTTCCTGAACTCGACAAAATGACGAAAATTAGTTAAAAAAAGGTGCTTAGGAGTAAATCCTAAACTACCGATCGGATCTATTTAAAATTAGTTTTATCTTAAAACTTAACTGGTCTCTGTTTACTGTCCTAAGCAGGAGCACAATAACCAAAACTCTTTTATGTATAAACCATATCAAACTACCCAAATCGATGTCTGATTGATTAGAATTCAAGTTAATAGTTGAAATACTTATTTTCCGTTCTGTCTGGACATAGATAGACTATTTAATTGCAGGCTTCTTATATGTTCAACATTCCGCCACCAATTTCTTTAAATTGGTCCTTCAGGGGTACGTTTTATAAAGCTACAAGTTACAATTTTACAGGTCTAAACTGACAACACTGCTCAAATAGCTGGTCGTCAGAGTCGAGGTTGTGTCAAATGGAAATTTGTAACCTGTAAATTGTAATTTGTAGCTTTATAAAACAGGCCCCAGCAGTAAGGGTGCGTTCCTACTCAAATGGAGGTGAGCGGAGTGGAGCGTAACTGACCAATAATATTCAACGTATGGTCCGTATGTGTGTGTATCGCTTTTTGATAAGCTCTGCATGAATGGAAACTCATCCTAAATAAATCAATACACCCCTGCCCTCCATAAGCTCTTTCATTTTATGTGCTCCTAGTAAACGCGGAAGAGTTTTGTCGATCACGCTGTTCTGGTGACAAGACCAAACCTTAAGGCGTCATCTATGTGATATTAACTGAACTAGTAGATGCACTACTCACACACACACACACACACACACACACACACACACACACACACACACACACACACACACACACACACACACACACACACACACACACACACACACACTTAAACAATAAAAGCATTTTATACTCGTGTAATTAAACCAATAATGTTTTAATGTTTTAATGTTTAATGTTTTAATGTTTTATTTGGGCACAAACGGTACAATATAACTTAAAGATAAAGAAGAACATGAATTTAACATAAACCAGCAAAGTTGCCACAAGTTACAGAGACATATTAAAATTTAAGGAAGCGTAGGTACAACCATAGGAGTAACAGCAAAAGAAAACAATATTTCAAACATGCAGCTAGACAACACTACTTACATACTCTAAGGGATGACTTAAATTTAGGAAGTGACAGGCTAAACATATCAATATTACCGAAACAGTTATTATATTTACTACACACTCTATTAACAAATGAGTTTCCAGCGTATTTAGTGCGTGTAAATGGGACATGAAACAAGCAATTTGTTCGTCGTGTGTTGGGGCGAGGTACTCTAAAACCTATTTTACTTAAAAGATAAGGGGAGTCAATATTATTAGAAATAATTTTAAATAATAATGTTTGGTCCTTATATGTGCGCCGACTCTCGAGAGATACTAAACTATTGGGATTAAAAATTTGGCCAGATTTAAAGGCTCTATACTCTAAATGCTTTAAAAGTTTATTCTGAATCCTCTCTATGGAATCTACATAAATATTATAATATTTTTTTAATCCGCCATTTTGATATTTTACCCATAAAGTAAAGTAAGTACCCAGATATCATAACTGGTTTTTTTAAATATATTAATAATAGCTGTTACCTGTTGTTTAAAAGTAGTTTATCGCTATTCCCTGAACTTTCCAATTTTCCAAAATAAAAACTAAAGTCTATCCTTCCACGGAGTTGAAACTATCTCCGTACTCCATTTTATAAAAATCGGTTTAGCGAATACATTACTGACATTTATTGCATATTTGAGTTATTGTCTCGAAAAACTCGCTTTACAACTCGCCTGACAACGTATAAACCGGTAAACTAAATTGGTGGCGCGCGCTCGTAAGCACGTAGGCAGAGTTAGCTATCCACCGCTTTTGCCGAGTTTCCTTTGTCGGCAAAATATGCGACCAAATCAAAAACTACACGCACTCAAATGTTAATAATAGACAACAAAACAACTTGAACTTGAAGAAAAATGAGTTTATTAGTTTAGATCCTAACATACCTAACCTCTATTATAGGGGCTATATTCTTCTTGGTAAAACCATATTGCTTTTGACATGTTATCGCATTGTCAACGTCACTTTCATAAAACTAGCTAAGAATAAATTGATCTACTTACTACTGAAAGGGTACGTTCCTATTTAAACGGAGCTGTGCGAAGGGAAGGCAAACTGACCAATAAAATTCTCGAACCATCTTTATGTGTGTGTATTTTACAACATGATTGGTCAGATCGCTCCTCTCCGCTTAGCTCTATCTTTAATGAAAACGTACCCTAGAATATCAATGTTATATCCCTACCTTCATTTTATGCGTTCCTAGTACAATAACGTGGGAGATGCTATTCAGGGAATCAAAAGCGACATCTATGAGACTTTTCCTGAACTGATTAGCAGCTATGCATTTTGTTTCATATTTTGACGTGAATTTGATACTCGTACGAGCTATTGTTGCAGGCTGAACTTTTTGCTGCACAATCATTATCTGCTTATCGAGACTAAACGAATGCATTCTATTTCGGTAGGTCTACGTTACGTACAGCGGACAACCGGTTACCACCATCTGACTCCATCATCAGATCAGCTCCTAGATACCATAATATTGCAATGCTCTCGGGTTTACTTGTGTATTTCAAATTACCCATAATAATAACGGGAAGCGGTTCAATGTTGACTTGCAAGATTTGAACGGGAATAACAGACGAACGAAGCGAGTTAAATAAAAGCTCGAATTACTAAGTAGGTGCGTAACGGAAATTTTCTACTTGATGGAAAAACGTGAGATATTCTGACATTAAAATCAATTCGTTCTTAGAACAGGATTTGCTCTTTGCTGGCTATGCTAAGCGGGAGCACGAGCACTAAAACTCTCTTATAAATAACCCGTATCGAACCACCCAAATCGATTTGTTTGACTGACTATAATTCCAATTAATAAATGGAATTTGATGATAAATATTTATAACTTATTAAAGGCTTCTTGCATGAAAATACACAACATTAAAATTACATTAAATATACAACATTTTCTTTCAATTTGTCCAACAGCAGTAAGGGTGCGTTTCTACTCAATCGGAGCAGAGCGAAGTTGACCGCAACTGACCAACCAGATTCATCGCACGATGCGTATGTGTGCGTATTTTATAACCTTATTGGTCGGTCTCGGTTCCTTCTGATAAGCTCTGCAAGAATGGAAACGCATCCTAAATAAATCAATACACCCCTGCCCTGCCCTCCATAAGCTGTTTCATTTTATGTGCTCCTAGTAAACGCGGAAGAGTTTGGTCGATCACGCTGTTCTAGTGACAAGGGCACTTTAAAGGGTCATCTTTGAGACATTCCCCGAACTACTAAGCCGAACACAGCTTGCACTCAGCATTACTTACGTACACACACTTAAACAATAAAAACATGTTACACTTGTGTAAATAATTCCTTGTCGGCGAAACTTGCGACCAAATAACAAAAAACACGCATTCAAATATAAATTCACTGACAGGACCACTTAGGCCCGCTTGCACGTAAATGTTAACCCTAGGTTAACCCCCGGTTAACAGGTTAATTTGTTAAAATTGATAGTTCTTATATGAATCTAACATTTTTTAATAATTTAACCTGAGGTTAACCTAGGGTTAGATTTACGTGCAAGCGGGCCTTAGGGTCGCTGGTTAAAAATTTGTCGAACAATCTGAAAAGTGAGTTTATGACTTTAACGATACCGATTCGCGAAAGTTTCGCGTTCTCGTGTATAATCGTACCTATTGTCATGATCTTAATTACTTGACTGTAATGGGGCCCTAGTTCAAAACCTGTAGTAGTGTAGTAACATGGCGAAAAAAGGTTTTACAAAGTAGAATAGACACCCAGATAAATTACAAGTAGTTTATTTTCGTATAATGAAACTTAGCCATCTCTAACTAGATATTAAATAGGTAAAAACCCCCGATATAATGGCGAATTCAGGTTTCCATAAAACCCAGTTAAGAACCATCTTGAAAATACACCCCGCCCGCCTTCTCCTTCGGTCAGGTGTAAAAAATAACCAAAGGCACCCAAAGGTCGCGGGCGTGCCAGATTTCTCTCCCGCGTTTACTAGGGAGGCATAAACGAAATGTAGTTCGAATCAGAACCTTCAGCGCCATTTCAGACTTGCAAAATCATATCGTTTCACTTTATTTTTTGTCTTTTTATTTTAATTAACGTTCTCATTTAAAAGTTGTTTAATTTTTAGATGGCTGTTTTATAACAAAAGACAAGATGCAACTAGTTGCAATCGTGCAGAAGATTGGTTGCTTAGCTTTACCTTCCGTTAGAAGCTTTGGGACAATTTTCATAGATGGCGCTGTTAAACCATGTACACTGACAACTCATAAACTGCATCAATTTGTTAACCACCGACAAAAAAGAGGCGTGTTATATATTTGCGTATCTGTGTTCCAGTTCCAGTGTATGTGTTTGTCTGTATATCTGGTTGTCTATGTATCGAGCACCTAAACGCATAGACGTTATTTTTTTTTATAGTAGTTTATGTGACATGTACATAATGAAGGGCATTAAACACGAGTGTGGGTTTCATGATAACATCACACAAGTGTTTAATGCCTAATTATGTACAGTTACATACACTACTTTATCTACCCACATATCATAAGCCTCCATAATGCATTCAGGAGCCGCATATTAAATTTTAACCGGGAATGGCGGTAATGAAAAGTTTGAATAGTTTTCTGGCAGCTGTCATAGTTTTTTTTTAAAATTCAGGTACAAACTAGAGTCGGCTCCAACTACTCATTCGATATCTTACTTACCAGCGACATTTGTCAAATCTGTATGCAAATTGACAATTCATTTCGAACTAAACGTCATCTCGACTGATATTAGAATAGAGGTCAAATCAAATTTCTTTGTTTTACAGAGATGTTCGAAATTTGAATGTCATAAGAACATCGAAATTGATGTTCTTAAGAATCCATAAGATTACTGCCGCAGATAAAAAAAAATGCTCTAACAACAGATTTGATTATTATGCTGGTCATAATTTGCGGTTTCTGAACGCATCATAGAGGGTTTATGATATGAGCGTAGATAATAGTAGATTGTACAACTAGGGTCTAAAATAAGCCATACTTAGTACCACGAGATTATTATAAAATTTTTCGAGGGGTACCTAATATGGCTTTTAGACCCGAGTAATACACTCTACTTTTCACTTCGATTGCGAGAAAATAAAAACATTACCTATACAAAGGTAAAAAATTAGCAAAGATAGCACCACATATTCTACGGCGAAAATATTGTTTTAATTTGGCGGCATGTTTTTTTTTCAAAAGTACTTTAACACAGATACAAAATATAGATACCGCAAATAAACGCCACTGACCGTGTGAGTATTTAGCGCTTCAATGCGTTGCACAATCGATTTAATCACATTTTAACGATTGTAAAATGGGGACTAAAAAACACCTAATGTTTTGAGAAATTAATTCTGTTCCCTGATTGGTCGATTTTAATATAGCTGTATTCTGGTTGGTTCATACAAAATACAAAGTTTTTTTTTAAAGAGTTAATATAGTTAAAGAGTATGCGTACCAAAAAGAACCTAACGTTCCGATTGACAGTCGATGTGTATGTGATAGGTTGATTTAATTTCGTGAAGTATTTTATTTATTTTTACATACATACATACATAAACTCACGCCTTTATTCCCAGTTTGGGGTAGGCAGAGCTACAGAATTGCCAACAACTCTAAAAGCTTGTTGATAATTCTGTAACCACATTTTGCATAATCAGGCTAAGATATTTACCAGTGTATTAGTGACAGGTTGCAAGCCCATCGCCTAACAGTACTACAAGCCTTTATTCCCTTAGTCGACTCTTACGACATCCACGGGAAGGCATGGAGTGGTACTATTCTAAGCCGGCAACCACACAGCTATATTATTTATTTTTATTTTATTTATTTCAAATTTATTTCAGAATCCAGTTCCATATGTTGTTAGTAAGCATCAAATCTTATTCTATATTAGTAATTATCAAATATTAACAAATTAACAAATATATTATTTTATTCCTATGGCTACTGCTACCCAGTGTCGCACTAAGGGGCAGTCAGGCCGTTCAGCAACCATGTTCAGAATGCTGTTGTGGCTGTTACGAAGGCGTTGAAGCAGCGACGCTGCTTTCTTACGCATGCGCGCGGGGAACCCGTCCGTGCGGGCCGCGGCAAACATTGCCGACGCGCTGCAGCGCCGCGGCAGCCCCAACAGCATTCTAAAGGCATTGTTATATTGAACGCGCAGGGCGTTGTAGGCTTGCTTCGTGTACTTAACCCAGAGACCGCTTGAGTAAAAGGATGTACAATACGCATTGAATAGCGTTATCTTAACGCTAACAGAGCATCGAGCAAATCTCCGAGCCAGCATATTGCTTCTCACCGCTAACGCCCTGCGCTCCCTTTCAATATCTTCAGTGTCGTTAAGATTCTCGGTGACCACGTGCCCCAGATACGTGAACCTGCTAACGACCCTGAGAGCAGTACCAGCGAGCACTACGGGGGGCACGTAATAGGGCTTTACTTTACCGGCTTTGAATACGAGCAGCTCGCTCTTCTTGCTATTGTATTTCAGCCCATGCTCGGCCGCATACCGCTCACACGTTGCCAAAAGCATTCGAATCGATCTGATCGAGGGACCCAGCAGCACCATGTCATCGGCATAACTAATGTTGTTGACACATACACCGTCAACCGAGGATCGAGGAACACCGAGTTCCTCGATCAAAAGATTTATGTAGAAATTAAACAAGACTGGTGATGTCAGCCCCCCCTGTCTCACGCCACATTGTAATGTGTATTCACTAGATAAAGCATCAGCCCATCTCACCTGATTAAGCTGGTTTTGGTACCAATATTCAAAAAGTGACACACACTCGCGCGGTAGGCTCGTGCTCCTTAACTTGTCCCAGAGTACGTCATAGGAGACGAGATCAAAAGCTTTTGACAAGTCAAGGAAGCACGCATACACCGGTGTTTTTCTACTTGTGTAGAACTCGACGGTTTGCTTAAGGCTAAGAATTGCACTTTCTGTAGACAGCCCGGAACGAAACCCGAACTGTGCGTCGTGCAAATGCAGATGTTTATTTTGATTGGTGGATTTAATTTGGTGAAGTATTTTGATTGGTCAAATTAAAATGTTTTGTACTAATAAACAATTCTATTTTCCATTTCATATTTTCCCTAGGGGAAATATGAATATAATGTATTCTCTAGGGTTTACATGTACTACTTGAGTCTCGCTTGATAAGTCTAATATGACACACTTTTTGAGCATGAGAATTGAAAAATATTTTATTTACCTATTTATACATACGTACGTGCAACATTCCCGTCTAGCGCGATGGAAATTCGGAAAAGCCCCCGACGGCTGTAGTTCAAAATGTAGCAGACCTCGTTTTTACCCGACTACCAAAGGAGGAGGGTAATGTTTTTGACCTGTATATAAGTATGTATGGTTTTTCTTTTTTATTGTAAAGGCTGAAGGAATGGGCCGATTTCGACAAGCGAGTTGTCAGATTCATATTAGCGTCGTAGGTGTGACTGAGGACTACTTTTTTATATGAAATTGGCGAAATAAATAAGAAATACATGCTAACTAACATTATATTGACGACATTATCCAAACAGCAGTTGGGTTTTTAAAGTTTGCTTTTTGTTAGACTTCTTTTTAAAGTCGATCTTAATCTCAAAATATAGAGTTCGCAATGAACTATTTACTTACCGTTCAGTTAAAGACATAAATCTAAATATAACTTTCACTTTAGGGTTCCGTACCCAAAGGGTAAAAACGGGACCCTATTACTAAGACTGTCTGTCTGTTTGTCACCAGGCTGTAGGTATCTCATGAACCGTGATAGCTAGACAGTTGAAATTTTCACAGGTGATGTATTTCTGTTGCCGCTATAACAACAAATACCTCTACTAAAAACAGAATAAAATAAATATTTAAGAGGGTTGCCATGCAACAAACGTGATTTTTTTGCCGTTTTCTGCTTGATAACGGAAACAGATAGACGCTTGAAATATTCACAAAATAATTATAGTCTGTACCAATTGGAATTGGCAAAGATGTAAACTCAAAAAAACGAACTAATTTAACATTATTCCTCAATAATCACATTATTTTAAAGATCAAGTGAGGTCTTAGCAATGATTTATACACTTGATCTTTACTTTCACACTAAGTTTAAGATTAAATAACAATTAATTATACCATATTTTAAAAAAAACACGCTTGATGAATGTTTGAGGTTATGTGTCAAAAAGTACTAATTTGTTTACATCATTGACAATTTCAATTGACACAAGCTATAGTTGTATATTCACTTTAAAAATAAATAATTAAATTAAAATAAAATAAATACTTAATGCGGGCTCCCATACAACAAACGTGATTTCTTATAGATAATGGTACGGAACCCTTCGTGCGCGAGTCCGACTCGCACTTGGCCGGTTTTTCTACAGGTAATTAACCTCTACACGAAAATTACGCACAAAATGACATAGTTCCTCACGTTCTAATCGCGATGACTCAAAAAGTTACCTAGGTGACTAGACATGCTCTTTTCGGATACCCTTCATTTAGGTACCTACTATTTATTTATAAAGTCTAGACAACACGTAAGTTATACGCACTGACACGTCAAGAGTAAAAATAAATGCAATTTCAAAACCAAAACCTTGACAATGTCATAAAAAGTCCTAGGCAAGCAAAACAGCGGATCAATTTTTACTATCATTACATCAACTAGTTATTTTAAACGACCGCCATTAGGTTCTAGAGATGACTCAAATCTATACAATTGCATTGTTTCACTGTTTGTTTCGGAGGCATACCGTGAACCGAGGGGATTGCACTCTTACTGGCAAAGTGCAGTTAGATTGTTACTGCTTTCTTTAATACGCCCCTGAGTAAACGTAAAGAATACATATACAAACATTACTACCAAATTGTTACAAAGATAAATGTAAGATAAATGAAATAAATATTATCTAACATGAGTTAAAGAAATGTGTTGAATATTTTTTTGCACATTCTTCTTACGGAATCTTCTATAGTAATTCCCTTAAGTATTTAAGAAAGTTTTTATGTGTATTCCATCTGTAAAAGTTAGAGGAAGCTAGTTATATCAAGTATAACTAGCATTAATTCATTAGAGCGCGTTGAAAGTGAAAAGTTACAGTTAGATTTATATCTATACACGAGTGGTTTAATAGTTCATTGCGAACTCTTCATTTTAAATATAACTAAATACACATGTTACGTATTTCCGTGTACCCAACATTTGTTTTTGTATACTTAGGGGGTAGGTAACGCGCATAGGTAAATGTCTTCCTGAGGTTTGGCTGCGTGCAAAAGATCGGTTATGCCGATGACCGACATGTTAAATTAATTGTCCGAGATACTTTATTGCAATAAAATGGTGTCACGATGGGAGTATTGTTATGTCACGGTTACCGAAACCGCGGCTGGCCCACATTCCGACGGTTACGGAAACAATCGACATGTCGGTGTAAACAAAGATGTTCCGCCACGTTTGTCATCGTCGCCTTGCAACTATTGCGGCCGTCGCCTCTGCGTTACGCTTTAAAACTTGCAACACTGCTATAAAAGTATCTTAAAATGCGCTTCAAACTGTTGTGTCAGGAGAATCTGAATTTATTACAAATTATCCTTACTAATAAATTATAAAAGCGAAGGTGTGTTCATTTGTTTTTTCGTTTTCACGGCTCAATACCTCAACAGATCAATGTCATATTTGCTACAGTGATAATTTAAGTTGCTTTTTTATCTCGAATAATTAGATACTTCTCGAGAAAATAGCGATTACCGACTTCAACACAGATGTAGTCGCGTGCAAGACCTAGTAACGTATTAAAAATAACTTATATGTTATGAAAAAGAAGGAGGGATCGCTAGTAAAATGATGTAATGAGTCGTGTCGGCTATGGTTCTTGGTAGGGCAGCTAAAAATTCAACTCAGTCAGTGGTTAAGTAATGGTGCGCAGTGAGTCTTTAACTGTATGAAATTGAATTTCTAATTTTTCATTGCTGGTCAAAAAGAAGCATTTTTAAAATAAAATGTATTCCTTCATAAAAAATAAGTAAGTGTTTCTTTGAAATACCGTTACACTATCAACACTTATCGTATCTCACATAAACCAAACCAACAACCATTTCGTATAACCGCTAAAATCCTTACTCCACCAAACCAGTAAACAAAAACCCCACGCTGCCACTAAAAAGCAACAACAATAGCACCATTAGCAGATGTCATCGTGCGTGCGACAAACAAAAGCGGCCGGGAAGAGATAAAACAGCAAAGCATGTCCGAGCCGTCTCCATACTACCTGTTCCTGCAGTCGCGCTCTCACCCCAATCCAAGATGGTCGTCGTTTACGTGTTCTTATGTAGCCTTGTGTTGGTAGCGGGAGAACATTCTGGAGCGTACTCTTCCCCTCAGTACGCGAAGAAGATGTATCCGAAGCAAGCAATCGATACAAACGCTTTACTGCCGCGAGAGAAACCACCTGTTCCGTTTAAGAGGCACGCTTTGGACAGATTCGACAGTGATTCCAACGACACGGCTCAGCACGCCAGGTCGACGCTGCTGGGGTCTGCTGGTAACTTCCTCAGTGGCGCTGGTGGTCAGATGATGAGCTCTCTCGCGAAGGATTTCCTGGCGAGGTCGACCGGTAGCAGTCAGGTTGGTTTTGACTGCATATCGCAGGTTCGTACAGCACTTTACTTAACTTTGCACGCAATTAACTTAATGGCATATTGCACACGCAGCTACAATAAAGGCAGTGTTTTGTTTTTGTTGCAAGTGCTTTAGGCCGAGACCAAACTGACGTACAAAAGAACAAATGAATCTTTAGTTTAATATTCGTTTGTTTGGGTCTAGCAGCTTCTTTTTATTGGAATAAAATATAAAAAATAAACTATGTTAATTATATTAAAGCGTAATCTTGTTCAAACCCAACTCAATATTTGAAAAAAAGTTCTAGCTTAAAGAACTTTAAGTACGAAAATTATGAATTTCGCAACGATCACCTATGTAAATCAAAAAACCTTACGCTCTTTATCTCTATTATATAGGCTAAATCATCCCTTTACTATCTAAACTCTGTTGCACATGACTAGAAAATCGAAGGTGATTAGCCAACTGAGTCATCGTTAAGAAAATGACGTCACATTTAAAAGCAATCCCTTATCTTTTATGATTCACATTGGCACTCAAAACCCCATGGTTCTTGATAACTCATTAAAATCCGCTTTAAAGTAAAAAGGTCTAATAGTTATTTATGTAACTGGTCCATAATGAGGCTTCTTAAGGTACGAGCGCCGAGGTTAGAGCGCAAGCTTGCGAGCGCTCTAATTACAGGCATGAGTACCTTAAGCGCTAATTATGTACCGTTGCATACATAACTTTTTCTACAAGCTTAAAATGATAATGACAAGAATAAACAATCGCTAACTTTTCTTGTATACTTTCCTCGATTTTTCTGCTAACAAATTACTTGTCAGCAAAGTTATTTTCTTTACTCCGACTGGCGTTACTAATAGTTTGTGAATGTTAAATGTTAACAGATTTCATGCAAATTTTAATAGTTACTAAAAACAGTTCTGACTATTTATCATAAAAGTTGGGATGCCAAAAGAAACGCCATTTTGTTGATATCCATATTGAACGTAACCATGGTAACCAAATAACAAATCGATGGATATTAACCATCGAATTTTAGGAATTTAATAAAAATGTAATTTTAAACACATAATTAGTCTCAAAATTAATTATGTTTTTAATATACGTAATTGTAATTGGTATTAAAATATTTTTAACGGTTTATTATACAAATTCGGATGTCAAGTGTTCACTAAACGCCAAGACTGATATCTGGACTGACCGTAACCATGGTAATAACAATGCTATAATAATTATTATAGAACTGTTATCACGCTATAGGTGGTACTCTGATACCGTTAACGATATCAATATTAGCGGTTTATAGTACGCGAGTAGAAAATCAGTTTTAATGCATCTGAAACAGGGGTCGGAAACTGTTTTAGCTAGAACACCTATTTTGAAAATTTTATTAAGAGAAGGTTTACGAGCATGCAATACCTAATTTCAAATGGCCTAATATGAGAGTAGGCCCATGAATATAGTCGTTTTTATTATGTATTTAATCTGGTTCCCTATCTCTCATGTGTCCCAATGTTCAATTACCCTAAAAAAAAAAAACTTTCAGTGTTGTTTCAGGCATGATAGGCTTTAAGTTGTCTAATTCAGCTGAAAACCAGTTAAGGACAAATAATAATTCGGACAAACGATGCTTTAGGACAAACGTTTTTAGGAATTCCGAGGGACACCCACTTAATCTCATGATATTAAATGTGTAGCCAACCCTAAAATATAATTCCCACCGGCTGTCTTCTCTCATAGCAAAATACAGCAGTGTGAACACTAATGGCGGCCTGGGCTAGTGGAATTTATGGTGGTTTGTTTCTTGCTAGGTCTGAAGACTCATATTTTTAGGGTTCCGTACAAAAAAGGACCTTATTACTAAGGCTCCGCTGTCCGTCTGTCTGTCTGACATCGGGCTGTATCGCATGAACCGTAAAGCACTTAAAATTTTCACAGAGTATCTAAGAGTGTATTGTAAATGAGGCCCTCATACAATAATGGCACGAAACCTTCGTGTGCGAGTCTGACTCGCTCTTGGCTGATTTTTTTTGGGTATGCATCCTTGTAACTGTGTCCTGTATCCCAGAAGTACTACAAGCTATATTTCTGGGTTCTCGTATGGAAGCCCTAATCGTCATTTGTCCTAATGCATCGTTTGTCCGAATTTTCATTTATCCTAACGCCATTTCCGCTTTAATTATAAAACTTTTTAGTATTGTTATAATAAAACCCTAACCTAACCGAACCGCAGATATAATTGGAAAACTTAAAAAGTTGCCTGACTCATCTGAAAACCAGTTTAGGGTAAATGAAAATTCGGACAAACGATGTGTTAGGACAAACACCCATATTTCTGATATGAACATTTATAAAAAAAATACAGAGTAACAAAACAAAGACAGGCAGTGGCGTTTATTAAGAATAACAGTACGTCGGCCAGTACTAGCCAGCCAGTTCATCGTAAATATTAGCAACCCAGACTATCAGTTTCTCATAAAGTTTCATACATCCCTTCACGGTTCTTGGACTAAATATCAGGCGGCCTGACTGACTTGAAACTACTGGTTGGGTCTTTGGGAGCTATCAAGGGATTTTTGGACTCGTTTACCCTATTGTCAACATATTACAGTTGTTTTGAACAATAAGTTTGTCTGCCTTGCACAGGTCCTCAGTCTAAATCTGACCAACCTGGTGATCCTGATCGTGCTGAAGTCACTGATCCTGGCTGCTGGATACTTCGGGGCTGGAACCTGGAAGGGGGGTCACCACTACGCGAGGAGTCTTGACGGTAAGGTCAAAAACGTTTCTACTTTTAGCAAGGTGGTACACTACCTAAGAAGCTAGCGGATCAGGGTTCGATTCCCGGAACATTTAATCTTGTAGCCCCGCTAAAATAATGTTGTTAGAATCAGAATTTTTACTTTGTCATTTAAAGTTCGAAAGAAGTTTGACAGATGGCTTTAGGAGCTCTTGGGAATTAATAAAAATAAATGTATTTAGGCAAGTCGTAATTAATAAATGTTAATAGACTGTTAGTTCATAAGTTTTGACAGCTGTCGTCAGTTAAGTTGTTAGTAACATCGTTTGGTTAAATTGGTACTAAGCGTGCAAAATATTAATCGCCATCAAACTTTCGAGATCGAAAGCTGCGCCATTGATAACGGTGTTGGTTTTTGTAAGCAAAAAAAACTACAAACAAACGTACAGCCCGTATTTTAAATCCATTTCACTAAGCCCCGGCACGCTTCCGCAAAATGGACATCACCAATAATGACCGATTGACCATCGATTAATCTCCTAATCACCATCTGCCTTTCCTGGACAGTAGCCCTCCTAGGCCAAACACGAAGTAGATTCGACCCTATTTTGTTCGTAATAAGGTTTACTTACTGTAGATTTTCTATTGCACATGCGTCGTTTTCCTAATAGAGGCGCTGCCCACCTACAAATACAAGACGGTCGAAAGGTCGTACAAGAGCACAACTTATATACAGGGTGGAAAAAATCAGTGTAACAAAATAAAAACTCTTAACTATTACAAAAATAAATTGAATCAAAACTTTCGTAAATTTGAAATTAATGCATTCTTTAATTTTGAACCGTCAAAATTAAACGTAATTAAGAAAAAATACAGTAGGTATTTTAATGCCACAAACTGAACTATTAACTGTATGCTATGGTATTGTTTTTGACTCGTCTATATACATAATTAAGAGCTATCAAGTTTAAAATACGAAAACATATCAAAAGCAATATGGTTACATCCTAGAACCCCTACAAATGTAATCGATAAGTTTAATGGTATTAATTGAGCCTAAGAAACCATAACACAAAAAAATGGCATTAAATTATTTCCTCTATCCTTATCCTATCCTATTTAATTTATTATTTTCACTAATTAGAAATTGTCCTACACGTAAAATTAGCTATGTTCAATATTAAGCGTAATTTCTTTCCAAGTCCTTTTCGTTCCACCCTGTAAAACAAGTCCGTTTAGCTAAGTAGGATGAGCACAACCCGTTGATGCGTTTGCCGTGTCCCGGCCTAATCCCATCGGTGGGATTACCCAGTCGCGGTGACCGGTGGCTCCCGGCGCTTTTGTTGGGATCCCCGTTTACTCTCGAGTTCATTTACCATTGTCTGGCGGTCACTGTCAAGCGTTAAATAGCCATGTTGGTAGTTTTTGCACGTCTTCCTCATTGCTTTGTTGTATAGGTTTCTTTTTGATTTCTAAAATCTTGTATACGATTAATGAACACACCGTATATTAAAATTGTCTCTTATTCAATTTAACAGATCATTATTTTACGAAGATTTTTCTATTCAAATTGTGCACCTAAGATTATTTTGTTCATAGTTTTAAATATACATAAACACCCGAGAAATATTACCCAAAAACAGGGATGATATTTATCAGGTCATGTATGTAGCCATGTTTCTTCGTAACATACTGTATGTTAAACGCCTTGACAGATTTTAAAATATGGGGTATCATCGGATTGGTACTCGCCCAAGCAGTATCTAGGCTTAATTAAGCCTATCTCCAACTACTTCGGTCCTGATGCTGCAGACCTTTTTTTTTATGCTTATTATTCAGTTTGTTATAAGTATTATCAATCCATAACGGTGCGCTCCAGCAGTCAAATAAACGTTGAACGATCGCGTCCATGTATGAAAAGTTCACAAAAGCTAATGGATAGAAGACGCTTTAAGTTTCCTCGCTTTGACGTATACCTCACATCTTACGAGCACAAAAACCTTGTATATTTACACAGACAACAAGAACGCGTCTTACATCACCGAGGATGAGATCCTCCTGTACCTGAGCTACCTGGCCGGCCAACAGAGCCAGGACTTCGGCTGCCTGTACCGCCTGTCCTGCCAGAAGCCACAGCAGGCGGCGCTCTACTCCTCGGGGGCCGAGATACTGCTGCAGGGAGCTAGGCTACTGCAAGGGTAGGTACAGAATTCTGAGGACCTAGTGAAAAGGGGCTTCAGTCTTCTGAGATTCAAGTAAAAAAGGGTATATGTCTATTAGTCTCCGCATATGACTTATAGCCTTTTTTATTATGAGCAAAATTGACTTAAGCCATTTTTCTCTAGGACACCAGAATTAATCACATAATAATATGTTTTGTTCAAACAATGTGGTAAAGGTACATTCTTAGCTGAGATCTAGAATAAAGTGAATAAAGTTATACTCGTAATGACCAAAGCGCACGTTAAATTCAACAGTGGCACTATGCAAAAAAGGAACTCATATGTACAAAAGTTAATTCTTTAAGTGCACTAATGTCACTATTCAAATAGTTTTACTCGTATATAGGATCACTGTTGGATTTCGCGTGGGAAAGGTTACACGGCTTAAAATAACCAGTAAAGTGCCAAAGGTCAAAGTAAGTAAATGAGTTATCTTTAATTAAGTACGATAAATAAGTCGATCGAAATTGCGATTACATTAATGCTAGTTTACTTACTGCAAGGATAGGTTCAGAAATTGATTTTTTTAAGAAATAATAAAGTCGGTAAATTTGTTAAGTATGATTATCCTCGTAAACCCACCGTCCTAAATTTAGTACATTTGTCAAAGTGACTTTTGACTTTAGTTGACCGACACAAGATTCTTTTTCGAACTACCGAAATTTGACGTGGGCCTTACTAGGTAGTACAACTCCTGAAGAAAAGCAACATATACAAAAAATGGTCAAGTGTGAGTTGGGCCTGCGCTAATTAAATTCAAATCTCCTCGATTAAAATTGAACCGCTTTTGCCCGGTTTTATTTACTTGTTCCAAAGATAAATTAATTGTCATTATTATTTTTTAAATTTACTCGCCGCTTTCTCTCGCCCTTTCTGTTCTTCATTCGGGTGGCCCACGCTATTTCTGTACCAAGTTAAAAATGGCCTTACTTACTTACTTTAGCATTTATATTATAACATAAGGATACCACCTCCACCACCACTACTATAAATGTTTTTCAGGAACACCGTGGAGTTGGAGTCGTACGAAGAGGTATCAAAAGGCATCAAGAAAGCGGCTCAGTGGGGGGAGGAAGGCATGAATTGCGACTCGCGCTACCAGTGTGCGGAATAGTACCACTATTATTAACTTAAAATATATGAGTATTTCTAATGGCGTTCTAGTGATAAACGACAGAATAATTTACAAGGCCCGAGGGCCCTGCCAAGATGCATTGCGCTAACTAGCGTTTCTATTCGTTTCGTTTTTAAACCAATCGCGTCACTGGTAGATCACGTGACTTTTCGTATCACGTCATCTACCAGTGACGCGTTTGGTTTAAAAACGAATCGAATATAACCGTTAGTTAGCGTAATGCATCTTGGCAGGGCCCTCTGGCATTGTTGGTGGCGCACGGACGCCATAACACGGGCTAACTCGCACGGGTGCACGGAGCGGGTGCGCGCGTCGAAAAATATTATAAAAAATCCGTCGCACGCGTCTGCGCGAGTTAGCGCTGCTCATACTATTTTTCGATAGGCGTGCAACCCGCTCCATGGAGGCCCTAAGTATTATTTTAAGACTTAATGTTGCTTAAATATTCGTCATTTTTTATCGTGTTATTACCCTTACTTAAATTAACAGATGCTTATAAACGAACGAAACTGAGATTATTTTGAAGATAATTTATTAAGTAATTTGAATTTGGCTATGTATTTCTCGATGTTATTTTCGTACGAGGCTCGCTTCTTTTCTTTGGCAGTAAAACAATTTTTATAATTTTCCTATACCTATTACAATAAGCGCTTTCTTGTATTTTATTAGTCATGTAAATAATTATTGCAGTACCTAAGTATTGTTTAATGTAAGTAATTCTGATAAAATAAATTAAAAACATTGACATAACTCTCGTTTATTGCAAATTCCCACAATATCTCTTACACGAATATAAAGTCCTTGTCGATTGAAATGGGCAAAGATGGCAAACAACACTAAACGAACCCATTTACCGTCATTACTCCATAATCGTGCCCTTTTGAAGATCAAGGGAGGTGTTTTTATGATCAACTCGATTATTTAAACAAATTTAAGATTACATAACTCATATTATATTCGTACGGTCACGAGCGTTAATTTGGGACCCATTTCAAGAAAAATATGCTTGAAGTCGTCAATGTCATTAGAGATGTCAAGTCATTTGTAACTTTTAGGAAACTCAACCTTATTGTTGAAGAATGTCAGTTTGACTTTGGACCTAAGGTGGGTACCAAATTAAATCTCGTGACTGTATGTTCTTTTAAAATAAAAACACACTCGATGAGCATTGAGATTATGTCCCAAACAGTACTAATTTGTTTACATTTGTGCCAATTTCAATTGATGCCGACTTTAGTTACTTTTTATTTACACAAACACTTCAAATGTTACACTAAAATTAATAAAATAAAACTGAATACTCTATATTAAATCCAATTACATAAGAAGAGTATAAAATCTAAATCAAGTTATTGTCATTTCGAATCATTTGCGAACTTCAGTTAAAACGATGAAAACAACTAATATTACCAGAGGGCTCAGACAAGATGCACTACGCTAACTAACGTTTCTATTCGATTCATTTTAAACCAATCGCGTCACTGGTAGACCACGTGACTTTTCGTATCACGTCATCTTCCAGTGACGCGATTGGTTTAATAACGAATCGAATAGAAACGTTAGTTAGCGTAGTGCATCTTGTCTGAGCCCTCAGTACCTAAGTAAAACTTAACGTCACCTTAAAAATAGGTACCTAAATCAACTGAACTTTTTCGAGTAAGAAAAACAAGATCTCAACTAGGACACCATTCTGTGGACATCATAAAAAAAATCTATAGCAGTTATGAAAACTGCATTAAGCTAGATGCACTTCTACCTACCTACTTTTGACAACTTACATTCAACACGTCAATTGTTGGTGAACTCCGCACTTTGGTAATAGGCTTCTGACTCGACATAACATACAAGTTTGTTCCTATCTTTAATCGGTCCATTCTTAAAAGGCTTACTTATCTGGTAACAACCTCCTTACCAAAAAGTTTGAGTGTTATCGAGGTTTCTGGCTGGCAAATTTACTGGGTTATACATTTTCCGTGTCATTAGTCGGGAAATCTGTAACACGGCATTGATGCATTATGTCAAACTACTAAACATTCCAATTCCTTGATGGTTAGTAGGTATATTGTATAATAAATCAGCTCATCATCATCAGTTTCATTTGCCTTATCCCAATCATTTGGGGCAGCGCGCAGCATGTTTTTTTACACATCAGACTTAAAAACAACCATGGTCCATTAAAAATGTTTGCCTTAGTAACCCTTGTCTACATTTGCATCATGGTCATTTCGTGTAAGATTGTTCCCAGATATTTAGTAGATACCTAAATATGTATAGGAATCTTACACAGATGACCGGACCCCGAACGAGGCTTGTGTAATGGGTAAACACTTTAAAAACAAGCCTGCCAAGACCTAGAAAAAATATAATGCTCATCACACGAATTACCGGGAATTGAAACTGGGACCGATAGCTTCGTAGGCAAACTACCGATTGGGCTAACCGCGTCATAGGACCGCTAGCAAACAAAAAGTTGTAGTGTTAGCTCTGCAAAGCTTTTTTTATGTTAGAATCTTATTCACATACTCGTAAATATACAAAAATATTATAAATAAACCAGTTTACTGATGTCCCTAATATACCCCACTATATTAGGGAAATCAGTAAACTGGTTTATTTATAATAATTTTGTATATTTACGAGTATACTAGAAGCCAAAACTGGGGTTCCTGATACAACGGCAGGATGTTAGCGGCCAGAACCCGACACTCCTATACTTCCACGGCGGAGTGTTAGCGGCGAGTACTCGAGAATATTCCTTCCACGGTAGGGTGTAGGAGCCAGTGATCGAAACTCTTACTTTCACGCTGGGGTGTTAGCCGCCAGTACTTGAGGATTTTACGAGTACGACTACGGGGGCGAGTTAGCAGCCAGTACTCTCGGTGTCCGCTCGGAGGGGTTGGCGGCGCGGGCGGCGCGGTACTCAGCGTACGACACGAACCCGTCGTTGTCTGTATCGTCCGTCTGGAGCGTACGGTCGACTAGCGCTGGAACAGAAAGTGGTTTAAAACAAATAAGGGAAAATTTGACACGGTCTCAATATAATTTCTAGGCTAGTACAGTCAACAAATTTAATTGTTGGGTCCTGAGAAACCCTGTCACAGAAAGCTAATGGTTAATTAATTAGTACTGTATATGCATACAATGCGATAGCTCTTATAAACGGCCTTCTTGTTTGTGCTTCTCTGTTAGTCGCTTTTATGAGATTCTAATTGAATTTACCCGAATCCGAAAAACGTTTTAAGACCTTTTGCACTGTACTTATATGTATAGACAAATATGTACTAGAAAACTTATAAAACATCCAACACTCGGAAGGAATATTTGTATACTCATCAACCAAATACCCAGCATTACTGGATTTAGGTGGACTCGATATATTTAAGGTGTTCATTTGTTTACCACCGAACTAAATGTAAGTTAACCGATTCGTTGCGTCTTTCATTTTCGAAAACTTTTGGCTTTGGCGGCGAACAATTATTTCATGACACGACAGGCGTGCCATACGCCATAGAATATGATGACACGCCGGTCGTGTCATCCGCACTGAATCGGTTAATTGTATTTATTGTTAATTTTACGTTGTTAATTGTATTTATGTACTTTTTTTTTCTCTGTATGGTGTACAATAAAGTGTTTTGTATTGTAAGATAGCAACAGGCCTTTCCTACATTCTGTTTTCTTCAATTACATTGGTTACTTACCAATATAATCATCAATCTCATTAGCTTCTGGTTCTATTGACAAGTCGGCGAAAGGGTCCGTGGGCTCGTGTTCCATTGTATGATAGACCGCCTGAAATCAAATTAAATAAATTGTAAGTATGTACCACCTAAAAATTAACCCGTTTTTATTGTATAATATGTGAATTGAAACCTTTTTTAGAATCCACTTTCATTCATTTAGCAAATACTTTTTTTAAAAGTATTTTTAAAGGTTTGGACGCTTTGGTCTAAAGGTCATAATCAAATTGAACCTACGCAGGTTAGTAAGCCTTTTCCTTGACAAGGTTTTTGAATGTAAATTGTAAAAGTATGGCGTATTCCAATAAAAGGAGAAATAAAACGTTTATTCGACGTTTGATACTTTTAACACGCTACAACAAATATTGACGACAATCTTCAATGACTATCTCGGTTTGAAATAATTGTCTTAAATATTTTTTTCCAATAACGCAATAAAGGGGTTTAAAGGGATTTATACAAAAATGCACCAACCTTAAGTAGTTCCAATCCATCTAGTTTGGAATTCCTGTCGAAGTCGTGAGCGGAGAAGTAGTGGAACTCCAGCTCCTCGGGAGACATCTTTGCCAGAGCTTCGGCGGTCAGGACGTTGGAGTCCTCCTCTATGTGCCTAGAAGAAGAAAGAAGAATTGGGACGGCTTTCCATGTCGTTTACAATCTAAGGGCTGGTCGTAACGTATTTACCAAATTAAAAAGTTGATAAAATATAAAAAGAAATGGCTGGGCTCACAGAGACATGGCAAATAATGTTTTCAGCTGTTCCAAATTTAGAAGAAGAAATAGGAGGAATACACGATCCTGATTTTGACTATTTTACATTGGTATGCTGAACTTGCTCTTTCGTTCTCTATTCGTTCAAACGCTCCGCCAGCCGATAATATACTCGAAAATCTAATTCAAGACCAAAATCTGACAGTTGCCATCTTGATTATTTAGTTCTACTCGTACCTACTTTAACATTATTTCATAAAAACAGGAATGAAAACTCGTGTAACCAGTAATATTAGGGTAAGTTTTATTGATAAAAATATTTACACTTAAACCAAAATGCAGTATTCACAGCGAATGTGCGCTCGTTGAGGTTAAGATTTTGGTCTTGAATTAGATTTTCGAGTTTTATCTTGAGTGAGATCAAGGCAAATGTTAACGATAAATTATGTAATTTTATTATTCAGAGAGAAAACAGAAGAATACGTTTGTATGAACTTAACGCCTCTAGCATATGCTCTTTATTGGTGTGGGTTATCGGTACTCTTGAAGCATTCGAGATGTGGTGCTATCGTCGCATGCTTCACCTGGACTCGTACTGGAAAAGTTAAGAACATGACGGTACTTCGGCGCGTCAACATGTCCGGCGAACTGATGAAAACCATCAAAAAGCGTTGGATATCCTGTGCTTTAGCATAATATATACCAACTGTTGCTAATGATCATGATGGGCAGAAGGCAAGAGACGCGGCGGGAGGCGTAAAATCATTGTTGAGGAACGTCAGGACCAGTCTTCTGACTGGAATCGCTCGCAGTGGTTTCGCTAGGCGGTGGAAACATACAGGTATGCTATGCAGCATTACCAGCCAACCTTCAGTAGTGAAGCAGCACCCTAAGGCGTAACCAGTCGCCGCCACCAACAAAATGTATGACATGATGCGCAACCAAGCGTATACCAGGTGAGATATCCCTATAGAGCTGTATATATTTTGTTGTTGGTGGCGAAAGGTTGTGCCGCCATGGTGTCCCAGTGGGAAGCGGACCTAAGAAGAACAAGATTGGTACTCACTGAACGTCATGCAAAAGCTGCGCGTCGGCAGTGAGCGAGTCGGAACCCCGCGGGCGGTAGTGGTGGTGCTTCTGGTCCACGGGGGACTGCCCGTGGGGGTGGTGCGGGCCGCGACGCAGCGCGTGCGCGACAGCGTTCAGTAAGAGTACTAGGCATGCTGGAACAAGGAAGGGTTGAGAGAAGATACGCATTGCGGTGTGCAAGAGTTTTGGTGTAATTACCATTTACAACAGTGAAATGCTGATATATGAACTAGTTCACGTTTTGTATCTAAGTTACAATGCATAATTTTATTTCAATAAGGTACCTACCTATCCTATCATTAGATTCATGGGTGGGTTTAGCGGTATGGATACTAAGTATGCTGCGTCGGCGTAGTCGTTAACTTAAATTGTTAAACCAGTATAAAGCCCTGTCACAGAAAACCAGTGATTATTTTCGACGTGACTGACAATACATTTTACAAACCATTAGTACAAATAAACTTCGTATAAACTAAGATCTCGCAATAGATTGCATATATACCTAAACATCAAAACATTATGAAACCCCCAAAGTTGCAAAACCAACTCAAAAGTCGGTCACATCCCGCGCACGTGTCGCCAATATTCTCTGCAAACAAAACAATGAAACAAGATCGACACTGAATGGTACCTGTCTGTAATTTGAACGGCATTGTGCTCGCGGCAAGGGTGGGCACAGCTGGCCCAGCCCCGTACCATGCCCCGCAGTGCGGGGAGCCGAAACCAGGGGGCCACTGCACCCCGTCGAGACGCAATATTCACACTTCATTTCACAAGTACCAGCCCATTGCATTTGTCGTCGGCGAAAACGTCAAATTAAATGTTTAGTTTGGCTGCACGATGACAAATTGGCCTATTTTGCGTATTGTTAAAACTTTATTAAAATGTTGATAGCTATTGTCAGCGCTTTATTACCGGTTATAAGAGTTAACCATTATACATAGGAATTCGCATATTCTTTAACCGAGAACAGAGGGTAAGCTTGTTTACTCTAAACGGTTTAATCGAATATTTGAAACGAGTGTGTTCATCCAGACCAGCAAACGCGCTAAAAACAATAATGGCAAAAATTTAAACGTAAAATTCCTTGCAATATGAATCACTACTAGAGAGAGTAATCCGCCTTTGTTATTAATAATTAGATAGATACTTAAAAAAGATAGAGACGTAAGACTCTATAATCATAAAATACAGCCCGGCATCTCGCGTCCACTAAAAAATCCATTACAAAGTACTACTTTCAATAGTCCAAATGCATAATTAAATGTAGCCAGCCACCCTCGCTACGATGGAACAGTTGGTGGAAAGACGAGCCTTTATCGGACCCTTTATTAGGGCCTGTATTAAATCGTAATGGAGGACAAATTATGCGCCTGCGTCGACAAGTGCGCGGTCCATATGTCGGGGTGTCTGTCACAAGCGGCCGAGGAGCTGACACAGGGGCGCCAAGAGAATAAAGCGGTGTCACCCAGGTAATAATAAGTTTACCGAGGGACTGGTAATAAAAATACGCACATGTTGAAGAGCAGAATTATGCCTTTGTAGCTTTGAAACTTTCTGGAGAATGGAAATGCAAAACGGAGATATGAAAGAAACATGTCTGATATACCTGAACATAGATAAGAAATCAAATAATAATTGTGCAAATTGTGGTTATAGAATTATGAACAAGTTTTTAGAGATGTTTGTAATTCTGTAGCTCTGCCTACCCCACTCTGGGAACGAAGGTGTGAATTTATGTATGTAGATAAGAAATCAGTAAAACTAATAATAATACAAACAAACTTCCCAAGAAATTATCAATTTAATTGAAATTTGACAATGCTACGTAAGAAACTAAAATAGGTACCTAGGTAGTTTTTAGTTACAAAAGAAAAAGCTACCATATTAAAATATTGCATTAGTAATACATGCTAAATGATTTGTTAACACAAATACCTATGTTTGCCCAGCGTGTAATCTGTGTGTCCCACATAAGATGTAAGGTACGGACCCTATCAGGGGACCCTGCGGCACTCGGCCCACCGTATTATCGCGATAACACCCTAATCCTGATCACAATGCTCGTACGGGTCAAAAATTCCTTTATCGCTCACCAAATACATATTTGCGGAAAGATATGACTGCAATAAAAGGGTATCGACGTCTATAAAAATGCTTTGATTAACTATCATTCGCAGAACCCTACATTTAATACTACTTAAGTTCTCTTGCAATTGGTCGTCCACTCTACTTAATCTTCATATTTTGTCGCGATAAAAGAAAAGGAGACAAAAGTATAAGGCAGTTGTATTGTAGAAACCGACTCCTTATAATGTCGTTTATGTCCAATGAAAGACCAACAGACATTCAATCAAGCGTTAGGAATATAGAAATAGCCTGAAGTCATGGGCCTATAACCTACAAATTTATTATTTCAGATATCTAAGCAATTATGACTTGTTGAATTAGTTTTATCTACTGATAGTCTAGTGATAAACAAACAAAGTATAAATAAAGCCTTTCCATTAAAATTTGCCTTGAAGAATTTTATGCTACCGGAAATTGAGATGCAAATAAAGTGTTTTCTTTCCAGCCTTGTAGGTACTCTATTGGGCCAAAATTTAAAGGCATATTAAACAATGGTTCAGACACACATGTAATAAGTAAAATAATACACATTAAACTTAGTAGTTAATTTACCTTCAGTCTTCATTTCTTATTTGTTTTCCTCCAAAAACCCATAGATTTTCACAACACACATCTGTCAACTTGAGGGGTGTCACAAGAAATCAATGGCAAGGCGCAAGCGCGAGCGTCGCAAACAAATTTGAACTCTGCGACTATAATTTTGTGGCTATGATTGCTTGGTTCGTAATGCGCATGGCATCTTAAGTTAGTTTTAATTTCTTCGCCCCGCCATAGATGGCGTTACGAGTTTCAAAAGAAGCAAATGCAGGAGAATGGAAAAACAGTGTGAGAAGCTCGGGTGCTTACTCGTACTTACCACTTTTTTAACTTTAAAGTACCTAAAGGTTCTTACACTTTAGACATTTTTTTTAACATAGTTGAATACATATTTGTACTCTGGACATGGCCAGCGAATATTATTTTTAAAACCCAAAATATCCATAAATTATCTGTTCGTAGTAAATTATTGTGTTTTGTAGTTACGACTTTTTAATTTATGGATCTTTGTCCACAGCTCCGTCTGCCTGATAGTAGATTGTTGCATCAAGCAGAAAGTAATATATTACTGCACCGAGCAATAATAAATTGCTTAATGCGAAGTATAAAATGTTACTTTCTTTCAACTTAAAGAAAAATAGGACTAAAAAACACAAATCATATCAAATTCCTAAATTATTACTTCAAAGTGACGTAAACGGAGAAAACGAGTCCGATGACGAAACATGTGCTATGTATACGTGTTCATATACACTTTACTGTAGAGAACACAACAAAATACGTTTAAGATAATAATTCAACGGATCTCTTTCAGCTAACCCTGAATATGTCTACCATCATGTAATCTAAAATCCGTCTTAAATCTTGTGACCGTTTGATGCCACTTGTTGGAATGGCGTCATGTAACCTCTTTTAACATTATTAAAACAAAACAGTGCAGTAATAGATTATATATGAACTGTTATAGCTCTAGAGCAGTTTTGGTTTATTCTGGCAAGGTTTAGTTTGAAAATAAAAATCGAGCTTAGAAACGAACACGCTGTCATATTAAGATATAACATTAAAGTAACGTATGGTAATGGATGGTTGTTCTAAGGAAAAATGTAACCTTTCCGCCAATTTATATTATTATTTGATTTAACTAAATAATGACATAAAGTTCCTAAAATAACGTGTTTAGAATTCATAGATGTACTCAAAAACAACTTAATACGATAGATATTTGACGCACGCAAAAGTTATTGGTTGATAAGCTGTCTTTATACCTACTTGAGTGAATATTTAACGCTAACATGTTTTGATGTTTACAGAATACATTAATATTAAAGTATGACTAAATGGCATTACCTACTTAGCCTAGCATTACGATACACGAATAAACATTCCGTTTCGACGACGTGGTTTGTCTTGTCGTTCCTGCCTACAAAGCTGACGGTCCCGGGTTCGATTCTCGGTAAAAGTCTAACGAAAAATATTTGTTTGATGACCTATTCGTTTATGTATGTATTTTTCTATATGTATAAGTACTATACCGATGCTTCTCAGTTATCGAACCAAGGTTGTGTGGGGTCAGCAGTGTGGATCCCAAAATATAATGTTATCCTCAGCTATAAGTTGCCGTGCTATTCCTCTGTCTTCACAGGGGACACCTCAGCAATCTATGAAGCATTAATCTTTATAGATTCTCACAACCTCAATAACTGTTCGATTTTAACTGATTCGAAAAGCAGTCTCCAGGACATTTTGTCTAACCAACTACGTGCAAAAATAAAATTTCCTTTTATCTTAAAAATTAAAGTTCTGTTACACCGCCTGTCTGTGAAAAATACTAAGGTCTCACTTGCCTGGATACCTAGTCACACCGGTATTCGAGGAAATGAAGTAGCCGACCAGCATGCTAAGAATGCCACCCTCAATGGCTGTCTCTCCCTATACAGGTGTCACACTCATGATTTACGCACATTGGCTAAGGTCCGTTTAGACGAAGATTGGTACATTGACTGGATCAAGTCGAGTCAAGTTAAGGGTATGCACTACTATGATGTTCAGGATAGAATTCCGATAAGACCTTGGTTTTTTAGATACCGAGATGCAAATAAAAAGGTAACATCTACGATCTGCCGATTAAGATTGGGCCATTCGTGCACCCCTGTCTTTTTAAGTAAAATTCACGTAAGGGATTCCTCGATCTGTGAATGTGGTCTGTACGAAGATAATCTGGATCATATCTTTTTTTAATGCTCCAAGAGGTCGTTTTCCCTGTACGACCTGCTTCCCGAATTTATTCCTCGTCCCATTAACTTTAAAACCTTACTCCGTTATACCTTTACTCCTTTTATTAATATTCTGTGTGATTTTATAACTAACAATAGTATTCGTTTGTAAGTAGTTGACTTTTCATTCACTGGTGGTCTTTAGCAGCAGTTCAGTTCCCCCCCTACCGCCCCCTTTTTTTTACCGTTTCCTCCCCCTTTTTCCGAAGGTTTCTTACTTTGTATCTTTTTCTACCTTGCTATTTTCATTTGACTGTTGACTCTAAGCAGAATCTTTGACATTGACAACCGACCATCACTGACGCAACTGACTGACATTGGCACAAGCCCTGTGGTGTCTGGCTGCCATATAAAGAGAAGAAGAAGAAGAATTCCGTTATCGAATATTGTAAGCTAATGAGATCCAAATTTGGAACATCTTCCAAAATTAACAGCTGTCATCGCTGTCACCTACTACCACAGGTAATGCTGGTCATTGCCTACGGGTTTTGAACGCATCATCATCATCTCGAGCATCTATTTGTCCAGTATTGAACATATGCCTCCCCAAATTGCCTCCATTTATTCCTAGATGACGTCTCTCTTCTCCACTTCCTACCGGCTGTTACCACAATGTCGTCGGACCATCTAGCTTTAGGTCTACCAGGTCTTCGGCTGCCTGTTCTTGGCCTCCACTCTGTAACGTTCCGGCTCCACCGATCGTCCGAACATCGCAGGAGATGCCCTGCCCATTGCCACTTGAGACGGGAAATCCTGTTACCAACATCCGTCAATTCGGTCTTTTCGCGTACGCATTTGAACGCATAATAGAGGACTTATAATATGGGTGTAGATAAACTAAATTTACAATATTTGTATGAACGCGTCAGTTATGGTTTTTTAAATGCTTCCTCCTTGAAAACTACTATATGTACAAACATTTATTATATACCATTTTGAACCTTATTTAATCAGGTAATGAATTGAAAAACAACAATACAATTGGTCAACTAGTTCTTGATTGGTTGTCAATTTTGGTAGGTAAGTCATATCTGTAGGTAATCGTATGAGATGTAAGTTCAAAGCTGATATAAGTATATTATTGACCGGTACGGTATATTCGTATATGTACGCAATTACAGCTTTATGAATTTGAGAGAAAGTAACTATGTATGTACATACATACAGACAGACAGACGGATGGATTGGAGAAACTATAAGGGTCCTAAGTTTGACTACGGTTCCCTAAAAGAGAGAGGCTCCTCGCGTCTTCAATTTTTACATGAAAAGCCATCATTTCCGAGCAAGTTTGAGAAATAGTAGATTATTAACCAAGGGATGAAAGTGATCAATAGCACCCGAGATATTTAGGCTGCGAGTGCGCCGGCAATTGCACATGTATTTTGAAGGTTCATTTAACACCTATTCAACCGTTTTTTTTTTTATTATTTTAGAATAACAGGAAAGTAAACAAAAATATTCTATTTTATCGTCACGAATTAACTTTGTCCTAATTATATGCATACAAAAAATAGGAGCATAATTTTATTCTTAACACTGTCTGAAGGCGATTTAAAAATAAGTCAGCGTTATTTTATAATTACTGTAGATTACGTCTGTTGACGTATTTGACCAATTCTAACAAAGGCCATTTTCATCCCGTTATTAGGATATAGAAATCTTTACTTTCCGAACAGGGGAGATATAGAAGAGTTCACGTGGTGAAAGGCGAAACAACAATATTCTCAAAGCAGCAGCAGTTTTTGAGTAAAAATTGGATCATGTCAGCAATTTCACCCTCAATTTCGTCCTCATATTTTTTCAAAACTTTATTTTGTCAAGCAGTAGATAATTGCTTTTTCATTTAATTATTTTTATTTTTATTTACACAAAAGACAAAAAATACCCAGTCCAGTACAAAAGACCCCTTTGACCAAAAATAAAATTATATTTTGGCCTGGGTTCATATAAGATTTTTAGCTTCTAAAATTATTCGGTTTCCTCATGTTAAGTACACCATGTATAACAAGATGGTTAATTTAGTGCATTTCCATAATTGCTACAAAACTGTGTTATGGTGTACGATTTATGCAAATCTCCTAAGATCGCCTTTATTACTCAATCGTTAATGTCGTTAATGCTTATTTGGTGTAGGTACCAAGTACCAGGTTAAAAGATTTTTAAAATGTATAGTTACAAGATCTTCTAGAAACTTATTTTACATAACATAAACAGGTACCTCCTTTATGTACGCTCTCAAACTTGTCAACAACTTAAAGCAGAGCTCGTCGGGCCGGCTCGCTGTCTTCCAACAATCACCTTTCAAACTTACTAATAGGATTCATTTTGTAATGCCTCAAATGTGAAATAGATCTTTATTCCTTTAAGGGGAGACACGGAATTTGCTAGCACAACAACGTTCTTTACGTGCGATTAAAATGTCGTAAGGATCATTCGCAAGCATGCTGAATTGAGCTTAGTTGTACCCAGATAAAGTGTGTTTTAGTTTGTGACTAGTAGATAGATAAAACTTTCTGGAACTGAATTTATTTATGTTTAATAGTGATCTGTTGTGAGGGAGTTAAAAAGAGACGGGCGTATGTAACCGTGTGGGGTTCGCATGATCAATACGGCCGGGGCTGCGTCCTGCGTGCTGGAGGCTCTAATGGTCGTTTTCTTACATTTGCATGCTAATTGCCTTTCCCGCTCAGCCTTATCTTTTTATTACGTATGTTACAAAAGACGGGGAATCGGATACGTTTAAGAGAGATTAAGTTTATCTGGTTCGAAGGACCGTGTGAGTATAATGAGAATGGCGAAATAAGGACATTGTGTAATCAATGTTATTATAAATAAAGTTTTGAAGACAGGAACATGTTGGATTTGGGAGACACGGGTGGATCATGGTGGATCAATTGATGGAAGCCTATATCCAGCAATAGACGTCTTTCGACTGATGTGGTGATGGCCATAATGAGAATATTCATTGCTTTACGTAGGAGAGATGTGTTTATAGGTACGATTACCCTTCTCGTGGATTGTTTTATGTTCCAATTTGTAGGTAATGTATAACATTCGAGATAGAAGATGGTCACAACCATAACATTTTTATCAAACAAGTGTGTTCAACTTCGCAGTTGATCAATAAAATAAAAATTTAAATATCGCTCCACCACCAGTCTGTAAATTTTTATGGCCGACAAAAATCTGTGTTAGAAACAATAAATTTTCGGTTTTCCGTATCAAACGGAGATTTGCGGCGTAGGGCGATGGGGGAGGCGTTGCCTGGCAACCCCCCCTCCGCCCGAAATGAAGCAGGGAGGGGGGAGTCGGATCACTTTTAAACTTTCATGTCGGAAAGTTATTAAGGTTTGCTTGTGGCTCTCAGATTCGCTTTCTTTTAGTTGAAAAACATCGTAGTATGAAAATGTGTTGGGTATAATAGCCCTTAATGGTAAAGTTTAGACAAGTTTAGGGAGTCTAACTTTTTACTAGTTATTTTGGAAAATATTGAAATATAATAACAAAAGCCTACTTATTTTCAGCATAAAAGGCCCTAATTTTAATAATGGTTTACTTAAAAGTTTTCTAAATCTTTCATTTGATTTTGATACTTTTCATAGCCATATTTTGTATGGCAAATACAAACAGTAGAAAATATGCATTTTTCTTAAACAATTTAAAAAATGTGGTTTTGTAGCCGGATAACCTTTACTGATCGGATAGTATTTTGACTGCACGATACGCTTAACTAAAGAAAACAAAGAAATAAATATTATAATATTTTCAATCAAGCTATTTTGTGTGGTACCTAATTGCCGTGACGCCTAATAACAAATATTTAATTAGATCAGCCGAAAGACGCCTAATGCTGGACAATGGCCTTCCCCAAGGAGGTAACATTGAAATTTGATCTGTTTTTAGGGTACCGTATCTTCAAAAGGAAACGGTAACCCTTATAAGAACACTTGATTTTCCATATGTCCGCCGGGCTGGCTCGGCTACTGTTGGTCTGGGGAAACTGGAAACACGTGAAGTTATTAAGGTAATATAAATATCAAAAATACTTTCCCTTGAACGCGAATGAATTCGGCCATTTATGCCGCATATTTTGGCACTCACTTATATCGAAATATAGGGTACTTCCTGTCGACCGAGAATCATACAATTAAGCAAGAAACATGTAAAAAGGAAAAATAACTCAAGGTTCGGGAATAAATTTAAGGTAGACAGTAGTTTTTTTACTAGTCAATTATGTGTCATGTGCACGGCATTCAATTGTTCCAATGTGTTTTAATTCGACCAACCAAGAGTAAAGTTAAATCCTAAATTAGTCTGTAAAATCCTACCATTTCATCTCATATTATCAGCCGTTTGCCAATTTTCTGAGTTAGAATAGTGCCACTCCATGTCTTCCCGTGCATGTCGTAAGAGAAGACTAAGGGAATAAAGGCTTGTAGTACTGTTAGGCGATGGGCTTGCAACCTCACTCACTCACTAATACGCTGGTAAATATCTTAGCCTAATTGTGCAAATTGTGGTTATAGAATTATCAACAAGTTTTTAGAGATGTTTGTAATTCTGTAGCACTGCCTACCCCACTCTGGGAACGAAGGCGTGAGATTATGTATGTATGCCAATTTGATCCAAACGAACTATAAGAGATTTTTTTTATGCAATTGGTTCTTCTCGTGGCACCACGAACCAACGAATGTTAACTAATGGCACCAATTGTTCATATTAAATACTGTTAGACGGGAAAATATCAATTGGGAACATCACTAATTTCGGAACGCATCCCTATTGCGTTTGACAGATAAAAATCTCTTTCTTTTGGCAGCATTGTGTGCTCTCCATATTTTAACTTGTGTTTTCCTAATTAAAAGTTTTATAAACCATTTTATACGTATTAGTACCCTTTGACATACAACCACTTACTTCTAAAACACCGCTCTCTTAACCACCTACATATTAAACCATTAAACGTATTTATCGAATACGTACATACAGGCATATACGTACTTTCCTATTCATAAATTAACCAACACAAGTACATCGAAGCCAGCAAAGCGGTTGTCAACAGTGAAAAAAGAACTTTAAAAAATCTCTTTCCCCTTTCATTTAATCTTGGAAAATGCTGGCAAACACCACGCTACTTACCTGCCATGAAAAACGAATGCTTGCACTCACCGCATGGAACGAACATTTTATGAGAGCAAAATACCTTTACTGGGGGAGAAGGGGGACATTTTACTTAGAGATCCGTTTCTGGTTTTTAATATTCACAGATAAGTTCTTCGAGTTTTGAAGCCATAACAATTCTTAATGCAATCCAGGTCCAGAAGTTAGTTAAGATTTTTATTCTAACACGATCAGAGGCTTCTTGTTTTTTTCATACAAAACTTACCCTAAATAGGATCTCCAAAACTTGTTAATGTAAATAAATAGATAATCTTCTTGAACGGCTCAACCGATGTTCATCAAATTTAGCGAAAAAACACCCCTATTAAATTAACTCTCTGTTTAAAACAAATCGCACTCGGGTCGGTTTATCCGTTTAGGAGCAACTGTTCCACTGACATACACACTCACACTGATACACACGTCAACTCCTAGACCACCCAACGGATTTTGATATAGTTTTCACCATCAGTTCGATATTTTTCCATGGAACGTTTATAATAATTTCTGGTTTATGTACATGTGTTACAGATATCACATAAACTAGTTCATTATAATTATCATGTTGTCATTAAGCATAAACACTAAAAACCTTTAAACTAAAACATAAAACGGTTGGTCGTAAAACTCCTAAAAAACAAAAGCTTAACGTTAGATAATTAAATCGCCTCCAACCTTGAAAGAAAAAGATAAGCTATCTCCGCCCGGTGGAGCTTCGCCGTATTTTTCTTGCAGAAAGTTTTTAACAGCGAAGAGCGATGTACAACATTGATGAAGGAAGGAAACCGCGCAGGGCCCGAAGGTGCTTTTAGCCCCTAATTGGTGAGCTTTTAAGTTTGCCGCGCGTTCGTTTGACGTCGCAGCGGTACTGGCGACGAGTTAAGCGGACGTTTTGTTTAGACACAAAGACTTTTGCAAAAAAGACGGAGCTTTATGTAGTCATTTTGTTTGTTTATTGGTAACTGACGACCTAGTGAAGATTGAGGGGTACCGATGGATGCGAGTTAAACAAAAATGACCGTAGGGGAGATTCTTGAAGAAGGCTAGCCGTGAACGCAATTCGGCTGATAATTGGTAAATCCAATTAATAAAACAAAGATAGGTATTAATATTAAAAATTGTCTTAAACCTTTAAGTTTTTGGATATTTGCGACAGTAAAGTTCAATACTATGATTACTAATTCTTCGTCTTAGCTTAGATACAGAATTATAGCTTATTTTAAAATTAAAATTAAATGTATATTGAACAGTAACAAATAAATTGATTGAACGCTAGTGTATGTAGGTAAACCTGCTTTTGTTTCATTCGCCTAATTAAAAACTGGACACTTTTGGTCACCTGCTGGTTGGTGATTCCACAGGCGTTTCAACCGCCGTCAATCCGCTGTGGTAAGTATTTAAGAAATAGGTGATAATATACTTAAAATTCGATCAATTGATGCAAGAAGTACGATAACAGTATAGCTCCGTGTGAATGTTAGCTGCTTGGTGTAGCTCATTCTTTCAATATTTATGACAGCGGTCTGACGGCGGTTGGAAACGCCCGTGGAATCATCCTGGTCACCACTAACTGGCACGATCATTTACTTCTCCCCAAAAATTATTAAATAATATTAAATGAATAAACAGTACGAATAACACTTGTCTCCGCGACTGTACTCATATGAAACACCGGAACGAAAACACCGGCGCAAACATTCGGTTCGAGATTCACGAGGTATGATGACAAACTGAGTTAGGTACTGATATCTAGAAACCACCTTTTAGTCGCAAACTCGTTAATAACTAATGTAAGTGTTTTAAAGCTTATACTTGCTTGCTTTCGGGACATTAGACGACATTATAGACGACATTTTAGCTTAAAATGGTTTAATTTAAATGGTCAAATCTGAATTATATACTTTGACGCAAAACGTTTCGTTTTGTTTTAGAATGGATAATGTGAGGAATTTTACTTTTAGCTTTATTTTTCACCAAAAGCAAGAATCACATTTTACTTTATGTTACTTTGCTATAACACGGTCGCTCTATTAAATAATTTTGGATGAGTTCACTCGTCATATTGTAAGTGAAAGTCAGTGATTTTCTATTAAGATTCTGAACCCAAATGGAACCAACAGGACCCCAATACTTAGACTATGCTGACGAATCCAAATAAATAAGCTCCAAAAAAATGCAGCAAAACATTTTTACAAAAAAGTCAATCAAAAAACGGCTAACACGCCTCCAAAAAATCCCTCGCCACGTGTCTCCAATGAAAAAGTTAACCGTTCGAATGCTACCCGAAGAGCGGCGCGTGCCGAATCAACGCTAATTCCGCGCACTATCATTTCCCTGTCAAAATATTATTGCAAACAATCGACGCGCGCATTCACCTCACACCTCTCCCACACCCACTCCGGAGCAACAAAACAAAACCACAATTAGCATAATAGTTACTTTTAAAACCCATTGTGACTCCAACAATGAGCAAATGATTGGGGGAGAACTCTACAGTATAATTGGCCTTTTAATTGAGACACGAATAAAATATGTCCTTACAGAAATGCTTGAACATCGCAAATAATTAATTATCTCTTAACCAGAACGAATCGGGGTCGTCATATAAATTATTAATCTCGGAAAATGGTTCAAAAAGGATGAATTATAAAATTAGCTGTCAAATTATTCGTGGGACCGAAAAGGGAATGCTTTTAAGGGGTTAACACATGGTCCGGGGGCAGGTGAACCCTGCAGGGGTGTTCTCTTAAGAAACACATGAGTGACGAACTCGGCCGCAATTATAACTTGATCCGCGTGTCCGTGTGCCTTATAGGTAAATAGTTTGTCGATGTTATTTACGAAGAGCTCATTCAGCATTCTTTGTAACATTGGTTAGTTAAAGTTGTTACTGTAGGGTGTGGGTGGGTAATGCACTGCTGCTTGCTGTTATCGAGATATACTTTATTTCTACACTGAAACTGACTGAATTGAACACCATGTTTCCCAAATCCCTACATTCCAATATCACGCCTCAGATAGCGAACCTTCACATACAGATATCGTCTAGGTTGAATTGACGTGCCCTGTCATAGCAATTTACATTATATGCCAACGACGTTTCTATGAAATGTTCGATGAAGAAGTGGTATTTCAAGTAAGACGAGCTCTACCGCTGCGTAATGTTTACGTGTGGGCAGATCAAGTAATGATAGCCGTTCAATTTCAGCGTCGAACGAGCGAACAAATAAATAACACCTACCCAAGAAAAAGGTAAGTCGCAGTCGCAGGGTTAACGATTGAAGTGAACGAAATACGTTAATTGTCAATTAATTAAAGGTTTGCGGTTAGCGTTGGGTTCAATTGATGTTTTGCAAATTGACCTTCTGTTTAGAGTCCGAAGGTACTTTTCATTCTGTACTTAGTATAATAAATCTGAAAGTGTATCTGTTCGTGTACTAAACTTCCATTTATAACAATAACCCATTGAATACATTTTAATTGAATTTACATTGGGGTAGTCTTTGCCCAGAGATTAAGCTTAGGCTACGCCAGAAATTTTACAGATTACGGAAGTGAACTTATTGTAAAAGTAAAGTACTTTATTCAATTGTAACTGACTATTGCATAAAATTATTTGCAAGCCTGTTGCTATAAACTTCAAATAAAACCGGATATTTGGTATTCCAACGTTTTAATTTACACAAAACAAACTGTTGCGAACGTTTGCTGTTTGCTCCAGCATCGGGCTCAGCAAAACGAAAAGTTTAGCTTCAAAGGGCAAAGGGTGCATTTTAAAGTAAAATTGAAACGTTCCGGAGAACTACAGACAAATATCGCGACACCATTTAACGTAGACCTAAATCATTGCTTAGTAATGCCCTGCCGTCGCCTAGGAAATTGTTCAAGAAGGGAAGGGGGAAGGATCTAAGTGCGTTGGTTGGTGTGTAGGTATCGGATAAACGGTGGGTCCGCGTCGTCGGTGCCATTAAAAACTTATTAAACATCATCTCAAGCAATTACCCTGCCCCTAGCTCCTCCCGCCCCCTCTCGAGACTTCGTCCCGGTAGTATAAGAACGGAAAGGCTATGTATTTTAAATACCATCTATTATGTGGAAAACAATGTAGGTTTACCTCGGCGAAAGTGGCAATTGCTTACTCTGTTAAACGAGTAACTCTGCTGCTCTTAGCTATACGTAATAGGCTTGTATTATTGAGAATAAACTACTGTCAAAACTATATTGAGAGCGGTCGATTTTTATAATGTATGTGTTCTAGGAAATCCAGATCAAAAAATAGAAACATTTCAAAAAACGTTATATCTATTGCTTAGACCAGCGATCCCCAAAGTGGTCTATATCGACCCCCAGGGGTCCACGACGACCTGCAAGGGGTCCATGTACGCGGAAAAAATAAATGGGGGTCCATGAGATGAAAATGGGGGTCCACGACATTGGATCCCATTTAAGCAGGTCGTGACTGGTCGTGACTTTAATTTTGGCATTTCGTTAATGGAATAATCCATATTCATACACAGATAGTAGGTACCTACTTACTTACGTAATACTTTCTTATAAATATATAAATAAACAAATATTATCTATAGCTATAAATTATGTTAAAATTTTCTCCTTGTGTAGTTTTTAACTTAATAAAAAATATTTTTCCGCCCTAAATTTTCATTGTAGTATGTGCAAATTTTTTGCCGGCTAGACCGCCAACGTATCCGTGCAAAAATCCCGATATTTTTTTGCCTAGTTTTTACGTGATAACATAAATATTTAGGTAAGCAGGGGGTCCACCCAAAACAGAAACAAATGCCAAGTGGTCTATGACACAAAAAAGTTTGGGGACCTCTGGCTTAGACTAAGACGATTTCGAATTTGAGCCCAGACGAGAATTGAAATGTAGAACTTATCCTCTAAAGTTCCACGAAGTAGTAACAATTGTGTAAAGCAAGTAGGAGTATGTAAATAGCTGTTATAGACTACACCTACTCTGCCCACCTAAGCTAAGCTCAAATTCAATACCCAAAGCAGTTTTATTTCTTTTATGTAAGTAATGAGGTTGATATTGCTACAGGCGTTTTATTTGAGATACTGCCTATCGGCTTAGGAGAGCAGTACTGTACGGTCGAGTTCATAAATATGTCACTTTAGTACCTTGTCACTTTAATCACTATGACAATTAATATATGGCAGTTTAAACATGACATTAAAAAGACAAGGTAGTAAAGTGTACACGTATATTTATGAACTCGACTGTAACTCAAAATGTCGGAGCGGCAAGGAAACGTCTCGTCAGCAGTAGTGGTTGGTATCATGCGTACATATGTAAACGTACCAAATATAAACAATATGCCTATACTGCGATCCTTTCTTGTGTAGAATCTACAGACTCACGATTCTTTTGTTTAATACAGTAACGACACGGAAAATGTTGACCACTTGCTACTGTTTATAATTTAGCCGAGTAATATGAGTACATACGAAGAATAGACTCCTGCTACGACACACGACCTTTTCCTTAAAAACATCATAGAAGGAAAGAGAGGCAGAGGAAGAACAAGAAGAAATTAGTTTGAGCAAATAAAAGAGAAGGTTAAGGTGGTACCAGAAATTCAAGCAGTTGACGGAGGACCGGAGTGGTTGGCGATTACTCCACCGATTTAAAAAAAGCAAGCTTTCAAAACCCGACTGTTGCTAACCAACTTTAAATCGTTATAAATCCTAAATGATCATTCAAAATGAAAAATGATAAAAGAAACATGGAGATGATTTTTAAATCCCTATTCAATGATACCCCATTTGCCATACTTGGCCGACTTTTTTTTTAAGTTCCACAATATGGCGTCTGGTTGCCGCCATATTGAATTTTGATTACTGTCATATCTTCAGTGACACTCACCAGATTAAGACAAATCGATTAACATAAGAATCATCAAAATCGGACAACGGGTTTAGTTTTTATAGTGCCACAAAGCATGGCTCTTAAATAAAGAGATAGAGAATACATACATTATTTTGATGTTTATTTATTTAGTAATGTATTTAATTAGAATTTTACTAGTATACTCGTATATTCGTTTATTGTATATGTCTCTTTAATTGTTAACATTTTAGCCATATGATGTTTTTATTTATATTTTAATCGCTCAAACGTTAACCGGAAGAAATCTCTTAAAGGGATAAGTCCGCCTTTGCACATATCTTTTTTGGTTCGGTTTTGGTTGGTTACTTTGTTATTTTCTGTTTATGCAATAAAGAATTTACATTCATTCAAACATACATACACATCAGCCGAAAGACGTCCACTGTTTGACATAGGCCTTCCCCAAGGATCTCCACGATTGCCAGTTTTGTGCTACTCGCATTCTCATATACACATACTTACTGGATAAACGAGTAAAACCCAATTTGCTTTGCACGGCCAAAATCCGAACCGCGTGGCAAATGGCTCGAAACGACCTCGTGTTGTGATCGCACTTTGTGAACTATTGTGATTGTCAAGAAATTTATATCGATAGTGTTTAGTGTCAGACCACTTAACATCTTTATTTGTCCTGCAAAAGTATGATAAGACATTTTTGAGTAGAGATTTTGTTGCTGACCGTACTTTGTTTTGTACAATCATTATTCAGATCATACTCGGTCGTTAAGTTTATGTAAAGTAGTTTATGAAGATCATATCGCCACCTTTAGACTCTATCATTAGATCAACTCTTGGACACCATAACGTTGCATTGTCATCGGGCTTGCATACCTATGTATTTTTTCCTAATTGCAACCCGTTCGAAAAACGATCACTGATTCCAAATTCTAATATGAGTAGCGAATTTTAAAAACAAATTTACGGACAAACAAACAACCATGTCAAATTAAACAAAATAAAAGTATGTTTATGTTTAAACCATCTTTCTAACTACCAAAGTATTAGTATTTGCTGTTACGTCACCATTTCTGTTCATTCTGTTTACGCGAGCCTATCTCTGCTGGCTTCAATCAAATCACAGCTATACCTGTACACTGTTTGTATGTATGTATGAAGCAATCTGCGGGGTCTGGCAGGCCGGAACCGGGCAGCCGCAGAAACCTGCTTCGGCGTCTACAATTTTACTACGGCTCGCTTCGCTCGTGCACAAAATGCTATTTCATGCTTCGGTATTTATTTGCTATTAAATTGACGGAAAGGAAATTTATTGGGTGGAAGGTATGAAAGAGGAAATGTCATTTTTATCAATAAATTACAATCGTGTTAAGAGCAAGACAAACTATTGGACTTAATTTAAAAAGTACACCTGTGCATATCGACGGTAAAAAGCGTAAACGCTGTAACCCGCAAAATCAAACTTTACACCAGAGCCAAAAAACTTTTGAAATTTTACAAAAAAAATCATATCTTTTTTTTTATTTGAGCGATCGGTGCCATTTTTATACTACATATGTATTTTCAAATTCCCTATTAGACCATATGCCTGTCGTGTACCAGAAGTGACTAGGTTTCTTTTTAGTGTCGGTTACAGCAACCTGACTTTTTTTTTCAATACGATAAAACGCTGTTAATGATTTTGTTAAATGTATGGAAAGGTAATAATCAGTGTGATTTCTAATAAGCGTAAGTGATGTAACCACCGTTCTTTAAATGTTGAGCACTGCCTAAATTGATGTTATGCTGCAGTGCTTGCAGTTTAAAAAAATCATAATTGTATTCAATGATAGATGTCAAAAAAGGTTATTGATATTAAAACGACGTAAATATGAGATAACATTTATTAATCCTTTTTTAAAATGTTATCCTAAAGAATTAATTAATACGAATGTGTTTGTATGTGTATGTAAATATATTTTCAATCCTCCATTGCGTGCCTTCTCTGTTACCTTCACTATTTTCTTTAAAAAAATGTATATGTGTGCCTTATGGTTGGTGAATAAATGTATTTCTTCTTCTTCTTCTTCTTCTTCCATTAGATATAAATATCCGAACATCTACATATATATATATAAATATATACATGCTTATAAACATTTACAATACAAGTCTAGTTGAAAAAAAAGAAATACATTTATTTTAACGATAATTATACATCGCTACAAACACTTCGTATAAAAGAAGTATATTATTATGATAAATTAAATATCACAAGTTAACTTACTCATGAAATAAAGTCAATTAAAATTAAAAACATCAATGTTTAACAAACTGAAAAGTTTAAGACACTATACTAGCGTTTCTTTAAACTAATAACTATTATCAAAGTATTGCTAAAATTCGTAAAGTAGTTTTAATTACTTATAATTATGTAAAGCAACACTTAATTCTCAGAATTTATCATACTAAGTAGTTACTATTTAAACGAAATAAGAATTCATTAGTATAGTATTAACTATTCACATTATTTGCACTGGTTTACTATTAAAATAGATATAATTACATTTTAAAGCTTTGTTGTCACGCGGTGAAAGACCGTTACACCACACACAACTTGATCCCACGGCGGTCTCAGACTGACTGATCGGGGCGGTAAGCCGTTACCCACACAGCATGAGCGCGTATTTAAAATACGGTAAACTCAAGCGACCAATAATAAGCAATCGTTTAAGAAATGAGGTAAAGGTCAGTAATATTTTTGCGTATTACTTCATATTTGGTGTAACTTGTGAGTATTCACATTATGGTGTCTGATTAAAACGTAGTAAGTCACTATCATCTAAATATATTTTACAGAAAACGTAGTAAGTGTAGTGTCACTTTTTTTTTCAATACGCGTAAACGCTGTAAATGACAGTGGAAATGGTTTTACGCACACAGTAACCTACTGGACTCGAAAAATTTGTAAAATTTGAATTGGTGTAAATGCAAATGCAAAATAAAGACCTGTTTTTTGGCGGCTTACAGCAATTAATTTTGCTATATATTAAAAAAGTACATAAAATTTCAACGCTGTACAGAATTTTCTAATCGTCGTAGAGCCACGAGACCCGGACCATTCGACGCAGAAAAAAAATCTGATTCCGAATATGCAAAAAAAATTTTTTGGTACTTTGTGGGTTACAGCGTTTACGCTTTTTACCGTCGATATAGATAACCATCTTATTCATAAACGCACTATAGCTAAAGTATGCTTGAAATATGCATTGCTCTTATCTGTCATTGTGACATTTCTATTTGTCAGAAATGAACAACGCATACTTAACTAAAACAGGTTTATAGTGCGTGAACGACAATCTTTAATCTTTATTGGACACACACGATAGTAAACTTAAACAACATAACATAACACATTGATAAAACTACACAAACAGCAGTCTTATTTTTTATCTGAATTAGCGAAGATAGGTGGTAATATAAGGTGTTAGTGAAATTTTACTAAAATATAACTTTGGAACAGTAGAAAATCGCTGAACATACATGGGGGTGAAATCGATAGGTCTTGACGTCCTCTATCGACCAGCTTCGTTTGATCCACTCCTCCTGTTACACCCTGTATAGAGATATAAATACTTATAAAGATAGAAATATTTGTCCTTACCGGGATTCGAACCCGGGACAGCTAGCTTCGTAGACAGGGTCACTACTAACTCGGCTACCGCGTCGTCAATAATACCTCTATGTAATGGTGTAAGCACAAGTATGTTTTCGAGAAAAGAGCCCCAGTACGAGTTGAACAAAGGTTTTCTGCAAGTAAAATAAAAGCCGGGACATATTTTACTATTTTCCAGTGTTCTGTTTAATAACCGCAACACCGAGTATGTCTTGTAATAATTGATTTATTGAACGAGTCGTATGAAGTCCGAATCAAATTCCTAAAAGTTCTTATTTCCCAAATCTTAAATCAAGCTATTTTTGATAAACTTTTAATGACATTAAGGATTTATAATACAACTATAACTTAAGAAATTTTCAAGTCGATAAAAAACGTAAAAATCAAATGGTCTAACTAATTTCCATCTATCCACTCCAAGAAATTCCGCTATCAAGTAAAAAACTTAATCATCCTTTCTTTCCAGACATCATGCAACTGACACAGACACCTACGTACTATTATTTATCACCCCTCTTGTTTGACCATGGCCTCTATTCTATTTATTAAATCTATATTGCCTTTGACATGTTATCGTATTGTTTTAAATTTCGAACGCCATTACTGTCAAATAAATGAGAGCAATCGTAACGTAGACAATACGAAAACACGTCAAAAACAATATGGAGCACAGTAAAATAGGGAGCCCGTGGTTTAAAAAACTAGAGTACGTACATAAATAGGTAAGTAAGTAAATCATTTATTCACAACAATAACACACAGACAAAAAAAAGGAAAAGAGACGACATGTAGTGCTAGTGTTGCGAAACAGTCCCAACTCAGCATGTGCTGGCTGTGAAGCCAACTCGGTGAAATCACGGAAGGCGATACAGACATTACGGTACAGTCGGGCAAAAATGTGGTCTACCCTACCACCCTATGGTTGAAGTTCATTTGCACGTCATGATACAACAAGTTCGATTTTCTCTTGCAATAATATTACGACAGTGACAAGTGTCAACCTTAGCGATAATTAGATCTCACAGAAACTTTTGTCAAAACTGGTAGACCACTTTCTTGGTGATCGTACATTTAAAACAAACAATGAAATAAAATTAAAAAAACATTAGTAGAATTCTATGTAGTACACACGAGTCTGTTCACACACGGATCTTGAAAGCAGAAAAGGTAACTCGCACTAGCCTGTCAGTCGCGGCACTAATTGGCGACGCGCTCGCGCCGAAACTTCCCCGGACGCTTAATACGAACACGGCAACTTGCTCGCACACGTCGTTTTATTCTTGAGGTAGGATTTAAATACAACGGCTCCGAGTCTCTTGACAAAACAGGCTAACTGGCATAGTCAGAGACATTTTAGAGACAACTTTCAGACAAAATTCATTCCTTTTTCGAACTTGTGTGTTAAAAATGGAAGGACTTAATCGCCATTAACAGCTGTGAGTGTGGACGTAAGTGATGTATTTTTTTACTTTACGCTTGCAGAAATTTTAATATTTATAAGAATCATCATTAAACTAGGCTCTAGTATTGTACCTTCTATATGTACTAGACAACGATAAACGTAGGAACTTTTATGTAATATCAGTCCCATCCCTGACGCGCGCCGTAGAACTTTGTCAGAGTGACGTTATGATTCAAGTCGTAAGAAGTGTCAAACAAATTGTCTTATAACGTCACTGTGACACCAATCTATGGTAGTCTGGGCCTGTATTATGGTCGCCTATATCGCGGTGGATAAAGCTTCCGTCACTCTCGCACTTACATACTGGTCAGAAAGTGACAGATGTTTTATCCACGCTTATCCACATCGATAAACACGACTATAATCGGCCCGCAGGGTTCCATTGGGGTCATAGTACCTCTTGCAACCGACTTCGATATAAAGGGTGCAGAAAATCAATGGACCATAAAGGGGAAGCACTTCAAATTCTTAATAAAGCTCTCTTTCTTTTTACTTAAAATAACTTTTTACTTAAAAGAAACATTATTTATTTTTGTTAAACCATGCAACCATGGGCCTAGCCTGCAACAAATAGTCCAATTTGCCTCATTACCCTTTGTCTAAAATATGATAGCTTACTTATTTTTGCTGGTTAGGTATATTGTTTGGCCTAAAATCGTTTGGCCTAAACTCTAGCTTTCACCTTTCAAATAATGGAATGAGGAAAATTGGACTATTGTTACAGGCTAAAACCATACTTGTATGGTTTTACTTGATAAAAAAGCTTAATAAATAGAAAACATTCAAGAGTTAGTACAAAATACTCGCGTTTGTCACAAATAGGTGTTTCTACTTACCGGGAATCGAGATCGGTTGAAGCTTCGTAGGCAGGCTCACAACCTACGACCCACGGTTGTGACTAATGTAAGCCGTCGTCGCGTTCCATTCATCTTGACAGGTTTCGAACGTTCGTTAACTTTTAAGTTAAAGTTACTTGTTAATTGACAAGCCCCATAGTGGGGTTCAATATGTTTTAATTTGCAACAATTTACGACTGACGATGTGAAGCTTAGTTAACAATTTAAAAAATCGTGAAAGGAACACAAAACTCTAATCTTGGTGTATTGTTAAAATTTTGTCGCGTCGAAAGCTAATTTTGGTGGGTAAGCAATTTTGGTGGGCACATAATTAGTCAGATTGTTTCAACGCTGTTTTAATGGATAATGACCCTTAAACGGATATAATAATGTAAACCCTACTAAAAAAATAAAAAACCACCAAAATTAGAATAATTTAATGCTTGTCGAAATTCACCCATGTATAATTATGTAGAATTGACGTACAGGGTCGCCGGTTCTCCTATATCTATCTCATACATATTAACCGATTTTTGATATCAATACCTACAAAAAATGCCCTAAAGATGAATATCCTGTAATCATTAAGGGCCAGCCACGAAACGCGACCACCAAGCAGTAAATTACAGTTTCCATACATTTTTCCAAACATGGACTTCTCACACATTGTGCTCTTAAACACACAATAGAAACTAAAACGAAACCATTCAATTGAATCCAAATTTGAAATAATTTAAAACAAATTCAAATTCTCCTTTCTAATAAATTAACACGTCTTTTAATTCATTTGACGTACGTTCGTCACATGATAGTTGCAATTGACAGATGCATCCTGTACAAAATCCTTTTTATTTCATGTCATGCAAACTAAAATCCACCTTCAAATAGACCATCCATATTCCTAACTATTCCGTAGACAATGAATATTTCGTGCCAAGATACGACTCGGTATACGCTCAACTTTTCACGGTAAATTGTGGCTAGCAACTATCGCTGTCTTACTCTTACCTTGTATAAACAGAATCACTGTTAACTGACCACTAGTGAGCCTTATGGTAAGGCAACAAGATTCACAAATGGTCAGTTACCTGTGTTATGGTACAGTCGACGTCAAAGATATGTTTACACTTTATTACCTTGTCACTTTATCTGCTATGACAATTTCATATGCCAGTTAAAACATGACGTTAAATAGCTAACCCCATTTGCTTCTGTTTAGTCCATTTGAGAAAATTCTCTTTTACCAAACAATTGTCTTCGCTTGTGATATCCATGGACTTATTTCTCTAATAACTCCATGGGAGAGTCTATACATAACTCGACATTGGCGAAATACACGTTAACAGGAGTGAAAGCCATTAATTAAGAATAGAATAGAAAGTCTAAACATATTTATGACGTCGACTGTACTGTCAGCCCAATGGAACCCTAGCCCACCATACAACGGTGTCACAGTGACATTATAAAACAATTTATTTTACTTGATAAAAGCACGTGGAGCTAACCCCTTGTGCTTCTGTTAGTCCACAAGAGAAAATACTTATTTACCAAACAATTGTCTTCGCGTGTGATATCCATGGACTTATTTCTCTAATAAGTCCATGGGAGTGACTATAAATAACTCGACATTGACGAAATACGCCTTAACAGTGGGCCTAGTATGGCTTGCGTGTCAAATGTGGATAAAGCATCCGTCACTCTCGTACTTATTTACGTGTCAGAAGGTGACGGATGCCTTATCCACACTTTGTCACGCGATGAACGTAGCCATGTTAGCCCAGGAGTGAAACCATCAATTTAAAAAATATAATTAGAATTGATACTTCTTATGACTTCACGGTGAGACAGTTATATGGTGGTGGTCAGGCTACCATCATTGGGCTGATAGTAGGTAAGAGAAACCCACAGTTGCTGGCCACAACATTGCCGTAAAAATGTTGCTCGTCTAACCATCCCCTTATATTTATAATAGCTGTTTCCCGCGACTCCGTACGCGCAAAAAAGTAAAACATAGCATATGTTACTCAGAGTTAATGTACGAGTAGCATCCTAATGGTGAAAGAATTTTTGAAATAGATTTAGTAGTTTTTGAGTTTATTCGTTACAAACACACAAAAATACAAATCTTTCCTCTTTATAATATTATAATTATATAATAATATAATATAATAGTAATAGTACAGTATAGACTACAACATAAAGCCCACCCTGTTCGAATGGTGAATCTAATTACGTCTCGCCCCACCTATGCCTCGCACTGCCCGGACAGAGCGAGAAGTCACACTTCAAGAAGCGCCGAGTCAATTAAAACTACCAACTTCTTAGACATTTCACTTCTACTTAACTCGAGAACTTTACCCTACACCTGAATTTGTTGAAAGGGCTTTGTAGCACCTGACGGAGTCGGAGTCTACGTTGGTAACTTTTTTGTGCGTAATACAGGGAAGACTATCTGTTGAGTATTGTAAAGTCAGCTTTATAAGTACCTGTGCACTTTAGTACTTTGTCACTTTAATGACATGTTTGAACTGCTGCACTAATTCGTCAAAGACGTTAAAGCGGCAAGATACAAAAGTGTGCAGCTGCTTATAACGCCGACTGTACTCCTTACAAAGGAGAATAGGCAAATCTGTATGGAACTTGGTCTATGAGCGGCCAAGGATATTTTTTTTATCTAACGATGTGGTATAGTCCTACTGTTCCTTGTTAAAAGTTTCATTACCGTGACTTAATTGTAATCAGAATAAAAGATGATTTTCTTCTACAATACTTTGTGTAGTTTTCCCGATTAGATGTTAGATCATCAATATATCAAATGTTTAGGAAAGAAGGGAAATCTCAACATATATTGATGATCGAACATCTCAAAGTGAAGTATTTAACAACTATCAATATATTATTTATTTACTATTAGGCAATAAAGTACAATAAACAAATAAGTAAAGTAAGTACTTACAAATCATGAGTCACGGTGTATAAATAATCTTAAATCTGATGCTGGTAACAAAATATCTTCTTGAATATCTTGATCAAATTCGGACTTAAGTTTAAATAATTCCTTTTTTTAAAAGATACAAATAAAAGTTCTTTACAAAAAGTATTCCTTAATATCAGAGCTCTCATATAACACTAATTTCATCAGTGGCCGCCGATAGGCCAATTTGCCCATTCTCCTTCACCCTGTATTTAATTAGTTAAATCGTCAACATAATCAATCAAATATTATGGCTTATTGTGTTTTATTTTTAAAGTAAGGAGAAGGTATTTGAGCACACCACCTGATGTTAAGTATAGAATCTAAGACCCATGGACATTTTGGTAATCTCAAGATTGCTCAATCTTTAGGCTGCAAATAAAAGGAAACCTATTTGTAACTTATGAATATAATTCAAAATCCGTCCAGCCGTTTCAATGTAATGAAGTAAAAGACGTACTAACTCGCAACCACACGGACACAATCACAAACTTATAGACACTAACATTTTGGTTGTGTAACGACACTAACCCACCACTATTTAAACCACGACACAGTAAGAACCCATTTTATATTGTCATGGATGCCAGAAATGCATAGAGAATTATAGAGATGTGTTGTGTAAAGCATGCTAACACACTAGAGTTGAAGAACTCGAAAGATGTTCATATAATTAAATACAACACTACTGCTACGGCAGGACAGAGTCGTAGCCTCGTAGGCTCGTAGCCGAGCTACGAAGATGGATTACAGCCGCTGTCTGCGTAGCTTATTCAACCGGAGGGGTAAAATTCAACATAAGTAATATACCATTCATGTTACAATACAATAAAATACAATACAAATACATTTTATTGAACACCACACAAAGAAAAATGAACATGAGAAGTCAAATATATGCAATAAGCGATCTCTTCCAGGCAACCTTACGTAGAATAGACGCAGCAACGTAAAGTTTCAAACAAAGTAGGTGATGCAATCAAGGATATTAAATAAATGTTGTGCAAAGGTTTTATAATAATGCGAAAGGGAAAAAGTTAAAGAATTTATTCGTCAACACATCATAGATAACCTTAGGCCTTTTCAACTTACTATTCTTTCTTTCGTTACATTTGAATAATTTTTGTACAAACGTATTCTAAAGGTGGCGACTGACTTTGTAACTTTTCGGTTTCATGTTTCATTTCACTCGTGGCCGTTATCTAATGGGTGCGATATGATAAGGACCCAACGGGTACGTGGGCGACCCGCGGGCCCTAATGTGGCCAATTTACGTATTAAATAAAGATTTTGAATTTTGAAATTTACATATTTTTTTTAAATAGTGTACCTAGGTGTCACCTGTTACCACCCTGATGTATTCCTTATTTCCGCTGTCAAAAACTGACCAGTACAAGGCAGTGAAACTCTATAGTCGTGGTAGGACCTTGTGCAGGGTCCGTGCGGATCGCTACCACCATTTTATCCATTAACCCACCGCCAAGCAGTAGTATTCGCATTGCTATGTTCCGGTGTAGGGATAAATAATAATAATAATAATAAAATCTGTTTATTTCAATTTTCTGTTATGTTTACAATTTTTACTTAGCTAAAATCTTTATTAATTTAAGATTATTTGGCTAAGTTAGTGAGGACACTATTTATAAGCTATTCACTATTTATTATTAGACATAAGAAATCTCTTAACAATGTTTTTGGTAGACCCCGGTTTAGCCTCTATGCGTTCTATTACATGTTTAGGGAAACTATTTAAAATATGAGGTAGGAAGTTTGACCAAATTCTAAAGCCATAAAGGTTATTACTTCTTGGGGTGATAAATAATTTTCCTTCTTTTAGATTTCGCAATCTATCAGATCTTCTATATTTAACTAATTCCCCCATAACATCTCTGTATTCCAGTATCATAGCTAGCTTCACCTTATCAAACACACTCAGCACTCTACAGTATTCAAATAATCTGTCATAGTTGTGTCGATGTTGGTATTTGACTTTTAGTGGAACAATCGCTGTTAACATTCTTATTTGAATACCATATATACGATAACCGGTGAAATTACTAGCATAGAGGCATTCCATCTTAGTCCACAGGGTTGGCAACGCGTTTGAAGTCTTAAGATTGCAGTTTAGAGATTGTAGTCTTGAGATTTCAAATGTCTATAGGTCTCAGATCCCACTTACCATCAGGTGGCCTGAGTGCTCGCGTGCCTTCACCGTGCCATAAAAAAATGCTTAATACTGCCTGGAACTTGGCAAATTTTAGCAGCTGAATACTGATTCTAATCTTTTTTTTTTCAACAGTAGGGCATTTTCACTTTTCAATTATAACGTAAGTACTTCATTCTATTACGACATTCGTTTATCTGTATCCATCAAACCTCAAACCATATCGTCGTCCGAGATCGAACCCAATACCCCGCGATAATGTATTCACTGCGCCGCATGGAAGGGTTGCTGCGAGGGTGACTGATACACTTGATGGCACGATACTCGATACTTTTGCATGTTAATTATGAACTGTGCAAGATACGGACAGACGGCTGATGAGATATGTCGGTGTTGAAATAGATTTAAGTAGTGATATTGTGACCAAATGATAGCGATACTTTATTACCTTGTAATGTAACTTACTTTTAAGTAAATATTATTGTATTTTATGTTTGAAAAAATGACCTGCTGGAGTTTCTTGTGGCGCTTCCTCTCCGCAATGATGGTCTTGTCAGAAGCGCTTGTAGATACACATATATTACCGACGTGTAAAAGAGCCCGTATGTGGCCAATTTACTGAATAAATGTTTTGATTTTGATTTTTTGATTTTTGACAATTTAAATAGGGATGTTGACTAGTAAATTATTGTTTTCAAGTAATTTAAAAATAGGTTTTTTATTTATTTATTAAACATCCAAATTAAATATGTATCGCAGCGTTTTTAAATAATGAAAGACTACAATAATCACACAGGCTTATGAGTAGTCAGTGAGTTCGGAGTAAAGCCACTCTTGAAGGTAGGTTTTGTAAAGAACCGCTAGATCAAATTACGATCAAGTTTCAAAAGTTATATAAGTTACTACAATTTGGGCTGACATATTTACTATACTGGGTTAGGTACTGTAATTAAATGAGATTATGAAATATTTTTTTACTAAAAATAATTTTTACTCGAAATACCTATTGCTAGTCGGGCGCCAGATTTGTATCGATGCGCGTCGCTCGATACTTAATACGCACGAAACCAAACTCATTCGGAGTTGTTTGATGTCATCGAGTACCAGCAATAGCAACCACCTTATTATTGCAGTTGACTTATGTATTATGTTCAATGATCGGCGACCGGTAGCATTTTATGTCACTTTAACGTTAAACGTTCTGACTAATATGGATAAGTCTGTGTTGTTCAAAATAAAACCATAATTACATTGTTAAAAACTCTATGTTTGATATTGTCAATCGATTCCTTTTAACATTGAGGATCCATTTATATAAAGAGAATGATGGCCTTTCTACATCAACAGATATGAGAGGTTCGTAGTTGCAAACTGATATTTCATCGTTTAAGGCATGTAAAAACCTCGATAGTAAAACTGCATAGGTACACTTTTAATATATAAACTGTGCACGAAATTGAAATAGAATTATATCCATGTTATACTTTCGTCGAAAAATTGCTACCGGTCGCCATTCGCGATCATTAATTATGTTGCTTGGATTGCCTGTCTTTAGCCTGGGCAGTTTATTTTCGACCGATTTCACTTTGCATAATGGAATCGTCAATATATAAGTAAATAAAGTAAACTGTCAAGTTTTACCGGCCATATTATATCGAATTAAATTGTATAAACGAAATTTTATTCTTTATACCATTCTGTATTAGTTTTTTGTAGGGTCTGGCCTTCTGTACACAATCTGCTAGGCAACATAATTCAAAATATTCGTCATTATTATGTAAATAGTAACTGTGCCTAATTCTTTTGGGTCTATGAAGAGAATATAGTAACAATTTGATTGAGACAAATGACCATGCGTACAGTTACTATTGCTTAAAATGAATGTAGACTATAACCAGGGAAAACAAATATTATATTTTTAATATCCAGTATTATTACCTACTCAAACTTCATGCCTACGCAGGATACCTATCTCTCACTCAATTATTTCAAATTCCCAAAGGCAATTATGCTAATGCGCTTACCATATAGTAGCATTTAGTCGATAAAATACCTACTTGTACCTACTGTGTCATGTTGGTATTATCTAGACTTGTGTTAATGTATATTATAAGATACCCTATAGAACCTTAGGGTGCGGTCAGCCTTACACACTATAATACTTTGTCAATTTAACGTCATGTTTGAACTGCTGCACTAATCTGTCAAAGGCGTTAAAGCGACAAGGTAATAAAATGTGCAGCTACTAACTGACTTTCTTAGTATGTTTGTATGTGGATTACCTGTTTAATGATTCTTATTAAAAAAAAATAACATTTCTTGCGATGCCCCAGTTTTCGTACCTACATAACTACCTGCTGGAATTGAAACTAAACGTTTTTTTAAGTTTGTGTGGTGTGGCCAAGTATACCGGCTTTGGCGTAGCGGCTTGATTGACTTGTTTGGTTTGTGTTTCGATTCTCATGGACGTTATCCGATTACTAAACAAAAGTCAAAAGTTTTTGAGAAAGCACCTAAAGGTGTATACACCAAGGAAAGGTAAGGTGAACAAAAGCAGGCAAATTAACCTCATTCAAACACAGCACCACAGTCACAAAGCACTCCTTTTAATATTCGCAGCGCTCATCGGATTCACGATTTACTTGGAGGAGTCGGAACCCGTGAGCTATTTTGTATTTTGTGAAACAAAACATGGTGCAATGCATAAACTTTCAACGCAAGATCGACGAGAAGCCATGGAACAATAAAACAAACAAAAGCCTATCTGGCCCCGAGCGGTGCGCGGCCCTGCCGGCCCCGCCCCGAGCGCGCCGCGCCGCCATTGGCCGGCCGCGCCGCCCCCGGCCCGAGGGCGCCAGTCCCGGCGGGGGCGAACGAGACGCAGCATCCCTATAAAGATTTTACATCGATTATGGGGGTATGGGAGCAGGCCGTTTCGTTCTAGCCCGCGGGCGGAGACGTGAGGTCCTCTCGCGCAGTCGCGAACAATTAAAACTGGCGGGGCGACGTGGCGTGCGCGGCGCGGCGCGGGTCGCAACGTCACTATAATGTGGTTAGTCAGTGAGCGTCGGGGCCGGGCCGACGGCGACGGCACGCAGCACGAGGCTCGCAGCGCGGAGCCGCGCTGGTCGCTCAGCCCGCGCACCGGCCACAGCACGGTGGAGTTCAAGAGCGCGGCGTGCGCGGGGCCCGGCGAGCCCGCGCCGCCGCTGGCGGCGCTGCCGGACCCGCAGCAGTTCAACATCTTCCCGGCCTTCTTCAGCCGGCAGCTCAACTTCACGGGCGGAGGAGGCTGCGGACAGGGCTCCAAGATCATGGAGGAGCTCCGGCCCAACTTAGTCGGAGGGTTACTGGGGGTGGGAGGATTGTTAGATGAGCATCAGACGGAGGGCAAGTTCCTGCCGGGCGGGGAGAGCAAGTACACGCCGGACAAAGGGCGGAAGTGCAGCAACGCGTCCAGCTCGTCGGCCGAGGAGTTCGGCGCGCTGTACGGCGGCGAGCACGCGTCCACACCGCCGGCGCCGCTCAGCCGGTCGCTACAGGATCACACACGTGTGTACACAACCTACTTGCATGACCACGTAGATTACCTACCCTCATTTAAAGTTAAAGATTGCACTCAGGTCATACTCATGAGACTTGACTTTGCGGGACCTGAAACTCGAAATTCAAAAAGGATGTTCTCCATTTTAAAAACTACCGATTCTGTTCTGTTTCTTGTCTTTTTCTTTGAAACATCCGCGAATGTTTTCTGAATCTACGTAATTTATTTACGCCTAATTAACCCTAATTTACGCCTAATTTATTTATTTTTAATTTAATTAGGTACTTATAGTAGTCCAAAGAAAATGTTGAGCCTTGTCATAATAATCATGAAACTAAATATACTTATAACATATTATATCAAGCATTATTTAGCCAGTGGCATACAGATAATCTGACAGGTATCTAACCAAGCTTATTTAGATAGCATACCTACAAATAAAGTACCTGTAATATGTTTTACGGGCTTAGAGCGGCTTACAGTCTCACGCCCATGTTCACGGGCATTAAAAACCGTGTCTGACCACCAACATACATGATTTCCGTGAACATATTATGCAGATTAGTTTCCTGTTAGGTGGTTATTAACTTTTAAAAGAAATTATATCTTTAGAAATGAGCAAAGCATAACTTGAGAGCGGAAAATCTGGATGGAGGGCGAATTTGTATTTTATTCCTAAGGCCCAGTGCCTTACGCCGACGACGATGAGCGGGAAGCCAGCAATCAACTATTAATATTTGTGTCTCTTTTATTGACACGGGATCTATATTTTTTGTTTCGACAAACTAGTGGAAAGAGTTCTCGCCGGCGGTGTGAACAGCCAACGATCAACTATTAATATACGTGTCTCTTTTACTAACGGGATCTTTATCTTTTGTTCGTTTCTTCGGCGAGAAAATTGCCGATTGCTAATCGCTTCCTCGCCCTTGGTGGGACCAGTGCCTAGGGCCTGGATTGCTAATGGCAATTATCATAATAAACTCATCGCCAAAAATACAAGAATAAAATAATTCAGTTTCTTCAACTTTGTTCGGGTATGACTACTGGTCGCTCTAACGCCTTCGACAGATTAGTGCAGCTGTTCAAACATGACGTTAAAGTGACAAAGCATTAAAATGTGCAGCTATATACGTACTTGGTCATAAGGCCGACCGTACTACCAGACCAACCCCGTAATAGTTATCGGCAATCTACGGTTTTCTATGAAACATTAATTAGGTCCAAACTCAATGTGACATTCTACGACAATAAGGTTGAGTTTCCTGTTAGTGTCAAATGACTTGACATCTGTAATGACATTGACAACTTCAAGCATATTTTTGATGAAATGGATCACAAATTAACGTTTGTGACAGTACGTTATTATTTTGGAGTACCTACCGCATGTATCCGTACATCCGTGTATCCCAAACAAAATGTTAGGCACTGTAGTGCCTCATCTGTACCAAACAGAGGAGTACCCCGAGTACCTACAATTTAATCAATGACATTTAAATTGACAAGGTTCGAAGTTGCTCACTATTTTATTGGTTTAATGTAACTGTTGATCAGTTCACTGTTGTCTTTGGTTTGCCAAAGAACTTCATCTAATTGGCCTGATTTCTCAGATTCATTACATAGTTTAAATTTATCCTGGGTTTCAGGTTAATCACAATCTAGGACTATATGTATGTATGACTAGAGGACGCATGTGAATTCATACGCGTAGAATTAGTTTCCCGTTTCTCCCCTTATTTTAACCCCTTAGGGGATGAATTTCCAAAAATCCCTTGTTAGTGCACCCCTACGACATCCAAAGAATATTCTCTCCAAATTACAAGTCTCTAGGTCCAGCGATTTCGGCTGTGTGTTGATCGAAGTCAGATTCTTCTTTTATGTGTATAGACTTAATCAGGAGGCAGAGGAGCTCAATAAAAAAATCATTGACTTGATATAGTAGGCTGAAATATAGCGAGGTATCACGTCAAGCTGTTGTGTCTTGCCTTGCCGTTTGGCTACATCTCCTCTGCCACTAATTGACAGTAAAGTGCAATTAATTTACAACCTTAAGTCTTACCCCACAGCGTCTTCCATCTGAATAAAGTGATCGGAATAGGTAGAGTATATTTACCTAAAGTTCGCAAAAGGACATAATATAGAGTGGTTACAACTGGGTGAAATATTAATTTATTTTTATTTAATTCCGGATTTCCAGTATTTTTAATGCTAAATATACGTAATATTTACTCACGGTATGGGATATTTTATGTTAGTTTATGATAAAGGGGCCTGTAACTCATTCCTTATATCTTATTATGTAATAGGTGGAGTATATTTACCTAAACTTCGTAGAACAGATACATAAACTTGAGACTTCCTTGCGACTACATTTACTAGTACGAGAAAAATACCGGAAATCCGGAATTCAATAAAAAATTATTAATATTTCACCCGGTGGCTGTAACCACTCTATATTATGTCCTTTTGCGAACTTTAGGTAAATATACTCTAGCTATTCCGAACACTGTGAATAATCAATTGCGGTTTAAATTTTATAGACTGAACGTTTATATTCTTGTGCAATACGCAAGTAAGTTTAACTAGGTATTGATAAACTAGCTTATGACCGTGGCTCTGTCTGCGTTTATCGCTATTTCTTCGGGAATTCTCCGCTTTCCGGGATAAAGTAACCGGTGTGGGGATAAGACAAGCGGTCATATTATTAACATACAGCCTTTCATCGTAGTCCTCAAGGTTGACAACGCATTGACAGTCTTAGGATTGGAGACCTAAGACTACAATGCAATACAATGCAAATGTCTATACCCATAGACATTTGCATTGTATTGCTCAGATCTCACTTATCATCCGGTGGCAAGTGTGCTCGTTCGTCTTAACCATGCCATAAAAAGTACCTATGTCCGTCTCTGGGCTATAAACTATCACTAAGTACTTATCACATTTCACGTCGATCAGTTGAGGCGTTGGACCGTGACGGAGGAACAAACAAACTAACAAACAAACAAAAGTATAAGGATGATGAGAGGCAATTAATCGCCCTCTGGTGATAAGTTTTCTTTTGCGATAGAGAAAGTAAACGAGCACTTAATGGAAAGTGGGATCTGAGACTCACACATTTCGCTTCTAAAGATTACAATCTTAAGACCGCATTCCGAAGACTGCAATCCGAAGACTGCCAATGCGTTACCAACCCTGAGGACTAAGATAGAATGCCTCTATGCTAGTAATTTCACTAGATGTCTTATCCCCACACTGGAACAGAACAATGCAAACACTGCTGCTTGGTGGTAGGTGAAAGATAAGATGATGTTGGAAGCATGCAAGTAAATTATGATGCCATAAAGAAAGACAATAAAAAATTATACGACCTGCCATTGATCTTCATCAATAAACATAACATTCAACTTTCACCACGAGACTGATGTCGGAGTTACAAGTTTCATCAATTTGTTGGCGTAGAGGCGGATGTGGCAAGATGGCGTCGTCAGTCGTGGCGCTCGCGCCTGAAATTGATCACTTTCACAGCCAAGGGCAAACTGAACTAATAGTTGGCAAAGTTCTGAAATAAAACCTACATGTTTAGATATTTTTAGGGTTCCGCAACTCAAAAAACGGAACCCTTATAGGATCACTTCGTTGTCCATCTGTCTATCAGTCTGTCTGTCAAGACTCTTTATCTCGGGAACGCGTGGAGGAAACGAGTTGAAATTAAAACCATATACTCAAGTCTAAAGTCCCTTGAAGCTGTAAAAAGTCAAACTTCTAAGTTAACGTAAAAAAAGATACGGCCGTTTATGCCGCAAAAATGTATATTTCGAAACACTCGAGGGAATCAAAATTTATAGGGTATTTACCGTTGACATAGAACTATGAAATTTGGTAAGTAATACCGTCTAATACTACAAGTATAGGGAAAAATCTGATAACTATACATTTTCAACTAAATCCCCAAAAATTAAATTCTAACACAGATTTAATAATCAATCAGTTTGAATTATGTATTAGGATTTATTGGTTAGTACATATTTTTTTTTCTTTTGCAAAATACAATTTATCACATCAAAAAAACATAACCGGAACAAAATTGGCAATTATTAATAGTTGCTAAAATATACTGCTGTGACAGACAGGTCTTAAATCGTCACCCTAAAATCAACACAAAAACCCTTACTTTTTTTTTTTATAACACTCTATATGTCGTCCTCACTCAAACAGGCCGACTTAACCTACTTTTGTACTAACTATAGGCATAGTATAAATAAAATTAGTTCGTCTCCGGCCCCTTTAGGAGTTTCTGTTACCTATTGTCACTCGGGCGCTAGTGTTGTGTCGATGCGCTCGATACTTAATAGCGGCCTGCACACGTAAAGATCGGACTGCGGGAAACGCCACGCGCCATTCCAATCTTCGCTCCGAACCGTACGTGTAAATACAACTGTAATAGTAAAATAGTAAAAAACCTACGGTTCGGACTGACGCGTGGAATGGCGCGTGGCGTTTCCCGCGGTCCGAACTTTACCGTGTAAAGGCCGCTAATACGCATGAAACCAAACGCGGCGATGGCGTGTCCCCAACTAAACCGGCTTGGTTTGTCCAGGTGTGTAATTCTCTCAAAAAACGGCGGCCGGTCGAACGGACGAGCGAATAAAAGCGTCGAGTTTAAGTAGTCCCGTCCGACCGAACAAAACACATTTTAGCGCGAGCATTGTCAATTAGGGAGCCTTATACTTTCGAGAAGTCATGCTGCCAAATTGAATACACGCGCTAAAATGTGTTTTGTTCGCTCTGTCGGGACTACTTAAACTCGCCGCTTGGACCTTCACTCGAGCGAACGAACACCTTTGCTTGTTGAGAGAATCACCACCCTGTTGAGTTTGCTTGTGGTGGCTCTCGGGGCGTACCTACGGCCAAGGCACGCACACATGCAATGCAAACGATATAACTTTTTTTGAAGGCAAACTACTGTATTATACTGTGGTATAAGCTTGAAAGATACATCTTAAGTCTTACTTCAATACAAACCTAAACGCTTAGAAAATGATAAACTCAATAAAAACTTATTTAATTTCGTTATTTCCTAGCGCTTTGCGTCTTGAATTGACAAGTATTTTTGACATTGATTCAACAAGATCACAAATTATTTTGGTATGTACGATAGGTACGCTCTTACACCATCACAGATAATCGCATTGTAATAAAACAATCCGCGATATCTCTTAGGTAATCTATTTAGTAGGTAATCTTGCCACAACTCGAGTGAATAGCGACAAACATGAGCAAGATGTAGCTGTGACCAGACTATTGAGCAAGTTACCTTGTTATTGCCGTATTACTTGCCAGAATCCCTCTTTACCATAAAAAACGGTCACTAAGGAACCTATCAGACAGAGAGCGGTCACGCGGTCAAGCGTTCAAGCGGTCAGCGGTAATGTAATATAACCAAAGACCGCAAAGAACGCAAAACTGATAGCTTGACAGCGTAACCGCTCTCTGTCTGATAGGTTCCTATCAGAGTCACAATCAAATGTAGGTACATACCTACATACTTTTTTCCCTGATACTTTACAGCCACGTCAGCAGTGTTAAACTAGATTGTCAAGTACCTATATGTTCTATCTTAATGTGATAAAGTACAAAAGTGACCATCTACATTAATAAATAGGCCTTTTCATCTATTACAGATGATTTAGGTAGCAATATGAATTAAGACACTTTCGCTCGTGACTTAACAAGCCGATTCGGGATAGGGTCCCCGGCCGCACGCACGGCAAGTGTACGCACCCCCAGTTGGTCGGAGGTTGGCGGCCCTCTCGTGACGCCTTACGCGTTTTTCTCTAAGGAGACCTAACCAGGTGTACGTACAGTAAAGAAAAATTATTCCTTGATCATTTTGGACTATGTCAAAGTGACGTAATCACTCAAAATGTAAGAGACTTCTTATGATTTTATTTACAGTGTCACATTGACATAGTTCAAAATGGTCTAGGAATCAATTTCCTTGACTGTACGTCTTACCCAAAAAGTGTAGAGTAAGGGAGACGTACTGACTTATAAGCACGAAGCAAATATTAGGATGCGTGTTTACCTAAACTTCCGCTGCGGGTTTGTTGTTCAGTAATATAATATGGGAGCGGACTTAATTTTATTTATTAATATAATTCCTGAGATTTCTTAGTTAACAAATTTCGCTAACCTGAACGCATATTTTTTTATTTATGTCAACTAGTTAAAGTTATAATGCATGCATATTATCAACTATCTCTCAGCTTTAACAATTGTTTACTTCTAATTCATTCAGACGTAAAGTATCAGGTAAGTATAAGAAATATAGAATATATATTTCTAATACAATTGGTAAAATTTTCATTTTTTTAGATTGGGTACTCAAAACTTTTTACACTAGTAGCTTCTGCCTGCGACTTCGTCCGCGTAGATTTCGACAATCATTATTTCCTCGGGAACCTTGAATTTTCCAGAATAAAAAGTAGCCTATGTGTCAATCCAGATTATAAGCTATTTCCATTCCAAATTTCATCCTAATCTGTCTAGCCGTTGCAGCATGAAGGAGTAATAAACTTTCCATTTATAGTATTATAGTGGGATATACATAGATACATACCGCAACACTTGTATATCAAGTTTTATACCTACAATAATTACGGTCAAAAACGCATATTTAACACTATAATCTAAGTATATCTGCTATATATCCTCGTTACGTTTTAAAGAAATCCGGAATCCCGGGACTTACACGGTCAAAATAATATTTTAAGAAGCCTACTCCACATTTACTTAGTTTTTCCGGGATTCTACCAATTTTAGGAATATGCACCCGTATATCAGATCTCTGTTAATAAATAATAACTTAATAAGTTTCAAAAATCAAGTCGTTCAGCAAAAAAACTGGTCGAGTGCAAATCAGACTCAAGCACCAAGGAGTCCGCACCCCCACGCTTAATTAAATACTTACTGGCACCTAGTGATTGTTGAATTATCATCTCTATTACCTTATGTCAAAGTTCATGGGGCTAATAACTGGTAGGTGGCCAATAATAGGGCAGTTAACCTTAAATGATGCCACAGATACAAATACTTAACCTGTTCAAAAGTATCCAACTACAGTCTGTGAGCACTTAGAAGGTGCTTCGGGTAGGTACGTCTCTCTCACTCGCTCTTAATAAGAGCGTATGACAGCGAGTGAGAGAGATACAAACCCAAAACACCTTCTAAGAGCTATCGCACTGTACAGTCGAGTTCATAAATGTATACACTTTAGTACCTTGTCTATTTAATATCATGTTTAAACTGCCATACACGAATTGTCAGAGCGATTAAAGTGACAAGCTACTAAAGTGTACACATATTTATGAACTCGACTGTACCAAAATTAAGCCACCGCAAGAGCTAACCCAAATAGAATAGATATAACAAATTAACCACATTAATTTAATATTATAAGTACCAATTAACGCCGCTACCTGTAAATTTTATTACTTGTGTATTTGATACATTATGTACATATGCCTATTGTTAATTACGTAATACCTAGTTTCAGGTACACGCCTAGAACCAAGGCGACCTATAGCCAGCATATACGTGCGAGTAATTACAATCCCAATTAGAGTAATACAGCAAACAATCGGGCCGGGTGACGTCATGAATACAAAATGTCGTCACTAACGACCACCCCCACCCCCTCCCGTGGGGGGAGTTTTCAACCCCCTCTCGACTTGTGTGCAATTAATGTGCGATACATTTCAACGTTGACGTCTTTATATATTTCGGTTCGCAATTAAGATGTATTGAAGCTTCGACCAGTATCGACGATGGGTTCAGATTATTACTCGTTTTACTTTGAAATCATAAATTACTTGAATTGAAGTTGGTTTTTATAAAAAAAAAAAAATTTTTTTGAGCATTTCAATTTTAAGGTTCCGTCGTCAAACTATGAACCCTTGTTTCGCCATGTCCGTCTGTCCGTCCGCAGCTTAGCTCAGAGACTCTAATTTCTAGAAAGCTGTTATTTGTTACGAATATACATATTATTCACGCCGACAAAGTGGTAAAACAAAATCTTGAAAAAAAAACATGTTACGTTACCTCCCCTACACGTAACGTGGGGACGCATTTTTGTTTTGTCTACTCCGTAGTGTGGGCTGTGTGGGGTGTCGTTGGATAGGTCTTTTTTAAAACATTGCGGGTTTGAAAGAACGATTTTTCGATTAAGGGATCCGTTTATGAAATATTAAGTATTAAAGTGCTAATTTTTGTTAGAGTCAAGTGTCCCCCCCACCTACAGCCAAAACTACACTTAAAATCAATAAAACATCCTTAATGAAAGCACATAATTATAACGAATTTCAAAGAAATACTATCATGACTAAGTAGACTTAATTGGTTTCTGAGATACAGGCGACTAAAGTGATAACTGCTAAAATCATCTAAAACACCACCAAAAAAAATTAATAAAGAATTTAAATAGAGATTAGTTTATAATTGTTGTTTTTTTATAATTATAGTTTTTGTGTAGTAACGGCTTCGGAACCGTACACTGAGCATGGTCATACATGCTCTTAGCAGGTTTTTTGTAAACGTCAATTCCAATACCAAGCCGATTTAAAAGATATTTCAAAAACCTTGTTTCTTTCACAATAAAGTGAATCACTTGATAATAATAAATACGCACACACACTAGTTGCTCTTTTTTATATTGTATAAAACATTACTATAAGGTCATAACATAAACCATACAGTAAACATGTGATGTATGAAAACAATGGTACGTATCCACTTAGCAAATGCGAGCCGAAGAGAAGTGCCTCGACGTTGATTTTCTGTAGATCCAGGAACAGTTGTACCCAATTGTAGGTACCTAGTTGTATCAATTTTGGAAGGTTTCAATAAATACATATGTTCATTAGTTCATTACTTATGATCACAAAAGCATACATAGTTGCAACTAAACTAGAATAATTTAAACCTAAAGGTACAACATTGATTTGTAATTTTGAGACGTGTAGGTGTGTTGCGGAAGTATATAACGGCGCAACGCGCAACACATCCGTCCAATTCAATCTACAATATGATCGAAGGTTTTTCTGATGTTGATTTATATAAAAATTAAAGATACCTTGCGTAGATAATCGAGCAATCAATCGTAATAATGTGGCATCAATATTACTGAAACATGCTCATCCTTCATTGTTCATCGAGAAGGAGTTTTGTATCACTGAAATGTATCTGTGGTTACCCAATAACACTTTTTTTAGTATTGCAACCCTACTTTTTATGATATGATCGAGCACACAGGCTACCTAATAGTAGGTACCTACCTAGTTAAGTGATGGACTGTGACTGTGACCTTCCGTGACTTTTGTGAGGCCCATAGAAATTTGCAATTACAACACTAGAGAGTACTAAAATGCAATGATTCTGTTGGCTTAGCATGCTAGAACACGAGAATATGTCAAACACGAGATAGTGTCAAGTACGTCTATTCCATATTCTAACGTAAGGGTAAACCTTTAAAGTTTAAAATATAAGTGTATTTGGTATGACATGAGTCCTTTTATTTCACTAGCAACTTTTTATTTGACACTAGTTCGTGAATGACTTATAATGTGACACTCGTAAAGCATGCTGAGCCCCATGCTAGTAATTTCACCGGTTGTCATTTCCCCCACCGAAAGCGTGCAATACCGCACATTACACAGTTACACTAAAAACATACTTACATAAAATGACATAGAATTTCTACGACATCCGCAAACCAAAAACTATTCCCACTTTATTCGTCAATCCATTCTAATCTAAGAAAATGGTGGGCGAATAACAAATTCCCGGCAGGTCTGGCAAGTAGCGTACAACAGGCGGCACGTAGACAGCAGTAACAATGGACGAGGACGTGCCTGCCTGCTGCACCGGCCGGGTTACACTAAATACGAAGGCTTTCAAACTTTTATTGTTAGAGTTTATGGGGTCTTGGAAAAAGGAACGAAATTGAAAAGTTTGCTCATTCTTTTATCATAACTCAGGTCAGGGTTCTGATAGCCTAGTACAATAATTCAAAAATCGTTTTGTCGACGGATTAGTCGTTGTTTTTACTTAATCATTAAGTAAACTAAGGCTTTAAAAATGTCGGAATGTGTTAAAATGTAATACGGGAATGAATTTTAATTAGTTTCCTAAAATAGATTTCTCCAAAATTTTAAACTTGTATTCATATTGTAAAACAGAAAGAACATAACATAAAGTTTTTGTTCTACAACTCAGATGCACCTATCGGAGTGAACCAATATTTAACCCAAGTTAAATCGCTTTTAATTACACATATCATGCTGAAGCCAAATGGTCAATTCTCACTTGAATTTGGAAACTTAGATAAATCATCAACAAAAAAGAAAAAACAGTGTGACTAAATACAAACCCTTAGACACCAAATCACTCATAGCAATGGATATAAAGTCATTCCTATAAACCTAAATATAACAATCCTCAGTCCACATAATACACGGTTTGATTATATTTCACCGCCTCGTCCTGCGGTACAACCGGCTGCGCGATGAAGAAAAACCTCTTCTTAGTAAACGCTTTCAACTCACCTTCAACCTTCCCACTATCTTCCACAATCTCATTATTGATCGCGACTTCAGGACCCTTACCCTCAGTATCTCTTTGCCCTTGGTTGTTATTCATTTCTTCCAACTTCTTTTGTTCTTTTAATCTATTCAATTCTTGCAACCTTTCTAGACGTTTCTGAATTTCTTGCATTTGTCTCTTTAAGTCACTAACATTGTTATTAGCAGTGTTTTGGCCTGTGATCGGAAATCGATTATTGGTTTCTTCAAATTTATTTTGTTCTTTTAATCTATTCATTTCTTTTAACCTTTCCAGAAGTTTTTCAGCGTCGTTCATTTGCTTCTTTATTTCATTATCGTTATAATTGGCATTTTGTTGCTCTGTGTTTGGTAACTGATTGTTATCGTTAAAGTTATTTCCATTTGGTCTTTCATAATGTTGATTTACTCCTTGAAGTAAAGGTGAGAGTATACCTCTATTTGCATTGTTGTTTGTATATTGGTTGTAATTGGTATTTGGTTGATTATTTTCTCCTCTGTTATTCAGACCAAAGCCTAACGAAGAGATGAGTGGCATGCCAGTGTTGGATCCTCTGTTGTTGTAATTATTGTTGTTATTATCATTTTCCCCAAGCAACGCCCCAAATAATCCAGCTGTCTCAGTTGAAGGTGCCAAATATACTAAAACAAATAAATAAAAAATAATTATCTGATTAATTAAACCAAAACAACGTCTCATAGGGCCGGTAAACTAAAAACCTAGTCCTCTACTCTACTGGGTTATGTATTCTCTATTATATTGCCTTTGACATCTTTTAACTCGGCCGCCTTAACTGTAAAGTAAATACGAGCTATCATAAGGTTGACTATTCAAAGGCAATATGATTATACCCAGTAGAATAGTGGGTCCTGAGGGCCCTGCCAAGATGCATTACGCTAACTAGCGTTTCTATTCGATTCCTTTTTAAACCAATCGCGTCACTGGTAGATCACGTGACTTTTCGTATCACTGCATCTACTAGTGACGCGATTGGTTTAAAAACGAATCGAATAGAAACGCTAGTTAGCGTAATGCATCTTGGCAGGGCCCTCAGGATAACTTTTGCGCGTAATTTTCACGAGAAATCAATACACTAATAAAAAATCATTCAAACTTTAAAAGATAATTTCGTCATTGATACTGCAATACCGAGTAAGGAAAAATTTTAATAAGGTGTAAAATGCACTTTAGCGATTAGTCAGTAAGGTACATTTTGCAACTTATTTAATTTGTTAGTTAGGCTGTGTTGTAGTATCGCCGACAACATTGTAGTTTAAATTACCATCACACGTTTTAAAAAGTTACTGATTTTTTGCCAAAGAAACAAATATCACAGCACACGTACCGGTAACATAAACGATCAGGGAGACACTCAAAGTCCGCATACTTATTCAATTAATTGATATGTACGATTTGTTGAACACAAATAACCAATCACTTCCACTATTTGACGACAACTGGCCATAATAAACCAATTAACGGACGCTATTTAAAGGTCATTATTATTTTGGATTACTCGTAGAAATGTAATTAAACTTACGTTTGCTTAATTAGTATTGTAAAACCAGATTTTAAAAGCATAGGTACACATATTTCCGGAAATTATTAAGATAGCTCTCCTCAAGATAAAAGCCGCTCCTAACAATCTTAATATCCGTTTACTTTATTCAAACCGCGGATTTGAAATAAGTACCTATCTACTTCATTAATTAAAAAAAAAAATGTACGTAGCCAATCCCAATCTATTTGCGGATCGTTCTTATCTTTAGGTAAGTTAGAGGTCAATTGTAATATTAAAACATGTATTTTTTTATTCTTGTACGTAAACTCTTAGATTGAACTCTAATAGTCTCTGCTGAGCAATGGCGTTCTCGGATCTCCAACTCTGTTTCGAACAATCGCCTGACAGTTTTGGAGAAGCCAGTGTATAGGTGAAAAACTTGAGTAAATGTCCTCTTGCATGTAGTAGTAACACATATGTATAGACCGTTCGACATTCTATATTTGAAATTTGACGTAAATTCCATATAAGTTTTGTACACAACTACATGCAAGAGGTCATTTACTTAAGTTTTTCACCTATACTTACCTACTGTTCGTCTTTTAACGTCCAAAATACTCGTACGGTGCTCACAATGCACAGCAGTATGCAAGAATAGTATCGTCAAGTTTTCGCTTGAGTGACAGTGGAAGGTTGCCTTTCATTAGCGTTGTTAAGGCACTGGTCCCACCGCCGGCGAGTAAGCGATGAACTATCGGCGATTTTCTTGCCCAAGAAACGAACAAAAGATAATCGCTCCGGTGAGCGAGTGAGCCAGCGATGAACTATAAACTTAAACCTCTCTCTTTTATTTACACGGGAGCGATTATCTTTTGTTCGTTTCTTGGGCAAGAAAATCGCCGATAGTTCATCGCTTACTCGCCGGCGGTGGGACCAGTGCCTAAGGTACAGAAAATTACTTTGACGCTTTTTTCACGTTTTTTTTAAATTATTTATGTGTTCATCATATGGCATGGACAAACATGTCACTGCATTTAGGTCACTACTGAAAAAAATAGGCAATTTTAAGATGTAAATTTCGTTAGTTTTGCATTAGTTATTTTATATTTGTAATAATTCATCAATTCATTAATTTTGTAGTAATTTATAGTGGTTGCTTAAAATGTTTTTTAACTGGCAACTTTCACTTCCTTCTCATGATCCAACCGACGTACGTGAGCTCTCGTAAAAATTTCACATTTAAATATACATTTACAGTTATTCCTACGAATTTTGATTTTAACAAATAGTACATATATTTGCTAATAAAAAACTTAACTGTGTAATCTAATTTTAATACTCCTCTTAATAGTTTTCGAATTTTGATACACCAACACTTAATTGTTTTACGAAATTTTCGTAACAATAATATTTTTTTTTAATTACAGCGTAATTATAAAATCGAATGATGATAAGTTATTTAGGAAGTTATTTCTATAAGAGGCTTGCGAATTTCCAAACGTTGTTAAAAACTCGTTTAAGTATCCTGTTTATAAATAAAAAGTTGTCAAGTAAGTTTTTCTACAACGTTCTCAGATATCTAAGATCTTGCCATCGAATTTGTATTTGGATATTCTCGTACCACTTGATATTTCGATAATAAATAGATTATCGTCTCGTTCGTAATCAAAACTAAGTACGAACCTACGTAAGTAAAATTATAATTCTTCCATTTTTTCACGGCTGGTCCATATTGATGACTTCATCTATTCGTATAAAAAAAAATTGAACAATTTTTATTCTTGCGGCAAGTTTGTTTGAACGCAGTTTGTTTAATTATAAGGTTTTAATACTTAAATCATTCCAGTATTTATTAATGATCCTCTCGCGTGCATACGTATAGGTCGGGTCGTACGGGTTGTAGGGCGTTCGAAATCAGTTAATGACGAATAAGTCGTTCCTTAATGACGATTTTTCATACACAAATTTGAAAAAAAACGAGTTTAATGTTTCTAAAATATCTCAGCACGGGTAGCACAATTGTATTTTCTCGCTTGTCGCTCAGTGTATCTCTATCGTTACAGACTAGGTTGAAAGGGAGATCCGAGCGACAAACAAGTCGCGGATAAGATAACATGTGGTAGCCGTGCTGAGTACGCCGGTTAGTTATGCGCCTATTTTACGTATGGCGTAACGCTGAAGTTAAGTTTAATCTATGTACTGATGTGCCAAAGGAAACTTTCCAAAATTGCGGAACATTTCATGTAGGAAAATTTCGGAAACTTCTCACAATTTTGTATTGGGATTGAATCTTTCCGTTTCTTAAATATAAATTTTCTATATAAAGTTTCCGGAAATTACGTAGAACTTTTCCAACTTTTTGGAAACTTTCCGCAACTTGAATATCAGTAAATCTATGTCAGTAAATGATGAATTCATGCATAAAATCCAATAGGTAAATCATGAACCTTGAAACGAACCACGAAATTGCGCTTGTAACATTTGAGCTAAATGTACCTACTAATAAGCAAATAAAGTTACATTTGAAGTTAATAAAGACGTTGTGATCTAAGATCCGAATAGGAGACGATTTGCACCGGGCTGTTTATTCGATGAAAAGTATTTTATATCAAATTTAATACGCTAAATAATATGTGGCGAATAGGTAGGCTCAAAAATTTCAGTCCAGTACTTAATCATTAAAAAAATATTAAAAATGAACCAATTACATACTAATCGAAAGCATGAAGCCTATGGAATATGCAAACGTTAGGTTTGGTGCAAATTATTAGTACCGGCTTACCGGTTTATACCTGCCTACCCAATAGTTTGACGGGAAAAAAATAGTCAACCTAACGTTTGCATATTCTATAGGCTTCATACTTTCGATTGGTATTTAATTTGTCTATTAAACAAGCTATTGCAATTTTTTTAAACTAAGTTTATTTTTAAATGTTTAATTAATTATATACCTACTGGACTGAAATTTTTCAGCCTGCCTATTCGCCATATATTCTTTAGCATATTAAATTTGGTATAAAATACTTTTTATCGAATAAACAGCCCGGTGCAAATCGTCTCCTATTCGGATCTCCTCCTATTGCCATGTAGGTAACTTGGCAACAATCGTCAGAACAGGCAGCGCAAACGCCAGCCGCCAGAACACCCCTTTAATTTGACAGCCACATTGTTGGTGCTAACTCAGGACGCGTGCGGGCGCGTGCGCCTCACCTGCCCCATCGGCGCGCGCGCACAAAGGGTTTACTAATTTGTTACAATAAATCAAATAGTTTTTCATTGAAGATTTTTATTGGAGAAATAGAAACAGATAGGATTAAGTATATTAGTTTACAATCAAGCAATAACTAGGGGTTATACTGGTGTAGACGACGCGTACCCACACACTCAAACACATACATGTTTAATTTTAAGGTAGTTTTAAGTTTGTGGCTTCTCATTATATGACAGATGAGGGTAGTGTTAGTTTTCCATGGTCGCAGCAACGGAACGGCGCGTGTGCTAACGCTGCCGCCACTCTTTACTCGTATTTTGGTGTTTTAATTAATGTCCCAGTGCCCGATCAGCTACAAAGTGGTCCTACGAACCTGATCGATGATAATTAATTGCATTCCTTGACACCCAAGTTAAATACGTAGTGAGATAATACCGGTCGGCCGCCATGTTTAACACGCCACCGGCGGCGGGGGCGAAACGTAAAATTATTCCCACGGTGAAGCGCGATATTATGGAAAATTTAATCCATGAAGGCACAAGAAAGATGCTTGACGGTCATGCCTACTCGGATAAACCTATATCGTCTATAAAGATTACGGATTTTCGGGAACGAGGAACGAGGTCTGAAAACAGCGTCAAGGTCGAAACACCTCACCACCTACCTGAACCGCCGACATCGACCAGCAGCAAACATTCACATAGTAGTGAGCTCCAATTTGAAGCTCGCAAGAAACGCCTGGAATTGGAAGCAGCGGAAGCCAATGCTCGCATACAACTCGAGCTCAATGAGAAGAGGCTAGCCGCAGATATTGCCGAATTAGAGGTACAACGTTCCCATGCCGGCAGTTCAATTTCCAGATCCAGCATCAAGCACAAAGTGGACGAATGGATAAGGCGTAGTAGCCTCGAGGATGTCATGGAGCAGCCGCCGCACGAGCTGCAGCACGAGGCGCCGCCCGCCGCCGCGGCCGCGCCGAGCGACATCCAACAACTTGCTAACGCACTTAAGACGGCCATTACAACCGCCACAGCTGACGACAGACAAATTCTGTCACGCTTGAACACGAATAAGGAGCTGCCACAATTTCATGGTGATCCTCTAGAGTGGTTATCATTCAAGAACGCGTACACCGAGTCCTGCACAGTGTGTAAATTCAGTGACACAGAGAACATCTGCCGATTACGTAAGTGTTTACGTGGCGAAGCGAAAGAAACCGTGTCTTCACTTCTCATCGGCAACACATCAGCTGTAAGCATTATAAACGCCTTAGAACTTCGTTACGGAAGGCCCGAAACTATCATACAAAGGATAACTGTACAGCTGAGAAAGTTACCACTATTACCGCCAGCCTATCACAACGAGATAGTTAACTTTTCTATAAAAGTAAAAAATTACGTAGCGGCAGCTCGTGCTACACAACAAATAGATTATTTACGTAGCCCCGAGCTAATGAATTCCGTTATTACTAAGTGCCCCACGGTGCTAATTACTAAGTGGGCCGATTATGCGTATACGCACCAAGAAAAGGACAAACCTAAACTCGAACTGTTCTCGGATTTTTTAACCGAAGAAGCCACGAAGGCGTCAATGGCAGGTATTAGTCATATTCATATACATAGCAGTACCTATAAGAAACCGGAAGAGCGAAAACCCCAAGACAATAGACATTTTATATTGGCACAATCGCAGTCGTCGTTTAAAAAAGCATCTTACGAAACAAAAGCTGATAAAAGGTGTGCATTTTGCCGTGAGAGCTATCACACCCTACCTAACTGCACTAAGTTTAGAAAAGCAATGCGAAAGGACCGCTGGCGTTTCATTAGGGGAAGACATTTATGCCATAAATGCCTCATAGATAAACATAAGAGGGAGGAATGCCCCGCTTCTAACTGCGAGATCGACCAGTGTGGGCTCCCGCATCACGAGCTACTTCACTGGCCCGCCCCCACAGCGCCAGCGCAGTCGACGACGTCCGAAGTGTCGTCCGACCAAGTGAACACCGTGTCCGAAAATGATAGTGTCGCGCGCGAGTGTGCGGAGGTTCATAGCGAAAGTGTAAACAACACGATCTCAGTGTCTAATTCAATCGTAATGTTAAAGATCGTGCCGGTTGTTTTGCGCGGCCCTAAGGGCGCGGTCACAGCGCACGCGCTGCTAGACGACGGCGCAACAGTTTCTCTTATCGCGAGTGATATTGCGGACTCGATAGGTCTAAAAGGGCAGAAGAAACAATTGCGTATGTGCGGTGCTTGGGAGAACAACGAAATAGTTTGTACATCAGAGACTGTAAGTTGTAGCATAAGTGGCTCGGATAATAACTTGTTTGATTTTCACGCTCAAAAGATTAAAGAACTAAATTTGCCTGAGCAAAACATGTTAAAAGTTAATATTGCTAAGTATGCGCATTTACATAATATTTCGTCAGATTTTGTTCAAAATGTTAATTATAAACCAAAGGTATTAATTGGTCAGGATAATTACGATTTAATAAAGCCATTACAATTATTAACTGGTAGCAAAAATGAACCTTTCGGTACATTAACTCCTTTGGGTTGGTGTGTACACGGCTTTATGTCTACGTTATCATCCCCATATTCTCCCAGTGATAACCGGTCAGGCGCGGGCGCGGGCGCCGCTCGCGTGTTTACACAAACTGTATGCCACGTGACATCCAATTCGCTCGCGACCGACAACGTCGATGATCGTGGCTTGCATGAACTCGTGCGTAAATCTTTTGAGTTAGATGCACTAGGGGTCTCCGCGGAGCCACCGCGGCCAAATCGTCACGAAAGCAAGGCGATTGAGATATTGAATAGTACTGCACACTTAGTTGATGGCCACTGGGAAGTAGGTCTCCCGTGGAAAAGTAGTACCATTATGCCCGACTCGCTTCCAACGGCACTCTCGCGCCTAAGATCTATCGAACGTAAGATGTCACGTGACCCAGGATTCGCTCAACGGTACAAAGAAAGAATCGAACACTTATTTGTAAACAATTACGCTCGCGAAATCGATCCACATCAGTCAGGACCGCGAGTCTGGTACTTACCCCACTTCGGCGTCGATAACCCAAATAAGAAAAAACTTAGACTAGTTTTCGACGCCGCGGCCACCACTAATGGTTTTAGTCTCAATAGCTACTTGTTGCAAGGCCCAGATTTGCTTGAACCTCTTATAGGTATCATGCTTAGATTTCGTGAGAATAAAATAGGAATTTCTGCAGATATACGTGATATGTTTTTACGTGTAAATATAAAATCCGCTGATCAACATGCGCTTCGTTTTCTGTGGAAAATAGACGGCCAAATAAAACATTTTGCTATGACATCTTTAATTTTTGGCGCTAACTGTTCACCTTTCATAGCTCAGTATGTAAAAAACATAAACACCGAACGTTTTAAACAAACAATGCCCGATTCGGTACATGCGATAATCACTAATCACTATTGTGATGATTACGTTGACTCTTTCACTACCGAAGACGCGGCCATTAAGTCGATGAAAGAAATAACGTACATACATTCACAAGGTGGTTTCGACATTACGAACTGGACATCTAATAGCCCCGCTGTTTGTGAGGTCGCTCCAAAAAATACCTTAAGCGCAGCTTGCGTAAGGCTGGATTTCCAAGGAAACGAATTGTTTGAACGAACACTTGGGTTATTGTGGTACCCGAGTACAGATTGCCTAGGGTTTAACCTATCGTTCAAAAACGTTAATGAGCGCGTACTAAAAGGTCAACAAAAACCAACTAAAAGGGAGCTCTTGCGCATAGTTATGAGTATATTCGATATTTACGGTTTGTTGGCACCCTTCACTATGAAAGCAAAAATACTTTTACAGTCTACCTGGAGACAGAAAATTGATTGGGATCAGGTGTTGACTGATGAAATGTTTTTTGTGTTTAAGGAATGGATGGACCAAATAGGTTTTATAAATGAGCTTCGCATTCCAAGATGGTATTTTAATCATAGTAACTATGCACACACACGTAAAATTGATCTACATATATTTTGCGACGCGTCACCGGCCGCTTATGTCGCTGTAGCCTATTGGCGATCCTATTGCGAAGAACATAAGGCCGACATTAGCTTGTCCTTTGTCATGAGTAAAAGTCGTTTGGCCCCGGTGAAGTGCGTTTCTATTCCTCGCTTAGAACTGCAATCAGCTGTTCTTGCATGCCGTCTCGCAAATACGCTGAAAAGTGAGCATAGATTAGTGATCGACAGAACCTTTTATTGGACCGACTCCACTACTGTATTGTTATGGATACGTAATGACCATCGCAATTATAACACGTTTGTCGCAAACCGACTCGGTGAACTAGACGCGACGAGCAGCGTCAACGAATGGCATTACGTTCCATCTGAATTGAACATAGCGGACGTTGCGACAAAGAACAATAATTACCGTCTAACGGATAGCTGCGAATGGTTTAAAGGTCCGGATTTTCTTCGCTCACCCGCTGAGCAATGGCCGCGCGAACCTGTAAACATACAAAATATTAATAGGGAACAATTAGAAGTTAAAAATATAAATACCGTGATAAATAATATTTACAAATCAAACTTACCTGTGCCGGATCCTATGCGTTTTTCGTCTTGGCTCAAATTGCGTCGCGCGACGGCTACCGTTTTGTTGTTTATAAAAAAATGCAAAGTGAGCCGCAAATCCACGATTAACAACAATTTAATGGAAAGGGCTGAGTTATTGCTATTACAATATTCACAGGAACTTTATTTTAAAACTGAACTTAATCAATTGAGACAAAATAAAAATATCGAGCCCAACAGTCGACTACGCACCTTGACCCCAGTTCTTGGGGAGGACGGCCTCCTTAGAGTCGGGGGACGCATCGATGCCGTCAAGGAAGTTGGCATGCACGTGAAAAGGCCCGTAATTCTGGATGGACGCGATTATGTCGCTAGACTAATCGTGAAACACTTCCATGAGCGTGCCGCACATGCCTCCAATGAAATGGTGGTAAATGAGCTAAGACAAAGATACTGGTTGTTAAAGTTACGCCCTACAGTTCGAACCATAGCATCTCGTTGTCTTTTCTGTAGGTTGCGTAAAGTAAACCCTCAACCACCACGAATGGGTGACCTGCCAGACGCTCGTTTATCTCACCATCAGAGGCCATTTACTCACTGTGGCGTGGACCTTTTTGGACCCATGGAAGTGACGGTGGGTCGTCGGCGCGAAAAGCGATATGGCGTCCTTTTCACGTGCTTGACCGTACGCGCCGTACATATTGAAGTTGTTACTACGCTGACGTCCGATTCGCTGATCATGGCGTTACGCCGCATGGCTGCTCGGCGTGGCTGGCCTGCGAAGATTTACTCAGATAACGGGACCAACCTACGGGGAGCCGAAATCGAGTTAAAGAAATCTTTTGAAGAGCTGAACCACGAGTACTTGTTGGAGTATGCCTCTAATTATGGTGTTGACTGGCACTTTATATCTCCAGCTAGTCCTCACATGGGAGGCGCCTGGGAGCGTATGATTCGCTGTGTTAAAACCGCGCTAAAGGTCGTGCTTAAAGAAAGGGCACCCCGCGACGAGACACTCATGACGTTGCTATTGGAAGTGGAAGCAATGGTTAATAGCCGGCCTTTGACTCACGTCTCTGTAGACCACGATGCCCAAGAGACCTTAACTCCAAATCATTTTTTGATTGGCTCGTCATCGGGACTTCCAATACCAGGTGAATTTTGCGAGGGAGACTTATATCTACGACGTCAATGGCGCATAGCTCAGCGCCTCGCTGATTTATTTTGGAGTAGGTGGATGAAAGAGATACTTCCAACTCTTCTGGTCCGATCAAAGTGGACAGAGGAAAATCAAGATTTGCGCCAAGGAGATCTAGTGTTGATAATAGACCCCAATTCATCACGAAATTGTTGGCCAATGGGGCGAATTGTTCAAACACATCCTGGGCGCGATGGTAGAGTGAGGGTCGTGGATGTTCAAACGCGTACAGCCGTTTATCGTAGGCCCGCCGCACGCGTCGCACGGTTACCACTGGATGATGAGTGTCGCCGAAACGACACGCGGGGGAGAATGTAGACGACGCGTACCCACACACTCAAACACATACATGTTTAATTTTAAGGTAGTTTTAAGTTTGTGGCTTCTCATTATATGACAGATGAGGGTAGTGTTAGTTTTCCATGGTCGCAGCAACGGAACGGCGCGTGTGCTAACGCTGCCGCCACTCTTTACTCGTATTTTGGTGTTTTAATTAATGTCCCAGTGCCCGATCAGCTACAACTGGAATACCTGAACTGGTTCGTTTGAAGCCTAAAAAAAATCGGTCAAGTGCGAGTCGGACTCGCGCACCGAGGGTCCTATATTTAAGATAATACGCTTGGTAACCGTAAAAGAAAACACTCATTTTGTTATGAACTTTATTTTCTATAGGTATCATAAGTTCCACTTTGTCTAGCCTATAAATTTTATATTAAATATTTATTTCTCAAAAACCAATTTGATCCGAAACTACTGGACCGATTGAGTTGAAATTTGGTGTACATATGTAAATAGATGACCCAAACACATATGTGCAAAGTATTTTTTTTAAATATTGTCATTTCCGGGGGACAAATTAGGAAATTAAAAAAAAAGTTTTGCAAACCTTACTGTGTTACGAGTATATCTATATCAAATGAACGTGCTCGTTATAAGGAACTCATTTTTTTTTTATTATTATAAAGTAAATAGTTTTGATTTTATTCATGAAAGAAGACGAAAATTGACCATTGCCCCCCTAATCTCCGAAACTACTGAAACTAAAATTTTGAAAAAAATACAAAATATAGTTCATTGCTTACAGGAAAATCCATAAGAATTCTATCAAAAAATAATAATTATGTATGTACGGAACCTTCTCCATGCGAGTTCAACTCGCACTTAGCCAGTTTTTTCTTACTAGAAACAGATGCGAGCAAATTTCAAGTTGATAGCATTTGTAGTTTCTGAGATAACCTGCTGTTACATACAGACAGAGAGACAGACAGACAGACAACGAAGTCTCACCATAATGTGTTAGTTTTTTACCATTTTGATACGGAACCTTAAAAACAGCAATGTGTAATCAACGATAAGTACGTCGAATGTGATTATGAATATAAGGTGCATTATAGTTTTTTCCTTTTCCAGGTGTTTCTTTGGAACTCTTTTGTTATCTGAGGCGTTTTTGCAATCAAATTGTAGTTTCTAGGTATCTTAAATCCAGAGTGAAATAATAACATTTGTAGGTACAACATCCGTCTAGCATCTAAATACTATAATAACGTAGGAGTTCTTAAGTCCTTTTAGTAGAGCTAAGCTGTCTTTCTGGGCTGACTAAAATTATTTACGAATGTAGGTATAAAATAAATTTACTGAAGTGGTTATCCTCAACCTAAAATTTAACTCGTATTTCTTTTATTGTATTTTCATATTCATTTAATATCAGTTTTATTGTTACTTATAGACATGTGACACAATAACTAGAAAAAGCAATTTCTAAAATTAAAAGAAAGCTTCCATGTAAACAAATCTACTACGCCATCACAAAATAACATTACTCTACATTCCCTTTGCCGTACAGCCAAAGCTCTTCAAAAAGCCCTTTTTCAACTATGACTATAAATCCACTAAGCCACACCAATATGCGCATAATAAATCGCATACTTAGCGCCCACTCCACATAATGGAGGGTCGATTGTCCGCGAGCACCGAACCCTGTCCCGACACCGGGCTTATCCGCTAAACCTATTGTAATTATCATTACCCTCGGATCAGCTGGTTAAAAAGTAGAAAGATTTTTTTGCGTTATGTTTTATACTAGTCCTGTAGTAGGTACAATAGTGCCGGGACGAAATGTTTTATTGGCTACATTTATTTCAATAAGATACCAATTAGTTATTTCACTAGGTATATTTTTTATCTTGGCAGGGGCTTAGTTAGATGAAAGAAAATTGTAATTACCCATAGCTTAAAGTCAAAACGAGTTAACAATTTTTTAATTATGATATTGAATAATTTCATTTTTTATTTGGCCATGCTGCAAAAGTAACGGTTACAAATAAATAAATAAATAAATAATACAAGCAACTAACAAATAAACACTATTTATATTAACCAGCTCTAATATTTAATTGGGAATCACTGTGGTGTTCTGTACATTCTCAAAGTTATTTTTATATTGTACAGTTATCTTTTATTTTATTTACGCTAAAGTTAAGTTTATAGCAAAGATAAGGTACTAAATGTAAAGAAATATAGTAAGTTAGGTTAGGTTAATATTTATAACATTATTTTATTTTTTTACAATGAACCAGGCTACCACAGTTATTTACACGCACCGGTGACTGCTTTTCATCAAATAAGCTACTGGCTTGATTTCCGCTTCTAGCATACTATAGGGGTCTTCAGAATGAACAGTAGAAGACGTTTCAACAATTTTAAGAGATGGTGTCTATTTGTCTGTTTAAAAAAAATACTTTTAAGGATTAGGTACTAAAACCCTACGATCACAGTGATCTCAATCAAGGGTTTGCGGCCTGATTACAAATCTATTAGCGAGTGATAACATATGGGCCCGCTGCGCCGGCGCCGGGACCCCGGGGTGCTGCGGGGTACTCCGGGGTGCTCCCGGGCGGCCGAGGGGTCCCCATTGCTGTACTTCGATTGTATTTTGATTGTGCGTCATTTTGAGCGGAAATTAGTGCAAATGTGATTTTTTTTGATGACCCTCGAAGTGGAGTTCGACACTTTGAAGAGACGTAATGGTGTTTTTTATGTGACTTAATCTGTCCGTGTATTCTACACATCAAGAAACCAAGAAACACCTTTGCATGTGTTAGGTACCTACATACACGTCATTGTATTGTGCAATGGAGGTAAAATGAATAAATAAACTCGTTTTAGCATTACCATTTTAATAGGTTTGGATCTGTTATTCAGACTAACAAATATTTATATTGGATTCATAAATAGTTAGGTAGGTATCTAGATCACATTAAAATGCAAATCTTTGTCGGTTTAACTACTAACACTAGAACATAAAATTCATGCATCAGTCAAATAGAGTTTCGCCGTCTTTTGTTTCATGATAAAGACTCATACGTAGCGTATATTCTGGCAGTTTTAATAATAACAAAAAAATTATCACGATTAACACAACACATGCGACAAGCAAAAACAAAACAATTTGCACCAGCATCAGAAACCAGCTCAATTTACAGCAAAGCCGGTGTTTAGCCACCCGACGCCTCTCTCGCCACAGATGGCGCTTTCATGTCAATCGTCATAATTAGGGATTACGTCCCCTAATGACATGTTACATTGAATCTCTGTTACGCCTCCGAACAAATGTCTCTATTTTGTGCACAATAAATACTCTTGACTCGGTCACCCTCGCTCAAATGCTGTTGCAAGTTTAGCTTGGGGTGGTGTCGTTAGAGATTTTAATGTAGAATTTATTTTTGGTAATATTGGTTTGTAGGCTATTAATTTGGGTTGAGTAAGGTGCACACAATCCTATCCTATCCTATTAAACGAGCAATGTTTGTAAGTATTTAGCAATATTTGTAATCATGTCCTCGAGAAAGGCTCTAACGATTTGTAGGAATTTTCGAGGATCAATCGATCTGGCAAGTTGTCATCTCCGGGAAAGTTGCTTTTGAACCTGAGCGACGTTAGGTCTTCCAGATACTGTTAAACTATATGAAAAAAGAACGATGAGTATTACAGTAGATAATTAAGGCTAGTATAACAGCTTGGTAAATATATTCATCCTCTTTTATACCTTGCGGCTCGTTGTCCGCAAAAATGAAAACGCCAGCACAAAATAAAATCTAAAAATGTCTAATGGAAAAATTCACGCAAAAACGACACCGCGATTCGTCGTCAAAGCCCCTAAAACATAGAAGCGGATAAAAAAGGCCTTTAAAACGTTAAAAGGCCCGTTTACCGCGGACGCAAACACTTAGCTCCACGTTAATTAGTAAGTAGCTGGGACACCGTCAAAGGGAATGCATGAATACTTGCCAAACCGACCTCCAACGGCGCTTTTAAAATTTCCCCCCTTAATTTGAAGCTCAGAGAAACCGAAGGTAAACCGATTATTGCGCCAATATGCGATTTTTTCAGGAAACGTTTAGCTAACGTTTGAAGTTGGGTGGCATGTGGCTACAGAATTAAGAGAGGTAAGATCAGATATGCCTCGGGGCTATTTATAGAGATAACATAACGTCAATCAAAAACAAATACCTAAGACACGAACTATTTACCTTAGCTCGATTTCTACCCAATTTTTCGATCAAGACATCTTTGAAATCACTGCAATGAAATAAATGATTATCTTCACGTGCCCAATATATTTTTCTGTCATCGTTTAGAACGACAGCTATTGAGCGCACTATATTTGACAAAAAATACAACTGAGTTAATCCATCGTATGCAGGAGGGTAAAAAAAGTACCGAGTACCCTCTTTAGATTATGATTATATCAAAAAAAAAATGTATGACAATTGTACACGATCTGGACGATCAGCATAGATTTAAGCTCAAGTGCTAAAGCACTTAATTACGCCTTCCTAAATTAATCACTAACAAAGCTAAAGCTAAAGCTAGGAAAGTTTAATAAGCGCACAAAACTTGAGGGCAAAACTAACCACGGTGAGTTCATAAATTTGCGCACCAGCAAAATGCGAAACACTTAAAGAAAAATACTGACTAGAGGTCACAATCACAAACTTTGGCTTTAGCGTTAAAATGTTTGGATAAGAAAAAAATAGTTAAAGTTAAAAAGTTACCCGACCCTGAAAAGATAAACCGCCTAAATCCCAGGGTCTTTAAACCGGAATGTTTTCACTCCTCGAGGAGCCTATGCTAATCCGCCGGAGTATCATTACTTAACAGCGTTAGTTAGCCGTATTACAATTACGACGGCCGCCGCACTTGACCTACGCCAACCATCGACCCGCTATGCTAATAAGAAACGTTTTGTGGACTCTGGACGGTTGTCTGGCATGTTTCTAGACATAGGATTTTTACTTTCTTCCCTTGGTCTTGAGAACTACTATGAAAGCCTAAAAGGGGTTTTTGTTCACAATAAAATAGCTGTATATTTAAATATTGCAAAATAGCAACATACTTATTATTGCCTATTATTTAGGGTTCTGGCATTTAACCTCGACCCAATGATAAGTCAATAGCTGTCTCAACTATTATTGAAGCCAAAAATATATTATTATTTTTTGCCAGCGTTTACCTACAAAAATAAAATTGAAATCATACGTTGCCGAAACCTACTCCAAATTCTTCAATAAAAACTAGCATAACTTTTTGCAGCTGAAGGCGCTTTCAAAAAGTTAAAACCGGAGCCGGGCGGGAACGGCACGTCGGGGGCCACGTCAGCACTGTCACCTGCCCTCGGACCCCAGCACGCCGGGCACACGCCCACCACAGCGTCTTGTCCCACGCCGGCACGCCGACGGCATCGGACCACCTTCACACAGGTAACTGATGCCTCTTGTTTTATTTCCGATCCCCCCCATGACCTCCTGTCCCAGTTGTCCCATACCGGCGCGCCGATCACCGTCACACAGGTAGGTGACTTGGTAGGACGTCGATTCTTTTGGCTCGCAGCTTGCAAGTCACACGCCGACTTCTAGTGTAGGTTTACGACTAACTTTAGGCAACTAACTTTATACAGGTAACTGATGATACATTAACTCAGCTAGTGATCCTTCGGCTGCAGCATGTAAAACTATTACCCATCATAGGGCCTCGTGTCCAAACTCCCCAACTTCACACAGGTAAATAACGCCTCATGATTTGACGTTGGTGATGGCACGAGCTCTTGGGTCACAGCGTGCCAGCCATGATTCAGTCACTTTTAAGTCTCTCACCCTAGCGCACCGACGGCATCGGTGCTCCTTCACACATATAATAGAGGCCTCGTTGTGTCACATCGGTGCTATAACCAGGTCTTGGTTCACACGGTTTCTTCTCCTTGCCCATTGTGACAACGTAGTGGGCATCGGTCGCTAGCCGTTGAGCTGTAGTATGCAAGACAGATATTCACTACGGCGCCGTGTCTCATGTCATAATGTGCCGGAGGCGAAAGAGCACCTTTACATAGATAGCTGATGTATCATAATGACACATTCACTCTGGCCGGCCTCTTTGGGCTGCAGAAAACGACGGTGACGGCCTAGTTTTGCACCCTGCCGCACGGATAGCATCGGACCACTTAATTTGTATCCAAATATTCTTTACTACAGTAGGTACCTACTTACGAGTTACATACAACTACGAAAAAGCTGAAAGAAATTAGAATCTGCAGCAAAGGGTAAAATAGTTTAAAAAACCTAAAAAGGAATGTGCTCATTAAAAATAAATAACCTAAAAAGAACAAAGTACAGTATTCCCAGCTTCTTAATAGCTTTCGGCTGGCTATCGTTATCACCAGTGATCGGATCTAGGATGCAATTTAAGTCCGTTATTTTAACATGGATATGAATATGACTTACAATCCCGCGAATCTTTTTGTTACCTACCTTTATAAAAAGGTAAATAACTCGTAATTTTAAGTAGTTTACACTATAAAATTAACAAAATATGTAATAACTAAAAAAAAATACAGTACTGCATAGAAGAACTGAACGTAACTTGCACGTCTTGTCTTTTATGGTATTTTTATTATTTTTATTTGTTTATTAGGTTAACCCTCGACAAAAGTTATTAATTATTAACAATAACCCATTTCCCAAAATCCCGGGAAATCTCGAGTCACATCCATGTTAAGCATAACGTTTGAGGTCGTTCACCCCAAATTGCATCCTAGATCCGATCACTGGTTATCACGCTTGCACTCGCAACTGAAAGTATATTTGTGACTCGTGTGTCATAGATACACGAAAATTGCCGATCGCTATTAAGAAAATGGTTGCACTGTAAGTAGGTTCCTATTTAACCAATTAACTTTGTTTCCGATCTCACCCAATTTTTTCTGCCAACAGGAACAATTAGCAGAATTAGAAGCGGCCTTCGCGAAATCACACTACCCGGACATCTACTGCAGAGAAGAGCTGGCGCGGACGACGAAGCTGAACGAGGCCAGGATACAGGTCAGTGGACTATTCATTATTTATTTAGTGTCGTAACTAGTATTTAATAACTGTACAAAACAGTAATTAGGACTAAACTTGCACAGCCTAATTACCTGATATTAATAACGATGGGGAACATCGGCGAAAACAATACACAATTCTCAAAAGACGCATAAACACGCAAAGCCCACTAAATATTTGCCCAGAAAGCACAATATCGTGGCGGCGGCAGTCCTTCGGCAGAATTGTCGAAATATCAATGATGCGCGAATACTCGCATAATAGAATTTGGAGCGTAGGCCGGAGGCGGATTGAATTAAAGCGCCATCTGTCGTCCTCGACCGTATGAATACGAAATGCTTACAGTGACTCGCGAGCGATCTTTATCTCAGTTTTAAAATTGCTCAATCCCTCAGGGCGCTCGCTATTGATTTGTCCCGGGGGCACCTAATTTGTCGCTCTAGATATTTTATTCAGGACGTGACTTATACCGTCCTCTTTAAGTGACGAGTTACATAGCTTGCGACTTCCTTAAATTTTTGCATTATATAATCAAAACAAATTCTGATATATACAAGAAAATTTTACTCTTTTTAACAATGAGTGTTCCATTACGCTGACATGTGCTAGCCATGTGATGTTTTATTCACCATCAATTTAAAGAGACAGTAAATGACGCTTTTCTTTCTACGACAATAAACGACGAAGTTCGACTTAAGAAAATGAAAGGTTCCACGAAATGACATTAGATCGGGGACTTTTACATACCTATCGACGTTAAAAGCACGTGAAACACGGGCGTGTGTGCCGGCGTGTGCGAGGCTAGGGCGAGTGCCGACGGTAATGCGCGCGGGTGTGAGTGGGCTGTGCACGCGCTCCGTGGGAGGCTATTAACGTTTAGGCGACGCTACATAAGAATGTAAACGTTAAAGACGACAGCGACGTCGAGTTCCCTCCTTCTAGAGGAAATTTCGATATAAAAATACAGCGCCGGCGGGCGAGCGAGGGGCGCGCGGCGAGAGGGGGCGGGTGGCCCCTGAGGCATTGCAATCCCATCAAATGGATCCGTAACGAAGTTAGCCGTTCATCCTCCCCGCGCGCCTCCGACATTGTCTCTGCCCTCAAATGAATTCTACAATTGGAAATAAGAAAATGTTTTGTTGGATCCCCGTGCTTTTTCAGTTTAAAGGCGACCGTTTTCTTCGGATAACTCGGCCGCTCTTAGGAAAATGCCCGTCTATCTGTCTTTGTTATACGACGAGCGAATGTTTTAGAGAGGGATCTTTACTGAATTAAGCTTTATCTACCTTTAAATGTCGCTCGGAGACTCGTAAAAGAGTTTATCGGAAAGGTTAACAAGTTTTAGCTCGTAGATTATTAATACTTGTTCTTTATTGTCATGATCTTTCGTGTTTTTTATATAGAAATATAGTAATGTTACTTATAAAGTGTACTCTTGACGGATATACATATAAAGTGTAATTAACAAACAAATTAACCTCAATCTGATTTAACCCAAACTCTTCTTTGTTTTAAAGATGCACAATAATATTCTTTTCGTGTGCATCCATGATTACTTTTAGCCTTGTTGTATTATTTTGTTATCTCTTTATAGCTTTCGCAATCTACTCCATGCTTCTGAATTCCGCTTACGTTGTCTAGACTGATGAGAAAGTTATCTTTATTATTATAGCGGATAAACCCTTTTCTGGTATGTAGGTATTTTATAATTATTTAGTTCATTTATTAATTTAATCATTGATGAAATTTTGCAATAGTTAACCATATGATAGTTAACAATAGTCAGACATAGTTACTAGTATTTTAAGTGTTAAAATTAAATAATTCATCTTCTATTTACTCGTATTGCAAATAGCTTAGTTTCGAATTTTACTAACCAATTTGACTGTTCACTCTTAATCGGCCGTTAGTCAGTAATAATAACGTATTGACAGATCGATCTCAACGCCGGGCAGTGCTCGTCGACATCACCATCCCGCATGACGAGAACCTTGTGAAGGCCGAGAAGGACAAACTCAGCAAGTACCTTGACTTGGCTCACGAGGTGACCGCCATGTGGGATGTTGACTCGACTATCATTGTCCCGATAGTTGTTTCGGCAAACGGTCTTATAGCGAAGAGTCTCGACCAACACCTCAAGAGACTCTCGCTAGATGGCTGGATCAAGGGCCAGATACAGAAGGCAGTACTCCTCGACACGGCACGTATTGTGAGGAGGTTCCTTTCTCTGCAGCCCTAACCACCGGTAGCTTGAGCCCTGCCCCGCTGCCGGCGGCACTCGTACGTTAGGTTTTTATAATGTCTATTTTTTTGTATTAGTATTGTTATTTTACTTTTATATTTGAATATTTGTTATAAAAAACCTAATGTACGGAAAATTAAATAAATATCTAAAATAGTAAATAATAATAATATTTTTTTATTTTTAAAACTATCAGTACATTAGGTTACAAAAGATAAAAAAATAGTTTTATAAAAAACTGTTAGGTATGTACCTAACTGCGGTACATACCTCACAATAAGTGCGGGAAATTGGATATAAAAAAATAAATGATATAAGACTTAGTACCAATTTCACCATAATTACGATGTTAACCACTTAACAGACGATTATTGAAATCTGGTATGGTACTTATAAATAATGGTACTTAGCAACGCAGTAGGTCTGTATATTTTATCAGCCCATAAACATCTCGTCTGATTGTTGGTGAACTCCGCACTTATTGTGATTGGTTTAATTGTAAAAATTATCTGGGACTATATGCAGACAAACCTCCGATGAGTCCGTTGCCACATCACTTACGGTTTAAGATTCTTATTTTGGTTGTATTTTATCATACAACGTATCTCAACTTAATTCGGTAAGGTAAAATAGTAGAACTTGAAGTTGTTAAAATCTAAGCTTCTTGGTTTGGATAAAATCGCACCGGTTGACGGGCCCTGCAGGATTACTAACGAGACCGTGGCGAGACGAACTGTAATATACTAGCAATAGGTCGTATAGAATCACTTACTTAAAGTGTTCCTAGTCCTAGAAGTTATGTAGAATGCAGAAACACGGGGTAGATTATGCTAAAACTGCTGCAGGAAGAAAAACAGTAGGCATACAAAGAAGAAAATAAAGATAGAGGAATTTAGATAAACGATTAATTAGAAAGGCTCAAGTCATGCAGTGGACACGTTTGACCCGGCGTGATGTTGATGATGATGACCTTGATACTGAATAATGGAAACTGATCCTTCAATGCCTTCCTCCCTGTTTGTCCTTTAGCAAAGAACATAAAAATAATTGTAAACTTGGTGCTCCAAGAGAGTGATATAAGTCTCAATATTATCCTTAATACAAATATCCATTTAGTAAATAAAGAAAAAAGGTAGTAATTGCATTGATACAATAAACGTATCGAATGTTAACTAACTCAGTTTTTTACGTAACTTAAATTTATATACCTAAATGATGCGATATCATTATTACATCAATTATTAATCTAATCCATAATAGGTACCATTTTCGAAAACTCGAACATGTCACGCTCGTAAACTCAATTACGGAAATCATTTAGGGGCGCAGAAATGGTTCATTTTACATACTTATTTAAAACTACATTTTGCCCACGATTTCTCGCACATGAAATCTCATTATTGCCCCATCCTTTAGGAGCTGTGCGATGTCCCGAAGGGTTCCGGGCAAGATCGGTTTTCCTTCGATTGTCTGGCTGTTTCATGTAAATTGTAATTCACCAAGTCGATTTTGACAGTTTAACCTTATGCGGTCCCTTAAGCTTAAAATAATTACCGGAAATGCATTAAGTGGATTTAGGAGGAGTTAGCGAAGATAATCGTTAGATTTCAAAATCTAAAATACGTGACTTTTTAAGTACTTAGTACGCCTTTCAGCACCCTTCATGATATTTCAGAGATCCTTTTGTCTACATTACTAGATTATTAATGTGATATTTCCAATAAAATATATTGACAATACCAAAAAACCCCAAACGCGCCATTAAACCAGTCGGAAATTGCCTCGTTTTCCGTCACAACGCGCCCGCTAGCAGATAGCTAGCGAAAAACTAATATCCCATTTATGTTCCTATACTAATACAAGTATATATGTACGGGAGGGTTTGGCCAGGGTTAGGTATGGGGTGTATCGGTTTATTTATATGGAGAGTGCGTACGGAGGGCGCGGCCCTCCCGCCTCCGGGAGGCCCCCTCTCTAATCAGCTGTAATCACCATATCAAACGACGCACGCTCATTCCTGTTGACAACACGGAGATTAGAAACTTGCTATGTTTTGTTTAGCCTTTTATGTTTGAATGTCGTTATGTGTATATTGGGGAAGTATGTTGTATCTATTGTATTAATTGTGAAAATATATGGATTTTAATAATTAATAACTAAAAATGTTTAGTTTTAGATTTGTAGTGATATCGCGTTAGAACAACGTTTTAACACTGTTTTAACGATATTTATTACAGTAAATAGTGGGAAAAAACTGTCAAGGTTGACTGGAATGAAAGTTTTAATATTTACTCAATTAATTTAATAGACCCGAAGTTTTTTTTAACCTTTTTTCTGTCAAAGTTCTAGAGGTACTCCAAGGCAATTCAAATAGCCTTGGCATACTGTACCCTCACCATGAGTTACAATTATCGTACTCGCTAGCGAGTCGAATGCTCTGTTCCTCGTACTACGGTAATTGTAAACTGATGGTAAGGGTACTGTAATATATTTGATATCCAATATGTAAGTAGGTGAGATTATTATTATTTGGACATCATTTAAACTCCAGCGATTTTGTTAAATAGTTGGAAAATAGACGATTCGAATTAAAATATAATCGAGAAAGTTTTCGTCAACCCTTGACGCAAAATAAGCGCAAAATTAAATCGTTGAGTTTCGGAAAACTAGCCCGTTACCACTTATGATCTATATATATTAGTTAATATTGTAGGAGACTTCAAAATGTAGGCAAAATGAGAAAGTTGGCAACCATGTAAAGGATGTTGATGTGCATACGTGTGAACATATACAAATACAGTGTGTGTCTTCTATACTAACATATATTTAAAGAGCTGAAAGTATAAATGCTAATGAACAAAGGTAATCTATTTTGTCAAAGAAAAAATATATTTTCAAATAGGTTCACTTAAATTACTTCACTGAAAGACCGCAACATAATACAAAAGGGCAAATGCCCAATAACTTACTTAAAAAGAAGTCATTACGTAACCTTACCTTAGTAAAATATAGGTACTTCAAAAATGCTCAGGATAATAATGTCGGATTTAGCTTACCTACCTATTTATTACCTTCATTGCATAATACCTAAACGTCATCAGAGTCATTCGTTTTTGAGCACTTAGGGGCTTAGGGTTTGTACTTCTCTCTCACTCGCTCTTAACAAGTTTGTATGAGCACCTTCTAACTTCGTGAATTTTTTTCGCTGTAATATAGTTTAGGATGTTTTATTATTGAGCGTTAGGGTGCCTACGATTTTGTTTAAACCTTAACCTTTCTCCAGGTGTGGTTTCAAAACCGGCGCGCGAAGTACCGCAAGCAGGAGAAGCAACTGCAGAAGGCCCTGGCGCCAGCCGTGCTGCCGGGCTGCAACGGCATGATGCGCAACATCCAGGGGTACCGCGGGTACCAACCGTACCCGCACCCGAACACCATCAACCGGTATCCGCAGGTAAGCACCGACAGGCCCGGAACTCAGGCTGGCCAACTTTAAGTTAGCATGCCTGAGATGTGCATTTTTTTTGTGTCTAGCCGATTTGGGTTTTATTTCCAGGGGCATTAAAATGTTAATATAATAATAAGGATAGTACTCCTTGACGTGGTACGTATTGTGAGGAGGTTTCTCTGCAGCCCTAACCACCGGTTAGTTTCAACCCTGCCCCGCTGTCGGCGGCAACCGTAGGTTAGGTTAGGTTATTTTACTTTTATTTATACTTAAATATTTTTTGTTCTAAACCTAATATACTGAAAATTTAATACATATTTAGAATTATAATCGCAAAACTCATAGAGGTAGAAACCTCGACTCCGCTGGCCGAACAAAAGATTTTTTCCCGACGCCGCATCTTCTCAATTATCTATTCCCAATAATGGTCATATTCCCAAATCATCATCTTCCGATAAACAACAATATTACTGTTTTGCATCCGCTCTAAAATGAACTGGAAGAAATCACGAAAGGGTTAAGTTCATCTTCGTACATCCCTATTTTGTGATAGCTTTGTTTTGTTTTTATGTCCTTTTAACAATAAAGTGTTTACATACATACGAGTAAATACATACATGACCAATTTAATTAGGAAAACAAGCTGGAAAAAAAAAAGCTTACGACGGGAAAATCCAGGTCGTACTATTCCTAAATCCATTTATGCCTGCGTGCGAGTTTTAGTTTATTTTCATTACGTATTTTTATTTGTAATCTAAGTGTGATGCAATATTTACAAAACAAATTTTACAAAGTCGTTCAATGTAACCAATCATCCCTTAAAGTGAAATGTTCGCCATTGTACAAGTTATATTAAGTTTATATACAATGGAGTTCATAAATATGTATACACTTTAGTACCTTGTCTATTTAATGTCATGTTCAAACTGCCATATACGATTATCACAGCGATTAAGGTGACAAGGTACTGAAGTGTATACATATTTATGAACTCGACTGTACATACTTACTTGTTATTGCGTTTATGTGCAATAAAGAGTTTACATATATACATACATGAATTTTCTGGTCTAATGATTAAAAGATTTATACAATAGCTACCTACAGGAACTACCGGTACTTAATTTTACTTCCTTAAATGACGATTCTTTCAAATCAAATCAAATCAATCAATCAAATCAAATTTATTTGCGTAAACAAGGGTATAAATAGGTGTTACATTTCATTGGTTTCCAACCTTATTTTGCCGTAGTGTGGCGTACAAATATTTAATGGTTAGATTAGACAATATCAGGGTTTTTTACATTGGACATCAAAATTAATGTCATACTTACTAATCATAAAAACAAATAATACAAAGAAAACAATAATTACACGTTGTCCTCATAAATTACAATTACTTAAAAATTCTTCAGTTGAGTAATAACTGTTTTCCACAAGGTGATTGTATAATTTTTTCTTAAATAAATTAATAGGCAGTTCTTTAAAATTGTCAGTCAGTGAATTAAAAAATTTCTTAATAGATATTAGCCATTCAGAACAAATTCTTCCTTCTTCATAACTCAAATCTGCTCATATGAATAAATTGCAATACTCATTGAAACGATCACTAAGGTAAAACATTTCGCAAGCACAGATTTGCGCCGTACCGTAATATTTCCAGCTGTAGCGGCGCCTCAGGCCGGCAATTGCATATTTTCGCGTATGACCGCGGGCCGCGGAATCGAGTTATCACGTAATCAGCGCGACTGATTAGCGCTGCATAGTAATGAGGACGATTGCACTCCGAATGCAATGTGCATTGTTTCGGGCTTGATTGGGCCTCGCCGGACAAATAATGGTGCCTGAACGAAGCTTCAGGATTACGCTATTGTTAGGTGATTCGCTGTAAAGGATAAAATTCAGTAATGGTGCGAAATACCAGCAATCTGCTTCGTCTGCCATTAAATTAGTCTGGGCGATAAATAGGTGTAAAATACACCGATACATCAAGATTGTTTCAACCATGACTATACGTATTCATTTAATACCGTAGTAACGTTTTTTTTATTTATATTTCCCCTATTATGCATGCAATGCAACTATGCGATAGAATCGTCAATATACAAACTTTCGCTATTCAGTGCAGAGTTTGTTAAGTTAATTAGTTATGAATCTCTATCCGCCGAAATAATCAAAACAAGGAAAACAAACTGTCACGAACAACGGTATTTACAGAAACAACATAATAAAAACATAACAATTATTTGAAACAAGGTTACCATCATGCAGTTTGAAGTAAATCGTTTTTTTTTAAGATCTGTATTTATGGGTTACTGAGTGAAAAGAGCGCTTCAATGATTTATTAGATGTTATTAGACTGAGTATTAAAAAGGTGCAACTACCTACAGGGTGTATTGATTCACAAGTACTTATTCCAAGAATAAAAACCTCTCAAAATAAAGGATGTTTAATTATTTCATGTCAATCAAATTAGAAAATTAGAATATCTAGTTAAGTGTTAAAATTTAAGAACTGGCAACTAAAAAAATAACAGTATAGGAAAGCATTGTAAAGTACAATGTGAACAGTCAAATACAAATCAATTCAATTCTATAATTTATTGCATATCACGTCGATTAAAATTCGTACGATTTGAAAAAAATTACTAATAGGTGAAAAACTTAAGTAAACGACCTCTTGCATGTAGTTGTATTGTAACACATCTGTATAGATAGACCGTTCGACGTTCTATATTTGAAATTTGATGTAAATTCCCTATTAATTTTGTACACAACACTACATGCAAGATGTCATTTAATTAAGTTTTTCACCTAGATACCATGGCTACAGCCGTTAACAAAACACAAGACGAAAAAAAACAGAATATAGGTTGATTGATTTCGTTATTTTAATTGTGTCGGGGTCGGGATATAAAATCTAGTTAGATAGAGCACCACGCGAAGCACCGCAACTAAATTAAAATAAATAAATATGCGAATTAAAATGTTTACGCGCGACTAACCTGATTGTGTCCAATTGGCCATTAGCGGCGCGAGACCCCGCGGTAAACAACCGCCGTTAATGCGCATGATTACCGCGCCGCTGAAAAATTACCGATAAAAACCGAGCGTAGAGTGTTCAAGACTTTTTATCGATTGGTAACGGTTTTCTTAGGATATGATAAATATCACTAATTAAGCATCTATTTCTTTTTAAGTTGAAATGGGCAAAGATGTAAACAAAACGTCCCAACTACCATGAGACGGTGTTCCGCTCCAAGTTAATTTGAGTTTCCCTGATATTTACTTATTTTTATACCCATTACTTCGAAAAATCAAATAAAAGGTCGGTCCCAAAATAAACCTGTCATAATTCAATTTGACCTAATTTGATTACACTTAATTTAACTTCCATAAAATTTTGAATTTCGACCATTTTTCAAAGGAATTATTGAAAGATAACTCTCAATTAACTTGCAGTTCTCTCCCCAGCACCACGGCAGCTACGAGGAGCTGCAGAAGGACATCTTCTCGCTGTCCCAGATGGGGGGTGGCTCCTACCCCATGGCGCAGGGCTTCTCCATGGGCCACGGGGCCAACATGAGCGCCGTCGGCATGCGGCAAGACACCATGGGTAAGTCTACATTGTTCTAATGTGTTCTTTACTGAGACTTGCAAGTATGTTTCTAGCTTGCAACAAGACTCTTATGCTCATAAATTATCGAAATGATAATTCAATGTTGATATTATAGACCCCAGCCCCTTTTAAGAAAATATAAATGTTTCTTTTAATTTGCAATAACGTTGGGTAAGCATTATTTTAAATATATTATAAGTTGCTGTAATACCACTATGACAGCCAAACGCACGAAATCACAGAACCTAAAAAAACTATGCCAACTACATAAAAAAATGTCAGTACCACTCTGTCCGTCACGCACTACCGTCAACTTGTTTAGTTGTAAACGCCGTCCTAGCTCGACTTCCTAAACATTTTCAGCGGCAGCGTAATAAAAAATAAAGTTTTAATATTATTCCATGTTCGCGGAGAATGAAGCAAGACGAAGCCGTAAGTTTGAAGCGCGGGAGGGGGGGCGTTGCAGGCAGCTTTCATCAACTTTCCATTACAACCGTCAAGGCAATTATAAAGTTGGCGTCGGGTGATCGCAGTGCCAACCTCCGTTTTACACAAATACTTAGCTCTTATAATAATGAGAAAACTTGCTCTCTTTGCCGGCCGCATTGTTCGAGTAAGTTCCGTCAGATGATCTCGGAAGGACTTTTTTTTAATCCGCGCGGTGTAAGTTTCTTGTTAGGTACAAACGAGTTCAAAGATGTATACAGTTTTGCACCTTATCTCGTTGGATTAAGGTGCAAAAGTGTATAACATACCTTTGTTCTCGACTTTGAACGTGAAAATTAGTATATATGGTAATAACACTACACTATCCAGATTATTATAGCCAACAAAGTATTGCCGAAACGCAACCTAGCTTAAATTAATTACGTTTATTTCTATTTGTGAACAACCCCTCCTCATCCCTCCTCCACATCATGCTACCTTCATTCAGGCTCCTAAGCCCTAAAACTTAATGAAATGTATTTCTCTTAAACAATATACAGACTCAACATGCACGTAACATGATATTTAATAAACATTAGACGGGTGTCATTCGCGATCCATAATATAATTTGTCCTAATCGTCATTTGTCCTAATGCATCGTTTGTTCTAAATTGGTTTTCAGCTGAGTCAGACAACTATTTAAGCTTTCCAAATATACCTGCAGTTAGGTTAGGTTAGAGTTGTGTTATAACAACACTAAAAAGTTTTAAACATCAAACAACTTAGGCTTTAGGACAAACGATGCATTAGGACAAATGTCGATTAGGACAAATGACGATTAGGGCAAACGATATTATGGATTCCAATATAGACCCACATTAGACACAGTCGCAATAACTCACTTTCCAAACATAACTGCAACAGCTATACACTCAATCCAATGCAATAAAACCAATGTTACAAACCTTAAACCGAAAATAAAAAAGGGATATTTTTTTCTTTCTTACATTGCTACGGACAAGGTACGACAAGGTACGGTATTTGCAAGTCCGAATTTTCGTTTCAACTGTTTTATTTGTCCAAATTTTCATTGCTGAACTTTTTAGGGTGGTTATAAAACAAAGATAACTAACCCTATAGGTTCTGTAGGAATCCCTTTAAAAGATGATTTTCAGAAAATATACATCCCTAACGTATGAAAATTCGGACAAAATGAAACCGTTACGAAACAAAACTTCGGACTCGCAAAAGGTTACCATAACAAAGTATAAAACATTGCTTTAACACTCGGAAAATATATAAATCGTGTCATAGTGTACCCGTGTTCAAATAACCCCGTGCATAATTCCGCGCCCCACTCCGTCAAGTCATGCATCTCCGAAGACGCGGGTGACGCTAATCCAATGATCCTTGAGTTTGTGGCCGGAGATTATTAATTTGTACTACTCGACGACGTGCGGAATACGTGCTGAAATAATAATGTTCAGGTAGAATTGTTAATTGTGTTCAGTGCGCCGTTAAAGTGAAGATGGGACTAGAGATGAGAAAATACCCTAAACTAGATATATTGGATTTGTATATCATGAATAACTATAGTTAAACTGGCTGTCCGTGCGCGGCGCCGCCCGGGTGTAATTAATTTTTCATAAAAACCTCATGAAATATACTTTACGACCTATTCTCATACCTACCAAATATATATTTAAAAAAACGGCTGAGTCGTTTCGGAGGAGTTCGACCACAAACACCGCGACACGAGATTTTTATAGATATAGTTTAAAACCTAAGCTACATGAATGTATCTGGAAACTTCCATATAATTATATCCGGTAGGTAGATACAAGTTTCACCAATTTTTTTATGATTCGGCAGCTATTTTAACCAGTAAACCCACCACTAATATTATAATTAAAAAAAAACAGTTCATCACAGTTTCTTACCCAAAAAAAAGCCTCCCCATAAGCTTATTCGCCAAAATTCGTGTAGGTAAGCGATAAAGCGTGTAACGCGAACCGGGCCCGGATTCCTGCGTAAAAAACGAGTAATGGAGGCGAGGCATCGTACCGTAGATATTCTAATAAGAAAATTTCCACTACATTTACTTTGGCGGGCGTCCTCGCGGCGTCTTCGCAAATATCTTATTTCCTGCGGCGAGATTGCATCTTGAGAAAACGCGAGGGTCGATTCAGTCAGTATTCGCTTCCCGACCCTCTCCGCTATATCGACCTCGTGTACACCGCCGGGCGTGGGCGGCACGGATCGAAACAACTTGCGTTGCTTGTTTTCTGCTGAATTCAATTTTATTTCTGAAATGGCATCCTGTATTCAATTTTATTAATACTTATTGAAAAGAAAATTTCAGCCTCAAATTATGTTGAGAAACGAAAAATGCACTGTTTGATAATTTAATTTTAATGAATGGGTCACACACCTACAATGACCTACATAGTACATTTTGGGAAACGGGATTCGGCGCAGCGGGAATACGTAGTGGGAGTTCGTAGCGTGAGTTCATAGCATAAATGCTACGCGGTGTTTTAAGTTTTTGTGGCTTTGAGTTTAATACCTAAATATTTACGTAATATTTGAAATGAGAACGGCCGAAATTAAATTATTCTAGATAGAATATTATGATACCTGCTCACGACTAGTGTGTAATAGCTATACACAGCTATACAAATAACATAACAAACCGCGTTACTTAAAAAAAAACACACTTGAAAAGTGGGTGTCTTCCTTTTGTTACAATAGATAATATATCATTTACTTGACCTATTTAACAACAACGTTTGTCAACAGGCATGAGCGCGGAGGACGAGTGGTACAACAAGTCGCTGTCGGCGCTAAGGATGAACTCGGGGCACCACGCCAACCTGGCGGCCGCGCCCATGCTGCAGTACCAGACCTAATCACTGCTCGGCGCCGATTATTCGGCGTCAGCGTCGCCGTACGCGCCCCCCTAGCCACTAGACTAGGCCAACTAGCCAACTAGCCAGCGAACCCAATTGGCTTCGCCAACTAGGACGTTAGGCCAACTAGAAATCATAAGCTTGCAAGGCCATCTAGTTAGGCTAACTATAATGTTTTCAATTCACAACGGCTCGTCCGGCTACTCAAATTGACATAGCGCGGTTGTGTCAATATCGTCAAATTAAGTGGGGCGGGAGTTCGTGAATTGGAAAACTATAGTAGCCAATTGGCCTACGAAGCCAACTAACCCGCTAGGACAACTAGTAACCAATTGGTCTGCTAGGCCAACTTAGACAGTACTTTGTGACCGGATCTTTATATTATTGACCTAACTAGAGTCGCGAGTGCCACGATATTTAAATTCTTAAAAGAAAGTCAAGGTTAATTGTGACGTATGTCTTTCTTGTGATTGGATGTCACTGGCGATGATGGGGTTTTATACAGGTTGAATCCCATTTGTTTCATAAGTTGTACAGTGCAACCATTTTCTTAATAGCGATCGGCAATCTTCGTTTTTCTATGACACACGTGTGACAAATATACTGTCCATTGCGAGTGCAAGCGTAATAGCAATACCCAGACGAAAGCTATTAAGAAGCTGGGAATACTGTAGTGCTATGGAACAAACGGGAATCATCCTGTATAGTGACTAAACTAAAGTCCATGGTGGTACAGTTAGAAGCGCTGTGCGTAAGCAGCGTCTCACCTGTGGTGTAATTTTCTAAGCTGTTTTGCTATATTGTTGTCTAACGTAAACGCGGTACGCTCGATGTCAAGTTTTCTCATTGGTAAATAAATGAGTTGGTACTTATTATTTAAAATCCAGAACATTGTAACTATCAATGGTAAAAATCGCTGTTTTGTCTTATTTTTATACAACAACCTTTTGATTGCGACCACAAAAATGTTGTTTCATGCCACCGGAAATATTAAACGAAACAAACTAATTGAGTGCCATGCTGCGCACAGGAAATGGTAACACCACATGCAACTTACCAAATCTTATTGCAAATCGAATTCTACCGTACAAATAAAATAAAAGTGCAACGAGGATCTAACGACTCAGAGAGGGCATTAAAAATGAGGGATTAATCACTCGCTGCAGTGTGAGCCTTTTTGTTTTCACTTTTACAACTCATCCTGTATCAATCCATTCTTAAGTATAGATCCCTTGCTTATCACGTCACAATCTTCGGTGTGTTCATTGCATTGAGTAAGTTCTCGGTTCTAATGTAATCTAGCCACGCATCTCTTTTATGTCTTTGGCTACCATTCAATAACACTTTGTCCATCACTCACACATAAATATGAGGTAAAAATTCAACACCCTATACCTATATCATTATCGATAACCGCGGTGCGCAGTCCATGAGTACAACAGAGACAGATATATTTACATAATACAATTGACTTTGGCAGCAGCGAACGGTAAATCTATATTACACCAAAACATCAATATGATGTTGACGTTGCTGTATTCCAAAACGAAATACATTGTTTCAATTGAAAAATAACCAGAATCAGCTATGGAGATATCACATCATTCTTAGGATTTAATATTATAACAAATGGTGAATGGTGGAAACGTTTCTCAAAATTTGATCTACTGTGCAACGATTTGTTGCAACATGAGATACTATTTAGAAATATAATTTTGTACATAATTGTTTAAAAATATTCTCCGTTTAAGCGTAATATATTAGATATTACGTTAACGTTTTTATAAGAATAAGATTCAAAAAGTCCTGGAAAAGCCGATGCGTTTGACTCTACATGTCCTGAGAGGAATCGTCTGCTTTATTTTTAGAACAGAATAAAAAACACCCTGTGTAGCGCATTGGTTTTACAGGCCTTTGAATGTTTAGATATTTATATATTTAAGGGTACAGATAGTGTTTTAATTTTAATATCAACCGTTTGTTCTACATTTCGTAAGTTATCAAAGTGTATGCTAGTCGGATTGTACAGCCACCTTAAATACTAAGTCATAAGTATTGTATTTTCTTAATTGTTGTATTGATTACCTGATAACAGAAGACTTCAGTTTGATAGCTGATCGCGTAAAGCTAGTTCTGCCAAGTGACAGAAATTAACAAGTTTATTTGGCAAAGATCAGTAGTTAGTAGTGATCTCTAAATTAGAGCTAGTGGTGAAATACCAACGAAGCGAGTTAAGAAATGATTACCATGTCCATTTTCCAGTCAAAGAAGAGTCATTGGCAGACATAGGCATCCAGAGGGCAAAATTTTATGACAGGTAGGGAGTTCCTATATCGATAAACTCAATTATCGATGCTTGTTTTATATACCAGTGATCACTCCAAGTTTTGCCTGTAAAAACATTTTTTCTTAAAAGTGTAATATTAAACAAAATAACAACGTAATGCCCTTCTTCATTTTTCAAAAAGATTTTGGAAACTACTCATCATTTTTTTTTTCTTCATAATCGTCCCATTGTTAAAATATACGATCAGAATTTGTTCCAAATTTTCGGGCATTAAACCTCTCCGTCTTGGCTGATAAAAGGCTAAATGACTTTTCAATTTCTGTGGAGGTAATAGGGGCAGAACATTTTTTTTGAATATGCTGTATGAACTTCATACTTACTCAGAACAATACTTACAAAAAATACATTCAATGCTGGGGGCGATCACTAGTATATGGAAAAAGCATCGATAATTGAGTTTATCGATATAGGAACTCCCTACCTGTCATGAAATTTTGCCCCCTGGATTCCTATGTCTGGTCATTGGCCATCTCAAAACTGAACATTAGTGCCAATCGCATTACAGTTCTTGACGCAATGTTAAACACCAACTAAATGACACTTACTCGTCGCCTTCATCTACTTTTTTTTTTCAATTCTTTTTAATGTTTGTTAAAGTTTAAAGTCAGAATCGTGTACGTATTAAATCGCTATCAAACTGCAAGTTTTTCAAGTTCATATATTATAAATGCAATAGCTGTGTAAATATGTCTCGTTTTGCATGATACAGATATTTTGTAAGATGTTAACAGCTCAACGATAATATCATAGCGTTAACTTTATGTCTAGTCAAATTAATATAAGAGGCCATGACACACTCGCCTAACCCACAATATCATTCAACACATTTCATACGTTTTAAAATAATTAAAATTTTATCTCATAGTTTTATATGCCGTACATTATTTATTCCAAATATTGAAAGTTTTGAATTGTGTACAAAAAGACAAAAATCATATCAAGTAAGACTGTTTCGGCGAAAACTCTTTATTAACCGATGGCCATCCTGTGCATTGTGTAAATATAATAATTAAGAAACATTGTCTAAATAATGAACATGTGTAAAATGGAATAAATTGTCTAAAACGTAAATACATTAAACTTTTATTTCGTAACTCCACAAAATACAGTAAAATATAAAATATAATATCATCTAAATACAATCATAATCAGCACTATCTCGTCTGCTAGGTGATCCGGCACGGCGATTAACACACTGAAGCTAATCTTCGTGAAGACGCCCAGATTTATTTGTCTGTCAATGAAGGATAACATGGTCCAAATCTATAAAAATAAATACTATCAAGCATAAGTTTTTCATGCAAGAAATGGGCGAGCAAATGGAAGAGATATTTACAGTACAACAGCGCCTCTATTCTAGGCGGTAAAAACGATATCGTAGTTTGCCTGTTATGGTATTGTTATGACGTCAGCCGCCATTACTGTCAAGAAAATAAGAGCTATCAAAACATTGACAATACGATAACAGGTCAAATGCGATATTGTTTTTACCGTGTGGAATAGAGGCGCAGGTCAGTTTTGTAATTAGGCTGGAATCAGACTAGCGCAGTAGTTATCAAAGCGCGAATGTTTAGCAAAAATCAAAATGTCATCGGAAAGAACGTATTTTATCGTTATAAATCGCGTTTATAACATGTTGACGACTACAGTGAGGCACAATATCCCTAACCGTGGGAATAATCTTATAATAAGAGCTACAAAGGTGTCTAGCTTTAACATTTAAAAAAATCTTGTGTAATGGTACGAGCAAAGTTTTCACGGAAATTTACAGACGCTGATAATAGTTAAATAGTATTTTAGCGACTACTGAGTTGTTTTTAGCACCACCTGGCGTGTGATGTCCACACGTTGTTCCACGTACCAATGCTCAGTATGCTCAGTATTTAAGAGTACTTGCGATTGGCGAAAGATGGCGCTTTAATAAATAAATCGATTTCATACAAACAAATTCTATATAAGAGAACTAAAAAAATATAATCGATTTCGACGACTGATGACTGATAAACGTGTTCAATTTTCGATCCAAACTTAATTATATGCTTTACAGGTAGAGCGACAGTAACGTGTTCCTCCCCGTCTATAGCTTCCTAGAAGCCGCGCGCTTCTCGCCGCGTTAACTTTAACGCTTTAAATTGGCTATGATCTTACCGAGTGATAGGACCTAGATGAGCTCGGGCTTGGGCTTGGCGTAGTGCGGGTTGCAGACGAAGTTGCGGTCGAGATAGCGCGCCAGCAGCGCGTTCACGATCTGCTCCCCGCCGACCGCGTCCCAGAAGCCGCGTGCTTCTTGCCGCGTTGACTTTGTCGCTAGATTGCCCTTACCGAGTGATAGGATCTAGATGAGCTCCGGGTTGGGCTTGGCGTAGTGCGGGTTGCAGACGAAGTTGCGGTCGAGATAGCGCGCCAGCAGCGCGTTCACGATCTGCTCCCCGCCGACCGGGTCCCAGAAGCCGCACGCTTCTTGAAGCGTTGACTTTGTTGCTTTAGATTGCCCTTACCGAGAGATAGGAACTAGATGAGCTCCGGGTTGGGCTTGGCGTAGTGCGGGTTGCAGATATAGTTGCGGTCGAGATAGCGCGCCAGCAGCGCGTTCACGATATGCTCCCCGCCAACCGCGTCCCAGAAGCCACGCGCTTCTCGCCGCGACGCCTCGGCCTGCCCGCACTCCTGGTGATTTCGCCATAACACATTTTAAATAGTATAATTTTTTTAACCTCCCGATTCAAAAACAGGGGTGTTATAAGTTTAACGTGTGTATCTGTGTGTCTGTCTGTACCATCGTAACTCTTGAACGGATGGACCGATTAGAACGTTTTTTAAAGCTATCATAATCGGAATAGTTTTTAGCTATATGTTTCACCAAAATAGGTTAGACCATTTAAGTGATACCAGCTCTGAAAGTCGGACTCGCCGTTATAGGTTTACTTTGTGCTGTGTTGTGAAACTGGCTCGAGTCGTTGGACTAATATTTCATTCAAAAAAATAAGAAACTCGTTAATTTTATGTGAAATATGTGCGATGACACTATGACGGCTGTTAAAACGCATTCCCTTATTATTATTTATTATTTATATGAAAAATTTACTTAAACGCTCTGTCTATATCACGAGCGTACAGAAATAACAAACAATAGAAAAATGTTTTTTTTGTTACGGGCTTCTAACACAGTTTCATTTATAAGTCACTGTAAGAATAATTTAATAATACCATCATGACATAATGTGGTGTAACAAATTGTCATTCGTTCGAATGTGTCAATTTTAATACATATTATAAAACACACTTACTGATGGAATATCCCGGCAATGAGCGTCGATCCTCTATAACATTCAAACAAGTTAATACATACAATACTACCAAACACTTGTAGTAACTTAAAATATACATTTGAGAGTAGGTTTTGTAGCCAACTGTACTTTTTTATACCTTATTGCATTGTGATAAGGTCCTAAATGGATAACGTCTCTTTGTAATCGACTGAACAGACATCATCTGCTTATCGAGACGAAACTAACGCATCTCAATTCGGTCGGTCTTCGTTAAATACAGCAGAGATCCTGTTGCCACCTTCCGACTCCTTCATCAGATCAGCATATTATTTTTAAATAAATATCAGAGGTCAATATCAAAGAAATTTACCTAGTTACGATATAAACAAAAAAAAACAGGGGACAATGTCACACCCATTGACCTAGTCCCAAACTAAGCTCTAGGCTTGTACTATGGGTACTAGACAACGATATAAATACTTATATAGACTCAGGAACAAATATTCGCGCTCATCACACAAATATCTGCCCTTACCGGGATTTGAACCCAGGACCGCTAGCTTCGCAGGCAGAGTCACTACGAACTAAAGGAGAAGAAAGCAAGCTAAATAAAAACTTGTAAAAAGAGGTAAGAAAGCCTTACAAGTTCCGTGCGGCTGTGTTCGGCGATGTGCTTGTCAATCACTGCACGGAACGTTCCAATATTTTGCCAGCTCTCGATGCTACCCTTTGATATTACTTCCTAAAAAAAACACAACGCTACAATCCTAAGACTGCAAATGCGATGCCAACCCCGAGGACTAAGGATAAAGGCTCAGTTCCATTAGTAATGTAATGTAATGTAAACTCTCTTTATTGTACATAAACAATTACAAAACGGACGGTAATTAGCAAAAGAAATACTTCCACGCGTAGGGATAGGTCAATATAGCCCTCATGCTTTTAGTGGTACATTGCGTCGCTGCAATACCTTCCAGCGCAATAATATTAAAACAACCCGTCAATGGATTTCTACAAGCATGCGGGCTCTCAACCAATGAAACGGGTGTTATTTCTTAAAAACGGCATTCTGTCGGACGAACGAGCGAAATCGCAGAGGCGAGTTTAAGTAGACCCGTCCGAGTGAACAAAACACATTTTAGCTAGTGCATTCTCAATTAGGCAGCCTTATACGTTCGGTAAGCCATGCTGCCAAATTGAAAATGCACGCGCTAAAATGTGTTTTATTCGCTCGGACGGGACTACTTAAACTCGCCGCTGCGATTTCGCTCGTTCGTCCGACCGACTGCCGTTTTTGAGAGAATCACACCCCTGGGCCTTTATCCCGACACCGTAACACAATGTGAACACCGCTGTTTGGCGATAGGTTAAGCAATAACATGGCAATCACGTTTGACTTACCTTTGTAAAACAACCACATTCTGGCTCTTCAACTTCTATATTATTATCTTTACATTCTTTGGTTTCTGGTTCGTCCTCGTATTTCATTGTGAAGTGTGTCACCAGTACGTCGCGCACCTGGAGATTAGTTCATTTCATTGAGTTTATTGGAGTTTATTAAAGCCATTTACACCCGTATTTATAGTCAAGAAAAAGTAATGACTAAAGTAACGATTTTTATATGACTTTTGACATTACTAATACTCTAGTAATTACTTTTCTTGACTATAAATACGGGTGCTATACTCTGTGCTAATGTGTGTGTGACGTCTGTCAGTTTTGTATAGACTAGACAGACTCTCTCTTGTTTTCGTGCTCGGTAATGGCGGTCGCATTGCTGTCTGAATAAGTTCCTAGAGCTACATATTATAAAACAAAGCCCCCGCGCCGTCTGTCTGTCTGTATGTTCGCGATAATCTCAAATACTTCTGAACGAATTACATTCGGTTTTGACCATCAGTTAGATATTTTTTCAGGGAAGGTTTATGTATAATAAATTATGGTTTATGGACGAGTGTTACAGTAAGTTCACAAACACCGAAGCGAAACGAGGGCGGGTCGCTAGTTATATATAAAGTTGATCTTAACTAATTCAATAGTTTTCTAAATTTCTGTAAAAAACGTGTTTATGTGTTGCGTGGCCATGTGGTCACCACTTGATAAGCTTTATAATATAACTAGCTTTTGCCCGCGACTTCGTCCGCGTAGAACTCGTTTATTACGACGTAACGAACTTAGTTAAGTAAATTAATATTTTTAAGTAATTCTATAGTTTGACGTCCTCCCTGGCAAGAATGATCTTTCAAACAATATTGAGCTCGAAATTTACCGGGACACCAACTTTAACCATTCACTCTTACGGGAGGGCACTCCCGATACCTCGAAAGAGTTCAGGAACTCTAAGGGTAGGACGTGACTTGCTCTGTGTCTATGACATTGTCTACCAATAGATACTCCACAACATCGCCTTCTACATGACACATATTTTTATATTTATCCGCCCGACAATTTCGTTTGTCGGTGCTAATATCGCCCTCTCGCACAAACATTCTCTATTCTTTATATTGTTTTTTAGATCGGGGTACACGTTATTTTTTAGATCATCTGTGTTTTGTACAATATTACAGAATTCGCGGTTTAATGTATTCAAATCGTATCTATGTCTCGCCATAGTATGTATGGCGGCATATCGTATGGCGGCCATACGATCTTCGACCATTTTTAGTAGAGCTGCCGGATATATTGCCCCGACTGTGTATCATGGTGTACTCGTAGTTCCTGGCATATTTGTAGTGAGGTTAATTTTTTATATATATACTCATATCGTAGATGCCGAAATGCATTTATTTTATCCGCTGGTGTGCCCCTAGTTATCACCGGTAGATGAGAATCTGTCTAAATTCGCCGTCTCAAAGCACCATCCCTCCCATGATAGTTTGGTTGCTCTTAAAATATCCATCATAGTTCAATATTACATATATTATATTATGAGTCTTAATACTATTTATAATGTAGGTATCTATCATTATAAATGGCGGAACTCCCAAACATCATCAGTGGCCGCTGAAAAAACAAAGACAATTCGCACATGACAATCAATACCGTCTTAACTCGAAATGTGACGGTGTTGAAAAATTTATTCTAATTTCAAACTACTACAAATAGTTATGCGCTACAATTTCTTTTTGAGTTAATACGGTATTGAATGTCATGTGCGAATTATATTCTTCAAACAAATTTACCCAATGCCCATTAATCTCATTCGGTTCTGCGGTTAATCCGTGAAAGCGTAACAAACAAACAGACGACGGACATAATTAAATTGCCATTTTGAATTTCTACCTATACTTTCACATCATTTTCGAAATCTGCGTCCTCAAAATCTAAGAAAAAGACAATTATGTCCACTTTTTAAAAAAGATTATGGCCTTCATCTTGAATACTAAATTTGACATAATTTTCATAATCTGCGTCCACAAAATGTAAGAAAATGATACCCATGACGACTTTTTCAATAAACATCATGACGGCCATTTTGAATTCCAAATTTGATATCATTTTCGAAATCTGCGTCAACGCAACCTAAGAAAATGACACCCATGATGACTTTTTCAAAAAACACCAAACATTGTCGTTATTCCCTCGGGAACTTTTAAATTTTCCGGGATGGGATTTTTCGTGTTAATCCAGGGTGCTACCTCCATTTTAAATTTCATCCTAATCCATCTAGCCGTTGCAGCGTTAAGGAGTAACTAACTAAAACCCCCTTTTACCCCGTTAGGGGTAGTTTTTTCTAAATCGCTGAAAGCAGTATATTTTATTTATAAACAGTAGCCTAAATATCAATTTCCTAATGTAGCCATTTCGATATCTTCCATACAAATTTCTACTTCCCATTTATCGCCTGAGGGGGAGTTTTACGGAAATCAATGAGAGTTTTTTTTTTATGTTAAACAGTCTTAAACAGTAGCTTAAACACCAATTACCACGTTTCGAACTAAAAAAATTAACATAAATGACCAAATTGTCATACAAACTACCATCCCAAATCTCACCCCCTTAGGGGTGATTTTTGAGATACAAATTTAATCTAATTCAGTTCCGCGGTTTATCCTTGAATGCATAACAAACAGACAGACGACAGACATAATTACTTTCACGTTTATAATGTTAGTATGGATTTTCTTTGTACAGCAATATTATGTACACCTATCGATGTATAGTTTTTTTACCCCTTGAGTATTGTTTGAAATGACATTTTACAATTAAATAACCGACCAATTTGCCGAAAAATGAAATGCCTGTCAGTAATTATTTTCAAGTGATCATAATAACCGCCCTAATATTAAATAACAGCCGTAGAATTAATACGCCGTGAATAGTATTGAAAATAGCGGAAAAAAATGTTAAAATCTGGATATGTCAACGCTGACAACTTCAATCTGACACCGCTCCTTTTGATATAGACTAACAAAACTGAATGTAGGTACAAAGCCTGTTTCATTTTGTCACACTGGATGCAAAAGCCATAGGAGAAATAAATTATTCAATTGCGCAATTTTGTCAAATAATTACTAATATTATTCTATATTAGTAATTATTTGCGTCCCCAAAAACTAAGAAAATGTTACCCGTGACAACTTTTTCAAAAAATATCATTGCCGCTAGCTTGAATTCTAAATTTGACATCATTTTCATAATCTGCGTCCCCAAAATGTAAGAAAATGATACCAATGACGACTTTTTCAATAAACATCATGGCGGCCATTTTGAATCCCAAATTTGATATCATTTTCGAAATCTGCGTTAACGCAACCTAAGAAAACGACACCCATGATGACTTTTTCAAAAAACACAAAGATATTGTCGTTATTCCCTCGGGAAACTTTAAATTTTCCGGAATAGGATTTTCCTATGTGTTAATCCAGCTATCTCCATTCTAAATTTCATCCAAATCCATCCAGCGCCATTGCAGCGTGGAGGAGGAACAAACTAAAACTCCCTTTTACCCCCCTTAGGGGTAGTTTTTTCTAAATCGCTGAAAGAAGTATTTTTTATTTATTATCAGTAGCCTAAATACCAATTTCCAAACTGCTTATTTTAAAAATAACTTATCTCCTATACAAATTTCTACCCCCTATTTGAACCCTTTAGGGGATGAATTTCCAAAAATCCTTTCTTAGTGTACCCTTAGAGTACCCAAGGAATATTCTCTTCAAATTTCAAGTCCCTAGGTCCAGCGGTTTAGGCTGTGCGTTGATCGATCAGTCAGTCAGTTTTACCCCTTTCCATCCCTTCGGGGATGAAATTATCAAAAACGCTGAAACACGTATAAATTACTTTTCAATTTTCAACCTAAACACAAAATTTGAATAGCCTAACTTAAACTAAAACTGACGGACTTTCATACAAATTTTCATCCCCTTAGGGGTGGAATTTCCAAAAATCCTTCCTTAGTGGATCTTTGCAATATATAAGGTATCTATGTGCAAAATGTCAAGTCTCTAGGTCCTAAGGTTTGGGCTGTGCGTTGATATATTAACAATCCGTTTTACCCCTTTTCATCCCTTCGGGGTTGAAATTATCATAAACGCTGAGACACGTATAAGTTGAAATTCAATCGCCAACCTAAACGCAAAATTTGAAGCGTCTATCTTCAAAACTGACGGACTTTCATACAAACGTTTTTCCCCTATTTTACCCCCTTAGGGGTGGAATTTCCAAAAATCCTTCCTTAGTGGATCTCTACACTATATAAGGTATCTATGTGCAAAATTTCAAGTCTCTAGGTCCAGCGGTCTGGGCTGTGCGTTGATATATCAACAATCAGCTTAGCATTTTATATAATAGATTATGGAAATTGCGTGAGTCTTATGATTTTCTATAAAAAAACCGATCTTACTATACTAATATCAATCATCTATGTCATAGATTCTATGATGACGCGCCCCGTCACTGAAATTGACGTTGCATGGTTGCCTCAATGTACGTAGAATGAAGTAGTGGGGCGGGACTTCGTGCATTGAAAAAACTATTGTTGGACTGCATTCCTTTACTTACTCGTAGAGCGAATAGAAAAGGCGGTTCCTGGACTCGTTAACACATTCGTCCAGCAACCGCTTTCTTCCCGACCTCTACACAATGTAGGTGTAAATAGATAAGGACTAAAATTAAGAAACAGAAACTTTACCGTTCCGTCACGAAAATTAACATTAACTAAATGTTGGTATCTCAGACAAAACTCCTGTAGCGAGTGCAACTATATTACTCATATTAGATTAAATCTGCTTTGTTTGTTGAATTTGAGATACCGCCTATTGGCGTATGAGGGCAGTATATTTTTCCTTGAAAAACGCCTATATATACCTTGCCAACATCCTGGAAGTTGATATCCGAGATGAGCTCGTCGAAGGAATCCAGGTAAAGTGCCGACATCCAGGGCTGCGTGAAGAAGTCGAACAGATCCTCGATTCGGTTCATCTGCCGAACGGAACGTAATTTTATTTGGTTCACAAATTGCGAAGTCATCAATACGCGCCGAGTGTCAAATTTAATAAATCATGGACGATATATGGATACAATTGCACAGAATGTTAAAGTATTTGGTTTGTACGTTTGTACTCGGAAGCTAAGAAAATTGCATTTCGAAATGAAGTCAAATATTTAGTAAGACGCAAAAGCGTGAAAGCTCGGTACCTATGTACATTAGAATGGCATGAACATGCTATATATTCAAATATTTTTATTGTGAAATGTGGAATAAATTAAAACTACCTATATCTATAAATATTGCACTGATTTTTGAGGCTCCATACCCAAAGGGAAACGGAACCCTCTATTTTATATCCATATATTATTCGCCATGTCCGTCTTTCCGTCTGTCCGTCTGTCTCTCCGCGGTTTAAATCAGAGACTCTTGGTACTACAAGGGCTATAATTTGACAAAGCTGACCAAGCTTTAAAATAAAAATTAAAATGAACAATAATGCTCGGGTACTACCTATACATGTAAAACAAAGGTATTATATCTTTTGAACGCTATAACATTAAATAAGGTATTATTAGATAGCTCTTACAAAATCATTATTTATATGTTATTAACATTTTTTTGATTTGGGGAACCGCTTAGGAAATATTGAACCCGAAAAATGTTGTTTTCGCTAGTTGTGCGTCCCCCCACAGCCTATACTAGAAGTAATAATAATCTGTATTAATGAAAGAACATAAAGAAAGTAGAGGACGCCCGCGACTTTGTACGCGTAGAAAAATTCCCGCTACTCCTCCTACTTTAACCCCTTAGGGGATGAATTTCCAAAATATCCTATCTTAGTGCACCCCTACGACATCCAAGGAATATCACCTCCAAATTTCAAGTCCAGCGGTTTCGGCTGTGTGTTGATATGTCAGTCACACTACGAGTATCACAACAGTAGACTTGATTGGTTCCTGAGATACAGGCGACTAAAGTGTTTAGCGAGTCCGACTCGCACGTGACCAGTTTTTTAAAGGTACCATGAATCTCGCAAGCAGCTTGTTGAAGTAGGCCTCGTGCTTGCCATACAAGTAGGCCAGCGCCGGGTAGAACTTCTTCCTGGACAGACAGGTGATCGCGCTCACGCAGTGCAGCACGTTGAGTTGCAGGCGGAAGTAGTTGCCGTCCTTCGTTGTGATTAGCGTGTGGCCCTGGGGAATTAAACAAAAAGTCAAAAATATAAAGGTTCTGCACTACTGAAAAACGGAACCCTTTAAAAATGACTTTGTTCTCCGCCTGACCAATGAGTTTTTCTCGACTACTCGATGCTTGTCATCATCATATCAGAACGGCGGATCGCCACTATGGTTGGTTTTGTGCCTCTCGCATTCATCGGCTTCCCACGATCTTCACTAGATCGTCGGTCCACCTTGTGGTAGGCCTACCAATAAATTGCTTTCCCGTACGCGGTCACTACTTTAAAACTTTTACGCTCCAAAGATGCTCATACGATAAAGGAAAAACATAGTAAGGAAACCTGCACATTTGAACAGCTAAAAGTATGTAAAAGCGGTAATTTCACAAACAACGGCCTATCAGAAAGGGTCCATCTAGACAAGGCAAGAACTATTAAGACTCACTTGGTGTGGTAAGCTCAGCTGGACCTCCATTGGTATCTCTTTCCCAGGCTTTCTTACTTTCAAGTAATACAAGGGGCCCGGGAAAGTCGCAGCCTGAGTTATAGGCGATTCGTATAGTTTCACTGGCTGCCATCTAAAGAAACAGGGACCGTTTGAATATTATAAGTTCCATAAACTTATAATCATTAAAAAAACTCACCGTTTATATTTCCCAATAGGTTGTTCTTGTTGCTCCAAAATCGGTATGCTCTTGTGATCAAAACTGAAAGAAATAGGTCATTATGGTTGAGATTGCAAAAAATTACGCTCACTTCGACGCTGCTATGCCAAAGTCGTAGGTATCTACGGCACAGCATAGCCGCAATACTAAATAGCACATGGGTTAAAGTTATGATCACCGATCGACTCCATTGTCGAATGAGTTTGTAAAATAACACTGACAGTTCACCTTCAGGGTCAAGCCTGTCAGGCCGCCTGCCAGTCCAAAATGTGTGAAGAAAACCCAGTCCTCCTAAGCTAATAGGGGTTAGGGCGCATAACGTCCCACTCGCAGAATGTCACTTTGTCCCTTTAGCGAAATATCCCTTACGCAAAACGACCCTTCTGCAATAGGTCGACCCGTTCGCAAAACGTCCCTTCACATAAAGAAAGTCCCGTTCGCAAAACGTCCCTTTCGCAAATTGACCCGTTCGCGACACGTCTCTTTCGCAAAATGACTCGTTCGCAAAACGTTCCTTCGTTACATGCATTACGTGGAGATAGTCCCGTGTAATGACTTTGCATGTTATTACTGCTACGATTGTTGAGCATGGTAAATAAAGGACATATTAGTCATATTGTTACTAGTTGGTCCGCCAGGGTAAATCAAAGGTGAGTTATATAGATATGTGAAGTCCCCATTCCACACTAAGGCCAATGTAGGGATTATTATTGGCCATCTCTTATCTCTACTTAAACAAGATTTTTCCAGACGGGACATTTTACGAGCGGGTCATTTCGCAGACTTTCAGCGAAAGGGGCTTTCTCAGGAAGGGACGTTTTGCGAAAGGGGTGGGACCTTTTAAGAAAGGGACGTTTTGCGAATGGGGTATTTTACATAAAGGACCATTTGTAGAGAAGACGTTTTGCGAATGGGATGATTTCGGTAGAGGGATGTTTTGCGAGTGGGACGATATGCGTCCTAACCCTAATATCTCAGATAATAATAAGAGAGTATAAACTGCTTTGGTTATTGAATTTGGGATACTGCTTAATGGCTTAGGAGGGCAGAACTGGTAGACTGACGTGACTGGTGGATGAACTATGGCAGGCCAACATCGGCCGATGTACTTGCGGTGGCCTTTAAAGCTTCGTCTTTGACTTTGTATCTTCGTGTTTTCAATTGAAGAGAAGCACCGCATTTTGAGTTGATACATTTACGCACATTAACTTTGTAAAATTAAGTGACTATGAGTCTTCCCGTAATACAATTCAAATCACTATAAATTTCATTCTCGTACCAAGACAATAAGCTGGATTTGTATCTGGGTAGAACATCCGCAGGATACGAGGCTAAGCAGGGGTCACCCATCTCAAAGGGATTAAATTTACGCAGGAACAGTGTACCCAGCTAGAAACATTTCAATTGTTTAGGTTAAATAAATTCTGCCAAAGCGCAAATTCAGACGCTTATGGCAACATATAGGTATATTGAAAAATAAGAAATAATTAAATGACATCTTATCAGTATTTTTATTTAAATAAAAAAAAACAAGGCGAATAAAAAAAAGAGAAGATAAATTATTTAAATTACTGTGACATCATCCCAGATATCAATAAATAAATAAATAAATATCAGGGTCAATCTCACACAAATTCACCTTAGTCCCATACGAAGCTTTAGGTATATATATATACTATGGATACTAAATACCGATAATCATACTTATATAGAGAAACACATATTTAAATACATAGAAAACAATCAAAACTCATTGTACCCGGTATTCTGAAAAGTCAAAGAAACAAGTGTAATGTGGTGATATGAGTTGTCACAGGGATCATCCTGGCTTGACAAAAGTATACTTAAACGTCTCGTACATACACAATACAATATACAGGAGAGATTTATTTTTCCTTTCTTACCGCCTCGCCGACGTCCTCCGAGCAGTAGTACTTCTGCTCCGTAGAGCTAGCGTACAGCCTGCGGGAGTACACGGTGCAGGTCCCGGCCGCGTACACGTGCGGGTCGTTGGTCTCGAACACGGGCCCCACCACCACGCCGCCGTCGTACACCAACCCGCTCTCATTTATAGCTGCAAGACCACTTTATATACCCCGGCCTGAAATGCTCAACAAAGATCGTACCTACTATAAAGAGGTAAAACCTGCCAATTCCCTGGCAGTGGTACGGACATAGACTTGTAACTCTGTAAGCCTTGTCTTTTTCTCTCACCGTAAACTGAACTGCATAACATTATACAATGAAACCGTTTCGACATCAAGTGATGCAGACATGAACCTACTTACCTTTGAAAGCGTTGAGATTGATAGCCTTCGTCCCATAGTAGAATAAAGCGAAGCAGGGCAACTGAATGATGTGGACCCTTGACATCAGGCTGATGTTGACCACGCGGTTACCCTTCAGCTTCCAGCTAGAGAAGAGGCAGCGGCGGTACACGGTGATACCCATGCTCTCCACGCTTGCTTGAACACCTTCGTCTACCTTAATAGGGAATCAGAATAGTGTGATGCAATCTTTGGACTCACGACATAAAGATAATACCAATAATTCTTCAATTATTTAAATAGCAAATGGGAATAGGTCATTTAGCCACTTGACGGTCCAGCTTGCAAAAGGGTGCACTAGCATAATTACATTAGAAAATGTTAACCCGAACCTTAAGGCTATCAATAAAACACTTTTGGGTCATTATTTGGGCGTTTGTTCCGAATCACTTTCGTGGTCACATTTTTGTAGAAGTGGCTGCAGATTACGATTTCGTTTCTGGTTAGGTATCTAAGTTTACCGGACATCTAACAAATATCCAAAAACGGCATTAAAATATACGCTCAATTCTTCAAAAATATGTCCACAAAAGTGAGGCGGTTGAAACGCTCGAATAATGACCCTTTTGTTATTTTACCAACCGCATTATTTTGGACATTATGGTGTTCGTGAACTGTCAAGTGGAATTATGTACCGTTTTCCCATCTGTGTCCCTTCGGTCCTCAGCGACCTAATAATTTCCTGTATTTTGACCCGGGAACAAAATAAGCAACTTATTGAGTTACAAGCTGAAGCTTTTCCCAGAGGGGTAGGCAGAAACCACTTGTTTCCACCTGCTACGATCCTGACAAATATCTTTCACTTCTTCCACATTCATACGTTTAAATTCTCAGCTTCATAACCATCATCATTATCATGGTAGCATAAATACGTCCACTACCGGGCATGGCCTTATTATTAACGTCCAGACGACAGAGATATGAAAACTCATATTGTTATCTGTGATCGAGACGGGTTCGGTTACAATGACGGCTTTTGCACTAGAGCAGAACGTCACATGTGCATAAGTAAGAGGGTAGGTACCCCTGAACAAAGTCACTCTTCCATCACTAAAGTACCTATTAATATTCAGAGGCTGCCTATTGCTATGATCTGCGTTCTTATATTTGACAGTATATTCGTCACGTGTTTTTAATAAATGAAACACGTTGACTACTTATTAGGAGTTTAGATGTCGCCTTTCAATACGTTCAACAACAACGCTACAACTGTAGGGAAGCTTGCATATTAACTTACCGTCCTTGGTTGGTTAAAATCATCTATCATAACTAAACTTACAGTTTCATTGTTAAAGCAGTTGACTCTCAAACTTCCTGGTTCCTTTGAGGGGAACGGCTCCACAAAGGCAATCTGCTGGGCAGTCAGCCCCAGCTCGAGCAAGGCGGACATACAGCTATAGGCCTCGAGGCAGTCTCCGTACACGACCACCCGGTTCTCGTCACTTAGGCGGTAAATTTCATCTCCGTCTGAATTATATAATACGCTTTATATGTCTTCGCTAAGAAGAACTCCACATAAAGTGGAACATCTCCGTTTTATGTGCAATAGAGCAAGCCTAGCACTTAATACGTTAATATTGTCCTAACTCAGTTAGGGACAGAGGAAATAGCATTTCTCAACAAAATATAAAAATATCGTAACAGAGATCACGAAAAGTGAAATTAAAATCGGCCAAGAAACACGGATGATACAAGCATTTTAAACTGCTAATTAAACAGCGATTAGACAGAGAGATCCGTATGCACTGTGACGTCATGTAACAGGTCGGCCATATAAACTCCATGTTAAATTCTGTTTTGCTAGAAAGAGATAGGAACAAATCTTTGTTGGCTTGTATCTTGGTTATTTTTATAGCAATTCAAAAAATGATTTTTCTCAACTGTTTGTTACATGAATCAGCTTTTATTGAAGCTGTGAAAAAAAGTCATGACTCATGAATATACCCTATTCTGAATGAGACGTTATCCTAAAAGAACAATTTAATTATCTGCCAAATCTCAGTGTTCTTTAAGTTACTGTGGTATAATGGAGTGAAGAATACCTAAGACAGACAGTAACATACCTAAGCATTCCACCTTGGTATTTTGGTTTTAAAAAATTGTATGATTTATCATCCCGGTCAACTTGTACCTACAATTAAAAAAGTTTTGTGGGATAGGGGCCGGGGAATGACTTGCCCTTTTGCCCTCTTATTGGGTATCATAAGAAAAACATACTTAAATCGCTGATCATGCGCAATAGCTTCCGCAGGCAAATGTTGGCTTGGAATAGTGAATTGATCAGCATGACGTTGTCCGGCAAGTCAGGCCAATTCGGTACTCGGTCTGGCTCGTACAGGGGGTCGTCCATCAGGGTCCTCACACAGGGTTTACCCTTCCTGGATGCAGTAGTACTTATGGTTAGAGGGGTATAATACGAATGTCGCTATTGCTATCGAGATTCATTTTCTCGGCATTTTCGTCTACTGTTAGAACAAGAAGTACTTTTGGCAGTAAATTATTCTGTTCCTTAGTTAAATAGAGCTGTAGTAGTAGGTAATATAAAATAGGTAAATATAAAAAAGGTAGGGAAATATAAAATATAACAGGACCACTAGGTTCAAAGTATTTATATCTAACCGCAGAGTGTAGGTATATCACATTAGTGCAAGTTACTAAGGTCTGTTCATCCTTACTTGTCTTATATAGTAAACAACTTTCTAACCTCAAAATGACCCTTTTTTGGCTAAAACAGCTGTTTTGTCGTAAATAAACTGAATAAATATTTTGGACATCATTTGGCCAATGTATTGTCTGTGATTGCTTTATTTTGTTTAAAATAGCTGTATTAGCCAAAAAAGGTTCATTTTGAGGTTAGAAAGTTGTTTAGGTACTATATAAGACAAGTAAGAATGAACAGTCCTTATGAGGCACTACTAGAATCGAAGTAAATCGAAGAAAAAAAAGTGCTTTATATCTGACAATATTAGGAGTATTAGGACTTTTCTTGGGTCCTGTATTTCAACTAAACTAAACTACCGCACATCGAAAGCTGGTTAAAAGCAGCGTTGATTGCGGGACGCGAGGTGTGCGGCAAGCGTAAGGCCATATCTTCCTTTATGCGCTTATAGAACCGCGTACAGCCTGAGGCCAAGATGCAAACGCTACTAACGTTTTTCTTTTCTATCACTCAAAATGTATGGGATGACATTCTCGTTCGTTACGTTAATCCACGTGGTCTACTATCATGCCATACATTTTGAACGATACAAAAGAAAACGTCAGAAGCGTTTGCATCTTGGCTAGGGCCCCTCGACAGCTTCTGAGTTCTGTCCCAGGCAGCGCGCGTCAGAAACGCATTCAATCTGACAGCCACCTGTCCTACGCGTCGTTGGCTCGCGCCGCTTCTGAACTGCTTTTGGTGTGGAGCAATAATTATAATAGCTTTACGTAGGTAAAGAGTGATTCATATGGGGGTACTTTCTTCAAAACTAAAAAAACGGGTTAGTTTTATTATCATACAAAAGAACCACTGTGCTCTTTTCATTTATTTGTTAAAGATCATCATGCACGATAATTCCACAGGCCCATAATCCACACCAAACCGCTGTTTTGTCTTTATGTAATGGAAGCTCTTAGATCTCTTCAGGTTGTTTTTCAGGCTAAATACGACAACTTTGTTTGTTGAAATATCCGTTAAGCCAGAAATGTGCCTCGTCACTAAGCTTAAAGAACCTAAAGACTGAATCGAAAAAGTTTATGTTGGTCAGTCGGCTTCAATTCTTGCACGAGTTGAATTTTGTATACTTTTTACGTTTAGTTACGGACAAGAATGTTGTTATGAATGACTAATGTTCTTTAAAAAAAATATGAAAAAAGTGGTTCTTTTGAATGATACTAAAAATAACCCGATAAATTTGTTTGTTTCTTTTTGTTTTGAAGAAAGTACCTCCAAATGCGTGTTCTTCATTAATACTTACTGCAACTCTTTAACGAGTTCTAGCGATTCCGCTAAATACTCGGGATGCTGGAACTGCAGGCCGCATGTCAAAACCAGCTCGTCGTAGTACTTTACCCCACCACCTTTTAAGTAAACGCATTTGTGTTTCCTGGAAATTTATTTTAGTACAACGTACCTCTAAAGGCTGAACGTTTTTAATACAGAACGTTCAAATACGAACGTTAATTATTAAAGGTACTTATTTATTTGTATTACAAGGCTGAAACCTAGCACCGAACACTAATGATCGCCTAAAATTTTTAGTACGGTTTGGTCACTCACCATCGAGCAAAGAAAGCAGTTAGCTGAGACCACTACTGCAAATGGTAAAATGACCTGCGGGCCTATTATGGTAACATTAATCGCGCTGAATAAATGTGGATAAAGCATCCGTCTCTCTCGCACTTACTTACTTGTCAGAAAGAGAATGACGTTTTGTCCAACTTTATCCATAGTGATAAGGCGATGATAATAGGGGCCCACTGGTTCATGTTAGGTCATCGGGAAATAGCTTAATAAAGCAAGACCATACATCTTGGCATGAAAAAGATGAGCCCTGATAACGCCTGATTCGATGGATGTAAAAAAAAGTTAGAACGAGTACGACCCTGGTGACATATCTGACGTAAAACGTGTGAAGCGATTTTTTTATTTTAAATTATAATCTTACGAAAAGGTCATAGAGTCGATAATCCTTTAAAATTTCAAGGTATCTGATAGTCCTTTTTCTACGAAGTAGGTCGTCAATTAATCGTCAATAATTCAATGTTTATTCAATCTACCTATAGTTCTAACTTTTTAGTATGTGGTCACGAAAACAAAACAAGAAATAGTATTGTACAGAGACATTAATGTCTTTGTGTAGTAGATAAGCTCAGTTCAAAAAATAAAGACTATAACAAAGGTTTAAACCTGTCAATTTTAATAAGGATGGCAGAAATGATGTCCACGTAGAAGTAGAAGGGTATGCTCTTGATGTAGCGGTCGGAGTATCTGCCGTCCTTCGGCACGCAGTTGTCGGCGGCGCGTAGGCACTCCGTCACCGTGGGCAGCCCGTGCTCCGATATCAGGGTGATGTTCGTGAAGGTGAGGTAGTGGGACGCGGGGCTGCATAAGGAGCAATAGGGAAAAACACACACAACAACAACAACCATAACATCCCAGAACGTTTCCTCGCATTAATATGTGAGAAAGCTGTAGCAATATTGATTTTGTTCATATTTTATTATTTTGTATTCAATAGTTATTCATATTATTAATCTACAAGTAAGCTATTGTTTTGACATATTGAAGTGTGTTGTGAGGTCGCTGTCATTGAACCTGATGAGGAAGATAGCATGATAACCTCCAATCCCCCATAACCTTGATGAAATAATTCTAATGTAAAGCCAACCTATCTGGATTAACTTCTTGTTTTGCCGCCAGAAGCATAGGTCCTAGTTACAAAAAATGTATACTTAGTACCGATTTCACCATACGATGTTAAATTTAATCAATGTTAATCGACTGTTAGTTCATACATTTTGACAGCTGATAACGCCCTAATCGTTTGTTAAGTGGTTAACATCGTTTGGCGAAATTGATACTAAGTCACGTTAAAAAAAGGTTCGTTAGATTGGACATTAACGTCAATGAAAAAGAGTTAAAAAAAACCTATCTATTTCATTCCATGGCTGTAATTTTAACTAAAACCCAGCAATGAAGTTCATATTGACACACTGTCTTGAATATAATAATATAAATAAACATAAATATCTCAATAGCCATACTCACCCCATGATTAAATGCTCGATGAAAGACAAACCCGTGCGGCTGGCACCAACCACCAAAATCCCATTATTGACATCTACTTTAGGCAACGCCGTCAAAGGTGTCTCCAGAAACCATAAAGCGAAAGGAGATGTCCTGAAAAAATAATATCAAATCAATCTACAAAATTTACAAATCAGCAACACCAAAAAGGCACTTTTTGAAGGCTAGCACCATTTGCTTGTAAGAATTCTGACCAGTGATTGATATCAAAGCTGAAGAAGCGAATCCCAATCTGAAATTTTAGTGCGTTATACAAATAATCATAAATGAGAAGGTACCGGGACAACTTAAGTAGATACATTTCAAAGCGACTGGTCAGCGATTGCTATGGAAAGAGAGGGTTGCAAATCCAAGAGAGGACAGTAATTTGAAGTAATTCTTATGGGCCTGTGAAGTACATTTCAGTATATGGTAATTTTCCACTAAGAGTGAAAGACAAATGATTAGAAAGAGACAGCGATACTGGGAACCTTCGAGAAGCGTGTGAATGAGATAACACGATCAGAAAGAGACACCTATACTGAGAACCTTCCAGAACACGAAATGAGGCAGCAATACGCGGAACAATCCAGACTCATCCAGACCCGCGAGTCAAGGACGTTGCGATTGTAAACAGAACAAGGTAGTAAGGCGTAGAACATTCCAGCAACGAATAGTCTCGATCGTCCTCGGCGGGGCGAAGTACTCCGAATATTACGGAAGGCGTTCTGGAATATTCAGACACCGGAACTATAAAAGGTGGACCGCGATTGCGGGCAGATCAGTCTTTACTTGGAAAGCGAACACTGCGAATAAGAGCAACCCGAGCGATCATCTGAGTATTCGAAGTTTATTGTGCGGTAATTGACAACAATTCATATCTGCTAAAGTAGTAAAATAAAATACCGTTTGTAGATTTTATACTGCTGATTACAGTAAAAATATTTTTGTTTTTTTTTATGCAGTAACATTTACATTTAACAAGTTGAATTGTGTATGTTAGGAATACACTTATAGTGCCCTTAGTCCATTTATTACCATAGGAATTGAAAAAATATACAACTGCCATGTCCATTTTTCATCTGACTGACGGATTACTTGATTCTAACGACACGCTTTCGATTCTCGTAATAAGTACTATTGTTTTGATATACGCTATTAAAATGAAAGTGACTAACGGATTTCTAAAAGCGGATAGCCGCAATCTACCCAAAGTCGACGAATTCATGTTGTTACAGTTGTTATGGTTGACAAGTGACATGGCATGACAGTCAGTTCTGTTTATGTTGAAAGTTACCTTTTTAATTTTATATCATGCTAAGATCACGACATCAGTATTCCTAACTTTGTATATAGGAAATTAGAATTAGAACTTTGTATATACAGTCTTTTTAATGACTATTTCTTTAATAAATTATTAACGACGAATTTAGGTTAAATAAAGTAAAACCGAGAAACACGGGTAGTCTAATTTTTAACCAGCTATAATAAACGCGAAAAAACCAAAATGCTTTTTTTTGTTATGTTGTCAATTGCTTTGTAACGGTTTAAGTGAATATCGGTGTATTCGTGCATTTCTATCAGTTACCTACCCCCACGTACGTAACAATACTTTGACGACATATTCAGGATTTAGATAGATAAGTGTAGGATCCCAACTAGCAAAGTAGTCATATAAGATTGAGCTTATTCAGCTAATAAATCGTATAAAAGTCATGTAAAGGGGAATTATACAGAACCTGTCGTATAAAGCCAGCTTGTGCAGCATTTTAGTTACTCAGCATAATAGTCATATTATGATACCGAATACACGTTTATTCGACTTCCTTTTATGACTTAAGAGTCATATAAGAAATTGCTGAATAAGACACGTTTAATTGGCGCTTATATGACTTTTTACTCGAGTAACCGTCACTTATATAGCTGACTTATGACATGCCAGACAGAGCCGAGTAAAAGCAATGTGTTTGCTATTATATGGCTATTGTGCTTTATAATATTGCATGAAGTCATATAAACGCGAATTATAGATCATGTTATATAAAAGTATCTTATTCAGCACTTTGGTATTAAGTCATACTATGATGCTGAGTAAACGTTTACTCGACGTCTTTTTATTACTAAAGAGTCATATAAGGTAATGCTGAATAATCTACCTCTATGCGACGCTTTTGTGACTTTTTACTCGAGTAACAGTAACTTATATAGCTGACTTATGACATGCCAGACAGAGTCGAGTAAAAGCAATGTGGTTGCTATTATATAACTATTGTGCTGTATATGTTGCATCAAGTCATATAAACGCGAATTATAGATCATGTTATATAGAAGTATCTTATTCAGCACTTTGGTATTAAGTCATACTATGATGCTGAGTAAACGTTTACTCGACTTTTTTTTATTACTAAAGAGTCATATAAGATAATGCTGAATAATCTACCTCTATACTACGCTCATGTGACTATTCGGTCGAGTAATAATATATTATATACCCTTTGCTCGAGTAAATGAAAAATTGTTGCTATTACACTACTTTTTTGATTTACATGTTACGTTTATATGACTTTTATAACACTTAATACATTCGACATAGGTGTCATGGCGCTTTAACCGCTAACCTTGCTATATAAGAAGCAGTTATATGACATATTCATGGTATAAATGACATATAACAGCATCTTTCGTGATAATTCAAAATATTTATTTAAATTTAATTTAAATAACTAATAATTAATGAGGGGCGTTAAATATTTACAATTAAATATAGTATACTTTATCAATAAAGTGGCCTCCGCAACATATTTCCACCATTAAGTCGAATTTAACAGCATTCATAATACCGTTCGAGTTATAATGTAACATGGCCATATATATTTCTTAGATAACTCTGTCAAAATAATACTCACCGACATTCAATTTATTTTTCATTAAATGTCACGTTACTTTTATTTCACAAACATGTCGTATAAGTAGCAACAATATATCAAATTAGTTATAACGTAGTTCCATTGATGATAATTATATAAGTAATAAGCAACTAACTCAACGATTATATATCTCTTATATGATTAAAGTTCATATAAAAGCCATATAAGTCGCTATTATACAGCTAATTAGTTATAAGATAGTCACGTTGCTGATGATTATATGATCAATAAGTGGCTGGCGGTTGCAGTTAAATGACTTTTATATGACTGAAACGCTGAGTAAAATGGGCCCAAATCGCGTTCTATAAACGTTATCATTAAGTTTATATGACTAATATCATAGGCTAAAAGTCTGAAAATTTTACGTTGCCGCGACCATTATATGACGAAAGTTTGCTAGTTGGGATATATAGCGTAAGACGATGATAATGACGAAGACGTCAATAGCCAGATCACTATATTGCACAATCAAATTGACTGGTTCGTTACAGCCAAACGAAGACCCACGTGTCTGTCAGTACTGTGTTGCTGAGGTCCTGGTCCTCGCTGACGGTAGGATCGGCACGCAGCGGTAGCACGGGCGCAAAGCCATTGAGATGTTGACGGTAGTAACACCGCTTCAAAGCACAATTGTTTTTTTTTGCTACATTCAAGCGGAAATCTACATGTCCGTCAGTATCTTGCCGAGGTCCAGGTCCTTGCTGACGTTAGGAACCGCACGCAGCGATAGCACGGGCGCCATGCGACCCGCCATTGAAATGATGACGATGTCAAAACCACTTAACACGTTCGGCGCCGGTGACACAACGTCTGTGATCAAAAAATTCTGACTCCTATGCCGGTGACACATATGTTGTGTTTTTATTTTCAAGCCTTTTTCTCGACAAATTCCAAATATATATTTTTTAATTAAATGTGCAGTTATGTTATTGAAATATTAATCGAATTCCGCTTTGGTTTTAAAATCTGTAAGTTTTTAGATTTCATAAACGTTACCCTTATAGAATGCCGATGACACAAATCTGTGTCATTTTTCGACACAAATTGGCGGTTCCCAAAATTTGCATTAAGAAATTTGTATTTTTTCCAGCACTAGCACTATTCGACTACACGTTAGAAAGACGACTGACGCCGCAAAATAAAAATAAACGCATTTTAATATTTTACCTATAAACTATGCCAGTTGACACGTATTTGTGTCCATGTAATTCGTACTCCTATGCCAGTGACACAAATACGTGACCACGATAATTTCACCCGGCATAGCTTAGGGCTCAGTGAATCACTGCCGGCGCCCAACGTGTTAATTGCACTTTTTTTTCGCTACAGTCAAGTGGAGGCCTACGTGTCCGTCAGTATCCTGCCGAGGTCCCGGTCCCCGCTGATGTTGGGCACGGCGCGGCACGGGAGCACCGGCGCCAAGCGCCCCGCGAAAGACATCAGGTTACGACTCGGATTCTGCATAAAATCAAAAATTTTAGGGCTCCGTAGAAAAATACGGGCTACCTTTGTTTCGGCGAAATATGTTTGCCAAATTGTATCGTTTCCCAACCGTTTCATTTGCCAACCCGCTTTGATTTCTGTAACCGTAAATATTTCAGGATTTTATAAAAACTAACCTAACCTAACCTATATAGGGTTCTACACGATGGTACTTGTACTGAAATAAATTCTGAAATATTTACAGTTACAGGATAAAACCAATTTTTATCCTGTAACTGGCAAATGAAACCGTTGAGAAACGATACATTTTGGCAAACATATTTCGGCCACACGACAGACTCTCAAAAAAACAGTAAAAGCGTAGGTACGATCTTAATACAGATAAATGTTTCATAGAACGTACAGTCAACAGCATAAATAAGTGATCATTTATGTACCTTGTCACTTTAACTTCGTGTTTGAAATGTCATACAAAATTGTGAAACGATTGAAAGCGACAAGGTAAATAAATGATCACTTATTTATGCTGTTGACTGTACACGTATTTTAACCCAAAGCACTTGTTACTAAAACCTTGTTTTTACCCCTACTATGCAATGGTATTCTGGCGATGAAATAGAAATCTGCTAAGTCATACTTTTTGCCATACTTGTAGTTGTAACACTACGGCGTCGCCTAGCAACGACAGCTATGCACTCCGGAACAACGTACACGTACATCTACACACACAATAGGGTGGTCCAAAATAGTATAAAGAAAAAAAAAGTATATCAAATCCTTCCTCCACAAGGCTTATTTTTGTTTGCTATAAATTAGTTACTTATGTGTCAAATTTAAACTCGTTATGTGATCGTTTACTGAGGCCCGTTTCATGAAGCTACAAGTTACAAATTACAAGCGGAAGTCTCTTTCTAACTCCTTTTGCTAGAAAGGGAGTTCCGCTTGTAATTTGTAACTTGTAGCTTCGTGAAACGGGCCACTGGTCGCCCAAAGCGTTAAATTTATGCCAAAAAGATCTCACTCTCATACAAAACGATATCTAGTAAACTTAGCAGAAACTAAAAACAGAAGTAGAATATTGTTTGCCTCCTGCTGCAACTCTGAATACAGTGTCATGATCTTTCCAAAGACATTCTCATTCGATATCTTTATTAGATGTGTGAAGCTCTATACATTTTTATATGAAACAATTTTAACATTATGGGCGGCCTGTAAAGTTTATTCAATTGCAATAAAACTTGGTATAGCGGATTTTTGTGTATTTTGAAATAAAAAGAAACTTGTGGAGAAACAATATTACACACTTTTGTTTTTTGGACCACCCTAACACACAAGTATGGCAAACCTGCTTTCGTGAGATAAAACAACTGTAACGTAAATTGGTAATTGTGTGTACGTTGTATGCAGTTTGCGAGCGAAACCGTCTGTCTTCCTCGCGTGTATTTTATGAACCGCTACCTTTAAATCCTTAAGTATCATCCATCCAGTTTGTTCTTACCAGTGATCGGAACAGGTAGAGTATATTTACCTAAAGTTCGCAAAAGGACATAATATAGAGTGGTTACAATCGGATAAAATATGAATTTATTTTTATTGAAATCCGGATTTCCGGTATTTTAATGCTAAATATACATAATATTTACTTACAGTATGGGATATTTTATGTTAGTTTGTGATAAAAGGGGCCTGTAACTCATTTCTTTTAAGTATCTAGTTAATAGGTGGAGCATATTTACCTAAATTTCGTAGAACAGAGACAAAAACTAGAAACTTCATTGCGACTACATTTACTAGTACCAGTAAATTACCAGAAATCCGGAATTCAATAAAAATAAATTAATATTTCACCCGATTGTAACCGCTCTATATTATGTCCTTTTGCAAACTTTAGGTAAATATACTCTACCTATTCCAATCACTGGTTCTTACTGAAAGCAACAGAATTACTAAGTTCCAATGCTATTACTGCCGTGATACCAAAGAAGGCTACTAGGCTACCTGGTGTAATAATAGAAGGTAAGGTCCAAAAAGTTGGGCATGCTAAGTAACTCACTCACACTCAAAAAAATGAGAACCAACAAAGAGAGATTTTCACTTAGTTGACAAAAAATGATTACAATAGTTAAGATATTAGTTATATCAACCAAAGTTGATAGTTAACGACAGCGATTTCTTTAGTGATTCAACTAACATCATAGTTGATGTATCTTACGTCTTAGTTGGTGTATCTATCGTCTTGTTAGGCTCGTAAGGGATCAAGACGCTTATGCACAACAATCACAATCTTGTTACAAGCAACCAATTATTTTTTTCAGTGCAATTAAATTTTCTATGAAGCTTTTCCGTTGTGACACCAAAATTAGCCATACAACTGCCTTCCTAAGCAAAAATGCAATATCTAAATTCAATAGCCAAAGCAGATTCAACTCTGTTCGGTTTGTAACTAGGTTGCAATTTCTACAGGTGTTTTGTCTGAGATATCGCCATTAAGCTTTGTGGGGGAAAATTGTAGGGATTCTTTTCGTCGCACTTGTTTGTATGGTTAACTAGGCTTAGCTATGGTTCAACTTTTTGGTCCTCATACTAGTATGAGCATGATGAATCTATGTGGTTACCAATAGAGTACAGAATGCTTCGACTACTATATCGTCCCTTCACTTTCTCAACCTCTTATCTGATCGAATAGTTAGATGGAAAAAACACTCATGTTCCAAGGTTAGTAAAGACTACTTTCCTATCAAAACATTCGATCAGATAAGAGGTTGAGAAAGTAAAAGTCGATATCACAGTTAGCGGCCTTCTTTGGTTTTACGACAGATTACAGCGTCTCCCTTCGTCATGAGCCTGCAGATCCAGAACAGCGTGGTGTAGATGGACTGGCGCAGCACGTCGCGGAGGTACCACCGGGTGTGGGGCTCCAGCACGGGCGAAATCACACCAGCCAGGATCTATCGATGAGGAATCATGACCATGACCATGATATTCTGAAACCGTTTTACTTTCCAGAGGCCCTAACCAAGATGCATTACGCTAACTATACTCTGTTTGTTTAGGCACTAATTACAATAGCAGCAGATAGAGCCCTTCCTTTCTTGAGTTCCTTGTGGAGCTCTACATAACTTACTTAAAAAAAAAAACACAATGTGATGTTCGTCAGCCAATAGAAGCAGAACACTGATACGTCAAAGTGCGATAAAACAGTTTTGATTGGCTGTTTAACAAATTGTTAATAACAATGCCACGTGGTTTGGATTGTTTACATTTTTTTAAGTACCTAAACAAACGGAGTATAGCGTTTCTATTCGTTCCGTTTTTAAACAAATCGCGTCACATGTAGATCACGTGACTCTTCGTATCACGCCATCTACCAGTGAATTGCAATTGGTTACCGTCAAAATGGCACAATCAGCCGGCGCGACCGTTTGGCAGCTAACGTCAATACGTTAAGTTTCTTCGATTTTGGTGGTCTAACCACAGTCCAGATAAGCCCCACTGCTGGGCATTGGGCTCACTTACAGGGCCACCACAGTATCCAAAATCCGATAACAGTGAGATTAGATTTTTTTTAATGAATTACTACTTGCAACCCGCAATATTATTTCATATTAATTGACTTTTTGTAAAGATTATTAAAAGGGTGTTCAAATCAGGTCCGTTAGGTTAAATCGTTAAACTCAGTGTTTCATGCCCACCTCATGTCTTTAGAACAGAAATTTGTATTTTATAAAATAACTCGTGTGGTTGCCGAGTTAGAATAGTGCCACTCCATGTCTTCCCGTGGATGTCGTAAGAGACGACTAAGGGAATAAAGGCTTGTAGTACTGTTAGGCGATGGGCTTGCAACCTGTCACTAATACGCTGGTAAACATCTTAGCCTAATTGTGCAAATTGTGGTTATAGAATTATCAACAAGTTTTTAGAGATGTTTGTAATTCTGTAGCTCTGCCTACCCCACTCTGGGAACGAAGGCGTGAGATTATGTATGTATGTATGTATAAAATAACTTCTACTATTCTCCATTCTAGGCCAGTTCACTTCAAAATTCTTACACCTAAATGGTTCGAAGGTTTCATAATCCATTTTTTTGTAACTAAACTTGCTTAGAAGCCAAATAATAATTTCCCGAATATTTTTAGTTCGTTACGTACAGCCCCGTCAGCGCCCGGTGCTCGCGGTTGGGGCTCCAAGGCATACTGCGTCCGGATCACAGTGGCGTCATCCAACGGCCTGTGCAAAATCATAATAACAGTATCGTGCGATCAGCCTTTAAGGCAGGTTTAGATAGTGTAATTACTGACTATAAAGTTTATTATCTCTGGGAATATTATCGAATGTTTTGAATCTGGTGTTTCAGAATTTGTTGCTTTGAAAGTTCTGGTATTTTGGGAATGAACACTGTTAAATGGCGTTGACTGATTAACCTCTCTGATAAATGTAATTTTGCCGTCTTACCCGATAACTATCATCCCTACAGGCTGCTCCTCGCTGAGCAGTATGAACGAGTCCAGGGTCTTAGAGTGCAGGCTCTTCTGGAAGAGCTCCTGCAAGACCTTCTTCCGCGGCGCGTTGTCCATGAGGACGTCCACAGCGTGTGCGTCGTAAGGCACCGCAGCGCGAACTGAGACGTTTCTATAAAACAGATATTTTTAAATTCCATCGTAAGCGGTTTTATTTCCACTTGAATGTTGGTCATGTATAGATGACTATGGCGTGTGAGCCTTGACATTGGCTGTCACGACTAGATGACTGTGGCGGTCAAGAGGTAAATAGTTAGGCGCTTTACACACTGCGACTTTTAGTAGCGATGCAGTCGCGCGTTTCGTATCGCTGTCACTTTCACACATTAGAGAGCAAAAGTGACAGCTATACGAAATGCGCGACTGCATCGCTACTAAAATTCGCAGTGTGTAAAGCGCCTTAAATCGATTAGGTTCGTATTTATCTTGCTTTCTCAGATAGATTAGACCAGACCAATGAACTTACTGAGAAATCCGGATAATAAAATAATAATAAATATCAGGGTACAGTCAACAGCATAAATAAGTGATCATTTATGTACCTTGTCACTTTAACGTCGTGTTTGAAATGTCATACAAAATTGTGAAACGATTGAAAGCGACAAGGTACATAAATGATCACTTATTTATGCTGTTGACTGTACAATAACCCGCAAATTGACCTAGTCCCAAACTTAACTTACTTATATACCTAGAGAAGAAATACATAGAAAACATAAAAGACTCCGAAACAAATACTCGCGTTCATCAGACAAATATCTGCCCTTACCACAGAATATTAATAGTACAAGTACCCTTACCGGGATTTGAACCCGGGACCGCTAGCATCGTAGGCAGGGTCATTACCAACTAGGCTAACGTGTCGGCAAATGTCGATTAATATTATCCGACAAAATACAATGTCGTACCAATATTATTATTTTACTAGTTACGGGGCCTCAGGGTCTATTCCAATTTACTTCTTCACTCTAAATCGTTTTAATCACTTTATAGCAGCTCTAACCGCCAAGAGAATAAGAGCTAAACCATATTATGAAGGCGAGATTTTTTACTATTAGTTATTAATTGTAATTATAAACTTACCCACGAATGGTATTAATATGCGCCACATAAAGAGATTCATTGACGTACATCTTCCGACAGCTTAATGGCGTAACAAGCTGCAGAAATATAAAAACATGGGGGTTTACGTGATTTGTAAGAAAGTATCATACTTCACAAAAATATTTATTATTATCGCCAGACTCGACCCAAACTATCTTGAAAAACCGGGTAAGAGCATGTCTGACCATGCTTAGTGTAGGGTTCCGAAGCCGTTACTACACAAAAACACCACAAGTATGCACTAATTCTCTGTTTAAGTTATTCGTTCTCTGTCTTAGATGATTTTAGTAGGTAAACACTTAAGTCGCCTATATCTCAGGCACCAATCAAGCCTATACTTGGTTGTGATAGTTTGCCTTTAAAATTCGTAATATGTGCTTTCATTTAAGATATTTTAAAGTTTTTAGTACTTGGAGATTTGCCTATAGGCAGGGGACACATGAATCGAACAAAAATTTGCACTTTAAATCTTAATATTTCACAAACGGATCCCTTAATCGAAATTGTTTTCACAAACCCGCATGATTTTTGAAAGACCTATCTAACGACAAACCCCACACCATGAAGTAAAGAGAAAAAAACATGAACATACCACCGTTACGTGTAGGTTTTATTTTCCATTTTGTCGGCGTGATTAAGTATATTCATGCCAAAACAAAACTTTCTAGAACGAATGGTCTCCGAGCTAAGCTACGGACGGACGGACGGACGGACGGACATGGCGAAACAAGGCGAATATAAGGGTTCCTAGTTTGACTACGGAACCCAAAAAATTGGTCGAGTCCGAGTACATCTACAATGCTCCAAAAAAAGTATACCGTAAACTGTTCCAGGAGAGGGAACGCGGCTTGGTTCGAAGGGACACACAGCACGCAGTAGTCCTTGTTGGGAAACAACTCGAACGCTACCTGCAGCATGTCGAACCCGTACCTGTGACATTAGTAGTTGTTAGTAGTATTATAGGTACGTTTTTGTGTGTTCCATTCAAGGTCTCCTCAAACGATAGATGAGAAATTTGGTATACAGACGGCGAAGACGTCGGCACAACATTGTAGGCGCCTTGGTTCTTTCTGTAAGCCTATAATATTGATTATATTATAATAATAAATAAAATAGCCAGGATCATCCATCAGCAACTTGCTCTTCAATATGGTCTTGTTGAGTCTAAAGTGCCGTACTATACTCGTAAGTACACACCGGCGCCAGTTCTCGAAAATGGTCGTGCTACGCTCTATTGGGATCGATCTGTCATCACGGACAGGACCTATTGTCGCCAATAAGCCTATTGTGTTGACAGATCGATCTCAACGCCGGGCAGTACTCATCAACGCCACCATCATGACGAGAACCTCGTGAAGGCCGAGAAGGACAAGCTCAGCAAGTACCTTGACTTGGCTCACGAGGTGACCACCATGTGGGATGTTGACTCGACGATCATTGTCCCGAATCCCGATAGTTGTTTCGGCAAACGGTCTTATAGCGAAGAGTCTAGACCAACACCTCAAGAGACTGTGGTTAGATGGCAGGATCAAGGGCCAGATACAGAAGGCAGTACTCCTCGACACGGTAAGTATTGTGAGGAGGTTCCTCTCTCTGCAGCCCTAACCACCGGTAGCATGAGCCCTGTCCCGCTGCACTCTTAGGTTAGGCTTTTTATAACTTATACATATAATTGAATATTTGTTATAAAACATTGGTTGTCTGTAAATTCGGTTTACGGACGATAATTTTACGTGATAACGTCGTAAGAAAACACACAAGACACCGGTTTTGCATGTTTTTAGTTGAATCTTCATCTATAACCATGATGTTTGATCTAATAGTTGAGACTTTATAACTTCTCCATCACACAACACGTTAATCGCGCGGCCGCACATTAAGCCAACCCTTTTGATTTGTGTGTGGCATTATATCTGGCGTCTTAGGTTGCATTCGACCAAACTGAAATAAGGTCCCTTACCTAGATTAAACGCCGAATTTGTATAGACTAATCTCTGAGTAAGTCTTATTCCCAGTTTGCTTAAATGCGGCCTTAAAACTAAATACTACAACAGCTGGAAACGGGCCTTGGGCCCTTATAAATGGGACATACTCACCTGTCATCATAATTAGGATGCATAGCAAAAACTTCGAGAAGGAATGCGTTGACCGGTCCTGAGTAGCGAGTCGGCTCCGGGGCTTGATACGTCGGGCCGAGGGACGACGTCGCTAAATTCAAACGTTACAGGTAAATCTTTATTTAGCACAAATGTAGTGAATAAACATATTATGACATTGTTTTCGGTCGAAAAGTTTGTATTAGTTCTTTAGATAGTGCCTATCGCTAGGTTACTTGAGAAAGCAAGACGAATACTACAAAGTAAGACGTCGTATATGATTCTGCACTACAACTGTAGGTATTATGTGTATACAGGGTGTCCCTAAATCCAACGATAAAATGATTATGGCTGATAAGTGCTGATAGTGGTTGGCTCATGAGCTACAAAAATATCATAGATTTCGAGATAATTGCACTCTTATAAAACTCTAGGTTTATATCCTGTAAATGACTTATTTTATAAATACATGTTTTGAATGATGTTTTCAAAGAAATATGCTATGATGTTGTGGCAGTATAAAAACGAGTTTTTTTTACAGAGTAAAGTTTAATCTCGTGAATCTCATGATTGGACCTGGATTGTCTTTATTGTTGGTTTCGTTTCTATTGTTGGTTAATTACTTATATGAAACAAGGTAAACTGAACTATATCGTTCAATTTGTTTAAAAAAAATCATTGCATAGACACCTTTCACCAAAAATGCGTTATCATTATCAACAATGGTTAATAATCCAATTTATTTTATAAAATGCAGCTATTTTTTTTGGTACCTTCACCAGTGTCACGTCGTACCGGGTGACAAGTAAAAACTCAAGAGAAGTTTAAATTAATTTATTTAATAAGAACTCGGGTAGTGTGATCAGAATAGGGTATTGAGGTCCGTAGGGTATGATTCTGCGGAGCGTGATAGCACTTCCCTCGCAGTTTAGTGGCGCGGAGCGGCGGTGAAGAAACCGACGGCAGCCCGACTGTGTGCGATGACAGGATCCTGGCGTCGGGGGTAGCATCCGGTGTGTAGCACCGGAACCCACTCGACGATCCTGGTCACGTAGGTAGAGACCGCACCGGCCAAGTAGAGGAGTAGTGAGGTGAAGAGGTACGGTACGCACTGCTGTGCTCCTAGCCGAGCTGTGCTCCTAGCCGTGATCCCCGATTTGGGGAATAGCACTGATTTTATAATTTAGGTTTTAGGTATTAAGTACCGATTACGTAAGTAAACACAAGTGTTCTAGTAGGTAGTAGTTGAGGCGATAAAGAGCGCGAATGAAATGAGCGTGGCCTATTTATAACCTTTCGCCCCTTTGAACAAAGGAATGTTAAAAAGCCAATTCGCGTCATGAGCTAAAGTAACGGGTCGTGTAGGTAAGACCTCATCATACACTCCATAATTTTCTAAAAACTTGACGGAAAAAGAATTTAATAGAATATTTAATTACAATTACAATGATTAAACTATTAAAAGATTATTTTCATTTAAGATTTAAGGCTTAAAAAAAATAACAAAGAATGGCTAGTAACGCCTAAGCGTCGCTAACACATGCCAAAGCATGGAATTAGTAAGTACATCTGGAATGCTTACTTCCAACATCGCGACAAGTAAAATTGAACTCAATATCTGAAGACAGATGGCTGACTTTGTGGTAATCAAGTGCACGAGCCTAATGAGACTTACTTTGTCTTTGTTTGTCCCTCTTACACAATTGCCATGTTAAAAAGTTACGATTTTCTTAGTACGAAATGTTAACTAGGTAGAACATGTTAATTTTTAAAATTGTGAGGATTATCACAGTATATATATTTAAATTAGGCACTAGGAATGCATTAAAGTATTACATATTAAATTAATATTAAAGTTAACCCGCTTCAGTCATTGCTCATCATGATAATGGTACGAGTTTATAAAATAAAACTAGCAACACTAATAAAACAAAATGGCGATTGGCCGTCACTTTAATAATCTGTCACTGTTGCAATGAGACCTATTTCGGCTTTTATGTGTTAATATGTGATTTTCTTAAAAACAATGGTAAATACTAGTTGTGCTGTGAGTGGCTGCAATAAAGAATCGTATCCAGGTTGTGGGATATCCTTTCACAGGCAAGTTTATGAGATTTCTGTTAGTAGGGTGACCACGAGCAATCATTAATATCATTATTGCTAGCGTAGCGAAGTTACCTAACAAAAACGATTTGATTTCAGACTTCCTAAGAATGTTGAAGTAAAAAAGAAATGGATTGAAGCGATTCCTGGGAAAATAACTAACATCTCTGTTGTATGTAGTTAATATTTCAAACCTGAAGATTATCTGACGGAAGCTAGAAAAAAAAAGATATCTAAGGCCCGTTTCACGAAGCTACAAGTTACAAATTACAAGCGGAATTCTCTTTCTAACTCCTTTTGCTAGAAAGAGAGTTCCGCTTGTAATTTGTAACTTGTAGCTTTGTGAAACGGGCCACTGGAGTAGTTCCATCTATTTTTCCCAAGGTAATTTAAGGTAATACCGTAAAATTACTCATTAAATATGTTGGTTAATAAAAGCTTCAGGAGGGCAGAAAAAATATTTAAAAAAAACTAGTTTTTTTAGATTTTGAGAAAAACTATGTCACACAGGACATTGCCAAATATGCGGGATATTATTACATGCCCGCCGTGTCGGACAATGCCAAATTTTTACATAAAAAAGGGAGAAAATGTTAAAATACCGTTACTTAGGTATATTATTTATGTTGTTGTATGAAACGTAATTGACAGTTGTGTGCGCGAACTTTGTAATACTTTTTTGATACTTGGATATTAATGACTAAAATTAAAAGTCGTGAGGTATCTTTAGACATCTTCAAAGGCTCATGAGAAATGAATTTTGGGAGATCTAAATAAATATTTAGGGTTTCCAAATATTTTTTACAAATTTACGTGTTTTGCTGATGACGTTGGGGTTCCTTGATCGAGTTTTTCTCGTTGTGTTTGTAATTGTAGGTAAATATGAAAATTATGAAATAGACAGAATATTGTAATAATGTTTGTTCAAAGAATCATTAATATCTTGCATGTTACTTCAAGACTGCATGCCGGATTGTAATTTTATACCTCGTATCAAGTTGGGAACTATTAAATCATACTTTCGGACAGTTTATGATTATGCGTAAAGAAGGGGAACCAATTAAAATATGGTCACCTTTACTAGAAAGGGACGCACTAAGTTTTAGTAAGTTTCTTTCGGCTCGCGTTATCGGTGTAGTGCACCTTCCAGATGTACGTAAGTACTTACTAATTCCATGTGCCAAAGTCGATTTATGACAATCACATCTCAAATAATCCATGGAACTGAGCTGTCTGTTTGACAGTTATTATTGGTAAACAATCAATATAAGATGTCTAATTAGACAATTGGACTTGACAGAAGCGTGTGGAGATAACCCCATGTGCTTCTGTTTAGTACATGAGAGAAAATTCTCTTTTACCGAACAATTGTCCTCGCGTGTGATATCCATGGACTTATTTCTCTAATAAGGCCATGGGAGTGTCTATTAATACCTCGACATTGGCGAAATACACCTTAACAGGAGTGAAAGCCATTAATTAAGAAAAAAAAAAGATGTGTAATTATTGTGAATTTAAGTGAAATGCAGTTAATATTACAGTTTGTTAATAAATTGCAGCGCAGGGTACACGGGTAAGCCCCGTTAACTACTGCATTGTTACATCAGCAATAAAATATTATCCAACATTGGGCGCAAAAATAACTGACCCGTCTTTATTACTAGAGCTATAAGAGCGTGTCAGATATTTTTGCGCCCAATTTAGTATAATATATTATTGCTGGTGACTTTACCAATTCCTTTTTTTTTGCAAACAAAAAGTAGTATTTTTAAACGACACTCAAGGCTTTTAACAAAATGTTCTCTGATACTTAGGCTTATAACAAATAGTAAATACTAACAAGCAGACTTCTTTGCTTTTGGAATAGCTTTTTCCACCTTGAGTTCTAGCGACTTGTTGTCCATCGAGGCCGTTCTGTGGAAAACATAAAAATATTCTTAGGCTTGTCGTAGGCTTATATATTCTTATATAATTACACTAATGTTGAGCATTATATAACAACTAGCCCAGTTTATAACAACATCATAGATCGCAAACGCGCATGTAACTACGATTTTTTTATATGTTGTTAGGTCTCTTGAGAGTAGTTAACACCCAAGTTTGCCACCCTGAAAACCCTGTGCTACCCCCATGGTGCTCGAAAAACTGCGAAATTTTGGCACTTATTTCAGTGTTTCGAAAAAATTACCCTAAGGAAGCGTTTTTCAAGACTCTTTGGTTCTACTTTAATAAAGATAACTAAATTTTCTCGAATTTGAGCGTAACCTGAGCTCACTATGTCCATTGGTTGCGGAGATACAGCAAGTCGAAGATGAGCAATGTGCGCAGAGCCCGCTCCTCAGCTGCGCTGCTCCGCTGCTTACAATGGTGACTTGCAAATGCAAAAAGAGGTTGCCTAGGATCGTCTTGCATACAGGCTGGGCTCAGGTGCTCTATCCCATGTTCCTTTTGCCACGGGTGAAATTGCAACAACGCCAGCTTCCCTATCCCGATATCGTCCTGGACGAGGAGGACGAGGATGTGGACCAACACCATGAGCCGGCCCGCCTCAAAACTATGAAAGCTAGAGGCACTACTTTGGTATTAAATTGAAGCTAGTTAAATTGTACACTAATTCTTATTTCATTTTTTAGTCTAGGACTATTAGTTTAGCCAGTACGTAACTTGGAAAATGACCATACGCGAAATTTTCATTTGGTTGAAAAAAATGTCAGTGTTTGACTAGCTGTATCGCCGCAACTAATAGTTTTACAGTACTCAAATTAGTCTTAAGTTCTTATTGTAGCCAATTTAGTATGCTTTATTAAAGTATAGAACAAAGATACTCGAAAAACGCTTCCTTTATATAATTATTTCGAAAAAATGAAACAAGTGCCCTTAAATTTTCGCAGTTAACGAAACCACGTGGAAGTATGTTCATTTCTTTAGTGTATGTTTATTTGAAACCATAATTATACATCTAAAATGGTAAATTCACATTGTTGCACATTTTTTTAAAGAATATCGTCCCAAAATTATTTAGTACAATGTTTTTATTATTTTGCCAAAATCCGATATTTTACTATTTTTTTATTTTAGATGAAACTATGAGGCCTAGAGGCACCACGTTGGTATTAAATTGGGGCTAATTAAATTTTCTACGAATTCTTTGTAGAAAATTGCCCATCTTTGACTTGCTGTTTCTCCGCAACCAATAAACATAATGTGCTATTATTACGCTCAAATTGTAGCAAATTTAGTTATCTTTATTAAAATATAACAAAGGTACTTGAAAAATACTTCCTTTGAGATTTTTTTTCGAAAAAACTGAAACAAGTGCCAAACATTCGCAGTTTTTCGAGCACACCATGGGGGTAGCACAGGGTTTTCGAAGTTGCAAACTTGGATGGATTATATACTCTCAACGGACCTAACAACATAATAAAAAAAATCGTAGTTACATGCGGGTTTCCGATGTTTTCCTTTTTTTGTGCTGTTATCTTCTTCTTCTTCAAGTGCCTCTCCAACTAGTGAAGGTCGGCTACTAACTTCTGGAATTGTTGTCTGTCCTTAGCGAGTCGAAACAATTCAGATGCGCTCGCTATTCCAGTCCACTCTCGGATGTTGCGGAGCCACGACTTCTTTCTCCGACCAACTCGCCGTTTACCGGCAACCTTGCCCATCATTATAAGTTGCAAAAGGTCATATCTATCATGCCTAAGCACGTGACCGAGATATGCAGTTTTTCGCCTTTTAATGAGAGACAAAAGTTCCCGTTTCTGCTTAGCTCTCCGCAGAACCTCCTCATTTGTGACTTTGTGCGTCCAGCTTATTCTCAACATACGCCTGTATGCCCACATTATAGGTTATTATTATTGTTGTTATAGACTGAGTTAAACATAATTTCCGCACTTATAGCTTTAGTAAATTAAAAAATATATATGTTATAAAAATTAACCCCCATTCTGATTACTCTAAACAAAATATTATGGCCTATATCACTTCTAAAACTAAGACGAACGTAACGACACCTCATGTTTTAAAATCCATTACGGCGTTTAGGCTGTAGAACTTGCCAAAGAAATAGACATACACACACATACATACACTCGAAAAACATAACCCTCCGTCTGACACAGTAGGCTAAAAACATTAAGTTATTAATCGAAACCAATCTTAGGCGGCCTTTACACTGAAACTTACGACTTACGTAAGTAGGGACGCAGCTATTGGTTAGAAGTAGATAGAAATATATTTTTCTCATTCTAACAGATAGCTGCGTCCCTACTTACGTAAGTCGTAAGTTTCAGTGTAAGGCCGGGATTACACCTGTAAGTTATAACGTAAGTTTTGAAACAAAGCTATATGCAAGATAGAGATGCAGATATTAACCACTCACTCTTACCCATAGTTGCGTCTCAAAACTTACGTAATAACATACAGGTGTAATCCCGGCCTAAAGCCGGCCTTACAAAGGACAAAGGGCTATTTGGTTGGTATCCGCTCCAATAGCAATCGTGGTGGTATAGGTCATACAAAAACGACGAGCAAACGAAGATAAGCGCCCTCGTTATCTTTTGTCTACGTAAAAATACCTTTTAAATGATATATAAATTACGGTCATTGGGGCGGGCACCATGTTCCATAAAAAAAATCTAATGTCCTTTAATCTCGACATACATATAGGTAAAAAACTTAACTAAAGCTCCTCTTGCATGTAGTACTAACACATCTGTATAGACCGTTCGACATTCTATATTTGAAATTTGACGTAAATTCCATATAAGTTTTGTACACAACTACATGCAAGAGGAGCTTTACTTGAGTTTTTTACCTTTACCTTAATGCTGCAGCAGAGAACCTTTGGCAATCTTCGGACACCAGAATCCGGTACCTGTACCAGAGTGTATACCAAATTTACCTAGTATGTCCAAATTTTCACCTGAAAATTGGGCATTTACTGGGTGGGTACCTATATTTTGTAAACTGAATAACCGCCACCGCCCATCCTTAGCTCGTCCATAAAAATACAAAGCTTGTAATTAAATTACCCATTGCCATACACATCGTACGAGAGCAAGTTTGGCACCCTCAGGAGATCAGTGTCGATGTTGACTATGTCATACTCGAGGTCGTCTTCGTCGTCGACGTCTAAAAATTCCATCACGTCGGCGTCCGCATAGGGCGTGTTAATTTCTTGTGATAGAATGCTTTCGCAGTCGTCGTGAGTCCAAGCCACATTCTGGAATATTAGTCGTTATTTGGTTAACTTTTCACTACACCGCAGAGAGGATGACACTAGATGAAAAATGAAATCTTATGTAGAAACACATCACAAGAACACACTGTTTATATGAAAGCTATGATTTTACAACAAAACCAAAAATTTTGTGGCTGTAGAACCATGTTTGCAGAAAATTCTTGAGAATGCAAATGTCTTTGGGTCTCAAATCCCACATACCACATGGTGACCTGTGCGCTCGTTTGCCTAACGAGTGCCATAAAAAAACTATGTTACATGATTATTAGGCACATTTAAATTTCGAATATACTTTTCCACTTTAGCCGTATTGCGACTTTACTACGACTGAACTTTAGCACGCAGATTTTGAGTGAAAAAGATGATGTTGGGTAAGACACGGAGCGTTCGGAGCGCCCATCCTGTATGTACTTAATGAGCACTATTTATAATGAAGAATAATAAATTGCATTAAAAATCTAGATCGAGAGTAATAGTACTCGCCGGTGTATACCGCTTTCACACTCTTTCTGGCATAACAAATATACTGATAGATACCAGAGAGAGTATGACAGCGATATACAGCCGAGTACTATTAATGCTCTGGTTTTACTGTATACATTGCTATCAGCATGACTGTAGATTTTAGTAAGTAAAGACCCTCGCAAGTGCTAGGACAGAAGAGCACGTAATATGCGAGTAATAAACACTGAGCCAAGCGAGTTCCGTACCGCCGTACTCAGAGACATTTTGGACATAATCAACTAGTTCCCTTTTCAAACGTATGAAATATGGCACTAAGGAACGACTTAGGGCCGATTTCACCAATGAAATTAAACGCGATCAATTTACACTCGAGTTAGTAAACGTCAGATTCATGATAACTGTCATTTTAACTCGAGTTAACACGTGAACTGAGTTTATCGTAAATTGATCGCGTTTAATTCATTGGTGAAATCGGCCCTTAATCGTCACTGACTCTGAGTTCGGCGGTTACATTGATTAACGCTTTTCACCGTCGGTTGCCGAAGTTTATAGTGTAGGATCATTTTTGAAGAAGTAGAATGCAAGCTCTATATTTTCTGACACTTTTTTTTGTTTTTTGCCTATACTGTCGTTAGAGTTCATCCTAGTGCTAATCATGGTTCTGCAATATTGTAAAATACAAAATTTGCTAAAACTTTTGGGGTTAAAGACTTTTTCCATGACCCCTAGGGACGAAGATATGGAATCGTCTATGGGGAAGCGTTAAACATTGCTACTTTTTTCTAGTTATCCTTCCATATTTACATTTTAGAGCATTTTATCGCAAAGTGTAGTTCAGCAATGTTGTAGATCACAAAATTTGCTTGAACTTTTAGCTGTTAATATTTTTTCCACGACCGACATGACGAAGATATGGAATCATCTATGGAGTGCTACGGTCGTTTTTTTTTCCGTTTCCAGTTTTCTTCCCATTTTATATCGACAGTATAGCCAAAAAACAGAAAGAAGTGTCAGGTTTTCCAAGATGGCGGAGAAAGACATAGAGCTGGAGGGCGGAAATTTTTGGTTACCATGACTATATTGTCCTTCTCAACATATCAAAAAACCATAACAATTGGACCATTTTTAGGGTACCGGAACAACAACAAATTGTACGACGAAATTTTTTGAATGGGCTGCACCTTTTCCGGTATAGCATACTTCTGGTTCAAATTTTTTAATGGCGACAGGCAGATCCGTGTTTTTTTAATTTTATGAACGAGAGTTTGTCCGTTTCCCGTTTTGCCCGTTTTCTATAAAAAATTACCAAGTTTATTATTTTTTTTACTCGAAAAATTTATATCAAAGTGGTAAAAAGTAATTCATACATTTTTTTGACGACTTTCACAGCAATACATCGTAAATTTTTCATACCGTTAAGACGTCAAAACGATTCAGGAATATGTGACATTCTAAACCTCTTCCAGCAAAATTCACATAACAGTCGCCGGTGTCAGGTCGATAAATCAAAATAAAATAATATAAAAAAAAGTTTAAAAAAACAAAAACCCGCCTTCAAAAAGCAAAAAATAACTTCTTTAAAATGGTAGGTAAATAGGTCAGTCCAACTGAAGTCTGCTTTTGGTTAAAATATTGTTGGACGCCGACTTCAGTTGGACTGACCTATTTACCTACCATTTTAAAGAAGTTATTTTTTGCTTTTTGAAGGCGGGTTTTTGTTTTTTTAATCTTTTATTTATTTTATACTTTTTAGTGATCATAATTATGCTGTTATTCTCCCATTTCTCAAGAAACAATAGAACATTTCAATCTCGCCGCAAGCAACGCCGTGGGAAAGTCATAGTCATATATTTAAACCTAAATATGCTTCGTCATAGTCGCTCAACTATCTTAATCGAAATATCTTGTCGCCACCCTCGAAATATATACCGTTTAGGAGTTCCGGTGGCCATCTGTGGTCTTCATCATCAGTTCCATTTCACCAAATAGTGGTTTCCAAAACCAAATACACGAGTTACAATGAAAAATACCAAAATCGCTATAGGTGTGCCTATAAATTTTGAAGAGTTCCGTCGGTTCCTCATGGATTCCACCATCAGATCTTCATTTTTCTTCTTTCATTCATCTTCAAAATGGGACCAATCTGGAAGCACCAGCTTTCAAATAAAAAAAGAATCTTCAAAATCGGTTCACCCAGTCGAAAGTTCTGAGGTAACAAACATTAAAAAAAAAAACAGGCGAATTGAGAACCTCCTCCTTTTTTTGAAGTCGGTTAAAAAACAAAAAATTTGCTCATACATTCGTTAAAATTAGAAATTATCTTTCGTGTTGTGCATTAAAACTTGTAGAAAAACAGTATTTCAACTGTAAAATCACGTCTGTAAAATCACGTAAATCAGCGAAATCGGCAAAATTTCGTATACGGCCTCTTAAGTTTTAATGGCGTATTTGGTATTGGATACAACCTTTATAGAGCATTATGTTCACCTATATAACTAATGTCAATGTCGTCATCATTTTTCTAAGTCGTAGGTCTTCCTCTAACTAATAGTACCTTGGGCTTCTTTGTCGACATAGGCTCAGTGACACTGGTACTGTGGATATTGTCAAGATTAATCAAAGAGCACGATGCGGATTCGAGCCTGTGGACAAGAACAACGTCAACCATTGGCATAAGTGTTGCTTTTATGTATCTTGTTTTTAATACGTACGGTCACGGAAGTTAATTTGCTACCAATTTCAAAGAAAATCTGCTTGAAGATGTCATTGTCAATAGAGATGCCAAGTCATTTGTAACTGATAGGAACCTCAACCTTATTGCTGCAGAATGTCAGATTGACTTTGGACCTAAGGTGGGTCACAAATTAAATTCCTTGACTGTACACCCCATAAGTAACGTCATGTTCTTCTAAAAAAGCATTTTTATTATTTTCTCCTTTCTTCAATTAACCCTTCATTTCATTTACTTATATAATCTTTTATACAAATTGTAACAACATTAAAATTTTCATCTTTCAAAAATATGACAAAAACACTTAACTAACAGCTAAGCACTCGTGCCGGTCCGGAATTAACAAGAAACTTTTTATGACTCACTTATTGTTGTTGATTGTACAGTCGAGTTCATAAATAGGTGTAATGTGTATACTTTAGTACCTTGTCTATTTAATGTCATCTATAAACTGCCATATCTATACAAATTAAATGAAGTGACGTACTAAAGTGTATACATATTTCATGAACTCGACTGTACAAATACACATATATAAGCGGGTACCCTGTGTATATAAGCGGTTTTAAAAAACTTGTGTAACACAATACATACAGATTGCACGTAGAAAAGTCGCCAACGTTATGACGGTCCGGAAAGGCCGCGACCGGACGATCGGTTAGGGTGCGAAGTCCAGAGAAGGGAGACAATTCGAAGCTCTCCTCGAGAGCCTGGCAGTTTATCTGCGTGTTCAAGATCATAACACCCACCGCCAACTCCTTATGCTGAAATTTAATACAGAATACAACTAAGTAAGACGTCCACTGGTTGACATAGACTTCCTATCGTTGAAAAAGTCCGGGAAAAATCCCGTTTTTTCCAAACGACTCGTTTTTTTCGGATTTTTATAGGAAAAACAATGAAATTTTCTGCTGTTATTTTAATCTATATTCGGTCTTATTTGCACCTAAAACTTGACGACATCAACGACATGGAGGCAGAAACAATTGAAATAGGTGGCGAGAGTGTCAGTGGTTGACTATGAATAAATTGTCATTATTCGTTTGTTCTTTTTCCTTAAAAACCCGAAAAGATCAAAAAAACGGAAATCAACGAAAATTTCAAAAACTCAAGGAAAAAAACATTCGATTTTTTCCGGAATTTTCAACGCTAAGCCTTCCCCAAGAATCGCTTTTAATACTGGCTGACCACGTTGCGCCGCCCTCTTACTGGAGGATCATACTACTCTCGCTTGAATTCTGATGGCACGTTTCTGGAGGCGGAACACCCCTTTACACTCGGCACAACGTCCCCAGAGCTCGTCTCTATACAATATATTATTATCCACGGATGCGGCCAGCAGTGGACGTCTTTCGGCTGACATAATGAAGATGATGATGATGATGCGGCCTATCTATGAACGCAATATTACCTCGCAAACTAGCAACACCCTCTCGGACTCTGGATGTCGCGATATCAGTTCGCTGATGTAGAACTCGCCGTATAACTCACGCAGGCGCTTCGAGTGTCGCTCGATGATCGGCACCAAGTCGTCGTTGTCCTCTTCGCTAAGAAAAATACTTTCTAAAACTATTTATTTTTTGTTAGATTGTCTGGAGTGATAGATCTGGTTACTTCCTTTTCAATCTCCCCCCCATACTCTACTAATGTCTGTCAAGAGTGGTGGCACCCGTGTACAGTCGAGTGCAAAAATATGTATCAATCTTTTGATAAATATGTTATATCCACTCATAAATATGTTACGAAGTTCATATTACACAAAAAACTTAAAAAGGGTGCGCTAGTACATATTTTTGAGATGTTGCGTTCTTCCATATTTTTACACTTGACTGTACCTATGCTATATCTTGGGGTCTCTGCTGTTTAGGCGCAACATTTTGCTCGAATGTATTATTTCTAAAATTGTAATTTACCAAAAACGCTTTTTCCCACAAGTCTAACCTTACATTTTCTAACCAAAAAAGAAAGCTATTGTTAAAAAAAACGTACACATAGCTTTGACAATGTCGAACCGATACTGGGCCCTTGCTTAAGTTACTGTATTGTCAAACCTAAATTTGAGGTATTTATTAGCGTTAACACTGCGCCCAGCATACGCCGGGGTTCAGTGGCAGTGCATTACTATGATTGCTATTTCTAATTAACTAAAGTATTGTCTTGAAATCGAAGAGTGGTGTTTCGTTTTACAAATGAATACCGACATTACCTACCCAATTTTGTAAAATTGATAGCACATAAGTATGACATAGTTTAATTATCCCCCGGTGGCCCCTTTTATCCGTTAAGTGGTTGACTCAGGTCAATTGATATTAAGTTAGGTCATATACGCTTTAAATTGTATATTTATTTGTACAACCAAATAACTAGTCTTCTATTGCAAGAAAATACTAATAGTAATGAGGGCCACTGGACGGTCGGCGTTTGCCCGTAGCAGTCACGACATATGATAAAGTTGGTAGTGTTCCTACTGTTGATCTGGATCTCAATAATTATATTAGGTATGTTCATTGGATATAATAAACTTGGTCATATTTTCTTTAGACTGTTAAACATGAAAACGCGATTAGAAACAAAATCCCCGATCGTTTTATTTTTCAAACATGACACCTTTTTCGCATGTTTTTTAACCGACTTCAAAAAAGGAGGAGGTTATACGTTCCACTGTATGTATTTTTTTTTTATGTATGTTCACCGATTACTCCGTCAATTGTCGACCGATTTCAAATTTTTTTTTTTGGTTTGCTAGAGTATACTTCCGAGGTGGTCCCATTGTCACCAAATCTGTATCTGATGAGGGGATCAGTGAGGAATTGAGGGAACTCCTCAAATATTGTAGGCAAACATATAGCGATTTTAGTATTTTTAGTAACAAGTCCAGCATTTGCATTCAGAAAGTATCATTTGGTGTAGTGGAACTGATGATGAAGACCACAGATGGCCACCGGAACTCCTCAATGGTACCGATTTCAAGGGTGGCGATAAGATATCTCGATTAAGATAGTTGAGCGACTACCTACAACGAATAGTATTTACTTGTTCAAATATGACTATGACTTTCCCGCGGCGTTGCTTGCGGCGCGCTTGATATAAGTTAAAGTTTCATTTCAACTAAGAAGTGGGACTACGTAACAGCGTATTATGATCACTAAAAGTATAAAATAAAATAAATGTTTTAAAAAACGAAAAACCGCCTTCAAAAACGCAAAAAATAACTTCTTTAAAATTGTAGGCACCTATTTAATAGGTTAGTCCAACTGAAGTCGTCGACCACAAGATTTTCAACAAAAAGCCGACATCAGTTGGACTAACCTATTAGGTGCCTACAATTTTAAAGAAGTTATTTTTCGCGTTTTTGAAGGCGGTTTTTTGTTTTTTTGGTTGAATCTTCAAAACCCTACCCAACCCAACCCTACCCTTCAAAATCTTTAACAATGATTTTTGATTCAATAGTTGAGTACTTATAACTTCTTAATCATGGTAAACTATCCATACTATACTATACTATACTATAATTACTATTACTATAATATAATAATATAATATAATAATAATAATAATATAATTAATAATTAATAATAATATTATAAAGGTGAAAGTGTGTATGTTTGTCCGTATTTCACGCTTCAACCACTGAACGGATCGGGATGAAACTTGGCACACATATAGGTTAGGTTCTGGAATAGGACATAGGATCCAGGAGGAGTTTTTATCCCGGAATATTGGACTGTTCCCGAGGGAGCGAAAGCTATTCTCTTATCCACTTACCTTATTAATGCCAGTATCCTACTAATGAGACATCTTTATTACTTAGTCATTACGTTTGACGTTAAAGTGACATAAAATGCTACCGGTCGCCGATCATTAAATATTATAAATGCAAAAGTTTGTACCTATGTTAGTTTGTTACTTCTTCACGCTGCAACGAATGGATGGATTTGGATGAAGTTTAAAATGAAGATAGCTATTAGGTGTACCCCGGGTTGAGCCCGGATAAACACATAACCGCAATCTACGCGGAAGAAGTCGCGGACAGAAGCCATTTAAAAAAAAAGTAGGTAATTTTATGAGATTTTGGAAAAACTACCCCTAAGGGGTAAAGGAGGGTGTAGAATTTTGTGCATAAGAGAGTTTCATCATTTTTGAAGTAAGAAACGTGAAAATTGGTATATAGGCTACCATTTATAAATAAAAAAATATAGCTGTCAGGGATTTTGGAAAAACTACCCCTAAGGAATAAAAGAGGGTTATAGAATTTTGTATGAATTTCGTCATGTTTGTGGTTAAAAAAGTGAAAATTGGTAAAAACGCATAAATAAAAAATATTAATTTTGGCGATTCAGAAAAAAAAATCGAAAGGGGGTGAAATGGGGGGTAGAAGTAGTATATCGAAGTCAAATAACTCATAGCTGTGAGCTATGACAATAGCTGTAATGTACTGGGAGCAAGTACAGTTGGTTGGGTTAAGTTTTTTTTTATATACCGAAATTAAATACACTGACTATTCTTTATTCTTTAAAAACTATTTGAGCACTTACACCTACTATAATACTTGACGCACTCACATCTAAATCATATCATTCGTTCAGGGTGAAATTGTGCAACTTTAATTTATAGGTACATAAAAGTACAGCGACAAAGTTCTTCGCAGGGTCGCGGACGCCGGGAGTTTAATTAGGAGCGGAAAGCCCGCTCGCGCTCAATGCGCTCATTTATCGAAGAAGTTCGTCCTTATTGCTTTGTTTGGGATATTTTCAGTTTGTATTATTCAAATACAAAATTGTGATAAAAAAATCTGCAAACCATTTTTCTTCTTTTTCTAACATAAAGCCGATAAAACACACAGGCTTCAACATTTGGTATGATTAGGTACCTATACATAGTACAAATCCTAAAAAAACAACAAATTCTGAAAACCGGTCAAGTGCGAGTCGGACTCACATACCGAGGGTTTTTTTATCGACTACGATTTCGGCCAGAGCGATTGAGTGCGCTGGATGTCCCTACCCATTTACATCCTATACTACATATATTATTTAATGCGAAAGGTTATGCGTGCGCGGGTTTGTTACTTCTTTGCTAGGAAGGATGAACGAATTTGGTTACATACAATTAGGAATAGGGTTTGCTTACACTGGATTAACACACAGGGCTACCTTGAATCCCGAAATAAATCACTGTTCCCGTGGTATGGCAAAATTACCAATTCTGCTACTAGTATTTTTAATAAACGTTATGGTTTAAAAGTAAACAGCAATTAGTTGAATCTCCATCTCACGTTCTTCGCGAGGACGCACATAAAGCTATCCCTGTTGATTCTTCTGTGGGCGTGGTATCATTATGGGGCCTCGTAATAGAATCAAGTATAAGTGGACCACTAACACAGCCCTTCGTATCCTCAGTCGCGGGCACGCCTCGGCGCGGTCGGCAACGGCCAACACCGGGAGCAGATCCGCGGGCACCCCGCGTTCCGTCACCGTCACCCTGCGGAAAACCCCCTCGCACCGGCTTTGCCCCGGCACTAAAACTGGAATAAACCATTAACATTACTGGCCAAGGCGCTTGTCTCGCCGCCGGCGAGGAAGCAATTAGCTTTAGCCTATTTTCTCGTTCAAGAAACGAACAAAAGATAGAGATCCGTTGCCAGTAAGAGACAAATATATTAATAGTTGAGAGGCTGTTCACACTGCCGGCAAGAACTCTCTCTCCAACAAAAGATATAGATCCCGTTTCAATAATAGAAACACATATAACTATTAATAGTTGATCATTGGCTCTACTCGCTTGGCTCAAGCCTACAATCTAAACATTGTAATCCTAAGACCACAAATGGTGTTCGATTATCCACGGCTCTACACATCGGTATTAACAAACAACTCGAAGTCATTCCTTTTAAATAAACTGATCCGTCCTAGCGGAATCGCGCGCGAATCGGCAAACTAAGGAATGGAAGGTTATCACGCAAATATTTGCCCTGATTGGGAATCGAACCAGGGATCGTCTTCGATCGAGCATTCTTAACCTTTGTGCTTGTCATTTAATCATGATTTTGACGTTTATTATGAATGTACTAAAGTTTATAACGAATTGACTGATCCCAGACCACTGCGTTTGTATTGACCTTTCTTCTGCTTCACCTAAAGGCTACTTCAGCTTGAGCACTTTTCACTATAGTCTTCCCAATGTTTAGTAATCCGAGTTTTCGCTTCAAAAAATCTCGCTTTTCGCAAAATGCACAAAATGCAAAATGTACCTATACAACACGCAAAACGTATACATTGGTAAAATGAACAATACGCAAAATGTACACAACGCATATTGCGAAACACGCAAAACGTACAAAAGCAAAAAGTACATTCTGTAGGTAAATGTACATTACGCAAAATGTACACTACACGCAGAATGCACAATACGGAAAATGTGCAATACGCAAATAGTTCAACACGCAAAATGTACAAAAAACTCGGTATCGGTGTTCAGCAATAGCTGGTAACTATCAAATGAGTTAACTGAACGAATACCGATGCGCACTTTTAGTTTTTTGTACATTTTACGTGTTGAACTATTTGCGTATTGCACATTTTCGGTATTGTGCATTTTGCGTGTAGTGTACATTTTGCGTTTTGTGAATTTTGCTCCGAAGCGCGAGTTTTTACTCGTAATAATCACTATCGTCCATAACTAAAAAACTTACGTTGGTGATATCTTAGGTTCTTCAACATAGCAACGTGCATGAGATAAGGGTCATGCATAAACATACTCCTTAACAGGTTGTCAATAACCTCACGACAGTACTTTTTATAATCCCAGCACAAAAGGTGGATGAACAGCGTATTGCGAGCGCTCATCTCCACTGATCTGTAAATTTAACACACATCATATCAAATTAACATAAATAGAATTAGATTAGGTACCTATTCAAATTATTCTCCAGTCAGTCCTTCAGTCAGTCCTTATTTACTTAGACACACTTGCATAGATAGAAGGTAGTTTTGTAATATTTTATAATAGTGTTAAAATGAATAGTATTAAACTGTTTTTAGTTTCAAATAGAATGAGGTTTTCCCGTTGTGTGTATTATGGACTATCAGGTTTCGGCGACTTCAAAGGGTTGTAATGCACACTATTTGATTAAACGCACTGTACTTATAGCCAGAAACATATAGTTGGTTCAAATAGTTTGCATGCTTTTGATGAGCCTCTACAATTGCTACAAAGAAGCCGCCGCGGCGCGCACAAAGTGGTGTCGGCGACTTCAAAGGGTTGTACTGCACACTATTTATACGAACGAACTGTAGATACTTGTATTTAGTCCAGATATACTCCTCCCAACCCCGTGGATCAAGTGACGGTATCGGAGGGTAGTCCCTAGCAGCTAGGCACCCAACTATTTTATCCTCCTGATCCGTTTGAATAATTGTCAATACGGCTTCTTCACTAAAAATAAATAAAGATATTAGGCCATACCGCTCACGTATTTTAAGTACCTATTCGCCGAATGGGAATAATATTCGGTGACAACGTGAAAACAAAAAGACGATGACATACAAAAAGTGTCTGGCAGCGGTTGGAAACAAAAAACTCAGGCCCGAGCTCAGTGGCGTGCCACGGGAGAGGCCTATGTCCAGCAGTGGACGAAATTGGGCTGATGATGATGATGATGATGATAACGTGAAATAAAGATACCGGTTAAGTGCGAGTCGCCCTTGAGCACCATTTTGTAATAAATATTAGAAACCCAAAAAAGCCCTGCAGCTGCTTACTGTTTTTCGGTGGCAGGTGGTTTTTCTTGACAGACGGACAACATGCATCTTTTAGGATTCCGTTTCTCAGTGTTTAATACGTAATCCTAAAAATGACAGATTTCAAATTACATTACGTAAAAACGCTCCCAAATTGAAAGAAAAAGTAGATACATTGGTACCTAATAAAACGACGAGGTAGCTAAGCCTAGTTGTTAGTGACCATGTCTACGAAGCTGGTGGTCCCTGGTTCGATCCTTGCGAAGGGCAAATACCTATTTCTGTGTCAGCTCACGAGTATCTATCAAAGTAGGTATACGTACCTATACGTATACAATTCTATATCGTTTTGTATCGGTTGTGATCAAAAATAACTTACATGAGATTTACAATATCGCGAACACTTTCGATACGAAAGTTTAAACTCATGGACTCGTTGAGAAGTGCATATACGCCGGTAGCATCGTCGACACTAGCAAGCCTCAGTCTACCCAGCGGAGGCGGCCCCAACAGAACCGCAGACGCATCCATCTTGATATACAAATATAGCGATCGGTATAACTCGTATAACCCAAGTATGGCCGGACAATCGGACAATAGCGTGACATGCAATTTGACACGTGAAAAATGACTGAAAGATGACAACAAGCAAGCAGATAGGCATAGGGCGTGGAATCAACAAGGACGACGTGCTTTTATAAACGTCACAGAGTAAGAACATTTTACAAGAATTTGAAACTGCTAATTAGACAGCGATTAGACAGAGATCCGATATGCGCTGTGACGTTATGTTACACGTCGGCCATATAAACTCCATGTTAAATTCTGTTTTGCTAGTAAGTAATTTTTAAAGCTATTCGAAAAACTATTTTTTCAACTGTTTGTGCTGCATGCATGCATGTTCTGCTTTTATTGAACCTGTAAAATGTCATGAATATTCCCTACCGACCGTCAAGTGAAGACGATCGTTAGGCCGTCGGCCTGTGTAAATGTATATAGTGAATTTGGCCGTGAGGCGTCGGACCGAACAGTGCGGCCGAGACCGCAGCGTGCCTCACACTTGCAGTTTGAAGAAATCTTCAGGCCTATAGACCGGCAAACTGTTAGACCGTGTTCAAATACGATAACAACGGCCGGCTGACTCTTAGTTCGTTCGCCCTGTACTAACTTCCATGATGCAGGATGGTAGTTTAGGATAAAATTAGGGAGCTGTTCGCGTTTAATTGGCAACATGATCCAATTACCAAAAACCTGTTGAAAAACTGCTACTTGAAATAGTGGTTGCCACTTGAGAATATTGTAGTTAGTCGAAGAGTTTTGGCTGACATGATGATTGAAGATCATGGAGAATTTATTAGCACCTTTTGTCATAAGCTAAAATCCTTGTTTGATGAAGTGTGTAATAGATAAAAGTCTACAAAATTGTACGGTTTTCTTTCGTCAATTTTGTTTCCTTGTTTACTTGTAATCCCCAGAACCGCATAAGTGGCCCGTTTCACGAAGCTACAAGTTACAAATTACAAGCGGAAGTCTCTTTCTAACTCCTTTTGCTAAAGAGTTCCGCTTGTAATTTGTAAATTGTAGCTTCATGAAACGGGCCACAGCTCGCCTCAGAGCATCCTCAGAGTAAAGTAACAGTTTGACGTTGTCTCAAGTGTTACCACATTAAGTATTTGGAAAAAATCAGACCACTATTATTTCAAATTTTACCTACTTCAGCGCCCTAGGTTTTTCCAAATTACAAGTAATTTCACCGTTGTCACGACCTCCCGGCCCGGAGGGCCAAACCACCCAGAAATAGGAGCTCCGCGGTAGCGGAGCTCCGTCAAGCCTGTTAATTTGATATTCAAGTGGAAATTATAGGTCAGTTGGCAAAGCAGTTGGACCACTGCCTCGAAAGGATTGTTGGCACCCTACCGATTATTGGAGGTGATGATAATTCTACAATCACTAGGTGCCAATACTTGGTAATAGAGAATGTCAGCCAGTTTAGATTTTTGGCTTACCGTATTATTCATTAAAAACTAAAAATAGCTGTAAAAAAATCATTTCGATACGTCAAATAGTTTTCGAGATATTAAATTTTAAACTTCGTATGCGGCGCTCGATACCCGGCGGCTAGCGCTCACGGTTGATGACGTCATTGCCGACGCCTCATATTTTTACTCATCACGCAGTGCCGCCGCCTTCCACGCGACAGTAACATTTTGTTATCAACATTTAAGTACAGTTGTTTTCTAGCAAAAAAAAAAACAAATAACTCGAGGACGTGAAATCGCGTCCTCGGCATTACGATTACACATACATGGGACGCGAATTCGCATCTTCGGCAATGAATGGGTTAACAGCGGTACGCGCCCTTATATGAAAAAGTAAGTTTACAGGGCTATAACTTTTTAACCGTTATAAGTAGCCAGTTGAATTCTTCACATAATACGTGTTATTATAAAATCTATCGTTTAAAATTGTACAATGAACAATAAATCAAATCCCAAGAGGGGTCCCCATACAAGAAACATGAAAATAAATCATTTTTCTTAGCATTTTTATACGGATTGTATTTTTATAATGGCTTCTTATTTTGATGCTATTTTAAGCTAACATTGTAGTCTAATTTTCAGTTTCCGACTAAATAGCAATCTCAAGTAAAACTGCTACAAATATGTGACAAAACTGATTTTATCAAAACGATGTTTTAGGCGGTCACCCATCCTGTTATAGACTACGCTTGTACTTGCTTAACTTTGTAAGTCGTAATATTTTTACGAATTCGTTTTGATGTTACTATGGCAGCTATGTTTATCTATTATTTTGTATTACATAACTAACTGTCTGTCACTGACCGGCTTTTTTGTAATGTTTGTCAAATAAGTTGGTTAAATAAAATGAGAATAATAATCAAGCACTTTAAATTTTGAGATAGTGGCAATAATGCCTAGACTTAGCAAAGCGAGTGTTGTAGGTATGTAGGTAGGTACGTCTATCGACTTGGTAGCGTCCGCGCGCGAAAATTGAAATCGATGAAATGAATACACGAAGTATCAGAGGGCCCTGCCAAGATGCATTACGCTAACTAGCGTTTCTATTCGATTCGTTATTAAACCAATCGCGTCACTGGTAGATGACGTGATACGAAAAGTCACGTAATCTACCAGTGACGCGATTGGTTTAAAAACGAAATGAATAGAAACGTTAGTTAGCGCAATGCATCTTGGCAGGGCCCTCTGAACTACTGCTAGGTCAATCAAAAATTCATGTTTTATAGTTCACTCTTATAGACAGTAGCGATATTAATTCTAAATTAACACGATATTTATAAAGAAAGGCCTACCACCAAAGTTAAGCAACCACCGCTTACCTAAACATCGATCGTGTTGATTCAAACTAGGCACTTTTTAACATATTTGTAAGAGTTTTACTACAGTTTACTGTTTGGTCGTAAACTATATGTTTGTATGCAGTTTTGATTAGTATCTAAACTTAATGTGACACCGAAACAAAAAGGTATTATACAAATACAACCCGTACTTCGCCTTCCAAAGTTAAGCAACTACACGCGTAGTCTAAAACAGGATGGGTGACCGCTTAAAATATCGTGTTGATAAAATCAGTTTTGTCACATATTTGTAGCAGTTTTACTTGACATTGCTATTTAGTCGTAAACTACAAAAATTAGACTACAATTTAAGCTCAAAATAGCATCAAAATAAGAAGCCATTATAAAAATACAATCCGTATAAAAATTCCTAAAAAAAATGATTTATTTTCATGTTTCTTGTATGGGGACCCCTCTTGGGATTTGATCTATTGTTCATTGTACAATTTTAAACGATAGATTTTATAATAACACGTATTCTGTGAAGAATTCAACTGGCTACTTATAACGGTTAAAAAGTTATAGCCCTGTAAACTTACTTTTTCATATAAGGGCGCGTACCGCTGTTAAGCGATGACGTCACCCCAGCAAGATGGCCCCCGCGCGCTTTAATATTATTGACCCAAAGGGCATTGGGTAAATTTGTTTGACGAATATTGTCACTTTTTTTTTCAGCGGCCACGGATGATTTTTACATAGTTATTTAAAGGACCTCTAAATACACATAGATATATATTTAATTTATGACGTTAAATAATATCGGAACGGAGATTTTAAAGATTTAAGTATTCAGTTTTTAGTACAAAAGTACGCCCAAGTATGAATATATAAATATCTCCGCTCCGATGCACTTAAGAGTATTACATTACATAACAAAATATGTTTGTTGTTAATAATTTTATCATAATTTACCACTTTTACGAATGGCCGCTGACCTTGAAAATGTATGAATTTTACAAATGACAACACTTTTACCCAAACCCCTTTTAAACGTTCATAGAATCAAAACTACTGAGTCTTTTTGAATAAAATAAAAAATTGTATGTTTGTTTATTTATAAACTTTACTGCTACAAAGTTTCAAGCGATTTGGCATACCTACTGACATTCTTCATTTAGATGCCAATAATTACTTGTTTCACCCTTAAACTAGCTGTTGCCCGCGCATCCATAGCAGTCGCTATTGCCTCGAGAACAGGCCAACTTTCCAGGATAAATAGTATTCCTGTATGTGGATTCAAGCTTTTAGTTAAAATCGGTTCAGCGATTGAGCTGTGAAAGCGAACCAAATAAATAAACGAAAAAACATGGTTACTATTGCACTTATAGTGTGTGGGTGGTATGGATTCATAATACAGACCGTGACTTTTAATAAATTGTAGCCTAGAATTTTTGTAAAGTGCTTTCTTTTTGATAAAAAAAGTGGTCAAGTGCGAGTTGGACTCGCGTACCGAGAGTTCCATATTCAAGATAATATGGTTGGAAAACGCAAAAGAAAATACCCATTTTGTTATGATCTTTTTTTTCTATGAAATAAGGTCCATTTTAACATTCGATGCTCTTCTAGCGTGGCACTACCGGCTTTTCTGTCCTCCGCCTATGGTTCGTTGCCTCTCATCAGTATTATCTTAAATCAACCACAGATACTTGACGTTGAGATTGCGAACCTGGTGGAGGCTAGGGAGGCTTGGTGCGAGTCTTGTCCGGGAGTGGATATGCCAGTCAAGAGGCATATCCAGAGAGCATGGGATAGACCTCGCCTCATATCAATTCATGCATCTCTCATAGAAAATAGTCCGGACGATTCAGATCGCGCCCGTCTCCTCGCTGTCTCAGCAGGCGAATCAGGTCACTGGCTCCACGCTCTTCCTTCCAGCAATATAGGCACAGTCTTGGACCCAAGCAGCTTGCGCATAGCAATAAGCTTGCGGCTTGGGGCTACTCTTTGAACCTCATACTTGCGCGTGCAGGAAGGAAGTGAGCTGGGACGACATGGCCTTTCATGCTTCAGAAGTGCCGGCCGTTTGTACCGTCACGGCACAATTAATGATCTGATCCGTCGTTCGTTTTGTCACTGCCTCTGTACCAGCTGTCCTGGAACCAGCAGGATTGCATAGAGACGATGGCAAGCAACATTATTAAATAATTACGAATTTGTGGCGCTTGCAGTGGAAACCATGGGACCTTGGTCAGCTGATATGAAAAGCTTTATTAAGGCCCTGTCCTCCCGGCTCATAGAATTCTCCGGAGATCCCAGAGCTGGTGCTTACCTCTCCCAATGGATTGGGCTAGCTATCCAGACAGGTAATGCAGCCAGTGTCATGGGGACCATGCCGCGAGCGGACTTGCTAGAGGGTTGTTCTTTTTATAGTGGTTATTATTATTTATATCTTTAATATTTAAGTAGCTTAGCTTAATTTTAATTTAAATACTTTTAGTTTTAATTATTAATTGTATTAATGTTGAATTCTGTACTTAGTTGGATGTAAATGTTTAGGTTAATAAGCACTACCTATTCCGACCTCTGGTTATTTACCTTGTTACAGGAGGCTGGAGAGCTGGCAGTTTCCGCGCCTTAGTTTAGCCATTCAGCAAGGAAATGCTGCCAGCATCTTTAGTACAATATCGCATGGGTCATTTTTAGATTTACCTAGTTCAGTTTTATATCATAGATCTAGTTTTAGTTATCGTTTTATTTTTTCGTTAGCTATTTGTTTTAGAAAGCTAAACATTAAAAAAAGCTGATTAAAGGGGGGGATTTCGAAAATCTTTAAGTATTGCCTTATAATGATGATACGAAAGCGCCAAGCATAACACGACTGCCCCTTGAAAGAGTGCTGTAATGAATGCGTGGTCATCGTCATCAATCGCAAAAAATTTACCGTTATTATTTTCTAGTTTTGCGACTTTCACTTTTCTGTTCTCAGCATCAGATAAAAAAATAAGAATCAGACATTGTTTTGCACAACACATTTGACACAGCACAGACCCGCATTAGACACTTATTAAACTAACAAACAGCAAAATAAAAGATCTTATTACAAAAACTTTTAACTAGACTAAATTTTAATACAGATTGTTAAATATTGTAAAATTGGACAACTTAATTTTATTTTTCGCGTAAAACATATATAATTATCTTTTAATCAGGAATTTTTCTGATTTTTTGGTCCATAAACTTCGGAAATGAGGGGAGGGGGACGGCAATTTTTTGTATATTTTGGCTACATTTAAATCAAAAAGTACGTCACGGGAAATTTTTTAAAAAATAGTTTTGAATTGTGCAGATTAAGGCCTTTCATATGAGACTACCTGTTTGAAATTTTGAAAGGATTTGAAATAACTTTCATTTTTCAACTCTCCATTCCAGACCCCTTTCTAATATTTAGAAAAATAATTTCATATTGTTTTAACTAAAAAAAAACACATGCGGGCAAGCAAATTATACAACTTAACCAAATTCCAAGTTGATAGCTTCTATAGTTTCAGAGAAAAACTGCTGTGACATACAGACAGACAGACACCGAAATCGTACCATAAGGGTTCCTTTTTTACCTTTTTGGTACGGAACCCTAAAAAAGGTTACAATCGAAGTCATAAATCAATAGGTACTATTTATAATACCATACTAATATTAAAAATGTGAGTGCGTGTCTATTTTTTATGCTTTCACGGGTAAACGCCTAAACCGATTTCGATTTAATTTGTTATGGAGATAGCTCGAATCCCGGCGAAGGCCATCGAATACTTTTAATCCCGGAAAATAGGACGAGAGAATAGCGATAAACGACTACCAAGCGTAAGTAGTCGCGGGCAACAGGTAGTAACCTATATGTATATAGATTTACGCTGGCAAGAAATTGGGCCCCCTGTATGCCTCTAACAATCGGGTCTAATAATTATTTACGTGTGCGAAGGCTGTTTTGGACGTTGGTGACTTTGACTGTACCTTCTGGCGATAAATAAAATCCTTTTGAACGTACTTATCCTTATTTAATACACTTAAACCAAACTCAAAGCTTCCTCGATTTTAAACATTGTACCTAATCATTTGTAGAAACCAAACGTCATTCGGAGATTTACTCGTAGACTAACACGGGTTATTTGAGCTTTAACTTAAATAATAAGACCTTCATAAACGAAAAATGATTAATATCCTTAATATACAGAACACATATTTTAAATAAAAAATAATTTAAATCAGCAACAATAATCTTAATCGCTCATATCAGAGTCAATAAATAAGATGACTTCATTTTGTGGATTTCTTTGGAGTTGTTGACACTTGCTAATAACACTAAAGATTTTTCTAATGTAAATGTGTCTGGCGAAGGATCCTTACGGTATTGCGTAGAGTGGGATTATCAAAGGCGTGGTGAGAACCACCTTAAACTTAGCTTCATATTTATTTACAAGCGTTAAATACAAGTCTAGGATACAATTATGAAGAACCAATACCCAGCTTATAAATTAGTTCAAGTTAATCGGAATTCATGATCACTAGGAATATGTTAATCCCGCTTAAAAATAAAAATATACAAAGTTAGAAATTAATCCTATTGCTTGTGTCAATACGATAAATATGAACAGTGAAAACACTTTTAGGCGGACGCTTCCCTGTTATTTTCGGAACACACTGTCGTAATACCAAATAAGGCAGTTAACTGCAATGTAGTAGTCGAAGCCAGTGTTGCCATATATACAGATTTATCTGTATCTATACAGATTTTAAGTTATTACTACAGATTACAGATTTGGCTCTAGTTTTATACAGATATTTTGAAAGTTGATGCATGTTATGGTTTTACGTTCAATATAGCTTGGCCGTTTCACTTTTTTAATATTGAATTGGGTTACATTTTTCTTATCGTGGCAATTGGCAATATTAAGGGCAGGGATTACTCCGATGTTTGAAATTCGACAATGGTATAATAATATAATAATAATATAATAATATAATGGTATAATAATATAATGCCGTCCCTCTCAATCTCCTGTTAAACAATATTTGGGTGAGCGGGACAGCAGTATACCACGGTCCAATTTCGAACATCGTACTAGCACTGTCAGACTCTAACCATAGTCAATATCATAATTATTTTGTCCGTGGTGATCTGAACCATGAACATAATCCTTCTTAAATACAGATTTCATTCAGATTATAGTTAATTGATGCCATACAGATTTTATACAGATTTAGAAATATTTCACAACAGATTTTGAGGTTCAGCGTATGGCAACACTGGTCGAAGCATTATATACTCTATTTGTAGTAACAATAAATTTAAAATGCTGATACTATTACTAAGCAGTTAGCGCCGTTCTTTGGTATTTCGGCAGAAAACCAAATATATGACCTGCGGTATTCGTAGAACAATAACTACGTTACAGAAACATTTCAGGTGCTTATTGAAATCATAAAATGCGTTAGATCAGACGTAAATGGATAAAAAAGAATCGACTACATTATAAACTTAATATCGGTAACCACGTCTTCGGTTTGGTAATACCAAATTTATCATCTCATTCGTGATGTACGTACGTAAAACTAATAGATTATGCTTTAAAATTACACAGGTATAAATCCATTAACCTAAATTTAACGAAGTCTAATACAATAAGATTAAAAAAATAGGTACCATATTATAAAATAATGTTAAATTTCAAACTATAAAACACTCTTCCACACCTAATTGTCCTATGTTGCGAGTCTCAACATACAAAAATATCGTAAGTATCATATTAATATCTGATATAATTCTGTTTCTACTAGAGTTAAATAATGCACTAGTTGAATTAATTAAGGCTTGGATGCATAGGTTCTGAAGTTGAGCTGATACTTAGTGTGGCATACGTTCTACATGGTTGATGTCATTCATCAGTTTTGTAAACCTTAAACTATCAAACGTACTTCAGAAGCTGTGCAAGATCTATATCAGTCAGTCAGGTGTATGATTGTGCAACTCGAAATATGTCGACTTAATTATTGCCACCGATATATTCATACCTAACATCAGCACTATTGAATATCTTTACATTAATGTTATGATTCGAAAAATGTCATCTACTCATCTCCTCCCCATAAATATCATGGATTAAAAATCTGTCTAGAAATCTAGATTCAATGTTAGTTTGTAAAAGTAAACTAAAAGCGACATGGACATTTAAAATGGATGATATACTTATTTATAAATAAAGACTTACATGAAAATGCCTAGCTAGTATTTTTCTTAATTAGGAATACAAAACTATTCTGTAATCACCCCATCGGCAGCATGTTACATTTTATACTCTGTCGTTATGCGTATTTGAATAAGATGCGAGTATACGAGACGTACTATAATTCTTAAGGCAAGTAAATATTATATTTCTATATTTTAGAAACACTATCATACAAATCCAGGGAAAATTTTTGGAGATCATATACAACTTTTAAATTTACAATATTCATAATATGATCCAAGTAAAAGTAATAATTTAATTATAATACGAATGAATATACTGATAGATAACTCACAGAGGTGAACTCAACATGACTACCGCCTATAAATACTTTTTTAAGATTTCCAATGTATTAATTTAATGCTTTCCTGAAGCGTATGTATACTGACGTACGTCGATCTAGTCTAATTATTTTAGATAAGCACATATCTACATAATTTCAACAGTTCACATTTTTTATTTGCACCATTTCATTTCATTTGTTGTATACATACACATTGTGCCTTTTAACAAAATAATGAATTTTTTGATAAATGCTCAGCCGGTATTATTAAGACATTCGATTTATTAATTTCATACTTAGGAACAACGGTATTTCGGAATACATTATTCAGGTTTCGGCCAATTGGATAGGTAATTTATATACCTCCAATGCTATCTAGAGGCTGTTTTTAATTAGTTTTATTGTTACACATACGCCAGGTGCAAACTTTATAAACCTGCAACTTACAATCCTTCAGAAGTGGTGACATTTGCTGCACTAGTGTGGAATATTTCACCAGTGTTGCAGTGTTAGGGTTGTATATTTGTAGCTTTATAAAATTGATAATCTCACATAGTCAACGGGCTCTAATCCACCTTCTCACTAATGTATAAGGGACACTGGTGAAAACATGCATTAAGAGGCGTTTTTTAGACATATAAGGACACGAGTTCTTCTGCAGGATCTTTTTATTAATGTTAGTAACATAGTAACAAGTCCAAATGGCTAAATATGAATAATTTATTTATCATTATATATGCGTTGTTCCAACAGTAATGTGTAGTTTAGTTCATTTAGCACGTGTAGTCGTGAGGGTACAGTCGAATTTTAAGCATGTACACTTTAGTACCTTGTCACTTTAATCGTTGTGACCATTCATATATGGCAGTTTAAAGTGTTTAAACATAACATTAAATAGACAAGGAACTAAAGTGTATACATATTTATGAACTCGACTGTACACAAAACCAATGGCATGGCACATTAATTAATCCATTGAATGCCAGCTTCGTAATATTACGTAACTAATATAATTACTAGGTAGTCACCACCAATAATATACTAACCAACATTGGCCTCAAATATCTGACACGTCTTTAATACCAACGGTAGAGCGAGTCAGTTATTTTTTAATATTGCAAAGCTAGCACTCAATGCATTAAGATCGCCATTGAGCACACAATCTGTTCAAAATCAAAGGCATTTCCTTTCTAAAGTTATAAAATAATTTCAAGAACATTATTGCAGCCTAAGTATTTCTTTTTAATCAATATTCTTTATAAATAATTATTGAGTCGGTCTGTGCACGAACAGCGAGGGCCGATTGTTCTTTATCCTCTTGAACGCCATATCAAATACGCGCGCGTTTCAAACCTTACGTATGCACATACGAAGTTATAATTTCCGCTCATCAAATTGTCGTTATGCGGTGATCCTGTGTCGCAGATTTGTCCGTTAATGGCGGGCGTACAAAACAACCATATTTAATTTTAATTCTAACCCATCCACACGAATGTTTATTCAAGTTAGCAATAGCACTTCTAAAATAGATTTTCTATTTATGTTACCTCATACTTAGACTGAGCTAGTAAACGCGCGTATTGCAGTCAGATTTAGGCTAAAATGCATTTACACAAATGGGATGCAACTGAAGTCCATCACTTGGCTGGTTTGTGCTTGGGCGGCGTGGTGGGCGGCCCGCCCTGCTCCGCCGGGGCGCCGATGGCGACGCCCTCGCTGTCTACTTCCGTCTAAAAAACAAGTACCCACATTTAAAAAAAAACCTATAGAACTTTACTCGAGAGGTGATGGAGCAAATGAAATCAAAATATCAGTTTAGTAAGTTGTAACAAGTAAGGCCTTAAAACTTAACAAAGTAAGATAGTAGGCAATCCGTAAAGATTGCTTTAGGAGTAGACTAATTATCTACTTTTGGTTGTGAATGTCAAAGTTTTTTTGTTATCTCACTTTTTCGTCCTTGGATGAGATTTGCGGCGATGCGGTACCATTGTTACCGTTAGAATTATCCACGGCACTATCTGCGTTTTCAGTGCTTGTGGTTCCTGAAAACCAAAATGCAAATTGTTCATGTATGAAATAGTATTTTATTGTTAAGTCAAAATGCGGGAGCTTCATATTATATCAAGAGCAGAAGAAATAACTCACCTGAAGGTATATGATTGGAGTTCCCGCGATCGGCCTCGTGTTCACGCAACACGGCGTCCAAGTTGTAGCGGCGCCTGTACGAGATGAAGAATGTACGCACGTGCGCCTCTGTTTTTGTGCCCAGCGTTTCAGCAATAGCTTGGAAATCCTTGCCTAGAAGCAAAACCAATCGTGAATATCTAAAGGATTTAGTAAGATACAGTTTCGACTGTGTTTATTTTTACCGTATTTCCTAACAGCTGTTACAGCCATAAGTAATTCGTCATTCGTCCAGCGCGAGTTTATTTTTGCCGGGGGCTCTCCAGGCCTGAGCTCCTCGACCCCACTATCTCCGACCTTGCGCTTCATCGCACTGAGCTGTTGTTTGTTATGTTGCACCTGCGTTAAACAGAAAACACTTAACTTTTGTTTTATTAGTACCCCATAAAAACAATAAAGCACTAGCAACTAAGAGCGACTGGTAGTGCATATCTGGATTATCCAAAAAAATGAGTAGTGGGTCTCGGCGAGGGGAAATAGCTGCGCGAATAGGAATATCCACTGTAGTATTAATAAATAATAAACTGTCATATGAAGAAAATAATATATGGGAGGGAAATCAAATAACATCTGTGGTGCAGAATGCATTTCTATGCAAATGCAAAACCGCCTAGTGTATAACAGATGAACACTACTTTTGTTCGTCAGGGAGTTTTGGAATGATCACATTCTCACAGTACATCACACGAATGCTTAGCCACGAGTTTCTACATAGACAAGTCTTTCCGGAACCAAGCGCGTAGTGTCAGGTAGAGTGAGAATGCGATTCTCGCTACAGTACTGTACTACATAGCGACACCTCTCGGCGGGTTGGTTGCATCTTACTTGTCTCTTGAGAGATATAATTTCTCTGTCCATGGCTTTGAGCATGGCTTCGCCCTGATTGACCAGCCCGGGCTGCGGCGCGTCGCCAGGCTGCGGGCCAGTCGCCATGGCGACGAGATCATCATGATTGATGTAAATGCCTCGCGGCAGCCGGTGCTTGTATCGCTGTTGTTTGGAGCCGGGCCCGCGGCGCCCCGACGGCCCACAGAGCGGTCTCATCGTCCCCGTGCGTCTGTCACATCACCGCCAATATTCAAACAAACGCCAAACCTTACCACCTACTAAACTGTTTCAATTATATCACTCCAAATGAGTATTGAAAGTCTGATTTTTAGACATGCAAAAGGTAATTGCAAACGAATGGATAGAATGAACGTTACCTAAGCAGTGGAGGATATTACCGACCTGGCGTGCACGAGGCAAGCCTGGCACAACTTCTGAGAGTTGTGCGCCGTGGTCTGGGAGCATTCAATGCCGCACACCGAGCACCGCTTGCCCGCGCTCTCGCCGCCGCCCTCGCCCTAAACCCCAATCAACACTTTACAATCCTGCCTTGCAGAGCTATACCATACTATCATACAGTTGGCGTGTCCTACTACGGTCAGGAGACTAACTCTGACACACTTCTTTTAAAAACCCGTTAAATGCCATTCTGCACACACAGTTGATTTAATTGTTTGTTTGGGGCTGTTAAAGGAAGCATGCAGGAATGTAGGTAACAAGGAATGAGGTTTGAAAGCGTTTTATAATTGTCAGTTGTAGAAAGTGCATTAAACAATAACTATGTCAAGTATAGATTTATAACAAAGTTGTTAAACATGAACATTTCCGAAACAACATCCTGTCCATTAAAAGTGCAAAGCATCCTCCTGTTTCATTATCTGTTATAAAACTCTCAGGGTCATATAAAACCACAGAGTCCAAAACATATGTTAAAGAAAACAGTATTAAACAACAAACAACATTGCCATAGTTATGTTCTTTAAAAGGAGCTTACTTTTTTTTGATGAATAAATCAAGACCTCACATAATTTGATAGTGTAAACCTCTGATAAGCTAGCAACAGTACGTAAATAAAAACGCAGAGCAGTAAAAAATAAAAAAGCAATAGCCAACAATCAATTAATACTGGTTGCTATCATTTTTTTTAGAATGAAATTCAGAACTAAACAATATGCATGAAATAAAAAACATACTGCTACAATGGATGAATGATATGAAGTCTAAAAACATCAAACTAAAATGAAACAAAGCATTGTCACACTGATAAGCGATAAAAACTTAAAATCAACATGAATGATAAAGTGCAGCACTAAAGGTTCGTGTGACGAAAACAGACGCCATTGACGGGACCCGTACGAAACATCAACATCAAGGAGAGGGGATCTGACAGACATCAATACTGGTATGATATAAAACACCGAATAAATAGACAGACATGAGAAGATAGAAGAAGACACCGAACATCGGGTTCCATGATGAAGTGATGTTTGTGGGAAGCGATCACCCACCTGGGCGGCCGCCGGCGCGCCGCGCTGCGCGACGCCCGGCGCGGGCGACCCTCTGCCGCGCACTATACCGCGGTGGATAGTCCACTTCTGTCACAGCACACACGACCGTCACTCATACAGAACTACAATATAGTACACCTACAATCCTTATTATTATCAGAGAATGGCACAAGGAACTCGTAGCATCCGAAATTGTATAATACTATCAAAATTTTACTTTATTTGTAATGGAGGACTCAAAAATTAAGTAAGTTATTTTCGAAATTATGATTTACTACAATCAATCAAAATAACTATCACTCTGCATTTCTATTTACTACTTAGTGCCACTAATAATTTTAAGGACTGATTTTATTGGACAATCCAGATACACCATCAGCAATTAATAAACTCAGGGAAAGTTCTGAATATCCAGTCTAGGTATTTGTTATTAGATTAAATACAAGAAAATAATGGTGAGTCTGTACAGCAAAATATATTTGGTAATGAGAGATTCTACATATAAGCAAATACTATATCAAAGACGAATGCCTACCTTCTCATCATTGTCGGACTCCTTGTCAGAACCCCCAGGTTCCGAGCCCGCCCCAGACTCTCTCTTGCCTGTGCCAGACCCTGCAGCAGTGCGACCCTCTCCCACCACATCCATTAAAGATGTCCGTGCCCTTGTTTTTTTCCATGAATAGTAATATTTAACTAAGGATGCTATTGACTTGTCAGGTAACTGTTGGAAGAAATTAAATAGGTTAGAACTTATTAACTCAAAATTGTATGAAAATCTAAACAATAATTGCAATTGCAATAGCTCTTAAAACAACCTCCTGGTTTAAAATACTCTTTCACGCACTACACACACTTATGCTAGTGTAACCAACTTTACCCCAACTTAAAAGAACTTTTTAACAGTGGAGCATACGGCTCTGGAAATGCAAAGTGGTTGTGATGATAAGCATAAGACTTTGTCTCTTTTATATGTAAAATTAGTTAATCAATTCTCTTTTCATTTAACCCTTCTCTTGTCCCAAGCTATATGTTTGTTAACAAAACAATAGTACGGTCACGGAAGTTAATTTGCTACCCATTTCAAAGAAAATCTGCTTGAAGATGTCATTGTCATAAGAGATGCCAAGTCATTTGTAATTGATAGGAAACTCAACCTTATTGCTGTAGAATGTCAGATTGACTTTGGCCCTAAGGTGGGTCACAAATTAAATTCCTTGACTGTACATAGGGCTTGCAAATATTCGATAGATTCAGATATTCGAATATTCGACTTTAAATTTACAGGTATTCGAATAATTCGAATAATATTCGAATAGTCCTAAAAATTTAATAAAAAACGGTATACACCATACTGATATAAATTGCAGTGACTGAGTATAAGTTCAATTACTATTTCTTTGATAGTATGACCCAAGGAAGCGATAGAATCATCTTTTAATTCATAACAATTATATAGGGAACCAGTATTCACGTAACAAAAAAGTTTAATTCTAATTCAGTCTTTACTCAGTTCTCGATAATTTCGGTGGTATTTTTATCGTTTTGAAAGAAATAAAAATAAAATAATTTTGATTGTCATTCAATTCCGGAATAGTTATAAAATTGTAATACTTATCAGAGAAATAGGTCCGAAAATACCGGGATTTCGGTATGCACGCGCCCTAGTACGTAGGTGAATACGGAAATTAAAGGAAGTATCATCACATCATCCTTGTTCCTCGTCGTCGGTATTTGAAGATTACCATCAAAATATATTATGTTAATATCGCTACTATTCGCACGACATGGTCATGGTGGGTGGGGGGATAGTGGGAATGAGACAGACAGTCCCAGATAGTTTCCGAGTAGTACCTAGATGACGTTACATCAATAAATTTGGAGTAATCAAAAATATTCGAATATTCGAATTTCAATCACCGCATTATTCGAATATCTGAATGTACCGAATATTCGAATTATTCGAATATTCGAATATTCGAATTGCAAGCCCTAACTGTACATTATTATAGAGACCCCATATATAGGGGACTGTTTGACTGGGTGATTAGCAGGCCAAGCCTTAATTAGACCTCAAAAATATAAATCTGAAAAACTGAAGAGAGAGAGAGTTGTAGAGTTGGTAACATAAACATAGGGATCCTTCTATGTTCTGCTGCAAGGCGTACAACTTGGATAAAAAAAAGAAAATATATATATGGCAGTCTCCACTTTTGCCTTTCCTATTATATTGATAAGTACCTAAATATTTAATTCAAATAAAGCTTCATTTGTGCTTTACTTAAGTATTATTCAAAAAAATAAATTTTGCGTATGAAATCAGAATCTATAGAAACTGAATTTACTTTTTTTGCCATACAAAGGCTTAGTTAACTTGTGTTAATCACTTCAGGTTAGGGTTGCCATATGAAGAAATTAAAAGTCCTGAAATAAATCTTACATCAATCAGGAAGTCCTCAAATCCTCAAATGGTGCAATTAAATAATTTTAGTTAATTTAAGTGTTATTTTTTTCAAAAAACATGTATACCTATCATTGTTATTTATTAAGTATTTTTGTGAATTTTGTTGATTATCTTATTTTTAATAAATTAATTGTTAAAAGAATTTTATTATTTTATTGAATACTTGGTTGAAAAATCCTGACTTTTCCCAAGACCAGTATCAATCCAATCCTGACATGTCGGGACAAAACCTGACATATTGTCGGTTATATTTCAATACCGCGTAACTTACAATTTAAATAAAGTGCAAATTAAACCTTAGGAAGTAAATCAAAACGATTCCTTTTCCAAATAATTGAATTTGTTACTTATGCGGTATTGCAGTTTCACGGCCATTATGGCAAGACTACTGAGGTGAACTAGCATAATAATAAACAAACTGAACTAAAGACTTACCATTTGCCTGATTCTGTGAAAACTTTTGCCATGGAACTGGAACGCTTGTTCAAAGAGTACTTTGTCCTCTACCGTCCACTCATCAGGGAATGGTGTGAAGTTGGCCAAATCCATTGATGCCCGATTCAGGTCATGTTTATGCCAAAATAGCATTCCCAATGCCTGTTCACCATTGTAGCCATACTTTTCCTTAGCTATAGTTATATATTCATCCACTAAAAGAAATGCAACAATTTAAAGTAATTGCCTATAATTAAAATATTATCCTATTTAATAGTAACACTTACATTTGGTATCAGATATGTCACAAGTAGGTGACCACACAAGCAATGCCCTATCAGCTATGAGCTCTGGTCTCCGCTGGTCCACAGGCTCCAACTCTGGACACACTGCCTGGTAATCTCGGCCCACTCTTATCTTCTCAGCTGCAAATGGCACTACTGCTTGTTTCATATTACATGATGGAGGATGAGATGAGCAGTGTGTAGATGGAGGCAGATGCAGATTATGAAAAGCAAAAAAGAAAGCATGGAGTGATACGAGATATATAAAAATATGATGACATCGGGAATGAATACGGGAAAGCCCTGAAATTTGTTATATATCACCGCGTCCGCACGACTCATACTTCTTGACGTCCGAGATGAACAAAAACCACATGCAGAAGCGGCGATATGTTCACCTGAAAGAGCCAAACCCTTAAATAACTAAGCAACGGGAACAACTTAAAGGTACTTTACCATTCTCATCCTCCGAACTGGAATCTGGACTTCCATGGCCATTGGGGCTAGGCCCTCTTGACCGCTTCCCGTTTCGTACATCGTTACTTCGTTCCGCCAGAACCATGATTAACTAAATATGCACTAAACTACAAAGAATATAAATTTAAACAACACAAGTCACAAAATCATTTAATTTTGTTAAAATATATAATATAAAAATGAATAATTTTGGAAATGCGGAGCTTCGCACTTCAATTCAAACCACCGCATCAATAATTTGACAAACCATTAACGGAATGCAACGACTCATTTGATGGCGTCTGTAGTGTACTTGCGGCATTCACTTCGAATGTGCCTGTAAATTCGAACTAGTGCACTTCAAAATGATTTTCTTCGGAGAAAATATTTTTTTTATTTTTTTTTATACTTTTTGAATCTTTATTTAGTATTTCAGCAAAAAAGAAATAGTATAAATTATAACACGCATTATTTTTAATCTCACCTCCAACCTAATTTAATAAATAAAAATGCTGGCAACATCAAGTGTACAGACTACTAGAAATGAATCATTGCATTCCATATTAATTAACGATTGACCTTAACCATATCGTAGTTACAAAGCAAAATTAACTGATATAACGCGTAAAATATATACATTAAAACTTTTTTTGATTCAAAATATTGGCTTCAAAAAAACAATGGACTTAAAAGTAGTAGTAGTACTCCTTCTTTTGTAGTACTCTTTATAAACTAAAGATGGCTCTACCAGACTACTAGTCGAATCGCATAAAGTAATTATAACGACGTACCTTCTACGTAGATAAATCTCTCTGAAATACAGTATTTAATTCTAAAGAAACGTTTTGTTATCTAGGTAATGACCATGTAATGACGATCATAAGCGACAGCTCGTAAAAACATTAAAGAGTTGTATTGTATCAAAGCTCATTTTTTCGCATTTTTTATAATAGGTACCTATGCATAATAAATTAGCGAAACCCATTGATGCTAAACCTTTATAGTTGGTTGCTTATATTATAGGTTTGTTTCATATTGAACACTAATAAGTTAAGACAAAGTTAGGTAGGTAGGTAGGTATCAAAAAATGGCCCCAAATTAGCGTGACCAGGAGACGAGGCCGGTTTACGATTGTTTATACCGTAAAGTCGCAAGACGCCAACAGACTACTGAGTAGTTGATTGAGTATCTACTGTTAGCACACGGCCTTTGACACGGCCAGGTAGACCGTCACCAACTCGACGTTATGAAAAAATATTGATATTATAATAGTATAGGTAGGTATTTCTTTTGTTTATAAAATATCGTTTAGATCGATATCCTAAATCGCAACAAAATCCAAATAATAAAATTAGGTAATTTTAAATCGGATTCAAGAGCAAAATTGCTTTGATTTGTCATGTCTCATGTCTCATCACATCATTCAGATAATTTATTTTGAACAGTCTCGATTAGTAGGTATGCGATTAGTACAATAAAATAAAATCGCTATGTTTTGCTTTCATATAAAGAATTTCATACCTTATTTAAACTAACTAAGATCTAAAATGTTCCCTAAGTGTAAAAATAACATAATTATAATTATAGCTATGTTTGCACGCGCATTGACAGCACAAAATAAACTACTTAAGTCTTAAGTAGCCAGTAATGAAATAATTTTGTCAACTTTTACATTTTTAGGTAACTTTTTGTCTAGGATACCTAAAATACACTAGTAATTCTAATTTAGAGTTTAGACAGAATTTATTTGTATACTTACTTAACTAAGTTTCATGACCAAGCTTTAATAGGAGGCAGGTAGGTTAGTCAGCAATCTTAGACTAATAAATATAGTAGACGCCGAGTAGCCAACTGTGAAGCGTAATATTACTATTTTCATAGTATGGCAATGTTGCCTTACGCCTGTCAATTTAAATTTCACCACTTGTCTAGGTATCTAATTGTTTGTTCTCATTCCCTTCTATAGTGTTTCCAGCAGGGAAGTGTCCTAAAATCCCTTCGATCTCAAGTGGAAAATATCATTAGATAATCTTTGATTAATAGATCAAGCGTACTGTCACGCGTCTGGTCAAACTACCTCTGCAATAGAATAACCTGTGGGCAGTTTCACGAAGCTACAAGTTACAAATTACAAGCGGAACTCTCTTTCTAGCAAAAGGAGTTAGAAAGAGACTTCCGCTTGTAATTTGTAACTTGTAGCTTCGTGAAACGGGCCTCTGGAAACCGCGTATAAAACTATAGCAATATTTCCTAAACAATTTTTTCTGGGTATGTACACCGTCGGATGTTTTCGTTACTTACACACTATTTAATGTGATAAAAACGATGGTGAAAACTTTTAGAGTCTGGCCTAGCCACGCTAAGTCTGCAGAAGTTTTATAAAAGTTCTACACAACAATTTGAGAACAAATAAATACTTAAGTATTATTATTACATTATTTTTGAAATGATTTGATTACATTTAAAATTATATTTCTAAATTTCAAAATAATTTTCATCGGCTTATTGAACTTAATCCGCATTTTGCACTTTTCATTATGAAATTCGGTCTATTTAATTTTGTCCCAAAATTTATTTGTGTCATTGTTAATGTGTCTAATTCCGTCTACGGGAAAATACCGTACATATCATAAGACGATTTTTTGAATTTGCCGCTCTTTCTCAGGTTCATCTTTCATTAGACAGTCTCATCACAGTCTCTAGACACATCGAGCTTACTTCAATTTTGATCAAAAGTAATTTGCAATCCATTCTGAATATTCAGGTAAGCGAGTAGTCCTGAACCCAACCCTAGGATCCCTATTCATTCGGTACGGTGGTTCAGGGATCCACAAAATTTCTAGTATTGCGTTACCAGCTTGCCTGTTAACGATCCATAGCTCTTCTAGACTCATAGGAAACATTCTAAGGGCTTTGGGCCGAGGACGCAAATAATGGACCCGATTCTACGTGCACATCGCTTAAATAGCCTAAAACTAAATTTTCTAATTTTTAGACTTAGTTTAGACGGCAGATTTAATTTAACAAGTGCTATTCCAGGGGCCTATTTTATAAAGCTACAAATTACAATTTATAGAGGCCCGTTTCACGAAGCTACAAGTTACAAATTACAAGCGGAAGTCTCTTTCTAACTCCTTTTGCTAGAAAAGGAGTTCCGCTTGTAATTTGTAACTTGTAGCTTCCATTTGAGCTACTTACTGAATAAATTTCTTTTATCTTTTTATCTTTTATCTTTTGAGCAGTGTTGCCAGCTTAGACCGGTAAAATTGTAACATGTAGCTTTAAAAACGTGCCCCTGGGGCCTGTTTTATAAAGCTAAAAATTACAATTTTACAGGTCTAAACTGGCAACACTGCCCAAATGGCTGGTCGCTATTGGTCGAGGTTGTGTCAAATGAAAACTTGTAACCTGGGGCCCTACTTTGAAATTCGAAGTTCGAAGTTACGTTAGCTTCATCCCTTTCTCCCGATTTAGTCTCGTATGACGAGTGACAGGGATGGAGCTAACGTAACTTCGAACTTCGATTTTCAAAGTAGGGCCTCTGTAAATTGTAATTTGTAGCTTTATAAAACAGGCCCCAGAGGCCCGTTTCACGAAGCTAAAAGTTACAAATTACAAGCGGAAGTCTCTTTCTAACCCCGCTTGTAATTTGTAACTTGTAGCTTGGTTAAAAATATCATGTGTTTTACCCAGTCCACGTAGAAGTCTTTATTTCTTGGGAACTATAATACGAGTATACTATTTTACAAGTTACAATCAAAATACCATAGGCCCGTTTCACAAAGCAACAAGTTACAAATTACAAGCGGAATTCTCTTTCTAACTCCTTTTGCTAGAAAGTGAGTTCCGCTTGTAATTTGTAACTTGTAGCTTCGTGAAACGGCCCATTGGTGTAAAATCAAAGTATCAAGACCTTTAAGTAATATTATCCCGGAGTTACTAGCTACAAATTAGAATTTCCCTTTTTGTCATGAGATTCTGGAAAACCTTTATTATTTTCTGTAAATTAAATACCATTTAAATTTAGGTATTTTAAATCCGTGGTAACAAACAATATCGGCCCAATACGTTTACGCGAAGTGAGATGGAAAGTTAAGACACTGTCTTCTTTATTTATATATATTTTCGTATAAATCCTTCTCTTTTACTAGTAATATTGTGTTTTCGTGTCCCGCCTACGGAAAAGTGTCACTTAATTTAGTTAGATTAAAGTTTTCATTTGGCTACTCGATGACAGTTTTTATGATTTCTTAAATTTAAAATAAGTAGTGCGAAGGCTTATATACTTAGCGGGTGTAGGGCACGAATGGGGACAAAACAAAACAAGCCCAGAATCCAAAAGCATCATCAAGCTTTCACTGGTGAGGAACGATTCCTACAAAATTGGTTAATTCTTGGCAGGAAGACTCCAAAATCTTTTTGAGGTTGCGACCGTACATTGAATAGTTGCGACTTTATTATGCCGGCACCACACTTCGCTATTCACTATTCGTTATGCTGCGCCGTATTTGTTAAAATATTTGCTATCGCGCTTATGCGTTATGCGTGCGAATAAAGAAGACATAGACGAATAAACCCTCCACACTTCGTCGAATGTAGGCGCATAAGCCGAATAACGAATAGCGAATAGCGAAGTGTGGTACCGGCATTACATTTTATTTTATTAACTGACTTCAAAAAAAGGAGGAGGTTCTCAATTCGTCGGGTTTTTTTTTTTTTATGTATGTTCCCCGATTAGTCGAAGACCACTGGACCGATTTGAAAAATTTTTTCGTTGTTTGAATTGGTATACTTTCTAGTTGGTCCCATTGTCAAGACGTCAGGATCTGATGATGGGATCTTGGAGAAATCAAGAGAACTCCTCAAATATTATAGGCACACCTATAGCGATTTCGGTATTTTTCACTGTAACTCGTGCATTTGCTTTTGAAAAGTACTATATGGTGAAGTGGAACTGATGATGAAGACCACAGATGGCCACCGGAACTCCTTAACGGTACCTATTTCAAGGGTGGCGATAAGATATTTCGATTAAGGTAGTTGAGCGACTATGCCGAAGCACATTTAGGTTTAAATATGACTATGACATTCCCGCGGCGTTGTCTGCGGCGAGCTTGAAATGTTCTATAGTTTCTCATTAATATTTAGAAGTGGAGATACGTAACAGCATAAATAGGATCACTAAAAAGTATAAAATAAAATAAATGTTTAAAAAAACAAAAACCCGCCTTCAAAAAGCAAAAAATAACTCCTTTAAAATGGTAGGTAAATAGGTCAGTCCAACTGAAGTCGGCGTCCAACAATATTTTAACCAAAAGCAGACTTCATTTAGGATCTATTTCTCTCGCTCTCTTGTTTGTAATTTTCCCTTTTTCTACCGTCAACTTAAATTCGCCATGTGGTTGCATTTGGGTTGCATGCAATGAAATGGAAACTCATCGAAGCTAAATTACATAGATATCTAATGCCGGCACCACACTTCGCTATTCGCTATTCGTTATTCGGCTTATGCGCCTACATTCGACGAAGTGTGGAGGGTTTATTCGTCTATGTTTTTTTTATTCGCACGCATAACGCATAAGCGCGATAGCAAATATTTTAACAAATACGGCGCAGCCGCATAACGAATAGCGAATAGCGAAGTGTGGTGCCGGCATAAAGCCCTCTACGCAGCACGACGCAAAACGATAGTGCGTAGGCTTGCTGGACGTCAATAATAATTATTATTACCGTGTAGGACTTGCACGACCGAATTTGTGTCCAACGAGCCCCCCACTACTTCTCGCACGACGTGCGGCTGGATGGTGAGTTCCCCTGACGTACGTCAGCTCAATCGTGCATTGTGCTTGCATGGTAATGCGTAGACTTGATGTCCGTCAATTTTTTTTTTCATATTTTTTCTTGACCTTGGGTGCTAGGTCCTTCAGTCGACGCCCATCAAACCTTCGCTGTATTGCCCAAAAAATCTACTGGATTTTAGAATTTCGCTTGTGTAATAAAAAAACATATTATACACATAACATTCTTGTAGCGTGATTGCGCGAAGTAAGAATTTGTGGTCTGTGACAGCATGATGGATACTTTGCACGATAGTGCTGTACGCACGTACAGCACCATCGAGCCTAACGGTCGTGCGCGGCTGTACGTCAAGAAGGATAATGCGTAGAGGGCTTAACACTTTCCGTCAAACTAGTTTGTCTTCTCTTAAACGAAAAATCCCATGAAAGTCCACTTTAGACTGTTTCGCAAAGCTCTTTATTTGGTTTGATCTATTTTGAAACTTCGAAAACCCCACCCTTTTCGTTGTATTCGTCTAATGCCAGCACCACACTTAGCTATTCGCTATTCGTTATTCGGCTTATGCTCCTACATTCGACGAAGCGTGGAGGGTTTATTCGTCTATGTTTTCTTTATTCGCACGCATAACGCATAAGCGCGATAGCAAATATTTTTATGCCGGCACCACACTTCGCTATTCGTTATGTGGCTGCGCCGTATTTGTCAAAATATTTGCTATCGCGCTTATACGTTATGCGTGCGAATAAAGAAAACATAGACGAATAAACCCTCCACACTTCGTCGAATGTAGGCGCATAAGCCGAATAACGAATAGCGAATAGCTAAGTGTGGTGCCGGCATAACAAATACGGCGCAGCCGCATAACGAATAGCGAATAGCGAAGTGTGGTGCCGGCATAAAATAAGCGAAGATACGTGCTTGTCATGATAGTTTCTTTGATTTCTAAACGAAATAACTTCATAAATTCAAATATTAGGTATTTGGTTTCAAAACGCGAGTCCATTTGACAGATGATGAGGTGTTTGAGATTATTTTTTGCCATTCTTTCCAACACGTTTAAAGAATGTTATCAAAATAGATAACGATGCTTTATTATCATCTCGCCAGCAGCTCGTGAAGTAGTGCTAGTGATAGCCGTCTCATTATAGTTATAAGTTTTGGTTAGAAATGTGCGTTGCGTGACAGCGCGAGTTCGTGTATGGGGTCGTGTTTCGTTTATTTCTGTAAAGGGCGCTCAAATATTATGTATGTTATGTAACGAATGTTGTTCGTTGGTTTGCGAGTGATTTATTTCGGTAGTAACGATGAGGGTGGTGGCACTGGTGTCGGGGGGGAAGGACAGCTGCTACAACATGATGCAGTGCGTCGGCGCCGGGCACACATTGGTCGCCCTCGCCAACCTGCAGCCGCTCCACAAAGGTTAACCCACACGAGTACATGTTGCCTCTCATTCTGCAGCTTGTTGATTGTGGCAACAGATGTTTGTGCATGTGCATGTGTGTCAATAGATAAGTGTATGAGTGTTTTGAACGTACATTATGGTAAATTAGAGTATTATATGTATATTTCACTTTTATTTTGTTGATAAATAGTTAACTTCAATTGCAAATATATATTTCAATGTCATGAGATACACTTTAGTATCTGAATTTTTCATGAATAAAATTTACAAGTCTGTGGTACTTATGAAACCTCTTTGTTCACAGATGAGTTGGACAGCTACATGTACCAAACGGTTGGTCATCAGGGTATTGGTCTTTACGCAGAGGCTATGGACTTGCCTTTATATAGGGAGGTGATCTCTGGCACTGCTGTAGAACAAGGCAAAAACTATAAACCAACAGACAACGATGAGGTGGAAGATCTTTATCGGTTGCTTTCTAGGATCAAGGTAACTGTCATTTAAATGGCTGGCAGAATACTAACCTCTTTACCCAATGATATTTTCTAACCTTAAAATGCTTGGTTTAATTTATTTTCCAAAGGCCTAAGCAGGGACTGGAAAACCCCTTCATTTGATTAACCCTATTGATAGGCTAACCCTATCATTTGGATACCCAATTGATGTGGTTACCCTATGATTGAGTTACCGCTTAACTTTAGGGGGAGCCCCTTTGAATTAATTAACCGCTTCCATTGAGCTTACCAAGTTCATTAGGGTTTCATTAGTTTAATATTTAGCAGTTAGCATTGACTGGGTATTACCACATTGATCCCTCTCTCTTTTTTGCATATTCAGCAGGCAAATCCTGTCTAGGCCGCTACCCAATCAATTGTTAGGTAATGCAACAATAAGTCGAATACACTTGCGCATTGACATTAAACCAGCTTGAAACTGTTTGGTTGTTCAAAAAGGGTAATGGACGATTGGCTATTGGGATAGGGTTAGTGCTTAGTTCAATTAACTGTATTGTTTGGTTGCCCTTTCATTGAATTAAGTCGACAATAGGCTTAGTGCATTCTCGGGGTATGTAAAAACTAGTCTATCAAATACCATATCAAAAACCCCTTTCGCACTGAGCGGTTCTGGTCCCTGGGCCTAAGGCCCATCATACAATAAAATGTGCCAATCTCTCAAAGTTTTCACTGAAAACTATAAATTGAAGTAAAATCTGCCACTAAAAGAAAGAAAAAAAGTTTTTTTACCTGTGGGTAGGTGGGTTATAAAATAATTACCTAACCAAAACATGGAAATCAAACCAATGTGGACTTTTTCATTTTACTAAGTCTTTTATAAAACCTTTGTTTCAGGGGTAAATACTTTTAAACTTATAATATAAACTATGAAGTTTTTATTTAGATTATATGTTTTGGTAAGTATTTTGCACTGTAGCATATCTGAAAAATGATATATGAATATTATCTAATATCTGTGGTTTTAATATTTGTAAGATTACATTACACTAGAGGAGAGACTGAAATAGTTTTTCAAGCTTTCCTAAATAATTTATATCAGGTGAAAACCCACAGCAGGTCATGCTATCTATCATTATAGCATACAAAATAAACACTGCTACGGCTTAGATTAATCAGCCACTAGGTTATAAATTTAAATGAAAAAGTATTGTATGCAAGACTACTTAGCTTTTTGGAAAAAAATAAGATCTTGAAAGAAGAACAACACGGGTTCAGGAAATTTAAAAGTACATCTCTCGCAACATTTAAATTGATTAAACGAGTAATAGAATGCATAGACAAAAAGTCAGCTGTTGCAGTTTTGTTCATGGATATGAGCAAAGCCTTTGATTATGTTTGTCACAAGAGGCTATTATTTAAACTATCTAGGTACGGCATACGAGGTCCTGCACTGAACTGGATCGAGTCATATCTAAATAACAGGACTCAATGCGTTGAAACCTCAAGATATTGCCCAATTAATAAAACTATAGTATCGCCCGGGTCGCCATACATAGCAAATAACTATGGAGTACCCCAGGGTAGTATACTTGGCCCCTTACTCTTTTTAATTTACATTAATGACTTACCAAACTCCCTTTGTCATGATTGTATATTGTTTGCGGATGACACAACAATAATAAATGAAGAAAAAGATAGGTTGACATTTAATAATGATATAAATACAGTTCTAGCTCAGACAGTTGAATGGTTGACAAGGAATAATTTAAAAGTTAATATCAGTAAAACTAAATTCATTCAGTTTCGCAGTACTCAAAGTCGACCTGTAAAAGTAAACATTAATTATCTTGGTCAAACCATAGAGGAAGTCTGTTTGGCCAAATTCTTGGGAATTAACATAGATTGTTTTTGTAAATGGAAGGAACATGTAACGTCTGTCTGTTCGCGAGTAAATAAATTTGTGTTTGCCTTGAGAAGAGTTAGCCAAGTTGTATCGATTGAAGCAGCTATTAATGCATACAATGGGTACGTAGATTCTATATTCCGATATGGCATCGTTATTTGGGGAAATGCTGTTAATAATGAAACGGTATTATTAATACAAAAACGATGTATCAGAAATATTTTTGGCCTACGTCGTACTGACTCATGCCGTCCTTATTTTATAAAATATAAAATTTTAACTGTGCCTTGTCTATACATACTGGAGGTCTGTGTTTTTGTTTTTAAGTACAAGAACTTGATTAAACAGAAGCAAGATGTATCTTCACGTGCATTAAGGTCTCGACATAAAAATAAGATCCACAAGCCATTTGTTAGACTTAAACTCTCTTCAAGCAACACTTATCTGATGTGCATAGACATATTTAATAAACTGCCGGACGCATTTAAAGAGAACTGCCTCAAGCAATTTATTCGTTTGACGAAACAGTTGTTGTTAGACAAGTGTTATTACAGTGTGAGAGACTTTCTTTGTGACAATTTATAATAAATAATAATAATATTGATATCTTATTAACATGTAAATAATATATTAAACAAATGCTAAGATAATAATAAATAGAAGTTTTAGTTAGATATATATTAAATTTGTTTTTGGTTCAAATGTATAATTCCTTGTTATTTGATTTATGTTTTATAGTTTGTTATAGTTTTTAATTTTCTAAGGCGTGTACACCTGTAAGGGTAGGGTTAAGTGAAACATACTTTATAAGCGAATGTACCTGCAAACTGTAACCTTAATCTATACGCAATAAATTTCATTTCATTTCATTTCATTTCATACGTCGTACGTCCCTCGTCGGCCGTTTTGAACGCGCAGTCACCGCGTAGTTTGTCTTGTGACTATGTATTCTGTACTAAATTTTTTAATATACAATATAATAAATTTAGTCAATTATTGTTTAATTGATGTCTTCTTGGTGTGACAATCATAGCAGCAAACATCCGTGCGGAAGAATACGAGTTATATGTGTTAAGTAGGCACGTTTCTCTTACCTAAACGCCGTTTTTTCTGGGAAGAGAATACTGTACTATTATTCATTCTGTACTTCAGCTTTAGCCTTAATTAAAGGCTACACTGGAGCATTGCTGTTTGTGATCAATGGACCTTAGAAGATAACTAAATTGCTGATTAGATAAAATTGCTCTATTTGTGAGGACAAAGAGCAGTCAAAACAAACACTTCATACAATGTTTGTCGCCAATCTCATACATTTTATAAACAAGACTACCTATCTTTAACCCTACTATGTTGCTTTAGAGATTGTGACGTACTTCCACATATTATCAACAAGCTAAATAAACATTTCTTTTGCAATACTACAGCAATACTTATCTTAATTACAATTATATACTTGTTATAAATCTGTGCCACTGATACCAAGTAAATTAGATATTTACTTTTGTTTATCATATGACGTTTTATTATTTCTAGAGTGAGATGGCAATAGAAGCTGTTGCAGTTGGGGCCATTCTGTCAGACTACCAAAGAATACGAGTCGAAAATGTGTAAGTCATTATATGTTAGGTTAATTAAGCCATTAAAAGAAAATTGCTAGAACGTAAATTGAAAATACTTCCTTGCGAACTTTGAAGTAGATAGTAGGTATAGTTTAGTGAGCCTATTTACACGTTCAATTACATGATTGTCTGATCAAAAATGGAATATAACGATTAAGAGGTTTATATTACCTACATGTATGTTTGATTTGAACAAACCAGATGTTATAAGATTTATCTTCGCAAGTCTCACTGATTACTTGAAAAACCCAGAATATCGGATGTTAAACATAATAAAACCTTGTTTAGCATACAGTCGGGTTTTGAAAATGTCTATATTATCATTATCTGTCATTAATTTAAAGAAGAAGAACCATTTTTTTAATTATCTTCGTAGTCCCCGCGTAATTATAGTAGTTCATCAAACCTGACTTCTCACTTTAGTACAAAATATTTCTAATAATTACCTTGGTAATGAGGTGTTGTAGAAACTATAAACGTGCATAAGAAATACAAATAACAAGATACAAAAGGTACAAAATATGGAAAACTTTAGTTTTACTAGTTATTTGCTGAACAGTAAAACAGTTTTTTGGTACTTGGTTTGGTACCAACATCGCAAACATTGTGTTGTTTTTCCAGGTGTCGAAGGTTAGGTCTAGTCTCGCTTGCGTACTTGTGGAGGAGAAACCAAAAGGAACTGTTACAGGAAATGATTTCAAGCCATGTTGAAGCCATTATTATTAAGGTTCGTTGTGGTTTTGAGATGTTTCAAACGTAAAATCAAAATTTAAACAATACTATTTAAATTTGGCTTTTCCAAACTTTGTAATAGCTTACGGGTAATAGTTGCTTTCTACAAAAGTTAACGATTGTAAATATGGAATTGACATCCTAGTGATTGTCGTGATTAAACACAAAGCCTTTACGAATTCTACTTCTACGCACTTTCGGTTTTCTATAACTGCCGGTCGTTAACTTTCGTAGAATGAAACTTGTCCAGCCCACTGTTAATATGGTAAAGATCCGTCACGTAAAAAGCCAGCTGAGCGACAATAGAGGGAATGTGTTTGCGCATGGCTACAGTCCCCAACCAATAGCGTGTGCGCATAAGCATACCGACGGAATGTTCCCCCGTCCCGCCCACTTCATACCACCAATTTCGTCGATAAATGCGTGACTGCGCGGGTACATCGCCAGCGGCCTTTTTACGTTCCGGGAACTATAGGCGAGATGCGGTGTGTTATGTTAAGTTCCAAACTTTAAACCGTCCTCAAGAAATATTCTTGATAATGATTCTTCTTTTAAATATTCTTGAAAACGGCTTCGAACTAACTAAGTAACTAGCTTCTGCCCGCGACTTCGTCCACGAAGAATTAGTTATTCGGCCATGTTGCAGTGGATTTCGATTATCTTTACTCGATGAAAATTAGCCTATGTGTTAAGCCAGTGTATAAGCACTCTCCATTCCAAATTTCATCCAAATCCGTCTAGCCGTTGTAGCATTAGGAGCGACGAACTTAACACACACAAATAATTTTGCATTAATAAAATTAGCGGTAACATACATACCTACAAACAGACACGGCGGAGACTCTACATTTATTACACGTATTAATAACAGTACGAGTCTATATAGAAAATCCTGTCAATTGTCCTAATTCGTCGTTAGTCCGGATTATCGTTCATCCTAAAGCCATGCCGCCTGAATCATAAATAATTTGAGTTCTACCCTAACCCCACCTAACTGCAGGTATACTTGTCAAACTTAAAAAGTACTTATGACTTGCTATGCGTTAGGACGAAGAACCCGCGTGCTGGTTTACCTCCCTTATGTATATGTGCCTTTCTTTATTTTATTTGCGAGTAGAGCTCTTGTCTTCCTTTTACGACATGACACCAGCCAACAACTATTCTAATTTCTAAGATTCTATTATAATCTTGTAACTTACGAGTATCTTTGCTTTACCATTTCTTCTTCTATAGTTTCTTCTATAATGTTTATTTTATCAAGCTGTTATGTCGTATAAGATATCTCACCAGTTTACCTCTCCCTCTAATATAGCAAAACTAGCTTTAGCCCGCGACTTCGTCCGCGTAGAAGTCGTTTGTTGCTATTGTTCTAACTGTCCAAATTTCCAGGATAAAAAGTAACTAATGTTCTTTCCTGGGGTTCAAAAGCTATCTTCACAACAAATTTCAATAACTTCGGTCCAGCGGTTTAGTTGTAAAAGCGTTAAAAACTGTTTATTTTTTATTTTGTGTGGATAATAATAATATTATATCAGGTGGCAGCAATGGGCTTGGATCCGCGCGTGCATCTAGGCTTGTCCATCCGCGAGATCCAGCCACATCTCCTCGTGATGCAGCAGAAGTACGGGCTCAACGTGTGCGGCGAGGGCGGCGAGTACGAGACCTTCACCCTCGACTGCCCGCTGTTCAAGAAGAAACTCGTCATGTAAGACAAGTCACGTCAAGTTATACAAATACAAAATCTTTATTTCAGGAACAGGAGTGGGAGAGCTATATTTACGATTACCTAATGGATTGAGTTTTAGTTGCCATCAAAAAGGCCCATATTAGAACATACAAGGTGTTCAAAAATATCTGGACACTATCTAGCTGAGATTCGATACTTTTGAGGACTTAATAATATATTTTACGTCGACTTTACATATGCTTTAAATATACTATGGGTCACCGGCAATTATCGGGGTTATTATTGAACATAACATAGCACTATTTTTGTACAATTTCAATTTATATATTCCTGTTGTGTGCAGAGACGAGAAGGAACTAATAGTCTGTTCAGACGACTCCGTCGCACCGGTCGGCTATCTCAACCTGAAGCTGCATTTGGAACTGAAAAGTACCGAAAACGCCGTCGACCTACCTCCCACAGTGAAATCCGCACTCGATTTCGTCAACGATTTAAGCGATACTGTGTTTAGCGACTTAAGCGACATCGAGCTGAGCGAGACGGAGCTAGAATCTATTGAGAAGTTAGAAAAGGAGGAGAAGAAGAAGCACAAAGAACTGAATCCATTGCTCAATACTGAGGAGGCGGATGTTACGGACCACAACGATTGCTCGGAGAGTATAGTAGGGTATAACTATGATCAGATGCGCAGCCAGAGCAAGGCGCACCCGGTGTTGGACCACAGCTCGATCCACGGGAACAGCCACGGCTGGTACTATATCGGGGGCATCGTGGGGGAGGGCGTGGACACGGGCGACGCTACGAGGGACGCTATGAAAAAACTCATTAGTAGGTAAACTTGTTCACGAGTTATATTATTTTGGTAATTAATAATAATTCTACGGTTTCATCGGACTCAATAACTTTATAACAATTTATATTTGTGTGTTCCTTATACTGAAATGCTAGTTGCGTCATACATCTCTGAACATAAATAATTATTTGCTTAAGAAATTTAGCTCCCGAAGTCGCTTCCGTCGCCTTTACTTCCATAAAGATATAACTGTCGACTCTAAGAATAGACTGGACTGGTACTTGTCAAAACATTAGCTTCATCATCACTTTGCCATCTGTTGAGACTTGAGACGCGTCAAGTTTGATCTGATCTTGAGAACGCCTTCATCAAATACAGAATGTGTCACTCACACGCCAAACATTTGCTATGCTATGCAAATAACAACTTAATTCATACGAAACAAAGTCTCTTTTAATCTTCAACTTGCGTCGGCTGTGGCCGACGGTGGCGTCAATGGAACGACTTTCAGTTGTCGTCCACTGTACCGTTCATAAGGTTAAATAAAACTTACCGTGTGCTTATAGTAGTTCCGCTCTCTTCCCAACAATAACCCCATCGCTAACCCCAGCCATCAATTCCAGACTTGCTCAGCTCCCAATCGATGCGGCTCGAAGACGTCTGCTCCGTGAACATCTACATGCGCGACATGGGCGACTATGCAGCGTTGAACGGTGTATACGTGGACGCGTTTAACTTTGTTAACCCGCCGACCAGGGTCTGCGTGCAGTGCCCGTTGCCGAGCGACGTGGGGCTCATATTGGATGCAGTGAGTATACAATCCATTTGGCTAAAAAAAGGGTGTTATAAGTTTGACGCCTGTCTGTTATTTATAAGCAGAGATCGGACAAGTTGGCGTCATTCCTCGCAGTCGCAATAATGTGGACATGACTCCAAAGGTTTAATTAAATTAATTGATTTCTTACCTGAAATTTAATTTTGATCCTTTAAAAGACAGTAAATAAATAAATACAGAGACTTGTTATTGTGTAGTGTTATTAAGTAAACAAACAGTATTTTTTCCAAATTCTCTGTGGTTACTTTATTTCTTTTTACATCTAAAATAAACATATGAACTACAAGTCCTTTCGCAATCCGCTGATGTTAATCTAAATCCTATTGGCATGACAATATTCCCACCTGTTTAAGTTTGCTCTACTTTAATAAATCTACACAATAAAAAGCCTCTGATATTATTTATTAATGACTGTCTTGCAAAGGATCAAAATTAAATTTTAATTAAGAAATCAATTAATCTAATTCAATTTAATCTTTGGAGTCATGTCCAGATTATTGCGAGTAATGACGCCAACTTGTCCAATCTCTGGTTTTAAGTGTACAATTCGATGCACCGATAAGTATGCGTTTTTAGGGTTCCGTAGTCAACAAATAACCCTTATAGTTTGGCTATGATCGACTGTCAGGCGCAAATACTAAGCAGCAGGCATCATAGGCAGGCATAGGGGTATTGTCGCATCTATCGCTTTTTAATGTGGTTAAAGCTCATCAGTCATCACTCTTGCACTTATCAAAAAGTGACACATATTTTTCCTCTTTCCACTTTGTTTAGGTACTAACATAGTTATTTAAGTTCTTTGTAGTACCATAGTATAAATAGAAAAGTAGCTCGACTCCGGCCCTTTAGGAGATTCTGATACCTATTACCGCTTGGGCGTCAGGGTTGTCCAAACATGTTTTTCAATCTTAGTCACCTACTTGGCCATAATAATCATAGTAATTTTCATAAATTACACAAACCTAAAGTAAGTAAGTAAATATTGTTAGGTAAGTACCAAATTAAATTATTTTACTTACATACCTTTTTAACTGTTGATACTAAATAATATGTTTATAGGTAATTATAATGTACAGAAAATTAAATAAATATCTGAATAATAATATCACGGGAAAATCTCACACATATTTACTTAGGTAGTCCCAAACTAGGTTCTAGGGTTGTACTTTGGTTACTAGGCAACGATAAACATACCTATGTAGGCAAAAATCAATATTATATAGGTACATACATATAAAACACCCAAGACTCGGAAACAAATACCTACTCGCTCTCATCACACGAATATTTGCCCTGACCGGGAATCAAATCCACGACCGCCAGCTTCGTAGGCAGGGTCACTACTTAATCACTACCAACTACCTAGGCTATCCTCGTCGTCACATGTTACATGTTACCTGTCACGTCACACTCAATAATTTAAATTACATACTTAATACGTATTTATTTCTCCTAGGTATACTATAGGCAGGCCGGTACGAAATACCTAATTAATTACGTAGGTATTTACATTAATCACTTGCAGCTTTTATTAAATCTGGATATATATAATTGTACCTACCTAAGCTAGATTTCGGCACAGTTTAGGCGTTTTGCAACGAATGAAAATATCACGCTGACAATAAAATAGATTTAACAAAAGCTGCAAGTGGGCTATAAATATCAAAAAATGAACCGCATTCTTCACAACATAAACTCTAAATAGATATGTAGGATAGTTTCGGATTTTGTTTAGGTACTTTTTTTTAGACATCCGTATACAGAACAATATTTACGACTTTTCGGCAAAGACATTGTCGCTCGATAGGCAAGTACGCGCACTACGAACTAACGTGACCGAACGCAATGACGCCGCGGCCCCGACTAAGTTACCTTGTAATATCTTGAGCAGTGTTGCAAAAGTGAAAATTTAAAATTCGTTAAATTTTCCAGCTAAAAATCGGGAGAACTCGGGAGATTTTAGTCAAAATAAAATAACTGTATTTTACACTAATTACTTCAATTTAAAAACTATTAAAATTAGAATTTCGTAGCATACGGTCCCTCTTACGCTGCTATAAAATACTATTAGTGGAAGCGGGACAGTATTAAAACGAAGTTCAAATTTCGTATTCCGGAGGAGTCTTCCTGATTTTTAGGGAATTTCCCACATACACCCACCATACAATAATGAACTATATTTTAGGGCATTTAGATTTAATGTATTTTGTGGGTACTACATTATTGAAAGGCCGTGCGTGAACTTTTGGGAAATCCCCGTGCATTGTTTCAATGTTACCAGGGTACCTTTGGTGTTGGCGTCTTAAAAATACTGTTTTAATTGTTACTTTATTTCTAAATGTAGAAATTCGGGAGACGGGGTCGCTAAATCGGGATATCGGGAGGGAAGAGCCGAAATCGGTAGATCTCCCGATAAATCGGGAACTTTTGCAACACTGATCTTGAGATTTAGTTTCGTGTGGGAGGTTCGCCCCGCCCACAGCCGCAAGCCGCGCGATGTACCTTTGTTTGAAGACGATCTACTGTTCTCTATACTGTGGTAATACTAACAATGTATGGATTCCGTGGTCTGAATTAAACGCATTTGTTTTGTTTTTTCCTCATTTAACTCCAGTGATAATTGCTATAATAATAGGCCATCATTGTAGCGTTTGTTGTTAGGTGGCGCATAAGGTGTGCTGCCACAACGAGGAGGGCGACTCGCACGACATCTGCAAGGAGCGCGTCACCATGCACGTGCAGGGCATCTCGCACTGGGCGCCCGCCAACATCGGCCCTTACAGCCAAGCCATTAAAGTAACTATATACTTACAAAGCTCGCTTATAACGCCTTTAATTGTGGCTCGGAGAAGGCACACCAGGTCACCAGCCACCTGATGGTAAGTGGGATCTAAAACTCATAGACATTTGCACTCTTGACACTATCTCAAGACTGCAAATGCATTGCTAACATATGAAATTAAAACGGCTAACCCTTAAAGGATAGGTTTAAAGCCAATTTATGATATCTGTCAAGCTGAGTCTTCAAGACAGGGAAACATGGATTTATACACCTGAAAAACAGCCTTCTTCTTGGTCGATTGGGTAAATACAGTGCAATAGGTAGCTCTTAAAACAACCTTCAAATTTTTCCTCTCTCTTAGGCGCTATTCCTGGAGTCTTTTCAAGGGTTATCGCACTGTATTATACGTGTATTATCGCACGGTTATATCTCTTAAAACCATGCCAAAAATACACGTTTTGTACTGAGTTCACAGACAATAATGTGGTGAAGGTGGTCGGAGACGTATGGGATAAAGTTGTAGCCGTGCCTACGCGTAAAAGTAGCTACGTTTCGCCGTAGCGCGTTTACGTCTCGCCGCGCGCCGTAGTGCGATTACATTCTGCCGGAATGAATAATTAATGGGCCATGTAACCACTACTCTGTTTCTGTATATTAGTTTTTTTATAATAAATATTCAAATATTATTATCAGGGCCCGTACTTTTCATACCGTTGACGCAAAAATGACGTCAAGCTACATAGAGTATGATTCCAAAATGGTTTTATTAACCATTAGTCGTCAATAGTCATAGTCATAATCATTTATTGCTTTATGTTGTACACTATGGTCTTATAAATACAGTAGGTAGCTTCAACATAAACCCTGCAAGGGCACTGCAACAAGACACAATAATTTACGTATATGTCTATTTAGAAAAATCACATTTACATTATAATCAGAAGTCGGAATGGGTAGTGCTTATTAACCTAAACTTGACTCATGTTCATTCATACGTGAGTGAGATGGGAATACGCTGTTGAATGAAGATGCAACAAGTTTAGGTTAATAAGCACTACCTATTCCGACCTCTGATTATAATATAACAGATGAAATTTTACAATTAAAGTCTAACAGATTTATTCACTCTTTTTAAACGCAAAAAACTCTCCCAAATTATAAAAACATTTTGAAATCAAAAAACTCCTTAACTCAATTATTTAATCATGTACAAATGAGTTAAGTTATCTATTGACGCGTAGAAGAATAAATACCTACTTCACACGTAAAATGTAAATGAAACAATTTTTTTTGTATAATAGGACATACATTTTATTAAATAGTATTATTACTACATTTCAACAATTAAGTAGAAAACAGAAGTCCTCTCTAACTTGAAGCACACCATCCTTATTGCTTTAAATCCAATACAGAGAAAATCTTCGTCATCTTCGTCTTCATACGTAATGTAATATTCATAAAAATACTTTTGTTTTTTAAAACATTTATTTCTCGATGTTATTTATATCTTGATCACTATAAGAACAATAAACCTTTTTCGCGGTTACGATTAAAAACGGATATTTGTAGCAAAACTCTTGTAAAAGTGGCAAATAAAATGGCTCGGACTTACCGCGCGCTACATTCAGTGTACGAAATATCAACTTGCCAAGGCTGCCGCGCGCGGCAAAAGCTAGTTTCCTCACTCGCTGCTCGCTCTGAGTGGACCTGCCTAATTTCGTGTTCGTGTTTGGTTTGGACACGTGGATACAGGTCGTGTATGGTTGTCGTAGGTGGGCGAGGTGATCGGCACGTGCGGGCAGATCGCGCTCGTGCCGGGCTCCATGCTGCTGCTGGAGGGCGGGCCGCGGCGCCAGTGCGCGCTCGCCCTGCGGCACCTCACGCGCGTCGTGCGGGCCGCGCACCCGCGCGCGCACATCCGCAGCGTCGTGCAGGTACACACGCACACACACACACACACAAACACACAAACACGCACCACAGCCAAACCAAGCGCCACATACTTAAAACTTATACGCAATTGTGACACATAAAAATAACGCTTCTTTGAAAACGCTACAATATTTTGATGAGTAAAGTGACTGGGGCACGTTTTATAAAGCTACAAGTTATAATTTTACAGGTCTAAACTGGCAACACTGCTCAAATGGCTGGTCGACATTGGTCGAGGTTGTGTCAAATGGAAACTTGTAACCTGTAAATTGAAATTTGTAACTTTATAAAACAGGCCGCTGGTGGTGCCTTGTCAGCAACTTGTTTGTCGTTCGGTCTTCCAGTCTACCTTTGATTCTCGACGGGAAAGTGATTGGTTGGCGCTAATAGGCAAAGTTTCTTTGAAACTATTTTTCATGCGCAAATTTCAAAACCTTGTTGACGTTATTTTTATTTACAAACTAAAGTTTCTGCCCGCGACTTCCGCATAATTATAGCTTCCCACGGGAACAGTAATTTATATCAGGACTAGCTGTACCCATGCCCACTTTGTTGGGCAATAAACTTATTTTTGGGTTGGGTTCATATAGCCTATTACACTCACAAATATTTAACGTGTCTTTTTATTAGTAAAAGATTTTTTAAATCGTTTCAGTAGATCCAGAGATTACCCCTTACAACGTCACAAACTTAACCTCTTTATAATTATATAGCTTCCGTCCTATAATATAAGTTTGTCTTTGCCTATTATATAAGGCAACACTTCGATACAGAGTATCAAATCAGAGCTAGCGCCATCTAGTTCGTATATGGAGAACTAAAAGTGTGTTTCTGTAGTAGCTTTTGTGTACGCACACATCAATGAATACAAACTGAAAGGATTACAGGATGACAACGCTGCCCTACTAAGCATAATGGCGATATCTCAGACAAAACATCTATAGAAATTGCAACCTAGTTACAAACATAAGAGAGTTGAATCTGCTTTGGATATTTTATTTAGTTATTGCATTTTTGCTTAGGAGGGCAGAACGTAAACAGAAATAAAAACACGCTACCCACACATAGCTAGATGAGATTTTTATCTTTTTCATGTTATTACTCGTCCATACAAAGTGGCGCCGCCTTGGGAGCAAATTCACAGCTTTTAACGATAAATATGATTTCTCGTAGTTTTGAGATGTTTTTCCGGAATAAAAACTATCCTGTTCCAGGACCTAAGCTATAGTGCAATCTTGAATTCCGAATCTGACATCGCTTTCGAAATTGCCATCCCGAAAGCATATTAAAACACAATACCCATGACGAATTTTTCGAAAACCATCATGGCCGCCATCTAGAATTCCAAATTTGTTATCATTTTCGAAATTGTTATCCCCGAAAACATGAAACAATACCCATGACGACTTTTTCGAAAAACATCATGGCCGCCATCTTGGATTCCGAATCTGACGTCATTTTCGAATTCGCTATCCACGAAAACATAAAACACGACCCCCATGACAACTTTTTGGAAAAACATCATGGCCGCCATCTTGAATTCCGAATCTCACATCATTTTTCGAATTAACCATCCGCGAAAACATGAAACACGACACCCATGACGACTTTCTCGAAAACTATCATGGGCGCACTCTTGAATTCCAAGTTCGTTATCATTTTCGAAATTTCCATCCCGAAATCATGAAACACTTACCATGACGACTTTTTCGAAAAACATCATGGCCGCCATCTTGAATTCCGAATCTGACGTCATTTTCGAAATTGCCATCGCCGAAAACATGTACGACGATACCCATGACGACTTTTTCGAAAAACATCATGGCCGCGCCATCTTGAATTCGGAATCTGATATCATTTTCGAATTCGGCATCCGCGAAAACATGAAACACGACATTCATGACGACTTTTTCGAAAAACATCATGGCCGCCATCTTGAATTCCGAAACTGACATCATTTTCGAAATTACCATCCCCGAAAACATGAAACACGATACCCCATGACGACTTTCTCGAAAACCATCATGGCCGCCATTTTGAATTCCAAATCTGTTGTCATTTCCGAATTTGCCATCCCCGAAAGCATGAAACACGATACCCATGACTACTTTGTCGAAAACCATCATGGTCGCCATCTTGAATTCCGAATCTGACATCATTTTCGAAATTACCATCCCCGAAAACATGAAACACTATAGCCATGACGAATTCGCTCATTCCCGAATTACCAGTATTTCGAAAAACCAAACCACTCTTTTTACCGAGTTCTCAAAAAACCAGATTCGAAATATTGGGTGGCGATAATAAACGATACCCTAATTTGTATGTTTAGTTTTGGGATGCCGATATATTGAGAATCAGGTGGGTATTTTAAAATACTGGTATTTCGGGAATGAGCGGACGAATTACTCGAAAACCATCATGGCCGCCATCTTGAATTCCAAATTTGTTATCATTTTAAAAATTGCCATCCCCGAAAAAACGAAACACGATACCCGCCATCTTAGATGCTACATTTTGTCCATTTCACTAACACAGATCATTTTTAATTGTAATCGAGAACTTATATACGAGGGGCGGCTGAAAAGTAATCTACCTAACAATGAAACAAAAGACTGTCGTGGCTAATTTTTTTTTATTTTTCTATATAGTCCCCTGCTAGTAAAATGCACTTATTAAATTTTTCAAATATTGAATTTAAACCATTAAAAAAAAAATCTTTCGGTTTGTCGTCAAAAAAGTCAGTAACCGCAGCCTTCATTTCGTCATCGGTCATAAACCTTCGTCCCCTGAGGTCTTTCTTGAGAAGTCTAAACAGAAAATAGTCACAGGGGGCTAAATCTGGACTATAAGGGGGGTGGTCAATGGTTTCGAAGCCATTGTCTTTAATTGCTAGCTTCGTTGTGCGGGCGGTATGCACTGGTGCGTTATCGTGCAAAATCAGAATACCTTTGTTTAGTTTACCTCGCCGTTTTTCTTTTATTGTCTCTCTTAGTTGGTATAGTAAGTTTGAGTAATAATCAGCATTCATTGTAGTTTTCTTCGGTAAATAATCTATGAGCAAAATCCCTTCTGTGTCCCAAAAGATTGTAGCCATAAGTTTACCTGCCGATGGACAGACCTTGAATTTCCGAGGCGGCTTCTCATCCTTAAATTTCCACTGTAACGACTCTTGCTTACTTTCCGGGTCCCATTGTCGAATCCAAGTCTCATCACATGTTACAATTCTAGAAATTATTTCTTCCTCTTTCCCTCGACTCATCTCCAAAAACTCTTCGCAACATTTGACACGCCTCTCCATGTCAAATGCAGTCAACATTCTGGGGACCCAACGTGCACTAACCTTGGACATGTTCAAATGCTCATGAATTATTTCATTGACTCGCTCTTTACTGACGCCCACATCTCTAGCTATCTCCCACTGCTTCACTCGTCGGTCCTCTAATATAATTTTTTTCACCCTGGCTACATTTTCATCGGTGACGGCCGAAACTGGTCTTCCGCTACGAGGATCATCTTCCAGACTCTCACGACCTAACTTAAACTGCTTTGACCAAAACTTTATAACAAATTCGGAAGAACACAAACTGCCAAACACACGTAACATACGCTGTCTGATCTCCGAAGGCGTATTCCCTTCTTTAGTCAAAAACTTAATCACCGCACGCTGCTCGATTTTATCCATTTTCACTTTTTCTACCGACATGTTTGAAACAATTGTAGGAGACAAATAAACGTGATGCAATAAACAAATGAATGTAATACATTTTGAAAATAGAATAACAAACGAATATAAATCCATACCCGCCAGCATTATTTTTGTATATATTTCTGACCAAGGAGATTACTTATCAGCCGCCCCTCGTACCTATTTTCATACTTCTAAGTCCAGAAATGAGAAAATTCCATATAAACTTCACCCCCTATTTTACCCCCTTAGGGCTGGATTTTTTTAAAAATCTTTTCTTAGTGGATCTCTACACTGTATAAGCTATCTATTTTAAATAATTTAATAATTTTGCAAAATTTCAAGTATCTAGGTCAGTCAGCTTTTGCTTTATATACAGTGGTGGCCACATAATACTTGTTTTTTTTCCCATTAAATTTCCTACAAATATGGCTTTTCAATTTTGACAACCATTCAAAAAGTTCTTAACCAATTTATATTTTTAGTTACACTTATCGTTAACTAATAAAGTAAAGTTTAAATGTATGTACAATTCATCTCTGTTGAGATCGCATCTTTCATTTTATAAGGATTTGAAAAAAATAATATTCGGCGCTCATACAAAGTTGTAGAATTTTGTATGGACGCGTCAGCACTTAGTTTTTAAATCCTTATAAAATATAAGGTCCGTTTTTAATATTAGTTCACTGTACATCAGCGTAAACCTTAGTTAATTATGTAAAGTAAAATGTATTTAGCAATAAAATTGTTCGATAATTTTTTGATTAGTGGTCAAAATTGAAAAGTCATATTTGTAGACAATCGTATGGGGAAAAAACAAGTGGCCACCACTTAATCCAGAAAATAAGCGGTCGTCATTTGTTTTTTTTTTAATCCGTCTAGTCTTAGCGTGGAACATAGTAACTAACGCAGACATTTCGTTGAGCATGTATAAGTGTACGGCCTGAGTGGACGCTCGAAGCGGGGCGGGCGGGCAACGTCGCGGGCGAGCGTCAACCACATTTGTGCAACATCCACTCACACCAGTATGGGTAGGGTTTGATTTGTTTAACACGGACGCCGCGCGGCCCACCCCGCTGTACGCCAAACTCGAGCGTCTACTCCGGCCGAACTGTAATCCCTGGTCGTGGTATTGTTAGAGCGTGTGCTACATGACGCACGGCGGCATCGCGGGCGAGGCGCGGCGGCAGCTGGAGCGGCGCACGGCGGGCGCCATCGTGCAGTACGCCGTCGTGGGCGCGCTGCCGCGCGGCGCCGCCGTCGAGTGGCACGCCTGGGCGCACACCGGGAACAACCGGTTCGACTGTGAGTCAACACTCACTACTACACCCTCACTAAACATTACTACACAAATCAAAGAATGCCTACATCATTTTAAAATTTTGCAATGCAATACAGTAAATTGTAAAATTGATGTGTGGTTTTTGTACAGTCATCATCAGCAGAAATCCCATTGCTACCTTCCGACTCCATCATCAGATCGGCTCCTAGATATGGCACTGCCATCACGTTTACTTTTTTTGAATGCGGCCCATTATAATAACGGGAAGTGGCTCAAATTGACTTGTCATGCGCCGTCCACACGCTTGGCAAACAATGGCAAACAGCGAACACCAAACGGCCAACACGAACATGTGAATGGGTGTTTGCCTGTTTGTGTTTGTGTTCGCTAGTGATCGGCGTTGGTGTCGGTTTTTTCCACAAATCAAAGGAACGTGTTTGCCAATCCGGAATGTACTACCACGTTCGCCAAGCATGGGGATGCGTGTTTGTGTTGGCTGTTTGTAGTCGGTGTTCGGCACGTGTTCGGTGTTTGTGACAAACAGCCAGCATGTGGAGCCCGCGACGAAGCAAGTTCAATAAAATAACTATTCAATAATTAAAAACCGCAGATATAATGACGACCTCTACTTTCAGAGCTGATGTATCTTTAGAACGGCCTTACTCTCGATCACCATCCTATTCTCTCGATATCGAGTGCTTTGTGGTAACCATCCTTTAGTTTAACAGTTACGCAGGTTCAATCCTCTTCCGTTAGTCATAAGGTTGCACATACTGACTAAAGTTGTGCATATCTAAAATATAACACTGACTCCAGATCTGGTGAATGCGCCGCTCGCGATTTGCGCGCGTGCAAGTCAAGTTCGCGCGCAAGTCATGCGCCGTGCGCAAACGGACACACATGCGCATACCGCGTGCTGCACCTACTGCCTCTAACTTTTCTGTATGACCGCTGTGCAAGCCTTGTGTGAGTCGCTAAAGAGGTGCTCTAAGTTACTGCAGTTACTTCACGCGTGCAGCACATGCGCGGCTCGCAAACGGGTCACGAGTGGCGCATTCGCCAGGAGGGCTCGCACATGTTCGCGACTTTTTTGTCGCTCGGATCATTCTCTGTATAGTTCGTTCGTTCAAATAGTTTGCATGCGTTGATGTGCCGCCATAATTGGTACAAAGAAGCCGCCGCGGCGCGCACAATGCGATGTCGGTAACAAGTCGGGTCAAAGACAAGCGAGAAAATAGAACTTGTGCTTGCCGTACAGATCTGAAAACACCCTAATTTATCCGCTCTTGGTTATCCGACAAATAAATAAATGCTTTAAGATGACTCGTAGGATATGCCGCTTTTTGTTATAGCAGATCAGCAACCACAGCTATTAGCAAGTTTTAACTTTCAGATGAAGAAACGGGCTGTAACGTCGGCGACTATAAAGTAGCGATTACGAGGCGGTGGAATTATGAGAACACTGTTGCCGCGTGCGTCTGTTATGTTGCGACAGGTAAGAAATAAAACTGTATCTTCAGTCATTAATTTTAAGGAACTGTCTGTGTATTTTTAGCTTGTACTGGACAATTGCCGCTTTTGTGAAACGCTAGTTATAGGAACATAATGATTAAAACATGCATAAAAACGGCATTTACAGGAATGCCATGTTAACATTAAGTTCCCCTCAGGTTCGTCCCCATCTACTTGCCAGCTCTCGTTCCCGACCGAGGAGTCCTGCGTGTCGCACCGAGAGCTCGCGGCGCAGATGTCCGTTGAAGACATCGAAGCTGTCTTGGAGTACGCGCTGAGGAAACTCCTGAACGACTGCGAGGAACGGCAGCCCATGCCCGCTGTCAAGATGAGAATATTCTACCAGGTTTGTGCTGGCTTAATAAACTACTTTAGGATGAATTAATGAACTAATTTGTGTGAGAAGCCAGTCTCAAGACGTGACAATGACGATAGTTTGCTATGGCTTGACATTTAAGTCGAAATTCCAATGTCGCGCACGCTACGTACGCACACGCTACGCAACACGTGCCGCAACACGTGCCGCGTGGATCAATTCTTCTATACTCGAAAATCTAATTAAAGACCAAAACCTGACAGTTCCCATCTTGATTATTTCGTTATTTTAACATTATTTCGTAAAAATATGAATGAGAACTAAGTTTTAGTGATAAAAATACCTACACATAAACCAAAATGCAGAAATCACAGCGAATGTGCACCGGTTGAGGCTAACCTCAAAGACCAAAATCCTAAGATTTTGGTCTTAAATTGGATTTTCGAGTATAGGCGTGTGTCATTGACGTCATTTCATGCGAGTGCCGTTATAGGAGTATTTACATATATTCGAGTTCGATAGAAAAGATAAATGATGTAAACAAACCAATTTACCTTCATTACTCCGTAATCACGCACTTTTCAAGAATGATCATGCTTCTATCAGCAACCTTCACGCATAAACTTTATAGTTAAATTATTATTTTTGTAAAAATATACGTTATTTATTCATATTTCATAAAAAGAAATTAGGTAATTTTATTAGGTAATTTGTCAAATACTAACCAAGATTTTTTAGTCATAGTCATCGAAATCTATCATGTCTTTGAAAACACTATATTTTTAGTGTTGGGAATATTTATCTTCGATTAGGTACCTTTATTTAGGTTGGCCGCATACATACGTTTTTCGTATTCGATTTCCTAAGGCTGGCCGCATACATACGTTTTCCGTATTCGGACATCTGAAGGCATGGAATCAATATAAAATACATTAATTGACGCACACGTTCGCTTTTTTTCCGAACGGAAAAAATTCCGTACGTACGTTCCGAATTCAAGCCGTTGCGTTCGGAGAAACTTAATGACGTCATACGGAAAAACCCTTCCTATCCCTTCATCTACCAACGGTACATTTTAGATTGACCCTCCGTAATATCCCTTTATATTAAACTTTGAGCCAGTTAATTTATATATTAAAATTGATTCGCGAAAAAAAGAAGCAATTAACTCATTTGGGCAGCATAAAGATTTGACTGGCAATAAATAAAAATGGGGCTACAACTCTTGTTCACCAAACAATTTACAAACGGTTAACAGTTTAACCAATATCAATCTGCTTTTTTTATCATTTCATCTGCCTAATAAACAGTCGAGCTGCAAAATAATTACTTGGGCAGCAAGATTTTACAATTGGTCAGCAGAGAAAACATGTCTGTAAGCAGTTAAAATGAGAGGTGTGCATATTAAAATAATGATTATCTATATAAATAAGTGGATTGCGTTCAGTTTGAAAAATCAGCAGTGTTCGTTAATGTGGGCGGAGCGAAATTAGACCACGTGACGCGAGCACCCAAGCTTTAGTATTTTTGAAGCTAGTATTAATTACCAGTTGAGTTTTGTTACACAAATTTAGAAATCACAATCACACCCTAGATTAACCAAAATTTGTATCATAAATATGAGGTAGGTTAGGTAGGTTCGATTTTACATCAGGCCCGGAGGGCTAGAACAACTCAGAAATAAGTGCTCCGCGTGAGCGGAGCTACGTCGACACTGTTAAATTTGTAAATTTGATGATGGGTTTGGTATATGTGCGTTGCCGGCACGGCAGTAAATTTGCCCCCTTTTTGTGATGGACCAAATGAAATATTTTTCTTACCTACTGATTGCTTGATTAACTGTGGATCGCTCAATGCAGTTCAAATATTTAATTTGCTGAACAAAATAATTTAGAGCAGTTCTGTATATCATATATATATATGGCCGCGGCGCTTGACGGAAAATGACAACCGCCGGTTACCCGGCGATTGCCACAAACTTGAAGGGTAAAGTTCGTTATGATACTTATGATGAAGTTTATAACATAACCGCAAATAGCATTGGATATAAAATTTTGATAGATATATCTGATTAATAACAATATGATATAGTTTGTATTTCTTTCATTTAGTTGTCGCTAATAATATTTACGCGAGTGTCAAATTGATTAATCCATCGAAACTCGCGTTAATACTATTCCCAATACTATTTAACAATAAATCAATCCATACTATACTATACTATATACTATATATACTATATAATATTATAAATGCGAAAGTGTGTCAGTCTGTCTGTTACCTCTTCAAGCTGAACCGATTTTGGTGAAATTTGGTGCAGAGATAGTTTGAATACTGGGAAAGGACATAGGATAGTTTTCTTCCCGATATTCATCCCCTAAGGGGGTGAAATGGGGGTTTAAAAATTGTATGGAGATACTTAAACCGCTGAACCGATTGAGATGAAATTTGGTGCAGAGATAGTTTGAATCCTGGGAAAGGACATAGGATAGTTTTTTTCCCTAAATTCAACCCCTAAGGGGGTGAAATGGGGGTTAAAATTTGTATGGACATACTTAAACCGCTGAACCGATTGAGATGAAATTTGGTGCAGAGATAGTTTGAATCCTGGGAAAGGAAATAGGATAGTTTTATTCCCGAAATTCATCCCCTAAGGGGGTGAGATGGGGGTTAAAATTTGTATGGAGATACTTAAACCGCTGAACCGATTGAGATGAAATTTGGTGCAGAGATAGTTTGAATCCTGGGAAAGGACATAGGATAGTTTTATTCCCGAAATTCATCCCCGAAGGGGGTGAGATGGGGGTTAAAATTTGTATGGAGATACTTAAACCGCTGAACCGATTGAGATGGATGAAATTTGGTGCAGAGATAGTTTGAATTCTGGGAAAGGACATAGGACAGTTTTTTTCCCGAAATTCATCCCCTAAGGGGTGAAATGGGGGGTTAAAATTTGTATGGAGATACTTAAACCTCTGAATCGATTGACATGAAATTTGGTGCAGAGATAGTTTGAATCCTGGGAAAGGAAATAGGATAGTTTTATTCCCGAAATTCATCCCCTAAGGGGGTGAGATGGGGTTAAAATTTGTATGGAGATACTTAAACCGCTGAACCGATTGAGATGAAATTTGGTGCAGAGATAGTTTGAATCCTGGGAAAGGACATAGGATAGTTTTAACCCGAAATTCATCCCCGAAGGGGGTGAGATGGGGGTTAAAATTTGTATGGAGATACTTAAACCGCTGAACCGATTGAGATGGATGAAATTTGGTGCAGAGATAGTTTGAATTCTGGGAAAGGACATAGGACAGTTTTTTTCCCGAAATTCATCCCCTAAGGGGTGAAATGGGGGGTTAAAATTTGTATGGAGCTACTTAAACCACTGAACCGATTTAGATGAAATTTGGTGCAAAGATAGTTTGAATCCCGGGAAAGGATAAAGGATAGTTTTTTTCCGATATGAATCCCCTAAGGGGTTGAAATGGAGGGTTAAAATTTGCATGGAGCTATTAAAACCGCTGTAGCTGTAAATGTAGTTCCGAGGAGGGGCATACGATATTTTTTATCCCGAATATCATCCCCTTACTGGTGAGTGATGGGTGGAGGGGAGGGGGGTTCAATATTTTTTTATGGTCTACTTTTTCCGATTTACTTTCATGAAATTTGGTATAGAGATAGTTTGTGGCCCATGGAAGATGATAGGGAGGTCTTTATCCGGGAAATCATCATTCCCTATAAAATTCAAATAAAATTTGGTCTAGAGATATCTAGAATCCGTAATTCCGGTTTCATCACTTATAGGAAGTTTTTAAGATGGAATCAACATTTTAAATATGTACCCCCTTATTCATAAATGTCCATCAAACCTACTACGGTAATATTTATTCAAGCTGGTTAGTGCCTTCCCATAAGTTGAGACGTAAAAGTTGGTGTTTCAGTCCTGTTGACACCGAGACTGTAATGGCACACGACTGCAAATTACACACCTGGGACGCAATATTGTAAAAGCAATCATTATGACAGGGACAGCAAAGGGAGAAGATGTACTAATTCCCCGTATTCCAATAATCCCGACCGATTTACCATTCCAGTTTAAAAGAGTCCAGTTCCGCCTAAAAGCAGCATTCGCGATGACAATAAATAAGGCATAAGGACAAACACTGAAAGTTGCAGGTGTCCATTTAGTTAAAAACTGTTTTTCCCATGGACAACTATATGTGGCGTGCCCACGAGTCTCAAGTCCACAAAATCTTCACGTGTTAGCAAAGGACGGGAAAACAAAAAACGTAGTATACAGAAACGTGATAAACTAAATTATTTCTCGCAGTTACTAATAATTTATTTATCTGTTCATTAAACTCTGGTTGTACGCATTATTGATGATTACAAATAAAAACCATCATTTTCTTTTATTATTTAAAAGTAAGCAATGATAAAAAATCAGCTTGGATAAAAAATAAGCTACCCAAATTACTAATTCTACGCAGACGAAGTCGCGGGCAAAATCTAGTAGACAATAAATGAAAGTATGTCATCCCTAATTTTGTTTACCTCATTTATCTTTTCTATTGAACTCCATTATACATTTTGATACGAAGCTAATTTATATCCACGTGTGGTTTTATATTTCACTCAAGATCAGTTTACGAATACGGTTTTTAAGCACTGCGACGTGTCTCATGTTTGTTCCTAAACATTGGTATGTTGGCTTTCTTGTTCATAATACTCTCGTATAATGTAAATTGTATTTTCGTCTTTTTTTTTAAATATTTGGATAGAACATTGTTGTTACCTACCAAGTACTTTCGTTTACCAGGTGTGGAGCGCGCCTCCCCCGTCCCGCATACTGGAAGCAGTGACGCGCGTGAAGCAGCGCGTGTGCTCGCGCGCCTCCGTCACGGCCGTGCCCGTGCTGGCTCTGCACAACGCCTTCACCTTCCTCTCCGTGAGCGGGCTGCGCTTTGACGAGTAACTAGGTGCGTCATTATTAATAACCCGACAGTTGAACACTCTTAACCTTTAGATGTTTTTTTCTCGTTAAAAAGATGTGTGTGGTGCTTATTGGCGTAATAAATACAAGAAAAATTAAAGAAAAAAATCCAAAGTTAATTTTTAATGTAAAATTTATAGGATAGAGAGCCTGTATTATGTATTCCCCGTAAATTGTGTCCCACTCACTGTTTATTAGGCCGGTCAATAACGACATAGAACTTTGCAAACGCGCATGTATCTACGATTTTTCATGTGGTTAGGTCCCTTAAGAGTAGTTTATGCCCTAGTTTTTCCCCAGAAAACTACCGGAAATATTTTTAAGTATCTATGTTTTATACTTTAGTAACGCTAACTAAATTTGCTACAATTTGAGCCACTCGTCACTCATTGTGTAGGTCCATTGGTTGCGGAGGTACAGCTAGTCAGATGGGTATTTTTTTTCATAAGTATTTTTTTCTTTCGGGTCATTTTATAAGACACGTACCTAGCGGCTGAATTAATGCTTCTAGAGAAAAAAAATCGAGAAGAATTTGAGGACAAATAAATTAGCTTCAATTTAATTCCAAAGTGGTTCAGGCTCAGTATCCTCAAAAAAAAAGAAAAAAAAAGCCTTTTTGTGTCAATATTGACTGGCCCAATAAGAAATTATCTAAAATAACTAGCTAATAACATTAAAAACGTTTATATTTTATACTAATTTGCGACAGTAATTTACAGTCAGTTGATTTTAAACATGGTTAAAAGGTTTGGAAATATTTGAGAGTTCCATATAGTTCATAATAATAGTAAAGTACTGTGAGTTCATAGTGTAGGCTAGATCCTACTTGAGTAAATATACAAATATTGCCTACTTATAAATACATTGAGAACTTTACTAACTGTAGTAAATGTACAATACGAGTATTAGTCACATGTGTAACTCAAATATAAAATAATTGTAATTCAAATAAAAAATAATTACTTACTTCATAATAACCAGCCAAACACACTCAATGTAAACCTTATTTTTGTTGCTTTTTCTAAGTCGCTACCATCTCGTTAATAAACACGTATAACTTTCTTTAATACATGTTAGCCAACGTTATGTTGCATCATAACTATGAAAAAGGTTATTTTCTTTGCGGAATCATTTTTAAGGATAAAATAAATACTTCTCTATTTTTCAACAAAATTTGATTTCTTTGTTATGTAGGATGAATGCTACACCATGCATTTAAGGGTTAATTTTGCACACATTCTGCCGCATTATGGGTATTTTTGTTCGTGACATTATAATAAAATCCATAATTCGATGAACTAGATTGGCAGGTTTAGGTAGTGTTGTCAGGTACGTGTTATAAGTTATAAGTGATGGGGAAATGCCTGTTTCAATATCTACGCATGATATTTTATTTTATATTCATTATTTTATATAATGCTAGGAAAGTATTATTATTACCACAAGCAATATTTAATAAAAAAAACCTGTTGAGTTTCTTGCGGCGTTTCTTCTCAGCAGTGGTCTCTTCTTGGGAAGCGCTGGTAGATTTTTGAAGTGTAATTTTTTTTTTACTTCCCCTTCTCTACATGGTCTGTCAAGTAAGAGTTAGTCTCCAATACTATGACCATTTCTATAAAAAATGTTAGTAATGATTATATATCAGATCAAAAGTTATTTTAACTTTTAAATAATTTAATTATAAACCGGTCTTTAAAAAAAACATGTTAAGGGTTTTAATTAAAAACTAAATTGATTTCTTTGTGTAACGAAAGTTACCCATATAGTTTGTATGACTAACTCTCGTTACACATCGATCGACGTAATCGTGATTTTGTTTTCATTAAGCCTTTGAACGACCCAAATCACATTATCAAAACAGGTAAATAAATTTGGTATTCCAAGCTGTTAACTTGGAACATCGATACGAACAGCACTATCAATATCCTTTTGAACGCCACATGGCCGTCAACTGAGTGCCACTGATACGCCACCACGGCTACAACCGTCACAAGCAGTGCCGGATTAGCCACGTAGCAAGAGTAGCAGATGCTACGGGCCCCGCGCATTGGGAGATCCCATGCAACCACATCTCCCTGACATGTATTTCTACCAGTTCCGTTTTATTTAGCACCTTACATAGAATTTGCTACGGGCCCTGCGCTCTGACTTAATCCGGCGTTGGTCAACAAGTTCAAGATTAAAAGAGACTTAACGGGTTGGCTGGTTGGTTAAAGTAATGAGAAGGTATTCAATTGACAATAGAAGGCAATAAAAAAAATACAAAAAGAAGTTTAACAGCTATAATAAATAGAAAATATGTCAATATTGTTAAAAAGGAAAAAAAAGATTAGCTGGTGTAATAAAAAAAAACCGCGAGGAAGTTATTACGTAAATGTGTCTAGCGCCGGTTTGGACAGCGTGAAAAATCTGAAGTGGTCTCTCACTTCAAAGCTGAAAATGTACCTCCGTTTGCAATTGAATGTCTGATCTAGCGGTGGAACTTGAAATCAGGAATAAAGATTTACCAAAATCGGGAAGACCACCCATTCTTAATGATCGAGGCCGGAGGAAAGTGGCAAAGTTTGCACAAAACAAAGTGGGTGAGTCCCAGATAAGTTAGCTGCAAAATATGATGTTTCCCTTGGCTGAGTAAGGGATATTTTAAAGAAATACTATGTTCAACACTTAAAGCGTCAAAAAGCACCCAAATATTCCGAAAAACAGCTTGAAGAAATTCCAAAGAAGTGCAGGCAGTTGCGAAGAAAGTATCACTATGCAGGGAGCACCCGAATTGACTAAGAGCGTGACGTTCACTTCATACCGAAAGATTCAAACCCTCCGAACGTCCCTATAGCTCATCCAATGGAGGATTTTTTGGTAATTCTCAGTAGACTAGTTTACATTGTGGGGCGGGAAGCGAAATCACAGCCTCGGTTGAAGCGAAGGGTACAAAAACAACTAATTAACTAAGAAATGAAAAAATATATGTTGTCCAACGTATGATGAAAACGGTAAGAAGAAAGCTACGAAAAATAGAAGATGGGGGAGTTTTCGCTATATTGTAATGATTGATTATCATACTGAATTTAGTTTATTTTGATATAATAAAAAGCTATATAACCTAACAAGTGATTTAATAAAACAAAATTGTAATTCTCATTACTTTAAGCCGACCCGTTAGTTTCATATTAATAAGGTGTAATTTGCATAGCTTAGAAAACATGATTGACGTGCGAGTGACACATTTTGTGTTTGACGTAATGCGTTCAAAAGGGTATTGCGGCAACATTAGTGCATTTTTGAGTTGTGAAACTAGTTCGGCGAATTTTGGACGGCACGACAGAACCACGCGCGTTTTTCACCACTTTTTGCGTAGACTGTGCTTTTGGAATGTGACATTTAATTTAGGAAATTTCATTGTCCCCAGGTTTCCTCAACAAATAAGGATGCAGATGCTTTATTGCCAGTTTATGAAATATATTTGCTGAATATTTTCAGTGTTGATATAATTTTTGTTAATTATGCTACCGAGTTTACGATACCATAAGTCAAATTATATAAATTATTTTTATTGCATTTCTTGTCTTATTGTCTCCTTATGTAATGGAATGAAACCAAAGAATCAAATTAAATTTATTTTATTTTTTTACAAAATTGACCGAACAGTGCGAGATTTCTAGAACGTTTACACTTGCATTAAGTAGACATAAAGTTATCAATTCTTAGAAGTAAGTCTTAATTCACCTGTGTCAATAAAGCAATTCGAATCAGAGGTGTGACACACAGACACACCCGAACCAGTATATATTGTATATAAAAAGTCATAACATGATTCGATGAAATAAATCTGTGGGCATAAATTTTGTCTTAAAAATTGTCACTAAGCATACTATGATTAATAATAACCAAAGGATAACTATAAACTAAACATGATACATTAGAGGTCATCAGTTTGATGATTGTTACTGATACTGCACTTACAAAACTCTAATACAAGTATAATACACAACAACATACGGGACATTGCACACAGCAGTGGTTAAGAGACGATAGCGCGCAGAGATATATCATAAGTACGGCGATCACTTGCTGCCGCGTTACGTATTGAGGCGCGTCCACGAGCCCCGCCCGCTCAATTGCGCCGCGCACGGCTCAGGCGCAGCCCAGAGCGACCCGCTGATTGGTCATTGATACAACTCAACAAGCACTCGACCAACCACGAGCCCGCTCCACTCAAACTTGCCTCTCGCCCATACGCAGCTTTATACTCCTACGTGTTATCAAAACAATATATCTGGAAACGGATACCACCCAATTCAGCTATATTTTATTTAATACTATCTTTATAACACTGTAGAATAAATAATTTTCTTCGTAATGAAAATAAACATATTATACTCTGAGTTTAAATAATTTATTTGATCTTTCTATTAATAATCTATATAAATCATTGGGTTGGTATACTTTCCAGAACAAATAAGTAAATTGGAAAACAAAATAGCCTAATAGTTTTGTACTTTGAAATTAAGTATAGAAGAAACGATAATTAATTGAAAGCTGCTGAATTTCATTCGTGTAATTAAACTACAAAACAAAATCTTATTTACTTATATAGTGCAATTAATCAACAATATCTTAATTAGTTGAATGATTCTGCGTAATAAAGGGGGAAACTCGCCTCCAGTAAAATTAATATTTCATAAGTATGTAAGCTATCACCAGCCCCCTCGGGGTGTCCGGTGGATCCGGGCATTCTCACTTTAGTTACATAATTCTCAAATACAGAGGACACAAAATTGTATACAGTGTATCCACGTAAAACTAAAATAAATACCTTACAAGGAGAATTAACAATAAACTAATTTTATCTATCTCAAAACATATAAAATGCGGGCTGTCTTGATTAGATCATTATTTCACAGCGTTCAGCCGATATTCGAACAAAACAGAGGGGCAAAACAATTCATAGAAACAAAACTCAAATGCATCAAAAGGCAGAAGTTTCTATTATAATCGTTTATTTTCATCAAGTAAAAAAAATCTTGTAGAGAATACAACCTAATTGTCAATTTCCTGCAAATAGTACCGCGCATAGAAAATGATCATGTTACTGCTACAATATTAATAAAATCGTAATCCTCGATGACACAACAGCAGCACATAAATAACAACTCGCGGACGCATACACAAATACATGATTTTGCCTTACTTTAAAAACAGAACTATTAATATTTAAAATAGTATGATTGCCCAGCTACCCATAATAATGAAGTTAGTATTACTGTACAGTTTACACGTTAAGTTACCTGCGTTCTACATCTATCTAACCACTTCATGTTCGTCTCCAATCAAATCAACCCGTCCGCTCCCACTAGGGATAAATACGACGCTTCGTTCATAACCATAACAAAGATCTCGATGCATAGAAAATAAAGAGTATGCAGCCAAACAAACAGCCAATACACTAGTATCTCTTCACTATCCGATAACTTAAACATACATAGCCTACTAGTTAATCGTTATATTAATCAGATTTATGCAACAGTGTACCTTACAACCGTATTATAGAAGCGAAAGAGTTATATATAGACTAAACGCTAGTTTTATAATACATAGTCCGATTCTATACACACGTAGGTTCCAACTCTCACTCCCCCCAATAGACAGCGTATTCTGCGTCCCGAGTCAGTGGCCGTGGTGGTCGGGATGGTCGGGATGGTCGGGGTGGTCGGGGTGGTCGGGGTGGTCGGGGTGGTCGGGCGGCTCGTCGAGCTCGGCGCCGGCTTGCTGCTGGCGGCGCGAGGCGAGGTACTGGCGGTGCGCGTACTTGTTGAACCGGCGCTTGGCCATGAACAGCGTGGCGATGGTGCGCGGCGCCAGGCGCGCGGCCGCCGAGCGCGACGAGATGCCGGCGCGCCGGCACGACCCGCACGTGTAGTCGAGCACGTTCAGCGCCGACACCGTGCGCCTAACGCACTCTGCACACGCACACACACACGTTACACATCTCGCACTCGTTATACCTACACGGCACCGGACCGTATTTATAAATTGATTTTAAATGACATGCCCGCTTCGAGACGCGTTACAATTTACACTTTTCTATGAATTAAAATTTACTTTCACGGTTTATTATCTTGAGACGGCCATCTCATTCAAGCTCAAGTTTATTTACGGCCCTAAAGTTCCGCCAAGATAAGGCGATCCCGCCAGCTGTTGTCCCGGGTGATTTTTACGGTTTAATTATAACTAAACAAGAATCGGTTATAGTTCATACTTGACTATTGCGTTGACTGACGGCTTCCAGGATTGCCTTTACTTGCCGCTGGTATTTGACATAGGAACAATGACAACTTTAAAAATTATTACAATAAGGGTCACGCTTCAATTCATTCAATTTCTGAAAACAGTTATACTTTCCTTTGTGTCAGTGAACGGCACTTTTCTTGGTCACATTTGGCCAAGCTTTAAAGAGAAGTATAAGAGCAGGTGAGCTTCAAATAACAAAATAATTCAGAAACTGTTCTGATGTCAAATAGCACCAAGTCTCATATATCATCAGTAATTCATTAAATAAATCAATAAATATCATATAAACCTAACACGATCGACAAAAGGCACACATATCGGCGGGTCTATCGGGCCGATAACCTACGAGGGTCATTCATATGCGACCCACTACCTGCTAACGTGGCTCATACGCGGTGTAAACGTGTATAATACATCATGCGTTCACCTTAAACTTTCTAAAACATCTAGAACACAAGAACTAAGCTTCCTATCGATATGATTTTGATATAATTGTTGTTTTTTGTTTTTGCTGGGAGTTCAAAGGATTATAAAGGTTTACTGGAGGTATAAAACAAGGTGTAAGTTTATGAGAGTTGAGACAGCGATATGTAATGCAATCAAGCAGTAACAAAGTTTTAAGTTAACATGCGCAGGGTATGGGCGAAGCACCAACTTGAGAACACATTTTGCAAACAGCAAATAAATCGCATATTAAAGAAAATTCGGAATTTAATTCTATTATTAAGGTATACAAATGTGTTCTCTACAAAATGCGAGTAGCATAATCACAGGCGATGTAAGATGAAATAGGCTGCACAATAAGCTACTAGACTGTAATAAAGATCTCATCTGAATTAAAGAAACGTTGCCTAAACAAATCTGGTAGCTTAATAGGCAGCTCCGTACGCCAACTGTGCTCTCACTAGAACAAAGACTTCAAATAAACTGGAAAATAATGACAATTATCATTTTACGTCTCGTTATCGTCCAAAGATCAACATATTTTGAATGAGCATTAGATTTAAAAAGCGGACAAAGCGTTCAAAATACTATCTACATTCATAAAGTAGATGCAAAACTATAAAAACAGCTAGAGTAACCACTTTCCGTGTCTAATTCCTAGTGAAGGCACAGCGCACTACCGAAGCGTCTACAGTATTGGACGTACCTTGATGCAGCTGTCTATCGCAGAGTTTACATATGACGAGTTGCATAGTTCCCTTGGGCCCGATGAAGGAGCGCGCGCACAGCGGGCAGTAGCGACCGATGCGATACGCCCTACGCACGCACACACACATACGCAACGTACGCGCACAAGCACCGGAACACAGAAACACGCCATTAGTTCAAACACGGAGCAGACTTGGCCTAGTTTGTTACTTGTCTTCGGAGTTGTGTTGCGGATTGGTTATGGCTTCGTGATAGTCGAATATCGTTCCAACTTCAGTTGTCATTTAGGGTCCGTATGAGTACGATTTTAAGTGAGATATACGAGGGGTGATACAAAAGTTTTGAGAATCAGTAAGAACCATCTACATAATGATATTCTTTTAATGTGGACTATACCATGGCACTAATGAAACTTAAATTAGAGAAAAAAAATGTAAACATTATTCATTTGTTTCCCTGTGATAGCTAAACAAAAAACATCTGTATTAACAATTTTACAAGACGGCAAAAATAAGAGTTAGTTTTGTAATAATTTGGAGTTGTGTGGAAAAAGTTTTGGTACACTAATAAAAAATATTGTTATTGAAAATGAAACCTTGATTTATCATTATAATTTAAAGGATAAATAAGTTATCATTGCAGTGGATTTTTCTATCTCCAGCTCCGTCACCAAAATTTAGCGTGGTTTTTTCGGCCTTTTCCAGGATTATTGAGGCCTACAAATAAATACTGCGACATTCTTTATTAGCAATGGAGTTCAAATAATCTAGGAGAGTTATATAACATTATTGTATCCTAATTATGGCAAAATAATAAAAATAAGCTAAAGAAAAAAAAATACAAATTTTCGGCAGGAATTGTGCTTCAGAGCCTTCTAATTGATAAGGGTGCTGCTCGTCGACCAAAGATCAGAACTGATAACCGCTCTCCCCGTTATTTAGCCCTAACTTTCGACTACTATTTCTCGTTCACTAATGTTCAAAAACAACTACATAAAAATCACGAGCTGGTGATGACATAGTGAAGGTACAAAATTTGGCCTCCAAAAGTAAAATTATTTTTATAGTGGTAAAATAAAACAATTGAATGACGTTAATAAGTGTTCGGAAATATAGAAAGTGTGCTCATTCCAATTAAAAAAAACGATTTACATATCTCCCATTTTTTATACCGATTATCAAAACTTTTGGATCACCCCTCGTAGATATAACAGGTTTCTATAGGCCGTATTACGTACTTTGGCTAAGATGTACGTCGCAAATTCGCTATATACGTCAAATTAAACGTCAAGACAGAAAACTACTTTTCGAGTCGAGATCAGTTTATTAATTCGGCCCTATAACTTGATGTTTAATTTGAGATTTTGTGTGTCGTCATTCAAGTGTCCAGTTTATAATACGGCCCGTAGTCTTTTTAGAAAGCGTGTTTAATTTTTAACAGATTGAGAGAACTTACTCAATTCAATATAGTTAACCAACGCAGAAACTTGATAAGCGATTTTCGACCATCCCTGTATCGGTGGTTGGTTAATTGTCAGTGATTTGTTTTTTTTTAAATGTATTATTGTTTATAAGCGTTTCTGTCCAGAAATCTTGTTTTTCTGTTGTGTTAGCACGTGTAGAATGGAAGTACACATATCATCGCAAAAAATATTAATTTGGTGCAGTGCTAATTAAATTTAGAAAAAGGCTGTTTTTTAATAATAACATGTAAGTAATTGTGTATTGAAATCCCGAAGACAAGTAACAAAATAGGGTCAAGTTAGTCAACGCTCTGGTATGTTTAGAGTAGCTACGCCCGTGTTAGTGAAGTCTGACATATATTATGAAACATTAATGACAGTTAGTTGGCATTTGACTGCGATGGTGATGATGTCGACACCCATTATCACAGATGATACCATGTTAATTGAAGCATTACTTACAATTAAAATAACAAGCGTTAAACAAAGTACAAATAATTAACGTAATTATGCCACCAGTTGCCACTATTAGTCTAAATTCATAAATTAAACGTCACAAAGTGTTTTAGACTAGCTACATCTGGAGGCAAAATTAATAAAAATAGCTATCGAAAACTGTTAGAAGTCGTATTGCATCAATTAACACACATGGATTTAAATTAATTACCAATTACAATAAAAATGACTCGAGAAACAGTAAAGTTGTGTAGTTTCTTTAATATAAAAGTGCTGAGCTAATTTAAGGAAGCTGTCTATTTTAAAATAGAAATCCAGAGAACATAGCATTTTCTGCAGAAATAGTGTTTTTTTTACAGTGAATCACTAATCCAATTCCAATCAATTAGTGGAGTCAATTCAACTTTGCTGTTTACTATTGAAATAAAGATTGTTCGCTCTTCTAAACATCTAAAATCAACATCAAGTATCTGCTTTCAAAAGAACAAACAGCCCTCATACATAAAGATTAATAGAAACTTAAATAAAGAAGATGTGTGCATGCAACCTATCAAATGATACTGGGGTAGTGCGAAGAAAGAATGCTGCATTGGGGCTTTGAGATCACGAGGCGGGGGTAGGGGGCTAAGTATGTACTACGGCATCCGCGTTCGAAAACTGAATCCGAAACTTTATTTATATTTATTCTCCCGCAATTTTCAAAGAGCGTGAGAGTAATTTTAAAGTTACAAATTGTTTTCTTCGCGGCATGCCCAGAGATGAAGCAAATGTCAGTGTGAGCGCCGTGTTAGTCCACCACGCATGAGATGACGTGAAACAATCACTACCAAGACCATAACGTAAACATATGACACATAAAAATCCTTGAAAGACAAACTTAGTACTTTTATCAGCGTCTCGCTACATGTTCTTCCGTACGAACTAGCCTGTCACGGTTTATTGGGCCCCCGCTTGGATTTACTTGAAAAACAATACGAAACTGTTTAGTTTCCCTGGCAGGTAGGTAATTCCGCTTAGAATATTTGACTGGTATGTATAAACTGGTATATATGGTTCAGAAAATATTTCACAAAGTAAGGGTCAAAAAATCGGTCCTTTACTAAGCTAATCGTATATAATTCGATTATGTGTAGTCTAGTGAATAATATAAATAATATCAATACCAGTAGTAACCTGCGCGTTTAGTAAAGGGCCCATGTAACAATAATAAGTGAACAAAGTTATGCAAACATGATTTATTATTATCATTGCACCATCATACAACGTTACTCCTTTGCCGGAAAGTTGCGATACATTCAGTGTCTAGACAAGATTTGCGTATTTAAATCTGCCAGCCGCTTGCTTTCTTGAGTGTTGAAACACATTCGGCACATCCGAAAGCAGCGTCGAATTTCTGCTACCAAGTAAACAAAAATAAATCCTGATACTCTACCAATTAACAAGATAACTGTTATATTGTGATATTGCTAGTTCCTATAAAAAGAAAATGAAGTAAACTGGGACCGCAGCCAAAATTTACAAGTCCATTAAAGGCATTAGTCAACTGTCCGCATTCTAGTACCACTACTGGGCCTCTATTCTACGACGTTAAACATTGCTTTTGATAAGGTAAACGTCCGAGTGCTCGACGCCGTACTAGTATATGGCATGGGCACTGTATGTCAAAGCAATATGGGTTAAATTCGAACTAAGAGGATTATTCTTCATTCGAATTTAAGCCAGGTCACTTTGACATAGAATGCCCGTGCCATATACTAGTACGGCGTCGAGCACGCGGACGTTTACCTTATGTTATGGTACTATTTTTCTCGGCCGTCATCACTGTCAAGTAATTAAGAGCTATCAAAACGTTGACAATACGATAACAGGTCAAAAATATTTTTTTTTTATGCCGTCGTAGAATAGTCGCCCCGGTGGATTTAAAGGGGTAAAAATGGCCAGGCGGCCCATATTTACAAAATCGTCCCCCGCTTAATCAGTTCCGGTGCACTGATAAATCGGGACGCCGCATCGACTCTAGCCGAGCGATATACTAGAATGGCGGGGGTCGAGTAACGTGTCTAGTCGGTGATTCGGGGCGGGTCCCAGCGGGCGCGCGGGCGGTACTGACCTGGCGCACGGCGTGCAGAGCGAGTGCGAGTAGAGCTTGTGTCCGCCGGGCCCGCGCCGCGTCTGGTGGTGCCAGTCGGCGGCGCCGGCGGGGCCGGGCGCGGCGCCCGGCGCGCTCAGCCCGCCCGGGTCGCGCGCGCCGCACGACTTGCACTTGGCGCACTCCACGCAGTGCCAGCGCCCTGGAAAAGTATACGACCTCGATTAACCGCTCGTCCCGCTATCGGCGAGGAAGCCGTTTTCTCAGTCGAGAAACGAACAAAATATATAGATCCCGTATCAATAAGAGTCACATATATTAATATTTGATCGCTGGCCGTTCACCCTGTCGGCGAAAACTCTCTTCACCGCAGCGATCGGAATAGGTAGAGTATATTTACCTAAAGTTCGCAAAAGGACATAATATAGAGTAGTTACGACCGGATGAAATATTAATTTGTTTTTATTGAATTCCGAATTTCCGGTATTTTTTAATGCTAAATACATAATATAGAGCGCTATATTATCTCCTTTTGCAAATTTTAGGTAAATATACTCTACCTATTCCGATCACTGCTTCACCGTCACAAGTTTGTCGAAACAAAAAATATAGATCCCGTGTCAATAAAATAGACACATATAGTAATAGTTGATCGCTGACTCTACTCGCCTTCCGTTCATCGTCGTCGGTGGGCCGAGTGCCTTATGAGCAAGCTCCCAGGAAATGAGGGTCCTGGCGGTCCTTGTGACGATGCGCGTAAACTAAGATAGTGTATTGACCTTGCGGCACGCGCTCCAGCCCGACGCAGTAGATGTGGAACCCGCGGTCGCAGAGGTCGCAGAAGAGCATCTTGTCGTCGTCGGCGGGCAGCGCGCAGGCGCAGCAGGTCTTGCACTCGGCGCACTGCCACGCGTACTCGCGCACCTTGCGGATGGTGTCCGCCGGAAGCTCCACGCACGACGGGTGCACTGCCGACAACACACACAATGCAATACTCTATAGTCTCTGCAGCACTTGCACTATTCAATCCTACCAAGTTCTACGCAGTCAAACAGGTCTATTTATTATTTATTTATTTATTTATTTACTATAACATCTCAACAGACTTAGTTATATTACAACGTCCCGCAAAACTGTATCTTAACAAACTTAGATGTATTACAACGTCCCGCAAAACTGTTTTCACAGTTTGACTGTGGGATCCACGAGTCTTAGTTCACATAAGTGTATATCACACAAATATTAATCTACATTAATAACTAATAAACAATCACTAGTCAGTTCTACTGTACACTTGCTATTGCATGTCAAATACAAAATAATATTTTTTCTATGTTAACTGTGATGTGAAATATGCGCTGCGTCATAACAGGACACACAATTATTCTGTGACCGTATGTAATGCCTTCGGAGCACTGACAGTTGAAAACCGGCTTGCCGTGCATATATTTATATAATGACATCGTGTGGACATGTCTGTAACAAAATAAATCTAACCGGTTGACCGTGGTTACTGAGAAAAAGATGGTCGTACCGATCCGAATGGATCCTTCACAAGGTCCTACCACCGCTAGTTATATAATCGACATGTAACCCTAAAAGCCGTATAACAGAGCCACGTGGTTCGGTTTGTTTACATTTATTTATGTGCCTAAACAAACGAAGTATAGGTGTAACTGGAAGGTTTAAAGTGGTGTTTTACTCACGGCGGCAGCGGCAGTTGGCGCAGACGAGGAACCGCTCGTGCGAGTACTTGCGGTTGCCCTCCTCGCGCAGGTTGCACGAGCGGCAGAGCTCTTCGTCGCGCGGCTCTTCCTTGGGCTCCACGACGCTGCTGCGCTTCACTTTAGTTAGCTTCTTCCGCTGTTAACAATTACTAACTTAGAAGGGGGTTCTAAATACAGCTGTCTTATATTCCGTTTGTTTAGGTACTTAAAAAATGTAAACAAAACATCTACGTTCCTTAGTCAACAGAAGCAGACCACTGATACGTCAAAGTTCGATAAAACAGTTTTGATTGGCTGTTTAACAATGGCACGTGGTTTGCTTTGTTTACATTTTTTTTAAGTACCTAAACAAACGGAGTATAGTTTATTATGTCAGGTCAACCTATTTCACGATTGATGAGTGAAAATAATGTGTCTGAGGACGGTTTAACAGTTTTCAAGGTCTCGGTATTTAATGTGTCACTCACACGCCAAACATGTTTGCTGTACTATGCAAATGACATCTTAATTGATACAAAACAAAGTCTCTTTTAATCCTGAACTAGTGTCGGATGACGGTGGTCCCAGGTTAAAGAGTCACCTTAGCCGGCTGCGCGCGCTCGGCGTCGCTGGAGGAGCTGTGGGAGCCCCAGTCGGGCTCGGACTCCGAGCTGCTCTCGGACGCCGACGGGGGCGCCGGCGGCGCCGCCACCGCAGTGTTCAGCGGGAAGTACCTGCGTGCAAACAGATTACGTTACAGGTGTACGTTTAGGTACGTTCTAGAAAAAAAAATGTATGCGCAAAAGGTTAGATTTGACGAAACAAACGAACGACGTTAGCAGTACGCTGTTAAGAAAATAAACAAAGTTCAATGATTGCGCAAGGAGCTCTTCAGGTCGTTCACGTCATTTTATGGCATACGAGCTTTCGACAAGTTATAAATATCACGTGAAATTTCATGGACAGACGAGAAACAGTCAAATTCCAAAAATGTGCTACGATATTTTCAGAATTATGTATCTAAATATAACGTAAAGGACTGTATACGCGCGCGCGCGCAGCGGGGCCCGGCGGCGCAGCACCGTCATGGACTGCAGGTCGGCGCACGCGCCGCGCCGCAGCGAGTTGAGTGTGTCACTGACCTGAGCTGGTCGGGCGTGTAGGCGCGGTAGGTGTGCTGGTACTGGCCGGGCAGCAGCGCGTGCGGGTAGAAGCCGGCGGGCGGGCGCACGTGCGCGGGCGGCGCGCGCAGCGGGGCCCGGCGGCGCAGCACCGTCATGGACTGCAGGTCGGCGCACGCGCCGCGCCGCAGCGAGTTGAGTGTGTCACTGACCTGAGCTGGTCGGGCGTGTAGGCGCGGTAGGTGTGCTGGTACTGGCCGGGCAGCAGCGCGTGCGGGTAGAAGCCGGCGGGCGGGCGCACGTGCGCGGGCGGCGCGCGCAGCGGGGCCCGGCGGCGCAGCACCGTCATGGACTGCAGGTCGGCGCACGCGCCGCGCCGCAGCGAGTTGAGTGTGTCACTGACCTGAGCTGGTCGGGCGTGTAGGCGCGGTAGGTGTGCTGGTACTGGCCGGGCAGCAGCGCGTGCGGGTAGAAGCCGGCGGGCGGGCGCACGTGCGCGGGCGGCGCGCGCAGCGGGGCCCGGCGGCGCAGCACCGTCATGGACTGCAGGTCGGCGCACGCGCCGCGCCGCAGCGAGTTCAGCCGCGCGTTCCACTCGCTCGCCGACGCCGCTGCTGCCGCAGCCATGTCCTGCACCAACAATCAAGTATTCACGAAATCTCTCTATCTATTCATAACTGTAAAGATTATTTCATGTAAGCAACTATTTATTTTTCACGCCACTGCTCGGAAATGTGGCGAAAGATGGTCTGTTCTTGGTCCCCAAAACAATGAATAGTTGTACAATGAATGAGCAGGCCAACTATGAATTTAAACTGGACAACAATCTTAACATTGTTGGTCTGTTCCATTGAGCAAGTCGACCAATCACATCATCGGTCCGCTGATCACTGATTCGACCAATCAGAACACGACTTGTGCTGCATATGAAATTAAATTGGCCAATGAGAAGTCGTTTTATTTTTTAATAATATTCATCCCTTCACGGATAGGCAAAGGAATCAGATTCCATACAGCCATAGTATGTCTGTTTTTAATTATCTGAAATATAGTTTTGGCACGGTCAGAGTCGTCAGTTTAATTAAAAAACGCCTTTGAATGTCTGGCCACTGAGAACGGTATCGTTAAAAAAAAATGTAAAAATTAACGGGAGAGCGTAAAAAATTTAGTGTGCTGTTAATTTATTATAAGAATTGATTTTTATTTCCTCGCAGTAGTCGTGAAAAGCACTGTGTTAAGCCTCGGCCGAAAGTGCAATAGATGGACTCGTACTTTCGAGGGCCTCCGCTACGCGTCGGCCCTCGAACTAACTTGTCCATCTATTGCTTACTTTTTAACCTCTGCAACAATGTACTATTTCACGCCACTGCTCAGTAATGTGGCGAAAGATGTTCTGTTCTTGGTCCCCAAAACAATCAATAGTTATACATTGAATGAGCAGGCCTTCTATGAATTTAAACTGGACAACAATAACATTGTTGGTCTGTTCCATTGAGCAAGTCGACCAATTACTTTCTAACCTCTACAGCAATGTACTATACTTATTTACATTCACGATGTATGTCCATTACTTAATAAAAAATATGAATATGAATACATGAATATGTATTCTTCAAAAGAGGGATCAAAGTAGACAGTTTTACAGTGAGTCCCTGAAGTGCATAAACGGTTAGGAATGAAAATAGATGCAATTTCACCAACAACAAAAAAATAAAAAAGTGGTGTAATTTTCTTTAAAGATTTTCAAATTAAAAAACTTAAAAACCCCGAAGGCACTCTTGCATTTAAAGTTGGTTAATAAAGCAATGCAAGCAGGCAATTTATAAAAATATGTAATATTTTACTTTGCTGAAAGTAAGAATAAACGTGATGACTGATGAGTTTTTCTAAATCTTATCTTTTGAGACTCCATTAATAATGCTTTTCGTAATCAACCGAGGCTGTATCCGAAAAACAATTGTTTAATTTACACTACGAAATTAAATAATCAATAACTTTGACATCATCACAGCATCGATTTTTATTTATTATAAGTTGAAAATTGATATAATAAACACCTAAAGATGATGTGTTTAGTTCATACTAAAGCATTGATCCATTAACATCAATAATCCCTGTTAAATTTACCCATGTCAATTTCTTCCGTGGCCGCTATCTGCCACAAACTCCGAAATGACATACAATCTGTGAGCACTTAGGTGATTCGGGTTTGTACTTCTTTCTCACTTGCTCTTAATAACATCGTATGAGAGCGAATGAGAGACAAGTACAAACCCGAAGCACCTTCTAAAAGCTATCGCACTGTACCTGCCGAGTCTTCTCCGGGTCAATCTTGGGCAGGTCCGGTCTCTGGTCCGGCTTGGCCTCTATCTTCATCTCGACGCGGTCCACCCGCGGCGCCTCCGCCTTGGCCTCGGGCTCCTCGGGCGCCGCTATCTGCCGCTCGCGCTGGTGCGACCGGTACTCCTCGTACTTGTGAGGGTAGTCTGACAGCATTATGTCCAGAACTTCGCTCGCGTCCACTGCGGTTATCCCTGTGAAATTACTAATTATTAGACCCTAATCAATTCTGGTTACCTTTAGGTCCAATTTTATAAAGCCAACAGGCCTTGGTAAATATGTCAGATTTTTTTTAACACCATACAATTTTTGACATTCATAATAGGACCCCTATTCTGGTTGTGTTTATCGCGTTACAAAATGTGGATAAAACATCCGTCACTTTCTGACACGTATATAAGTACGAGAGTGACGGATGCTTTATCCATATTTTGTTACGCGATAAACGCAACCATAATGGTTAATAACCAGTGATCGGAACAGGTACAGTATATTTAGCTAAAGTTTGCAAAAGGATATAATGTAGAGTGGTTACAACCGGGTGAAATATTAATTTTATTTTTATTGTATTCCGGATTTCCATTTCCGATTACAATTTTTCCGATTTTCCGTTAACCACTCTATATTATGTCCTTTTGCGAACTTTAGGTAAATATACTCTACCTATTCCGATCACTGTTTATAACGCTCGCACCTAATTTAATCTAATGGACATTTATAAAACTCAGCCATACGGTCAGGCAGGTTAGTTATCAATAAAGGCTAGATATGCCTCGAGGAAGATAGAAAATCTATAAGATTGCCAATTACCATGCAGTATGCACCATAAATTTAGCTTAGGATAAAATTGTCCCCTGAGCCGAGTTCTGTTTGACTTCACACTACAGTGCATCGTTACTAAATTTGGTCTTAACTTGCTTTTTTTGCACTAAGTTTGTTGTGGTGCAGTATGTTTTTATTAAATAGCTAAATGTTAGGATTTTGAGTTTGATATATCCTATCTCTAGGGACTAAAAACCCCTTTTTAGGTTTCCGTACCAAAATGGTAAAAAAGGAACCCTTATGGTGAGACTAAATTTCGCGTAGTCGTACAACTTGCTTGCTCGCATCTGTTTTTAGTAAAAAAATATGAAATTAATTTTATAAATAATTGAAAAGGGGTCTAGAATGGAGGAATGAATGAATGAAAGTGGTTTGATTATAGTAAATGGGGTGTCATGTGAAAGGGCTCAATCTGTGCGTTTCAAAACTATTTTTTTTTTAATTTTCTTTGATGTACTTTTTCATTTACAGCCAGAAATGTACAAAAAATGACCGTTCTCCCCCCCGCTTATCTCCGAAGTTTACAAATCAAACAATCTGAAAAAAACCTGACGTATAGATATTTACCTACTTATATTTTATGGGAAAAATAATATGAAGTGTTCATTATTTACAGTTTTTGAGGAATATAAATAAATAAATATCAGGGGACAATTACACACCAATTGACCTAGTCCCAAACTAAGCTCTAGGCTTGTACTGTGGGTACTAGACAACGATATAAATACTTATATAGAGAAATATATACTTAAATACATAGAAAACATCCATGACTCGGAAACAAATATTCGTGCTCATCACACAAATATCTGCCCTTACCGGGATTTGAACCCAGGACCGCTAGCTTCGTAGGCAGGGTCACTACCAACTAGGCCAGCGCGTCGTCGTAAATAACAAATTAACTTTGAAAATCTGTATTAAAATTTAGGCTACTCAAAATGGACCTTATTGCATAGACAATAAAGATCATAACAAAATGAGTATTTTCTTTTGCGGTTACCAAGCATATTATCTTCAATACGGAACCCTCGGTGCGCGGGTCCGATTCGCACTTGACCGGTTTTTTTTTGTAATTGGCTCAAGAGTAATAGACAAACAGCCTATAAAAACCATAAACCATACAGCCTCGTATTACTAAGACACATAATTATGTACAAATTCAAAAGTAAACGTATTCACGGTTAACAATTTATTGATAAAGAGCAATAACCTAACATATTATTACATTCAAAAGCACTAATATCGCCATCGCGCCAAATATACATTGACCTTATTATCAGTGGCATAGAGGTGTTTAGATATTATTGACGCCTTGGGAACGTATATATACACCGGAATGGTTTTTTAAATAATAAAAATCTCTCAAATTATGCGATATTGGACTACATGTTATACCACATTATATACTCCAAATAGGGTCTAGAATCGATGGTTAAAATCCTTCGGGTACGTCCCGGGCACAGTGTATTTATGAGTTTGACTGTACCTATCTTGATCCCCCAATCGTCATTGAAACACTAATTGCACCAATACTCACCAAAACTACTATGTATAGGTCAAGCGGGGCTATTACATCAATGGGGCAATTACGTCGAGAAGCTTTATCTCCCGTTTTAAAGTTCGTATCGAAAAGGTACATCTATTGACAATGACAAGTAGATATTTTTTTCTCTACTTCACTCACTCACTTCACTCTTCGATACGAACTTTAGAACGGGAGTTAAAGCCACTTGACGTAATTGCCCCGCTTGACTTTATTCGCGGTATGAAAAGGTTCACTTTTGGACCTTAACGAAACTGAAATACGAGTCGAAAACTTATAAACTAGATATTTAATAACAATTCCTTTTCAATTTGTGGTAAAAAATGACTGACTGCTGAGTTTCTTGCGGCGTTTCTTCTCAGCAGTGGTCTTCTCTTGGGAAACGCTGGTAGATTCTTGACGTGTAAAAGTGCCCGTGCGGCCTACTTACTGAATAAATTTATTTTATCTTTTTTTTATCTTTAATTTAAACTATGTGTAACCTGTCTAAATTTGTGCGGACTCGCACCTATGACTGGTTCATGAAGGGTTGGCAGGGCAGGTTCGGTGAAGAAAATGCTCGGTGGATTGATCAGACGTTTCGGAGAGGGCGGAGGCTCTTCTATGTTGCCCTGGCTGGGAGTGGCTCTTGAGTGCAAAGTCTATGGCCGAGGGTCCCCATTTTATACGAATTTTCCGAGCCTCCGTCCCCCCCTCCATTTTCCTTTATTTTCAACGTTTTCCTTACTATCTAATACATTTGGGACATCTTATACAACGGAAAACCTTACGAACTATGTGTGCTACGATTCGGTATATAAACTAAAACTATTCGCTTACAAACTAGGAAAATATTTACAAAAAACAGTTTTCGCGCCAGTAGGTATTTTCCCGCCATTTCCATCCGGTCGGGAAAACACCTACTGCGCAGGCGTGACTATCCCCACTCCGCATGGTGGCCCTCCCTTGTGGAGGGGAGCCACGGCGCATGCGTACTGCCGGGTAGGTTTGTTTACGTTCTGTAAACTACGGCAAAAACCTACCCGGCAGGGGTTCTGAATAATGATAACACAATTAAGAAAGTCTTTATTAACCTATCTACCTATTTACATACTTAAAAACTACTTATACGCTAATACAAATACGAGAAACTATCACTAAAACTTAACCATCTATTCGCGTATATACAAGGCCCTACTATAAAAACTAACTGCACGTTCATGTATAAACAAAGTCTATACTACACGATTTTGGTCGCCGTGTGCGGTGTTTTGGGGCGTTCCGCACAAAATTAATATGTCAATGTTAGGAGCTTCAGTTAAGTAGTCAAGGTAGGTAAGAAAGACGAACCAAGTACTTACCTTTAAAAAACAAATCGTACCCTTAATTCGGCAAAAATAAAAGTCGTAAATTAAAAAAAAAACACTTTGATTTTGAATCGTCAAGAAATAAGCAACCAAAGTGAGATTCACCAGGTGAGACCGAGGTCAAACGCAAACCCATTATTGATAATAAATACCGGCCAAGTGCGAGTTCCGAATCGCGTGGATAGGGTTCCGTCTCCACACCATATGCCTGTCTGTTAGTCTGTCTATCTATCTGTACATCTGTCAAAGCAGATTTGCTCCAAAACTACTGGACTGATCGAGTTGAAATTTGATACAAATATGTAAGTCGGTGACTCAATGACGGATGCGTAACGTAAATAAATGAATTTTGAACAAGGGGGCTACTTTTGGGGGATAAATTAAGAAATTAAAAAAAAGTTTCGCAGCCAGACAGACGCATGAGAGATCCTATAAGGGTAACTTTTTTCCTTTTGAGGTACGGAACCCTAAAAAGTAGTGAACATTGTGGTATGTTCTCGGTGACGAACACTGTCAAATTAAGGGTTAAGTCAATGTGTGTTCAGCAAAATTTAGAAAGTTGTTAATAATAAGAACGACTTATATGAATGCTGTAAAATCTGGCCAAATGCGAGTCGTACGCGCATACAAAGCGTACCATTCTAAAGTGTATTTTTATTTTTATTATCTATTGTTATATCGGTAATAGAATAAAACGCTGTGTATCTTTCACGGTTCATGAGTTATGGCCCGCTGACAGACAGACGGACGTACAGCAGATGAGCGGAGGCTTAGTTAGGGTCCCATTGGCACATATACGGAACTCTAATAGATAGTGACCATATAGAGTCAATATAATTCCAAGTATATTGGAACATTCAATATGGTGATTACATTAACATTGACTCAGCCAATGCGATTAAGTAAATTGTTCAGGCCATCCCCCTTGTAGTACTAATATACCGTAGCACGCACAACGCCTAACACTTGGTAACATTCAAGTCACCGTTAGTACCCCGTAACACCCACAATGCGCCGCGGAACTATCCAAAAATACGGAACACTAGAAAACTGAACTTTACTTCGAATGTTATAAGGCTTAAACTTGGTTCAATGAATATATTACGTGTTTCTTATCACCTAGAACATTGAATTTTGTTAATCACCGAGAAGAGTGCCAACTTGTCAAGTCGTTTCATCTCTTTCATCAAAATGTGTAATCAATCTCTATGGTTTGAATTTCCATGTATTAAATATTTATCTTTGAAATAATTAACAAAAATCAAGCTTTCAAAACCCGACTGTTGCTAACCAACTTTAAATCGTTATACCTCCTAAATTATCATTCAAAATGAAAAATGATGAAATAAACCTAAAGAAAGAAACCTAAATACCCCACTTGTCATACATGGTCGATTTTTTTTTTATTTGCACATTATGGCGTCTCGTTGCCGCCATATTGAATTTTGATTACTGTCATATCTTCAGTGGCACTCACTAGATTAAGAAAAATTTATTGACATAAGAATCATCAAAATCGGACAACGGGTTTAGTTTTTATAGTGACACAAAGGAACAAACATACTTATATAGGCTGTGAAACACATTACCCTCCTCCTTCGGCAGTCGGGTAAAAAGAATAGCTGTAGGTACATACATCTTGCACCAAAATCTAGGACCTACACTTGCCGGCAGCCCTACCATACCCTTAAGACTCTAGGTACACGGTAGTTCTGCCAGCAAGACGACGGGAATCGAAGTTACCTAAACCTAAGCTATTAATTTGATTACATGACTACAAAAAGCCACTCATCCATAAAATGGCCATTAACCGTCAATATTTCAGTTTCCGACGACTCATTAAACTGTGATTTGATTACAGGTTCACTATACAAGCAGAAATGAAATCTCATCAAATCAAACACGTAAACCTTATAATTAGGGATCGAATATTAGGACTCTTGTGTACTTTGTGTACCTAGTTATTGGAAATTAGGTAGAGATGCGCGGAATAGTGGTTTCACCGAATAGCCGAATACCAAATACTATTCGGTTTAAATTTTACCGAACCGGATATTCGGCCGAATTATTCGGTTTACCATTTCATTTTTTGGCCGCGTAAACAGGTTCTAACATGTACGCTACGTGCCGCTGCTAGCTAGATGACGAGCGAGCCTCACTACCCGCGCACACCGCGCTGTCACTTTGCTTCGAAACATCGCACGATTACGTTACAAATAAAAACAAAAGTGCTTATTATTACAAAAATATTGATAATTTGAAGTTTAATTGCTTTATTTCATTTGCTTTATTCAACACGTTCTTCATAGGATTTCTTTGACTTATATGTAATATAACATAAATCTTACACAAGAAGTTTTGTCTTTTAGTTCTATACCGTGTCGTGTATCCAAGAAAGTAGAAATACTCGAACCGAATATATTCGACACCAAAACCGAATAATTCGGCCGAATACAAATAGTGACAAAAAGATGCCGATTACGCCGAATACCGAATACCAAACGAATATTTGGCGCATCTCTCAAAATTACTGAGAAAATGAATTAAAAATATTAACATCTAGTTGTATAGTTATTTTATTTATGTAACCGGTACATAATCGCCTCCTCGTGCCTGTCATTAGAGCTAACCTCGGCACTCTTAGCTTCAGAGCTAATTATGTACCGATGAATACATAACTTTTTCTACAAGCTTAAATAGTAAACTACAAAGTTTGTCGTAATTAGTTTAGATCTTTCTGGTTAAATATGAAACTCTTTGTTAAGCTTATTAATTGAATTTTTTGGGAGATTTCGACACATGTAAAAAAAAAATACTTTTAACAATAAAGTATAAGAACTGGGATGTCACTTTTATTCACCAAACGCCATTTTTGGTGCCGCCATATTGCCATATTGCAAAATAGCCGAACCAATTAATTTTATTTTATTGATCTTTTCTTAATTATTATTTCCAAAAGCTTCTGTTATGCTAATTATTTAAATTGTTGTAAAAACAATTTAAGTATAATCTCTATAGATCTCAGTTTAAGTATAATCTCTATAGATCTCAGTTGATCACCAAACACCATCACTGACACTGTTCATGCGTGTAACCATGGTATGGTAATAACAATACTATAATAATTATAAAAGAACTTAGTTATTTCGGATTCATCAAGACAAAAAGTAATAGCGACATTCAATAATAAATATTGAACAAAATTTAATATTGACCCTACAGCAAATCTCATATTGTTTAAAGTAAATAAACATTTTAAGGTATAAAACTATAAAGTCTTGGCTACATTTTTAACATGGATTCGTTTTTGTTACAATCCTCTATTTGCTACATTGTAACAGGAAATTAAAAGATTCGTAAGTTATAGTCATTGAATCGTGTTTAACCTCGTAAGGCCCACCATACTACAAACAGGAAGTTTTTGTGAGTGGGACTTTGAATTTAGCATCAAGGCAATAAGGTTCAATTAAGTTCGTTCGATAATGCTATTTTCAGTTTGTGAAGATAGGAAAATAAACCTTATTCTTATTGCAACACAGTTCAAATTAAATTGATTTGATTATGTACATCCTATTGCACACTGGGCCTTACGAGGTTAAGCCCTATTACATTCGAAATAAAGTTCAGTTTTCTAATGTGTTCCGTATTTTTGGACACTGTTACCAAGTAGTTGGCGTTTTGTGTGCTCCGGCAGATTAGTAGAAGGCGGGTGGCCTGAACAATTTGATCCTATTGGCTGAGTCAATTGGATGTTCCTATATACTTGGATATTACTGACTGTCACTATCTATTTGATGTACGAGGTTTTTGGAATTACATAGCAGTTGAAATAATTGCCATAAACTGCAAGTGTTTAATAACGATTCAATCAGGATCTACCTTAACCTAACCCGGCAATTATTACCACTCATTCCGCCATGTTTAATCACTTTTCATTGGGAAAAACTTTATTTATTTAATATGACAAAATAAAGCATGATGGTACCATTGGGATTTTATAGGCAGTAAAGTAAATTGAAAAAATTACAACATTACATAAGAGGCCACATTATGATAAAAGTCGGAAGTGTTCCGCGATCCGGATCTCAATAACTATAACGCCTGTGTCTGTTCTTTGGATGTATTCAACTTGGCCATATTTCCTTGATACTAGTAAACGTGAAACACGATTAGAAACAAAATCCTCGTTAGTTTTAGTTTTCAAATATGACACCTTTTTCGCATATTTTAGGTTAAATCTTCGAAATCCTGCGATCTTAAATGATTATTTTTTATAAAATAGTTGAGTACGTATAACTTCTTAATCCTGGTAAACCATTTTGTTAATATATGCGGTAGTTTTAAAGTAAACAGCAATTATTTGTATTTGACACTGCAATCAAGGCGCGCGGAAACTATCTCCATCTCAGTTTCTTTGCGCGGAAGCACATAAAGCCATCCCTTTTTATTCTCGCGTGGGCATGGCATCATATGTGGCCTCTTAAATTCGGACGCGGTATTATGGTTTTCAGCAACACCTAGAAAATAGCTATTGATCGAGTGACTTACCGAGATCGCAGAGAGCTTCGGTGACCAGACCCTTGCGCAGTATGTAGTCGCGTTCTTCCCCACCGACGCTGCGCCGCTTGAGCTCGGGGTACCGTCGCTTGAAGCTCTTCACGCCCAAGAACATCGCCACTTGCTCTTGAATCATCATTACCTGAGCCAACAGCAACTTAATTAGAGGCATGTTTTCAAAAACCCTTTATTAAAAATATTGTATAATGTCGATGGATGTCGATCCGCATTACATTCCAAAAAGCCGCAATCCATGGATTAAAAGTTAAATTACGAACGGCCTCAAATTAATGTATACACAACAGCAACTAAATAAAACCAACCTGGTGTTCAATACTTGGATTTTCGGGCGGAGGCCACATGTACTCTTTTACATCAGCTGCCGTCCATACTTTATTACTGAAAAAGAAACCGTATTTTAATTCAGTTTATTTATTATATCATTTTAAGATGAAAAAAAAAACCAACATTAATCTCCTACCTATCAAACAAATCAGCAAACTTCGATTTTCTCATTTTACTGCTTTCGTTTGTTGAGCTCTTCACTGAGCTCTGTGAGTCTTCATCTAGTAAGTGTGAGGGTCTGGAAATAAATATATTGGGATATTATAAAAAGGTAAGTATGCCAAAATAAACCCCATTTACATTCTCATATCATCGGTTTTGCATGCCGCGCTACAGGCTTTAAAGCTCGAAATAGTGTAAACTAAAATAAACATAACTAGAGAATACTTACTTGGCGGGAGTTGCATTATCGTCCATCATACAAGTCTCTTCTTCAAATAAATGGACCGTCGTGGTGGCGGGACCGCACACGCGTCCGTAAATACCCATGGTCTCCTAAAACAGGAAATCAGCCTATCAAATATTTATACACGACAATTATTAAGAATTTATAGTAAGCAAACAAAATTAATTGTGAAATAATTTTTTTTTGCCAACTATATATTTTAGTGTAGGCGTATACCTTCATATACATAGCACCGCGGCCGCCGCCCCGGCCGCGGCCGCGGGCGCGCGGCGTCTTGCCGGCGCCGCGCCCGCGAGCGCGCCCGCCTCGGCCCCGCCCGCGCCCGCGCCCCTCGCTGCCCGGCGTCTCCGGAGACTTCATAAACGAATCCTCCATGTTCTGCAGCGTATTCTCCAAGACCACTTTCAACTCCGGTGCGTCCGAGAACATTTTTATATCCGTACTCGTACAGGAATCTCTCTTTCGACTGGTCAAAGGCGTCGTACAGGCGGAGGGCATATTATCAAGGGCTTCGGTCATCCGCGGTAGCTTCACCCGCGAACTGGTCGGGTCGATTTCTTCGGGACTTTTATCTGTGGTACTAAAAAACTTCGTGGCGGTCTCGACAACCGGTTCGACTTCCGGCTCTTTAGGCGGCGACGACGCAGCCCTCTTGGCGCCGCGCCCTCGCCCCCTCCCGCGCGGCTTCACGAGTATCGCTGGACGGTCTCTACAAGTACAAAAAAATATCATAGTTATTTCATTATTAACGCCCCCACCTAATAATAACAAGACAAACATGTGCAGGATATACATACCTCGTTAACCGAAGGGATCGTTGAGGTCGCTCTTCCAACGCCGGGGTCGGCAATGTGATGGTTTTCGCACCCTCTGATAAGGGTATTTTGCGCGGTCTGCCTCGCTTCTTAGGTTGCGGCGTAAATGGAACACCCAGGCTGTCAATTACAACTTCGGTTTTCAGATTGTCGACTTCTAAAGGATCTTGCGACAGGTCATCAGGTGCCATGGTAAAATCGTGAGACTCGGAGTTTTCATTTATGATCATTTCCTGAACTTGCGGACGAGGGTTCTCGATTGGTGTTATTTCCACCACGTCAGAACTACCAGTTGACGTGCTGGAGTCAAGTTCTGGAATCATGGATTGAGCTTTGTCTAAGCAGTTAACGGCAACTATTGGCTTGGCTTGAATTTGTTTCGCTTGCAAATTAGACAAGATATTATGAAGTTTAGAATTGCCATTTTTAGAACAGTTTTCATTGTTTAAAAGTGCGTGATTCACATTTTTAACAGTTTGTTTACTTTCCAAACCGAGTTTTAAAGGAGGAGACGCATTTGAAATTTTCGTCGTAACAGGTGCGACCGTGAGCCCCTTGTTGGATAGCAGCTGTCCAAGCTTTAGCCGTTTGGTTTCTAATACTGAGAGCTCTGATTCTTTATTCAGTGTTGGGCTGGATTCCACAGAAGAAGGTCTTTTCCCGGCGTTACGTCTGGTAGGAGGAGATTTTTCAGATTCCTGAACAATTCTGGAACTACGAAGTCTTTTTCCCAAAGCCACGGTTGGCGATAATTCCGCAGGCACTTTTCTTCTACTGTTAACAGACCCCTTTTTCGGCGTATCATTGACGATTTCTTGAGTATTTTCAGGTGAAAATCCGGGTTCTGGCTTCTTCATCTCTTCTGTTATTATTTTGGCAGAAGGGCCATGATCAGTCTTATTAATCTTTAAAATAATTCGAGGAGAATCTTGTCCTGAGCTTTGAGTTGTGTTTTTCTCTGAAATATTGATTTCTAATGGTTTTGACATACTTTCTTTGTCATGTCTACCATCTTGAGCTTGAATATTAAATGTCGAAGAAGTATCATTTTTATCTAAGCTTGGTGAACTGCTTGTTTTATTATCATGGCCTAGTTTCAAATGTGCTTGATCAATTTCATTACAATTTAAAGGGCTTGTTGGGCCTGCTGAAGATGGTTTCATGTTTTCTTGTATAGTCAAATTGCTTTCACTTACTTCAGGTTCTTTTACCATGGTATCCACATCTTTGACTTTATTTTCCAACAATTTCTTCAGTAGTGTACAGTTTGATAAATTAGTTTGTTTTATAGAAGGTGGCATTGCAGCTGACTCTTTTAAGTCTGACTGAATATTGGCACTTTCAGACTCGATCCTCTTTGATCCTGAGACAGCTTTTGAGGGATGTTTAAGATCATTACTGTGGTGACTATTTAAAGAATGCGAATCTTCAGGTAAGCAATTTTCTTTTGTTACTGTTGGATACAAATTATGGTCTGTGTCCTTCTGGTTAAGTGTAACCTTCTCTACAACAGAGTCCTCAACAGGTTCAGATACACAATTGTCAGTAGATTTATTTACAGTAGTATCTTTTGCACCATGGGACTCCTCGGAACGACCAATCCCAAGATCATTTCTGACATTATCCAATGTCTTTGAAATAGGTTTACCTTTTTTTGAAACCGCAGGTATATTTTCACTTACGTTGTTATAGACATGTTCAAGTTCCTCTTCAACATTATTGATTTTTAGTTCTGTCTTGATATTTTCATTGCATGCAGTATCAGCCATAGCTTTTATGTTAATTTTCATCACTAACGGCGGATTTTTAGTTAAAGCTTCATCCATTTCTTCTCTGGCTTTTGCATGTTCAGTCTCTTCAGGTTTGACTATCGGTTTAATGTTTAGTTTAGTTACAACTGGTATTTCTTTCTTAGGAGATAACGGCAATGCATTCTCTTCTGGTTTAATAATAGGTTTAATGTTTAGTTTAGTTACAATAGGTATTGTGGATTCAATTGAAGTATTTGGTTTGGAAACATCTTCCAGTTCTGTAGGTTTCAAAATGGGTTTTATGTTCAATTTAGTGACAACAGGTATATCAGTATTGTCATCACTTGAATTACCTGTTTCAGAAGACTGATTCTCTGAATCTTTAATGTTTTCTTCTTCGAGTGGCTTAAGAATAGGCTTAATATTAAGTTTAGTAACAACAGGTATACTATTTTCATCACTGTCTACATTCCATACATCACAGTCTTTTTGTTCTGAAGATTTTTCTTCAGGAGTTTTTATTGGTTTAATATTTAATTTTGTAACCTTAGGTACATCTTCTATACTAGGATCTATTTCACTATCTTTAGGTCTTATTATTGGTTTTATATTTAATTTCGAAACTACAGGAACTTTCTCCTCATCCTCTTTTGAGGTTTCTCCTTCCCCTGCAGGTTTCATAATTGGCTTAATATTTAACTTTGTTACTAAAGGTATGTGCTCAGGGCTGTCACACATTACTGCTGATTTTTTAGGAGTCTTGAAAGGTGGTTCTATATCAGGTTTCGTTATGGGCTTGATTGTTATCTTAGGCACATGAGTAGCTTCTTTAACTTCTCCACTTGATTCAGATAACTCTGATGAATGCTTATTTTTAGCAACTTCAGTGTCACACTGATCATCTGTGGTCTCTAAGCAGGTGTTTTCTGCATTTTTAATAGGTTTTATTGTCAATTTCGGACTCAGTTGGCTGTCAGACTTAGCCACAGTTTTTATTGTCAATTTAGGAATCTTATCCAACTGTTTATCTTCTGATTGATTAACAATAACTTTCAATTGTGAAATGGAGTCAGATTCTTCTTGCTGTAGGCCAGTTATTGTTAACTTAGGGGCATTTTGTTCAGTGTAGAACTTACCCTCGCATTCAGTGCCTGGTCTACCAAGTTTAATAGTCACTTTAGGAATCACTTCAGATGCACCTTGATCTGAGGTGGAAGCCTGATCTGAAGTACTTGTTTCATCATTCTCAGAACATTCTGATTCAGATATTTCACTACTGCTTGATTTTCGGTGTATATCATTTATCTTTTCAGGTGGCCTAGTAATGGGTTTAATGTTGATTTTTGTTATGCTTGTAAATGACTCGCTGCTGGTTTTTTCAGGGTTAACTGCTTCATCTGCAGGAGGTTTGATGGGCTTGATTGTCAGTTTCGGAATGGGAGATTTAATTTCCTCAGGTTGTTTGCTACTAAGTTTGATAGTTAACTTAGGTATTTGCTTTGTTGACCCTGATGCATCCTGATCAGATACAAGACAGGGGGCTACCTCATTTTGCTCATCTGATGATGTTTTAGTTTCATCAATAGCAGGTTCAGAGGCATGAGATACACTCAAATTCAGCTTAATAGGAGGGATTTTTAATTGTAAATCAACATTTACAGGTGCATTTGGCAGCTGCGGTTCTGATTCTTTTAAAGAAACGCTTGGTGGTTGTTCTTTCTCTATACTGGCTACAGGTAATTTATTATCAGACTTAATGACTGGGGCAACAATAATTTGTTCTGTAACTGGTATATCTGATGAATGGTCTCCGCTGGGTTCTACTTTAGCATCATTCCCTGCTTCTGTAGTACTAATACAATCTGAAGAGCTAGCTAAAGGCAAACTTGGGGACGAGGTCGATGGGCTCTCAGATTCAGGTGTTACTACCTGTTCTGATAATTTTGCAGTTTGACTTGTTGATGGTGTTATTTTTTGCCTTACTAACCTTATTTTCTTAGCCTGGCTTGATGATGTCTCTGCTTTGCAGACACTAATTTCACTTACATTGCTATTCGCTTCTTCACTAACATTACCATGTACAGTGGGGACAACATCTGACGAGCTGGACACATCTTTCGCAACACACTCACTGCTCTGTCCAGTTGCTTGAGAATCACTTGCTCGAGAATCAACAGTAGAGGACACAGTTGTGTCAGGTCTACGGTCATATGGCGTTGGCCGTATGAGTCTGCGGCGCAAAGGCGACCTTGTAGCCGATTCTGGCACTATTGATCTCCCTTCACTTACACTGGTATCACTTGATGTAGACTCAGCACTTTCAACAGTCACATTGTCTCTGTTATCACTGGAGGTCACATGCTTCACTGTCCGATTGTTTGATTCACATTCACTAATCTCACAAATACTTGGAACAGTCTCTTCAACACTGCTGGAAGGAATATTGATAGGCGGGCAGTTGCTAACTATCTCACGTTCCACTTCTACGGCCGCAGGGGTATCAGATTTAGATTCTGCTGGTTCCTCACACACTTCTGCCACAGATGAACTAGCCTGTGATGGTTCCGTATCACTGCTATTAGCAATTCCAACAGGAACCAAGTTCTCTGATATGTTCACTAATGGGGTGTCAGGTAAGGTACCTTGAGATGCATTATCATATTCGGCACTAGTTGCAGGGGACAACACAGGGTCAGCTGGCAGGTTTTCTGATTTTCCAATTTGTGATGTACAGGCCTCCTGCACTGATGGTGTAATGCCGTCTTCGGACCCTTGCTGCGATACGCCGGCATCCTGCTCTGTCGAGGAGGGCTTGCGGGGTGCAGGCGCCGCCGGAAGTGCGGGTGCCGTAGGCTCCAAAGGTAAAGGCGTATGTGGCGGCGTCTCAGACTCAGGGGCATCACTCTCTGATAACGGTATTCGTTTGGGCGCTCCGGGTCCATCAACGATCTCGTCGATCATGTCCAGAATCGCCTCGGTGCTAGCATTGTTGTCATGCGCTGACGGCGACGGGACGCTGTCGCCATCGAAGTTGTCCTCTGACATCGCCCCGGAGTCGTTCGGCGTCTGTGCCCGCGATGCTTCCCTAGACGCATTGGCGGCCGCGTCGACCTCCTCGCTCGGTCCGAGATCCTTTTCCCGCGCCGATGCACGGCGGGAAGCGATCGTCGCGGCGCCCGCATCGTCTTCTGAACTCTCCATTATCTACTGTTTTGCGTTGCTGTCATGTCTGAAATACAAAACGCTCGCTGGGTGATATTTACGTTACGAACGGGTAACCTGACGACGTGCGAGATTGACAAGCCACAGGCACCATTCTAATTCACCATAACGCTATTAAAATTTGTTCACGGGGTCCACAGCGATGATTTATATACCTACACATGTATATTATTTTCATATTCACGACGTTTCGATCTCGCCCGATTGATCGCGAGGCCGTGGAAACTATTTAACAGCGTAAACCGGCAAACAAAAAGCTTGTATACGCCATTTTTAAAACCAAAGACATGGCAGGTTTGGCTGTATTGGCCTATAAAAAATATCTTCAAGCAGACAGTTCGGCCATTGTCGTGTTGGTAAACTGCCGAAGCCCATAGATCGCTTCACCAATGCATTTAGCTTGTAAAAAGAGTAATAAATATGGCTTTCAACATGTGTTAAAACGAGTCAGATAATATTTCATCAAGTTCTTTCTAGTGTCGAGCATTAAAATCATTATTTTATATGGCAACAATTTAGGAACAAACGGAAGCAAAAATAATAATTCGGGTTCTCACACTTATTAAATTTTCAGTTGTAGACTCTACTAAATCAAAATAAAAGAGGAGATTATTTATAGATAGTTGTAAAATTGATAACTTTTCAGACTAATGTTTTTTGTGTGTCAATTCAAAAGAACAAAATAAAATCTTATAAGAATTGTCTATGTTGGCTTCTTGCGTTTTACTCACATAGAAAAATTCATATATCTATCCATTCAGGTGTTACATGTTCGTTATCTGTACCTTCCTAGTCCAAAAAAAAAGGAATTTATATTCTATAAAAAAAATACTTGACGGAAAATAGGTTATATTTACAACAAATATTTTATTTTTTTACTTTCATTATGACAACAATAAGGCCATTTACATGCGAAGATATGTTAAAATTCAACAACGTGTACGTGATCTTATCATTCAAGTGTTTTGTTGGTTGACGTTAAACAATTCGTTTAAAATATTTTTATTTCTAGGAACTTAGATCCTTTGACGGAAACCTACGGTTTATCGTTTTACACGCAATACTTGGCTCATTGGCCGGAATACTTTCAAGTCGCTGAATCCCCCAGTGGTGAAATTATGGGATACAGTATGCATTTTAATTTATCTGTCTTTCTACACTTTCTTCTAGTTTGTTTACAAACTTTAGTATTTATACCATACAAATTCTTCAATATTATTGATTGTTATTTGTGTATTTCAGTTATGGGGAAAGCAGAAGGCCTAGGTGAAAATTGGCATGGACATGTGACTGCCCTGACTGTCAGTCCTGATTATAGAAGACTTGGCTTAGCAGCCACCCTGATGAGCATTTTAGAAGATGAATCGGAAAAGTAAGTTTGTCCTATACCTAGTAACCTAGGTTGGAATATGATACAATACAGATTATACAAATACTTTTATTAACATAAAAAAACAGAATAGTAAAAGGTATGCAACAGGTGGTTTTGATATAAAAATCTTGTGTTCATCGCATGACAAAATGTGGATAAAGCATCCGACACTCTCATAGTCATGTACATGTGTCAGAAAGTGATGGGTGTTTTATCCACATTTTGTCACATGATAAACGCAGCCACACTAGGCCCCCTGAATCATGCACCTATTGTGCCCAAGTACTTGACCTAAGTTGTGGTAAAAAATTGTTTGCAGGAAAAAGGCATACTTTGTGGATTTGTTTGTTAGAGTGAGTAACAAAGTGGCCATAAACATGTACAAGAACTTGGGATACATTGTCTACCGGACCGTATTAGAGTACTATTCTGGAGACCCTGATGAAGATGCTTTTGGTAAGTTTTACTACTTAGGTGATCCCAGCAGCAACTTTGCTATGCCAACTCGACTTCAAGCAATAGCCACACTTTGTCACGTGGTGCACATCAACCACTTTTATAAATAGTATTAGTACTCTTGAAGAAAAATTTAAAAATCCCTTCACTGAAATTTTGAGGCATTGCTAAGGTCATGTTCATTAGTTATTGTAAATATAAATATATTTATGTCGTCTTAGAAAACTGATATTTCTGATTTGTCTTGAGTCAGCTTGTCAGGTATCTCACTTCACAAATTAGCTGCCGTAAAGCACTACAAGCTATGTTAGTAATAGATCCCAGGGTTTTTCTGCTTTAAAACGAAATCTGCCTGCAAACACATAACGGGTTGCTGGTGCTGAATGTGTTACAATCATAATGTAATAAACATCAGTTTATAAATATGGGCTTTGGAGTCTCATTACACTAATTATAATGTAAGGTCAAGCGGGGCTTTAATATAGAGTGGCTTTATCTCATGTTTTAAAGTTTGTATCGTAAAAGTAACATCTATTGACAAGTAGGTTTTTTTTTCTTTAATTCACTCACTGACTTCACTCTTCGATACGAACTTTAGAACGGAAGTTAAAGCCACTGGACGTAATTGCCCCACTGACGTAATAGCCCCGCTCCACTTTAATGAAATCCTTAAAATGTTAAATACATTGCTTTGGAAATTATAATGCTATAATACTTTTTCTTTCTAGATATGAGGAAGGCTTGCTCCAGAGATGTGAATAAAACTTCTGTAATACCACTAGCACATCCTGTTAGACCTGAAGAAGTAGATTGAATGTAAGATGTAAATGAACTGCAAATAAAAAACTCTTTACTGACATCCATTGATTTATTATTAAAAAATATTCCATATTTTTATGAATCACTATCACTACTACTGTCACTTTCACTGTCATCTTTATCAATATTTGTTGCAGTTTGTGTTTCTTCTTCATTACCATCTTGTTCTATTTCTGTTTGTTCCTGATCATCAGTAGTAGGGTCAGGTTCTGGCACTTCCTTTTGCTTGCGCCATTGTTTAGCAGCAGCAAGAAGCTTGAGATTTGGTCGAACCATTTCATCTTCTGGGAATATGTAATCAAACACTTCTTCCCATCCTTCCTCAACCCCATCTTCACTAACAATCTTTTGCCTTTTCTTTACTCTTCTGGGCATTTTAGCCAACACCTTTTCTAGTTTGGTATCTTCACCAATTTCAGTCTCAAAGTCTTTCCAAGCTTCTAAAAGCAACACTCTAGATTCTTTTTCTCCAAGACTCCTAAGACTGTCATTAGCCCTTTCATACACACGCCTAGCCAGTTCCACATTGATGTTGTCAGAATTTTCAGCATTCAGTTCAAACTTTGCATAAGATAGCCAAACTTTAACATGCACAGTGCGTTCTAACAATCTTTCATAAAGCTGTCTAGCTCTTTCTGTCTCTCCTTGAGCCACTTCAAAGTCAATATAACTCTTCCATAATAGTTCTGGCATATCTAATCTTGGTTGGCTAACAGCTATTTCATAAATTGCCCTGGCTCTATCACTGTCTCCCAATAGTGTTTCCAATTCACCAAACTTTATCCATGTTATACAGTTTTCCGGTCCATATTCCAGGAATTTTTGATAAAGTATCCTGCATCTATCAAATTCTCTAAGTTGAATCTCCAAATCAATGTAACCTCTGTATAATTTGTCTCTTGGGCAAATTCCTAAAGCCATACCCAATGTCTTTCTTGCTTGTTTCAAGTCTTTACATCTTACTTCAAACTGAGCATACATGAGCCAAATTTTGGAGAAAGTAAATATTTTATGAGGTATTAACTCTAAGCAAGTCCTGTAAACCTGTCTAGTACGCTCAATATCTTCAGCTTCCAACTCCTCATACAAAGCATAATTGATCCATAAGTAGACATAGCGTCTCCAAAATTGTTTGTCTTTCGTAGGGGGCACATTTGCTATGGCTCTCTCATAGGTGTCTCTAATATCATCAACATTACCTTCATTCTCAACAAGTCTTATATAATCAAACCAGGCATCATAGTTAGTGGGATTTTCAATTACCTCTTGCTCATACATATATTTCCTTTTATTAACAATGACATCCTCAATGCCAGATCTGTCTCCATACTTCTTCTCATGTATTGTGTATGCTTTGTAAAGTTCTTTATTTCTGTCTTTAGAAATATGGTCCAAAGCATATTTGTAAATTACTCTAGCCCTGTCATGTTCTTTCTGGTTTTCTTCATATTTAGCAAATGCTATAAATAATCTTTCATCTAGATCTTCATCCCCAAAGAATTCAACAGCCCTTTCAAATACTTTTCTAGAGCCATTGATAAAGCCATGGTTTTCTTCAAATTTTGCAAATTTTATCCAGTTTTTGACATCAGGATGTACCATTACAAATCTTTCATATATCTGTCGGGCTCTTTCCAGTTCCTTGTACCTAAGTTCAAAGTTGATGTAAGTTTGCCAAGCTTGTTCATCTGGCTGCCACTCCATCCACCTCTCAAATACCTGGAAAGTGAATCTCATTTTAGTTTAGTATAGTAAGCCTGGAGCAGATATATTTAAAGTTAATTGAATTAAAAATTAATCAATTGAAAAACAGGAACTAAGTCCGACACAAGTGTCTATTACAGACCTGTCTAGCTCCTGCCACATTCTCCAACATTTCTTCCATGTATGTGTACTTATACCAAAATTGTGATACTCTTGGTAAGATTGTGACAGCCCTGTCCCATAGATTACGAGCATGGTTAACTTGTCTATTGCGCATTTCCATTTCAGTGTATTTCAACCTGAAATTCCAATAGAAACCATATTAAGTTTACTTTTCCAAGAGTTCATCAATACTTGTAAAGTGATATGATAACTTTACCATAGGGTAACATTGCGGTGGTCAACATCCAAGGCCCGCTCATAGATTGAGCGGGCTCTTTGCACTTGCTTCTGTGATTCTTCCCATTGAGCATATTTAAGCCAATTTCCGATGACCTAAAAATAGAATTAATTGTGTTTTACCATATTTTACATATTCCAAAAACTGTTTTTTTTTAAATTATAAAACCAAGCATACCATTCGGTTTTTTCTGATGTTATCTTCAAATGCCTTCCTCTTACGGTGTTGGTAGTCTCTCAACTCCTCTGGATCAGAGATTTTTTGTTTTGGGGGAGGTGGCAATATTTCCAAATCTCTTTCCTTTGCCTCACGAAGAAGTTGCTCAGCGGTAATTTGTATCTCAGCTGGGGCTTTGTTTTTAACCTACAACATACATTATTGGTTAGTTTGTGATATTTACCGATTTCAGAAGGTTGTGTGAAGGTGTATATTACCTTTGCCACCTTGGGCATTTTTGTTGCCTTTCCCTCCATATTGAAATGTTTACAAACTCCACTTGTTTTTCGCTTTTTGATTTGGTATTGTTAAAATAGGATTTTGTTAAAACAGCATTAGTGCAGATAAACCAATTCTAATGAACGCTTATTGACTGACAATGTTAAATTCTCCTTGTGACTGACAAGAGTGACAAGTGACAGCATTATACGTAGGTATGTATGACAATCTCTGCTTGGAACGAAACCAAAGCTTGGAACACAATGCAATGCATAGACTTTTGTGTTTATGTACGTTCAACCCATGAAGTTATAGATAACTAATATTTTATAACTTCATGGTTCAACCAATAGAAACGTGATGTGACTATAAGGTGCCGAGACCGCACTACCGCACTACCTACGAAGTAGATTGGCATGCTGGTCAACGCCGTCATCGGTGTTTTGTTGAGCTCTTTACATTCACGCGCGAACGCGTGAAATTGTGAATATGGAGGGCGTTCGCGCGTTCGCGCCTTGTTAACCGATTCATTGCGTCTTCCATTTTCGAAAACTTTTGGCTCCGGCGGCGAAAAATTATTTCATGACACGCCAGGCGTGCCATACGCCATAGGCATCGTCCTAATAGAACGCGATTGCGCGATTATCGCAAGTTCACGCGACTGTTTGTATATAAACAGTCATATAAACAGTCGCGCGAACTTGCGATGATCGCGCAATCGCGTTCTATTAGGACGATGCCATAGAGTAAGATGACACGCCTAGCGTGTCATCCGCCACACGTTAAAAACATTTGATGACACGCCCGGCGTGTCATCCGCACTGAATCGGTTAACGCCTTGTTTTCGGTATTTTGGCCCGCGTCAAAGGGCCTGCGAACGTTCGAATGCAACAAGGTGCCACATAAACGTGCAACTTTTATAAAACATTAGCTCAATACCACTAATACTGGACAAAATATTACAAACATTATTCTATTACGAAGAATACTCATCATCCACCATCTTCGATTGCTACATTTCTTTTTTACTATAAATTTAGACATCGTTGAGCGCGCGAACTATACTGTAAACACAATTGTGAACACTGCGAATGTGGAGCCTAGAAGAGTTCACGCGCAATTCGCACCCGTGAATTTCGCGTGAACGTAGCCCGCGAATTGCGCGTGAATTTGGAGCGCATAATGCTTTTGGCTGATTGGCGAAAGGCCCGGAAAGACAGCACCGTCGTGTCGTGGGCGATGGGTGCGCAGCGTGATATTTCCATATAAACAGGCTGCGTAGCGGTTTGTATTGTTGCAGGCCGCGCCCGCGACGGTGTTGTCTCTTCGAGCCTTAAAGTAGCCATTTAAAAAGAAAATATAATTATATATACCCAATTAGGCCGCCGAAAGGACCATAGGCTAGCCATGGACATTTTTCTTTCTTCACTTTTATTTTTATGGTTCCATTTAGTTACTTTGAAAATCGAAGTTTGAAGTTACGTTAAGTCCATCCCTACATTGTAATAAATAAATTGATTGATTGATTGATCGATTGACAAAACCCATTAAAAATATTTCGAGAAAAAGTATTTACTGCATAAAACATAAAAACCATTTACTCACAACTAGTATTTCTAGTCGTCATTCCTTTGCCTATCCAGTAAGGGTGAATTAAAAAAAAAGAACATTGACACTTTGACAGTGACACTGACAAATGTGTTGTGAAAATGAAATGTGTCAGAATCACGTTGGGTAGACCGGAATTTAATTTATTGGTTATTGTTTATTGTTTAATTGGAAATAAGTCTGTACATTAATTATAATTAAACGCAAAATGTTATTTTTTTATATACGTCGTTCAGCTCTATTCCACAATTCATGTAAGCCCTTTCTAAATATTTTCCTTAATGTGTAACGGCTCGCCGCTGTTCTCTACATAAATGATAAATTTGATGTCCTGTTTACAGGTATTCCCTTTATCCGAAGCATTGTAAATAAGGCTAATTTTGTTCAAAGTTCAACTCTAGAAACAGACCAATTTGAAGATTTAAAACAAGTAATTGAAAGCCCCAATCAAAACTGGTCCGAAGTAAAGTCCAATCTGTTGAGCACACATAGAAGATTAAATTCCAAAAATGTCGATGCAGTTATGTTAAAGTTTATGGTGAATCATAAAAAACTCGAGTCTGCATTATCATTTACCAGTTATTTGGAAACACAACAAATATCAACTCTAGGTACAACAAATGGAGTATTGCGCCTTTATTATGAGATTGGAAAGGACAAAGAATTAGCTGACAAAGAGAAAGACTTTATACTACAAAGTTATAAGAATCTGTATGACAAATATGAGATTTTAGATTATGCTACTAGTGAGCGGGTCTTACATGCACTTTGCGTTATTAATGAATGGGAAAAAGCATTGAAAGTGTTGAATGAAATTCACCACAGTGGTGTTCCAAGTCATTCAGCTTACAGTACCCTCATAGCTACATTTTTCAGAATGAACAACAAAACTGAAGCATTAAAACTCATACAAAGGAGTCTAACTGATAAGCGGCAGCTGCAATATGTTGCATATGTTGAATGGATAAATTACATTTTAAGAAAATTCAAATCGAATAAAACTATTTTAAAGCATTTGGATGAAATTTGTTTGCATATATCTAAGAATAGTGCCACACTTGATGTGGCTACTGCTGAAAAAATTGCAGAAACATATACCTCACTGGGTTGGAGTGCTCAGTTTTCGACAATAAGCAGACATAAGTCAGCATACCAATTGTTATTTTTATGCATTAATACTATTAAAGTTCAATTTCCAATTATTAAATTTTTTCTTCCAGTGGCCAGTGCAATTTGTGCAAAGAGACTTTACAGTGTTTGAAGCTAACACAGGAAGAATTCAGTGAACTACAAAAAAATATAAAGGAGAAAATAATAGTAGGATCTGATTTATTCTTAAAAACATCCCCCGAGGAACTGGATAGGTTTATGGACTTCGTAAAAAAAACTGCTCCTTATGATATAGTTTTGGATGCCTTGAACATAGCATTGGCAGCTGGGACAAATGATAATACCCAGAGAATAACTCTATTAAAAGTTGTAGTGGATCATTTTAAAAAAGAAAACAAAAGAATACTTCTCTTAGGCAGAAAGCATATGCTTAGATGGCCTCGTCAAACTTTGGAGTATTTGAAGAGAAATACTTGTTATTTCTTTACACAAGATATGTGAGTACGTACTTAAACTTAGGAATATGTATCACATGACCAGTTTTTGTATTGATTTAGTCAATCATATTAATAGGTTGGGTTGAAAAACAACTTTGTGTTTTTTATTGAGCAAAGCAGCCTGTCCCTACTTTGCCTGGTTGAATAATATACTAACACATATAGCCTATGTCCATCTTCACAACATGGTATAAAGATGTCGCTTTCTGTGTCCGTTATCTTGTCTGTGAATTCGCTAACTCACAGTAATCATTTCTTTTATTAAAACTTAAATTTAAGCAACTATATCTACTTCTAATCTTTTTTCAGATCCCAAGATGATCCATTTTTCATCACTGCAGCTATTTTGAGTGGGGCCAACACTGACATAGTTTCCAAGGATCTGCTGCGTACCCATTTGTTCCAGTTGCAGGACGAGAACCTCAGGCATCTGTTCAGGAGGTGGCAGTGGCAACACCAGTGGATGGTGTTTGCTAAACGAGGAAGACCTCAAATTTTGGTAAACTAGCTTTGCTTAGCGTTTGTCTTTGTCCACATAGAATTATTTTATTTCCTGGGATAAATAGTATGTTATGTCCTTCCCTGCAGTTCAAGATATCTTCATACCGACTTTCATCATAATTCGATCAGTGGTTTTTTCATGAAAGTGTCACAAACACAGATACAGACTGACAGAAACACTTTTGTGTTTATGATATTACTATATAATATATATAATATATATAGATGTTGCCGGCGACTCCGTCTGCGTAGAAACTGTCAAATTTTTTGGGGATAAAAAGTATCCTATGTCCTTACCCGGGACTCGCGCAACTAACTGAGTTACTTACTCATACAGTTTATTATTATACAACGTGTTACAAAATACCCTGTAAAAAATATATAGGTTATCAAAGCCAAAAATATTGTAAACCCTAGTAAGCTGTCATGTCAGGGAACCGGAGTTAGCATAGATTATTTAACAGAGAGGCCTACCTACCAATTTTAATAATTGTCAACTTTAATGGCTTTTCTGTTTTTCATCAACAAAGGTTCAATACTATGATGTCATTATGCTTAAAGTACTGGCTTTAAAAAACGTCAAGACGGAATAAAAATTATGTTGTCAATTTCAAAACTTCTTATCGATATTCTACAATTGTTCCGTGTTTTCTCATATTTTTTTCCAAAATGACGATGTTTTCTAACTCAGAATATTACGATATGATGTTATGCGTAGGCCATGAAGATAGCAATTTAAATCGTGCTCGCGAACTGTATCGGCAACGATTTATCGATGGAAGACCACCCGCTGAACAGCGACGGCTACCTTCGTACCAGTGTTTTCTCAACATGTCAAGACGCCTACGAGGGCTGCCTTTTAAGTTCTGTCGTTTGCAAAACTCTCGTGATTATTAAAAAAAAAACTAGTATCATCTTAAAATATATGAATTTAGAATTCAAAAACAAAAGAATGTCTCGAGATCGGCCGATTCGTTTTAGTCCAGCGTCGGTTCAAAGTTGACAAGTCGGTTGTGAAAATGGAAATTTCGAAGGAAAATTTACGTGCGATAATATTTTACAACTTTAAAAGGGGTTTAACGCGTCTTCAGTGCTTTGAAGAGCTGACTACGGTTTTTAAAAATGAAGCACCATGCATCCGGACTGTGGAACGTTGGTATTTGGAATTTCAACGTGGTTGCTCTAGTCTTAGTGATAGGCATCGTGAAGGCCGACCAAAAACAGCTGTAACCCAGGAAAACATTGATGCTGTACGGCAACTGATCGTCGAAGATCGCCATGCGACATACCGCGAGATAGAAGCTTCATTAAGCATTTCAGGGACCAGTGTTCAAAATATATTGCATGATCACTTAGGTGTAAAAAAATTGATCTCACGCTGGATACCACATTTACTTAGTGAAGACCAAAAAACGGCTCGCGTTAGATGGTGCCGCAAAACTCTGCGGCAATTCAACCGAGGAGACTCTAAACACGTTTATGACATTATCAGTGGTGAAGAATCTTGGATATATGCCTACGATCCGGATTCTAAACAGCAGTCGACTGTTTGGGTGTTTCAAGATGAGCCAAAACCGACCAAAGTAATACGCTCACGGAGCACTTCGAAAAAAATGGTCGCCACGTTTGTAGCGAAAAGTGGCCACGTTGCGACCATCGTGCTCGAAGATCGTAAAACAGTTAATGCTGACTGGTATACCACTGTTTGTTTACCAGAAGTTATCGGCGAGTTCCGAAAAAATAACCCAAGACGTCGTATAGTACTGCACCACGATAATGCTAGCTCGCACACCGCCCGGCAGACAATTGCGTTTTTAAAAGAACAAAACGTCGAAAATTTGGATCACCCGCCGTACAGTCCAGACTTAAGCCCTAATGACTTCTTCACTTTTCCAAAAATCAAGCAACGACTTCGTGGTCAACGGTACCGGACGCCTGAAGAAGCGGTTGAGGCATACGAAACGGCCATTTTGGAGACCCCG